>OW569399.1:34454278-35880153 GCA_937620795.1 Thecophora atra
CATTTTTAAATATTGTGCTAATGAATTAGTTTTTTCCTAACGTATGGAAAGCTTCATACGTTTATTATACCCATACACAAGTCCGGCAATAGATCCAACATTTCAAATTATCATGGGATTGCAAAGCTCAGTACGCTACCAAAATTACTTGAAAAAATTATTATAAGTCAGATCTCGCGTGATGTTTATTCATCAATCGTTCCGATTCAGCATGGATTTCTTCCAGGGAAATCTACAATAACGAATATAATGGAGTTCGTTTCAAAGACTTATAATGGTTTTAGATGTGGTATGCAAACGGACGTCGTATATACAGACTTCAGCAACGCTTTTGATGTCGTTAACCGCAACCTTCTTATATTAAAACTAAAGCTTTTTGGATTTCCCGTAAACTTATTACACTGGGTTACATCTTATCTTACAAATCGTACCCAGTCAGTTTTTTTACATAAAAATAAATCGGATATATTTTGTGTTAAATCTGTCCCTCAAGGAAGTCATTTTGGTCCTCTATTATTTCTTATCTACATAAACGATCTACCCTCAATCATATACCACTGTGAAGTGTTGTTATTTGCTGATGACCTAAAGATTTTCTTAACTTATAAAAATGAACGTGGTGCGTTGCTGTTACAAGATGATCTGAATAACATTCTTGTATGGTGTAAAGTGTATGCGTTTAAATTTACTCAAATGCAAATAAATGACATTTTCTCGGATAAATCATTACAACTGTTCTTATTCCATTGATAACCACAAGCTGGAATCTTTAACCACCGCTGAGGATCTCGGTGTTGTGTTGGATAGTAAACTTCGTTTCCACGCCCATATCGATCGTATAACCAGTAGATCGCTGAGTCTACTAGGGTTTATAAAGCACTGGACAAAGTAATGTGATGATCCTTATATCACTAAACTGCTTTACACCTCATTAATTCGTCCTATACTTGAATATGAATCGCCAGTTTGTTCTCCTAGTTATAGCTGCTACATCTCGAAGATGGAATCAGTTCAAAAACAGTTTCTTTTGTTCTGCTTGCGTAATCTTCACTGGGATCCATCGTTACGACTTCCACCTTATGAGTCACGCCTCAAGTTGAGTTCTTTGCCGTCACTTACTAATCGCAGAATAATGCTTAATTCATTATTTATCATTAATCTTCTCCAAGTGACCACGGATTCTGAGTACCTCTTATCGAACATTGTTGCATCTACAATTCTGCAGAACTTCATATCTCCAGCATGAGCCGTACCGGAAAGCTTGTGCAGATTTTAATTCAGTCTCTGCAGTAGTGAATTTATCTGATTCGTTATGTATTTCTAAGCGTAAAATTCTTACCTATCTTATGAATTAAATTGTAAATGAAATTTTCATTTAATTATAGTTTCAGCTATAAAACTTTGTTAGCTTAGTTTTAATTTTAATAAATAAATAAATAAATAAATAATATTTTGAAACATACTTATACTTATAAGCAAAAAAAGAAATTATGTGTTATTTCTAAAAATTTTATATAAATTTAGGTTATTAATTTTTCTAAAGAGAATAATTATTTATTCTCTTATTAAAATAAGAGCTAATTATTTGGTGAGGCAATCCAAGGAAAGATTCTTTGCTTCGACCTTTAAGCCATCTTTATCGTCAAAGCAACTCTGGAGAAAGGTAAAGGACTTGGGAATTGGAAGTAAAAGGAATACACAATGTGCTCTGAACCCTTCTGATCTCAATAATTATTTTTTATCGAATACGTTAACCACCACTACCACTGAAGAATATATGTGTGATGCCAATAGGTATGACCTTTTTTATTTTTCGGGTGTGTCTGAGTCTGATGTTGCATCGAAGGTACTGGCAGTGAAATCCTTGTCAATCGGATTTGACAAAATTTCTATCAGATTTATTAAAATTATTCTACCGTTTGTACTCTCACCTCTTACTGCAATAATAAATCAAATCATCACTACGTCATATTTTCCATCATTATGGAAATTAGCTATCGTTCTACCCATTCCAAAGAAGTCTAATCCTTCACAGTTTGCGGATTTTCGTCCTATCAGCATCTTATCTGTCATTTCAAAAGTGACGGAGTCCATCATTGCCTCTCAAATTAGCTATCACATTCATAGCAACAGCATGCTCAATCCACTTCAATCTGGTTTTCGACCCAAGCATAGTTGTTCCACGGCTATGCTGAAAATCACTGATGACATTAGAATAGCTTTCGATCAACGGCAGATTACTCTTTTGTGCATTTTAGACTTCTCGAAGGCCTTTGATAGTGTCGATCATGTACTCTTGTGTAATAAATTAAAAAAGAACTTTCTATTCTCATCTAGTGCATCTAATCTTATTAACTCCTTTCTGACTGATAGGCTTCAGAGAGTAAAAGTTGGTAATTCGTTTTCTGAATTCAAGAAGGCTGATGTACCTCAGGGTTCAGTGTTAGGCCCTCTGCTGTTCTCTTTGTTCTTGAATGATTTATTCTCTGTAGTACAGAATGTCAGAATGCATGCTTATGCGGATGATGTGCAAGTTTACTTGTCGCGTCCTCCTCCTCTTATTAATGAGTTATGTGGGTGTATGAATGATGACATTAGGAATATTACTCTTTGGTCTAAGAGGAATAATCTGAAGCTAAATGTTTCTAAGACATTTGTTATTCCGATTGCTCGTAGTGTTCCGAATCTATCCTTATTGCCTCCATTATATATAGGTGACTCAGCCATTAAGTATGTGAACAGAATAAAAAGTCTTGGTTTTTGCATCAATTCTTCGCTAACATGCATGGATCATATTAATTCAGTTGTCTCTAGAGCGTATTGTATCCTGCGTAACTTGCGGTATGCTGCTAAGTTTCTACCAATCGAAACTCGTAAAAAACTAGTCCTGGTACTAATTCTTCCAATTTTGACATATGCTGAGGTCGTTTACTGTAATCTTGACTCAGTTTCCTCTCATAAAGTAAGAATATTATTCAATAGTATGACGAGATTTGTGTGTCGACTAAGACGATTTGACCATCTTGGTGAATGGAGAACATTTCTCATTGGTGGTGATTTATTTGACTACTTAAAATTCAGGAATTGTCTTTTTCTTTTTAGGCTCATCCGTACTGGAATGCCTCATTATCTATATTCTAAATTGCAATTTGGTCATTCAATTCGGTCGCGTAACTTCATCATTCCACATTATGCGTATCTTAATACTGGAAGACTGTTTTTTATCAGTACCATCAGTCTGTGGAATAGGCTTCCCAGTAGCCTCAAGGCAACAGCAGTTGAGAGTTCCTTTATTAAATTACTCAAGGCGTACTTTCTTCACTCGCAAACATGAGCCCTTCTTCTTCCTACTTCTCTGTCCTCTTTCTATCTTTGTTCTTTAATTTCTACTTTTTCGGAATTGCTTTCCCTTCCTTTGCTTTAGTCTTAAGTTTTATTATTATTTTTTTTATTTCTTTTTCTTTAACTTGTTATTGGCAAGTATTTTTTGTTATTCTATTGTTAAATTTTCAATTAATATGCTATAAAAGATCTGTTCTTAGTGCATTGTATACAAATATGTTTTAAATAAAATACAAATACAAATACAAATAACATTGAATGCAGTATTGGCATTTCTACATTTTTCTTTCACCTCGGCAGTGAAATTTGGTACTCGTTTGCAATGTACGTATGTTTTCAGGTACTTTTGTAAGTACTATGGTACTTACGTACTGATTATGTAAGGAAACACTTGGAGCTCATCAGTTTTCGAACAGCTTAATCGGATTAAATATTTTTATGTAAACGGGTTATTAGAGCACAATTTTTGTACCATCCACTTTTGGCAATTTCGTAATTTTTAAGGAACGTAAAAAAGAAAAATTATAATATAATAACATATACGTATTAATTATTATTGCTTAATTGTAATTTAACTCCTTAACAGTATTATTTAAAATATATCGACATATATATATTAATCAGTATTCGTTTCGGAAGCATGATAGCAAAAATATGAGTGTTTGCCTTATGGCGGTTGCAAAGGCGGTATAGTTGTAAAATATGTCTTTGGAGCAATTTCCCAGCTTCAAACAATATAATAATTTATGATAACAGTCTAACACACTGAAAAAAAACAAAAAAATAAACTCTTTTACGAATACAAGCATAAAAATTAGTTACACACTTAAATAATAGTTTCTACATGAAAGATTCATGATGAAACAGCTTATGAAATAATTGCGATTAAGGCGTCATCTAGTCACGTTTTGATTTACAAGTACTCATTTGAAGAACTACGACTGATGGCTTTTCATTTTTATATTAAATTCAGTTTTACATTTTAAATGAACAGCCATGAAACAAATTGACAATCCTGTTGTTTTTGTTTTAGTAAGTACGAAGCGATATTTATTAGCTTCATGAATAAAAACTACGTCTTATATATTGAATAAAAGTACAAAATTCTAATATGTCAACGAAATTTCAATTTAAATTTAAAATTTATATATGCCTGTCATGTATACGTAAAGTATTTATCATTGGTATAAGAAATCATTAATACTGATGTTTTCGATATATTTGAATGTAACGAATAATAAATTTTTCTCCTAATGACAGTAAAATACATATTCCTGTTTATACAATAAATAGATATAAACAAGTAACTAATCTATTTTACAACACTCCCACTAGATGAATTAGATGGGTACTGTTAAACCCAACAGAGCACAGCAATGCTAATGTTTAGAGAGTGGTAATGGTTTTGTCATTATATCGGCCATCATCTCTTCAGTATTTAAATATTGAATTTGTAATTTTTCATCATTGACACAATCTCGTAAGAAATGATGTCTAATATTATTATGTTTAGAACGTGAGGGGTATGTGCCGTTTTGCGACAAGTTGATAGCGCTTTTGTTGTCGCATCTTAACACCATGTCTTGATTTGTGTAGTCCAATTCACTGAAAAGAGCTTTTAGCCATAAAGCTTCTTGAGACGTTGCAGCTAGAGCCATGTATTCAGCTTCGGTTGTTGAGAGTGCGACGGTAGGTTGCTTCTTAGAGTTCCAGGATATACTTGAGCCTTGATATTTGAAGACATAGCCAGTCGTCGACTTCCTGTCATCCGTATCTCCAGCCCAGTCAGCATCAGAAAAACCTTCAACGTGTCCATTTGTGTCCTTCATGAATTCAAGCTTATAATTACTTGTACCCTTCATGTATCGGAGAACACGCTTCACGGCTGTCCAATGAGTTTTGCCATGGTTATTGTTAAATTTGACAGAGCTCCCACTGCAAATGATAAGTCGGGATGACTAACCTGAGCATCATACATAATACTCCCAATAGCTTCTTGGTAGGGAATTGACAATTTGTCTTCCGCGGATTCAGGACTTAATTCCTTCGATAATTTTTGATTTATATCCAACGGTGTTGTGACGGGTTTTGAGTCTCCCATATTAAAGCGCTCCAAAACGTCTTTAATGTACTGCTCCTGGTCGATCCATAATTTACCTTTCTTACGGTCTCGAGTTATCTGTATTCCAAGTGCATACTTCGCTTCTCCCAAATCTTTCATCTTCAAATTGCGTGCAAGATCTTGTTTAATCTTCCTCTTATTATTTTCATTATTTCTAAATAAAAGAATATCATCAACGTATATTGCAACATACGTTATTTCAGCATTCTTTCGCTTGTAATAAATTCAGGGATTGTGTTAACCACATAGATTTTAAAGTTTTGTCCAGTTTTTAGCTCCACAGACGACTCTCTTGTTTAAGACCGTACAATGACTTCCGTAGTCTACATACTTTTCCCCTATCTATATTGTAGCCTTCTGCAAACTTGATATAAATTTCCTCATCAAGATCACTTTGCAAGAACGCTGTGATCACATCCATTTGGTCTATATCGAGATCAAATCTGGTCGCTAAACTTAACAATCGTATGGATAGCGCAAAACAGGAGAAAAAGTTTCTTCATAATCTACTCCATACCCCTGTGATTATACATTCACAACTAGTCTTGCTTTATGTCTTTCTATACCTCCTACTGCATTGTATTTTGTCTTAAATGTCCACTTACAATCGATAGCTTTCTTTTCTTTTGGTAGCTCCGTAAGTTCCCAGGTCTTGTTTTCAAGCAATGCATTAAATTCTTCATCCATTGCGTATTTCCATTTTCTGCTATTTGGACCACTCATTGCATCCTTAACCGTCTTCGGATCACCATCCAGGTCACGTACAGAGTAACATTCATAATCATCTCTAATTATTGGTTTTTTTATTCTTGATAATCTTCTTAGACTTTCGTAGTTCACAGTTTCGATTCTAGCTTCTAATCGATCTTCCACCTCACTATGGAGTCAACTGAGAAATAATCATCTTCTTTTGATGTTTCCAACTCTTCGGCTTCTGACACCTTGAATTCTGAGACAGACCTTAATTCCCTTGGATTTCCTCCTTCAATTACTCCCACTGAATCGGAACTGGGGAGTACGCAACTGTAGAAAATATCGTCTTTAAAGCTTTCAAAATTTTGTTTGGCTGTTGAGTAACTTGTTTCAAAAAACACACCATCTCTACTAACTACTATATTGTTCCTAAGTTTATCGTAGAATCTATATGCTTTCTTTTGATCGCAATATCCAACGAAAGTTATTTCTTTCCCTTTGACGTCCAACTTCTTTCTCTTTTCTTTAGGAATATGAATAATGGCTTTACATCCAAAGATTTTTAGATGTTTTAAATTTGGCTTTCTCTTAGACCAGGCTTCTTCTGGAGTCATATCAGCTTCAGCCCAAAATTGTTTTCCAAGACCGGATTCTATGAGTAAACAAAGAGTTTTCTCGATAATTGTTCTCTTCATTCTTTCAGCCATGCCATTTTATTGAGGTGTGTAAGGTACCGTAGTTTGATGTTGAATCCCATTACCTTTAATAATTCGCTGCATTTTATTGTTGAAATATTTTGTTCCATTATCACTTCTTAGAACATTGATAAGCTTCGTTTTTTGGTTTTCTACCAATTTTTTAAATTCTATGAATTTAACCACAACTTCTTCCTTGGTTTTTATAAAGTATATGAATATTTTCTCGTAAAATCATCTATGAACGTCAGCATGTAACGCGAGCCTTTTAACGAAACTTGTTCCATTGGACCACAAATATCCGTATGAACTAGTTCAAGAACTTCTGTAGCTCTCAAGCAAGGTTACCTCTTAAAAGGTATCGTCCTATTTTCCCCTTGATGCAAGTTATACAATTTTCATTAAACGTACCACTTACTTTATTTACCGTTATTCCATTTACTGCACCAGAAACCATTCTTAACATGTTGTCATTACTGGAATGTCCCATGCGCCTGTGCCAAATTTCCTCATTTGATAGCTTCGCATTTGTACAATAGGCAGTTTCTTCTTTGTCTTGATTCAGCCGAAACATATCATTTAACAGCTCCCCTGTTGCGATTACATTGCCATCCCTATTAATTACTCTGCATGCTCTGCTGTTCAACCGTACCTCATGACCTTTTTTAACTATTTTGAATACCGACAGTAAATTAATACACAAGCGTACATTGTGCTGCGAATAATAAACTTCCAACTGCTTGTTGATAAGGTACATCCTTCATCACGGGATCAACTGCTTTTGATTTTTCTAATTTATGATTAACGTCAAATGGAGTTGATACTGGATTGCAATTTTCCATATTGTATCTTCTAAGCATTGAAAGTATATAATCCTCCTGATCAAGATATATATTATCATCTTTTCTCGTTATTCTCATGCCAAGACATTTTTGAGCATTTCCCAAAAATTTCATCTTGAAGTTAAGCATTAATTTTGATTTCAATTGATTTTTAAACTTTGTGTCATTACTATACAATAACATATCGTCAACATATAACGCCAAGAATGTCATTTTGTTATTTTTAAAGTTAAAATACACGTATGGATCTACCTTTGAACGAATCACCCCATATGATTGCAATGCCAAATCCAGCTTTTGATGCCACACTAAACTAGCTTGCTTTAATTCATAGAGTGCCTTTTTTAACTTCACAACATGGCCTTTTTGCATTTGAATTACTGATGGAGGTTCAACATATATATATCCTCCGTTAAATCTCCATGTAAAAACGCAGTTACAGCATCCATCTGTTCAATATCTAGTTTGAAACGAGCAGCTAAAGCAAATAAATACCTGATAGATGTGTAGCGAATAACTGGACAAAAGTTTTCTTCATAATCTACTCCTTTGCATTGAGTATAACCTTTGACGACAAGTCTAGCCTCATACCGAATCGTCTCATTTGGTTCAATATTCTTTTTGAAAACCCATTTTGTTTCGATCACGTTGCAACTTTGTGGTTTTGGCACGGAAATCCACTTTTGATTTTCTTCCAATGAACCCAACTCACTGTCGATAGTCTGGTAACGAGATGAATGACAATGAATTGAAGTCTGAATCTCCCATATAATTTTGTGACTCCTCTTCATGACTATTTGAAGTATAAAAGTAAAAGTTGTCTTCAGATTTTCCTAACTGTGGAAATCCGTTTAAGTTTTCTTCAAATTGCACATCTCTCCGAACGACGATTTTCTTGCTTTCACAATCGTAGACTCGATATCCTTTAGTTGTTATTCCGTATCCAATAAAGATGCACTTTCTTGATTTCGAATCCAATTTGTGTCTTTTCTGCTTGGTTACGAATGCCATTGCTAAACATCCAAATATTTTCATGTGACTTACATCCGGTTTTCTTCCCCTCCACAATTCTTCAGGAGTACATTTCAAAGATTTATGAGGACTTCTATTGGCGATATATGTATGTTGCAGTTTGTACTGCTTCTGCCCAAAAACGCTTTGGTAACTTTGCGTCACTTAACATGCATCTTGCTTTTTCCGTTAAAGTCCTCTTGACTCGCTCTGCCAATCCATTTTGCTCCGGATTAAAAGGTATAGTTGTTTGATCTATAATTCCAAATCATTTCATTAATTTCTCCATACTTTTATTTACATATTCTGTTCCATTGTCACTCCTAAATATTTTTATTCTCTTACCGTTTTGATTGTCAGCCATATTTTTGAACTCCTTGAATTTTTCGACTACTTCAAATTTATTTTTTATAAAGTAAATAAATATCTCGCGAGTAAAGTCATCGATGAAGGTGACAAAGTATCTACTTCCTCCTAAAGACCACAGACATGCTGAAAATATGCTGTGATTGCAAATTCCAATCCTCAAAATGTTCACTGCCGCGCAGTCTCTCTAATTGCATATTTATCGACATTTTGAAGTCTTCCACAATATATAATTCTTGATATTGTCGGCACGATAGCTCTTCGCTAATTCACTTCTAAACTTTTACGAAAAGTCTTTTATTACAATATTATTTTCGGTCTGGGCCCATAACCTGATATTTCGATATATTTGAATGTAACGAATAATAAATTTTTCTCCTAATGATAGTAAAATACATATTCCTGTTTATACAATATATAGATATAAACAAGTAACTTAATCTATTTTACAACAAATACGTTTACGTGATTTCAGTTGTTAGTGAGATTATTTCAACAAAAAACACCATGGTTTTCCTTTTTTTTTTGTTCTGTCTAATTGCATGTTATTCCACCCAATTCAATTCAATTCAATTTCATTTTTATTGAGACAAAGACGATTTGCTTAACAGAGTATTGCATATAACTTAACCTAACTCTAAGAGTTTGACAAATCCAGGGCTGTAAAATTTTACCCGAGGAAAACAGTTTCGTAAATTAGTAGTAGATAACCAAAGTAAGGAATTGTGTATGCGTTAAATTATCATGTGAGATGTGAATTATCATGTGAATTCATTTAAATTCATGTTATATCAAAGCTCTTGCTCCCGGAGCTGAATTATGAAGTTTACTTATACTAAGGATCTTAAAACTAGTGTAAAATAAGGTACATTAAGTGATATAAAATTAGTAGCATTTACGTTAGGGTTGTAGCGCATTTATTGTCTAAAGAAGGCACTTAATGTTTCGTTTCATAAGTTTAATGCTTATCCCCTATTTTGGCGTGATGTGTTTGTCGTGTAAAATGTTGGAACTAGAGTACTATTGTCATTGCCCGCTAGAATACTATCCAAGTTTGTTGAGCCTATGCACAAGGGGGATAGCTAATTTTCGGCATTCCAGACTTCACGGGAATGTGTAAGGAATGTCATGTTTACAATTTCGTTATTAGAATTACATAGTTTAGCAACAAATCTCTCTGTGGATCTTAAACAGTATTTCATAAGAGGCTCAATTCCGGACTTATCATAAATGTAATTATTTGAATATTTCTTATTAGGAGATTGAAAATTTTTGTTAAGGTTGAGACGAAGGATTTGCCTCTCAAATATTTCTAGTTCTTTTGCAGCTGTAGGGGACAACGTGAACCAGCAGGGGAAGGCATAAACTATAACTGGTCTTATTAGTGTTTTATAAAATAATAATTTAGTATTTTTGGAGAGACCGTTGCTCTTTTTGAAATATGGCGCTAACATCCCTGCTACGCGTTTTGCTTTAGTTAAAGTCATTCTCGAGTGGCTGTTGAATTTGAAAAGAGTATTGAACTTTACCCCTAAATATGTGATCTCGTTTTTAAAAGGAATTCTAACTCCTTCCAATTCGAGGTGAAGCGCTTTGGCAGCCTTTGCGATGCCGGAAGGGCCCTTTCCGGATGAGTTCCTAAAACAAATGCAGTCAGTTTTGGCGACATTAAGAATAAGCCTCATTTTTTGTAGTAGTCGTTTATTATAGTTATATGTGAACTGACTGTAACTAGAGCGTCGTTAGGGTGCTTTGACCCGGCGTAAACCAAGGTATCGTCAGCGTAAAGAATAGCAACTGATTCCGTGGGTGATACTGTGGATTGGTGAGTATGAGGAAAGTCCGATAAGTACAAATTAAAGATTGCGGGACCTAGTATTGATCCCTGTGGAACCCCACAACTGACGCTTTTAATTTGAGATTTTGCTTGTTTAAACTGAATGAAAAAGTATCGGTTGGAAAGAAAACTATCCAAGATTTTAAAAATCATTGGAGGAAAATTGTTTTCGATTATTTTAAAAAGTATTCCGTCCCACCAGATACTGTCAAATGCTTTTTCAACATCTAATCCGCACGCGATAGTACAGTTTTTTCTTCTTAAATTTTGGATTACGTCACTCTGCATTTTTATCAGGGCATGCGATGTAGATAGTCCTTTTTTAAAGCCAAACTAGTCGCAGACTGGGTCTGGTAGGGTTCCATTTTCGAAGCCTGCATCTATTTTCAGGGAAATGATCCTCTCAAGAACTTTTCCGATGTTTGATAGTAATGCAATAGGCCGCAAGTTTGAGATATCGAGGTTATTAGGCTTCTTTCTAATTGCAACAATCTTGGCTATCTTCCAACTGCTAGGAAAATACCCATTATTCAGCCAATTATTTAAAATAATGGTTAAAAAATTGATTGCGGACATCAAGATTTTCTTCAGAATATAATTTGAGATATTGTCATGACCACTAGACTTCTTAGCGTTAATATTTTTAATTATACTCTTTATTTCTTCGGAAGAGGTAAAATACTCAGTTTGATGTGGAGAAATAGCGGGATTGGTTGAGTCAAAATTAAAGATTCGATTTGGCAAGTTTTCTCGGAATTGTGTGACTGTAGTTTCAACTGTTTCAACGAGATTCAGATCAGAAGTCGGTCTTTTTCCCTTGAAAACCTCTCCAAAATAGTCACTGAGTGTCGATGCTATATCTATATCTGATGTAAGCATTTTATTATTAAATTTGAGCGCGGAACAGGTGGTACTTTTCGTACCAATTAGTTTGTTAAACTCTTTGAACGCTGAGGGACCTGGTCTAATTTGAGAGAGTCTCTTTTGCAGTTTTTCGTCGAGCCAAATTCTAACTCTATCCTTAATTAATTTTCCTAGAATGGAGATTTTAGCTGAGAGTTCCTTATACCTAAGGTTCTCTCTATTATAGGTAGCATGGAAAATCTTTTTCAATTCTTTTTGCCATAGATGCTTAATTTTAAAAAGTTTTGAAATTTCCTTGGGTAGATTTTTATAGTTTTTAAACGATGGAATAATTCTTTCTGAATTATTATCCATCGCTCGCACTAAAGCCGAGTTGAACGAGTTAATGTACATATCTATTTCATCATTAGAGAGGTTACAATGTAAAGGGGGATGAGAGTTAAATAACTCCTCATCCAGGTTTTCTTTGAATTTTCCCCAATTTTTTTTTTGGAAGGAAATGATTACGTCAGGTTGTTTGAGAACAAAAACAATTTGTGAAAGGGATATATTTAAAAGTAATGCATAATGGTCAGAGAAGGATGGAATTGATGAAATTTTGTAATTTGGATTAATTTGATCAATGAGACCGTTGGAAATGATGGTCTAAAAAGGAAGGGCCATTAGGATACGTTGGCAGGGATGGGGTTAAAAGGGAAAACCAATGGTGGGATTGTGACATCCAATTTTCTAGTGTCAGTCCATTTATGTTACTAATCGCATCACCCCACGAAGGATTTTTAGCGTTAAAATCGCCACCTAATATCACTCCATCGTGACCAGTTGCTATGGCGTTTAATTTCTCAAGGTCCGAGGTGATCGCTCCGCGAGATGAATTTGTTGGAAAATAAATTGACCCTAATAGTAAGGATTTAGTAGAGCCATTCTGTTTATAAGATACAGATAATAAAATACATGGAAATGCGAAGTTCACGGTATCTATTACGTTGTAATAAAGGTACTTTTTTAAAACAATTGCTAGTCCTTGTGCAGAATCGTTGCGTATAACATTGTAAGAGTCTAAGTAAATCTTGTGCCTGCTATTTAAGTGAGTTTCTTGAAGAAAAGCAACAAGTACGTGATGTCTATTCAAAAGGTTTAGGAGCTCAATGCGTCTACTGTTGTCTACCAAAGAGGCAGTGTTTAATGAGACAAAATTTTTACCCATCATGGCTGACTTGTGTTGAGAATTATTTGGTCTAAAACTTCCAAATAGGCCAGTCTCTTTAGTTCGATAGAGTTACTATTCTTTATATTATTCAAACACTTTTTATCTCGGTCTACAAGGGAGGTGACATTGATGCCAAAAAGATTATTGGAGAGATCAAGAAATTCAGTGAATAATCCTTTTGATGCACCAGCTTCAGTCGGAGGACTTGCGTTCAATTTATATGTTGGGTTCTTGTTTCTAACAACATCTGCAAACGATAAATGGGAGGACATTTTGTTGTACGTTCTAGGAATATTAATTGTGTCTGCTCTTTTCTTTTTGTTTATGATCATTATTTCCCTTCTGTATTTCAAAAATTCTTTGTACTTAGGACAACCACGATAGTTAGCGCGATGTTCATTCTCTTTACAGTTAACGCAAAAAGCAACGGATCCGTCTTTCTTCCCGTTACAACATTGACCTGGCTCGTGTGTATTACTACACTTTACACATTTATATCCCCTGGCACAATTTTTTGCCAAGTGCCCGAAACTTTGGCAACGTTTACACTGAATTGGATTATTAGACCTTTTTGGTTTCTCCCAAGTGATATGAGAGTGAAATAAATATTTAATTTTAATGATTTCACCTGGCAATTTGCCAGGAAGAAGTTGTACCACAAAAAGATCTAATTTACTGTTGTTAATTTTTCCCTTCTCAGTAACAAGCGGGAAAACTTTGCATACTAAGTTTGGAGCGATTACGTCTAACTCCTGCTTAATCTCGTCTCCTTCAAAATCAGACGTGAGGCCGCGTAAAATTAGTGTATTCATGGACATCATTAGCTGCTCATGGACATCAATGCTCAATAAACACTTACAGGATCAAATATTTGGTTTAACTGGTTTTGTACTAGTTGATTCCAATCTAAATTAACCCTTAAAAATTTCATCTTATTAATGATTCAACTTGTGTGCACTAGTTGCTTCATTTAATTAAAAACTGGTTAATTAGCTGGTATTGAACTGGCTATTTCTATTCACGTCAAAAGAGGCGTGAACACTCGTTGTGTAGGTATTTTAAACAATTTTCATATGCACACAATGCGTAGTTTTAGCAGCGTGACTGCATAATTTACAAGTTAATTACTTTTATCCAATATTGAATAACACTAGTAAATTGATGAACCTTAACCTTTTAGTTAGTTTCGGAGTTACTTGTTTTTTGTAAGGTTTATTGGTTTTGATTTTATGATTTGCTGATTCTACTCTTGTTGGTGGTTGCTTTGAATCTTTTTTAAGTTTTAGCAAAGATTCCTCTAGGAAAATCAACACATTTTTACAGTTCGACAGTTTCATTTTCTACTTAATTTCTCGTTTCTGGTTGCTTTAGTTATTACCGTTACCTCTTAGTTTCACATTTATTATTCATACATATTTGTCCAAATAGTTTAATTATAAATTTTTCAATTATAAATTCTTGCGTTTTTTTAAAGTTAAACGTTGTGCATATTAAAATAATTTTTGGGTCAATTCAATATTTTTTTTCTCCGAGTTAACATGGCTCGGCTATATTCACTTAGTAACTTTTTCGTTGTTTCGTACCAACACTCTGTGTCAGAGTCGCGAACGGGAAACCGGAAATATATACATACATTCATACATATGTATATGAAGTGCTATCATAGCAGAGATAACGAGATAGCTGACTTATTCCAGCGATTGTTCGGCTTCCCATTCGGGTTCCAGAAGTTTGTTGGTGTTCGTGAAAAACATGGAATTTTGTATAGAAGTGTTCGTGAAAAATTGGAAATGTGATGAAGAACTTTCCACTAGAGACCCCTACTCACCTTTTTGACGCCCCGTTGATGAGGGGTCGGAGACGACAAGATTTCTTGACGCCCCGTTGATGAGGGGTCGGAGACGACCAGATTTTGCCTTTGTTTACAATATTTTATGTATGCTTTGTTTTGAGATTTCAACTCAATTGTAAACATGTAAAAATAAAATAAATTATTTCGATTGAACGCATATTGATTTTATCTATGATTATTACTTTACTTTAAGCGTATATATATAGTGATGGTATTAAATGTTCGCAAAACAAAAAATCTGAGTAAATATTTTAATATGTCTTGTATTTACAGGAAATATAATACACGTTTTTATTATGCGTATATTACTCAACTACATATTTGGGTTCCGTTTACAAAGTAAAATGATTGTTTATATTTCTAGACTCTTATTTTTAGCATAAATAATACATTTTAGATCTTTTACAGCTTTCTAGTTGGCTGCATTTTAACTTTAACTTAATCCAGTCGTCATAAAACACTTCAATAATATTTTTCTTACTTATTTTTAATTAATTATACATCTTCACTAAAAATAATTTATAAATTGAGGTTATGAATTAATATAAAGAAAATATCATCAATGTAGTATTGGCATATCTACATTTTCATTTCCACCTTACTAGTGAATTTTTTACCCGTTTGCAAACTGCGTATGTTTCCGCGTACTTTTGCATGTACTATGGTACTTTAGTAGTGTAACAATATTACTACTTTTAATGGAAAACCATGTTTTTCCTACAATCAAATGACTCTAATGTGGGTTAAATTCTTAATTAATCCACTAATGGTTTATTTCAACTTGCTTTTCTTAGTTATTATTAAATTCCAACATTATTGCAGTACACTTTTCGTACAATACTGTTTTGTAACTTTCGTACTGTAATTATTAGTACTCAAAGTAACGTTATTTTCGAGGTGAAAACATACAAAACAAATTTATCAATTCGAACGCATAAGAAAAATTAAAATCTTATAAATTATTAATTACAATCTAATTTTTTACTTCTAAACATGCCAAGAACACGCTCCTGTGCCAAAGAAGGATGTCCTGGTGCCAATCACTTCTTCCAGTTTCCACCTAGAGATTCCCAGGCTGTGCGGTAAGTCTCACTTCAACTTTTTTATTCAATATGAGAATATTTTTATTATTATATGGTCATGTATGGTGCGTAGACGGTTTGAGTGGTGTCGACGGCTTGGAGTAGTGGACAGCGGCAGTTTATATGCCTGTGCAAGGCACTTCTCGCAGTTGTGTAGCAATAGGTTACCGGCTGCTTCCCTGCCTGACTTAGATTTAAGTTTAACGCCGGAAATCAATGTATCGCAAAACCAAAACTTAAATACAATGGAGTGCGACATTGAACCAGATTATCCACCAATAGATGGCATTGGTGGATCATCTGAAATCCTTGGCACAATTTCTTCGCGTAAGGATCTTCTTCCACTATTTGCAAGTGCTAACGTTGTCGAACCTAACGCCCCATTGCCAACGGTTGCGCTGAATGTGAACACACCGAAGAAGGCAATGAGTCGTCAGGTGCAAACTTCCAAGTTTTTGTCCAGCCGAACTCCCACGAAAATTTTTTTGCGGAAAGTTAATAGAAAATTGAAAATAACAATTTTATTTTTACAAAAGCAAATAATGAAAAAGAACCGGGCTTTAGAAATTAAAGAAAAAGAAATTGAATGCATCAAATTGGAAAATGATTACTTACGCAAAGAAAATGATTTACAAAAGCTAGATAACAAGAAATTATTTGAAGAAGTTTTCGAATCTCTTCCAGATAATTTAAAACTTTGCGTGCAAAACAGTTCTTGCAACAATTCCCGCCATCCCAAAGGACGCCGATACAGTGATAAACTGAAAACCCTTGCTTTGGGTGTTTACTTTTTGTCTCGGCCATCATACAGATTTTTGAAAACCATGCTAAACTGGCCTGACCGAACAACTCTTCAACAGTTCGTTTCAGATTGGCCAAAGTCACCAGGGTGTTCTTATAGCAGCCTGAAAGCGTTAGAGTTTCGAAGTCGTGGTTTCTCCCGCGAACAACGTTTCGTTTCAATTTGTTGTGACGAAATGTCGTTAAAACGCAACTTATTCTACAGTAGGCACGAAGACAAAATAATTGGTCTTGAAGATTACGGAAACGAAAACCGTACGAGCAGACTTAGCGATTACGTACTGGTGCTAATGGTGCAAAGCATTGGCGGGGAATTTTGGAAACAGCCTTTCGCATATTTTTTTTTACATGGACCTTGTAAAGGCGACATCGTCAAAAAATACGTCTTCGAAGCAATTACACAGCTTCAAAGTATTAATCTTGTCCCTTGTCATTTTGTTTGCGATCAAGGCTCCAATTTTGTTAGCTTCGCTAAAATTGCACAAGTTTCTGCAGCCACTCCATATTTTATAGTCAACAAACAGAAAATTTTCTTCTTTCATGACACGCCTCATCTTCTCAAAAGCACCCGTAATTGTTTACAGAATTTTGAAAAAAACGTAGTCATCTTCAATAATAAAAAGGTCAGTTGGCATGATATTATTTATTTCCATGACATAGATTCAAAATCACCCATTAGATGCGCGCCCAAACTGACCATGTCCCACATAAATCCCGGTAATTTACAAAAAATGAAGGTGTCTTTTGCAGCTCAGGTATTCAGCCACACAGTCGGTTCGGCCATGCGAACATTATATGAATCACAAAAATTTGACAAAAACCAAGCCCCTACAATTCAGAACACAACTGAATTTCTGTTGTTTTTTGATGAACTATTCAATGTTTTCAACAGCAATAGCAGCAGTTCGCTATGCCAATCCAAAATGGTTTATTGTCATAGTGAAAGTCAGAAGAATATTCTGCAAAGAGCTAAAACCCTTCTAAATTCCATGGATATATTAGATATTAGGGGCAAGAGCATAAAGAACCAATTTTCCTTCATTAAAGGTTGGCTTCTTAATATCTATAGTATAGGTCATTTATGGTCTTTCTTAGCGCAGCAAGGATTTTCGCAACTTGCGACAAGGCGCCTCTGTCAGGACTCAGTGGAGCACTTTTTCGGTGATTTGAGGGCTGGCGGGGGTAATTGCAGCAACACGACACCACATATGTTCATCGGGTTGTTTCAGAAACGCTGGGGCTTAGATTATGTAAATACAGTTGTCAGAGGGAATTGCGAGCCTTTAAATTATGCACCAAATAGTAGTTGACCAAATTCAACTATCAATCTCATTGCCGGAAATTGAAGTTTTAAAAGAAAATGCATTCGTTTATGTCTGCGGCTGGTTATATTTAAAGCTTCAAAAGCTTCATAACTGTTTGCAACCCTTACCACATTTCGGTAATGAAGCCATCGCAAATAACTATTTTTACTTCCTTGTATACGTAGTAAATACAAGAAAGTATTGTAATCATGAAAAATTTCGATATTGAGATTTTGATGGTAACACACATTTTGACCATCGCGGAGTCCATTTTGACTAGTTTGGTCGTGACGTGTGTACGTATGTACGTATGTAAATATGTACGTATGTACGCCTGTACGTATGTATGTATCCTCAATAACTTAAAAGCGGAGAATCGTAGAAACTTGAAATTTGGTATTTGAGACTCTTATAAGACCTAGTTGTGCACCTCCCTTTTTGGATGCAATCGGTTGCGCGAAAAGGACACTTCTCATATAGGTTTTTTCAAATATCATACATTACTCAAAAACAAACACTCCTAGAAAGTATATACTATTGGGCCTTACATAAGACACAATTTTGTAGCTCCAATTTTAATGATGGTTCGCACCAAAAGGACTCTTCGCCAAAGGAACACGAAGCATGCATTATCCGAATTACATAAATGATAATGATAAATTAATGTTATGCTGCTTTATCTTTTACAAAAATTGGTTGTACCCTTACAGAACTAAACAGGGAAATCAATATTAGTACGATTGATAGTCAAAGCTGTGTGGAAACTAATTTGTACTTCCTTGTTTTTACTTACTACTATTTAAATTATTTAAATTAAGAGAAGCCTATGAAATTTTTTTCATTATGGAAGTAAAAATATTTAAAATTTTTAAAACTTCAATTTTAAAATATAAATAAAATATATCAACCACTCTTGAAATAAAACCATACAATTGCCGTCATACAAGGAAGTCATGTGTTGCCCACATCAGATATTTTTACTTTAGAAAAGGAATTTCAAAATTGTAATCTCGTCAAGCCTCCTCAAGGTTTCGTATTATACGTGAAGAAATTAGAAGAACGGTTTCAGCTCATTTTTGTGCCTGCCTCCCACAGAATAGGGCTGCAAAGCTTTTTAACATCGCAAATGGTAGACATTGAAGCTTTCGCATGCTGCGTAAATTTTAAAGTAATCGACTTTGTCTCTTTATTTGTTCGAATTAGAATCTATTTCTTTTTAAAGTTTTTTAACAGAGACCTTAGTAGTCCAAATTCAAAAAAAAAAATGATCTGTGTCACGCATTTATGGACGAATGTGCTTTCTTTAATTGCGATGCATTGATTTTCGCATTTATTAAGAAATATAATATGCTTTATATTTGGGTTTAGCACTTTATTAATATATATATGTATGTATGTAAATATAATCATTCCTATTTGCATGCTCGGTGTACGTTTTAATATACAATTCATTAATTATTTACATTGCATTACTTATTTACATTGCATTACTTATTTACATTGCATTACTTATTTACATTACATTACTTATTTACATTACATTACTTATTTACATTACATTATTTATTTATATAAAAACATTGTACATAAATTCACAATATCTACATAAACATATCTGTAAATATATTCATCATAATTTGCATGTCTATTGAAAGCTTTGAAAACGTTGTTTATTTCTATTCCTTTATTATTGTATGCAAAAAAATTGTTGTATGCTTATGTATATGGGTGACATAGGCCTCCTGGGGAACCGAACACCCACAAAAAAATCGGTAACGCACTGCTGGGCATACCTCCTGGGTGGTGTGGAAATGCCAAAATACACGTATCTTCTATAAAGGAAAAGATTGATTTTAAAAATGACCAACAAATTTAGCAGATACAAGACTTAATAATACATACGTTTATCATGTACTTCTGGATTGCAGAAATTGCAACTGCTGGTACATTGGTATATTGATGACCTTAAATAGAATTAATTTTAATTTAATATGTATGCACAATAAAAAATTTTAATAAAATTGCAAATATATAATAAATACAAAATTTGTATAATTTTGGATATTTATATAAAGGTTTTGCACTTTCCTTTGCAATTTTTTCCAGCACAGAATGTTTGCACACGTCAGCAAAGAAATAACTTTAATTTCACTAAATATTTATGTATATATGAAAAAAAGCGAAACACGACGTCCGATCAACTCCGAAAATTTTACAAACTGATTGAAATGTCATTCCCTTTGACGGCAAATGACATTTAGATGTGATGTTCCGTGGTGAATAACACGTACAGTGTACGTGAAGAAATCGAAGTCACAAATCTTCGGAAACCCGAGAGAGTCAGCCATCTCGTTATCTCTGTATCATAGTCCCACACAAAAATTCTTCTAAAATCTATTTCAAACATTGCATTCAAATTGATATTAGTTTTTTTTATCACAAATAGATTATAAAGCAAAAGAAATATTTTATTCGATACACGTGCATATGCAGAAATTTATAATTCATTATTTATATTATTTATTTATTAATTGTTTATAATTCAAGGGTCCAGTTAAACACATCAACTCAATGCAAAATATTTGTGATCTAAGTTTATGGCATGATAACAATTTTTCCTTGAATAAATACATACACATGAACACACAAAATAAATGTACATATACGTATGTACATACATATTTACTCACGTGCTAGTTGGTTTGATAGTTTGGTAGTAGTTGCAGAGTAGTTGTTCGCAATGTTTTTTTTGCAAAAGTATATCCAAAAATATTAGAAGAATATCTAACAATAATGTCTAATATTTTTAATACAGCTATTCTATATTATTACCACATTTTTAAACCAAATTTTGTTAAAAAAATACAAATTTATAGGGTGGTGAAATTTTCACTAAGAATTTTACTAAGCTCCTAATACATAAAACTTGATTGGCAACACTGAAAAATCCACCATTTTTCGATAAGTGCCAAAGAGCTTACGAGTGGAAGCAATTGCGCCGTAAGTTCGAGTCAACTTTTGTGGAGGTGAGTCTCAGAATTCTAGTTTTGCAAAAAAGGTGGCTCTCATGTTGGCGTCGTCCTACGTCGACAACTGAGCCTCAGAATAAAATGTTTTTTGGAAGTGCTGAGTATATGACCGATATAACAACAAATTGAACTAAAATGATCGATCTCTGTAGTGAACTACTTGAGAATTCAACGCGTTGACCTATGTCGACAAAACCAACTGAAAGTGAACCTCAGAATTAGGGTATAAGTCAAGCAAACGATTAATTTGATTAAGAACAAAGTTAATTTGGAATAATTCACAAGCTAGTATATCATCTAAGAAACTGCAGCACGGCGAATTGTATGGTGGTAGTAGAACATGAGAATCATCACGACTGCTTTTCCAAGAGACATGAGGCATGTTGAAGTCACCTACTACCAATAGCCACTCAGTGTGTAACAGACTATTGCTTATTCCACGTATGCAATCATAGTGTTGTTGGTACACCTCCAGAGGCGAGTTTGGCGGAATATACATATGAACATATAACATACAATGACAAGCAATCGGTCTTCACGTAAACGCAGCAGAATTCAATGTCCGCCAAGTCATACTGATTTTCGTTAAAGCTTACTATTCGTGAATAATACCGCAATTAGGACACCTCAGCCTCTTTTTAATCCTATCCGGCAAAAGTTTCGGTCCATCCGATAAATCGTAAAATGTGAAGATAAAATTTCATTATTAAAAATACTGTCAGAGAGCCAAGTTTCTGCAAGCTCAATAACGTCATAACTACAATAAAACGACTTCAAATAGAGGTCTTTTAGTTTGGAATTAAGACCACGAACATTTTGATATAATACTAAAATAACGGAATCGCTTAATTCAGTGGAGCGATTTGTTTTAAGTCTTTTGGATATGAAGAACATTTTTTTACTTGGATTCCAAATGGCCAAATTGAAGCATCCATAATTTTAGTCAGCAAGTGTTCCGAAAATTCTAGTTTGAAATTAACATGAGTTAGATCATCCAACAAGGGATCTTTTTTGACTAGTCTATAGCATTTTAAGAACGACGAATGAATATCCAATTTTTTTGATTTGTGATTCAGAATATATTCAGGAGTTGTATCCGTTTTAAATTTCGAGATATAAACCCACATATTCTTAGGTAAGACGTTTAATTCAGTGCCGATGTCGGAACCAAAAACTTTACGAATATTAGGCGATTATTATTGCGATTTTTCCTATTTACCCGCTTCTTCTGTTTTCAACAAGCTGGAAGAACTCGTTGGTGTTAAAAGAAGGCGAAGAAGCATCATCGCATAATTCAAAATTCGAGGCAGACCCATTCTCTTTGATAACAGCAGAAAGAGAATCCACATTATTTTTCGTAGGAGCGTGTGAAGCAGAGTTGACAACAGTAACATTGGAAACAGGCTTTGAGTGATTGTCAACCTTCTGTTTTTTTACAAGTTTCTGCTTGCGGGGGCGAAGCCGTAACAGGTTGCTCGACGACCACCTTCTCGTTAGCGCAAGAGGCTTTTTCCTCGTCACACTTTAAATGTTTAATAAAAATGTTCTCAAGTTTAGCAATTTCACATTTTAAAGAATTGATTACTGACATTATGTCAGAATCATTATTTATACCCTAATACTGAGGTTCACTTTCAGTTGGTTTTGTTGAAATAGGTCGACGCGTTGAATTCTCAAGTACGACGACGACGCTCAGCTGTTGAAAAACTGCTGATCTGAGGTAGGCGTCGTCAACTACGTAAAATTATGGAATTCTCAATTACAATATTTGACGACGCTGCAATAAAACAGCGTCGTCCTAGGTCGACCGCAAATTACAGCCATATTCTAAGCGCCACGAAGACGATAACGATAATCGTCTCTCGAGAGTCACGAAAACTCAGTCACTGCAATCCAAGAGTAACGAAATTAAAATCGTCTATTTAAGACGTGAACGTCACCTCAATTTAGGTTGCGCTCATCGCTATTTTTACGTGCAAGAAAGGTTTTTGAAAAAGATAGAATTTTCAGTGCTGGTGATCATGGTTGTTGCTGGCAAAAATGTTGTTACTATGTTCTTTAGATTTCGCTTTGATTGCAACCAAGAAAAATACACGTTTTTTTTATTTTTAAAACCTTGTGCAAGAAAGTGTGAAAATTTGCAGTGATTAATAAAATAGATATAAATACATAAGTACTAGAATTGCGTCGGCCATTTTTTAAGCTTGCACAGTAGTTTTTAAGATATTTAATTAAAGATAAATTTTTGGCCATACAGCCTACAGAAATATCAAATATAAGATATATAAATTGCAACAAAAAAAAGCATGTTGTAAATAGAAAACACAAAAATTGAAAAGTTTGCTGCAACCCGCAAACCTATACAGAAACTTCGATAAAACTTGGGAAACACAACACCCAACAATAAGCAACAGTTCATTAAAAAATAATATTATTTTCCAAAATAATAATTATTATTATTATTCTTATCACAAACATTTTAATTTTCTCCTTAATGGGTACTACAATATATATTGGTGGCCTTAGCTTAACAAAATATATCACATTCGATCTATTGTATTATGTGTAAATTTAGTTTAAAAATTTCTAGTAATATGACAGGTATCGATAATAACAGCCCTCTGCATTGTGTCGATGAGATTTTTCGGTAGGCCAAGGGAGTTGACATTTATGCTGAGCTGTTTGTCAATCACGCCTTCAGCACTTATTACAATTGGGACAATTTTAACCTCTTTCAGGTTCCAGTTTCGTTTGGTTTCAACCGCTAGCTCATCATATTTTCTTATTTTTTCAATGTAAGTACGGCTCATGTTCCTTGTAGCAGGTACTGCAGCGTCAATAAATAGGCCCTTATGTTCCTTTTTATCAATGATTGTTATGTCTGGTCGGTTATGTATTCTCGTGTGATCCGAGTGAATTGTTCGGTCATAGTAAATTTTTACGTCTTCATTCTCCACTACTGATTGCGGCTTATATTTGTAATAGGGTCGTTGATCTGTTTCGATTTTAAATTTCCTCATGAAACTTTTATGCAGGATCTTTACGACGTTATTATGCCTTCTCGTATATTCAGTTTGGGCAAGTCTTGTGCACCCCGATATTATATGATCAATTGTTTCAGGTTGACTCAGACATCTTCTACAGGTATCATTTGTGATACTTGGATCCTTTATGACATGCTTCCTATAATTTTTCGTAGGGATTATTTGGTCCTGTATAGCTATCATAAAAGCTTCAGTCTCTGCAAACAAGTTTCCATTTAATAGCCATTTGTTTGATAATAGCTTATCAACATTATCGGCATTAACGGACCTGTAGTATCGACCATGGATAGGTTTGATCGCCCAATTCTGTTCTCTTATATTTCTGTCTTCTGCTTTTCTGGTGAAGTTTCCATTTAAGTTTAGCGGCGTCAAATTTGTGTCCGCTTCAACTATTACTCTTATAAGCCGCGATCTGTGTGCTTTTTGTTGAAAATATTGGCGAAGCGACTCTATCTGACTATCATGGAGAGTTCGGAGATCAACTAACCCTCTTCCACCATCTCTCCTTGATGCCACCATTCTCTCACAACATGATTTAGGATGATGGAATTTATAGTCAGTTAGCATTGTTCTGATCTTACGTTGCAATGCTTGAATTTCAGTAGTAGTCCATTTTATAACGCCATAGCTATATGAAAGGACAGGTACTGCGTACGTATTTATGGCTTTGATTAAATTTCTTCTATTGAGGTTCGCCTTAGCTATTTTGTGTATTCGTGCCTTAAACTCCTTTATTAGGTTTGTTTTGACTGCGTTCTTGTCAATACGTTTATTTTGGGCCATACCTAGATATTTATACACATCCTTTTCTCGCATATGTTCAATATTTTGAATGCCTCTATCTTGGCATTCATTTCTTATTACTTTTCCTTTATTAATAGATATTCGTTTGCATTTCTCTAACCCAAACTTCATGTTTATATCTTTACTGAACATTGAAACGATTTGTATAAGATGCTCTAATCTTTGACATGTCGACGCATATATTTTCAGGTCATCCATGTACAATAAATAACTTAGTGTCTCTTGACTAGATCTGCTCTTTATTTTGTATCCGTAGTTACTATTTTTCAAAAGATTACTAAGTGGATTGAGTGCAATACAGAACCACAGTGCAGATAAGCAGTCCCCTTGAAAAATTCCACATCTTATGTTAATATCTAAAGTTTTAATCACTTGTACCCCCGTGTAGATTTGAATGCTAGTTCTCCACTGTGTCATATTGTACTTTAAGAACTTGATTATATTGGAGTTTATCTTGTAGATCTTTAGGGCCTCTATTAACCAGCTAGGCGGAACACTATCAAATGCTTTTTGATAGTCTATATAGCATGCATTTAAGTTCCTTCGTCCACTGACCGTTTGTTCTAGCAGGATTTGATCAACAGTTAGTTGCTCTTTGCATCCTTTCGCATTTTTACTGCATCCTTTCTGTAAATCACATAGGATTTCGTTTTGCGTTAAATGGTTATTTATCAAGTGGCTTAGGCAAGCTGTCATAATTTTGTAGACAGTAGGTAGGCAGGTGATTGGTCGTCCGTTTGAGGGATTTCCATTGAATCCTCTTTCTTTTGGCAGCAGATATGTTACACCATTAGTAAAAGCTTTTGGGAACTTTCTTGGATTTTGGATGCACTCATTCAAGAGTTCAGTAAGTTTTTGGTGCATTGCTGGAAATCTTTTAAACCAAAAGTTTTGAACTCTGTCAGGTCCGGGTGATTTCCAATTATGTGTCTTCAATATAATTGCTCTGACTTGCTCAAGGGTAAAGCAGTCTGCTGACATTTCTTGCAGCTCTTGGTACTTTGTTTTCTCTTCATTAATCCATTCTGCTTCAGTGTTGTGTGTTGTCTGATTGGACCATATAGACCGCCAGTACTTTTCAGTATCTTCCTTATTAGGGTAAGTATCTGCATTGGAGTCCAGTACTGTTGTCTTTTTGAGGCTTCTGTAGAAGCTCTTCTCATTTGTTTTGAATTGCTTATTACTTTCACGCCTTTTGTTAGATAATTTGTATTTTCTTTGTCTTGCTATTTGCACATTTAGTTTTTGTTGTATTGTATCTCTCGTTAGTATTGCGTTAGCATTATTGATTCGTACCTTGAGTGCCTGTTGTGCGCTTTGTATATTCTTTGTATTTTGTTCTTGAGCCGTCGACTATTATTACCCATTAGATAATTATTTAATCTTTCCAGGTCGCTTCTTAAATTCTTAATATTGTTCTCGATTCGTTGTATTGTTTTATTTTTAGGGGGTCCTCTTCGTATTCCGTTACTGCACCTGTGTTTTATCTTAAGAGCGTGAAGTTAAATTCGTAAATCCGACACGAATTTAAATTCGTATTTTGAGCCATTACCTGGCATCGCTAATGTAATGCGTACTTGTGTTCCAGAAACATTGTTAAAAAAAAATGGATTTTGAATACATGTTATACACCGTTGAAAAGAGGAAGACAAGACCTTTCCAACGGTGTATGAATTTTGCGTGCACAGGCAAGAATTTGGTGGCAGCGGTTGCATGAACATAGCGTGTTTTCCGTATTCACTGCAGCAGAACTCAATAAAAACTCGTAATCCAGACACACTTGTTCGAAAAAATATGGATTCTGAATACATGCTATACACCGTTGAAAAGAGGAAGACAAGACCTTTCCAACGGTGTATGAATTTTGCATGCACAGGCAAGAATTTGGTGGCAGCGGTTGCATGAACATAGCGTGTTTTCCGTATTCACTGCAGCAGAACTCAATAAAAACTCGTAATCCAGACACACTTGTTCGAAAAAATATGGATTCTGAATACATGCTATATACCGTTGAAAAGAGAAAGACAAGACCTTTCCAACGGTGTATGAATTTTGCGTGCACAGGCAAGAATTTGGTGGCAGCGGTTGCACGAACATAGCGTGTTTTCCGTACACACTGCAGCAGAATTCGATTAAAACTCGTAATCCAGACACACTTGTTCGAAAAAATATGGATTCTGAATACATGCTATACACCGTTGAAAAGAGGAAGACGAGACCTTTCTAACGGTGTATGAATTTTGCGTGCACAGGCAAGAATTTGGTGGCAGCGGTTGCATGAACATAGCGTGTTTTCCGTACTCACTGCAGCAGAATTCAATTAAAACTCGTAATCCAGACACACTTGTTCGAAAAAATATGGATTCTGAATACATGCTATACACCGTTGAAAAGAGGAAGACGAGACCTTTTTTAACGGTGTATGAATTTTGCGTGCACAGGCAAGAATTTGGTGGCAGCGGTTGCACGAACATAGCTTGTTTTCCGTACACACTGCAGCAGAATTCGATTAAAACTCGTAATCCAGACACACTTGTTCGAAAAAATATGGATTCTGAATACATGCTATACACCGTTGAAAAGAGGAAGACGAGACCTTTCCAACGGTGTATGAATTTTGCGTGCACAGGCAAGAATTTGGTGGCAGCGGTTGCACGAACATAGCGTGTTTTCCGTACACACTGCAGCAGAATTCGATTAAAACTCGTAATCCAGACACACTTGTTCGAAAAAATATGGATTCTGAATACATGCTATACACCGTTGAAAAGAGGAAGACAAGACCTTTCCAACGGTGTATGAATTTTGCGTGCACAGGCAAGAATTTGGTGGCAGCGGTTGCACGAACATAGCGTGTTTTCCGTACACACTGCAGCAGAATTCGATTAAAACTCGTAATCCAGACACACTTGTTCGAAAAAATATGGATTCTGAATACATGCTATACACCGTTGAAAAGAGGAAGACGAGACCTTTCCAACGGTGTATGAATTTTGCGTGCACAGGCAAGAATTTGGTGGCAGCGGTTGCACGAACATAGCGTGTTTTCCGTACACACTGCAGCAGAATTCGATTAAAACTCGTAATCCAGACACACTTGTTCGAAAAAATATGGATTCTGAATACATGCTATACACCGTTGAAAAGAGGAAGACGAGACGGTGTATGAATTTTGCGTGCACAGGCAAGAATTTGGTGGCAGCGGTTGCATAAACATAGCGTGTTTTCCGTACACACTGCAGCAGAATTCGATTAAAACTCGTAATCCAGACACACTTGTTCGAAAAAATATGGATTCTGAATACATGCTATACACCGTTGAAAAGAGGAAGACGAGACCTTTCCAACGGTGTATGAATTTTGCGTGCACAGGCAAGAATTTGGTGGCAGCGGTTGCACGAACATAGCGTGTTTTCCGTACACACTGCAGCAGAATTCGATTAAAACTCGTAATCCAGACACACTTGTTCGAAAAAATATGGATTCTGAATACATGCTATACACCGTTGAAAAGAGGAAGACGAGACCTTTCCAACGGTGTATGAATTTTGCGTGCACAGGCAAGAATTTGGTGGCAGCGGTTGCACGAACATAGCGTGTTTTCCTACACACTGCAGCAGAATTCGATTAAAACTCGTAATCCAGACACACTTGTTCGAAAAAATATGGATTCTGAATACATGCTATACACCGTTGAAAAGAGGAAGACGAGACCTTTTTTAACGGTGTATGAATTTTGCGTGCACAGGCAAGAATTTGGTGGCAGCGGTTGCACGAACATAGCTTGTTTTCCGTACACACTGCAGCAGAATTCGATTAAAACTCGTAATCCAGACACACTTGTTCGAAAAAATATGGATTCTGAATACATGCTATACACCGTTGAAAAGAGGAAGACGAGACCTTTCCAACGGTGTATGAATTTTGCGTGCACAGGCAAGAATTTGGTGGCAGCGGTTGCACGAACATAGCGTGTTTTCCGTACACACTGCAGCAGAATTCGATTAAAACTCGTAATCCAGACACACTTGTTCGAAAAAATATGGATTCTGAATACATGCTATACACCGTTGAAAAGAGGAAGACAAGACCTTTCCAACGGTGTATGAATTTTGCGTGCACAGGCAAGAATTTGGTGGCAGCGGTTGCACGAACATAGCGTGTTTTCCGTACACACTGCAGCAGAATTCGATTAAAACTCGTAATCCAGACACACTTGTTCGAAAAAATATGGATTCTGAATACATGCTATACACCGTTGAAAAGAGGAAGACGAGACCTTTCCAACGGTGTATGAATTTTGCGTGCACAGGCAAGAATTTGGTGGCAGCGGTTGCACGAACATAGCGTGTTTTCCGTACACACTGCAGCAGAATTCGATTAAAACTCGTAATCCAGACACACTTGTTCGAAAAAATATGGATTCTGAATACATGCTATACACCGTTGAAAAGAGGAAGACGAGACCTTTCCAACGGTGTATGAATTTTGCGTGCACAGGCAAGAATTTGGTGGCAGCGGTTGCATAAACATAGCGTGTTTTCCGTACACACTGCAGCAGAATTCGATTAAAACTCGTAATCCAGACACACTTGTTCGAAAAAATATGGATTCTGAATACATGCTATACACCGTTGAAAAGAGGAAGACGAGACCTTTCCAACGGTGTATGAATTTTGCGTGCACAGGCAAGAATTTGGTGGCAGCGGTTGCACGAACATAGCGTGTTTTCCGTACACACTGCAGCAGAATTCGATTAAAACTCGTAATCCAGACACACTTGTTCGAAAAAATATGGATTCTGAATACATGCTATACACCGTTGAAAAGACGAAGACGAGACCTTTCCAACGGTGTATGAATTTTGCGTGCACAGGCAAGAATTTGGTGGCAGCGGTTGCACGAACATAGCGTGTTTTCCTACACACTGCAGCAGAATTCGATTAAAACTCGTAATCCAGACACACTTGTTCGAAAAAATATGGATTCTGAATACATGCTATACACCGTTGAAAAGAGGAAGACGAGACCTTTCCAACGGTGTATGAATTTTGCGTGCACAGGCAAGAATTTGGTGGCAGCGGTTGCATGAACATAGCGTGTTTTCCGTATTCACTGCAGCAGAACTCAATAAAAACTCGTAATCCAGACACACTTGTTCGAAAAAATATGGATTCTGAATACATGCTATACACCGTTGAAAAGAGGAAGACGAGACCTTTCCAACGGTGTATGAATTTTGCGTGCACAGGCAAGAATTTGGTGGCAGCGGTTGCATGAACATAGCGTGTTTTCCGTATTCACTGCAGCAGAACTCAATAAAAACTCGTAATCCAGACACACTTGTTCGAAAAAATATGGATTCTGAATACATGCTATACACCGTTGAAAAGAGGAAGACAAGACCTTTCCAACGGTGTATGAATTTTGCGTGCACAGGCAAGAATTTGGTGGCAGCGGTTGCATGAACATAGCGTGTTTTCCGTATTCACTGCAGCAGAACTCAATAAAAACTCGTAATCCAGACACACTTGTTCGAAAAAATATGGATTCTGAATACATGCTATACACCGTTGAAAAGAGGAAGACAAGACCTTTCCAACGGTGTATGAATTTTGCGTGCACAGGCAAGAATTTGGTGGCAGCGGTTGCATGAACATAGCGTGTTTTCCGTATTCACTGCAGCAGAACTCAATAAAAACTCGTAATCCAGACACACTTGTTCGAAAAAATATGGATTCTGAATACATGCTATACACCGTTAAAAAGAGGAAGACGAGACCTTTCCAACGATGTATGAATTTTGCGTGCACAGGCAAGAATTTGGTGGCAGCGGTTGCATGAACATAGCGTGTTTTCCGTATTCACTGCAGCAGAACTCAATAAAAACTCGTAATCCAGACACACTTGTTCGAAAAAATATGGATTCTGAATACATGCTATACACCGTTAAAAAGAAGAAGACAAGACCTTTCCAACGGTGTATGAATTTTGCGTGCACAGGCAAGAATTTGGTGGCAGCGGTTGCATGAACATAGCGTGTTTTCCGTATTCACTGCAGCAGAACTCAATAAAAACTCGTAATCCAGACACACTTGTTCGAAAAAATATGGATTCTGAATACATGCTATACACCGTTGAAAAGAGGAAGACGAGACCTTTCCAACGGTGTATGAATTTTGCGTGCACAGGCAAGAATTTGGTGGCAGCGGTTGCATGAACATAGCGTGTTTTCCGTATTCACTGCAGCAGAACTCAATAAAAACTCGTAATCCAGACACACTTGTTCGAAAAAATATGGATTCTGAATACATGCTATATACCGTTGAAAAGAGAAAGACAAGACCTTTCCAACGGTGTATGAATTTTGCGTGCACAGGCAAGAATTTGGTGGCACCGGTTGCACGAACATAGCGTGTTTTTCGTACACACTGCAGCAGAATTCGATTAAAACTCGTAATCCAGACACACTTGTTCGAAAAAATATGGATTCTGAATACATGCTATACACCGTTGAAAAAAAGGAAGAGGAGACCTTTCCAACGGTGTATGAATTTTGCGTGCACAGGCAAGAATTTGGTGGCAGCGGTTGCATGAACATAGCGTGTTTTCCGTACTCACTGCAGCAGAATTCAATTAAAACTCGTAATCCAGACACACTTGTTCGAAAAAATATGGATTCTGAATACATGCTATACACCGTTGAAAAGAAGAAGACGAGACCTTTCCAACGGTGTATGAATTTTGCGTGCACAGGCAAGAATTTGGTGGCAGCGGTTGCACGAACATAGCGTGTTTTCCGTACACACTGCAGCAGAATTCGATTAAAACTCGTAATCCAGACACACTTGTTCGAAAAAATATGGATTCTGAATACATGCTATAATCCGTTGAAAAGAGGAAGACGAGACCTTTCCAACGGTGTATGAATTTTGCGTGCACAGGCAAGAATTTGGTGGCAGCGGTTGCACGAACATAGCGTGTTTTCCGTACACACTGCAGCAGAATTCGATTAAAACTCGTAATCCAGACACACTTGTTCGAAAAAATATGGATTCTGAATACATGCTATACACCGTTGAAAAGAGGAAGACGAGACCTTTCCAACGGTGTATGAATTTTGCGTGCACAGGCAAGAATTTGGTGGCAGCGGTTGCATAAACATAGCGTGTTTTCCGTACACAGTGCAGCAGAATTCGATTAAAACTCGTAATCCAGACACACTTGTTCGAAAAAATATGGATTCTGAATACATGCTATACACCGTTGAAAAGAGGAAGACGAGACCTTTCCAACGGTGTATGAATTTTGCGTGCACAGGCAAGAATTTGGTGGCAGCGGTTGCATGAACATAGCGTGTTTTCCGTATTCACTGCAGCAGAACTCAATAAAAACTCGTAATCCAGACACACTTGTTCGAAAAAATATGGATTCTGAATACATGCTATATACCGTTGAAAAGAGGAAGACAAGACCTTTCCAACGGTGTATGAATTTTGCGTGCACAGGCAAGAATTTGGTGGCAGCGGTTGCACGAACAAAGCGTGTTTTCCGTACACACTGCAGCAGAATTCGATTAAAACTCGTAATCCAGACACACTTGTTCGAAAAAATATGGATTCTGAATACATGCTATACACCGTTAAAAAGAGGAAGACGAGACCTTTACAACGGTGTATGAATTTTGCGTGCACAGGCAAGAATTTGGTGGCAGCGGTTGCATGAACATAGCGTGTTTTCCGTACTCACTGCAGCAGAATTCAATTAAAACTCGTAATCCAGACACACTTGTTCGAAAAAATATGGATTCTGAATACATGCTATACACCGTTGAAAAGAGGAAGACGAGACCTTTCCAACGGTGTATGAATTTTGCGTGCACAGGCAAGAATTTGGTGGCAGCGGTTGCATGAACATAGCGTGTTTTCCGTATTCACTGCAGCAGAACTCAATAAAAACTCGTAATCCAGACACACTTGTTCGAAAAAATATGGATTCTGAATACATGCTATACACCGTTGAAAAGAAAAAGACGAGACCTTTCCAACGGTGTATGAATTTTGCGTGCACAGGCAAGAATTTGGTGGCAGCGGTTGCACGAACATAGCGTGTTTTCCGTACACACTGCAGCAGAATTCGATTAAAACTCGTAATCCAGACACACTTGTTTGAAAAAATATGGATTCTGAATACATGCTATACACCGTTGAAAAGAGGAAGACGAGACCTTTCCAACGGTGTATGAATTTTGCGTGCACAGGCAAGAATTTGGTAGCAGCGGTTGCACGAACATAGCGTGTTTTCCGTACACACTGCAGCAGAATTCGATTAAAACTCGTAATCCAGACACACTTGTTCGAAAAAATATGGATTCTGAATACATGCTATACACCGTTGAAAAGAGGAAGACGAGACCTTTCCAACGGTGGATGAATTTTGCGTGCACAGGCAAGAATTTGGTGGCAGCGGTTGCATAAACATAGCGTGTTTTCCGTACACAGTGCAGCAGAATTCGATTAAAACTCGTAATCCAGACACACTTGTTCGAAAAAATATGGATTCTGAATACATGCTATACACCGTTGAAAAGAGAAAGACGAGACCTTTCCAACGGTGTATGAATTTTGCGTGCACAGGCAAGAATTTGGTGGCAGCGGTTGCATGAACATAGCGTGTTTTCCGTATTCACTGCAGCAGAACTCAATAAAAACTCGTAATCCAGACACACTTGTTCGAAAAAATATGGATTCTGAATACATGCTATATACCGTTGAAAAGAGGAAGACGAGACCTTTCCAACGGTGTATGAATTTTGCGTGCACAGGCAAGAATTTGGTGGCAGCGGTTGCATGAACATAGCGTGTTTTCCGTATTCACTGCAGCAGAACTCAATAAAAACTCGTAATCCAGACACACTTGTTCGAAAAAATATGGATTCTGAATACATGCTATACACCGTTGAAAAGAGGAAGACAAGACCTTTCCAACGGTGTATGAATTTTGCGTGCACAGGCAAGAATTTGGTGGCAGCAGTTGCATGAACATAGCGTGTTTTCCGTATTCACTGCAGCAGAACTCAATAAAAACTCGTAATCCAGACACACTTGTTCGAAAAAATATGGATTCTGAATACATGCTATACACCGTTGAAAAGAGGAAGACAAGACCTTTCCAACGGTGTATGAATTTTGCGTGCACAGGCAAGAATTTGGTGGCAGCGGTTGCATGAACATAGCGTGTTTTCCGTATTCACTGCAGCAGAACTCAATAAAAACTCGTAATCCAGACACACTTGTTCGAAAAAATATGGATTCTGAATACATGCTATACACCGTTGAAAAGAGGAAGACGAGACCTTTCCAACGGTGTATGAATTTTGCGTGCACAGGCAAGAATTTGGTGGCAGCGGTTGCATGAACATAGCGTGTTTTCCGTATTCACTGCAGCAGAACTCAATAAAAACTCGTAATCCAGACACACTTGTTCGAAAAAATATGGATTCTGAATACATGCTATACACCGTTGAAAAGAGGAAGACGAGACCTTTCCAACGGTGTATGAATTTTGCGTGCACAGGCAAGAATTTGGTGGCAGCGGTTGCATGAACATAGCGTGTTTTCCGTATTCACTGCAGCAGAACTCAATAAAAACTCGTAATCCAGACACACTTGTTCGAAAAAATATGGATTCTGAATACATGCTATACACCGTTGAAAAGAGGAAGACAAGACCTTTCCAACGGTGTATGAATTTTGCGTGCACAGGCAAGAATTTGGTGGCAGCGGTTGCATGAACATAGCGTGTTTTCCGTATTCACTGCAGCAGAACTCAATAAAAACTCGTAATCCAGACACACTTGTTCGAAAAAATATGGATTCTGAATACATGCTATATACCGTTGAAAAGAGGAAGACGAGACCTTTCCAACGGTGTATGAATTTTGCGTGCACAGGCAAGAATTTGGTGGCAGCGGTTGCATGAACATAGCGTGTTTTCCGTATTCACTGCAGCAGAACTCAATAAAAACTCGTAATCCAGACACACTTGTTCGAAAAAATATGGATTCTGAATACATGCTATACACCGTTGAAAAGAAGAAGACGAGACCTTTCCAACGGTGTATGAATTTTGCGTGCACAGGCAAGAATTTGGTGGCAGCGGTTGCATGAACATAGCGTGTTTTCCGTATTCACTGCAGCAGAACTCAATAAAAACTCGTAATCCAGACACACTTGTTCGAAAAAATATGGATTCTGAATACATGCTATATACCGTTAAAAAGAGGAAGACGAGACCTTTCCAACGGTGTATGAATTTTGCGTGCACAGGCAAGAATTTGGTGGCAGCGGTTGCATGAACATAGCGTGTTTTCCGTATTCACTGCAGCAGAACTCAATAAAAACTCGTAATCCAGACACACTTGTTCGAAAAAATATGGATTCTGAATACATGCTATACACCGTTGAAAAGAGGAAGACAAGACCTTTCCAACGGTGTATGAATTTTGCGTGCACAGGCAAGAATTTGGTGGCAGCGGTTGCATGAACATAGCGTGTTTTCCGTATTCACTGCAGCAGAACTCAATAAAAACTCGTAATCCAGACACACTTGTTCGAAAAAATATGGATTCTGAATACATGCTATATACCGTTAAAAAGAGGAAGACGAGACCTTTCCAACGGTGTATGAATTTTGCGTGCACAGGCAAGAATTTAGTGGCAGCGGTTGCATGAACATAGCGTGTTTTCCGTATTCACTGCAGCAGAACTCAATAAAAACTCGTAATCCAGACACACTTGTTCGAAAAAATATGGATTCTGAATACATGCTATACACCGTTGAAAAGAGGAAGACAAGACCTTTCCAACGGTGTATGAATTTTGCGTGCACAGGCAAGAATTTGGTGGCAGCGGTTGCATGAACATAGCGTGTTTTCCGTATTCACTGCAGCAGAACTCAATAAAAACTCGTAATCCAGACACACTTGTTCGAAAAAATATGGATTCTGAATACATGCTATACACCGTTGAAAAGAGGAAGACGAGACCTTTCCAACGGTGTATGAATTTTGCGTGCACAGGCAAGAATTTGGTGGCAGCGGTTGCATGAACATAGCGTGTTTTCCGTATTCACTGCAGCAGAACTCAATAAAAACTCGTAATCCAGACACACTTGTTCGAAAAAATATGGATTCTGAATACATGCTATACACCGTTAAAAAGAGGAAGACGAGACCTTTCCAACGGTGTATGAATTTTGCGTGCACAGGCAAGAATTTGGTGGCAGCGGTTGCATGAACATAGCGTGTTTTCCGTATTCACTGCAGCAGAACTCAATAAAAACTCGTAATCCAGACACACTTGTTCGAAAAAATATGGATTCTGAATACATGCTATACACCGTTGAAAAGAGGAAGACGAGACCTTTCCAACGGTGTATGAATTTTGCGTGCACAGGCAAGAATTTGGTGGCAGCGGTTGCATGAACATAGCGTGTTTTCCGTATTCACTGCAGCAGAACTCAATAAAAACTCGTAATCCAGACACACTTGTTCGAAAAAATATGGATTCTGAATACATGCTATACACCCTTGAAAAGAGGAAGACGAGACCTTTCCAACGGTGTATGAATTTTGCGTGCACAGGCAAGAATTTGGTGGCAGCGGTTGCATGAACATAGCGTGTTTTCCGTACTCACTGCAGCAGAATTCAATTAAAACTCGTAATCCAGACACACTTGTTCGAAAAAATATGGATTCTGAATACATGCTATATACCGTTGAAAAGAGGAAGACGAGACCTTTCCAACGGTGTATGAATTTTGCGTGCACAGGCAAGAATTTGGTGGCAGCGGTTGCATGAACATAGCGTGTTTTCCGTATTCACTGCAGCAGAACTCAATAAAAACTCGTAATCCAGACACACTTGTTCGAAAACACGCTATGTTCGTGCAACCGCTGCCACCAAATTCTTGCCTGTGCACGCAAAATTCATACACCGTTGGAAAGGTCTTGTCTTCCTCTTTTCAACGGTGTATAGCATGTATTCAGAATCCATATTTTTTCGAACAAGTGTGTCTGGATTACGAGTTTTTATTGAGTTCTGCTGCAGTGAATACGGAAAACACGCTATGTTCATGCAACCGCTGCCACCAAATTCTTGCCTGTGCACGCAAAATTCATACACCGTTGGAAAGGTCTCGTCTTCCTCTTTTCAACGGTGTATAGCATGTATTCAGAATCCATATTTTTTCGAACAAGTGTGTCTGGATTACGAGTTTTAATCGAATTCTGCTGCAGTGTGTACGGAAAACACGCTATGTTCGTGCAACCGCTGCCACCAAATTCTTGCCTGTGCACGCAAAATTCATACACCGTTGGAAAGGTCTCGTCTTCCTCTTTTCAACGGTGTATAGCATGTATTCAGAATCCATATTTTTTCGAACAAGTGTGTCTGGATTACGAGTTTTAATCGAATTCTGCTGCAGTGTGTACGGAAAACACGCTATGTTCGTGCAACCGCTGCCACCAAATTCTTGCCTGTGCACGCAAAATTCATACACCGTTGGAAAGGTCTCGTCTTCCTCTTTTCAACGGTGTATAGCATGTATTCAGAATCCATATTTTTTCGAACAAGTGTGTCTGGATTACGAGTTTTAATCGAATTCTGCTGCAGTGTGTACGGAAAACACGCTATGTTCGTGCAACCGCTGCCACCAAATTCTTGCCTGTGCACGCAAAATTCATACACCGTTGGAAAGGTCTTGTCTTCCTCTTTTCAACGGTGTATAGCATGTATTCAGAATCCATATTTTTTCGAACAAGTGTGTCTGGATTACGAGTTTTAATTGAATTCTGCTGCAGTGAGTACGGAAAACACGCTATGTTCATGCAACCGCTGCCACCAAATTCTTGCCTGTGCACGCAAAATTCATACACCGTTGGAAAGGTCTTGTCTTCCTCTTTTCAACGGTGTATAGCATGTATTCAGAATCCATATTTTTTCGAACAAGTGTGTCTGGATTACGAGTTTTTATTGAGTTCTGCTGCAGTGAATACGGAAAACACGCTATGTTCATGCAACCGCTGCCACCAAATTCTTGCCTGTGCACGCAAAATTCATACACCGTTGGAAAGGTCTCGTCTTCCTCTTTTCAACGGTGTATAGCATGTATTCAGAATCCATATTTTTTCGAACAAGTGTGTCTGGATTACGAGTTTTTATTGAGTTCTGCTGCAGTGAATACGGAAAACACGCTATGTTCATGCAACCGCTGCCACCAAATTCTTGCCTGTGCACGCAGAATTCATACACCGTTGGAAAGGTCTCGTCTTCCTCTTTTCAACGGTGTATAGCATGTATTCAGAATCCATATTTTTTCGAACAAGTGTGTCTGGATTACGAGTTTTTATTGAGTTCTGCTGCAGTGAATACGGAAAACACGCTATGTTCATGCAACCGCTGCCACCAAATTCTTGCCTGTGCACGCAAAATTCATACACCGTTGGAAAGGTCTCGTCTTCCTCTTTTCAACGGTGTATAGCATGTATTCAGAATCCATATTTTTTCGAACAAGTGTGTCTGGATTACGAGTTTTTATTGAGTTCTGCTGCAGTGAATACGGAAAACACGCTATGTTCATGCAACCGCTGCCACCAAATTCTTGCCTGTGCACGCAAAATTCATACACCGTTGGAAAGGTCTCGTCTTCCTCTTTTCAACGGTGTATAGCATGTATTCAGAATCCATATTTTTTCGAACAAGTGTGTCTGGATTACGAGTTTTAATCGAATTCTGCTGCAGTGTGTACGGAAAACACGCTATGTTCGTGCAACCGCTGCCACCAAATTCTTGCCTGTGCACGCAAAATTCATACACCGTTGGAAAGGTCTCGTCTTCTTCTTTTCAACGGTGTATAGCATGTATTCAGAATCCATATTTTTTCGAACAAGTGTGTCTGGATTACGAGTTTTAATTGAATTCTGCTGCAGTGAGTACGGAAAACACGCTATGTTCATGCAACCGCTGCCACCAAATTCTTGCCTGTGCACGCAAAATTCATACACCGTTGGAAAGGTCTCGTCTTCCTCTTTTCAACGGTGTATAGCATGTATTCAGAATCTATATTTTTTCGAACAAGTGTGTCTGGATTACGAGTTTTTATTGAGTTCTGCTGCAGTGAATACGGAAAACACGCTATGTTCATGCAACCGCTGCCACCAAATTCTTGCCTGTGCACGCAAAATTCATACACCGTTGGAAAGGTCTTGTCTTCCTCTTTTCAACGGTGTATAACATGTATTCAAAATCCATTTTTTTTTTTAACAATGTTTCTGGAACACAAGTACGCATTACATTAGCGATGCCAGGTAATGGCTCAAAATACGAATTTAAATTCGTGTTTTTGGTTTGTGTCTTTGCTAAGATCGCGACGGATTTACGAATTTAACTTCACGCTCTTTTTTATCTTATACCCCATTTTTATTGATATTGTTACAGCTGCCGAATATATTATCGTGTGCAGATCTCCTAATGTTTCAACTTGAGGAGCTAGTTTGCCAATAATTTCATCATCAACATACTTAATAATTGAGCTCAGTTTTTGACTGGTATGCAATTTTGGTATCGTTGGTCTCATAAGAGGGTTTATATTTGCATATGTCTCATATTGACGATGAAATTCACTATCAACATCTCTGAAATGGCTATCAATCACTTCTGTCCGTTGTATAACTGGTTCAGTTTCCATCGATTGGCTTTCATAATTCTCTTCTGTGGTACCATCAATTGTAATTATGTCCTGAGCTATAGAATGATTACTTGATTGAGTAACTAAGTTATCTCTAACAAACTTACGCCTTATTTCAGGAATAAGATTATTTCTATGAATTGCACGAATCTGATCCGCCAGGCGTTGTTCTGACACATCATACTGTGGGTGCTCAGCTACGAAAATCTCGCGAAGCTGTGTTCGATAACCTGTGAGATTGCTTTCCTGGTTAGTTACAACGTAGTATGCGCGTAGAAGGCTTTCATTTATTTCAGTTGTCCATTTTCTGCGCTGTCGTGGTCTGCCAGCTGCTGTGAGGGCTACATCAGACTGTGCACGCCGTTCACCTGCAGGCTGATTGCTGTTACTATTGCTTTCGTTCTGTGACTCACTTATCACACTCGACCCAGGTACCAAGCCAAGTGCGCGGGAGTTAAGATGCGATCCCGACGCTACGCGGTTATCCGAATACCCCAAATTAGTTCTGATGTTTGTACTAGTCATTGTTTTTCACTCCGGATCGTATCCATTTTAAACCTACTGGCAGGTTTTACAAAGTTTGCACCAATTCGATGCAAAAGGTGTTGGTCAAGGTACCGTCCGATCCGGAAGACAGATATGCCTTGAACTTTCGTTTTGGTCCGCGGGTGGTATTTTATTTCCCACCTACCCGATATATCTACCGAGCATTCCCCTATCCGCCACTTGGGGACGCGCCTGATGGGAGGACCATTACTCCACACAGGATTATTATTATTATTATTATTATTATTATTATTATAGGCACTGCTGCACCGCGACCTCTTGGATCTATTATGCATGCCCTTACCTAACCCAGATCTAAGCTCTTTATAAAATTCAGCACCATTCCTGGGTTAGTGATCCAAATCTTAAAGTGAGGCATAATTGAATCACCATAGCTTAACCGCCTCCGATTGCTAAGAGTAGGACAATCGCAGAGAACATGCTCAGCGGTTTCCTTAGCATCATCGCAAAATCTGCAGATGTCCGTTTCAGACATGCCGATTTTTTCAGATGGTATCTTAGGCCACAGTGGCCTGTAAGAAAACCTGAAAGGACACCTAATTCCACTCCTTTAGCTAAGGTAAGAAATCTCTTTGATTGGCGATGGCCTAAAGTATTTGCCCACGCCCTCTCAAATTCGATTTCCTCCCACTGCCGGATTACCTCGCGTTTGTATCCATTAGATAGTCCACAAAAAGGCTCCGGACCTATAAAAGGTCGCTGAGCACCACGCCATGCTAGGCAGTCGGCTCTCTCATTCCCTTCATAGCCCTCATGCCCAGGGACCCATCCCAGTGTAATGGTATTGTTTTGTCCCAGTTGGATTAGGCACTTGCGACAGTTGTCTACAAGCCTGGATCCAATTGTTTCAGACCTGAGGGCTTTCAAAGCCGCTTGGCTATCAAAGAGGATATAGATGTGTGCACCACATGCCCTCCTACGAAGACATTCCCTCACACATATCTCTATGGCAAACAATTCTGCCTGGAAGATAGTAGCATACTTTCCCATTGGTATACCTTTCTGAAATCTCGGCCCTACAATGCCGGCGTCAGCATCACCATTCTGCATTTTGGACCCATCGGTGTACCAAATTTGAGCTCCCGGTTCGAAATTCAAATTCCTATTTCTCCAGTCCTCTCGGTCAAATACAATAACCGTGTAGTTCCTGGAGAAAGCCAATTTTTTTGGCATGTTGTCACTGAATTTGACAATGGGTTCATTAATGAAAATATCCGCAATTCTCATATGACCATGTAGATCCCTACTTTTCATAGTGGAGATACGACTAAGCCGGAGTGCCGATAGACATGCCTCCCTTTTTATCATTATCGCTAATGGTGGGATATGTAACAGGACACTAAGGGCCATGGTTGGGCACGATTTCATAGCACCAGTAATGCCCACACAGATCAGTCGATGTAACTTATTTAGGGCTTTTGCAGCTTCCTTTTGATCAACCTTGGGCCACCAGACCAACGCCGAATATGTCAGTATTGGTCTTACAATAACTTCAAATGCCCAGTAGGTCATTTTAGGGCTGATGCCCCAAGTTTTACCATAGAACCTAGTACAGACATAGAATGCCCTTGTGGCTTTCTGGATAATACTGCTGAGGTGTGCGTTCCAAGTTAGTGCTCTATCCAGGATAACCCCGAGATACTTTGCCTCCTTGGAGAATTCTATTGTAGTCCCTTCCAGAACAGGCTTCTCCAGCCTAATCTTGTGTTTCCTGGTAAAGGGTACTAAGGTGGTCTTCTCAGGATTCAGGCGAAGCACCTTCTCCTCACACCATCTTTTTGTAATATTAATGGCCGCTGCACGCAGTCAGATATCGTAGGCTGATGATTTCCTACAACATAGACCACAAGATCGTCAGCATAGCCCTGAGTGCTGAAGCCCAAGGAATTCAGCTTATTCAGGAGTTCATCCACAACCAGTGTCCATAACAGTGGTGATAATACCCCCCCTTTGGGACATCCTCTGGTGGCCTTAATTGATTGTAGCTTCCCTCCAAGCTCAAACCGAACTACTCTGGACCTCAGCATGTTAATAGTCCATGTGGTTATCATGGGAGGAATATTTTCCTTGCCATGGAATCACAGATAGCTTCATAAGACGTATTGTCAAAGGCTCCTGAAATATCCATGAATGTGCACAAAGCAATTTGTCTTGACTGCAGAGCCTTTTCTATCACTGTAGTTAGGTTGTGGACCGCAGTCTCAGTTGATTTGCCTGCTTGGTAGCCAAACTGTAATTCATGTAAAGGTGACTCAGTTGATATCGTCTCCTTTATATACATGTCCAGGAGTTTTTCCATTGTCTTAAGGAAAAATGAGCTGAGGCTAATGGGCCGATATGCCTTAGGTAGCTGCACAGAGCCGCTATTGGTCTTAGGAATAAAAACAACCCTAACCTCTGCCCATGCAAATGGAAGATGGCGAAGCCGCAAGCTTGCCCTAAACATTCTTGACAAGACAGGGACCAGCACATCCGCACCCTGCTGCAATAGACACGGATATATCCCATATGGTCCAGGGGCTTTATAGAGACTAAAAGTCCCAAGAGCCCATCGGACCTTTTCTTCGTCAAAGATGGATCCCGTTAGACCCGCCTCCCTCCCTGTTGCGAGAGGGGGCATTGCCGTCACACGTGCCGTAACACTGGGATTCTCTATAAAAACGCATCCTGGGAAGTGAGTACTCAGCAGCAGCGAGCTGGTCTCCTCTATGGATGACGTGTAACCCCCATCAGGCTTTTTGAGGGTACATGTACCATTTGAGAGAACCCTCCTCAGACGAAGAAAGTCAGGGAAACTTTTAATCTCCTCACAACTTCGTCTTCAGGAAGTTCTTTTTGACCTTCTCAGTTCCTTGTTATAGCCTGTAAGAGCGCTTTTATATTCAGACCAGTTGCCGGTTTTTTCGCCCTATTGAATAGTCTTCTTACCACTCCTTTCAGTTTATTGAGGGAGCTGTTCCACCATGGAACCATTTTTCGCTGTTGTTCCCTTGATGGTGGACAGCTGCTAGTGAAGGCTTCCTGTACATTTGAATTGAGCACGCGAGCTTCAAATTCAAGCTTATCAATCGTTGAGATAGGTGATTGTGAGCGGTTAACGCTTCCTTCTAACATAAAGCGATAGTTTTCCCAGTTAGTTTTCCTGGGATTTCTGAAAACTCGGCCTTGCGACATAGAGACACCCATACTGAATCTGATATGTTTATGATCAGACATGGATGCCTCTTCCGATACATGCAGGTTTGAGGTAATAGACGCCATTTTGTCATTTGCCAAAGTGAGGTCAAGGACTTCACCACTTCAAAAATGTTGTTTTTCAAGACAAACTCGAAAAGGTACTCACCCCTCTTGTTGGTGTCTCTGCTGCCCAAGATCTCATGATGGGCGTTGGCATCGCAGCATATCATCCACGGGAGGCATTTCCGTTGGCAATATTCCACCAGCTCCCTGACCTCCCTGGTTGGCGCCACCTCATTGTCTCCCGGAAGGTAAGCGGATGCAACAATGACTCCTTCCAATCCGTTTGCCGTGCGCACCTCTGCCCATGCAGCAACTAGATCACCCGTCATGAACTCTGAAAGTGGCAGAAAATTAATGTTATTATTAATTAAAAGGGCCGCCCTGGGACGGTCACAGCTGATGCAGTAAATTACCTTACCATTTGTGACACCGAGGCCCTTGATAGCTCCTCTATGGACCAAAGGCTCCTGTATGAACGCTATGTCCAAGGCTTTCGCCTGATAGACCATGCTTAGCACAGAGGAAGCAGCCTTAGCATGGTGAAGGTTGATTTGCAGACTACACTAGGGTCCGCTCGTCAACCCTAGTGTTGGCCGCTTCATTTGCGGCTCTTAGTGTGGCCCCTAGATGCCACTTTTTTGGCACGATTACCAGAAAACCGGGCCATCTCCTCGGGCGAACATCTATCCCCCTTTCTGGCCCTATCCACGCCACCAGGCCTCCTACCAAGCCTAGGGCGCCAATCACTGGCACGTCTTGTGGTTGCACTAACCGAGGTCGTTGAGGGAGCACTATTTGCTCCAGCTTGAACCAACACCTGTCGGATAGTGGGGGTAGAAATAGGCTTACCGACGCCCATAGCCTCTGTACCCGACGGCGCTTCCATTAACTCCTTCGCGGACTCCTGCTCTAGCACAGCAGGCACTTTAGCCTGTGGCTTCTTGGTAGAAGTGCCGCTACAACCAGGGGTGGCAGAGCTACCCTGTGTCCCTTTAGGTTGGGCACCACTCGGGATTGACTGTGGCTGCGTACCTGGCTCAGTCGGCTTCACCGTAGGTCTGATGATGACGCAGCCAAACCCATAATCAACTTTATGTTGGCGATCCTTCAGCACATTTGCCGATATCGGATCGATCGCCAACACAATCTCAACAATAGCTCCTCGCTGAGCTCTGCGGACCACCCGCCAGTCGCCAACTCTGAGGACCTCATTTTGGCCTTCCAGTAGTTCGAGGTTGTCTGCTGTCCTGATACTGTCCACTTCCGGAAAGTACCCAACATAAAGTGGTGCCTTAGGAACATAATTCTCCTGCATGTGTGTATCCTTTATGTGTGCATCCGCCCATGGTTTTAATTTCGGCACATTAGCCTTAATCCACTCTGCAGTTGCACAGTTTTTGCAGGTTATTTGCAGCCATCCCGCCCGGAACGAACATCCCGTAAATTGCGGTTTTATTGAGCCGCTCCTTTTTCTGCGCACCTCATTTAGGATGTCGTGTTGTACTGCCTTCAGCTGTGCAGTACTCCATACGGATTGAGGATAATCCGCAGGAATAATGCCCAGCTTCAACCCGGAGGCAACCTCACAGAAAGAGGGCTTCTGAGCGTCTGTAGCAGGCACCACCGAATCGGACAGCAGCCGCATCAGTAAGGCACAATGTAGCCCCTCCGATCGCCAAGCCGCGTGCTGTTTCACCATCATTTGCGGTTTTAGCAGCCGCTGAACAAGATGGTAAAAGGTCAATGACCTGGTTAGTATTTTCAGGCACTGTAGTTGCCTGTACACTTGTTTGTTTTTTATTTTCTTCAGTTTTGTTAATATTCATGTAGATCCCACGAGTAAAGGGGTTGGAATGTCCACCGAGACATAGCCCCTTCTATCTCGGTAAGGCTAATTACAACCAGAGATCGCCAGGTATCTGGAGGCCACCGTTATAAGACACACTAACGTAGTGCCATTCGTCCCATAGGCACGGTTCAGATAACGGGTTTTTTCGAGTTTTCCTCTCTAGATCCGCTATGTTTCGTTGAGCAGGGGCACCTCGTGCAGGGTGTGGCTCTTCACTACGCATAGTCGGTCTTGAACCATTTAGCTGCAAGCCATATGGTCCCTGGGATAGTACTTCATGATACAGAAGACGTCAAAACCTTCACCCCCCAAAATAATAATAATAATATATATTTTCAATCTCTATCATGCCTATTTCTATATAAGGATATAAACACTAACGCTTATTAACACTAAAATAAGGTTTATAATAACACTGATATCAAATTTTTATTAGGACGACACCTAACTTGCAAACGTCTGATTTAAGACGATAATCGTCTCAAATAAGTCGACAAAAGTCGCTTGGGAATATCGCATGGGACTGACGGGAATATCGTAAGTTAGAGACGATAATCGTCCTAAACTCGTCGCTTGGATTAACAGAGACGATTTTCAGACGATTTTTAGACGATATTGAGACGACCGTGGCGCTTTGAATATGGCTGTTAGTTAGCGACTTAGGTCGACACCAAGCTAACAAAGGGATTTCTTCTACAAAGCAGGAACTATTGTCGTTATTTTTAATGATCATGCATTATTTAAATTTAGGAAAAATTTTTTCCGTGTTACATGTATTACATATCTCTATTATATTTTTAATTGAATTAAAAAAATTTTATATATGTCGTATTTTTAAGGAAAAATGTGTACAGTACAGTGCAGTCGCAGTTTAGTAAAAAACAAAAAAATAAAACCTCAAAGTTATAGATACATACATATATGTAGTGCTATTATAATCGTACACAAAAATTCTTCTAAAATCTATTTCAAACATTGCTTTCAAATTGATATTATTTTTTTTATCACAAATAAATAATTAACCAAAAAAAATAATAAAAAAAAAAATTTATTCGATACATGATCATATGTGGAAAGGTTATTAATTTTTTATTATTTAAGGGTCACGTTGAACTCATCAACTCAAGTGCAAAATGTTTGTGATCGAAGTTTATGGCATGATAACAATATCTGCTTAAATGAATACATACATAAGCGCATACAAAACAAATTTACATATATGTATGTACATATGTTGCCTAGTGCTATTTGGTTAGAGTCAAGAATGATAGAATACAGGATTGCGCAGGTCAGGTTTCAAAAATGTTTCGTTCGGCCCATCTACGTCATCGTTGCGAAAGAAAATGACCGAACTGCCAAAATGGTATGTATGTTGAATGTAAAATTGTAAACATTACTATTAAATATTAAATTTTAAAGAAAAGACTCGTGTTTCAATTAAATAATTAAATTAAACTTTTGTTAAATTAAGAAAAATTCGTTGAAAGTAAAGTTTTCTGGAAACTTTCAAAGATATATGTAAGAAAATAAAATTCGAAATTATAAAGCGACAAGAAATTTATGTTCTGTTGACTATTTATTGACTTCATTTTTAATATATGCACATATTTATTTTTTTATTACATATACAAGTTGTAGGGTATTAACAACACTAACCATAACTTATCTGTAGGTGAATACTTAATATTAGTTATATTAGTTAGATTCAATTTTTTAAAACTCGGAAAAGCTATGTAAGAGTATTACATAGCTTCCGTTTCTTTTTGTGGGCATTTTCTTCAATCTCTTTATTCAGTTTCATGATTTTAAAGAACATTCTAGCCCGGAAGAAAAGCTTATTTACTTTAATATGGCAGTCGATATGGGAAGCTTGCTCAATATGGTTTTGCACAAAATTATTTGTGATGAGCAAGCCGTCTCCATTGATTGCTTTGAAAACTTTTTCAAGTTCACATGCAGCTTGCATTAAATCTGCTGTTGGCTTCGAAAGGCCGCCTTCGCTGAAATGATTCATCCAGGAATAACAATCATCGATGCCTTTGCCAAGATTTATTTCTGGTAATTGGCTGCGGAGTTTGTGACATATGTAGCCAGCAACATTTTCAATGCCATCATGCTCCAAATCCCCAGTGTCATCCAAAGGTATTCAGACTCACTATCATGTTTGGAAACACTGATGGTTTTCAGTATTACATCTAAGTTCAATGAAAATTTGATTATACGAATAAATTTAAAAGGGAAAACTGGAAATACCTGTGAGAGGTGTTTGCAGAATTTCAATATCTGGAGTGTTGTCTGCTTTTAACGTTTGCTCGGTGGGAAATAACACCCTCATTACGTCCAAGAATATAATTACACAGGCGATATTTAAATTCCTGCTGATCGGGGTGATCGTGCAGGCCGCCTTTTGACCGAATAACACCGAAAAACTTTTCCAGCACGTCTTGATTCAGTCTATACGTCAGTATATATTTAAGTCTGAAGTGTTCTTGGATATAAGCAAACAACATCATGAAGGCATTGCTTGACTGAATGATTCCTGCAACAAAAGAATCTTATTCTATTATAGTGCCATTTAATAATGTGATTTCTGTTACCTTTTTGAAATGGCAGCAGACTGTATTTGCCGACGGCTCTCATATTTTTCACCAATTCTGTCATTTCATGTAATATGGTGTTTTGAACATCAATGTTAAGATCGTAACAATGCATTCGCTCTCTGGAGTCCGAGTGAGGAATCTTAACATTCATGACGTCGAACCAATCGTTGGTCTGAAATGGAAATCATTGTCTTTATATGGACGTTAGTAATAGATTTGACGTGAATAACTTCTCTACCGTTTTAAATAAATGGTAGAACTCTTGCCAGTTGTACTCATTTAAGTGCCCCAAGCTTGCGGCTCGCGTTATTGCTTTCGTTATTGTATGCGAGAACATTTTTGCGGCTATCTTCACGTTCTGCCTCTGTGAACCACTGATGTTTAAATGAGCATCTGAACCTTTGTGCGCTATGCTCAGATCAGCATTCGTGAGCGCCATCAGCTCTACAATTACATCCTTGGAGACGATCTTTCCATCTATTAAATATCCACTGTCAAGAAAATGGTTTCTTAACAATTTCAATAGGTGTGGAACGTCAGCAAAAACAAAGACTTTCCTTTCATCTAAACTGAACCTTAAAGCGTATACAGCGTATGTGAGGTCGCATGTGACCGCCACAATGTTGTAGCCGCAGTCTTTTGCCGCTCTTAAGATGTTGTGAAAAATTTCGGTGGTCATTTTGCAGTCAAAATCATAAAAAATTGGCTGCTTCCAGCTAGACATTAATCCTTAAAAAAAAATGCAATTATCGTTATAAACAATTGTAAACACGATTTGATACTGCAGTATGAATACCTCTTATCATAGCTACTGGAACATAACTGGCAGGAGATAGTGTAGAGTCAGTTGTTCTGTCGTAACAATATGATTTTCTGATCTTCATTTCATCGAAACTTAGTACGCATATCTTTTGAGCATCTTCCATACTAGTAGCCGCTGACAATATTTTAAGTACAGGTTGTATTAAACCTTTGCGTACATCTATCTTTTGAGCCCAATCTTGCAGCGTACGAATTGCAGGCAGCGGAAAACCTTTGCGGTACAGTAATTTGTACGCTTTAGTACTCGCAGCGCACAGTGTAATGGATTGCGCAATGTCATGTTTACTCCATGTGGGTCTGTGGATACCATTTCTAACTTTTGTTATCTGACCTTTTGTAAAGATCCTCAGAAGCTTTCCCTCTATGTTTTTGACTTCATACTCCGCTTGGCTTAACCGCTTTTGGAGTAGCTGAATTTCGAAGTCATGCTTTTTCTGAATGTCAATAGCACTGATTTTCAGAGCAGCTATATCACATCTCTTTTTTTCTCTGTCTTCCGAAGGACAGTGTTTTCTCTTCGCAAGTCTTCTCTGTTTAATAGAAGTAACAATTGTTATCAATTCACTTTAGTTATTAGTTAAATTAAACTTACATTTCCTTCTTTAAACTTTCAATTTCCTCAACATAATGCTCACTTACAGCATCTGTTAAAAATTCGTCCGATTGTGCCATTGGATCTATACTTGGATATATACTTGGCATGGCACCGGGCTTCAGAAACCTAAAATTTGCAAATCCTAAAAATGGACCTATTACTACGGTATAGAAATAAGAAAACATTTGCTTAACCATTTCGAACTGCATATTATTTTCAAAATCATCGCGAGTGAAATGCTTAATGCAAATGTATGCATTTTTCGGATTAAAATCTTCCTGTCGACGGCAAAAAATTGTCCACTTTCTTATCATTGCCTTGTCTGAAGGAAATCGGAAAAAACTACTGGAAGTATCTTTCCTATAATTAGAACTTTTACAGTTCTTCACTTTGCAATGCATTTTCCTCTTACTATTGTCTTTCTTTTTATTACTAACACAGAAACAAGAATAATAGATCAAGATTAATAATAGATAGATAATAGATTTTTTTTCTTGACACAGAAACTCTTTTTATTCGTATGCACAACACAAGAAATTCGCAAATCTTACGTCACACAACAGCGACACCGCTTGTCAAAATTTTTGACATCGAATAACGGACCTGCGCAATGCGTAATCTTGTAATCTATCATTCTTGGGTTAGAGTAACACCTGCACAGTTGCTCACAAAGTAGTTGTTCGCAATGTTTCTGTTGCAAAATGATATACAAAAATTTTATAAAAACATCCAAGAATGATTTCTAATATTTTTTCCTACAGCTATTCTATATTATTGCCACATTTCTTAACACAAATTTTGTTAAAAAAAGGACAAATTTATAAGCTGATTAAATTTTCGCTAAGAATTCTACTAATGAAACACAGCTCCTAATACATAAAACGTTATTGGCAAAACTAAAAGCTTACGAGTAGAGGCAACTGCGCCGAAAACCGATTCACCTTTTGTGGAGGTGAACCTCAGAATTCCATATTTGCAAAAAGGTGACTCTCCAGTTGGCGTCCTAGGTCGACGGGTGAACCTCAGAATTAGGGTATTAGTCTTCATTGATGACAAAGATTGCTTACACATTTCCCGTACGGACCCTTTGGTATTTTCTGAAGATTCGCACCATCCTACATTGCATCTGCAGCTAAATGGTCCAACAAAGAAACGGTATAATGAGAACGCTCGCCAACTTAATAAGGAATTTAACTTTCGTAGTACAAATTATGTAATTATGGGGAGTCAATTAAGTAATATTGATTGGGTACGGTTCTATTCAAACTTGACTCTCCCCCCTCTTTTGTTATTAACCACGCAGTCGAAGCGTTTAATCAAACATTGTATAAGAGCTTTAAAACTGCAGTGCCGTTACATCGCCCATTTATTAATCATGGACCTGTTTGGTTTTCTAATAAAGTTCGTGTTCTGCGCAGTTCAAAAACTAAATTTTACAAAAGGTAGATTAAAAAAGCCTCAATTGATAATTATTTAAAATATATCTGTGAGAGAAATAGATACCACCGATCTCTTCAACTGTGTTATAATTCGTATATTTCACGAGTTAAAGCTAATCTAAAAGGCGATCCGAAGACTTTTTGGACTTTTGTGAACTCAAAACGGAAATGCAATATGATGCCTTTAATTATGCATTTGGACGATGAAAAATGTGATGATATTCAGCGGACATGCAATTTGTTTGCAAAATTTTTCAAATTGTTGTGTTCGCGAGGGGGAGCCACAAAATTAAACACCACGGACACTTTTCACTTACTTTTATTTATATATCTGTACTTGACCGAGCACCGGTCTTTACAATAACTTCTTATCAACTGACTTAAAATTAATCATTAGCTTTTACATTAACTTCGGCGTCGACAGGTGACGCCGCTGAAGTAGGTCAGTTATTTGTATAACGCAATCTCAAAACTTCTTAATTCACGAAATTAATATTTTAGTGATATTAATTTCGCAATCGGATGTTCTACATTTCCTAAGTGGAACATTTGCATGAAAAAGTTCTGCCTAAAAGTATTCTCACTTGCTTAACTTCGAATTGTTGATATGATTCAATAATTCGAAGTTAACATAATTAGTCATTAAAGTCATTAACTTTAACAGAAGCCGGTGCGTTGACCGAACGAAGCGAAGCAAAGTGCATCGCTGGCATTTTAACTGTTCTTGGCTTGCTTCGACTGTTGTGTTATTTAAGTCGATCGTGGCCTTGAACTAGTTATCTTAAATTTGGCCTTGAATATTATTGTTCCGTTAAATTGGAACTTAGCTGTTCTGATTGCGACATACAACATCCCTCACCCCTACGGGAAGAAAAATTTATTATCGAGAAGCGATGGAAAATTTTTCGTATATGTACATCTGTATGTGTATTAAATGGTGCTTATTTAATGATTTTTAGTTTCCAGAACATTATGTTAACATTACTATAAGGTTTGTTCCTACTATTGTTCTTAGTTTTCCCTTACTTCCTTTGTAAAGCTGTTTAATTAATAACATAAGGTTTTACATTTTATTAAAGATTACTGATTTGTGTTTATAAATTAGAGTTTTAACAATTGTCAATATTTTGTTTTTATTTTAACGTTGTCTGCGGCTCCTGCTGCTTTCATTGTATGCGGAAATAGGGCAGATGTTGTTCTGTTTGGGTGCTTCCTGATTTATCGGCCGATAACCTGTATTGGGAGGGTTTTGATTGATAGTGTTGATCATCGCACGGATTGACTGTGGGTGATAGGATCTTTGTACTGCTGGTTGTAGGGTAGCTGTGATGTGGTAATTGTTCTTGGTATTGATACCAACACTACCCGGAATGACTTCTAGCGTAACACACGCTTTATTATTGGTTCGAAACAAGTGTTCCCACGACAAAAAACGCCGAACACCTTCTGTTTCATTTGTGGCGTTGACTCTTCGTTGTTTTACGCCTTGAAACAGTTGCTCCCACGATCATAAATCGCCGAACACCTTCTGTTTCATGGAATACATTGACCATTCATTGATTTTTTATCAGTCGGACCAGGTGTTCCCACGATAATAAATCGCCGAAGCCCTTTTGTCGGAAGTTGTCGCTATGTTTATTAGCTTGTCGAAACGTTCTTCGGCAACATTCGGTCTTGATGATATTCATCTTATATCGTTATTTTAATCAATTTATCAATTTATCATTAACTTTATTGATTTTGCCGCAGCTGAACCGTCTCGCTGTAGTCGTTGCTGTTGATACAGCCACCCTTCCCCTTGGAAGTAGTTGATATATATAGTTTATATATTGTTGCTTTTCTGCATCGCGCTATAAAATGGCTTGATTGTCTTCGTCCTCAGCATATACTGTGTTGAGTTTCCGCTCACTATTACATATTTACAATTGTTTTCAAGTTTTTGCTTAATTTTACGTTTAATTAATTTTTCTTTAACATGATAATCATTTTTATTTTCCACAATTTAATTTAGATTTCGTATGTATATTCTGATTTTAATTTCTTATTTCAGTTTTTATTTTAAAAATTAGAATAAAATGAAATATGTACATAAATCCCTCTATTATATGCCTACATTATTTTCATATACATACATTCTCATTCTTATTTTTATATTTGTGGTACGTTTTTGTTTTAAAATAATATACATATATTTAAAATGATTGTGTTTAATTTAATATGTAACCTGTTTTGTGTTTCTTACTGCTTCTTATTTTTCATGTGTAACGATAAATTTTGCTGATAAAATTTAACGTTCATACAAAGAAGTACACTTAGCATCAAAGTCAAGGACAAAGCACAGCAAACTCGTTTTCGCAAAGTAAATAGAGAAAACTAGTCAAACGAGTTTGCTGGATAGCTCGTAAACACTGGAAGCGACGAACATGTCGCATCATTTCCAGCGAACAAGTCCGAAGTTCGGAGAAAGCTTTAAAGCTCCTCACAGAATGAGGAGCAAAGTATAAAAGAGCGTGCACTCAGTGCATCGGGAGTCGTTTAGAAACCACCAAGCATCGCAAGGACCTCAAGTCGGCATCGCAAGGACTCGTAGTCAACATCGCAAGGACCTCAGCCGACGTCGCAGTCAACGTCTCAGCCAACGTCGCAGTCAACGTCTCAGTCGACGTCGCAGTCAACGTCTCAGTCGACGCCGCAGTCAACGTCGTAGTCGACGTCTCATCTACGCCACCGCGTCATAAATCTACAACATCAGCTACAGCATCGTGGAGGCTTGAATCGGGTAAGAAACATAAGAAACGTCGTTTCTTCCAAGCGTAACTACATAGTTACAAAGCCCTGTCGGTCTGTTGGGTTTATACTCCGCGACAGTGGACAGCCGGTCTGTTGGGTTTATACTCCGCGGCTATCTATATTGAACGCCCTGTCGGTCTGTTGGTTTTATACTCCGCGACAGTGGACAGCCGGTCTGTTGGGTTTATACTCCGCGGCTATCTATATTACACGCCCTGTCTACCTGGCTATCTGTATTTAACGTCCTGTCGGCCTGTTGGGTTTATACTCCGCGACAGTGGACACACTAATCAAAGTCTCTTTTCAGCATAGATTTGTAAGATAACCAAATAATCGACATGCTCTTAATCACAACCTCTGTTTCAGCCTAACGATCATAAACTCTGTTTCAGGCTCTTAATCATAAACTCTGTTTCAGCCTAACGATCATAAACTCTGTTTCAGGCTCTTAATCATAAACTCTGTTTCAGCCTAACGATCATAAACTCTGTTTCAGGCTCTTAATCATAAACTCTGCTTCAGCCTAACGATCATAAACTCTGTTTCAGGCTCTTAATCATAAACTCTGTTTCAGCCTAACGATCATAAACTCTGTTTCAGGCTCTTAATCATAAACTCTGTTTCAGACAAACGATTGTAAACTTGTTAAATAAAACTTATCTTAGCTAAAACGTATCTCTAAGCATATTGCAAACTATTGTAACTACTGTCAAGATTTATCAAATAAAGTTGTTAGTATCGAAATCGGTGTATTGCGTTCAAATCAATAAATAACTGGACGAGACCTTGGACTGGACTGAGTGATATCCAGGCGAGAGAGGAAAAGTATCGTTACAGTGGCGCCCGAGCAGGGACCTAGTGCACCGAATATTTAATAACTTGCGAACAACGAATTCAACAAGGATCGGAAAAAAATATCGAAGCGTTCATGGATATACACACTGCGTAATGACGAACTGATCGAATACGCCAAAGAGTTCGAATTAGACGAAACAGGAAACGCCGATGAACTAAGAAAACAGTTCGTCGCTTTCGAAATAGCAGCCGAAAAGTATCCTGTGGTACACGCGCGCTTGCTGGAGTTAGAGGCAGCGCACACCGCGGCGCGAGGGCCATCGCCGACATGCCAGCCACGACCAATCGATGATCGGAACGAGACACAGACAAGATCGGCTTCACCTAAGCTTGGTGAAAAGGAATTTCTCCTATCGATACCCACAGCTAGCGAACACATACTCACCGAACCCAGGCGGAATCTGATATACACGAGACCACGGGAAATGACGATGGACCAAGCGAGCATCATAGACAAAGTTCGAAAATGGAACGTCCGATACGACGGTGGCAAGGACCCGTTACTTTTTATTGAAAGGGTCGAAGAATTCACCGGAGTTTACCGGTTACCCATAGACAATTTACCTCAGATGATGCCGGAACTACTTCGCGATCGTGCACTCACATGGCTAAGAAATAATCAACGCGCCTGGGGAAGCTGGAACAACTTCAAAACAGCGTTTCTTAAATTCTTTTTATCGAGCAGGTACTTCGAACAAATAGAGGAGCGAATTCGAATGCGCACGCAGCGACAGCGAGAATCTTTTAAAGACTTTGTATTGGACATCTGCGATCTTATGCGAACAGCAAACTTCACAGAGGCGCAAAAACTAGAAAGAGTGTTTCGAAATTCGCGACAAGAACTTCAACTTTATATAAAGAGGAGGTATTTTTCGAGCCTCGACGAATTAGTCAGTCTAGCGGAGGACTTAGAATGTATCCAGGGGAAGCCAGACGAGACGATGCGCTAGAGCAGTCGCCAACATGATGAACCTCGACAACCAGCACCAAGAGCACGTTACGTAAACATGCCACCAACGAACAGAGTACACAACGAGAGGCACATGGAAATCACGCAACCTGAAGCACGACCCATCAACACCAGCACCGCGTGCCGACGCTGCGGCCAAGATGGACACCACCAGAGAAACTGTCGAAATCCGCAACGGTTGTTTTGTTGGACGTGCGGAAAACTAGGAGTTCGGAGCATCGATTGCTGCTATCGCCGTCCTAGTGGAAGACAGGAGAACCATCAGGGAAACGAAGAGCGCCCCCGCCAGATCCGAGATTCGGCGGGAGCAGGGCAGACATCCTCTCGGAAAAACTAGAAGTGTTACGCTACCATAAGGGCCAACTGATAGCAAAGATCACGGTTGAAGGACGATGGGTGGATGCAACAGTGGACACTGGAGCAACACGCAGCTTTGTCAGGACTCGAATGGAGCAGTCCCTGGGAATAGACCGCAAACCGCTCACGGCTCCGCGATACATACGGATGGCCGATGGTTCACAGGGAACAGTGACGCATTATCTTGACACGCTACTCAGTTTAGGATAGGACACGATTCGTACCATGTTGCTTATTCTTCCAGGTGCAGTGGACAACTTACTTTTGGGAATGGATTTCCTTGCAAACGTTGGAGCCAGCTTGACTTGCGGAGAGTTCACTTTGAACTTTCGAGATGCTCACCATCCATCAGAGACAATGGTAATCAATACATGCGCCGACAGCGAAGGTGACGACAAGGAGAATCAGCACACATCCGAAGACACAGAAACCACCCTGCGGAAGGAATTACAGATATTTGAGAGACTAGAAGGTCCAACGAACATTACATCCCATAGAATCACGATGATAGACGACAAACCAATCAAACAGCGCTACGTGCCTCGGAATCCAGCGATGCAGGAAATTATTCATAAAGAGGTGGACGAATTAATCCAAAAGGGATGCATTGAACCATCGACAAGCGGCTTCAGCGCTCCGATCGTCTTAGTAAAGAAGAAGACCGGCACTTGGCGTCTATTTATAGATTACCGCCAATTGAACTCTCGATCGAGACCGGACGCTTACCCATTGCCGCGCATTCAACACATACTCGACCGACTCAGGAACGCAAGATTCATCAGTACGCTTGACTTAAAAAATGGTTATTGGCAGATTCCGATGGAGGAAAGCAGTAAACCTTACACAGCCTTCACCGTTCCCGGCCGAGGTCACTTTCAGTGGAAGGTCATGCCGTTTGGACTACACTCTGCACCTGCGACGTTTCAACGAGCTCTCGATAAGGTGATCGGTTCAGAATTGGAGCCTTACACCTTCGCCTACTTGGACGACATAATCGTAACAAGCGCAACGAAGGAGGAACACATGCTACATCTCAAAGAGGTTTTTAGACGCTTACGGAACGCGAACCTGAAGCTCAACGTAGACAAATGCGAGTTTTTCCAGAAGGAAACAAAATACTTGGGACATGTGGTAAGTGAACATGGCATTCAAACCGACCCGGAGAAGATCGGGGCGATAGAAGCGCTCGAACCACTGAAGAATCTACGTGAACTACGACGATGCTTAGGAATTGCATCATGGTACAGACGCTTTGTACCCGAGTTTGCAACGATAGTTCATCCAATGACCAATCTGCTGAAGAAAGGGAAACACTGGAAGTGGCAGTCCGAACAACAGGAGGCGTTTGAAAATCTCAAGAAATCGCTGATAAGCGCCCCAATACTCACGTGTCCAGATTTTACGAAGTCATTCACGCTCCAAACTGACGCCAGCGACGTTGGACTAGGAGCCGTGCTCACGCAAGAGATCGATGCTGCAGAGAAGGTGATAGCATATGCGAGTCGCAGAAAGAAACTATTCAGCAACCGAGAAGGAATGCTTGGCCATCATATGGGGAATTCGGAAGATGAGGTGCTACCTCGAAGGCTACAAGTTCACATTGATCACGGACCACCTATCGCTCAAATGGCTCAACAGCATCGAGAGCCCGTCAGGACGCATTGCTTGCTGGGCGTTGGAGTTACAGCAGTTTAACTTTGGCATCAAGTATCGAAAAGGGAAACTAAACGTTGTCGCTGACGCCCTTTCCCGTCAACAATCGAACGCAATCGCCAACGCCGTAGGAGGCAGCATGACTCAACCAACATGCTCATGGACCGAAAGACGACTACAAGAGATCAGAGAGAAGCCGGAAAAATTTCCCGACTACAGAATAGAGGCAGGCCAGCTATACAGACACATCCAAAGTCGTGGAAACTCTGCGTTCCTGCATACCTGCGCGCACGCGTTCTTCACGAGAATCATGACACCCCGACTGCAGGTCACCTAGGAATCCGAAAAACAACAGCACGAATTATGAATCGCTACTATTGGGCAGGTATGATGCGCGATATTAGCCTCTACGTCCGCCGTTGCGACTCATATCAACGGTATAAAACACAACAACGACAGCAAGCAGGTAAGATGTTGACGCAGCTAGCAGAGGAGCCCTGGGCAATCGTGTGTGCCGATTTCGTCGATTCACTGCCACGCTCCGTACATAGAAATACGTCATTATTAATCTTCTTCGACAAGTTCACGAAATGGACTGAAATAATACCACTTCGGAAAGCCACTGGCGATAACTTACTAAAAGGATTTAAAGAGCGGATTCTAGTGAGATTTGGCGTGAATAAAGTACTCGTCACCGACAACGGAAAGCAGTTTAAAAGTAAACACTTCAAAGATTTTCTTGCAGACATTGGAGTCAAACACCAGTTCACCGCGGCTTATACACCACAAGAAAATCCCACGGAACACGTCAACAAGACAGTGAAGACTATGATCGCACAGCTAACAGCCGGAGAACAGCGCAAATGGGACGAAAGCCTACCAGAGGTAATGCTCGCTATAAACTCTTGCAGGTCAGAGACGACGGCCTTCAGCCCTGCATTCATGGTTCAAGGACGGGAACCGCGACTGCAAGCAGCGCTATTTGATGAGGAGACACAAGGAACTGGACAACCGGAACAGAGCGCCAACACGAGGGCAAAACAACTAGGAGAAGTCTTCGAAATCGTACGAGGCAGACAGGCACAAGCAACAGCTGACCAAGCCAGATACTACAATCTGAGGCGTCGACAGTGGTCACCCAAGATTGAAGAATTGGTGTTAGCCAAACAACACAATTTATCGAAAGGAATAGATTACTTCGCTGCAAAACTCGCACCCAAGTACAAAGGACTCTTCAGAGTAATATCGTTTATATCACCGGTCATTGCAAGGATAAAAGATTTAAAACATGCCAAAATGCACACGGTTCACGTTAGCGAGTTAAAACCGTATGTCACCGTCGATACAAGTGGACGGCGCAAACCGACGCCACAGCAGTAATTGCAACCTACTCAAAGAAAATACATGACTGCGGGAGCAACAACAACGATTGTCATGAATGGCATAATAAACATTTAATTTCATGTTGTCATCCAAAATTTCTAGTTTACTCGTTTCTTTCAGATATTATATCACCACCGTTAACCAAGCTACGATTTTATTAGTTATAATGGCGCAGTACAATTGCAAATCAATTCCGAGAAAATGCAGACAACTTAAATACCTCAGCGATCAGCGACGAACGAGAGCAAACCAATCAGCAGAACCAAGCAACAGATTTCAGCGCGCCGTAATATATTCAGAGGAATCGCGGCCGCCTGCATAAGACGCCGATTTCCTACAGGGGTAATGCACAAGGCTTTAGAAGAGAAAAAAAATTATGTAACAACACGAGCAAATCAACATCACAACTCGACCAAAGGATAACGGAAACTTCCCCCTCACAGTACACGACCCTGAAAATTTAAGTGCAGAAACGAAACAGTGTTAATGCATTCGAACCTCAATACAAGAAACAACAAATTCCTGTTAATCAACGAACCAAAAAAAAGAAAAAAAAATAGCGCGAAGAAAAATTTCTTCACAGAACTGAACGCACACACATGTTAATACCACTCAGCGCAGCGGAAACCACAGAGGACAACGAAAGTCATCGAGCGGCGCAAAACGCTACACACAACGCAACGCTGCCTCACAGCTCGCCGCTGACCTCACGCATAGAAGCAAAACGTCGAAACCATGACATCACCATAAGCACAACTAACGGACGGACTATTTTCATTCACGTAAGAAAATATTTTAAACACCGTAAATTAAACTCCAATTAAATAAAGAATAGAAAACAAAAACAAAGAAGAAAAACAAGAATAGAACAAAATCTTAACAGAAATGTACATAACAAAACAAATATGTATGTCTGAAATGTAAAGCAACATAAATGAAAATTTAAGTCAGCAAGTTAAGAAACTAAAATATTAGAGTAAACATCATAGTAAAGAAAAAGTTATATTATTATATATTAGCATAAAGGTTTAAACGAAAACAAGACATTAATCAAATTACAATTAATAGAAATGAAAAATGAATAAGCCAATAGAAAACAAACAATATTACAGTAAGGATTTAAATATGAGAGTAAATGTTAGAGTGTAAGACAAACAAAATAAAAATGTCATAAAATTTGAACTAACAGAGATGAAAAATGAATTTAAAAGTTAATAGGAAAACAAACCAAGACAAAGCAAACTAAGTAAAGCTAAGAATAGAAACAGAGTTAGATTAAGAGAAGATTTGAGTAATTAAACTGAAATGAATTTAATAAATAGACAAAAAAAAAAACCGAAAGCGATTTAAACTACAAGAGAAAAAAAACAAAATCAGAACACAAGGATATAACAAGTACGAAGAGAAAAGAAAACATGTAACAATTATATAAGGGCAGAAAAAATTTAAGAATAAAACTATTAAAATTGGACACAAACAAAGCATTTTAATGAGCGAAGAATCCATGCCAGCGCAGATTATCAGCCAACTGGTACCAGTCGACGTCGCAGTCAACGTCTCAGTCGACGACTCAGTCAACGTGTCAGTCGACGTCTCATCTACGCCGCCGCATCTACGCCGCCGCATCTACGCCGCCGCGTCATACATCTACAACATCAGCTACAGCATCGTGGAGGCTTGAATCGGGTAAGAAACATAAGAAACGTCGTTTCTTCCAAGCGTAACTACATAGTTACAAAGCCCTGTCGGTCTGTTGGGTTTATACTCCGCGACAGTGGACAGCCGGTCTGTTGGGTTTATACTCCGCGGCTATCTATATTACACGCCCTGTCGGTCTGTTGGGTTTATACTCCGCGACAGTGGACAGCCGGTCTGTTGGGTTTATACTCCGCGGCTATCTATATTTAACGCCCTGTCGGTCTGTTGGGTTTATACTCCGCGACAGTGGACAGCCGGTCTGTTGGGTTTATACTCCGCGGCTATCTATATTACACGCCCTGTCGGTCTGTTGGGTTTATACTCCGCGACAGTAGACAGCCGGTCTGTTGGGTTTATACTCCGCGGCTATCTATATTTAACGTCCTGTCGGCCTGTTGGGTTTATACTACGCGACAGTGGACACACTAATCAAAGTCTCTTTTCAGCATAGATTTTGTAAGATAACCAAATAATCGACATGCTCTTAATCACAACCTCTGTTTCAGCCTAACGATCATAAACTCTGTTTCAGGCTCTTAATCATAAACTCTGTTTCAGCCTAACGGTCATAAACTCTGTTTCAGGCTCTTAATCATAAACTCTGTTTCAGCCTAACGATCATAAACTCTGTTTCAGGCTCTTAATCATAAACTCTGTTTCAGACAAACGATTGTAAACTTGTTAAATAAAACTTATCTTAGCTAAAACGTATCTCTAAGCATATTGCAAACTATTGTAACTACTGTCAAGATTTATCAAATAAAGTTGTTAGTATCGAAATCGGTGTATTGCGTTCAAATCAATAAATAACTGGACCAGACCTTGGACTGGACTGAGTGATATCCAGGCGAGAGAGGAAAAGCATCGTTACACATGTACTTTAATTAAATATATATATGCATGAAATATTTTCTTTTAGTGTTCTCTAAATGTATTTTTTAAATTAATATATATAATATAATATAATTACTGCAATTATAGATACTTAACCGGCGTATATATATATAAAATTTTTGTGTGTATTATATCTTTTTTTTCCTATATTGTTGTGTATTTATTCGTTGATTTGAAATAATTGCAAAACCAATTTTCGTGCGTTTTCAGCTTAACAATTTAAGATTTTATTGCATGTGCATTTATTTTCGTTTAAAATAACTGCATTTGCAATTTTTACGCGTTTTAATTGTTGTTCATTGACTTTTTACAGAACAATGACTTATTGTCCTATTTTCGTTTGTTTATTGAGTTTCCGTTTTTTGTAATGCGTTAACCATTCCGTGTGCAACTATTCCGCAATAATTGCAAACGCAACAGTTTTTTCAACTTTTTCTTGTTTGGTTCGATTTCTTTAAACTTCTTTTCGAAAATATACGGAAATTCGTCGCCTTTTTCAATTTTGATGAGTTGACCAATTAAGCGTTACTAGTCGACGCCGATCGTTATAAATAAACGCCACTTTTGTGACCATCATTAATTGTTAATCTGCGTTGTTTTAGTTCGTGGTGCCAATCGCGTATCCAGTGTTATTTATGTATCGTCCAAGTCGTCAGTCAAATAATTGGTGAGTATAATGTTTTACTAAATTTACTTTTTCTTTCTTTTGCCTTTTTTTATTTTTTTCCTGTTTATTTTCTATTTTGCTTTTTTTTACTTCCTTGTATACGTAGTAAATACAAGAAAGTATTGTAATCATGAAAAATTTCGATATTGAGATTTTGATGGTAACACACATTTTGACCATCGCGGAGTCCATTTTGACTAGTTTGGTCGTGACGTGTGTACGTATGTACGTATGTACGTCTGTACGTCTGTACGTCTGTACGTCTGTACGTATGTACGTATCCTCAATAACTTAAAAACGGAGAATCGTAGAAACTTGAAATTTGGTATTTGAGACTCTTATAAGACCTAGTTGTGCACCTCCCTTTTAGGATGTAATCGGTTGCGCGAAAAGGACACTTCTCATATACTTTTTTTCAAATTTCATACATTACTCAAAAACAAACACTCCTAAAAAGTATATACTATTGGGCCTTACATAAGACACAATTTTGTAGCTCCAATTTTAATGATGGTTCGCACCAAAATGACTCTTCGCCAAAGGAACACGAAGCATGCATTATCCGAATTACATAAATGATAATGATAAATGAATGTTATGCTGCTTTATCTCTTACAAAAATTGGGTGTACCCTTACAAAACTAAACAGCGAAATCAAAATTAGTACGATTTATAGTTAAGGCTGTGTGGAAACTAATTTCTACTTCCTTGTTTTTACTTACTACTATTTAAATTAAGAGAAGCCTATGAAATTTTTTTCATTACGGAAGTAAAAATATTTAAAATTTTTAAAACTTCAATTTTAAAATATAAATGAAATATATCGACCACTTTTCAAATAAAACCATACAATTGCCGTCATACAAGGAAGTAATGTGTTGGCCACATCAGATATTTTCTTTTTGTTTTTTATCCTACTTATATTATTATTTAAAGTATTCTTTTTTATTGTTTCTTTCCAGGAAATAATGGAGAATTGCTGCCACTCTTACTGCATGTTTGCAGTTTTGCGTATAATACTCGCCCAGGCAGAGGAGTCCTGCTGGGAATTAGAGGGTGTGATTGCCGCTGCGCGGACCTAATGGACGAATGCAAACCGGTACTCGTCGGCCTCCCGCATTCAATTCTTCATTAACCACATCAAAACGATTATTCATCATTCCGATGCGATTCAGTCCCCGCCTGGATAGACACTATTTATCTGGAAGTCGCTCGGAAAAATGAAATGTGTGTTATACAAGTGAAATGATCAACAGAACGATAATTTTTTTAAATTACGGAAATTATGTACAACAAAGAAATAATAAAGTTTTGAAATTCAAAAAAAATTTATTATTGTGTCAGGAAGTTTAGCTTGTATTTCGCAATGAGTTTGGTTTGCCTGTGGAACTTGTAATTGTTTTAATTTGGTTGCTCTTTTTCCTATTTGTTACGAAAAAATAAAAATTAAATCGCCTTGGTGGTTATGCTTTTCTTTTATTCCATATTTACTTGTGCGACAAATTTTTAAGTTACATATGTATTTTATTTATATATGGTATTTAATGTTACACCCTTCCGTTGGTAAGGGTATGCCACAAATGAATTATAACGGTGAATTAGTATTTCGTGTCGCCTTCTTACACATTGGAATTTGCTACCAACTCGCTACTGGCAGCAGCTGGTGTTGGTGTTCGATTTCTTCGTACTTCACGTAGTGTCGGTTCATGAATGACTTCTGTTGTTGGTCGTTGAATCATATGCTGAGTGGTAGTGTTTGCTAACGATTAGTTTTTCTTGAGGCACACTATTGTAATTATTATTATTATAATTATGGCGGTTGTTGCGGACAATCCCGTAATTTCAATAATGCTCTGCCTGCGAATCATTTCATGCGTTGTTTTGGCCTTCGTTAGTTCTTCTTTTAGCTCGGCGAATGGTTTTTCTCCCATCGTTAGATCTTGACGTAATTTTGTGTGATCTGTTACTATAATAGGCCTCAAGTTAGCGTGTTCCGTTCGTTCTTCTATATCCGGTAACAAACTCTTCTTTAACAGTTTTATGAACTTGCTCTGATCCATTTTAGTGATCGCTGGAATCATTTCACTTTCGTGATTTTCGACGAATTCTATTGCTAAGTCTTCGTTGTGTAACCTGCAAGTTTTCTTTACAGTTAGAATTCCCAAACCTTTCAATGTTATTGTTGTTGAATCCATGCCACAATCCGCCCTAAAAACCTTCCAGTCTCTGAAATTATATAACCATCTATTTGGTGACTCCGTTTTTACAATTATTCCTTCGCTTGCTGGAATGGCGGTGGCAACGCATATGTTTTTGGAAACTGCGTTAGTTTGTAGTAGTCCTACTTCGCAACTCTGTTGAAGTCCTCTCAATGTTTTTCCAGATGTTTTACATATTAGCAGACCTTCTTTCTTATTTTTCGTCGTAGCTTCGATTTCTGTATTTATTCTCTTGCATCTGTTTAATTTTTGTTGTGATAGTTCTATAAATTGCCATTTCCTGTCTGCTTCTGCTACATAATCTACTGTTGGCTTTATAGTAATATCGTACGTGGCGTTTGTGAACACTATTGTTTGGTACACTTTGTATACTTTGTATGTAATGGTCTCTGGAAGCGGAATAGTAATTTTTACTGCCAAATTTTCTTCTGTCAGAAAGGTGTCTACTTTTGCCAATTGATGTAACCAAAACCAGCTTGCCTTGTTTGTTAGATCTAATTCCAGTATCATACGCAATAGCTCTTGTTTGTTTAATATGGATGGGATTACTGTACCTTTGAATAAGTCATCTACTAATTGTAACTCCTTGTGCTGCTCGCCTTGCATGGCAAGGATGCTAGCTCGCATGAACGCCTGTATTTCCATTATTTGCATAAAATATCGTACTCCGTTTAGTTTTTTGTCGTTATCATTGTTAATTGATATTTGCTGATTTATCGCATTAGACAAAGCGGTTTGCAATCTATCTATTTCGTTTAGTGAGTTGTTCAAATTTCTTGTGTTTTTATAAACTGCTGATAGTAAAGTCTTGACTCTCCACAATTTTATACGTTTTTGATTGTTCCACACTGTTTAAATAATTATAGATTTCGTTGACGTTTTTATGACTCATGGTTTTGAACGCCCAACTTAGTGCGACTCCAACGAAGTCTAACGCTCCTCTTTTTCTTCTGTGAGTTCTATATGATTGTTTGTTCGTATTCTCATTTTGTTCCAGCTGTGTTATCGATGCTTCGATTGGCGTTAACAGGTTTAGGAATGATTCTTTGAATTTATCCATTAGTAATTTTGTATCTATTTCTTCGCAAACACTCCTCATTCTATTGACATGAGATGTTAATTCATTTATGCTGTCTTCAAAATTGTTTGGTGTATTGTTGTAACTATTGTCCACTTGTCTTTGAAGAATAATGCGTTCGTAATCTGTTCTGCTAATTCTTGCGTTTCCAAGGTTCTACAACCACTTATAGTCTTGAACAATGCAAACACACAAAAGTGTTCTCTAAGCATTTTGTTGTTATTGCTGCTGCTTCTAGCTCTGTAATGCAATTAATTCATATAATATTATAACAAATTATTAAAAATTGTGCATTCTTATACTATGTTTGTTTTTCTATTCGACCTCAAACTTATCTAGTCTATTCTAGTTTTATCTCTTAATTCTTAACGGAGTTTTTTTTATCTTATGATTTTGTTATTATTAGAATTATCTTGATAAATTTTTAACAAGTTATTATGGAAAGACTTTTCTTTTCCTTTTATTAATATAACTGTAGTTACCGGGGATTTAACTTGTTTCACTACATATGGCCCTAACCAAATAGGCCTAATCCATGTTCCTCGAAAAATCTAAATTGTTTCTTTACATCTTCTAACCGCTCACGGTCTACTTCACTCAATTTGTGGGCTGCTGGACTTACTTCCTCGTAGCTGCAGTCTACCACACTCGCACAGCTGATTCCGAGTACGTCTGGTGCTATTTCAAAGGCTTTCCAAAAATCTATACCAAGATAAAGGTCATTTTCTAAATAAGGGCAGAGATAAAAAGTTAGGGGCTTTACTTCATCTTTGTACCTCACATCGACGTCCAATTTGGCTACAATCCAATGCTTGCTACCACTAGCCGTTCTCAAATTCGCATAAAATGGTTTTATCTGCAAATTTGCTGGTTGAACTAGTTCTCTACATCCTTTGCCTAAGATACTAACAGTTGCTCCCGAATCTAGGAGACCTCGTACTGCTTGCTTACCGATAACTACTTGATTGATGTTAGAGTGGCGAGAAACGCTTTCCGTGTTCTAACTCGCTGCTTATAGCTTCGGTACGCTTTTGCTATTCTAGTGGACAATATGGATTCTACTTCCGCATTTTCATTTCTAAATATGCGATTCCTCGCTTCTCTATACCTATTCGACCTTTCTTCTATTGTGTGACTTTCTTTTATTCCCTTATCACTACAGTTAATTTCTCTTAATCTTCTTAAAACATTAATTCTAACCCTCTTTCCAAGTTTGCAGTTATCTTCCTTACCTTCTCTGTTATCATCGTGACTGCTCGAATTTTCTTCTATTTCCTTCTTTGTTGGACGGGATCTGAACTGGAAGAAGGTCGCCCCGCCTTCGTCATTCTTCTGTCCGCGTTTCCCGGCCTACACCTTGGGCATTGCGGAGTTGTTACGTCAGGCAGACCACATTTGAAACAAAATATGTTCCTTATGCGCGACATGCTTTCCCTGAATCTGTGACCTGACTGCTTACAGTTCCAGCACATCATCTTATCTTGGGGCGGCGGCTGCCTAACTCCTGCGTTTCTCCTCCAACACTCTTCGCGCGTTTCCCCTTTGGCCACTTCCACTTCTTTTAACTGTAACAATTCGGCGTTGTATTGCTTGTTATACCCTACACCTTAAGGTTGAGGGTATATTCACTTTCTACCGGAGTGTGTAACGCATAGAACTAGACAAGATAGGTATGGAAAAGTATATATATTCTTGATCCTCATCACCACCAAAATTGAAATAACGATGTCTGTCCGTCTGTCTGTCTGTCTGTCTGTCTGTCTGTCTGTCTGTCCGTTGAAATCACGATCACAGTAGAACGGATTAAGATTTCAAAATGAAATTTGGCAAAAACATTCTATGTTGGGGTGTTTCGTATTGAAAATGGGTAAAATCGCCCATTCCAGCGTCCAGTAGGATCACGCCTACTTTTTATATCGAGAGTGCAGGTACCTCTGTTTTGCATATTAAAAAATGCCATATCATCATCACTTTTTGTGAGAAGACAAGAAAATATTATATGTAGTTTTAGACTAATGTTTCTAGTTAAAATGCCAAATATGGGCGTGATCTGCCCACTTTTAGTTTACATAGGTCATGGAGGGTTTTACATGGATTGTATTGAAAAGTATATAAGTTTCCTGAATAATGGTGTACATAATATTGTAGTTTTTGAACCAATAATATTCTGTTGGGAAAAAATGGGCGGGCACGCCTCCTTTTTACCCATCCACCCAGTATTGCAATATATTTTATTTTTAAAATATATAATTATAGTTTATCTTTCGAATTTGGGCGTGAGTCGCCCACTTTGAGTTTACATAGGTCATGGAGTATATATGCAGCTTTAAGGTGTAGGGTATTTCGGCTCCAGCCCTTCTGTAGACAACATCTTTACTAGTTTTTCTCTTAATTATTATTCCTTTGTTCGTAACAAAAACAATAGTTCGATAGCCCATCCTTTCAGCGGCTTTATACCTAATCCGGTGTTCAATCAATTTATAATTCGTATACTTTCATCACCAAAACCAAAAAAAAAAATCCTTAATCTTAATAATTTTTGGCAGCATTGGAAATCGATCGCTTCGTAGCCAGCTTTCTGTTTCTCTATTATAATCACCCGAACGGTGGAGGAAATTCTCCCTTACAATGGTGTGTATTCGGTGCAGTGCGATTGGCGACAGCATTTATTTTATCCTGCTTATCCAAGTCACTGCTGTGCACTGTGTTCCGAGCGATTCAATTTGTAAGATCTCTCTTTATATGAACTTTTGCCTGGACTAAGTGGTTATCACTTTTAGATGTTTTTACCAACTTCTACTTCTTGGGATTTTAGAAAGCATCTACGGATCGACATCGCTGCTTTATTTCTACCACTAATTTCATGCATACTTTCCGCTGTAAAGCTATTGAATCATTAAATCGCTACTAATCCAAGCCTTCTACCTGCAGTTGCCCGCCGCGGAATACATTCAGGACTGCTATTTCTATTTCTCCAACTATTATCATTATATGCATTTTAATTATGTATTATCTATGGACCAGTCCTCCCCTCGCGGAGCCGATTCTGACGTTGTTAGCCTTTTGTCGGCCACTTCGCCGCGAGCAAAGGAGTGCTCCATACTCTAACTTGACTGTTCCTATGTTCTGCTTCCCCAATTGGTTGCAATTGCAATTGGTTTATGTTCTTTTTTTATTAGTTGCTCTACAAGACTCCTCGTTCAGGAAGCCACATGGGCAACGTGTCACCTCAAATGTCGTAAGTCCAACTTACGCAGTAGATCTGGTGGTTATTTGTCCGCAACTCATCCTTTCACTGGTGCTGTTGGGTTTGATTTCATTACTAATCCAAGCCACCAATTTCGGGATGCTCCGCGGAGGAAGAACCGTAAAGCCTGATTGAAAATTCAATTTAGTCTGTATTAAAATTTTGCTCTGGTTCGCGGTTGTTCGTCCATTACATATCCTTCGTCCGATACCGTTGAGCTTGACGCTTTTTTCAATTCAAGACATCAGATTCGGACAAACAGTGGAGGAAAAACCGCGCAGCTCCATTTTAGGTTGGGCGCCATATTGTTACGACTCCTCAGTTGTTCCGTGCTGGATCTTTTTCATTCCGGCTAACCTAGTCAATGACGTGTAGTGGTTGTTAACCCTTCCAGACGCGGGCTGAGGGTAACAATAAATTTCAGAAAAGAATTTACTATTCGTTAAGTCTTTTCCATTTCTTTTTCTCCCTCTCTCTCTCTCTCTCTCTCTCTCTATTCTTACCTCCGTTCACCGAACCATCATCTTTCCATCCTTCCGAACCACTTTTAACTTCCGCCCCGCCCCCTTCAAATTACACTTTAGCACTTCATGATAATAATTGTATCTTTAATCATAATTTGCACTTAAGACTAGAGAACAAAATATTATGTATGATATTAAATATATAAATATATAAATGTATGATACAAATGAAATGATAGTACTCGATTCTCTTTGGAATATATATATATAGTTTTCTTTGACTAATTGTGTCACTAACTCAACAAAATGTAACGGTTTTCCCAGCAGAAAATATGTAAGGTTCAACAGGCGTTATTTCAATTTTCAAAACTTTTTATTCTACCACAATTAACCTCACCGGGAGAGCTCTGCTGGTTTGGGGTGCACGAAGTGGATTTATTACGTTAATTAAACTATACGTTTTCTAGCCTATCTCACACTAATTCTACTTCCTTCTGGTACTATGGTTTTCGAGACGCTTCTCGATGTATTAGACAGTTTATGACTGAAAAACTGCCGCGCAAATGAAAACTGTTCTCTCAAATCGAAAGTTAATTTCTTTTATGACCAACACATTTCTTTTCTTTTATACATAAATTACTTCCTTAATATCTAATAGTCTTAATAATAAAAAAAACCCAATGAATTTAAAACATCTAATAAAACTTAGTACGTAAGCTTCAAACAAAAAAATGACAATGAATTTAAAAAAAAACTTATATTTTCCATTAAAACCTTAGTATGTAAGCTTAAAAACAATTGAACAATGAACTTAAAACTTATATTTTTCATTAAAACCTAGTGCGTAAGCTAAAAGAATTTGCTAGCTAGTAAGTTATATATGTATAAAGAACAGAGAGAGAGAGAGAGACGGGTGGCACGACGCTAAGGCGTCACCAACGCACACGCATAAGCAACACACAAAACACAGGCAACGCCACAAGCACAAGCAGAAACAAGCAAAACTAGTTTTGCTTTTCAGCACACACACGAACGCCGAAACAGAACACGGGCAGCGCGGCTAGAACAAGCAGAAAAACCAGCTAGTTAACATCGCTGCTTCATCGCTTTAGTCCGTCAGAGGGAAGACTTCAACGAGCACAGTCGCTTGCTCTGCGTACCAGCTAGCTAACATCGCTGCTTCATCGTTTTGCTCAGTCAGTGAGTAAACTTCATCAAGCACAGTCGCTTGCTCGTCGTACCAGCTAGTTAACATCGCTGCTTCATCGTTTTGCGCAGTCAGTGAGAAGACTTCAGCGAGCACAGTCGCTTGCTCTTCGTACGAGCTAACTAACATCGCTGCGTCATCGTTTTGCTCACCAGGAAGCAGTATTCAAGGAGTACGGTTGCTCACACCGTACCACGATTTGCATAGTTTGATTTGCACAGCAGTTTAACGTCGGCTCATACAGACATTATACGAGGTACATATATGGGACGGAACAAGTTATATAGATTCTAGAGGCCTTCGGGAACGTGAATCTCCAAGTTATACAGATTCTAGAGGCCTTCGGGAACGTGAATCTCTAAGTAATATAAGTTATACAGATTCTAGAGGCCTTCGGGAACGTGAATCTCCAAGGTATATAGATTCTAGAGGCCTTCGGGAACGTGAATCTCTAAGTAATATAAGTTATACAGATTCTAGAGGCCTTCGGGAACGTGAATCTCCAAGGTATATAGATTCTAGAGGCCTTCGGGAACGTGAATATCTAAGTAATATAAGTTATACAGATTCTAGAGGCCTTCGGGAACGTGAATCTCCAAGTTATATAGATTCTAGAGGCCTTCGCGAACGTGAATCTCCAAGTTATATAGATTCTAGAGGCCTTCGGGAACGTGAATCTCCAAGTTATACAGATTCTAGAGGCCTTCGGGAACGTGAGTTTACTAAGAACCTACAATAACAAACCCGACCTACCCTACTGAGGACAAGACAAGACATCTACGCCATCACCAACAGTCATCAACCATCGCAACAGCACCCAGCAGCACTCAGCGCTCCAGACAACGACACTGAGTTGCTCCACCGTCTCACAGTCACGCCACGACTAACGGCGGACTACGCATCTACGCTATCATCCACAATCGCAACAGCACCCAGCAGCACTCAGCGCTCCAGACAACGACACTGAGTTGATCCACCATCTCACAGTCACGCCACGATCAACGGCGGACTATTCATCTACGCCATCATCGACCATCGCGGCAGATTTCCACTCAGCGCCCTAGACAACGGCACTGAGAAGCCGAAGTCATCATCGCTACATTCACCCCGCGCCGACGTCTAACCGATCAGCATCATCGTGAACGTCTTAGTCTCTCTCTCGCTAGTCAACTTAAGGAATATTGTATGACAGAAACTTGAAGGTGAACAAATAAAAATCAAAATTATCCTTAGAGCGTCTCACCCAAATAAATTTCTGTACCGAACGCCTGGATAGCCGCTGAGCATATCCCAACTGGAAAACCGGAGAACCGGAGTTCGTTACAGTGGCGCCCGAGCAGGGACATTCTAAGCATACAATATTGACCAACAAGCCGGAGACTACATCAAGATTTCTTCTATCGTTGCACAAAACGCAAATAATCTCATCATGGTACGAGTAAGCTGGTTACGAAATGTTCGCAAAGAGGATCTTCAGAAATACGCACAAGAATTTGGACTAGATACAGAAGGCAACGCTGAGGAAGTACGTAAGCGTCTCGGCGAATTTGTAGGAAGAGACGATCATGAACCTGCCACCGTTCAGCGACTGGAGCAATTGGAAGCGCAACACAGAAGAGACGCTTCGCCAGCTTTGGGACCAGCAACGCCGAATGTGAGCTCACCAGTAAAAGCGCAGTCGACAGTCGGTAACACAGAAACAACCACTAAGTCTCTGGTGAACCTGCAAGTACCAAGGTCCGAAGACAAACTAGGTCGCCACTTACCGTCGACATTAACAGCAAGCTATCACACTACGTTACCGGGTCAAATCTCTCGACCTTGTTCACGGGGTGCGGTATAACGGCGAAGGAAATCTACTGACATTTCTGGAGCGAATAGAGGAACTAGTGGAAGCATACGGATGTAATGCCGATCACATACCTAGGGCTTTACCCGAATTACTTCAGGACCGGGCGTTACAGTGGTACAGAAGTAATAACTGCCGCTGGGAAAGCTGGACCACTTTTAAAACAGACTTCGCGAAGTTTTTCTTGCCGGCACGATTCTTTGAAAGGCTGGAAGATGACGTCAGAGAACGACACCAACGACCAGGCGAATGTTTCAGAGATTATGTTCTGGCCATCCAGGGTCTCATGCGCCATACCCACCGATCAGAGAGCGAACGAGTGAGTTTTTCCAGAAGGAGATTAGATATTTAGGATACATCGTAAGCGCTCGGAGTATTCATACGGACCCTTCCAAGATAGCCGCCATCAGGGAATTGAAACCACCAACAAACGTACGCGAATTGAGAAGATTTCTCGGTATTATCTCCTGGTATCGCAGGTTTGTGGTCGACTTCTTCAAAGTAACGCACCCCTTAACCACCTTGCTGCGGAAAGGAAAACATTTCAAATGGTCAACGGAACAACAACAAGCCTTCGAGTCTATCCAACAGCTGCTAATAGAAGCCCCGATCTTAGCGTGTCCAGACTTCCAACAACGGTTCTACCTACAAACCGACGCTTGCGACTACGGAATAGGAGCCGTGCTAACGCAAAACCTGGAAGGAGGGGAGAGAGTCATCGCATATGCCAGTCGACACCTCAATCGAGCGGAAATGAACTACACTGCCACTGAAAAGCAGTGCTTGGCAATCGTCTGTGGAGTACGGAAAATGCGACAATACGTGGAGGGCTACGCGTTCACTATCATAACGGACCATCACGCCCTGAAGTGGCTGAACTCGATCGACAACCCCTCGGGACGCATTGCTCGGTGGGCTCTCGAGCTCCAGCAGTATCGTTACGATATACAGTACCGAAAGGGTAAACAGAACGTCATAGCCGACGCCCTGTCACGACAACCCGTCGAGGCAGTCTGTGGAATGCTTGTAGAGGGAAACGATAATGCCGATGGTATGATAAACGGAAGAACGAGGTCCTCACTGAACCCGAGAAATTTCCAGATTACTGCGTGCAGGGAGGTCACCTTTATCGCCATATTCCGCAAATACTTGGTGGCAGCGATAGTCCAGCCTGGAAATTGTGCGTACCTATCCACTCACGCAAACGAGTGCTAGCGGAATGCCATGACGCACCCACTGCAGGACATCTCGGGGTAACAAAAACGATTGCTCATATTACTCACAAGTATTACTGGCCAAGTATGCGCCGCGACGTCAAGAAACATGTTCAGACCTGCCAAAACTGCCAACGATATAAAGTCAGCCAGCTGAAACCCGCTGGGAAGATGTTATCCAAAACAGCGGAAAGTCCCTGGACTACCGTCGCAGCGGACTTCGTTGGACCACTTCCAAGAAGCAAACATGGAAATAATACATTGCTGGTATTCGTAGATAAATTCACCAAATGGGTCGAAATGATACCACTGCGCGCCGCCACAACCGAGAACCTAATAAGATCTTTCCGCGAGAGAATTTTATCACGATTTGGAGTACCAGTAATGCTGATCACAGACAATGGGGTGCAGTTTGCTAGCCACAAGTTCCAAAAATACCTGAGAGATATCGGAGTCCAACAACGGTTTACGGCACCCTATATGCCGCAGGAAAACCCCACGGAACGGACCAATCGCACGCTCAAGACAATGATAGCGCAATTTACCAACGAGCAACAGAACACCTGGGACCAATGGCTCCCCGAACTTAACTCCAGCGTCTCCGAATCGACCGGGTATAGCCCTGCATACTTGGTCCAGGGTAGGGAGCCTCGATTACCCAACTCCTTGTACGATCAGCATACAGCCGTAGCCGGACAGGCTGATGGCGATGCGAAAGCTAAATTGTTGAAAGATGTATTCCTCACCGTCAGAAGAAACATGGAAAAAGCAACCGAAAAACAAGCACGACACTATAACCTCCGGAGGCGCAACTGGAAGCCTTCTATTGGTCAACAAGTATTACTACGCCAACACCCCCTCTCGAAGGCGGTTGACAAATTCGCAGCTAAACTAGCGCCGCGGTTCGACGGACCTTATACCATAAAAAGATTTATTTCGCCGGTCATAGTGAAACTAAGCCGACCCGGTGAGAGGCGCGAACGCACTGCCCACATTTCCGACCTCAACAGTTACCATTGTACAGCCGATCGTGAAAACGATGGATACGAAGATCAAAAGTCAGCCCCATTTACTCTGCGGTCACAGCAAGCATCTCCAACGCATGCCGCCGCTGCCTATATAAAGGAGCACACTACAGCAGACAGCATCAGTCGTGACTTATCGCTCACAATGAACGGACGCACACGCAGAATGGAAGAAGACAACGAAGGAAAATTTAGGCGTACGAGAGAGAAGTTCCGACGACATGTCCTGGAGGAAAAGGGAGAGCAACCGAGAACATAGTTACTCGGCCCAGAGTGGGAGGCCACCCTAGACAACCCGATGGGCAAAGTACCGCGAGTGACGCTCAATCGAGTCAGCGTCACTACGAAAGTAGTAGTAGAAACCACCATCGGAAACATGCAAGCAGCCCCGAGTAGTACTGCACCGCATCGACGAGGAGAGGCCAACCACGTCAAGGGCGGCTCGTCAGCAAAGCGAAGTCCCACACAGAGAAACGCTCCCTACTGGGGTACGCTGCTCCTTCGCAGTCATCGACCTCATGGACAGCGACTCCGAACTGTCGGATGAAGCGAACTGCCAAAACGATGACGAAGAGCTGCCACCCCTCAGTGACGAGGAGAGACATGAAGTTGTGGAGACTGAGCAGCCAGAGCGCGCCACACTCTTCGGCGAACCAATGGATGCAACACATGCCGAGGGAGGTACGGGCCCGGCACACGAACCAGACGTCGAGCGTGGGAACGACCAAGAAGGGGCTGACCCAGTCGACGAAGAGGAAGAGGAAGTCGACTTTCATTTCGAAGAAGTGGACGATGAAATCGACGGTGACCTGGGTGGCCGAGTCGACCGAGAAGTCCATCGCAGCCGCTGGTCAGCTCCAGGAAGCATATCTTTCTGTGTTGAAACGAAGACCGTGTACACAGTATATGACCCGGACTTTCGGATGGGGAACACCGAAGTGAGCGAGCCCGTAGTGGAGTGCCCGCCGTCACCACCCATCGAGGCGGAAGGTACCTCCGACGACGATGCCCCCGACGTACCGCCCTCGGAGCAAAACTCGGTTCAAGTCCACGACAACTGGCGCCAAGAACTCGGAAACGAGGAAAAGGTTCACACACCAGAGCGCCGGGAGTTACCCCTTTTGCCACCATTTGCAGCCCCGACACCGACCCGGGAAGACCCATGGCCGGAGGACATGCAGGACATCATCGATTTGGTCATAGAGGAGATGACGGGAACGGCTCCGACGGATGACGTGGTAGGAGAATTGGAGCACCAGGAGGATCGAGCCGCACTCCAAGCTGCCTTGTGTGCCCTACGGGAGGTCCACGTCCCTGGCCGACGCCGCTACCAACAGCGAATAATAAACGGACGCAAATATTCGCTGAAGATATGTCGCCAAGGACGCCTGTCCTGGCACGTCGAAAAATAATGCCGGGAAAGCGGGGAGGTGGTGTGACGGCCATAATTCGCCACTGAAATTATGACCAACACATTTCTTTTCTTTTATATATAAATGACTTCCTTAATATCTAATAATCTTAATAATAAAAAAAACCCAATGAATTTAAAACATCTAATAAAACCTAGTACGTAAGCTTCAAACAAAAAAATGACAATGAATTTAAAAAAAACTTATATTTTCCATTAAAACCTTAGTATGTAAGCTTACAAACTATTGAACAATGAACTTAAAACTTATATTTTTCATTAAAACCTAGTGCGTAAGCTAAAAGAATTTGCTAGCTAGTAGGTTATATATGTATAAAGAACAGAGAGAGAGAGAGAGAGAGAGAGAGACGGGTGGCACAACGCTAAGGCGTCGCATAAGCAACACACAAAACACAGGCAACGCCACAAGCACAAGCAGAAACAAGCTAAACGAGTTTTGCTTTTCAGCACACACACGAACGCCGAAACACAACACGGGTAGCGCGGCTAGAACAAGCAGAAAAACCAGCTAGTTAACATCGCTGCTTCATCGCTTTAGTCCGTCAGAGGGAAGACTTCAAGGAGGGAGCACAGTCGCTTGCTCTGCGTACCAGCTAGTTAACATCGCTGCTTCATCGTTTTGCTCAGTCAGTGAGTAAACTTCATCAAGCAGAGGCCTTCGGGAACGTGAATCTCCAAGGTATATAGATTCTAGAGGCCTTCGGGAACGTGAATCTCTAAGTAATATAAGTTATACAGATTCTAGAGGCCTTCGGGAACGTGAATCTCCAAGGTATATAGATTCTAGAGGCCTTCGGGAACGTGAATCTCTAAGTAATATAAGTTATACAGATTCTAGAGGCCTTCGGGAACGTGAATCTCCAAGTTATATAAATTCTAGAGGCTTTCGGGAACGTGAATCTCCAAGTTATACAGATTCTAGAGGCCTTCGGGAACGTGAATCTCTAAGTAATATAAGTTATACAGATTCTAGAGTCCTGCGGGAACGTGAATCTCCAAGTTATATAGATTCTAGAGGCCTTCGGGAACGTGAATCTCCAAGTTATATAGACTCTAGAGGCCTTCGGGAACGTGAATTTCCAAGTTATACAGATTCTAGAGGCCTTCGGGAACGTGAATCTCTAAGTAATATAAGCTATACAGATTCTAGAGGCCTTCGGGAACGTGAATCTCCAAGTTATATAAATTCTAGAGGCCTTCGGGAACGTGAATCTCTAAGTTATATAAACTCTAGAGGCCTTCGGGAACGTGAGTTTACTAAGAACCTACAATAACAAACCCGACCTACCCTACTGAGGACAAGACAAGACATCTACGCCATCACCAACAGTCATCAACCATCGCAACAGCACCCAGCAGCACTCAGCGCTCCAGACAAAGACACTGAGTTGCTCCACCGTCTCACAGTCACGCCACGACCAACGGTGGACTACGCATCTACGCTATCATCCACAATCACAACAGCACCCAGCAGCACTCAGCGCTCCAGACAACGACACTGAGTTGCTCCACCGTCTCACAGTCACGCCACGATCAACGGCGGACTACGCATCTACGCTATCATCGACAATCGCAACAGCACCCAGCAGCACTCAGCGCTCCAGACAACGACACTGAGTTGCCCCACCGTCTCATAGTCACGCCACGATCAACGGCGGACTATTCATCTACGCCATCATCGACCATCGCAAGAGATTTCCACTCAGCGCCCTAGACAACGGCACTAAGAAGCCGAAGTCATCGCTACATTCACGACGCGCCGACGTCTAACCGATCAGCATCATCGTGAACGTCTTAGTCTCTCTCTCTCTCGCTAGTCAACTTAAGCAATATTGTATGACAGAAACTTGAAGGTAAACAAATAAAAATCAAAATTAACCTTAGAGCGTCTCACCCAAATAAATTTCTGTACCGAACGCCTGGATAGCCGCTGAGCAAATCCCAGCTGGAAAACCGGAGAACCGGAGTTCGTTACAGTATATATATGCCCAATTACAAAAAACAAATAAACTGAAATTGAATTTCACACTTTACACCTATTCACATTACTAAAAAATTTTAACTATAGACTAACATAAGTTAACATTTTTGATTGCAAGAATACACGAGAAAATACAATTTCTAACAACATCATAAAATTTATTGCAGTTCTTATATGCTCAACTACCTCTCTTCTCTTATGGTTGCGATTTGAATTTATCGGCTCCTGGCTGTGTGCCAACTGTTTCATACAATGCTCTGGCCACAATTTTCACAATCACTATAGAATGATTTTACTTATTTGCTTAATATCCTGTCACCTCGCTCGTTACTTCTCCTTATGGTTTCTTCAGACGGTAGCTCTTTCACAGGAAATCGCGTAAATTCATGCTGTCGCTTTAATCGTGGTTCCATGCGTCGGTTTTAAACACGTCGCTGACACAGGACTCTAATCTGAACAGAATCCTTCTCGTTGCTGTTCTATGATGTTGTAACGCTGGTCAGACGAGCTGCATCCTTGTTGTCTTCCTCCTTGAAGCTGGATTTTTATTTTAATATCCACCACTTCGTTGATCAGGAGCATTTATACAACTTAAAATTCCTTGGAATTCAAAAACTAATATTTTCCGACTTAAAAACCGCGACTTAAAAATTTTTCTGCTTCTGTGCTCTACCGCTGTTTAAGTGCTAATCCCATCTTCAACTTTCAAATTTGTCAGCAAACCTTCGTTTCGCACCGCTATCTTTCCACTGGCCTTGGAGATTGTTCTTTTATTCTGGCCTCCCAGAAACTAGTTTAAGCTCCTCCCACTGTTTTCCGTAAATTATTGCCTATTATTTATACACCATTCTCACATTACCGCGAAATTTTTATTCTTGAACATTCTGGAACTTACGTTTTCCTTCTTTAGCGAAAAGAATCACAAGGTCCACGATTTAAATTAGATTTGCATAGCCAGTTTCGGTTTTATTTACCAGGCGCTCATAATAAGAAAGACAGCTGTGCCATCTACTCTCCGTTTACTCTTTGGCGTTTACATTTCCCACCAAATTCCTACTACTCATTCATAAAATTCCTACACTCTCTGACGTTTTTTTTTTTTTTTATTTAACGAGGAGTAAAAGCATCGAAAGCCTTAGTCAGTGCGGGATTTTAACCCGCTAAACATCTCCTCTCGTCGGCACGGATGTTCCCCCCGGAACCACCGCTAGGTATTACGTCAGGAGGCCGTGGGAGCGATAACGCTCAAACGTCAGTTATTAGGTCAGTCAAAGCGTTCGTTTGCTCTTCTTACCTGTTCTATCCGACGCTGCTCACTCATCACCAGCGCAGCCATTCTGCTTACCGAGGCAAAGGCAGTGTGTGGACCAATTTGCAACTACTTATTATCGCAAGGCTGCCCAACGTAGGGTCACACACACGACCTAAACATATTTTCTTTATTGAGCTAGCCGGGCAATATTTTTGTGAAATCTAGGATACGGGACGTAATATGTTGTTTCTTCATAAAAAAAAAAACTTTTACTCTGTTTATCTCTTAGATACTAAACATCTCGGATTCACAATACTTCGACGCCTACCACTACACTGAACCAAACCTGCACTTTTACAAACTAGCTGCTACTCATCAACCATAAACATTTAGAACATCAACAAGGTATGTTGATCACATCACATTAACAGGTTTCGTTTCCTTACACACGTCACATTTACCAACATATTCGCGTACTTGTCGTACCATACCCGGCCAATAATAAAACTGACGCAATCTGTACAAAGTTTTCGCCATGCCTCCGTGCGCCGTTGTTTCGGGATTATGCGCCCTCTCAATTAATGTTGATGTCAATGCTACAGGTACCCAAAGCTTCCATGAAAATTTGTCGGCTGGCAGGTTATCTGTAAAAGTCGTTTTCTTAAACACGAGACCATCTTTTTTTTTCTCCAGATTGGAATTCAATTGTCTCCATGTCCATTAATTTATCAACCTGTGCATCCAATTCATTGACTGACCTGGACAGCATATCCGCCACCACGTTGTCTGTACCTCTCCTATGTTCAATTTCAAAATCAAATGGTTGCAGAAATAAGGACCATCTCGCCAACCGACCGCTGAGGTCTTTGAGTGACATGAGCCACTTGAGACTCGCGTGGTCCGTAATTATTGTGAAGGGTAATAACTCCACATAGGGTCGAAAACGTTTTACAGCCAAAATCGCAGCTAGACACTCCTTTTCGGTCACGCTGTAGGTGCGGTGGTGTTGGTTTAGCTTGTAGGAATAAAAAGCAATAGGTCGCTCATGCTCCTCTTCATCAAGTTGGAAAAGAACTGCTCCTACTCCCACGTTTGACGCGTCACATTGAATATAAAATCTCTTCATGAAATTCGCATGCCCCAACACGGGGGCTGTCGTTAATGCCTGTTTCAGACGTTAAAACGCTTCTATAGCCTCAGATGTCATTGAAAACTTGCTACCCGTCTTTTTCAAAGTGTCACTGAGAGGAGCGGCCATTGCTGCGAAGTTTTTGACAAAGCGGCGATACCATCCAGCAACTCTCAGAAAGATTCTCACTTCCCGGATTGATTTAGGCGTTTGAATGCGGTTTATCGCCTCTACCTTTTCGGGGTCTGTTCTCAACATGCCCCCTCTTAATATAAAACCTAGGTACCGCAACTCTCTAAAGCAAAATTTCGACTTCTTGCGATCTACAGTTAAATTTGCCCGCTTCAAACATTCAGCCACTTCCCTTAAAATCTGCAGGTGTGCGCTAAAATCTGCAGTTATGATTAATAAGTCATCCAAGTACACAAATACGTTTGATTTCATTCATGTATCCATTAATCTACATAAGCGCTGTGCGGCATTGCATAGACCAAAAGGCATGACCGTAAATTGATAGAGCGGTCTCCCTGGAACAGTGAACGCGGTGTATTTTCTGTTTTCTTGATCCAGCTCAATTTGCCAAAACGCATGTTTCAAATCGACACTACTAATAAAATGTGTGTAATCTATACGACTCAGGATTCCCTCAATATTCTGTAACGGGTAAGCGTCCTTCACCGTCAGGGCGTTTAGCTTTCTCGCATCTAAGCACAACCTGTTTTTCCCTGGTTTCCGCACTATTGTCATCCTGTTGTTCCATGGGCTATCGCTCTCCTCAATTACTCTAAGCTCTAACATATTATCTATTTCGTCATAAATTAGTTTTTGGACCGCTGGCGACACCGGGTAGTATCTGTCCTTAAAAGGTTCTGACCCCTTTTTTAAATGTATGGTATGCCTTTCTACTGTTGTTATCCCTAATCCGTGTTCCTCGAAAAATCTAAATTGTTTCTTTACATCTTCTAACCGCTCACGGTCTACTTCACTCAATTTGTGGGCTGCTGGACTTACTTCCTCGTAGATGCAGTCTACCACACTCGCACAGCTGATTCCGAGTACGTCTGGTGCTATTTCAAAGGCTTTCCAAAAATCTATACCAAGATAAAGGTCCTTTTCTAAATAAGGGCAGAGATAAAAAGTTAGGGGCTTTACTTCATCTTTGTACCTCACATCGACGTCTACTTTGCCTACAATCCAATGCTTGCTACCACTAGCCGTTCTCAAATTCGCATAAAACGGTTTTATCTGCAAATTTGCTGGTTGAACTAGTTCTCTACATCCTTTGCCTAAGATACTAACAGTTGCTCCCGAATCTAGGAGACCTCGTACTGCTTGCTTACCGATAACTACTTTTACATAAGGCCTCGGATCCCCCTGTGCGATTGATGTTAGAGTGGCGAGAACCGCTTTCCGTGTTCTAACTCGCTGCTTATAGCTTCGGTACGCTTTTGCTATTCTAGTGGACAATATGGATTCTACTTCCGCGTTTTCATTTCTAAATATGCGATTCCTCGCTTCTCTATACCTATTCGACCTTTCTTCTATTGTGTGACTTTCTTTTATTTCCTTATGACTACAGTTAATTTCTCTTAATCTTCTTAAAACATTAATTCTAACCCTCTTTCCAGGTTTGCAGTTATCTTCCTTACCTACTCTGTTATCATCGTGACTGCTCGAATTTTCTTCTATTTCCTTCTTTGTTGGACGGAATCTGAACTGGAAGAAGGTCGCCCCGCCTTCGCCATTCTTCTGTCCGCGTTTCCCGGCCTACACCTGGGGCATTGCGGAGTTGTTACGTCAGGCAGACCACATTTGAAACAAAATATGTTCCTTATGCGCGACATGCATTCCCTGAACCTGTGATCTGACTGCTTACAGTTCCAGCACATCATCTTATCTTGGGGCGGCGGCTGCCTAACTCCTGCGTTTCTCCTCCAACACTCTTCGCGCGTTTCCCCTTTGGCCACTTCCACTTCGTTGAACTGTCTTGGAAAGCAAGGATTTCGCGAATGATTTGTTTGCCTCCTCAAAAAGCACCTTTCCGCCTCATGACACTCTTCTCGCAATTGCTGTACCGAGTACACGTGCATCGGGTACACTAATCGCGCTAGCTCTTCTTTAAGATTCGTTTTTAGAATCCTTACCATTTCATATTCTGGTATGGGTTGTAGTAATTGGCTGCGGAGCCTCAGCATGAGTTGAAAATACTCATCAATGGCTTCGTGTGATAATTGTTTGCGTTCCACAAGCTGTTGCATAATTTCAATCCCTGATCGTGTAGTTTTATACTGGCACAGTATTGCTCTGCGCAAGGCATCCGAATCCAATGCTTGGTTCTCTCGGACGTGAAGCCAATACCAGCCATTCCTTAGCTTCTTCCGTTAGCAGAAGATGGAATTCTCTCAGAACTTGAGGCCACGTGCAATCGTATTAAGCCCGCAGGTGTTCCACTCTAAAGATAAAGTCTTCTACGGACAGACCTTTCGAATTGCCGCTAAAATTAATACCCCATCTATCTAGTTTGATGAGCGAATCTCGATTTTCTGCTCGCTGTTCCACCCCCATTCCTCTGGGCACCTGCTCATTCAAGCTATTTCCGCACTGTGCTTCTCGCTCGTACTGAGTTTCTCGCGGAAGCGAAGATTGTTCTGGGCGTCTGTCCGATTGGTATCTTAATTCATATTTTTCTTCCGGTCTAAGTGGCGCATCCACGACTCGCCCTGGCCGTTGTTCTATCTCCACATGCTCCGGTGGCTTCAGCTCTCTGCCCGACCCGCGCAACCACACTCCGATTTCCGCCATCATGGAATGCAGACCGATTTTCATTCCTTCCTGGATCTGTGCAGTGATTGCACTATCTACTGATGCTCGCCATCGCTCACAGGCCTCGTCGACCATCTCCGCTACTTTTTGGGAGTGTAGTTCTTCGTGCTCCCATGGACGTCTTCTATGCTTGCACCTCCTTCCCTTGCGATGCCAGAAGTTCTGTTGCTGCTGGTGCACTTTGGGATTACGTGCGTTTATTGTAGCCGAAAGGTCCGTAAACGTCACGTCATGTGACTGATTCGTTTTCCGTGCTTCCGCCATGCTCCGTCTACACCGATCATGAAACTGATGGGGAGTGTTAAATCTCAATTCCTTTTCTTGAGGCGAAGATCGATTCAGATCAAATCTAATATTCCTTCGTTTTCTTTGGTTTTGGCATGCTTTGCCAGTTTCTGACATACCCTATTCTGTAGTCCGCTAATTAAAATCCCTATCGAAACAGTTCGGCGTTGTATTGCTTGTTTTTCTATTAATTATTATTCCTTTGTTCGCAACAAAAACAATAGTTCGATAGCCCAACCTTTCAGCGGCTTTATACCTAATCCGGTGTTCAATCAATTTATAATTCGTATACTCTCATCACAAAAACCCAAAAAAAAATCCTGTTACCTTTGACAAATTATATTTACATATATATATAAAAACAATATAATAATAAACACCCAATATAACTGCGACCTCTGTATCGTACTATGTTTCTAATGATGCATATCACCCAAGATCGAAGCATATTGATGTACGTCACCATTTTCTAAGAGAACGGAAGAGACTAAATGAAGTAATATTTTGCGGAGTATCAACTAATGATATGATAGCAGATTTTTTGGCAAAACCAGTTTGTTCCGACAAGCACAAATACTTTTCTAAACAAATGGTCTTAGAATTTTCGTAAATACAATTCCAGTGGGGGTGTTGAAATGTACTGTATACATTGGTACTGGTTTTAGGCTCCGGATACTTGTGCAACGGCATAGGAGTTACCGTACGACGGAGACGATGATTTTGTCTGGCTGGCACCTTTGAGAATTGTTCCTTAAATGACAGAATGGCGCTATCTTCTTTCTTCTTGTCGCGTGTCGCGCTGCTTAACGTCACTTGCGGCTTCAGAGAATCTTTGCTCCCCTTTTTGTGTTGTGGGTAGTCACCATGTTCCTCTGCTGAAATACTTTCATCATTATTACGGTGTGTGTTGGCATTTACAGATCCATTACTACGCTCGTTCTTCAAACCGTTACCAGCACCATTTCCCTTGCCCGATGCCTTATCAAATCCATTTCTATTTCCATTGCCATCGCCTACGACGGAGACGATGATTTTGTCTGGCTGGCACCTTTGAGAATTGTTCCTTAAATGACAGAATGGCGCTATCTTCTTTCTTCTTGTCGCGTGTCGCGCTGCTTAACGTCACTTGCGGCTTCAGAGAATCTTTGCTCCCCTTTTTGTGTTGTTGGTAGTCACCATGTTCCTCTGCTGAAATACTTCCATCATTATTACGGTGTGTGTTGGCATTTACAGATCCATTACTACGCTCTTTCTTCAAACCGTTACCAGCACCATTTCCCTTGCCCGATGCCTTATCAAATCCATTTCTATTTCCATTGCCAGAAGCCTTACAAAATCCATTACCACCTCCATTACCACTTCCATTACCACCTCCATTACCACGTCCATTTCCGCTTCCATTACCACTGCCATTGCCACTTCCATTACCATATCCATTATCAACTACAATCTTGCTGTCATTATCAGATCCATTACCAGATCCATTTCCCTTTCCATTACCAGATCCCTTATCAGGCCCTGGTTCGTTTTCACTACTTACAGACACACCGCTATCGCCTTTATTCACACCTTTCGAATATTTCACCATAGTTTTTTTTTCAATTTCATTCGGTTCGTTATTAGCTCCACATTTAGTACCAGTACCAGATATTTTAACAGATCCATTACCACCTCCATTTCCAGACGTATTACCATATCTATTTTATAGCTCATCAACTCCTCTGACGACTTTACCCATCCAAATTAAAAAAAAACTGCTACCTCGGTCAGCTCAACTGCTTCCACGGTAAAAAACTGAAACCAAACCAGTCCAGCTATTGCTACCTCTGATAGCTTCCCCTACCAATTCCCAAAAATTAGGTGAAAAACCTAATAAAAATATCTGATGTGGCCAACACATGACTTCCTTGTTCTTCCTAACGAGGCTTCTGCGACTGAAAGACATTATATCTGATATGATTATTTTGGCATCGGTTTCGTTGATGTCGTATACACTTTGGTATAATATATTCAACATTTTAATTTAAGCGTTATATTATTATCTTTTACTGTGCGTATTATTTTTATTATTAAATTATTTAATAATAATAATTTTAATATTATTAATATGAAATTTAATTGACCTTGTGTTCATATAGATTTTCTAATCTTCTATTATTTGCTTAATAGTTTATTTTATTTTTGATGATTCAATTGGACCAACGCTAAACGGCATCCAAAAGAAAAAGGGTGATTGATATACCTGTTTACGAATTGTTTTTATTAATCAAGCATGTTTTGTTTGTATGTCTTTATGTTCTGTCAAAAATGGTATCTCATTCTCAAATAAACTTTCACGCAATTAACATTTTCCAATAGATACGCTAGAAAGAGTATTTCAAGATAATGGCTTGTTACGAATGGTCGGCCTGATCAAAAAATTTTGCTCCACAAACTTGAAAGATTTTTTGTCAACAAAAGACTTCATGAACGAGGTAATTAACACTGCACACAAACTGAGAGGAGCTGGGTTGAAGATCGACGAAGAATGGATTGGATCGATGATGCTAGCTGGACTTCCTGAGAACTATGATAATGGGGATCCAAAGTTCAGGAATAAAAATTACCAGTGAAGCAATCAAGTTGAAGTTGATTCAGGACGTTAAAATAGAGAGTGTTACTGAAGCAACGGCATTTACTGGACATAGTGAAAAATTTAAGAAGAATAAAATATTCAAAGGGCCAAAATGCTATAATTGTAATGAATTTGGTCACATTGCCGCAAAGTGTCCAAGAAAAAAGAACAAAAAATAACCCAAAAAGTTTCTAAGCAAAGAAGCAATGTATAGCTCCTTCTCTGCCAGATCGTTAAACACAGTTGATTGGTTTTTTGACTCTGGGCATCACCTCATATGTGTGCAAAAAGTAAGGACTTTACCTGTAAGGTTATCCCACAGGACGCTACGGTAACGGTAGCGAATAATTCAAAAATGCATGTTAAAGGAATTGGAGAAGTTGAAATGCGAGTACGAACATCGAAGTCAAAAACGCAAGACGTATCATTCGCAGATGTACTACATGTTCCTGAATTGTGTATTAATTTACTGTCGGTATTCAAAATAGTTAAAAAAGGTCATGAGGTACGGTTGAACAGCAGAGCATGCAGAGTAATTAATAGGGATGGCAATGTAATCGCAACAGGGGTGCTGTTAAATGATATGTTTCGGCTGAATCAAGACAAAGGAGAAACTGCCTATTGTACAAATTCGAAGCTATCAAATGAGGAAATATGGCACAGGCGCATGGGACATTCCCGTAATGACAACATGTTGAGAATGGTTTCTGGTGCAGTAAATGGAATAACGGTAAATAAAGTAAGTGGTACGTTTAATGAAAACTGTATAACTTGCATCAAGGGAAAAATAGCACGGTTACCTTTTAAGAATACTGGCTTGAGAGCTACAGAAGTTCTTGAACTAGTTCATACGGATATTTGTGGTCCAATGGAACAAGTTTCGTTAAAAGGCTCGCGTTACATGCTGACGTTCATAGATGATTTTACGAGAAAATATTCATATACTTTATAAAAACTAAGGAAGAAGTTGTGGTTAAATTCATAGAATTTAAAAAATTGGTAGAAAACCAGAAAACGAAGCTTATCAATGTTCTAAGAAGTGATAATGGAACAAAATATTTCAACAATAAAATGCAGCGAATTATTAAAGATAATGGGATTCAACATCAAACTACGGTACCTTACACATCTCAACAAAATGGCATGACTGAAAGAATGAAGAGAACAATTATCGATAAAACACGTTGTTTACTCATAGAATCCGGTCTTGGAAAACAATTTTGGGCTGAAGCTGCAAATACAGCAGTTTACTTGATAAACCGAACCCCGTGTAATAGTTTGGATTATATGACTCCAGAAGAAGCCTGGTCTAAGAGAAAGCCAAATTTAAAACATCTAAAAACCTTTGGATGTAAAGCCATTATTCATATTCCTAAAGAAAGAGAAAAAATTTGGACGTCAAAGGGAAATAAGTAACTTTCGTTGGATATTGCGATCAACAGAAAGCAAGTTAATCAACAGCCAAACAAAATTTTGAATCGTTAAAGACGATATTTTCTACAGTTGCGTACTCCCCAGTTCCGATTCAGTGGGAGTAATTGAAGGAGGAAATCCAAGGGAACTAAGTTCTGTCTCAGAATTCAAAATGTCAGAAGCCGAAGAGTTGGAAACATCAAAAGAAGATGATTATTTTTCAGGTGACTCTATAGTGAGGTGGAAGATCGATTAGAAGCTAGAATCGAAACTGTGAACTACGAAAGTCTAAGATGATCATCAAGAATAAAAAACCAATGATTAGAGATGATTATGAATGTTACTCTGTACGTGACCTGGATGGTGATCCGAAGACGGTTAAGGATGCAATGTGGTCCAAATAGCAGAAAATGGAAATACGCAATGGATGAAGAATTTAATGCATTGCTTGAAAACAAGACCTGGGAACTTACGGAGCTACCAAAAGGAAAGAAAGCTATCGATTGTAAGTGGACATTTAAGACAAAATACAATGCAGTAGGAGGTATAGAAAGACATAAAGCAAGACTAGTTGTAAAAGTATAATCACAGCTGGATTAGATTATGAAGAAACTTTTTCTCCTGTTGTGCGCTATCCATACGATTGTTACTGAGTTTAGCGACCAGATTTGATCTCGATATAGACCAAATGGATGTGATCACAGCGTTCTTGCAAAGTGATCTTGATGAGGAAATTTATATCAAGTTTCCAGAAGGTTACAGTATAGATAAAGGAAAGGTATGTAGACTACGGAAGTCATTGTACGGTCTTAAACAAGCGAGTCGTCTGTGGAACAATAAACTGGACAAAACTTTAAAATCTATGTGGTTAACACAATCCCTGAATTTATTACAAGCGAAAGGGAACTGAAATAACGTATGTGGCAATATACGTTGATGATATTCTTTTATTTACAAATAATGAAATTAATAAGAGGAAGATTAAACAAGATCTTGCACGCAATTTGAAGATGAAAGATTTGGGAGAAGCGAAGTATGCACTTGGAATACAGATAACTCGAGACCGTAAGAAAGGTAAATTATGGATCGACCAGGAGCAATACATTAAAGACGTTGTGGAGTGCTTTAATATGGGAGACTCAAAACCCGTCACAACACCGTTGGATATAAATCAAAAATTATCGAAGGAATTAAGTCCTGAATCCGCGGAAGACAAGTTGTCAATTCCCTACCAAGAAGCTATTGGGAGTATTATGTATGCTGCTCAGGTTAGTCGTCCCGACTTATCATTTGCAGTGGGAGCTCTGTCAAAATTTAACAATAACCATGGCAACACTCATTGGACAGCCGTGAAGCGTGTTCTCCGATACATGAAGGGTACAAGTAATTATAAGCTTGAATTCACGAAGGACACAAATGGACACGTTGAGGGTTTTTCTGATGCTGACTGGGCTGGAGATACGGATGACAGGAAGTTGACGACTAGCTATGTCTTCAAATATCAAGGCTCAAGTATATCCTGGAACTCTAAGAAGCAACCTACCGTTGCGCTCTCAACAACCAAAGCTGAATACATGGCTCTAGCTGCAACGTCTCAAGAAGCTTTATGGCTAAAAGCTCTTTTCAGTGAATTGGACTACACAAATCAAGACATGGTGTTAAGATGCGACAACAAAAGCGCTATCAACTTGTAACGATGTGGGGGGTGGAGAAAGCGCGATAAACTAAATTAACAAACAAAAAAAAAAATTCAAAAGACGAAAACTGACCACTGTCAGGGCAGCTCAGCTCGTCCGGCCGTGCTTAGGGAAAGTGGGGGGGGGGGGGGGGGGGGGGTCTTCAACAACCCCGACAGTGTCTTTATACCCCAGTTACAAAAAAAGGAAAAGAGCTGAGGCTTATTTTGGCTCTACAGCCATAAACCAGAACGAATAAATTAAAATCGGCACGACGTAATCCACACGCGATCGGTGGTGAGTTGGTGGCGGCCAAAAGCAGCATTCAAAGTAACAAAAAAAAATCACGCACGCGGAGGTTCGGTGGGAGAGAGAGATGAGAGGAGGAGGGGGAGGAGTTGGTAGTATTTCCCTCCCCCTTTCTGAACCCGCCCTTCCATGGTTGGCGCGTTGACAATTTGTGCGCCAACCCCTTTGCCCATTGTGTCGTCTGGCGGAGCGGGGTGGAACCGCTTACTCACCTGCTAACCTAAAAACAAATTGTTTAAACCATTTTCTTTAAACGCAAGGAATTTTAGCTCAATTCTTCTTTTGTTTTTATTATTAAACCAACAATATTGTACAATGTCGTCGTAGTAATTAGGTTGGCAACAAGTGAAGATTTGCTTTGAATTATATAAATTGCATCTATAAATTTTATGTAAGTAAAGATGGGCAAGTAGAGTAATGTAAAAACAAATTTGCAACGTTATAATGAGTTACCTGTTATGGTCCTCCTCTTCGTAGGCGCCCGCGAGGGTAGGTCCGACCTGGAACTACTCGATTAATTCTTAAATTCTTATAAAAATTTTTATACTAATGATATTTTCTTTTGCATTATTTATAATACAAAATTACATTTTAATATTTAATAAGTATAAATATTTGAAATCAAACGTTTAATCTAAATTATAATATTTTTTTTTTTTTTTTTTTTTTTGATATGGCTTTGTGATATAGAAAATTTATAGAAATGCCAATAAGAACAATTGATTCATAATTTAAAAGGTACCATTTGTCTTCCTTTTAATCGCGATTACAACTAGTATCATAGCTTAGTCACATCAATTTAATTCGCATGGCTTTTTAAATATTAAATTCATTTATTGTTCTTCATCGATTTATTTGTTAGTTGCGGTGGTAATTATTTTCCATCATTCACCATAATTATATTTTTAAATCACTCTCGGTTCCTATATAGTTTAATTAATCGTTTTATATATTCGATTAATATTATTATGAATACTTTTAGAATTAACACTGATTCTGATTTTAAATATTATTGTTTTCTTCGTTAACTAAAGTTTTTCGTATACAAAATAACTGGGTAATTTCAATGCACTAAATTAGTGTATGGTACCTTGCAAGTACATGTCATAATATAATAATAATATGTATACAATTATTGTCAAAATATACTTGTCTATCTGCTGGCGATCCTGGTTCTAGTTTCTTGTTATTGTCGTCTCTTGAATGAAATATAAAAAAAATTATTTCAACATCCTTGTTCTCCTTAGAATTAAAATCGGCAATGAAAATCTTTATTACAAAGATTTTTTATCAGTTTTATTAAATCATAAATTCCGTATAAGTGAGTGAGGAGGTCGTCGGGATCATGTTGAAAGTCTTCCCGACATTATTTGGACATCGAGGTCCTGGTTCGGTTGCAGCACATTGAAGCTGGACACTTGTTGTTTGGGTTATTAAGCAATGATCTTTCTCCTCGTCATCGTTGGTGCTTGTGACTTTCTACGCCGCGAATGTTTGCTGACTTCTTTTCTTTTTCACTAATGATTTCACATTTTTCATTAACTTTTAGTTACAAAATAGTCAACATTTTAATATTGTTTTTGTTAGTGTTGTTCTCGGACGCCGGTTCTGAACTGAACCTTTTTGCTGGCCTTTGAGTATTTCTTTGTTTTCGTTTGTTGGTTCTTTGTACGTTGTGACGTAGAAACAATGCAACTCCTTTCGAGCAATTCGACTGGCTCGCGTTCACTTAGTCACCTTTCTGCCAAAACGATTGATACTACAATTGCACTCAATGTAATGTTCACTTCAACTCGGTATCCACACGATTCTCATTGTGCAGCTGAACTGCGACGACTCTTTTTGACTCGCTAACTTCAATTTTATTGGTTCTTTTATCACGTCTTATTGTACTTGTATGTTCTTTTATCACTTGCATGATAGCCGCAGAAACAAAGCTTTTATGTCTTTTACTTTTAGTTGCTGAATCCAACTGCTTTAATTACACGATTTTCAATATGAAATTTATTTCAGCAATTACATTCCGTATCGTTAATACTTACGCACTTTAAATAGTTCAGTAATTGAACGCTGTGTAGCAAAGTTGTTAATACAATTTTAAATACATTCAGAGTTTTGCATTGTAAGCGACGATTGCGTTGCGGTGGCAGCACGACGCAAAAATGCGAAAAACAGTCAATCTGCAATTCATCAAACTTGTGGTTGTAACGACTTGATGCCGCGTTACGAGAAACACAAACGAATGAGCCGGCGTTTTCGTTCAGAGTCGCCAGAAACCATACAAATTAGTCACGTTTATAAAAATTACACCGCTAAAATTCACCGACGGACCTCTTCCACGAAGGATGAAATTTTACTTTTGGCACTCATAACTTTAATATTAATATGGTATTAATATTATAATATGTTACTCTGCACTAAGTATTTAATTACTTTATTACTGTTCATAATTTAGAACTAATATCGGATAATTTATGGTGATAATACTTTCACATTTCAAGCATTAATCAAGCTTTATATTCCGCAGAGTTTCTTATCATTGAATATTCTTTAACTTGGCGAGTAACTTCCGTATTTTTCGAATGACTAACTCCGTCTGCCCAGTGTCTCAGACCACGCTTTGCATCGAAGCGGCAGAAAGCAAACTGGTTTGCTTCGCTCATTCCAGTCGCTGTCGCTACGCAGCTCGCGACATCTCACTTCCTCTCACCATGATTGACGTTCATTGCAAGTCCCGTAGGATGGCGTGATGCGAAGTTCATAGAAAAAAAATTCTTCTAGAAACTTCGATCACGCTACTTTACGGGACTACTCTCTCCGTCGTCATGATGTAAAGAGGAGATGCCGATAACCGCGCTGCGGCAACGATTACCGTGAGCGGATTACCGTGCGCTCACTCTCTGCGCTCCGACACAGAGCGTGGTCCTCGACACACCTCACAAAACAGATGATGCTCGGTCACCTGTGGCCAGAGCAACGGCTGTAAAAGGTGGCATATATTCATCGCGTCACCAAATATCTTTGGCGTGGTATATACCCATCGGGGCCCCTTTCAGGGTTTCCAAGCGATAGCATGAATTGCCTACTATTTCCACTACTTTAGCGGGTATCCCGGTAGGAGCTAGTCTAGCGCAGAAATGGTCGGCCTGTTTGCTCAGCGAGAAATTTCGACGTACGACTATCTGGCCCACTTTCAATCCTCGAACCCTCAACCTGAGATTGTAAATTCGGGCGTTTTTCTCGAAGGCTGCTTGTAGTCGTTTTCTAACCTGATTCTGCAGAATCTGGTTCAGATCAGTTCGATGCAGTCTGACGGACCTGTCATTCGCCTCGCCGAGTTTTTGTAAGAACTCATAGTCTTTACCATGGGTGACCATATGCTGAGCAGACTATCACGCAACGCACAGTTAATGCTGCCGAGATATAAGTCCCATGACCGGTGAGCCTGCTTCACGTATGCGCGGAGAGCTTGATTGATCGAACGGTTGACACGCTCAGAAGTATTAGCTTGCGGAGAATAAGCCGCCGTAAAAACATGCTTGACGCCAAATTTTTCTAAAAACGCGGACATGTCTCGGCTAATGACCTGCCGTCCATTGTCGCTCACTATTGTCTGAGGTACACCGAAACAATAAAACACATTTTCCCGAAGGAAATCAATGATTGGAGGTGCCGTAAATTTTCGTAGAGGGTTTAGAAAGGTATATTTTGAATAGTGGTCCATGACTATAAGGATGCCTATGTTACCGTCTTTAGTACGGGGAAACGGACTGATCAGGTCTATATATAGTCGCTGAAACGGTCTTTCTGTGGTGCCTAAAGATCCCATAGGGAGTCGCAAGGGCTCTGTAGGAGTCTTAGTCGTGCGACATGTTTCACAATTCGCGATATATTGACATACCTGTTGGTACGTTCCTGGCCAATACAGATGACGTCGGATCTTATGCAACGTTTTCGCAATTCCGGCATGGGCGGACGTAGGAGGGTCGTGTGAGGCTCTGACGACCTGATACCGAAGGTCGAGTGGCACATAAAGCTTCCACCCCAAATCATCGGTGTCAGTATTACACGTAGTAAAATCTGTGCGGTGGTACAAATATAGGTCGATCACTCGAAAATCAGGGTATTCTTCACCCGAAAACTTCTCTTTCAGTTTTTCGTATTCCGTTGATAAGAAGGCCGGGGACGCCAAATCGACGAGCGGCGCGCTATCGATTCCGATGGATGATATCTCAACAGGTGGTATATCCTCCATTGACCTCGATAACGCATCCACTACGACATTGGCGGAGCCCTTCCGATCTTCGATAGTGAAATCTAGACCCTGCAGCTTGAGTGACCATCGAGCTAATTGCGCCGAGAGGTCCCTCTGACTCATCAGCCATTTCAAACAAGAGTGGTCGGTAACAACTTTGAATTCCTGGCCCTCGATGTACATCCGGAATTTCTTGATTGCTAGGATCACTGCCAAGCATTCAAGTTCGGAGACTGTGTAATTGCGCTGGGCCTTGGTTAATTTCTGCGACATGTAAGCCAATGTCGCTCATGGCCATCTTCATCGCATTGCGCTAGCACAGCTCCAACCCCTGATTGACTTGCGTCGCACTGGACAATGAATGGTTTGGAGTAATCCGGATGTACGAGAAACGGTGCCTCGGTCAATAGTTGCTTGATTTTGTCGAATGACTGCTGAGCCAGAGACCCCTATGCGAAGCCTTTGCCCTTCGTTAGAAATTCGGTCAGATGGAAAGTGACCGTTGAGAAGTCTGGGATAAGCTTCATGGTTTTCGGCTCCGAGTATTCATTTATGGCGCTTACTTTTTCCGGGTCTGTGCGAAGTGTACCTCTACCTACAATGTAGCCCAAGTAGTTCACCTCATGTAGGCAGAACTCGCTCTTTGACACGTTTATAGTTAAGCCAGCCCTGCGCAAACAATTCGCCACCTCAGCCAAGTGTATCAAATGTTCGTCAAAAGAGCTTGATAGGATTAACAGGTCATCCAGGTACACGAACACCCTCGACTTGAGATTGTAAGGGATCACCTGATCCATATGTCGGCACATTGTCTGTGGTGCATTGCACAACCCGAAAGGCATTCGTCTAAATTGGTAGTGCGGTCTATTCGGGATAGTAAAGGCGGTTTTTCCTTTGGAGGCCTCGTCAAGGCAAATCTGCCAGAATGCGTCTTCTAAATCTACTTTGGAAATGAAGTTCACCGCCAGCAGTCGGCTCAAGATGCCCTCAATATTTGGCAGTGGATATGCATCTTTAATGGTGACTTCATTCAACTTGCGAGAATCTAGACAGAAACGCACATTGCCAGGTTTGACAATCAACACCCCAGGCGATGACCAGGCTGACCCACTTGCTTCTTTAATCACGCCCATCAACAGCATCCGGTCCAACACTTCGCACAGAAGTTTTTCCCGAGCGGCGAAATTGGGTAGTACCGTTGCTTAATTGCCTTTGCCACTCCGGTGTCGATAGAGTGCTCTACTAGAGTGGTTCTACCCAACGGCCTTCCCGTTCTGACGATGGAAAGCACTAGATAACCCCACTCAAACGTCGGCTTTGGACGTCTTTCAGCGAAATGTATTTGGTCTCATCACGATTTAGCGACGCAACGGTGCCTGCACCTAGGCCTGAGATCTGGATATTAAACTTTTTCCAGAAGTCTATGCCGCAAATTACGTTTGACGTAATTGATGGAATTAATAAAAAACGAAAATCAAGTGTATGGTTATTAAACCGAGTCTTTGCCGTGTGATACCCAAACACTACCTGTGATTGTCCGTCGGCAGTTCGTATTTTACCTCTGAAATTTTCGACGGCCCCGCCTGCTTTCATGATGGATTGAGCTAAGGTGCCTCCAATCACACTCACGTTTGCCCCACTATCTAGCAACGCTAAATGACAATCGCCATTTATTGATAGAGTGACGTATGGCCGCGAATCGTTTGGGTTAGCGATGATTGAGGAAATTACCATTTTTCTCAAACGCCTAAGCCGGCTACAGAACAAGCGCAAACGTAGCGTTTTTCGGCTATGTCGGATTTCGGTTGCGAAAATTTCTGCTCGCCTTTGCTGATATTAGGCTAGCCGAATGTGATACGGTATGATTTTTCGGTTGGGTGTAGGTATGTCAAGTAGAGGTCTGCTCACTTCGGTGTGGGCATTGATAGATCTTTGCAATATTGTCACTGGTGGAATTAGTGACGTCGCGGTGTTGGCGTCAAACGACTGTGACGCGGGACAGCTCCAGTCGTCATTGTGCGAGTGTCCGCCCTTTGGTTTTCCGACCGTTCTTTGCACGTCATGCAGGTGGGCTTGAAAGTATTCGGTTTACCGCAACCATAACAAAAGATACGCTGTGGCGGTAAGTCACATTCTTGATATCGATGGCCTTCCGCGTCGCAGTTCCAACACTTGTCCTGTGTTCGTTGGGTGACCACGCATAAGTCGGATGGTTCGTCGGGTTGTTCTGTTGTCTCGTTCCAGTCATCCGATGGCATCGTCGCCAATCGTCTTTTGGGAACCGCGGGGTCGCGTTAATCTATGTACCGTTCGCGATAAAAATTCTCATGCCTATGACAAGCCCGCCGAAGGTCATTTAGGCTGTTCATGGGGACATGCAATAGCTCTCGTCCCAGTGCAGGTGTCAAGTTATGTGTGATAATCTCCAGTAACTCGGGATCACGCAAGGGATGATGTAAGCGGTCATTCATGGCCAACACATTGTCGAAGAACTCGTCAAACTGCTCGCCTGGTCGCTGCTTACGGCGACGTATGTGTTCACTGAGCTCATAATCGGTCAGAAAACTTTGAAACCTTGTTCTCAACTGGCTGCACAATCCGTACCAATCCACACGATTGGTTTGTCGGTGGTAACGCCAGTACCAGTCTTCAGCTTTGTCCGTGAAAAGCAAGTGGACGTGCTGGTAAAGCAGCGAAAAGTTACCGCCAAAACATTGGGAAGTTAGAGCATTTACCCGGTAAAAGAAGTCTTCCACTTGCATTCCGGAGCTGTCGCCAGAAAATTTCAGTCGCCATCCCGAGATGATTGCTGATGCCTTGTGAAGAGGGTTTTCGTTTAACGAAGCTTGTGGTGGGTAATTTGGACTGGCCGGAGCCATACGATTATCGGCTATAGTGACGGTGGGGGTGACCAGCGTGGATCCCGCTGTAGTAGTAACACTGGCTGTGGGCACAGGCGACGCTAGCGATACCCGCCTTAATTCATGAATGACTGATCGCAGTTCGTCCTTCATGGAGTGCAGTTCTTGAGACAGGGACGGATTGTCTAACGAGTTTCGGCATTGGGACCGGACCGTGGAGTTATGTATAATTAAAGCATTAGCGCCTTCTTCTAGCAAGTCGTTGTCTACCCCAGAGGTTGGATGCCGAGCTGTCTGAAGAGATCCTGACTGTGACAACCTTAATTGGTTAATCTCTTCGAAAAAACGTTCGCCAGACACCGTCTGAACTTTGGTCGTCAATTCTTGCGATCTCGCACCTGCCCTACTTCGTGTAACCCGACCAGTGTAACCGCCCGCCGCACTACGTTTTGGAGCAGTCCCTGTTTGGGTCGGTTCGAGCTGAGCTCCGCAAACCGGGCAATTTTGGGACTTGGCCAACCAAGCCTGCATGCACCAGAAGTGGAAGTCATGCTGACATGATGTACGCGTTGCCGGGACCTCTGCGCTAAACGGCTCCTTACAAATGGGACATCGGCCGGCGTTCGGCATTTTAAGTCAAAGTAATAGAAAGTCAACAACGAATTATGCTCGCAGCAAAGTTGGAAGCTAGTAAGGGGTCGCAAAGGGAACATCCGAAAATGTGTGTCTAATAATAGTAAAACAATACAAAAAAAAAATTGGTGGTATCTCTAATTTATTAATATGGAATTTGTCAAAAAAATAGGCAAAATGATAAAAGGAATCAAATAATATGGATTAAAAAAATTAAACTATGGTATTACAAGGAAAACTAAAATGAAACAAAAAAAAAAATAACCAAAATAAAACTAAAAGAGTAAAATAAAAAAAATTATAAAAAAATAATAAAATAAAACAATAATATATAAAGAAAGTAAAAAGTAAAAAAAAAATTAAAAATAGAAAAACTAAATATAAAAATAAGAAGTAAAGTAAAAAAAAAATTTTTAATTTAAAAAAAAATAAATAAAACGACAGAAAAAGACTTGAATATTAATTAAATTTTTACAGCAAAAACAAAAATATAAGTTAAATCTTAATGTAAAAAAAAGTAGGTTTTTTAACCTACTTAGATAAGTTAAGTTAAAGCAAAAAAAAAATTAAACAGATTTATAATCAATCGAAAAAATATCAAATATAAACAATATCACTTAAAAGTGTTTATAAAAAGAGATGCGGCAAAAATATAACAATGTAATATAGTATGGAATTATAATATTATATGAAGATATAATATTATACGAATATATAATAAAATAAAAGAACAATATAATTATCAAATATCAAGGTCAACAGTTGGTAGAGCAACGGTCCACTCCACCAGACGACACAATGCCTCCCATCAATTCTCTTCCACTCCTAAAAAAGTAGTAATATTTTACCAATTTGTATGCCAGCCTACCAAGCTTCGATCAGGAGTGGTTTTCGGTAGCAACCACTAGTGATAGGTACAAGAAAACAAGGGCGAATCTACAAAAAAAAATAAAAATTAATTAAAGTGAGCGTCGTCCAACGAGTCACCAACGAAAATTCCCATTGAAGTGAAATCTCCAGTTGAACAAGGCTACACTGTACCACAGAAAAAAAAATAAAAAAAAAAATTAATTAGAAATCTCTGATGAGTTGCTAAACGACAAATGCAATCATAAAAATAAAATCTCGAATCAGAAGATTCCTATGGAAATTGATAACGGAATTAAATAAAGTTAAATGAATTAAATAAAGTATTCACCTCGAAAATAACGTTACTTTGAGTACTAATAATTAGGGTACGAAAGTGAAAAAACAGTATTCTACGAAAAGTGTACTGTGATAATGTTGGTAATTTAATAATAACTAAGAAAAGCAAGTTGAAATAAACCATTAGTGGATTAATTAAGAATTTAGTAATATAGTAGTAATTTAGTAACACCACTTAAGTACCATAGTACATGCAAAAGTACGCAGAAACATACCAAGTTTGCAAACGGGTAGTCAAATTCACAATTAAGGTGGAAATAAAAGTGTAGATATGCCAATACTACATTGATGCTATTTTCCTTATACTATGTTCGCACTAGACCGAAATTATACTATGTTCGCACTAGACCGAAATTAGGCAATTTCGTTGCTTAGCTCAATTTCGGCTGAAATTGTGAATTTTTATACAATTTCGCCATACAAAAATATGTCAAATGAAATTGCGTTGGCAAAGCAATTTCAACGAAATTGAGTTCGAAATTGACTCAAAATGGAAAACAACCATGGTTTTGTAATAGATTTGTATAATAAATTGTTATTGATCTGGCAGCACTGAGTACGTTTGACAAATAAATACAACCGTCGCAGTGATTGAACTGTTTTTTAAAAAAATGAAGAGAACATACAAAAAAAGGAATCTGTGGAGCGAAATGGCTGTTGCGCTTTTAATTGAAAACTGGTCCGACAAAATTGACCAGCTGCGAGGGGCAAGGCGCAATAGCCATGTCTATAAAAAAATTGCGGAAAACATGATGGAGTACGGCATCAACGTCACTGCCGAGGAGGTAAAAATTAAACTCCAGAACTTGTCGGCCAAATACAGGTATAATATACATACATACGTGATTAATGTAATATTAATTACATAATAATTTTCTACGTACTCTTTCCAGAAAAGAAAAAGCAGCTGTTGGAGATTCTGGTGGTTCGCCCAGCTCCTGGGAACTCTACAACAAAATACATGCGATTATAGGAGGTCACACTATTAACAACTTCTGTGTTGATAGTAGCCTAGATGGTATGTATACCCAAAATTTTATTTATATAAAATAATAATTACAAACAACTCTCCAATATCTCGAACATAGAAAATGTATTTACGCCATCGACGTCTTCGACACCATCATCAGCACTAATGCCAACACCACCAACAACATCACCGACGCAGTCAGAGTCATTGTCGGAACCAATCGCACCAATATCACCTCCGTTAGAGTCGCCAGAATCGCCATTAGAGTCGACAGCATCAACGTCAGCATGCAAACCTAAAAGGAAAAGTATTCAATACAACATATTGAAAAAGGTTGACAAATGCAACGAAGCCATAACAAAAATTTGGAAAGAGATAAAAAAAGATGAAGAAGAAGTAAAGGCATATGAAGAAAAGATGTATACTTTGGAATTGGAAAGAAATGAATTGTTAAAAAAAAGCGTGGAGGAAAACCATGAAATAAAAGTAGCTATATTGGAATTTTTAAACAAAACAAATAAATAAAATAATAAATTACCCAAAAATGAAGTAATAGCTCTTCTTATTTCTTGTGCCTGTGAATCGTTGTCCCCAATAATAGTTTCTTCTTCAGGATTATGACGGCCTTCATCAGCACTCTGTTGAGTTGCAATCCATTTCTGGTTGAGGTAGTCATTCCGCTCATTTAGGAAATTATGTAGTAGACAACAGACTTTGATAATAATGGCGGCGTTATCAATATTGTTATCGATGCCTTTCCCGATTCGGCGGAACCGCGCCTTCAGATGACCAAAAGCATTTTCCACTACTCTCCTGCTTTTGGAGAGCACATAATTGAATCGCTTCTGATCGTCTGGTTGCTGGATCGAATACGGGTAAGGCTTCATTAACTGTTTAGAAAATCTAAACGCAGAGTCTCCAATGATATATGGAGGGACTTTAACACCCATTATTATTTTTTCGTGGTGTTCCAGAAGATGGCAGTCATCAAGATATCTCTTTAAGGACGAAGTTTGAAATACTTGGGAGTCATTGCATCGGCCAGGGCTTCCAACTTGGATGTACATAAAACGATATCTGAAAGTATTCATATTGAGAATATATATGAGAATGTACATATTATGATAATAAACAAAAGAAACCTGTAATCAACCAAAGCCAATAAAACGGTGGAATACCAGCCTTTGTAATTAAAAAAGTCGACAGCATCTTGGGCACGGGGGTGTACTTCAATGTGACATCCATCTGGTGGAAGAAATGCATAATGAAATTTGTACAGAATAACATTGCCAATATTATATTTAAAGATTACCCAGAGCTCCTAGAACGTTTTCATAGATTTTTCCAGCAGTTAGCGGAAGTGATTGGAAATATTGGTGTCTCAGCGAGGACCACACTTCTTTGCAAAAGTCCATAACAATTTCGCACACTGTAGATTTACCTACTCCGAAAAGGTTTCCGATACTGCGATACTCTGAAGAGGAACCTAATGCATATAATGCAATAGCGACACGTTTCTCCAGTGGAACACATTTCCGAAATTTGGTATCCTGTTTTTTCAAATTATGAAGCATTTGACACAAATACGTGAAATTACGGCGGTCCATACGAAAATTGCTTTTGAAGAAGTGGTCATTGTTGACTTGACAATCGGACTCCCAGAATGAACTCCTTCGATTCTTTAGTTAGAATAATTTTATTTGCGGATTTAAATAAGCACATAATTTTCCTCACCACAGTTGATAGTTCTGCCCCAATTGAAGACGCCAAAGCTAGCAATACTGTTTGCTTTGTCATAAGAGCGGCAATCTGTTTTTTTTTTTTTATTATTATTCTCCGCTTAGACATCCATTTTCTTCGCAGCTGTATTTGCGAAGCATTTATGTTCTGATTGTTAATTGTTAATTGTAAAAGTTGGATAATTTCCATTGTTTGCTAATGCTAAAGAAACTTGCGCAGTAAACAAATGAAACGTCAAATGAAATTGTGAATGCGAGTCCGAACACTTTCAATTTCGGACGAAATTGTCTCAATTTCGAAGGCAATTTCGAGCTAGTGCGAACATACTATTAGGCAATTTCGTTGCGTAGCTCAATTTCGGCTGAAATTGTGAATTTTTATACAATTTCGCCATACAAAAATATGTCAAATGAAATTGGGTTGACAAAGCACTTTCAACGAAATTGCGAACGAAATTGACTCAAAATGGAAAACAACCATGGTTTTGTAATAGATTTGTATAATAAATTGTTATTGATCTGGCTGCACTGAGTACGTTTGACAAATAAATACAACTGTCACAGTGATTGAATTGTTTTTTGAAAAAATGAAGAGAACCAAATGCTAATGAAACTCGCACAGTAAACAAATGAAACGTCAAATGAAATTGTGAATGCGAGTCCGAACACTTTCAATTTCGGACGAAATTGTCTCAATTTCGAAGGCAATTTCGAGCTAGTGTGAACATAGTATTAGGCAATTTCGTTGCGTAGCTCAATTTCGGCTGAAATTGTGAATTTTTATACAATTTCGCCATACAAAAATATGTCAAATGAAATTGGGTTGACAAAGCAATTTCAACGAAATTGCGAACGAAATTGACTCAAAATGGAAAACAACCATGGTTTTGTAATAGATTTGTATAATAAATTGTTATTGATCTGGCTGCACTGAGTACGTTTGACAAATAAATACAACTGTCACAGTGATTGAATTGTTTTTTGAAAAAATGAAGAGAACCAAATGCTAATGAAACTCGCACAGTAAACAAATGAAACGTCAAATGAAATTGTGAATGCGAGTCCGAACACTTTCAATTTCGGACGAAATTGTCTCAATTTCGAAGGCAATTTCGAGCTAGTGTGAACATAGTATTATATTAATTCATAGCTCCAATTTATAAATTATTTTTAGAGAAGATGTATAATTTATTTTTTGTATTCACATAAATGAGTAAGAAAAATACTATTGAAGTGTTTTATGAGGACTGGATTAAGTTAAAGTTCAAATGCAGCCAACGAAATACTTTGAAGTCCTCGATATGAACTACAACAATTAAGGAAATAAAAGGTTCTATAATGTTAACAACATATATATATATATATATATATATATATATATATATATATATGTGTGTATGTGTGTATATACGCTTAACGTAAAGTAATAATCATAGATAAAATCGATATGCGTTCAATCGAAATAACTCATTTTATTTTTACAAGTTCACAATTGAGTTGAAATCTCAAAACAAATTGTTAATGCCTACATAAAATATTGTAACAAAGGCAAAATCTTGTCGTCTCCGACCCCTCATCCCGGGAGGCGTCAAGAGGTGAGTAGGGGGTCTCTGGTAGGGAGTTATTCATTACAATTCCAATTTTTCACGAAGACTTCTATACAAAATTCCAAGTTTTTCACGAACACCAACAAACTTCGCGCTGGAATAAGTCAGACTTCTCGTTATCTCTGACATTCACTGATGAGCTTGACATATATTGGCAGCAAAAGCATAATGTACGTATTATTATTTAATTGTATTGCATTGATTAACTGCGAAAGGGGCAAATTGAATGAAAAAGTAAAAAATGCTCAGAAGCTGATAATGTAAAAATTCGTGAAGTAATCAGAAGCACAAAAATCATAAATAGACACAGCCCCTCTATTCTCTCCCTTCTCTTACACTTGCAAACAACCTTCAAATTATAGAAACAATACGAATAAAAACAAACACTTAGAAGATGACGAGTTACCCCGCTGTTCGCTGTACTCACAAAATAACTATTATTACATATATGGATACATTTATAGAGTCTTATCTGCAAAAGTATTTGAGACCATAATTTTGAAGTTTTTTGTAAAATAAGATTTAGAAAAGCATATGACAAACTGTAGAAGGATATGATGATTAGTGCGGTAAAAAAATTTCCAAGCGAACGTGTCCTGTGTCCTACTCACTCAGTTATGACCATAGATTAGTAGATGAGACACTCGAAAATGTCCCTTATACACTAATGCATTTTTGCTGGAATTGCACTGACACAATGAAAGAAAACTTTGATTCGCTGCAAAAAAAGTGTAGCCTCGCCGTAAAAAAGTGTAGCCTCGCCGTAAAATAATGTAGCCTCGCCGCAAAAATTTTGTTGCAAGCACTGATGGAAAATTTATTTTAAGGGGTTTGTTTATCGAAACGTCAAAATAAATAATTATAAATACTATGTTTTTTATTCGTGAAAAACATGTATAAAACATAGTTTTAATGTTAATAAATATATTCTATCACATTTTACACAGCATTTTCTAATTTGCTTCTTTATATTTCCTATAAATGCAGACGGTATTCAAAACTTTTTTGTTATAAATACACAATTATGCGCCTAATTGCGAAAATATTTTAGAACGATGGTAGCAGAATTGTATAAATGAAACTGAATACAAATTGTTACAAAATAGTTGGAAATTATACGTTATTGGCCTAGTTGGGGCTCCAAGCCCCTTTAGCACATACGGTTGCACTGTTAAGAAATCGTACACATTGATTGATAAAGAAACAAGAGCAACAATGTGGTACTTCTGCCGTATTGTATACGTGAGTTCAACATACCAAACAGTCAAATGTCAAACCGATTTTTTGAAGCGGCGAATAGCGAGAGTCACATCTAATAATCTATGGTTATGACGGAGCCGCACACTCAGCACACTCATGCTGGCTACTAGACACCTAGCAGCAATAACAACAACGTCGCAGAGACAACAACAACAACATCATCGAGCTAAACGAAGGCGGCTGTGGGTTAGCGAAATAAATCAAGCAAGGGAGCTGTTTGGCGAATTCCGAGATTTGGAAAATGATGATGAAAAATTTTGGACATATTTCCGAATGACACGAAGCAAATTTGAAGAGCTTCATGAGCTGCTGAAATCACAAATTGAGAAAATGTAAAGCAAAATGCTCTTAACAGCTCAACATATGGCAACGCAATAAAATGCCGTCCAAAAAAGTTCTATACTCACACTCTTCAAATACACACATACTTGCACAAGATTCTGTAAAATTTTACAACGGTGTACTTGGCGTAGAAACCGCGCTAGTGGGCGGAGAAGCTTACGCCGAGGTGCGCGTTTTCGTTGTGACATGCGCCATAAGATCCTGTGTGTTACAACTCAGAAAACAACCGCTCCGCCCGGCTTGGCGTAATTATCGCGTTCTGTCTGACAGTACTTTAAACGCCTCAAACTTGGCTTGCAACCGTGAAAAATGAAACGAAGTTGTTTTTATTTCAATTTATTATTTGTTTATTATTTACATACAATATTTGTACTTATTTTATTTGTCATTGTTTCCAAGCAACATTTCTTTATTGTTTACAAACAAAAACAATAAACAAACTTTTAAAAGTCGTCGTTGACTCTGACACAACGCGTTGACTTTCTGAACAAAAAATGTTGTTAAATGGTTGCTAAAAGACAACGGCAACCACTGATATAGACTTTCTGAATCACGGTATTAAACATATTTAGGGGTGTAAATGGTTTGCTTAGTACAAAACAAATGAGAAGTAAATCGAGCGGTGAAAACGTACTATAACAATTTAGCAATAACTAAAAAAGGAAAGCTTAAATTAAGAAATAGTAAATTAATTACGTATTTTTAACCTCCCTCTTTCCTTTGTGATGTAGTGGAAACACTGTTTTCGTGAAATTGTAATAATATAAAAACTCAGTTATCTAGTATTAGAAAGTGAACTAAATAGACGATTAAACTAAAAGAGCTGTGAATTGTGAACTACGCTTATAGTGCAGTGAAGTGAATAGTTTAGTTGAACTAGTTCGTTCAAGAACTACACAACTCCGCAGGTTGCGGAATCCAGAGATGTCTCATCACAATAATTGTAGAATTGTAAAAGAAGTTCCGTGTTACTTGGTCAGCTATTTTATTAAAACCTAGAAATATAAAAAGTTGTACATGAAAGATTTCTTCAAAGTAATCTATTCATAGTTGCTATAATCTATATATAAGTATTATTACTTGTCGTAATTAGGAAATGGGTTTACAAGCATTGTTAAGCGATTCCGATCATACTACAGGATCTGTTGCGGTGATGAGGGGAAATCGAACCAAACAAACCAACCGAGCAAACCAAAAGGACAAACCAGATCCTTCTTTGTTACAAAACGATACTGGCATATCTGCGGATGATCCAGAGGAAGGCGAAATTGTAGACGACTACGAATTCATTATATCATCTGATGAAGAAATATGTTTGCGCCAGAGAATCGAAGAGACAAATGAGGAACGTGAAGGAATAGGCAAAATTTCGTACAAATTTAGCTCTAAATATAGTAAGTATTAAAATGTAAAATATACTGAACCAATCCATAGAATTTATATTCTTTAGCTAATGCAACCAGAAGCGACGGCGAAATGAATTCTGTAGCGCGCTGTCCTTTCACTCCCATCGAGTTTCTGAACTCTATTCATAGTAAACATGTTTCTGATGTGGCAGATATATCTTCTATATCGTCTGTGGAATTTACAAAAGCGAAGAAACGTAAACATCGCAAATCCAAACCTTTCAGAAGCACTGAGACTGAGTACAATCTCAATAAGCCAAACAGTGCCAAATACCTTACTGATCCAAATCCTTATTGCCGTACAAAAAAACACGCTTCTGGGCGTTATATCTATTCCAAAAACTCATCTTTATATTCATATTATAGTTCGAATCGGGAAGAGTTTGAAAGTGATAAATGCTTGAGTATCGTGAGTAGAGATGAACTCAGATTTGCTCTTGGGCATTCAGTTCGCAGTGAAACAAATTGTGGAAACTTAAAAGATCGACTAGAAAATGAAAATATATTTAAAAAAACCAAGAAGGATAATGAAGGATTTTCCGAGGACTTGTATTTAGGAAAGAATCCATCTGCTGAAACAATTCTAGAGAAACACCACAGTAGTAGTGACTCCGTATCCCTAGAAGAACAAGAACTTCGACTAATAGCGCTGAAATCAGCTGTTATGAAAAAGCATTTTGCACGAAAGAAACGGGACGCTGAAGAGGCATATTCCCCAACAGACTTTGACGATATGTTCGACAGGTCTGTATTTACAGACGACGAAATGGAAGTTGTTGAGGTTGAAATGGAAAATATGGATTCAGGTGCAAGAAATAATATGGAAATGAGCCCCGTTTTATCTCCAAAATTGTATTTAAATTCTAAAAAAAATTATTGTAATGAAATACGTGCTCAAGTACGAGCCAATGAATTTAACAGTACCGAAAACACAAAATTAGTTGATATGGACATTGCAAATAGTGACAGTGAAGAAGAATTATTGCCTGGAGTAACAAACAAAAATTGGCAACCTTTAAATCGAATTCCTGCTTTGGTAAATAATTATACATATTTGGAAACGGATACGCACTCAATAACAGGCCATTCAAAAGTTGATATCGAATCAACAAACTATAACTTTAGGGAAAGTGGTGTACTCAATGAAAATCGCCCTGCAAATGTTTTTTATCTAAATGATGACGTAAATTCCTTTTTTAATTCAGGTGAGAAAAACATTTCGCAACCGCTTTGTACAGACATATCAACTAAAGATGAAGACGAGGATTCCCTGAGAACTTTTCTTTTATCAAAGCTAAGCTCGTCCCAAGCTTGTAAATCTATATTTAACACCAACACTCAGGGTACATTGCTGCCTAAAGTTTTTTCGCCTGAAGATGGTGATGATCCTGAAATACTTCGTTCTTTCCTATTGCAAAGCATGAGTTGTAGGAAGTCTCAAGAATATCCTGCCAAATCTATACTTAAAGAGGCTGTCCGACGACTTCAAAGAAAATCATATCCGCAATACAAAACGACCACACAACATAAAAGTAAAGGTGTGAAGACAACTAATAAAGATTGCACTGTTCTAAACCGTAGTTCAGTTGCAGTAAGCTTAGACAGCATAGATAATGAAGAAATTTTAACAAAAGGAGATATTGAAGTATTAAATAAATTGAATGAATTTCAAATCGAAGATAAGCACATAGAGAACAAATGCAAAAGACCCATAACCTCATTAGAATATTTAAATGAGTGTAGAAGAAATGTAAGCGATTATGTTGAAATATGTAGCAGTAATTGTGAAAACCAAAAGATGGAGAAGTGTATTGATAATAAAAGGGAAGCCAAAACACAGCAATATGGTCGATTTCCAAAGAAGTTCCTTCCTTCAACTAAGATCGACCCAAAATTTCAAAACAAGCATGCTTCTAAGCCTTATTTAAAAAACCTGCATAAAATAGAAGATACAATTTCAAATGCGTGTTTGTCATATCCCGGCGAAAAAAATCATGAATTTAGACATATTAATCAAAGGCGGGAAAGTGAAAGTGTGGACTTTTATAAAATTAATGCATACCCGAAAGAGGACGCTATAAAATCCAATCCAAATTCTGAAATGCAACCACATGTCCATGTAGACACTGTTTTTAAGAACCGAGATTTACTTCAAAACCAAATACCTGAAGATAAAATTCTTAACCCAACTAATTTGAATTCCCGTGATATTATATCAAAAAAAAAATCTTCTGTAATATCAAACAGTATGTTATATTCTTCGGAACCAACTCAATGTAAAAATGATAGTGCTTTATCTGTGGAATCGCATGCACCTGTATCCCGTTTTATATCGAGTACAGATGTTCCTAAGGTTCAAGTTAAAAAATTAGTTATCACACTTCGTGCTTCTGATACTGAGACAAGTGACGATGATGAGTTCAATACTCGAAATAGTGAATTACGAGAAACTACTGAAACCGGCTGCAACAGCATTGATTCTATTGATAACGGAACCACATTATGTTTATTAATGGAAAGTCGTGATGATATACTTAGAAGAGCGAGGTCACCTTCCAAACTGATACCGGAAATAGAACCATTTAAATCAGATGTCAGCGACTGCTTTAAGCGCAAATTAGATAACTTTTTAAAAACTATGCGATCACAAGTTGAGCAATCTATCAATCCTACAATTGGGATCAACGAAAAATTAAGTACTGGCATTTTAAAAAATTTGTTAACACCCGCGGTAAGTCAACTGTTATATATCTTATGATTTAGAAACTCTTATGTAGAGCGTTTCTGTTACTCAATAGCTAAATGAACTATTTCTATGAAGTCACATTGAGCAGTGCTTATCGATTGCGATAGTTTTAGTGTTTTTATAACCAAAAATCGTTGAACCCTCGGACTATGCTAGAATAAGAGCAAAACCGATGTATTGATACGTAGAACACGCGACACTTGACAGTTGTGCTGGTAACTGTAGGATAAAACAAATACTTACTATTGACTTACTAGACCATCTAAGCAATTTACTTGATGCTTGCATATAGCACATATTTTTAATAACAAAAAATTTGAATCTCTGTTCGAAAGTATAATAAATTATCAAAATTCCAAGCAGCCTAACTTATTACTTACATACCTATTTTAATTTAATTACTTTATCATATTTACATCCATATTGAAACTTTGCAGTCGAATGTGATCACTCCGGTTTCTTGAATTTTGTATTCAAGATCAATTGTATCTGTATCGCAGCACCAAAATCACATCGTTCGTTTCATATCATATCGTCGTTGCTGTGATTCGCATCTGTATCATTCAGCGAACTTAGTTTTACCACAGACAAATAAAATACAGATGACGAATGCAGAACAAAACATTTTGCATCCGCCAGCTAACATCAGTAAACCAAACGCTCTTAAATGAAGTTAAAGCTAAATTTTTGGTGCGAGTCTTGAGTAAAAGGTTGCCTATCAAAGCTATCAAAAGAACAATAGAAAACAACTAAAAATAAATAACATTGTTTTCTAATCCCCTCACTTCTTAATGATCTGCGTAGTCTTATTCACTCACGCATTCAGTGAGATCTGTTGTATTAAAAAACAGAAACAATTGTTGTGTATGCGAGGAACAGTTTTGTATAGTTGTGTGCGTAGTTAATTTCTTCCATCGAAAATATATTTCCATTTCTTGAGTTTTTGATGGTTTTCGAGCGGTTCTCTACTTCTTGTTTGCGTTGACAAATCCATTATTTGAGTCGCAATAACGATATCTTGTGTACTCTGTAATGCTAATAAAATGAGAACTGCTATTAGAATCAAATATATTTAGAATTTGTTGTTTACGAATATGAAACAGTTGTACTTTTATATATTAAAGAATGGGTTTATTGTAATGTACAAAATTTGATTTAAGGCTTTAGCACTGCTACACTTTTTATGGTTCTTTCAGTTAATTTCATTCATTTATCAACTAAGCCAAAAGAAATTTGTCATATAATTGCAATTTACATATAATCATTAAAATTTCAGCATTTCAGAAATTGTAGAAGGTCACGGACGATCAGCTGAAAAATTACAGCTGAATTTTCATGCATAAAAAACTAAAGCGCGACACACTAAAGTTGTGTAGTTCATCAACGACCTAGTTCAATTGAACTATTCACTTCACCGAATTACAACATCTAGTTCAATTGTTCATTTAGTTCAGTGTTTGTATGGGATATCGTTAAGTTGTTCATCGCGTTCACAGCTTCTAGTTCAATTGTTCATTTAGTTCAGTGTTTGTATGGGATATCGTGCAGTTGCTCATCCTCTCTAACTTCTTCTAGTTCAATTTATCATGCAGTTCTTTTAGCTCACTGTTCATACTTCTGTCTCAGTTACCCTCCTGTTTAGCTTTGTCTTATAGAACACAGTTCAGTCGTTCCTTTCAGTTACTCTTCTAGCAACGCTATATTACATATGGGTATGTGCATGTAGCTTCGAGTTTAGCTGCTGAACAACGTCAGTTTCCTTCGTTTTGTCTCAATTTTGATCCCTTGAACTTCGCTGTCTATCTTTATGGAGCTTCTGTCGGCTCAATATCTATCGGTAATGGTGCGAGTCGATGGATTGGGCGCTGCCATTCTCCTGTTGCCGTTTTAAGTTTCACCACCCGATCGAATCCGAATTTTTTCAGTTGCTATTCTAGCAACGCTATATTACATATGGGTATGTGCATGTAGCTTCGAGTTTAGCTGCTGAACAACGTCAGTTTCCTTCGTTTTGTCTCAGTTTTGGTCCCTTGAAGTTCGCTGTCTATCTTTATGGAGCTTCTGTCGGCTCAATATCTATCGGTAATGGTGCGAGTCGATGGATTGGACGCTGCCATTCTTCTGTTGCCGTTTTTAGTTTCACCACCCCAAACGACTCCGTCGTCACCGTCGTAAACCTTGATGACACGACCTAACGTCCATTTTTGTGGTGGTAAGTTGTCCTCGTTTATTATCACCATGGTGCCAATTTTTATATTCGGTGACTGCATTCTCCACTTGGCCCTATGTTGCAGTTGCTTTAAATATTCCATCGGCCAGCGCCGCCAAAACTCGTGCTTTAGGTGAGTCACCAATTTCCATCTTGTCGGTAAGCTGGAATTATTTGGTTTGGCTAAAGTGTGTATCTGGACAGTAAGAGCTTCACCAATCAGAAAATGCCTTGGTGTTAATGCTGTTAAATCATTTGGGTTTGACGACATTTCAGTGATCGGTCGTGAATTGAGTATGGCTTTAATTTCCACAATTACCGTTTCGAGTTCCTCATAAGTCAAGGATGCGGATGCAACACTTCTTATCAGCAGATATTTTGCTGACTTCACTGCCGATTCCCACTGGCCTCCAAAGTGTGGAGACCGTGGTGGAATGAAGTTTAACGTTATATTCTTACGCCTGCAAGCATCCACTATAGCTTCCTGGGCTTCAGGGGAGTACAAATGGCGGAGTTCATTGTTGGCTCTTACGAAGTTTGTTGCGTTATCACAAAATAGGGTTTGGCAATGTCCTCGCCTGCTGATGAATCGTTTTAAGGCGCCAAGAAAGGCTGCAGTAGTGAGATCTGATACTACTTCCATATGGCGAAGTAGCAAAAGAATTTCATGGTGCACTTCTACGGGACCACAGTCGTCAACGCCGTTGTTAATGAATGGTCGTGACGGCATCGTTCGTTCCGGAGCTCCTTTAAAACGCTTCACTATTCGGATTATGTAACCAACAATACGCTGGAGCGACCTAAATAAATTTTTTGTGGTTAATCATATATACCAGCGGTGATACTTCTTCCTCCACTAGCATTGTGGTTGATGCATTGCTTTTTGGTTCACTACAATCACTCACTGTTAAACTAGGTACGAATTTGGATGGACATATTGTGTCTAAGTTGCACTGTGCCAGTTTTGATGGAGAAATTCCTCTTGAAAATACGTGTGCTGGGTAATGCTGCGATTCTGTTTGCTACGAATGTTTGATAAGACGCCGATGATGAATTTATCCATGATAATACGATGGTTGAGTCTGTCCAGTGATGGGTTGGAACATCGTAACGTTTGGCGGTTGAGGGGTGTGACCCGAGATTTGGCGAATAGAAGTCTTACTAATATCTTTTGACCTGCACCAACGAATCGTATGTATATCGCCGCTCCGAATGCTTTTTTTGATGCATCTGCAAATACATGAATCTGCATGGACCTTGCGATGTTCCAATCGAAAATAAGCCGAGATATTTTGAAGTTGCTTAACTGTAGCAACTCTTCGCGGAACGACATCCATCTTGTATGATCCTTCACTGATAATGCCTCGTCCCATGTCAGCTTTAATTGCCACAATTCTTGAATGAATATCTTGGCAGTTACGTCTATTGGTGCTAATATACCGATCGAATCGAAAAGATTGGCTAAATCGGAACTCACCGCTCTCTTTGTTCTCCGCCTGTAAGAATCTAGGTTTACCTTAATGCATAGTTTATCTTCCATTTGTAACCAAGTCAAGCCTACCGTGTTCGTAGGATCTGGAATTTTTGAAAGATCTAGATCCTTTTCTTTGTTGTCTTCGAAGATCTCTTGCATTAGTTAAGGATTATTAGCGCTCCATTTGTGTAATGAGAATCCAGCTGACTTTAAGACGTTTATTAGCTGCTGTTGGGTTTCAAGGGCGTCACTGGTCTCGTTCCATAAGTGAATGTGTTGAGTTCATAATATTCCAGTAGCTCACTTGGATCCTTTCTCCAGAGGATTAGCTGATACCTCCTATGATCGAGTTCGACGAATATCTGGCTACAACAGATACATACGTGGTAGTCGAAAACGCAATAATATTGAGAATAGACCGTCTTAAATTACAGGCCCAGTGTGAACGATGACGTTAAGAGAAGATCCTGAAGAGTTTTTCGCCGGATCATCGAAAACGACGCGCAGTTTGGTGGTACTACTGTCAGGCCTGATCACGCAGTGATGCGGAACCACGTAATTTGGTGTTAATATTGACTCCTCATCGACCTTTGTCATATGGCCTAAAGCTTCGTATTCTTCCATGAACACGATGTATTGTCTCTTTAACTGTTAATTTTTTGAGAGTCTTTGTTCTGAAGATCGAAATCTGTTGTAGGCAATAGTTTTTAATTCACCTTATTTCTCGAGACTGTCCGCGAAAGGAAGTTTTACCATGAAATTTCCTTTTTTTAGTCTGGATGTGTTTTGTGAAAAATGCATCTCACACTGATTCTCGGGTTTCGAAAGTATTTGCTCACATATCGCCAATTCTTCCAGTTTCCATTCCGTTCGATGGCTTCTTCTAAGCTATTTTCTTCGGTAGTGCAAACTCCACAGCTCAATGATGTCAGCTGATTGTTGTTTTCAACTCTCCGTGATAGTATTTACGTAGTAGGTAGTATCCCAATGAGATTTGGCCAATCATTAAAAGCTGATGGTAGAATACAGCCCCTAAAAGAATGTCAATTTGCCCTGAAGGGTTGAATGTAGGATCTGCTAATTTGATGTTGTCCGGGATTGGCCAGCCAGCTGTGTTTATCAATTGTGACGGCTGCAACGACATGATCTGCCTAAATACAAATGGAGTGCACGCTAACGTTGATCCGATTTTCTGCTTTATTGTTCCCTCTGCCAATAACCTCGATAATCAAACACGTCTTCGTAGCAACTACTCCTAACTTCTTCACTATTTTCTCTGTTACCAAATTCACCTGTGAACCCGAATTCAGGATGGCCCTGCACTCCACTTCTCGGCGATTACATGCTTTCAGCTTTATTATGGCGGCGCCTAATAGAACATAGGAAAGAGCGTGAAGTTAAATTCGTAAATCCATCGCGATCTTAGCAAAGACACAAACCAAAAACACGAATTTAAATTCGTATTTTGAGCCATTACCTGGCATCGCTAATGTAATGCGTACTTTTGTTCCAGAAACATTGTTAACAAAAAAATGGATTTTGAATACATGTCATACACCGTTGAAAAGAGGAGGACGAGACCTTTCTAACGGTGTATGATTTTTGCGTGCACAAGTTAGAACTTGGTGTCAGCGGTTGCATGAACATAGCGTGTTTTCCGTACACACTGCAGCAGAATTCGATTAAAACTCGTAATCCTTGTTCGAAAAAATATGGATTCTGAATACATTCTATACACCGTTGAAAAGAGGAGGACGAGACCTTTCTAACGGTGTATGACTTTTGCGTGCACAAGTTAGAATTTTGTGTCAGCGGTTGCATGAACATAGCGTGTTTTCCGTACACACTGCAGCAGAATTCGATTAAAACTCGTAATCCAGACACACTTATTTGAAAAAATATGGATTCTGAATACATGCTATACACCATTGAAAAGAGGAGGACGAGACCGTTGAAAAGGGGAGGACGAGACCTTTCCAACGGTGTATGACTTTTGCGTGCACAAGTTAGAATTTGGTGTCAGCGGTTGCATGAACATAGCGTGTTTTCCGTACACACTGCAGCAGAATTCGATTAAAACTCGTAATCCAGACACACTAATAATGACCGTAATAATCTCCTTGGCGCTACGAATTTTGTTATCGTTCTCCTCGAATCTAGCCCAAGGCGACGTCAGTTGATTCAATTGATTTTCTCGATTCGAAATACTCCTTGTTTACCTTACAATTGGCAGGGTCCTTTTTAAAATTTGAAATCAGATTTAGAATTATCTGTCCTGTTTGGGATTGATCGGATAGCCATGTATCCATTTCTGAAGTTTTTATGAAGTTCTATGTTTGATGCTTGAATGAAGAAACTACGTTGCGATCAGGATCTACGCTGATCACGTCGGTGTCACCAAAATGTTCAGGAAGCGTTTTTCCTGAAGTCAATCGGCACTTAAGACCAATTGATTGTCGCTGTTTTCGAAAAGGTTATTTCCTTCTGCAACTTGCAGCACTTGGAACTACAGACCAAATTGTGATTAAATGAAACTTCCTGGATGAATTATAAAAAGCAACTGATTCGTTTATTTCGCTCCATGTATATATATATAAATTTTTGGGTGATCACATCTATGTAATTAATTGTTAGCTACAATTTAATTAAATAATATTGATAATAAAAACAAAAAATGTTCAACTAATACAGTACAAATATTTTAACAAGATTGATTAAATAATTAAATTAAATTTAACAATTGTAAATAGCAAAACGCATAATGGCGACTAAGCGCAATTTTAATTACACAACAGCCTAGCTAGATTTCCTGGTGGAAAGGGTGAAATCCAAACGTAGTGGCAGAAACTCTAAAGAAGCAGCTGTTTTTTTATATGTGAAGTAAAAGAAGTGCAACAGGAGTTTAACCTTCCAAATTTGGTGGGTTAAAGTTCGGTTAAACCGGCACTGCGAAACACAATGTGTGGTTTAAACTAGTTGCACTTCTAATATTGCGGAGATCAACGGAAAGCTTATTTAAAAAAAAATCCCAATATGCTGAAACTTTTAAATTGCATGTAAATTGAAATTATTTAAAATATTTCAAATGTAAGTGTAAACTTAAGTGTAAGGGGCATAAAAACTGTAGCAATGCCAGTTTTAAAAGTAAATTTTGTACAGTAAAATAAACCAATTATTTATTATATAAAAGTACGAGTGTTTCATATTCATAAACAATTGACTCTATAGTGAGAATAATTTAATTTTATTGCAGTTCTCATATTATAAGCACTACAGAGTACACAAGGTGTCGGTATTGTCACTCAAATAATGCCTTTGCAAAGACAAAGAAGAAGGAGATATCTGCTTGAAAATCATCACAAACTCCAGAAATGGAAAAATATTTTCTAGTGAAGCATTTAACTATACACAACAAACAACTATACAAAACAGTTCTTCGCATACACAACAATTGCTTCTGCTTTTTAATGCAATAGATCCCGCTGAATGCGTGAGTGAATAAGATTTCGCAGATCGTTAAGAAGAGAATAGAAGACATTGGACAGCATAAACATATAGACCATATAACGGAAATTACTTGGGACCCAGGCTACTGAAAGCCTTGCAGGTTAGAAAAAGTGGACTTTGAGCTGTCTATTAGTTATATGGCCAGTGCTTTTACTCAAGATTGTCACCTAAATGTAACTTCAACTTTATGTAAGAGTTTTTGCTTGGCTGATGCAAAATTTTTTCGACAAATTTGTTGTTCTGTATTCGACATCTGTATATTATTTTTCTGTTGTTTTACGAACTTATGTATTTTGTCGACACGATCAAGGTGTGTCTTCGGTGTTCACAAGTTTTACATCAGACTCGTTTAGTAGATAATGGTCTTGTCTACAAGTCCTGAGGGTTTGGGTTCAAATCAATTAACAATTTTTGGTTCTTTATTATTATTTAATTATATTTAAGATTGCGGTCAACCCTAGTTTTTAAATGCTGATCTTTTAATGGATTATATTGTTTTTTTTTAGAGTTTTTAATTAAATTGAACTATTTTATTGTTCTATTATTGAGTTTAAATCGGATAGATGGCGTTGTGATAGTGAAACTGTGAAGCAAATTGACATTTTAATCAAATTTTTCTAAGAGATACCAAAACACACTACTGATTTCAATCATATTAAAAAATATTACATGCAACAACAAAAATTTTAATTGAACAAATTTTTATTGAGTTTCAATCCGACCAGTAATCTTAAAACTTAAGTAAGAAAAGAAATGGCAAAATAGTTGATGTATGTCATTCTTTTGCATTTTTTATGTTTGATCAAATAATTTTTCAAGTGATAATTGAATTAGATACGAGCAACGGCACCGCAGCTATTGTATATAAACATTTATATTATTATTAATGTAGGCTGTGAAGCACCTTCCATATCCTTCACAACAAGAATACCGCCGTCTTGTGCATCGAATGCGGATGCTGGAAAAACAAAAACAAGCAAAACGCAAATCTTCAATAACAATCACACAAACGTCATATGATCATTCTAAACCGATAGTTGCAGAGAAAAATGCTAGCAGAAATGATAACAAAACATCTGCATTGGCACTACCGATAGCCTCTCCTCGATATAACTCCAAGTTTATGAAAACTAATAACTCAAAACAGATTCCTAAATCGGATATGCTACGTGAATACGAGAGCTACTATCTCAAGACTGGGTACGTTCAATTTACTACACATTTAATTTACTGCATTAACTTTTTTAACCTCTTGAAAGCAGAGCCTGCATTGTCTCCAGTCTGGAAAAGTCACTTCAGTTGGTGCTTGAGGCGAAAAAAATTAAAAAAGCCAAGCTTTGTTATCAGGAACGACTGCGACAGTTGCAGTCCGAAATTGTTGCCATTAAACAAAAGCTTAATTGTGAACAGAAGAGGATGTCAACAATTTTTCCTAAAATATGTGAATCAAATCAAAAAATAACTACGTTAAAACAGCGACATAATAAGCTTTTTAAATCTGCATATAATCTCGGGAAAATTATAAAAGGCGATAAATACAGGTATTTGCTTATACGGTTTTCGTATCCAAAAAACATATCATTTAGTTTTATTGTATTCTACTTTTAGATTTACATAACTATTCATTTTAGTATTTATTTATTTATAGTGTTTTCAAGTAAAATTAAGTGTATTTTTCTATATATCTATTGGTTTTTGCTTTCTCCACAAAACACATGCATTATGGTTCGCAGTTACATAATGAGTTTGTTCATTATAAAATGTAATACTTATTTTTTTGCAGTGAGGTACTTTTAATGAAATATTGGGTATATTTTTGTATCATTTCATCATTGTAGCAAAAACACAATGCAATTAATTCGACCTGAACGAAATTTTCCTTTCAAGTACGACCACTCTTCGATCCGTGCCTCTGCATTCAGAGGATGTTCTCAACTTTGTATTTCAACAAGAAAATTCTGTTCCTGACTTTTATTACAATTGAATGCAATGAAGATTACCGCAAATTTCTGCATTTTCAAATTAGATCTCGGAAAAATATATTCGATTTGAGTGTTTGCATGAATCACGAAAAGTTCAACGAAAACATTGCACTCTCCTCTGTACAAATAGAACGGAGTAAGAGAAAGTGCCTATGGGTTAGTAGCCGAGAAAAATTCGATTTTTATTACGAAAATATCTGATGTGGCCAATACATAACTTCCTTGTAGGTGAAACAATTTCAATTAAAAAAGTTCTACTTAGTTGTACTTCGAGAGAAGTGTCATTTTTGGTGGCAGCGATTGGCAACCAAAAAGATAGATTATATTTGGATGTTATAGCAGCCATAAATAAAAAATATCTACTTTCTAGCGGTATTTGGTTTTGCTTTATGCATGAAATTTAAAAAATCCTACGAGAGAAAAATTCTTTTGGCACCACTGATTTCATCCCAAAAGGAATCTATCACTTATAAGAGTCTCAACTACCAAATTTAACTTTCCACGTCTCTGCGATTTTGAGTTATTGAATACTTAGATACGTACACACGTCACGACCACACTAGTCGAAGTGGACTCAGCGAAGGTCAATATATATAATACTTTCTTGTATTTATTACGTATAGAATTAACTGCACTAGAGCAGGAAAATACCTACAAATTGGTGTATCATTCATTAATAGTGTATAAGGAAGCTCAAAAAGGATTTCACACATTCACCTAACAAACATTTTTGTTTACCTATTTATATTATGACTAGCTAAGAAATACCCGGCCTTGCACGGAGAAGAATACTTAACTTTGCAAATTTTTAAAAGAACGATGTATATCTTGCAATACATTGTTCCGTAGCTGATAAATAAATATTGTCTCAATCTTCTCCTACAATTTTTTCTCTCTACCTCTCGCAAACATCTCTCCCGTTAAGAATTTAAATCTTCGATAGGCCTGGTTTGAAAACTTTCTCCGCTCCATCGATCTCATTCTCCTCGCCATCGTTTTTCTGAAAACTTTCTCCTCTCCATCGATCTCATTCTCTTCGCCATCGTTTTCAGCCTTTTCGACTGTTTCAACCATCCAGTACATTTTTTGCAAGCAAACTAAGTCAAGTCATCTCCTCCTCAGCGTCGTAAATTGTAAATATCCAGAGTGAGAAAATTTGTCGCTACACCATTTTAATATGAATAATTGAAATTTATTTGAAATGTCAGTCATATGAAATGTCAGTCAGAACATGAATTGTCACTCATAGCATGTTACATAGCATTTTATTAAGCATTTCAAACGTTACGCAGTGTAAATGGGAAAAAGAAAAACGATGTTTTTAGGGTTTCCGCGGCAATTATTCGAATTTTTCTCTCCGTTTAAACCTGGACCTCCACGAACATTTCAGGCCAACATAAGATAAATCCGTTCATTCGTTCTCGAGTTTAAGCGAGACTAACGCACAGCAATTGATTTTTATATATATAGATTAATAATTACATTGAAAAGCTTTTAAAGTGAAATAAATGTCTAATAAATAAATACAGTATATGTCCTATATACTGTTATATCTTATATATAAAAATCCTGTGTTTGTGTTTGAACTCCTCCCTCTGCAATTTTTTGATAAATATGAGAATTGGTCAAATTATATTTCACCCCCTACAAGCACCATAACATTAACCGATGACAGGATCTATCCTCTCCCGCTTTCAATGTATGGGGCATGCATCCCCTCTTTGTTCCTAATTGCAGCGTACATTTTCATAGGGCTGTAATAGGCTAGAGATAGATCCCAAACGAAAACAATGTAAGTTGAGGTCAGATGCATCCGATGTAGCAACAATGTAAGAGTCGGATGGCACAAATGTTAAGCGCTAATTATTCCAATAATAAAAACACATAATTTCATGTTTTCATTCATTTTTCTTACTAATTCGCAATAGCTTTTTCTTTGCTTGTGCAATTTATAAAAAACTTTGGAGAGATATAAAAAAAGATTACTTGGATTTTAGGGTGGAGTTTGAATGAAACCACAAGTTCACTGAGAAAATTGTTTTGAGGATATATTATTATTTTAAAATTATTATTATTATATTATTTATAATCTTACAAATTCTTTTTCAAAGCCCTGTGCTGTTTCGAATCATGGCGTCCGCATTCCTAGTCCAGTACACTATCCTATGAGCTACGCGTGATCATGAGTTTGTTGCGCTACATAAGGAATATGTAGTTGCTGAACTTTTTGTTAGCACGAAAGAACGATTGCGGCGAAGTTATGATTCGTGTTTATGTGTATACATATTAGAAGCGAAATGTTAATAGAAATTTTTTAAACTCTTTTTCTATCGAATGCAGGCGATGTGAGCATGGAGGGGACTGCTTTTCATTAGAATGAGATTAAAAACCTCTGCTGGTGAGTCCATCTACAGACTAAGAAGTAGTGAGGCTCCCTACATAGTATTTGGAAAAAGAAAGGAGGGCGAATGTATGTGTTAAGCATAAGCAGCCGATAAAGAGGGTCATTGCGTAGAAATACATTGTTGTTGTAATTGATATGTTCCTATTTGAAGGAACATAACTATGGAAAGGAAATGAACTATGTTTTTGCTCGCCTTCCAATGCAAAGGTAGTTTTTCCTATGAAGTGTACTACAACCTGCAAAGTGGACAATTGGAGCCTTTTCTCGTATGGAATGATGTACATCAAATGAATCGCACTTTGATTATTGCAACAAACTATTGTAGATTTCTTATTGAATCCTGAATTTAGTTCTTCGTCAAGTTAACGGAGCCAAAAAACCTCTGGGACAACTGCTGAAAGAGCCATATATTTTTAGCTGTAAAAACTAAATTTTATCAATTTGTTCAACGGCCATGGTAGCATATCTCCGAAGATACGCCACCAGGGCAGCGTCAACAAGAAGTCAGTTACTATTACAAGAGTCACTATAACTAAATGAAACATTGTTGCTTATCATAGTTTGACTTCGTCCAAACTTTGTGTTTATGGCCGATGGCAGAACGGCGCAATAACCGCGTCCGTACGATTTCTCATATTACGCTAGCAGGGCGGTAGCTAGTCCGTTAGTCGTCGCAACGTAAACATTTGGCGACAACGAGAATACCAGCACAGCATTGTTGTATTGCTTGCAATGATGGTGTTCTTATTGTAACTCACTTTGTGCTCCGCGATCGGTCGCGGCACAAATATTATTCTCCGCTTTCCTGCGGGTCATCGATCAGATCGCTTGACCTTAAAACTCGACGAGTGCTCTATACGCAGCTTTATACAAATGGTAACATAATAGTTTTGCCACTGGAAACAAACATCCTTCAAATACGAATTCCTTTAAGATCAGAAATCATTCAGCCCATATGAATGAATTTTGAGGAAAAAGTAATATTAAATAATATAAGAAATAGATCTAGGTGTTTTTTCACCAGCTACTCATTAGCACAAGCAACCAGTTTGACTCATATAAAAATCTTAAATACAAGAGACACAGAAGCAACCATACGGATATAACGTCCTTTTCACAAAAAAAAAAAAAAAAAAACCAGTGATCAGGAACGTTTCAAAACAATTGTAGATAAACTGAAAATTAATTGCCAAGATGATGAAGGTAAAGCCTCGTTTAAACTAAATATTTTAAAAGACTACCAAAACGTTTTTTCATTTAGAAGTCGTTAAGGTTACTGTAAACAATATTTATACCCAACAAATCGTACTATCGGCCAAGACACCCGTACAAAAAAAAAACTATAGACTGTCTAACACTAACACATTGACTCAATAAATAATCAAGTAAAAAAGATGTTTGAAGATGACATAATAAAACCTTCACCAAGTCTGGACAATGCTCTATATTATTAGTACCAAAGAGAATCATGTCTGAAAAAAAAAAAAATGGAGAGTCGTTGTGGAGTTTCGAAAATTAAATGACGAAATAATCAGTGACAAAATTCCCTTAACCAGACTGGAAAATATTTTGGACAAAATAGGTAGAGCGAAAGGTTTCTCAACTCTTCATATGACAACTTCCTTTCACCAACTACAGTTAGTCAAAGAATCGCGACCTCCAACAGATTTTTCTGCAACTAATGCACATTTTCAACTCAAAAGACTGCCATTTGGATTAAAAATATCATTAGATAGTTTTTACCGGATGCTTGCAATAGCGCTTTGCGTTTTAGAATCCAAAGTATTTTTATACGTTGATGATATAATTGTTGTGTTTAGATGTCGTGACGACCTTTATTGTAACACTTCAAGTACAAGACTGACTCGTAGTCATACTAGTAATATAAATATACACACTATAGAACTAATACTAATTCAAGTAAGTTATACATAGACAAGAGGATGGTAATACAACATCTCCCTTATATAACAAGATAATATGATATACCCTCAATTATTAAGCAAATCTTTTATGTAAATCTATAGGACTAATATTAATGCAAGTAAGTCATACGTAGACAAGAGGATGGTAATACAACATCTCTCTTATATAACAAGATAATATGATATACCCTCAATTATTAAGCAAATCTTTTAGGTGGAACCACTTTCCTACCAAAACGAGTAAAATAGTAATGAGAAGCAGTCACGGAATTAGAATCAGGTTCAATTATTTTATTTTGTTTTGGTGTTATAGCCTGTGATTGATCGCCTGAGTTGGTCGAAATAGGATAGGATATCGGCGATTCGAAAATAAACTGTCGATTCCGACGGTAGCAACCGCCGTCCTTCCCACTGACCCAATAAGAACGGGTTTCCTTGCTTTTTGAGACAATTTCACCAGGACTCCATACCGAATCTGGGCTTTTCTTAAAATATACGGATTTGCCTGTTGGCAAAATGCTTTGAGATTTGGTATTTTTATTATAGCGTAATGCCACTACGGACTTATTTTTATCGAATAGCTGCAAATGTTTATCTATGTTGACTAATTGAGGCTTAAAATTTTTATTTAAAGACGGTAGTTTTGTGCGTAATTTACGTGACATTAAAAGCTCTGATGGAGAGTTCATAACTCCTTTCTGTGTTGTACGATAGTGAAGTAAAGCTATGTACGGATCAGACGCAGATTCATCACACTTTCTTAAAAGCTTTTTAATCGTTTGAATTGATCTCTCTGCTAATCCATTGGATCGTTTGGATATGGACTGGACGTGTAATGATTAATATTCCAGGCATTCGTAAATATTTTAAAATTTTCTGAATTGAACGGTGGTCCATTGTCCGACACAATTATGTTAGGAATACCGTGACGAGCAAAAATCGATTTTAATTGTGTTATAACATGATTGCTGGAATAACCTGTGTGTAGTAAAGCAATTTCAACAAACTTAGAGTAATAATCCACAACTAGTAAATAAGGATTATTCTTAAAAGTAAATAAGTCCATCCCAATTTTGAACCATGGCAAGGGTGTTATATCATGGGACGGGATGGGTTCTTTTGGGAGATTGTTTCTGTGACGTAAACACGACTCGCAATTATCGATTAAATTGTTAATGTCTTGATTAATGTTTGGCCAATACATGTGTTCTCTAGCAAGATTCTTACAACGCTCAATTCCTAAATGTCCTTCATGTAGAAGTTCTAACATTTTATGACGTAATGACGTCGGAATCACAAGGCGATGATGCAACATCATTACGAATAGAGAAATATGGGTTGACATTTTGTTCACAAGCTTTCATATGACAAGGCCAACCAATTTGACAATATTTCTTTACTAAAGAAAGGACTTTGTCATTACAGGAAGCAGAACGAATTTCATCGACCTTTGTTTGTGATGCAGACAAATGTGACGTCAGAAGATTACAAGCGCCACTTCTTTATCAAATTCTGTAAGAGAATGATCGGAAAGTGGTGCTCTCGACAATGTATCTATGCAATGCGCGATCAAAAAGCGGAACCAGTGGCTTATAATCAGTTTCAACAGTTATTTGTCTCCCAAATATGAATTGATGAAACTTTGTGCAGCCAAACAAAATTGCAAATAATTCTTTCTCAATTTGAGCGTAATTTTGTTGACTTGCCGTTAGAGTAGCTGATGCATACGCTATAGGTCTGGAATCGTGGGTTATGACAGCCCCTACTGCTGACTGAGATGCGTCAACAGACAATGTTACCCTTTTCGATGGATTAAAATACGTTAGAATAGGTGGACTGGAAATAAGATTCTTTAAGTGATTAAATTCTTTTTCATGGTTGGGAGACCAGTGCCACAATACGTCTTTCTTTAAGAGATTACGAAGATTACTACTCTCAAAAGAAAAATTTTTGATAAATGAACTTAAGTAATTAATCATACCAAGGAACCTTTGTAAGTAAGAAACATTTTGTGGATGTGGCATTTGACGAATAGCCAAGATTTTGTTATCATCTGTCAATCATTATCATCATATCAATAAATTTGATTTCACTACATAAGAGTTTTGATTTTCTTTGATAAACTTCAAGCCAATATCACGGGATGTTTAATACAAGTAAGACAGTTTTATCGTGTGCTTCTCTTGAAGGAGCATAAATCAAGAAATCATCGATGTATACTATTAGATTAGGAATATCCCCAAAATGCTTGAACATTTCCGCTTAAAATAGCTCTGGGGCAGCATTTATACCGAAAGGCAGACGAAGAAATCTGTATCTCCCAAATGGAGTAATAAAAGTGCATAATTTTCATGCGGCTTCCGCTAATGGCATATTCCAGAAGCCTGAGTTGGCATCAAGCGAGCTGAAATATTTCGCACCACTTAATTTGGCTTTGCATTCGTCAAGATTAGGAAATTGGAAATGTGGTCTAATCATAGCTTTATTTAAATTACGAGGGTCAAGGTACAACCGCAGTTGTCCGTTACTTTTTACTGAACTCATCCATTCAGTTGCTTCACCAATTTTAGCAATGACTAACTGCTCCATTCGGTTTAACTCATTCTTAAGCGGAGATCTAAAGCTAATGGGAATTCGACGAGGGCTATCAATCACAGGTTGAACGTCAGGTATTCATTTTAGTTCAATACAGTTTTTCAAACATCCTAGATCAGTAAACAATTCCTGAAAATTATTCATAAATTTTAAGTTTTTTGAGATTGGATTTGCTACATCATTTTTCCCCCCTCTAACTAGTAATTGTGATAACTATTGTTTAAAGATAATTCATTAATTCTTTTAATAAGATTCAATTCAATACAAGCAGGTAAGCCAAGTATTGTTTTGCAGTTAATGTCGGCTACAAAGAATTTTAGGGTCCATTCCTTATTTTTATAAGTACAACTAAGAAATGATTCACCAATAACTGGAAGCCTTTGCTTGTTGAAGGCGAACAGCCGACTAGACGTTGACGAGATAGTGTCATCCGATATTCCAAGCTGATTGAAGTCTGAGTAGCAGATTGCGTTACCTTGAGCACTAGTATCCAATTGGCATATACTGGGTTTGTTGTTGACATAAATAGTTACTTCGCATGACAAAGCTGACGATGATATTTTCTGTGATGATGATAGAGAGCTGGAACTCTGTGACGTTACAAGCGAGCCAAAGAATAATGACGTATCAGGCGAGTCCGAGTCTTCGTTGATATTACGCACAAATATTTTGCTGTTGCACATTTTAGCAAAATGATTTTTACCTTTGCATCTTTTACAAGTGAGTCCTAATGCTGGACAACGGTATTTGTGAATTTCACCACATAACTTACACACCAGAGTTGAATTATCCAATTTGTTGCGGCCTTGATTGTTGTTATAATAGAACTGAGGGCGAAGTGGTTTATTGGTATTTAGAGAACTCGTCTCATAGAGTTGGTTAGTGTAGTTAGACTGTCGGCGATCAAGAGCACCAACAAACCTGTTTTCTGCAGTACCGTTTATTAATTGTATTGCATGTTCTTTGGTTGATACAATAGTTTTTGAGATTTCAATTGCCTTATCTAAATTTAAAACACCTTCGAAGAGAAGTCGTTCCTTTAGAGGAGTAAGAGAATCATGCAAACCACACACAAAAATGTCACGAACCAGATCTTCACGTAGTGTTCCAAACTCATAAGCGAAGCTTAAATTCTTCAAAGCCGTAACGAAGGAATCAATTGATTCGTCATTTTTTTGTCTTTCAAAAAAAATGTGTCTTTCCATTGCGATGTTAACCTTGGGTAGAAAGTAACAATCGAATTTTTTTATCAGGTTATCATAAGCAACCGTGTCAAGGTCTTCATTAAATGAATTAAAAATTTTGAGCGATCCTGGGCCCATGTGATGCAACAACAATGCTACCTTCCGTGTATTAGACTCCTTCTCCAAGTTTAAACAAATTTTTCCAGCTTGCTGCCAGATGGTCACATTTCAGATCCAAGTGACGAAGAGTTGAGCCACCGGACGATGTGTTGGATGGTGTGGTAACACTGACACTAGCTGATGAGTCTTTGAGCTCATCATTTTCCGACAATTGAAATTTATATTGATTGGTATAAATAAATATATATATATATATATATATATCAGGTTATTATTTATATTACTAGAGTCAGTCTTGTACTTGAACTAATATATATACACTATAGAACTAATACTAATTCAAGTAAGTCATACATAGACAAGAGGATGGTAATACAAAAATAATAATTTTCAGATGTAGCCTAAACCATTACAATAGAAATTAAATTCGCCATTACTTGAAGTGAAATGCAGAAAAATGTTGTTTCTTACGCCCTGACGTAATATATTTAGGCCACATGTGAGGTGTGGTGAGGGCCACGCTCTGTGTCGTCGCGCAGAGAGAATGCGGACGGGAATCCGCTCATTCCAGTTCGTGTCCGCATTGCGGTTTTCGGCATCTCCTCTTCTCAGCATGCCGTCGGAAAGGGAAGTTCCGAAAAGTGGGGTAATGAAAGTTTCTAGAAGACTTTTTTTTATGAACTTCAAATCATGCCGTCCTAACGGACTTGCAAAGAAAGTCGATCATGGTGAGGAAGAGCGCAATGTCGCGAGCTACGCAGCAAAACGGTTTTCTGTCTGCACATTTGGGCATGGGTTTTAAAATTTTTGAGAAAAGAACATATCCAATTAGTAGGTGATAAACGAATTAAATGTGCTGTAAAAATCATTAAAGTGTTGTTAAAACTGTCTGCAATTACAATTCACTTTGTGCGAAAAATTACTCCAGCAGAAGCCGAGACTGAATATTTTATAATCTATTGCATTAAAATGGTTTATAACTTTGTAAAATAAACGTGCACACATGTATATTAAATAGCAGCTAAAAATCTGTATATAAAAAAGAAAGTCTTCCGCGAAAAGATTGAAGTGAGAAACATAGCAGAGGGTTATTAAAAGAAAGAAACCAGTGTTCGGAGATCGTTTCTTTTTTAAATCCCTAAATTCATATCGGTCACCAAAGATAAGAATATTTTCATCTTCACTAATATATATCTTTTTTCATCTTCGTACAAAAAAAAAATATCGCTCACGATGAAAATAATTTCGATCTTCAAATATAAATATCAGTAGGGATGAAAAAAAGATGACCTTGAAAGATTTCAATCTTTGAAGATGGAAAAAGTTTGTCTCGTTACGAATATCGATCTCGAGAGATGAAAACTCCAACTCGTTTAAAATAAAAATCGCAGGAGTTCGAAAGAGAGCGACGCAGGTAAAGAAACTATCTTTGAAGATGAAAAAGTTCTAAAGCAAAGTTCGAAAAGTGCAGTAGAGAATGAGCAAGAGTGTAATGGTGGTTGGTTTTTTGTTTCTTTAAGACTTGTGCGCGGTAATTGTCACTCTATTTGAAATAGAGACGAGCTTTATTAAAAATACTAACAATTAGTTTTCTTCGTGCGTAGTAAAATAATCATATGAATAAAACTTTTTAGAAGGGTTTTGAATGGTAACTTTATCGTCTAGGCATCAATATATAAAGGTACAAGATCTTACACCCTTTAAATTTGCATTTTTTATTTTACTGCACACGGCCAAAAATTATTAATAGTATCTTCAACAACGCTCCTGTCCTGAATTAACACTATTTCAAATGTAGTGTTAATTGCCGCACAGAAATCCTAAAAAAACAATAAAAGCAACAATCATTCACTCTTGCTCATTTCCTACTGCATTTTTCGATCTTTACTTTAGAACCTTTTCATCTTCAAAGATCGTTTCTCTACCTGTGTCGCTCTTTTCCGATCTATTGCGATCGTTATTTTAAGCGAGTTGCAATTTTTTCATCTCTCGAGAGCGATATTCGTAACGAGACGAACTTTTTCCATCTTCAAAGGTTGCTATCTTTCAAAGTCAGATTTTTTTATCCCTACTGATATTTATATTTGAAGATCGAAATTATTTCCATCGTGAGCGATATTTATTTTTGTACGGAGATGAAAAAATAAATATCGCTCAGAACGAAAAGATTTTTTTATCTTTGAAGATCGTTTTTTTTTTTGTGAGGGATATAAATTGATGACTTCTTTTGAGTGATATTTTCCGAAACCTGAAAGAAACCCAGTTTTGAAAGTGACAATATAATAATTTGTGAAAGCAAAACCAATAAACACGATTTCTCACACACAGCGGTGGAAGTGTAGACCACTGTAATTAGCAGCCTCACTACAATCAATATTACCATCAGCATGAACAACAGCAACTACAGCAAACCATGGTAGAAAACACTTTAATAAGAAATCAAAGTATAATCAAATATGCGTTGGAAAGCCAGCAACAACATCTCTCCATCTATCATCGACGGCTAAGCGACACAATCGACCCGTTCAACAACAACAACAATGGAACACAATAAAGAATAGCACACAGAACAAGTGAAAGGCAACTGTTAACAAGCGCAGAAGATGAGTAGAAAGATATTAAAATAGAAATTATTATCAAATGTTTAATTTGCCGTTAATGAAACATAATACAAACCGATTTTTAATGATGTCAAGAGTTATTGTGTGAGCATAGGGTAACCATATTTGTTTTAGAGTTTTAGATATAAATACTTCTCAAACATTAACGACAATATAGAGATAATATGTACATACAGTTTGTCAACTTCAATTTTTTTTATGTATTTATCTTCAATTGTCTATTCACTAATTATTGTTAATTATTAATCTGTTCACTAATTATTGTGGAAACAGCAATATAATAATCAAAATTTTTGCAAAATGAATTAGTTTATGTTATGAGAAACTCATTATCGTTGCCAGTTTATTTCCAAGTTTAATTTCAGATGCTGGGATTTAGATGTTGGTACCACGGTCTGGACTCTGATTTGGTGAGTAACTTGGAACATAAATATGTAACATTTTCGTCTCATATATAAATATACTATACGATACGCAAATAAAACTTAAGAAAGAAATACGTTTTACATGCATATGTTAAACGTGATAGCACTTGCAAGACAAACGTAAAACGTTGATTTGATAAAATTATCTCTGTTAATGATTTATATTTTTTTAAGTTCTTCTGACTATTAGTATTTGAACTTATTATTTAAAAACAAAAATTATTAGTTAATTTTCCAATTTCTAACTTATAATATTCTATCTCTTTTTTTTTTTTGTTTTGAAAAGAACCAAATATTTACACATTTGAATAAAAATTTGAATGGTATATAATGGCTATTCCACAGAAAACACAAAAAAAAATTTCAAATGAAGACTTTGTAACTCTCACATACTCACTGCGATTGTTTCTAGTACATATATCGAAAAATACGTACATAAATTAGAAAAAAAATTAATTGTATATTTTTATTTACTAAAAACGATGTAAACTGATAATTTTTAAGTTCAATATGTAATATTGAATGTAAAATTATCAGCTTCCTTGAAAGGATAGGGCTTTCACAGGAATTGTGGGCTCGAGGAGGAGGCACAATAGATCAACAGGTCGCAGTGCACTACTCCATACAAATAATAATAATAATATGGAATACTTATTTAGTTTAAGTATGTTTTTTTTTTTTTGTACTGACAAAGCAATAACATAAAATTTATATCCGCCAAGTACTAAGATTTTAAGTAAAGTGCCTTAACTAATCTGATATTAAAACTTGTAGAAAATAATTAAATCTTTATTGAAAGCCTTTTGATTAAACATTTGAATTGAATCATGATTTTTCTTTTGTGCTATTTGAATATGTTTTGAATTTTTTATGAGGTTAACAAGTGAGTGAGCGATTTCCGTATCGCAAAAGCCAGGCGACACAAACCATAAAGGGGTTGGCGCAACATCATCACAACGCGCCAACAATAGTAGGGTGGGTTAAGAAGGGGGAGGGATCCACTCCTCTGGGAGAGGAGAGGGCTTCTCTCATCTCTCTTTCTCCGTCCAGCATCCGCGTCGCTACCCGTCTTAGGGCATCATTCTGTAACACTAACGAACGTGATTGGAAGCCACGCCGGTGTTGGCAGAACTCTGCCGAGAGAGGCATTTCCTAAAATTTCTGTTCGTGAAGAAACGCAGTTTCTTCAGAATTTCTCGACACTGGCGTCAAATACCCAGAAAAACAACAAAAATAACCAAAACAAAAGAGAGAACTTTATGTTCGTTAGTGTTACGGAATGATGCCCATAGTTTCGATCGCAAGTGAGAATAGTCGTGTATTTCTCTAGTTATCGGTCTGGTTTATGCCTCTAGGGCAGCGATGTCCAAACTCACACTGTCACATTTTAAGCATGTGTATGAATGGCTTCTCAACCTGCACTGAAGAAAATTAATACTTCGAAGTACGAAGCATTAATCATCTTTTTGTTAAATTCTGCTACGATTATTGCAACACATTTAAAGTTTTAACAAACATGTACAAGCGTGAAAAGTATCACACTTCAACTATTTGCTAAAGTTTTACGTATCTTTAGTTGAGAGCGACGGAAAACGATATATTAGATGCGTTAATATGAATAATTGAGCTTATTCGTAACAAATGTTTTAGGTTATACATAAAATATGATTTTTGCAATAAAATATAATAATATTATATAATATAAAGGAAAAATCCGCATTAACACAAACAGCGATAATTTTTTTGGGTGTAGCCAAATCAAACTTTCATGAATGCTCACGTTATTTCGGCAAATGCACTCATTGTATACATATTAAGGTGCTCAAAAATTGAGTGGCCGAATGGCTGCTCATGGGCGACGCTGCTCTAGGACCAAAGTAAGCCTCAGCTCTTTTCTTTTCTTTTGTAACTGCTGCCTCCTAGCCGCTGTTGGTGTTGTTGAAGAACCGGCCCTCTTTCACTGGGCACGGCCGGATGAGCTGAGCTGCCCTGACAATGGCCAACTTTCGTTTATTTTTATTTTATTTTGTATTTAGTTTATCGCGACCCCACATTCCATTCGTTACAAAATGGCGCCCCACGTTGGGCCACACTTTAGACTTTTTTTTCGGTCCGTATGCTTTCAAGTTTCCGTACAGTGTTGTCCAAACTTTCAGTAGCAACATTAAAATTTTTTTTTATTTAAACTTTTCATGTAAAATAATTTTTTGCGATTTTCTTTCGATTGTCGCTATATTTGCGCGCTTGAATGATAATGTTCCGTGCGTGCCGCTGTCAATCAACTCTTTGTGCGATTATTTGGCTTCGGTCATTTCGCCGAAAATAAAAATATTACAAATTTTGGTGACTCGTTGAACGACGCTCACTTTATTTAATTTTTTTTTAAATGTAGTATATGTTTTCTTATCGCATCATTAGTGGTTGATACTGAGAACTACTAATGATCGGTGCTGGCGTGTAGGCTTTGGCTACAAATTAATTGCTTTGGAAACTTGAAGAGAGTTGGGGAGAGAGGAGTGTGTCGTCTGGTGGTGTGTAGCCGCTGCTCTACCCCCGGTTAACCTTTTGGTGTAACGTTACTCTTATTTTACTTTTGCTTTAATTGTTTTTTTTTTTTGGTTAGTTTGACTTTATCTGTAATTTTTTTTCTCTTCCTTTAAGTTAATGTTGGTTTAATTTTTTATACCCTACACCTTAAGGTTGAGGGTATATTCACTTTCTACCGGAGTGTGTAACGCATAGAACTAGACAAGATAGGTATGGAAAAGTATATATATTCTTGATCAGCATCACTACCAAAATTGAAATAACGATGTCTGTCCGTCTGTCTGTCTGTCCGTTGAAATCACGATCACAGGAGAACGGATTAAGATTTCAAAATGAAATTGGGCAAAAATATTCGTTGCTATGTTGGGATGTTTCGTATTGAAAATGGGCAAAATCGCCCAAGGACCACGCCTACTTTTTATATCGAGAGTGCAGGTACCTCTGTTTTGCCTATTAAAAAAGGACATATCAGCATCACTTTTTGAGAGAAGACAAGAAAATTTTATATGTAGGTTTAGACTAATGCTTCCAGTTAATATGCCAAATATGGGCGTGATCCGCCCACTTTTAGTTTACATAGGTAATGGAGGGTTTTATATGGATTGTATTGAATAGTATATGTTTCCTAAATAATGGTGTACATAATATTGTAGTTTGTGAACCAATAATATTCTGTTGGGAAAAAAATGGGTGGGGCGCGCCTCTTTATGCTTTCACTTATGAAACTGCATACAGCTATCATGACGGCGTAGTTGTAGAAATTTCATAGGAGTATAAAGTTTTGCCTTTTAGAAGTGGTGCGATATAATTATTATTATTATTATATATATTGTATATTTATTATTAGATATATAATATATATATTGTATATATATACGAGTATATATGCAGCTTTAAGGTGTAGGGTATTTCGGCCACAGCCCGTCTGTAGACAACACCTTTACTAGTTTTAATGTAATTTAATTTTACTCTTATTCCTTTCTCTTATTATTATTTAATTTTAGCTTACCTTCTTAATTTTTTTTATTTAACATTACCTTTACTTTTAAAATAATTCGAATTAATTTTCATTTTAGTTACGTTCATTGTTTTTTTTAATTTAATTCTTTTCGGTTTAATTTTTGAATTTGTTACTACGAATATTTTATTTCTTTCGTTTCCTTGTAGTGTTATGTTCAGTGTTATGTAGTGATTTTATTAATTTTGGTCTAAATTATGATTTAATATAATTTTTGATTTTACTTTAATTGTCTTTGTTAAATGCCTCAAATGTACACAACTCCATCGTTACGTCGCAAGAGCGAAACTCGTTAGACAATCAGACTTTGGTTCAGGCAAGGCATGAAGGACGAACTGATATCAGTCGTTCAGGCATTAAGGCGAGCATGCATCGTACCGCCGGTACCACCACCAAGTGTTACAACCACATGGGGATCCGCAATTCTAACACCACCGTTAGTTTGAAGCACTTTAGAGAAGCTATCAGCAGTTATCTCGGGCGGCTAAACTTTTCTGGTGACACCTCCGTAATGAGCGTCGATGACCTCATTTATCGGGTGAACGTACTAACTTCTCAATGCATGGGTGATAATTTTTTGCTGCTTCGTCAGCATGCCCTCCGAACTGCTCGAAATCCTTACTCATAATCTGACACTAGCGTTAGGACGAGAGCTGTTACATGCCCGCATGACTAACCTTGCCTGCTTGTCACAATTACGAGAATTTCTAGTGCGACCGGTACACTGACAAGCGTAACTTGGTTGTCGTGAAAAGACGGGTGGCGGTGGTGGAAACGGACTACTGGGATGACGGGGCAGAGTTGACCGGCGAACCATCACAGTTATGCGAAGTAACCGAACGTTCGCACGAAAAATGTTGGAATTGCGACACTGAAAGCCACCGTTATCAGGAATGTGAAGAGACGCCGCGTCGTATCTTTTGCTTTGGTTGTGGTAAGCCGAATACCTTTAAACCCTCCTGCGTTAAGTGAAAGGCCAGAGCGGAAAATCTAAGAGAGGGCACTCATGCTATGACGACAGTGTCACTAGTGCCACCAGTATTACCATATTACCAAGACCCATTTAGGCACCGCTTGACATAACCATCACTTTACCTGACGTTAATAAACCCATCCGAGAAATTATACCGTACCACTTTCGTCTTGCTAGGCATAATTTAAGGCGAGCAGAAATTTTCTCCAGCGAACTCTGACCTGAACGTCTGCGCGAGTTTTTAGGCCGACTTAGGCGATTGATCAACATGACGATATCCTCTATCGTCTCTAAACCTAATGATTCACGATCATATGTTAATCTTACTAATAACGCCGAACTTCATCTAGCGCTACTACATAGCATAGCGAATGTAAGTATAAACGGAGGCGCTTTGCCTCAATCCATCCTAAATGCAGGGTGTTCGGTTAAAAATTTAAAAGGTAAAATAAAAACTGCCGGCGGGGAACTAAAACCTGTGTCCGGATATTTCATGGCTAAGACTCAATTAAACCAAAAATGTTACGACTTCCGCTTTTTGGTAATTCCTTCGATTGCAGCAAATGTAATCTGCGGTGTAGATTTCTGGAGAAAATTCGATATTCAGATCTCCGTCCTGGGGCTTGTACAGTTGCTTCGCTGAACTGAGACGGAGATAAATACGTGGCGCTAACCGACATTCAAAACAGACGCCTAAGTGGCAGTCTTTTCCGTCATCGGAATGGGAAGGACTGGGTAAAGCCACCTCAGTAGAACACTCTATTGACATGGTAATCATGCAGCGGTATTATCCGATTTCGCCAGCACCGGAAAAATTAATTTGTCAATAGCTTGATCGGATGCTGCCAATGGGCGTGAATAAAGAGGCAGGCGGATCTGCAAGGTCGTTTCCTGGAGTTCTGCTTGTTAAATCTGGCAAAGTTCGTTTTTTTTTATTTTTTTTTTATATCTTTAAAAATAATTTGTACAACATGCACTAAGATAAAAAATCTTTAATAGCATATTAAAAAGAAAATTAATAAGTTATACATAATTGGAATAATACTAACAATAAAAACTTAAGACTAAATCAAAGGAAAGGAAAGGAAAAGCAAAAAAAACAGATAGTAAGAAGGCGGAGAAGTAGTAAGGAAGGGCTCATGATTGCGATTTAAGAAAGTTCGCCTTGGATAAGCTAATAAAGGAATTCTCAACTGCTGTGGTCCTGAGGCTACTATTCCAAAGTCCAATGGTACTGATAAAAAAAAGTCTTCCAATATTAAGATACACAAAATGGTGGATAATGAAGTTACGCGACCGAGTTGAATGACCAAATTGTAATTTGGAATACAGATAATCAGGCATTCCAGTACGGATGAGCCTAAAAAGAAAAAGACAATTCCTGAATTTTAAATAGTCGAAGAAATCGCCACTAATGAGAAAGGTCCTCCATTCACCAAGGTGGTCAAATCGCCTTAGTCGACAAACAAATCTCGTCATATTATTGAATAAAATCTTACTTTTTGAGAGAAAACTGAGTCAAGATTACAGTAAACGACCTCAGCATATGTCAGAATTGGGAGAATTGGAACCAAAACTAGTTTTTTACGAGTTTCAATTGGTAGAAACTTTGCAGCATTCCGCAAGTTACGCAAAACCCAATACGCTTTAGAGACAACTGAATTAATATGATCCGTGCATGTTAGCGAAGAATTGATGCAAAAACTTAGAGTTTTTATTTTGTTCACATACTTAATGGTCGAGTCACCTATATGTAATAGAGACAACAAGGACAGATTCGGGACATTCCGAGCAATCGGAATAACGAATGACTTAGAGATATTTAGCTTGAGATTATTCCTCTTAGACCAAAGAGTAATATTCGTAATGTCATCATTCATACACCCACATAACTCATTAATGCAAGGAGGAGAACACGACAAGTAAACTTGCACATCATCAGCATAAGCATGCATTCTGAAATTCTGTACAACAGAGATTAAATCATTCAAGAACAAAGAGAACAGCAGAGGGCCTCGCACAAACCCTGAGGTACACCGGACTCTACCTCCTTAAATTCAAAACAGGAATTACCAACCTTTACTCTCTGAAACCTATCAGTCAAAAATAAGTTAATGAGATTAGATGCCCCAGATGAGAATAGACAGTTCTTTTTTAACTTGTTACACTATCAAAGGCCTTCGAAAAGTCTAAAATGCATAGAAGAGTAATTTGCGCTTGATCAAAAGCTATTCTAATGTCATCAGTGATTTTCAGCATAGCGGTGGAACAACTGTGCTTTGGTGGATTGAGCATGCAGTTGCTGGTAATGCGATAACTAATTTGAGAGGCAATGAGAGACTCCGTGACTTTTGAAATGACAGATAAGATCCTAATAGGACGGAAATCCGCAAATTGTGAAGGATTGGACTTCTTAGGTATTTGTAGAACAGTAGCTAATTTCCATAATGATGGAAAATATGACGTAGTGTTAATTTGATTGATTATTGCAGTAAGAGTTGAAAGTACAAAAGGTAGAATAATTTTAACAAATCTGATTGAAATTTTTTCAAATCCAATTGACGACGATTTAACTGCCAGTACTTTTAATGCAACTTCAGACACAGGCTAAAAATAAAATAAGTGATCCCTATTAAGATTACACATATATTCTTCAGGGGAAGTGGTGGTCAATGTATTCGATAAGAAGTAATTATTAAGTTCAGAAGGATTCAGAGTACACTTTGTATTCCTTTTACTTCCAATTCCCAAGTCCTTTACCTTTCTCCAGAGTTGCTTTGACGATAAAGATGGCTTAAAGGTCGAAGCAAAGAACCTTTCCTTGGATTTCCTGACCAGATAATTAGCCGAATTACGTGCCGTTTTGTAGAAGTAGGCTCGATTGCATATTATTACAGAAACGCGTCGAGAGAGAATCACTAACAACCGATATACCTGACAAAGAAGATAAATCCAGAATTTTGGCAGTATAAACATTATTCACTAAAGTAAGTTCACGTTAAAATCCCCACAAACAGCCAGATAGTCAAAATACGTAGTACAGTTACTGAGGAGATCAAATACGGGATTCAGATCATTAGTTTTGTTTGGGTTGTAAACACAAGATAAAAGCAAGTGGTACCTAGAATCAGTCACTGAAACACCAGAGTTTGAATATTTAAATTCAAGCCGAGAGGAATATTCACATTTCACATAAATAGCAACCCCACCACCATGACTGTCAAAACGATATAGTTTGTCATTTTTTAAACCAATAATAGAATCTAATATTACGTCATTAAACCAAGTCTCGGTGACACAAATCACATCCACTAACAAATCCTCAAACAAATTCCTAACGTAGTCTAATTTGCTGCTGGTTAAACTGCGAGCGTTAAAACTCATATATTGAATCGATTGTTGATACATTGTTTACAAATTATCTCCACCAATATTTTTTGGCACAATTCAGTACCATCACGAACACTAGTCTGTCTAGCAGTACCAATTATTGAGCAGCCAAAGCGGAAGAGTATACACATAAAAAGAACCGCAAAGCGTCTCACACAACAAACATGAGCACATGAAGAGAGAGAAAACAAGGAATGAAAAGACAGACTTGTGAGAGAAGAGAACAAAAACATCAATAAATTACAAAGAGTGTAGAGTGAGGGAGTGGATGTAACCACATTTATGAAGAAGAGAAAGAAAATAAAAGTGAAGAGAAGCGAACATTTAAACGAAGAGATTAGAAGAGACAAAGAAAACATTAAAAAGTAAATAAGTAAAACAATAAATCAAATAGGTATTGATAACAGTAATCATAACAAATGAATACATAATTAAGATAATACAAAAAATTTGAAAATAGATTATGTATGAGAATTAAAAAAAAAACTTTCCTAATTCACCGAATAACAGCTGCTTAGCATTAGGAGCTGACGGCAAGTGTGTAACGAACGTTTTATTCTCTCTCCTGGGTATGACTCAGTCTCGTCTAAGGTTCGTTCAGTTATTTGTATTTAATGAACACGATACACCAGATAACGTTATAAATATATTTTATTGATCCTAATTATGAATAGATTTAAAACTAGGCTATGTACAAGGATACTATTATCGCTGAAACTAAAATTTATATTAGTAAATGTTAATTTAGCTGGAACAGAAACGTTTGATTAGAGTGCCTGCGAGACACCTTGAAATATAGAGTCGCGGAGTTTATACCCACAGGACGACTGTCCACTTGTTGCGGAATTTTTACCCACAGGACGACAAGTGCTTGAGAGTATTCTCTGGTCGCGGACTTTATACCCACAGGACGGCCACAGCTTGATAATGTAGAGTCGCGGAGTTTATACCCACAGGACGACTGTCCACTTGTCGCGGAGTTTATACCCACAGGACGACAAGCGCTTGAGAGTGTTATCTGCTCGCGGAGTTTATACCCACAGGACGACCAAAGCTTTGTAGTGTAGAGTCGCGGACTTTATACCTACAGGACGACTGTCCACTTGTTGCGGAGTTTATACGCACAGCACGACCAGAGCTTGATAGTGTAGAGTCGTGGAGTTTATACCCACAGGACGGCAAGGGCTTCAGAGTGTTCTCTTGCCGCGGAGGTTATACCCACAGGACGGCAAATTTTTTAATGTATAGCTTTTGAGCTACAAATCTCACCCTCTTTGATGCTCGTCTTGCCGTTGTGTAAGCTTTTGCTTCACCTGACCTTGTGATGCCGGTGTTGTCGCTGACGATGGCGGATTTCAGTGTTGACTGCGACGCTGACGTTGGCTTCGACGCTGACTGCGACGTCGACTGCGATGTCCTTCGGTGATCCTGTCTGCCGACTTTGATGTCCTTCGGTGATCCTTGCGGCTAGCTATGATGTCCTTCGATGATCCTTGCTGCTAGCTATGAGGTCCTTCGATGATCCTTGGCGTTGACTATGATGGATTTACTCTGGTTTCACTGTGTGCCTGACTCGCGGCGTGATCCTCAATCAAATCTCCCGATACACTGCTTGTGCGCGCTTTTATACCTGCTGGAACGATTGCCGACTCGCTCACTCGTCCAGTCGTGGAAACAGGCGAACCAAATTTGTCGTTACAAGTGTATTTACGCTTCCAATGTCATCCACAGCAACAGGTTCACTATCCACATACTTTCTGACAAAGACTGTACCTCCAGCAGTGTAGGCGGCAAACAGGTTTTCTTGGCGCTCAACGAAAGAGCATGTCAAGATAGGGCGCCTACTTCTAATTATGCTGTCATGCACATGAAGTTTACCATCACCAACAAAGTCGAGTTACCTCAGAGTAATAGCGCGCTTATTTAGCCTGTAGAAAGACGAGACTGTGCGTAAAAAACGAACGCGATCACGACTGGAACGCAGCTTCATGATTACATGTCCAGTGTGGTTGCTATTTTTGATGCGAAAAGCATCGCACAAAATGGGAGCAGGTTTGCAATCAACCACAGAGCATAAACGAGTTGAACGAAGTCACCGTTAAATATGCTTATCCTCTGCCAAACGTCGATGGCATCTTGAGCCGCTTATCGGCAGTGAACTTCATTTCGAAAGTAGACTTGAAAGACGCATTTTAGCAGATTTGTCTTGAAGGAGCCTCTAAGGACAAGGCCACCTTTACGGTACCGAACCGACGGATGCCTTTCGGCTTATGGTTAACGGTTATCCTGTGCCTAGAACGGTAAAGCACGTGGGCAGGTTCCTCGGCACGGTGGGATGGTATCGGAAGTTAATTCCAGATTTCTCAACGGTCACTTTCCATCTGACCGAATTATTAACGAAGAGCAAAAAATTCGCTTGGGGACCTATGGCTCAGCAGTCAATCGCCAAGCTCAAGCCACTACTGACCAAGGTACCGTTTCTTAAACATCCTGATTATTCAAAACCATGCATTATCCTGTGTGACGCAAGTCAATTTTGGATTGGAGTTGTGCTAGCGCAATGCGACAAAGATGGCCATGAGCGACCCGTCGCCTACATGTCGCAGAAGTTCAATAAGGCTCAGCTCAATTACACAGTCTTCGAACTTGAATGTTGGCGGTAATCCTCGCAAATAAGAAATTTCGGAAGTATTTAGAGGGCAACGAGTTCAAGGTGGTCACCGATCACATGCTTGAAATGACTGATGACTCAGAGGGATCTATGAGGGCGACTGGCTCGCTGGTCACTTAAACATTAAGGTCTCGGAAGAGTTCCGCCAATGTCGTGGCGGATGCGTTGTAGTGATCGATGAAGAATACCTGACCTGGTGAAGTGTCAACCATCTCGAAATTGATCACGAGGCGCTTATCGACTTAATATCTCCGCCATTTTCTTCCAGCGAATACAATAATTTGAAAGAAAAGTTCTCTAGTGAAGAATTTCCAGATTATCACGTGGTCGACCAATACCTGTATCACCGCAAGCAATTTGCCACGTGTGATAACGACACCGATACCGACGATCGGTGTTGGAAATTGTATATACCTTTAGAAATCCGCGAGTCTGTCTTTAGAATCCGCGACATGGCCACGTCTGCACACGGGTTAATTGCTGAGACAGTCGAAAAGATTCGTCGACACCTATACTGATCAGATATAGTTAAACAGCCAATACATCTCACAGTGACAGCTCTGCCAAACTTCAAAATTATCAACCCACATACTACGATACCCAATGGGGTCACTGCCAGCTACTAAACGACCGTTCCAACGCCTTTATATAGACCATACTTGAGATCCTCATAATCGTTGATCACTTTTCTAAATTCACCTTCTTGAAGTAATTAAATACGTAAGTTTATGGCACTACTGATAATCGAATTCCTAAGAGATCATGTTTTCGATTGCTTCGGCGTACCTGAGACCATTGTGTCAGACAACTGCGGCCAATTTGTCAGTAAGGACATGGAAAAATTTTTGAACGACTTTGCTGTGAGGCAAACCTTCACAGCAGTGTATTCGCCTCAGGCAAATGTGTCCAAGCGGTTTAACAGGTCTGTTAACGATGCACTTCGCTCGTATATACGCAAAGACAAGAGGACTTGGGAACGAATACTTGGCTAGTGTAAAGTGTGAACTGCGTAACATCTTGCACCAGTTTATTGGTTGTGCACCTTACTTCGTTTTGTTTGACCAGTACATGGTATCACATGGGAAAGATTACGAGGTGCTTAGGACAGACGAGCAGCTACGAGAGGGTTCAATTAGGGTCAACCGAATTATCGCAGCGATGCGATTCATGGCGTGGAACGGAAGCGAATAATCTCTGGTCGCGGGTTTGGTCGTTCAGAGAAGTACAGCATAGGAACTTTCAGCTGAGCAAGCACGCTGAATACTTTTGTGCTAAATTAGCGTTAACTGGAATACCAGACAGGGTAGCTGAGGCCAGCCGAAATTCATGTTATCGTTTAGTAAACCTGACAGGTGATCCGATGGGAATTTATCATGCCAAGGATATCTGGTGATGAGTTCGAGCCTTGCCACCTTTTGCAGCTGTTGTTCTGGCCACTGGTGACCGATCACCACTGTTTTGTAAGGAGTGGTGAGTCCCACGCTCTGTATCGGAGCGCAGAGACAATGCGAACGGGAAGCTGCTCATTCCAGTTCGTGTCCGCATTGCGGTTATCGGCATCTACTCTTCTCAGCATGCCGATGTACAGGGAAGTTTATGACGTAGTAATCGCAACATATGCTGATGATACGGCAATATTAGCTACTTATGACTCTGAAATTGAAGCATCAATTTTAGTACAAAACCACTTAGACAGAGTGGAAAAATGGCTTAAAAATTGGATCATTATTGTTAATTCTGAAAAATCTACTCATGCCACATTTAGCATGAAAAAAGGAAATTGTCCTGGAGTCAACATATATGGCAACGTAATACCTCAAAACAATACAGCTAAATATTTGGGTCTCATTTTGGACAGACGATTGACGTGGAGTAGCTATGTAAAAGCTTTGCAAAAGCAACTTAACATCAAGACAAAGAAAATGTAGTGGTTAATTGGAAATCGTTCTGAGCTTAGCCTCCAAAATAAAATCATTTTGTACAAAACAATACTAATGCCTATTTGGACATACGGTATTCAATGTGGGGCATTGCGTGTGACTCTACTGTTGAAAAAATTCAAAGATACCAATCGAAAACCTTAAGAAGAATTGTTGGTGCATCATGGTATATCTCCAATAAAAATATGCACGAAGACCTACGAATCCCATATGTAAAGGAAACGATAAGGTATAAGTCCAGCTGTTATTTAATACGACTTAGTGAACAAGTCATGAGACACAAGTCTTTAGACACAAGTCATGAGACATTAAGGCTTAAAAGATATCTGCCATTTAGGAAATAAACTTTATGTAATTTGTATTAACTTCAATTTTAATTGTAATTTTTTCAATGCAGTATTAATGCAGTAATTAGTATATGCATTGAAACTAAGTTTCTTTATGTAAAGTCTGTTCTTATTATGTTATTCTACTCACTGGAGTAGTATCAACGAAGTCAAGAGTACATTTATTTTCCTCATGTATTAGTAAATTAGCTTATTATATTAAGATAGATTGCAAATAAAAATATATTACAAAAAAAAACAAAAAAAAGAAATGTTTAATTTGTCGCTAGTGAAACATAATAGAAACCGTTTTTTAATGATGTCAAGAGTTATTGTAACCATATTTGAATTAGATAACAATATTTGTTTCAGATATTAATACTTCTCAAACATTAACGACAATATAGAGATAATATGTACACAAAGTTTGCTAACCGTATTTTTTTTATGTATCTATCTTTAATTATTGTATCTATTCACTAATTATTGTGTAAAAAGCCATTTAATAATCAAAATTTTTGCAACTTGAATTAGTTTATGTTGTGAGGAACTCATTATCGTTGCAAGTTTATTTCCAAGTTTAATTTCAGATGCTCGGATTTAGATGTTGGTACCACCGTCTTGACTCGCGTTTGGTGAGTAACTTGGAACATGAATATGTAATATTTTCGTTTCATATATAAATATACAATACGATACGCAAATAAACTTAAAAAATTAATACGTTTTACATGTATTAGTTAACACGTTGATTTGATAAAATTATCTCTGTTAAAGTTTAGTTTTTTTTTTTTTAATTTCTTCTGATTCTTGGTATTTGAACTTATTATTTAAAAACAAAAATTATTAGTTAATTTGCCAATTCCTAAATTATAATATTCTATTTGTTTTTGTTTTTTTTTTTTTTGAAAGAACCAAATACACCTAAGTCTGTTTTTACACGGTCTTTTTGTACACGTTTTTGATATAACACGGTTTGAAAATTGAATATTTTTAATTTTTTTACACGATTTTATTCCATTTAGCACGATTTGAAATTTTATGTACTTAAATTTTTTTTGTCAAATTTAATTTTTGCGAAGTTTGTTCATATCACAAAAAAGTATTTATGAAAGAAAAAAGTCTGAAACCATCGATAGTATCGATATTTTGCGAACACTAGCTTAAATAAAACTAGTAAAGGTGTTGTCTACAGCCGGGCTGTAGCCGAAATACCCTACACCTTAAAGCTGCATATATACTCGTATATATATTTAGAAGTGGTGCGATATAATATACTCGTATATACATACAATATATATATTATATATCTAATAATAAATACATATATAATAATAATAATAATAAAAACAAAAAAAATTTTTTAAAGTGGGCGGATCACGCCCATATTTGGCATATTAACTGGAAGCATTTGTCTAAACCTACATATAAAATTTTCTTGTCTTCTCTCAAAAAGTGATGCTGATATGGCCTTTTTTAATAGGCAAAACAGAGGTACCTGCACTCTCGATATAAAAAGTAGGCGTGGTCATTGGGCGATTTGGCCCATTTTCAATACGAAACACCCCGCAACGAATATTTTTGCCAAATTTCATTTTGAAATCTTAATCCGTTCTCCTGTGATCGTGATTTCAACGGACAGACAGACAGACAGACAGACGGACAGACATCGTTATTTCAATTTCGGTGGTGATGCTGATCAAGAATATATATACTTTTCCATACCTATCTTGTCTAGTTCTATGCGTTACACACTCCGGTAGAAAGTGAATATACCCTCAACCTTAAGGTGTAGGGTATAATAAACATGAATTCTTGTTCTTAAAAATTCTTGTTTTTCACTAATTTTAATAGGTTTTAGAGATTAGGAACATATCACCCATTTTTGTATAAGATCAATGTCTTTTTTACACGTTTTTTTTTTTACACGTCTTCTTCTGGAACCAATCTACCGTGTAAAAACAGACTTAAGTGTATGGGTTTTACACATTTGAAGAAAAATTTGAATTGTATATAAATGTAAGTATTCATTTCTTTCATTGTTGCTCTCCAAAGAATTTTTTGCCTTTGAAACTCTCAAATACTCACTGCGATTATTTCTAGTACATCGAAAAATATGCATATAAATTAGAAAAAAAATGGATATTTTTATTTACTAAAAGCGATGTAAACTGATGATTTCTAAGTTCAATATGTAATCTTGAATACTTATATGGTTTAAGTATGTTTTTTTTGCACTGATAAAGCAATAACATAAAATTTATATCCACCAAGTACTAAGATTTTCAAGTAAACTGCCTTAAGTAATCTGATATGCTGAAATATTTAAACACTATTAGATTTATTCTATTTTAATAGTAAAATATTTTATGGGAAACACTTTATTGAAAACATTTTGATTAAACATTTGAATTGAATCATATTTTTTTTTGTGCCATTTGAATATGGTTTGAATTTTTCATGAGGCTAACAGATGAGTGAGCGGTTTCAGTATCGCAAGAGCCAGGCGGCACAAATCATAAAGGGGTTGGCACAACGGCATCCCAACGCTATAGCAATAGTAGGGTCGGTTAAGAGGGGGAAGGGAAATAGAATCTACTCCTCTCTATCTATCTCTCTCTCTCTCTCTTTCTCTCTCTTTCTCTCTCTTTCTCTCTCTTTCTCTCTCTTTCTCTCTCCCCCTCTCATCTATATTTCTCCGTCCAGCATGCACGTAATTTTCCTTTGTTACGACGGCACAGCCGCCACCCGCCTTAGTATGGGTCGCGAGTGAAGAACGTCGTGTAGTTTTCGAGTTATTGGTCTGATTTATCTCTGTAGAGCCAAAGTAATCCTCAGCTCGTTTCTTTTCTTTTGTAACTGGGGTTGCCTAGCCGCTGTTAGGGTTGTTGCACAAGCCCCCAACTTTGCCTGAGTACTGAACTGAGCTGCCCTAACAGTGGCCAACTTTCGTTTGCTTTCATTTTATTTTGTTTTGTTTGTTTTTTATTTTATTTTTTTTTCATTTTATTTTTATTTTGTTCTTTTTTTGTTTTTATTTTTTTATTTTTTTTTTCATTTTATTTCATTTTATGTAGTTTATCGCGACCCACACCCCATTCGTTACACACTTAATAAAAAAAAACGTCGTAAAAACTAACCCAGCCAAATTCGAAACCCTCAGTAACAACACAGACAAAGTTAGGCGATTTATAGCATTTCGTAATTACTACAGAAGATTTATACCTACAAAATTTTGCCGACATAGCTACAGACGTAAATAAACTTTTAAAAAAGAATACTAAATTCGAATGGTCAGTTAAAAACTAAATTAATTAATCCAACTATTTACATACCCAACAATTTGAAAAACCCCTCATTTTAAAAACTGATGCATTAAATTGCGCATGAGGCTCAGTTTTGTCACAAGGAACAATAGGCAATGACCTACCCATTTCATATGTTAGCAAGGCCTTATGGAAACATGATTTAAACAAACCAGTAATTGAAAAATAACTTTTAGCCATACATTGGAGTATAAATTTCTTTAAACCATACCTGTTTGGACGAAAAGTTACAGTAGTAATATAACTGAACAGAGAGCACTGATATCGCTTTTCACACATAAAAATCCATCGTCAAAAATGGCAAGAATAAGACTAGATTTATGTGACTATGGTTTTGACAGTGTGTAAAAAAAGGAAAGTAAAACACAAATGCAGATGCACTATAAAGAATTCAGATTTACTCAAATATCTTAAAAGAAATTATACCAACTAATAATGATGAACTATCAAAAAAAAAAACATTAATTGTAACAAGTGGCATGAATAAAAAGGGGTGTAATGAAAGAAAGCAAAATATTAACGAGCAATGTACATCACATGAGAAGCCTGATCAACTTCGGATATGGGATTGTACATCAATAACTGATGTCAGAAATATAAAAAAATTAAAATTTAATGTCGACAAAAATATGAAAAATTGTAAAATTATTATTGCAAATTATAACTTGCACGTAGGATGTAGTGATGATGCAGCGAAACTAGATTCGATACTGCAGAAGCTAGGATGAAACAAGAAAATATTAAATATTTAGCGGATCTGACTAAATATGTGATTTGATTAAATATATCATTGCGCACCCAATACCAACTAAAGATGCACTTAAAAAAGCGAAAGCAATCGTAGAACAACTAATTTTTAAATTCGGTCTTTTCAAAATTCTAAAATCAGATAGGGGAACAGAATTCACCAATCAACTACTAAAGAATATATGTAATTTGCTTAATGTAAATCGTATATTTTCAACTTTGTACCATCAGACTTTAGGTTCAGTCGAAAGAAATCTTAGAGTGCTAAATGAATTCCTATTAAATTTTGAAAACAACTATGAATGGGACGTTTAGTTACCATATTATATGTTTGCATACAACATTACTCCACACATGACTACACATTATTTACTGAAATTTTGGAAAACTAACTCAATTACCGATTGACCAACTTCTAAAAAAACAACAAATAACAACATTAATGACTAAGTCAACGAATTGAAGGTCAGGTTACGAACTTCACTTGAATTAGCCAAAAAACAAATTGAAAATGAAAAGACAAAAAGAAATATGAAACAATTAAAAAAACTCTACAAATCCACTTAATTTACACTTGGGTGACTTAGTATTAATCAAAGTAGTATATATTCAAAAAAAAAATATCTGATGTGGCCAACACATGACTTCCTTGTATGACGGCAATTGTATGGTTTTATTTCAAGAGTGTTTGATATATTTTATTTATATATTGAAATTGAAGTTTTAAAAATTTTAAATATTTTTACTTCCATAATGAAAAAAATTTCATAGGCTTCTCTTAATTTAAATAATTTAAATATTAGTAAGTAAAAACAAGGAAGTACAAATTAGTTTCCACAAAGCTTTAACTATCAATCGTACTAATTTTGATTTCCCTGTTTAGTTCTGTAAGGGTACAACCAATTTTTGTGAAAGATATAGCAGCATAACATTAATTTATCATTATCATTTATGTAATTCGGATAATGCATGCTTCGTGTTCCTTTGGCGAAGAGTGCGAAGAGAGCTACAAAATTGTGTCTTATGTAAGGCCCAATAGTATATACTTTCTAGGAGTGTTTGTTTTTGAGTAATGTATGAAATTTGAAAAAACTATATGAGAAGTGTCATTTTCGCGCAACCGATTGCATTCAAAAAGGGAGGTACACAACTAGGTATTATAAGAGTCTCAAATACCAAATTTCAAGTTTCTACGATTCTCCGTTTTTAAGTTATTGAGGATACATACATACGTACAGGCGTACATACGTACATACGTACACACGTCACGACCAAACTAGTCAAAATGGACTCCGCGATGGTCAAAATGTGTGTTATCATCAAAATCTCAATATCGAAATTTTTCATGATTACAATACTTTCTTGTATTTACTACGTATACAAGGAAGTAAAAAAATAGTCCATACAGAGGACTATATACAAATATAGAAAAATTCAATATTAGATATAAATGGCTTACATAAAGAATTACACATTAATCTACTGAAGCCTTACACAGCAAACATCCATATAAAATGTATAATTCTGTAAATTAAAAACAATATGTAAAAATAATAAAAATAATTTCATAAGCAATCAACAGGCCATAGCATAAGACAAACAAGTATAAAAATAGGTATCAAATAATTTTATAAGAGACAAAAAAATTACGAATATACAAATGCGATTACAAATAAATTTAGCACTACTAAACTTCACATTACAAACCATTCATAAAAATTATATCCTCCCACTAATGAGAAGGTGTAGTGAGAGGGTGTAGTGTACCCACTAACACACATTTCGTCAATGGTAAATTTTTAACACAATAGACTTCTATGACACACTTTTGTCGTGTTCCTTTCATTTCGTTTTGCATAAAAGCGAACCACCCAACTTTATTGATAAAACTTGTAATTGGACAACGCTTCGATTTCGAGCCAAAAATTTATTAAAGAAATTAAAAAATATCGTTGAGTGAATTGGAATGTGAAATATGAGAAAGGTTTTAGAATTAAGCTAAAAGTATGTAAGAGTCGCTTAAGTATATGTAAAGAATAAAATAAAAAGTATATGTTTATGTGGGATTATGTCGAGTATAAACACCCGATGTAGTCCAGAATAAAATTAAAATTCATCGAACATCCAAAGCATATCAGGCTTTTTATTTTAATTCTACGCCTGCAACAAAGTAAGACGTATTTGGTCACTACAGGACGTGGCAACTTAATTGCAGGCACTCCTTCTCGTCCAGCGGCATTTACGCCAGGACAAACGTTAGGGACCTCTTTTTCATTTGGGAAGTATCTTCCTTTATAGAGTTGCTCACGAAACATAACAGTAAAGTAAAATGAGGAATCTTTCATACTGTGAAAATTTACCATAAACTATTGCAATATTATTAGATAACGCTACGTTTTTGATTTTTACGTGTATAGTAAAACAAACTCATTGAAAGAGAAAAAGACTACTTAAGTAAGAAATGTCATAATATAAATAAGTGAAGCATAAAATAAGTATTATAATCAAAGCAACACATTTTTGAAAACGGGCCTAAGGTAGAATATTATAGGAGTCCTTTATTTTGAAAGTATCATAAGTCACTTTGTTTATAAATCGAGATATTAAAGGTTTTACGTTTTAACACGCTTAAGAATTTGTATGCTAAATTTCGAAAAGATGTATTTGTATTTGCTGTCTCAGGATACTGGTTCTTTTTCTCATTATAATTGATTTCGTATAAACTTACCAACGTAACGGCAAAGTGACTTAAGATAAATAGGTAAGAACAATGACTGACTGACTTAATAGAATGATTTCCTTAAATGGATTTGCTAAATTGTTGAATAAAGTACAAAATAAAGGTATATTCGATATTATTTAAGAAGTTGCATATGCCACTTTCAAAATAATTAGGTCATATTAACATGCAATAATTATAAAGAATTAATATATTTATTGCTTTCTTTCGTTAAATCATTTATTAACGTTTTAGGTTAAATAGTGATATTAGGCAGCAGATCACACTAAAATCAAAAATACTTGCAAAGGAAATAAAAATAATAAATTCAATGCGCTGCACAGAGTACGAGGATGTGGCTGATAAGACAAGCAGAAAAATTAATAAATTTCATCTTGAACCAAAAAAAAAAAATTTTAATGATTCGTTGCAGTTCAATAAGACGCCATCTAGAATAAAAAGCAATGTACAAATGAGTGAATTTAATTTTGCATCTTTATTAGAAGCTCGAAAAGCATTGAAAGGATTTGATACAGCCAAATGCGATATTAGTAATGGAAAAGAAACCAATATAACTCATAGTGACGAACAATGTTTACAAATAACAGATCAAAATAATGATTTAACTGACAATGGCGAAGTACAGGAGCTAATCGCAAAATCAAATGCAGATTTTTGCCATCTTGGTGAGAATAATAAAGTGCGTTCGATGTTTTTGAAATAGCCTTAAATTATGTTTATATTGGGTATACCCTACATCCAAGAGCTTCATTTTGCTGATTTATTTTAATGTCGATTTTAAGATGTAAACCGATAATTTCTAATAATCTGTAAACAGATTAAACGATTGTAATCGATTCAGCTATATATTTAGCTATCTATAAATATATGTATTTGATTTTTTGTATCACACATAAAAAAAATCACTCACATATTGCATTAAAAATATTGGTGTTCCTGGGGTGTAGGGTATACCTAACTACATACCAGAGTTGTTATTTTTCTTTATTGCTAGTTTCATTACAATTTTAAGACGTTTTTGTTGAGATTGTTTCAGATAAAACTGGAGGAACGTAATTTATTAGAACACACTGGCGCAACGAATATCGGCAAAAAAAAAATTGTTTGCGTTCGTGACTATATATCGCCATTAGGACCTCTGAAAACTGAAAAAAGGTTTGTATATACATAAGTGAGAAAAAAACATTGTAATTAGAAAAATTCACTATACACTAAAGTGTAAACTTAGTAAAATGTTTCATTCTAATACAAGCCAATAAGATCATAATACAGCAATTATAAATTGATTCTTATTCCACGGCATATTTGAAGTTGTACGTACAGTGCGACCTCGACAAATGCACTTTCTTGATTAGAAAACCATTTCATTTATAATCACTGCTGAATCAGCTAATGGATTTTTAAAAGAAAATCTCCAAATTATCTTAACTTTCTCAGTGTCTCGTTATATTCAGAAAATTATTTCCGACAAATCAAAACACAACAGCAAGAAAAAATAAAAAAAAATCTTAAAAACAGTCATACAAATCAAATATAAGATATCATTTTCACCTGCGTAGTTTTTACCAACATCGATGCAAATCTAAGGATTACCAAAAGCCAAAGTTCCCGCTATATTTTTCGAACACAATTCATCGAACTCCGGTGATAGAAGCATAAAGTAAGAAATGAAAGAAGTTATATTTGCTATATAAACAGATAATATTCATACCAAATTTCAAGAATATTCAAATTCAAGTTGGTGCGATGAATTCGGGAATAAATATGCATTTTGCATTTCTTATAAAATGTAGAAGTGTCACTATTACGATTTTGTCCATTTTCAATACCAATTCCATAATGACAAATTAAACATATATTTGCAAAATACCATGCAGGTGCATTGATTTGTTTGCATGTAATGGTGATTCCCACAGACATACGGACCGATATAGTTAAATCGACTCTGGAAGTGATGCTCAGCAAGAATATATATATATATGTATACTTTTCCATACATAGAAGCACAAGTATTGTTTCCTTCAGAGCGGTACAAGTATATAAGTTGCGCTACATAAATAATTTTATCCGGATCTTTTTCTTACCTTTCTCATATTATCTTACACATTTCTTACTTTTCTATGCAGAATTTCGGATCCGAATGCAATCATTTGCCGTTATAATTTGCTGGGTCAATGCAAGGATGAAAGTTGTAATTATGAGCACATACGTAATTCTACCGTTTAATCATTGATCCTCATGTAAAAACCTAGTTTTACAAAGATAATGTGCTAGAATAAAAGTCTTACCACAACAGAGAAGAAGAGGAATAAATGAATGCACTGGGAAAAGAAGACATATTTAATTATTGCATTATATTGCAACTAGAATTTTGTTGGGTAAGTTAAATTAATTCATTGTCGTAATAAGCTTAGATATTTTAACAAGGTTCAGTGTTAAATCTTAAAAAATATTTTTTAAATAGAAATCATAATTAAGTGAGTCAATTTTGTTATTAAAGTTTTATTCGCGGATATTAATTTTCACGGTTTTGAATGCTACGCTATTATATCGAGAGTGCTATTTCCTCGCTCAAAGTGTATGACAATATTTTAGGATTGCATAAATATATGTGTGTATGTAAGAAATCTTCTTTGCAGTTAATATAAGTTAAACGTATTTGGGTTTTCAGAATATAATATGTCTCAATTAAAATTACGTTTCTTTAAATCAAACATTCATTTTTATATAGTTTTTACTTGGTACTAAGTATCAATTACTGTTTAAAGTCAAATGAATATGAACATTAATTGAGTTAACAACATAAAATCTAAAATATGATGTATTTTTAAGGAAAAATGTTTTGTTAAAGAAATTAAATAAAAGTGAAAATATATAAAAGGTAACAATTTTATTTTTGTTATAACTTCTTCCGATACTTTAATACCATACACCAAACCATCTGGCTTTTAAGTGTTTCCTCTTATTATTATTAAATTATTTTTTTTTGTGTTTTTATGTTATTTAGCAGTAGTTTCAAAGTAACATTTTCATATAATAAAAGTTACACTTTTAAATACATGGATATATATTCCAATTCTGCGAAACTACTATGGCTTGTCTGCAGAAAGTGGATTAGATTCCAGATTTCAGACGTCAATGATATTTCAGTACTGCACAATTGGATACTTCTATTATTGTAGGATATAATATCTCTTCAGGCTTTTTTTCTGTCTAGCTGCACTTCGTATATTACGCAGATCAACGGGAAGTTTATTTAAAATGCTGGGCATTGCTACCTCCAACCTATTATCAGTAGAACATTTCTGGTTTTCCAAACATATGTTATCGGCGTTTAAGTGCAAGCAGTCATTATCGTGAAGTATTAGTTTAATGTTGCATGACTTGATACGGGGTTGTTTCACATTTATAACTTAAGTTTTAACAGCGTTTATAATAAGACCATTGTCATGTGAACATTTTTGTATCATATTGATTTGTTTCGGCATTATTTTTGCCGCCATCTCAACGTTATTATGTGTTACTACAACAGCAAAATCATCGGCATAAGCGAATACGTCAAATTAATACAGCAATTGCAACAAATCAGTGGTGAACAGAATAAAAAGAAGTCGGCCAAACTTAGAACCTTGAGGAACACCATACGTAATTTCATCGCTAACGGAATGCTCTATTTTAACTCTATACGTATAGCTTTTCACGAGGTATTGTATCAAACGCTTTGCTAAAATCAATAAATAGCAGCAAGGTATGCATTTGTTTACTCAAATATTCATTTAATTTAGATTCAAAATATCCCAGAAGTTTGTTAATGCTCTTCTCTTTTTGGAATCCAAATTGATCAGGATTTATTAGCCTATATCTTCTACAGAACGTACTAAGAGATTTTCCTTTTTCTTTAATCCGTTTAAAATGTTGAAAATTTCTATTTCGCTCGTTCTTTCGTTGTAAATTGAGTTCACGATGCCATCGGCCCTAACATGTATGGTGCGGCAAGCACATTGATGTGTTATTTTATCAATATTCTGTTTGAATTTAATGGCAAAAGTATTCGCGATCTCAGTCGACTGGTTGCAATTCATATTTCTAATTATAACAGCGTCAAAATCCATTACCTGTTACCTAAGATTTTATTAATTAGGCTCCAAGTTTTTCTCCTATCGTAACTACTTTCATGAAATAAGTGTCGGTAAAAATTATATTTTGTAACAATTAACTTCCTGTTAACTATATTACGAAAGGATTTGTATACACGCTCACAATTGTAATCAGTAAGCTTAAACAACCATTTCTTATACAATTTGTTCCTTGTTTTACTGTCCTTAAGTAGGTCGTTATTCATTCAAGGATTCCATTTCCCTTTTTATTTTTTGTATTCTTGCGCCATGCATTATCATATATCAATTTGAAGGTTTTATATAGACTTGAATACAAACCATCAGCTTTATCACAGTCCAGAAATTATCCCAGTTAATGCCCAGTTAAAAAGTCATTGGTAAATAGATAAAAGAGTGGTAGGTAAATACGCAACATTTCATTAAAGGCAAGGACCAAATACAGTATTTCCATAGGACTTTAAAAAGTTAGATATTTAAAACAACACGATCGTGGTAACGACAAAGTAAACGAATTAATAAGTAAACGCGTCTATGTTTTCAAACAATAAATTTTGCTTTTGATTTGTAATAGTTGTAACTTCGAAAATCACTGTGAATTCCCCGTAAGCAAGTTCTAAATCATGTGATGCAGTGCACGTGCTGAAAAAAAGAGCACATATATATCTATACATTTAATTCCTTTAGTATCAATTAACCTGCACACACTTATTAACAACAACGTAGACATAAACACACATAAAGCGAACAATGAGTTGTTGTAATTCAATGCCGCCGATGTACAGCAGGTCGTTAAGAATGACTACTCAGATATTTTCAGCCAGCGATTTTGTAGTGGTTGTTGAAACAAATGTTATGTTCTTCCCAAATCCAAAACCCAAATTATTAAACTTAACTTTAAACCTTTAAATTAAAAGTTAAAAGTTGAGTTTTTTAGATAACAGTTATATTCAGCGCTGATTCCATGTTCCATGTTCCAGCGCTGATTCCACATTCCATGATCTAAATGTTACTAAATAATATCCCTGTATGTCTACATTGTTGAAGTTGCTAGAAAATAAAGAAGATTAATCTCACGAGTTATCTGAGCGTGTATTAAAACATAAGAACTAGAACTAGTGGGGTCGCAGAAACCCTGCTAAATCTTATATACATATATATATTTATTATTTCGTAAGAACAAAGTTAAACGCACAGAAATTACATATTGATCGCGCAGACAGAACCTAGGAAGAATACACATGTTACCAAACATGCTGACATGCGAATAGAAAAAAACGCCGACATCTACAAAAGACAGAAACACCACCATGCGAACTTTTACAACAACCAGCTACACCCACGAACATAGTAAATCAGCCTTTTTCTCTGACACAAACACTAATACATTTATATACCAGAGACAGTAGACAAAGGTTCGCGTTTTTGAAGTATCTTGGTAGCCCTAAGAAATCCTCGTGTAATAGATATCGACCGTGCAAACGGCTCTTGTATTCTAAACGACCCACTGTGGCTCTTGTAGTCGAAGCGACCCGTTGTGGCTCTTTCTAGTACTAAGATATAAAAATTTTTAAGTAAATATAATAAAATCGATACTCAACATTGCTTTCGAGCTGAACTCTCTGAGTCAGTGCCAGATTGGTGGAAACACCATTTGAACGAAATTCGGAAACGCAGCTTGGAGTACTATTCGCAAGTCATTTTTCATCAAATCCTTTGGTGGAAGAGCAAATCCTTTGGTGGAAGGTATCTGCTTCATAATTGGGGCTTTTTTAGTCGCGGTTGGACTACTTCGGCACTGCAACGTTTTTTTTGCTGCCTTCCAAGCTCGCGGTAAGTAAGCATTGATCATGCAGTTGTTGAAACTAATTGTAAGGCACACTTTTCAGGATGACTTTTTTGCCTTGGAAAGCATAAAGAGATGTGAAAATTGATCTGAAGATGAGTTTGCTTGATTGTTTTCGGTAAGAACAGTGATCGTGGACGTGGAGCTTCCAATTTGTTCAATTTTGATTCCGACTTCATTACTAAAAACTGAGTTAGAGAAGATTCTATCGGAAGTTATTTTCGAAATGTTCAGCGAAAGTTATTTTCGAAATGTTCAGCGAAAGTTTCAGCGTTTTCAGCATCTCCAGTTACGACTGTGTTCCCATGGAAAATAGATTCCGACAGGAAGTTTTAAGGCTCTGCGTCAAGGCTCTGTTGAACATGGTGTTCGTGCACTGGAAACGACTCTAGGCGTTTTTCTTTAGTAGTCGACGGAGCGCAAACTCTTCTATTGATCGAAGCTTGGAAGAGATCCCAGTTTACTTTATTCAGCAGCACGGCAGTTTCGGCTGTTCACAGAATACTCTGCTTCAGTTTGATTGACAGTTCCACAAACAAAGAAATCAAGCGTCGATGGCGTAGGATTAAAGGTTCGAAGATACTGTGAGATGATTGTTAGCGAGTGTTCGTCTAGATGCAGGTCTAGCCAATCTGCATTTGCATTTTCATGCGTTGTACAGATAAACTTCCCGAAACTTTTGTTTTGTTTAAGTCACTCAACGAGCCGTAATATGCACCGAATAATTTTTCAGCGTCGTCAAAGAAATTAATTTTGGGATTCATTGAAGATTTCCGTTGCAGACAGTTAATGAAGCCGTGGAGGCAGACTTCTGACGCGATACTGGAACAGAAAGGGCGGCGAAGTTTTGCAGCTCCTTTGTCTTTATTGCATTTCTTTCAATGCTGGCCACCGTCTCTTTGTATTTAGGAAAGCATACATAATTAGCAGGATTCTTTTGGTAGTTGACGAAAAGACGTTTTCATGTTTGGGGTGGGATGAAATTCTTGGGAAGGAAGCAGGACCATCTTCGAGATGTAGTAGCCATAGCTGAAGACCAAATTGGCGATGCATATTCCAGTAAGGGACGAATTAATGAGTTGTAAAGAAATTTGTTGATATAAGGATCATTAAATTCCTTATGCCGAACGAAGCCACAGGCGGGAGAATAAGAAACTAATTGAAACATTACTCAAGAGTAAAGATTACTATACTTTAGTATCACACGAAGGTATGCCAACAGAACAAACATATTGTGGAAATATGAACATCAGCTTCTTTACAGAGAATCGTCCGTGCTCAATGCACATTTGGAGGAGCTCTTGGATATAAACAATTGCAATGTCGAGAAGGAATCTTGCCAAATAAGAGCAGAAGTTTCAACACAATATGTTGAGGAAATTGAAAACTTAGAAAAAAAAAGTAAGTTCAACTAATAATAATGTAATAATAAAATTCGTTACATAGTTACATACATGACATAGTTTACCAATTTCTGTTAATATAAGTTAAATTATTATGTAATGTAATATAAGTTAAATTGTTATGTAATTTATTTTGTAATCAATAAATTTATTCTAAATCAATAAAATTTTATTTTTATAGTTATTCCAATTATTTGGTCGTTAGATACAATTTTTTTCCTTTTCAGAAATTTAATTATAATACACAAAATTGCTTCGCTACTTTGGCAGAATTTTCCAATTGCTGTGCGAGATTATTGCATCGTTCGTTGTCTTATTATTATATTTGTTTTAGTTTTTTCTGCATAAGAAATGTTCACTTTACACAATTGTTACAATCATTTCATACAAAACCGCATAATTATTATTAATTTCAATAATTTAGCTCAATGTTTACACTTTTACTTCCCGTTTGTATACTGTGCGGCCATATTTCTATCCTGTTCAGAAATCGTACCCATTGATTGATAAAGAAACAAGAACAACAAAATGGTACTTCCCACGTATTATACACGTGAGTTCAACATACCAAACAGTCAAGTGTCAAACCGATTTTTTGAAGCGGCGAATAGCGAGTGTCTCATCTACTAATCTATGGTTTTAACCTCTTGTGTAATTTGTCTTGCTTTTTTTTTTTATTTATTATTTATTTATTTGTTTATAAATAATTCAAAACTAAGCTAACAGAGCTTTATAGCTGAAATTAAAAGTCAAGACATAATTTAATTTTCCATATAAATAACATTTTTCCGCTTATAAATAAATAAGGAATCAGAAAAATTCACAACTGCAGATACTGAATTAAAATCTGACCAAGCTTTCCCGGCTCGTCTCCCGGCATGTATCTGGAGGCAACGACGACAGTTTTTGTTCCCATCCCAGTCTTTACTGGCAGCTCAATTGCCACTAAGTCCCTGGTTAGGAATTCTGAAAGACAAATATAATTAGTACTTTTCTTAAGCAGTATCGCCGCACGTGGGACAGCGATGCGGTTATCATATATTACCTGCGTGTAGTTACCCGACAGTCCCAGAATTTTCCCCTTGTAGGCCCAGGGCTCCTGTAGCAGCACCATGTCAAGTTGCTCCTTGACCATTACTAAGCCATTATTAAGCTTTCCGAAACAGCTCATGCTGAAGATATAAAAGTTCTGCAGAATTGTAGATGTAAGAATTCATGACTTTTTCAAGAAATACGTGGAAGATTAATGCCGATGTTGGTAAGAGATACTCAGAATCGCTGGTCCCATGGAGAAGATTTACAGCCTCATGTCGGATACTCGCTCGCTTGGCGGACTGTCCGTACTTTTTTATTCTCTTTTGTGTTTTTTTGTTGTTTTTCTTCGTATTTGACGCCAGCGTCGATGGTTTTCGAAGAAAGTGTGCTGCCAAAAACCCAGACGGGCGTCAGTCGGACGCTAGATAATTTTGTTGGTATTTTACGTGCTCTCCAGACATTATCAGTTGTCATTCGTCGGACGATGCCTTTCTTAAAAACCTAGTCGGACGGAATTGAGACCGGAACAAAAAGCTGTCGACTAGAACAAAAAATTTGTGGTTGACAGACATTTTTGTAATGAAGTTTTTAAAAATAAATTTATAATTGTTAAAGAAATTTATTTATCAACTATTAAATTAATAATTACTAATTTATTACTTATTAAATTAATAATTACTAATTTATTAATTATTAAAGCAATAACTAATAATTTATTAATCGTTAAAGTAATAATATCTAATTTATTAATTGTTAAAGTAATAATATCTAATTTATTAATTGTTAAAGTAATAATACCTAATTTTTTAATTCATTATTAATTTATAAAACATTATTCTCCGATGTTCTTCGAGATGTAGTAGTCATAGCTGAAGACCAAATTGGCGATGCATATTCCAGTAAGGGACGAATTAATGAGTTGTAAAGAAATTTGTTGATATAAGGATAATTAAATTCCTTTGCCCAGCGCTTTATAAATCCTAGTAGGCTCAACGATATACTGGTTATTCGATCGATATGGGCATGAAAACGAAGTTTAGGATCCAACACAACAACAAGATCCTCCGCGGTGTTTAATATTTCCAATTTATGATTGTCAATAGAGTAAGAATAATTGAAATGATTTATTCGAGAAAAAGTCATTTGTTTGCTTTTTAACCAGTTACAAATAAACACTTTGTTAAGGACCAATTTTCATTTATGATGTGATGTCTAAATACGCTGACTTGCCTGAAACACAGTTGGACATACAGGAGGCAAGATACAAAATCAGCTGTCAAAATTACACAGGCTCTTATGGGAATCAAGAAAAAAATAAGTTATCTGAGAGCATTCGTATGTAGATAAACATTCAATTGCATGCGAGTCAGCTCTAATTCTAATTTGACACATTGTGTATGCGTGCTCTTCTTCTGCTTCCTTTCAATAATTTGTGTACTTTTGTATTATTTTTCAGAAGATTTAATAATTTCTCATAGTTTCAAAATGTAACTACATATTTAATGAACGAAACAAATATTTGATGAATTTTAATAACTCCAATATTGCAGAATGGACCAAATCGAAGAAAAGTTAATTGAGCTCGTCCGGTCGCACAGGGAGCTGTACGACTTGCAGTGCCCATTGTATAAAAATGTGCACCATAAGTCGAAGACGTGGGCACTCATAGGAGCCCAACTAAACTTAGACGGTTAGTAATGATAAATTGAATTGGGCGGGCGATTTTGGTCTGATTTGTAGGGATAGGGAGAGATAGACCGAGCAAGGCTTTGGGGGGAAAAATTTAGACTTGTCCTCCCAATCGATTAAAATAGTAAATAGACTCCTTAGATGTCATACGTTACTGAAAGACTATCTCGTCAGGCAGTGGATTCAGCAATATAAGAAGTAATAAAATCGCTCTTCAGTTCAGGGTTTCACACTACGGGTGTTTTCATAATATTGTGCATTCCCTGTGTTTTAACCATAGATTAGTAGGTGAGACACTCGAAAATTTCCTTTATACACTAATGCATTTTTGCTGGAATTCCACTGATACAATGAAATAAAACTTCGATTCGCTGCAAAAAAAGTGTAGCCTCGCCGTAAATAAGTGTAGCCTCGCCGTAAATAATGTAGCTTTGCCGCAAAAATTTTTTAGCAAGCACTCATGGAAAATTTATTTTAAGGGGTTTGTTTATCGAAACGTCAAAATAAATAATTATAAATATTATGTTTTTTATTCGTGAAAAAGATATATAAAACATAGTTTTAATGTTAATAAATATATTCTATCACATTTTACACAGCATTTCCAAATTTGATTCGTTATATTTTCTATAAATCCAGTCTGTAATCAAAACTTTTTTGTTATGAATACGCAATTATGCGCCTATTTGCGAAAATATTTTAGAATGATGTTAGGAGAGTAGTATAAATGAAACTGAATACAAATTGTTGCAAAATAGTTGAAAATTATACGTTATTGGCCTAGTTGGGGCTCTAAAACCCTTTAGCACCTACGGTTGCACTGTTAAGAAATCGTACCCATTGATTGATAAAGAAACAAGAACAACAAAATGGTACTTCCCACGTATTATACATGTGAGTTCAACATACCAAACAGTCAAGTGTCAAACCGATTTTTTGAAGCGGCGAATAGCGAGTGTCTCATCTACTAATCTATGGTTTTAACCTCTTGTGTAATTTGGCTTGCTTTTTTTTTATTTATTATTTATTTATTTGTTTATAAATAATTTAAAACTAAGCTAACAAAGCTTTATAGCTGAAATTAAAAGTCAAGACATAATTTAATTTTCCATATAAATAACATTTTTCCGCTTTTAAATAAATAAGGAATCAGAAAAATTCACAACTGCAGATACTGAATTAAAATCTGACCAAGTTTTTCGAAACAGCTCATGCTGAAGATATAATAGTTCTGCAGAATTGTAGATGTAAGAATTCATGACTTTTTCAAGAAATACGTGGAAGATTAATGCCGATGTTGACAAGAGATACTCAGAATCGCTGGTCCCATGGAGAAGATTTACAGCCTCATGTCGGATACTCGCTCGCTTGACGGACTGTCCGTACTTTTTTATTCTCTTTTGTGTTTTTGGTTGTTTTTCTTCGTATTTGACGCCAGCGTCGATGGTTTTCGAAGAAAGTGCGCTGCCAAAAACCCAGACGGGCGTCAGTCGGACGCTAGATAATTTTGTTGGTATTTTACGTGCTTTCCAGACATTATCAGTTGTCATTCGTCGGACGATGCATTTCTTAAAAACCTAGTCGGACGGAATTGAGACCGGCACAAAAAGCTGTCGACTAAAACAAAAAATTTGTGGTTGACAGAAATTTTTGTAACGAAGTTTTTAAAAATAAATTTATAATTGTTAAAGAAATTTATTTATCAACTATTAAATTAATAACTACTAATTTATTACTTATTAAATTAATAATTACTAATTTATTAATTATTAAAGCAATAACTAATAATTTATTAATCGTTAAAGTAATAATACCTAATTTATTAATTGTTAAAGTAATAATACCTAATTTATTATTTGTTAAAGTAATAATACCTAATTTGTTAATTATTAATTCATTATGAATTTATAAAACATTATTCTCCGATGTTCTTCGAGATGTAGTAGCCATAGCTGAAGACCAAATTGGCGATGCATATTCCAGTAAGGGACGAATTAATGAGTTGTAAAGAAATTTTTTGATATAAGGATCATTAAATTCCTTTGCCCAGCGCTTTATAAATCCTAGTAGGCTCAACGATATACTGGTTATTCGATCGATATGGGCGTGAAAACGAAGTTTAGGATCCAACACAACAACAAGATCCTCCGCGGTGTTTAATATTTGCAATTTATGATTGTCAATAGAGTAAGAATAATTGAAATGATTTATTCGAGAAAAAGTCATTTGTTTGCTTTTTAACCAGTTACAAATAAACACTTTGTTAATGACCAATTTTCATTTATGATGTGTTGTCTAAATACGCTGACTTGCCTGAAACACAGTTGGGCATACAAGAGGCAAGATACAAAATCAGCTGTCAAAATTACACAGGCTCTTATGGGAATCAAGAAAAAAATAAGTTATCTGAGAGCATTCGTATGTAGATAAACATTCAATTGCATGCGAGTCAGCTCTAATTCTAATTTGACACATTGTGTATGCGTGCTCTTCTTCTGCTTCCTTTCAATAATTTGTGTACTTTTGTATTATTTTTCATAAGATTTAATAATTTCTCATAGTTTCAAAATGTAACTACATATTTAATGAACGAAACAAATATTTGATGAATTTTAATAACTCCAATATTGCAGAATGGACCAAATCGAAGAAAAGTTAATTGAGCTCGTCCGGTCGCACAGGGAGCTGTACGACTTGCAGTGCCCATTGTATAAAAATGTGCACCATAAGTCGAAGACGTGGGCACTCATAGGAGCCCAACTAAACTTAGACGGTTAGTAATAATAAATTGAATTGGGCGGGCGATTTTGGTCTGATTTGTAGGGATAGGGAGAGATAGACCGAGCAAGGCTTTGGGGGGAAAAATTTAGACTTGTCCTCCCAATCGATTAAAATAGTAAATAGACTCCTTAGATGTCATACGTTACTGAAAGACTATCTCGTCAGGCAGTGGATTCAGCAATATAAGAAGTAATCAAATCGCTCTTCAGTTCAGGGTTTCACACTACGGGTGTTTTCATAATATTGTGCATTCCCTGTGTTTTAACCAGGGTGTTTTTCTGTGTGAGACACTCGAAAATTTCCTTTATACACTAATGCATTTTTGCTGGAATTCCACTGATACAATGAAATAAGACTTCGATTCGCTGCAAAAAAAGTGTAGCCTCGCCGTAAATAAGTGTAGCCTCGCCGTAAATAATGTAGCTTTGCCGCAAAAATTTTTTAGCAATCACTCATGGAAAATTTATTTTAAGGGGTTTGTATATCGAAACGTCAAAATAAATAATTATAAATATTATGTTTTTTATTCGTGAAAAACATATATAAAACATAGTTTTAATGTTAATAAATATATTCTATCACATTTTACACAGCATTTCCAAATTTGATTCGTTATATTTTCTATAAATCCAGCCTGTAATCAAAACTTTTTTGTTATGAATACGCAATTATGCGCCTAATTGCGAAAATATTTTAGAATGATGTTAGGAGAGTAGTATAAATGAAACTGAATACAAATTGTTGCAAAATAGTTGGAAATTATACGTTATTGGCCTAGTTGGGGCTCTAAACCCCTTTAGCACCTACGGTTGCACTGTTAAGAAATCGTACCCATTGATTGATATAGAAACAAGAACAACAATATGGTACCTCCCACGTATAATATACGTGAGTTCAACATACCAAACAGTCAAGTGTCAAACGGATTTTTTGAAGCGGCGAATAGCGAGTGTCTCATCTACTAATCTATGGTTTTAACCTCTTGTGTAATTTGTCTTGCTTTTTTTTTTATTTATTATTTATTTATTAAAATTATTATTAAAACTAAGCTAACAGAGCTTTATAGCTGAAATTAAAAGTCAAGACATAATTTAATTTTCCATATAAATAACATTTTTTCGCTTAGAAATAAATAAGGAATGAGAAAAATTCACAACTGCAGATACTGAATTAAAATCTGACCAAGCTTTCCGAAACAGCTCATGCTGAAGATATAAAAGTTCTGCAGAATTGTAGATGTAAGAATTCATGACTTTTTCAAGAAATACGTGGAAGATTAATGCCGATGTTGATAAGAGATACTCAGAATCGCTAGTCCATGGAGAAGATTTACAGCCTCATGTCGGATACTCGCTCGCTTGACGGACTGTCCGTACTTTTTTATTCTCTTTTGAGTTTTTGTTTGTTTTTCTTCGTATTTGACGCCAGCGTCGATGGTTTTCGAAGAAAGTGCGCTGCCAAAAACCCAGACGGGCGTCAGTCGGACGCTAGATAATTTTGTTGGTATTTTACGTGCTTTCCAGACATTATCAGTTGTCATTCGTCGGACGATGCATTTCTTAAAAACCTAGTCGGACGGAATTGAGACCGGCACAAAAAGCTGTCAACTAGAACAAAAAATTTGTGGTTGAAAGAAATTTCTGTAACGAATTTTTTAAAAATAAATTTATAATTGTTAAAGAAATTTATTTATCAACTATTAAATTAATAATTACTAATTTATTACTTATTAAATTAATAATTACTAATTTATTAATTATTAAAGCAATAACTAATAATTTATTAATCGTAAAGTAATAATACCTAATTTATTAATTGTTAAAGTAATAATACCTAATTTATTAATTGTTAAAGTAATAATACCTAATTTTTTAATTCATTATTAATTTATAAAACATTATTCTCCGATGTTCTTCGAGATGTAGTAGTCATAGCTGAAGACCAAATTGGCGATGCATATTCCAATAAGGGACGAATTAATGAGTTGTAAAGAAATTTGTTGATATAAGGATCATTAAATTCCTTTGCCCAGCGCTTTATAAATCCTAGTAGGCTCAACGATATACTGGTTATTCGATCGATATGGGCGTGAAAACGAAGTTTAGGATCCAACACAACAACAAGATCCTCCGCGGTGTTTAATATTTCCAATTTATGATTGTCAATAGAGTAAGAATAATTGAAATGATTTATTCGAGAAAAAGTTATTTGTTTGCTTTTTAACCAGTTACAAATAAACACTTTGTTAATGACCAATTTTCATTTATGATGTGTCATCATTTATGATGTCTAAATACGCTGACTTGGTCGTCACTGACAAAAAATAAATACCGTGAAAAATCTAATAAAAAAAAATTTCCAATTACACAGGCTCTTATGGGAATCAAGAAAAAAATAAGTTATCTGAGAGCATGCGTATGTAGATAAACATTCAATTGCATGCGAGTCAGCTCTAATTCTAATTTGACACATTGTGTATGCGTGCTCTTCTTCTGCTTCCTTTCAATAATTTGTGTACTTTTGTATTATTTTTCAGAAGATTTAATAATTTCTCATAGTTTCAAAATGTAAGTACATATTTAATGAACGAAACAAATATTTGATGAATTTTAATAACTCCAATATTGCAGAATGGACCAAATCGAAGAAAAGTTAATTGAGCTCGTCCGGTCGCACAGGGAGCTGTACGACTTGCAGTGCCCATTTTATAAAAATGTGCACCATGTCGAAGACGTGGGCACTCATAGGAGCCCAACTAAACTTAGACGGTTAGTAATAATAAATTGAATTGGGCGGGCGATTTTGGTCTGATTTGTAGGGATAGGGAGAGATAGGCCGAGCAAGCCTTGGTGGGAAAAATTTAGACTTGTCCTCCCAATCGATTAAAATAGTAAATAGACTCTTTAGATGTCATACGTTCGTGAAAGACTATCTCGTCAGGCAGTGGATTCAGCAGTATAAGAAGTAATAAGATCGCTCTTCAGGGTTTCACACTACGGGTGTTTTTATAATATTGTGCATTCCCTGTGTTTTAACCATAGATTAGTAGGTGAGACACCCGAAAATTTCCTTTATACACTAATGCATTTTTGCTGGAATTCCACTGATACAATGAAAGAAAACTTCGATTCGCTGCAAAAAAATTGTAGCCTCGCCGTAAATAAGTGTAACCTCGCCGTAAATAATGTAGCTTTGCCGCAAAAATTTTTTAGCAAGCACTCATGGAAAATTTATTTTAAGGGGTTTGTATATCGAAACGTCAAAATAAATAATTATAAATATTATGTTTTTTATTCGTGAAAAACATATATAAAACATAGTTTTAATGTTAATAAATATATTCTATCACATTTTACACAGCATTTCCAAATTTGATTCGTTATATTTTCTATAAATCCAGTCTGTAATCAAAACTTTTTTGTTATGAATACGCAATTATGCGCCTAATTGCGAAAATATTTTAGAATGATGTTAGGCGAGTAGTATAAATGAAACTGAATACAAATTGTTGCAAAATAGTTGGAAATTATACGTTATTGGCCTAGTTGGGGCTCTAAAACCCTTTAGCACCTACGGTTGCACTGTTAAGAAATCGTACCCATTGATTGATAAAGAAACAAGAACAACAATATGGTACTTCCCACGTATTATATACGTGAGTTCAACATACCAAACAGTCAAGTGTCAAACCGATTTTTTGAAGCGGCGAATAGCGAATGTCTCATCTACTAATCTATGGTTTTAACCTCTTGTGTAATTTGTCTTGCTTTTTTTTATACCCTACACCTTAAGGTTGAGGGTATATTCACTTTCTACCGGAGTGTATACCGCTAAGAACTAGACAAGATAGGTATGAAAAAGTATATATATTCTTGATCAGCATCACTCCCAAAATTGAAATAACGATGTCTGTCCGTCTGTCTGTCTGTCTGTCTGTCCGTTGAAATCACGATCACAGGAGTACGGATTAAGATTTCAAAATGAAATTGGGCAAAAATATTTTTTGCTATGTTGGGGTGTTTCGTATTAAAAATGGGCAAAATCGCCCAAGGACCACGCCTACTTTTTATATCGAGAGTGCAGGTACCTCTGTTTTGCCTATTAAAAAAGGACATATCAGCATCACTTTTTGAGAGAAGACAAGAAAATTTAATATGTAGGTTTAGACTAATGCTTCCAGTTAATATGCCAAATATGGGCGTGATCCGCCCACTTTTAGTTTACATAGGTCATGGTGTACATAATATTGTAGTTTGAGAACCAATAATATTCTGTTGGGAAAAAATTGGTGGGCCGTGCCTCCTTATGCTTTCACTTATGAAACTGCATACAGCTATCATGACGGCGTAGTTGTAGAAATTTCATAGGAGTATAAAGTTTTGCCTTTTAGAAGTGGTGCGATATAATTATTATTATTATATATATATTGTATATTTATTATTAGATATATAATATATATATTGTATATATATACGAGTATATTATATCCCACCACTTCTAAATATATATACGAGTATATATGCAGTTTTAAGGTGTAGGGTATTTCGGCTACAGCCCGGCTGTAGACAACACCTTTACTAGTTTTATTTATTATTTATTTATTTGTTTATAAATAATTCAAAACTAAGCTAACAGAGCTTTATAGCTGAAATTAAAAGTCAAGACATAATTTAATTTTCCATATACATAAATAACATTTTTCCGCTTAGAAATAAATAAGGAATCAGAAAAATTCACAACTGCAGATACTGAATTAAAATCTGACCAAGCTTTCCGAAACAGCTCATGCTGAAGATATAAAAGTTCTGCAGAATTGTAGATGTAAGAATTCATGACTTTTTCAAGAAATACGTGGAAGATTAATGCCGATGTTGATAAGAGATACTCAGAATCGCTGGTCCCATGGAGAAGATTTACAGCCTCATGTCGGAAACTCGCTCGCTTGACGGACTGTCCGTACTTTTTTATTCTCTTTTGTGTTTTTGGTTGTTTTTCTTCGTATTTGACGCCAGTGTCGATGGTTTTCGAAGAAAGTGCGCTGCCAAAAACCCAGACGGGCGTCAGTCGGACGCTAGATAATTTTGTTGGTATTTTACGTGCTTTCCAGACATTATCAGTTGTCATTCGTCGGACGATGCATTTCTTAAAAACCTAGTCGGACGGAATTGAGACCAGCACAAAAAGCTGTCGACTAGAACAAAAAATTTGTGGTTGACAGAAATTTTTGTAACGAAGTTTTTAAAAATAAATTTATAATTGTTAAAGAAATTTATTTATCAACTATTAAATTAATAATTACTAATTTATTACTTATTAAATTAATAATTACTAATTTATTAATTATTAAAGCAATAACTAATAATTTATTAATCGTAAAGTAATAATACCTAATTTATTAATTGTTAAAGTAATAATACCTAATTTATTAATTGTTAAAGTAATAATACCTAATTTTTTAATTCATTATTAATTTATAAAACATTATTCTCCGATGTTCTTCGAGATGTAGTAGTCATAGCTGAAGACCAAATTGGCGATGCATATTCCAATAAGGGACGAATTAATGAGTTGTAAAGAAATTTTTTGATATAAGGATCATTAAATTCCTTTGCTCAGCGCTTTATAAATACTAGTAGGCTCAACGATATACTGGTTATTCGATCGATATGGGCGTGAAAACGAAGTTTAGGATCCAACACAACAACAAGATCCTCCGCGGTGTTTAATATTTCCAATTTGTCAATAGAGTAAGAATAATTGAAATGATTTATTCGAGAAAAAGTCATTTGTTTGCTTTTTAACCAGTTACAAATAAACACTTTGTTAATGACCAATTTTCATTTATGATGTGATGTCTAAATACGCTGACTTGGTCGTCACTGACAAAAAATAAATACCGTGAAAAATCTAATAAAAAAAAATTTCCAATTACACAGGCTCTTATGGGAATCAAGAAAAAAATAAGTTATCTGAGAGCATGCGTATGTAGATAAACATTCAATTGCATGCGAGTCAGCTCTAATTCTAATTTGACACATTGTGTATGCGTGCTCTTCTTCTGCTTCCTTTCAATAATTTGTATACTTTTGTATTATTTTTCAGAAGATTTAATAATTTCTCATAGTTTCAAAATGTAAGTACATATTTAATGAACGAAACAAATATTTGATGAATTTTAATAACTCCAATATTGCAGAATGGACCAAATCGAAGAAAAGTTAATTGAGCTCGTCCGGTCGCACAGGGAGCTGTACGACTTGCAGTGCCCATTTTATAAAAATGTGCACCATAAGTCGAAGACGTGGGCACTCATAGGAGCCCAACTAAACTTAGACGGTTAGTAATAATAAATTGAATTGGGCGGGCGATTTTGGTCTGATTTGTAGGGATAGGGAGAGATAGACCGAGCAAGCCTTGGTGGGAAAAATTTAGACTTGTCCTCCCAATCGATTAAAATAGTAAATAGACTCTTTAGATGTCATACGTTCGTGAAAGACTATCTCGTCAGGCAGTGGATTCAGCAATATAAGAAGTAATAAAATCGCTCTTCAGTTCAGGGTTTCACACTACGGGTGTTTTCATAATATTGTGCATTCCCTGTGTTTTAACCATAGATTAGTAGGTGAGACACTCGAAAATTTCCTTTATACACTAATGCATTTTTGCTGGAATTCCACTGATACAATGAAATAAAACTTCGATTCGCTGCAAAAAAAGTGTAGCCTCGCCGTAAATAAGTGTAGCCTCGCCGTAAATAATGTAGCTTTGCCGCAAAAATTTTTTAGCAAGCACTCATTGAAAATTTATTTTAAGGGGTTTGTATATCGAAACGTCAAAATAAATAATTATAAATATTATGTTTTTTATTCGTGAAAAAGATATATAAAACATAGTTTTAATGTTAATAAATATATTCTATCACATTTTACACAGCATTTCCAAATTTGATTCGTTATATTTTCTATAAATCCAGTCTGTAATCAAAACTTTTTTGTTATGAATACGCAATTATGCGCCTATTTGCGAAAATATTTTAGAATGATGTTAGGAAAGTAGTATAAATGAAACTGAATACAAATTGTTGCAAAATAGTTTAAAATTATACGTTATTGGCCTAGTTGGGGCTCTAAAACCCTTCAGCACCTACGGTTGCACTGTTAAGAAATCGTACCCATTGATTGATAAAGAAACAAGAACAACAAAATGGTACTTCCCACGTATTATACACGTGAGTTCAACATACCAAACAGTCAAGTGTCAAACCGATTTTTTGAAGCGGCGAATAGCGAGTGTCTCATCTACTAATCTATGGTTTTAACCTCTTGTGTAATTTGGCTTGCTTTTTTTTTATTTATTATTTATTTATTTGTTTATAAATAATTCAAAACTAAGCTAACAGAGCTTTATAGCTGAAATTAAAAGTCAAGACATAATTTAATTTTCCATATAAATAACATTTTTCCGCTTATAAATAAATAAGGAATCAGAAAAATTCACAACTGCAGATACTGAATTAAAATCTGACCAAGCTTTCCCGGCTCGTCTCCCGGCATGTATCCGGAGGCAACGACGACAGTTTTTGTTCCCATCCCAGTCTTCACTGGCAGCTCAATTGCCACTAAGTCCCTGGTTAGGAATTCTGAAAGACAAATATAATTAGTACTTTTCTTAGGCAGTATCGCCGCACGTGGGACAGCGATGCGGTTATCATATATTACCTGCGTGTAGTTACCCGACAGTCCCAGAATTTTCCCCTTGTAGGCCCAGGGCTCCTGTAGCAGCACCATGTCAAGTTGCTCCTTGACCATTACTAAGCCATTATTAAGCTTTCCGAAACAGCTCATGCTGAAGATATAAAAGTTCTGCAGAATTGTAGATGTAAGAATTCATGACTTTTTCAAGAAATACGTGGAAGATTAATGCCGATGTTGGTAAGAGATACTCAGAATCGCTGGTCCCATGGAGAAGATTTACAGCCTCATGTCGGATACTCGCTCGCTTGGCGGACTGTCCGTACTTTTTTATTCTCTTTTGTGTTTTTGGTTGTTTTTCTTCGTATTTGACGCCAGCACCGATGGTTTTCGAAGAAAGTGCGCTGCCAAAAACCAAGACGGGCGTCAGTCGGACGCTAGATAATTTTGTTGGTATTTTACGTGCTTTCCAGACATTATCAGTTGTCATTCGTCGGACGATGCCTTTCTTAAAAACCTATCGGACGGAATTGAGACCGGCACAAAAAGCTGTCGACTAGAACAAAAAATTTGTGGTTGACAGAAATTTTTGTAATGAAGTTTTTAAAAATAAATTTATAATTGTTAAAGAAATTTATTTATCAACTATTAAATTAATAATTACTAATTTATTACTTATTAAATTAATAATTACTAATTTATTAATTATTAAAGCAATAACTAATAATTTATTAATCGTTAAAGTAATAATATCTAATTTATTAATTGTTAAAGTAATAATACCTAATTTATTAATTGTTAAAGTAATAATACCTAATTTTTTAATTCATTATTAATTTATAAAACATTATTCTCCGATGTTCTTCGAGATGTAGTAGTCATAGCTGAAGACCAAATTGGCGATGTATATTCCAATAAGGGACGAATTAATGAGTTGTAAAGAAATTTGTTGATATAAGGATCATTAAATTCCTTTGCCCAGCGCTTTATAAATCCTAGTAGGCTCAACGATATACTGGTTATTCGATCGATATGGGCGTGAAAACGAAGTTTAGGATCCAACACAACAACAAGATCCTCCGCGGTGTTTAATATTTCCAATTTATGATTGTCAATAGAGTAAGAATAATTGAAATGATTTATTCGAGAAAAAGTCATTTGTTTGCTTTTTAACCAGTTACAAATAAACACTTTGTTAATGACCAATTTTCATTTATGATGTGATGTCTAAATACGCTGACTTGGTCGTCACTGACAAAAAATAAATACCGTGAAAAATCTAATAAAAAAAAATTTCCAATTACACAGGCTCTTATGGGAATCAAGAAAAAAAGAAAATATCTGAGAGCATTCGTATGTAGATAAACATTCAATTGCATGCGAGTCAGCTCTAATTCTAATTTGACACATTGTGTATGCGTGCTCTTCTTCTGCTTCCTTTCAATAATTTGTGTACTTTTGTATTATTTTTCAGAAGATTTAATAATTTCTCATAGTTTCAAAATGTAACTACATATTTAACGAACGAAACAAATATTTGATGAATTTTAATAACTCCCATATTGCAGAATGGACCAAATCGAAGAAAAGTTAATTGAGATCGTCCGGTCGCACAGGGAGCTGTACGACTTGCAGTGCCCATTGTATAAAAATGTGCACCATAAGTCAAAGACGTGGGCACTCATAGGAGCCCAACTAAACTTAGACGGTTAGTAATAATAAATTGAATTGGACGGGCGATTTTGGTCTGATTTGTAGGGATAGGGAGAGATAGACCGAGCAAGCCTTGGGGGGAAAAATTTAGACTTGTCCTCCCAATCGATTAAAATAGTAAATAGACTCCTTAGATGTCATACGTTCGTGAAAGACTATCTCGTCAGGCAGTGGATTCAGCAGTATAAGAAGTAATAAGATCGCTCTTCAGTTCAGGGTTTCACACTACGGGTGTTTTTATAATATTGTGCATTCCCTTTGTTTTAACCATAGATTAGTAGGTGAGACACTCGAAAATTTCCTTTATACACTAATGCATTTTTGCTGGAATTCCACTGATACAATGAAAGAAAACTTCGATTCGCTGCAAAAAAAGTGTAGCCTCGCCGTAAATAGGTGTAGCCTCGCCGTAAATAATGTAGCTTTGCCGCAAAAATTTTTTAGCAAACACTCATGGAAAATTTATTTTAAGGGGTTTGTATATCGAAACGTCAAAATAAATAATTATAAATATTATGTTTTTTATTCGTGAAAAACATATATAAAACATAGTTTTAATGTTAATAAATATATTCTATCACATTTTACACAGCATTTCCAAATTTGATTCGTTATATTTTCTATAAATCCAGTCTGTAATCAAAACTTTTTTGTTATGAATACGCAATTATGCGCCTAATTGCGAAAATATTTTAGAATGATGTTAGGCGAGTAGTATAAATGAAACTGAATACAAATTGTTGCAAAATAGTTGGAAATTATACGTTATTGGCCTAGTTGGGGCTCTAAAACCCTTTAGCACCTACGGTTGCACTGTTAAGAAATCGTGCCCATTGATTGATAAAGAAACAAGAACAACAATATGATACTTCCCACGTATTATATACGTGAGTTCAACATACCAAACAGTCAAGTGTCAAACCGATTTTTTGAAGCGGCGAATAGCGAGTGTCTCATCTACTAATCTATGGTTTTAACCTCTTGTGTAATTTGTCTTGCTTTTTTTTATACCCTACACCTTAAGGTTGAGGGTATATTTACTTTCTACCGGAGTGTATACCGCTAAGAACTAGACAAGATAGGTATGGAAAAGTATATATATTCTTGATCAGCATCACTTCCAAAATTGAAATAACGATGTCTGTCCGTCTGTCTGTCTTTCTGTCTGTCCGTTGAAATCACGATAACAGGAGAACGGATTAAGATTTCAAAATGAAATTGGGCAAAAATATTTTTTGCTATGTTGGGGTGTTTCGTATTGAAAATGGGCAAAATCGCCCAAATCCACGCCTACTTTTTATATCGAGAGTGCAGGTACCTCTGTTTTGCCTATTAAAAAAGGACATATCAGCATCACTTTTTGAGAGAAGACAAGAAAATTTAATATGTAGGTTTAGACTAATGCTTCCAGTTAATATGCCAAATATGGGCGTGATCCGCCCACTTTTAGTTTACATAGGTCATGGAGGGTTTTATATGGATTGTATTGAAAAGTATATGTTTCCTGAATAATGGTGTACATAATATTGTAGTTTGTGAACCAATAATATTCTGTTGGGAAAAAATGGGTGGGCCGCGCCTCCTTATGCTTTCACTTATGAAACTGCATACAGCTATCATGACGGCGTAGTTGTAGAAATTTCATAGGAGTATAAAGTTTTGCCTTTTAGAAGTGGTGCGATATAATTATTATTATTATATATATATTGTATATTTATTATTAGATATATAATATATATATTGTATATATATACGAGTATATTATATCGCACCACTTCTAAATATATATACGAGTATATATGCAGCTTTAAGGTGTAGGGTATTTCGGCTACAGCCCGGCTGTAGACAACACCTTTACTAGTTTTATTTATTATTTATTTATTTGTTTATAAATAATTCAAAACTAAGCTAACAGAGCTTTATAGCTGAAATTAAAAGTCAAGACATAATTTAATTTTCCATATACATAAATACCATTTTTCCGCTTAGAAATAAATAAGGAATCAGAAAAATTCACAACTGCAGATACTGAATTAAAATCTGACCAAGCTTTCCGAAACAGCTCATTCTGAAGATATAAAAGTTCTGCAGAATTGTAGATGTAAGAATTCATGACTTTTTCAAGAAATACGTGGAAGATTAATGCCGATGTTGATAAGAGATACTCAGAATCGCTGGTCCCATGGAGAAGATTTACAGAATCATGTCGGATACTCGCTCGCTTGACGGACTGTCCGTACTTTTTTATTCTCTTTTGTGTTTTTGGTTGTTTTTCTTCGTATTTGACGCCAGCGTCGATGGTTTTCGAAGAAAGTGCGCTGCCAAAAACCCAGACGGGCGTCAGTCGGACGCTAGATAATTTTGTTGGTATTTTACGTGCTTTCCAGACATTATCAGTTGTCATTCGTCGGACGATGCCTTTCTTAAAAACCTAGTCGGACGGAATTGAGACCGGCACAAAAAGCTGTCGACTAGAACAAAAAATTTGTGGTTGACAGAAATTTTTGTAACGAACTTTTAAAAATAAATTTATAATTGTTAAAGAAATTTATTTATCAACTATTAAATTAATAATTACTAATTTATTACTTATTAAATTAATAATTACTAATTTATTAATTATTAAAGCAATAACTAATAATTTATTAATTGTTAAAGTAATAATACCTAATTTATTAATTGTTAAAGTAATAATACCTAATTTATTAATTGTTAAAGTAATAATACCTAATTTTTTAATTAATTATTAATTTATAAAACATTATTCTCCGATGTTCTTCGAGATGTAGTAGTCATAGCTGAAGACCAAATTGGCGATGCATATTCCAGTAAGGGACGAATTAATGAGTTGTAAAGAAATTTGTTGATATAAGGATCATTAAATTCCTTTGCCCAGCGCTTTATAAATCCTAGTAGGCTCAACGATATACTGGTTATTCGATCGATATGGGCGTGAAAACGAAGTTTAGGATCCAACACAACAACAAGATCCTCCGCGGTGTTTAATATTTCCAATTTATGATTGTCAATAGAGTAAGAATAATTGAAATGATTTATTCGAGAAAAAGTCATTTGTTTGCTTTTTAACCAGTTACAAATAAACACTTTATTAATGACCGATTTTCATTTATGATGTGATGTCTAAATACGCTGACTTGGTCGTCACTGACAAAAAATAAATACCGTGAAAAATCTAATAAAAAAAAATTTCCAATTACACAGGCTCTTATGGGAATCAAGAAAAAAATAAGTTATCTGAGAGCATTCGTATGTAGATAAACATTCAATTGCATGCGAGTCAGCTCTAATTCTAATTTGACACATTGTGTATGCGTGCTCTTCTTCTGCTTCCTTTCAATAATTTGTGTACTTTTGTATTATTTTTCAGAAGATTTAATAATTTCTCATAGTTTCAAAATGTAAGTACATATTTAATGAACGAAACAAATATTTGATGAATTTTAATAACTCCAATATTGCAGAATGGACCAAATAGAAGAAAAGTTAATTGAGCTCATCCGGTCGCACAGGGAGCTGTACGACTTGCAGTGCCCATTTTATAAAAATGTGCACCATAAGTCGAAGACGTGGGCACTCATAGGAGCCCAACTAAACTTAGACGGTTAGTAATAATAAATTGAATTGGGCGGGCGATTTTGGTCTGATTTGTAGGGATAGGGAGAGATAGACCGTGCAAGCCTTGGTGGGAAAAATTTAGACTTGTCCTCCCAATCGATTAAAATAGTAAATAGACTCCTTAGATGTCATACGTTCGTGAAAGACTATCTCGTCAAGCAGTGGATTCAGCAGTATAAGAAGTAATAAGATCGCTCTTCAGTTCAGGGTTTCACACTACGGGTGTTTTTATAATATTGTGCATTCCCTTTGTTTTAACCATAGATTAGTAGGTGAGACACTCGAAAATTTCCTTTATACACTAATGCATTTTTGCTGGAATTCCACTGATACAATGAAAGAAAACTTCGATTCGCTGCAAAAAAAGTGTAGCCTCGCCGTAAATAGGTGTAGCCTCGCCGTAAATAATGTAGCTTTGCCGCAAAAATTTTTTAGCAAACACTCATGGAAAATTTATATTAAGGGGTTTGTATATCGAAACGTCAAAATAAATAATTATAAATATTATGTTTTTTATTCGTGAAAAACATATATAAAACATAGTTTTAATGTTAATAAATATATTCTATCACATTTTACACAGCATTTCCAAATTTGATTCGTTATATTTTCTATAAATCCAGTCTGTAATCAAAACTTTTTTGTTATGAATACGCAATTATGCGCCTAATTGCGAAAATATTTTAGAATGATGTTAGGCGAGTAGTATAAATGAAACTGAATACAAATTGTTGCAAAATAGTTGGAAATTATACGTTATTGGCCTAGTTGGGGCTCTAAAACCCTTTAGCACCTACGGTTGCACTGTTAAGAAATCGTGCCCATTGATTGATAAAGAAACAAGAAGAACAATATGATACTTCCCACGTATTATATACGTGAGTTCAACATACCAAACAGTCAAGTGTCAAACCGATTTTTTGAAGCGGCGAATAGCGAGTGTCTCATCTACTAATCTATGGTTTTAACCTCTTGTGTAATTTGTCTTGCTTTTTTTATACCCTACACCTTAAGGTTGAGGGTATATTCACTTTCTATCGGAGTGTGTACCGCATAGAACTAGACAAGATAGGTATGGAAAAGTATATATATTCTTGATCAGCATCACTACCAAAATTGAAATAACGATGTCTGTCCGTCTGCCTGTCTTTCTGTCTGTCCGTTGAAATCACGATCACAGGAAAACGGATTAAGATTTCAAAATGAAATTGGGAAAAAATATTTTTTGCTATGTTGGGGTGTTTCGTATTGAAAATGGGCAAAATCGCCCAAGGACCACGCCTACTTTTTATATCGAGAGTGCAGGTACCTCTGTTTTGCCTATTAAAAAAGGACATATCAGCATCACTTTTTGAGAGAAGACAAGAAAATTTAATATGTAGGTTTAGACTAATGCTTCAAGTTAATATGCCAAATATGGGCGTGATCCGCCCACTTTTAGTTTACATAGGTCATGGAGGGTTTTATATGGATTGTATTGAAAAGTATATGTTTCCTGAATAATGGTGTACATAATATTGTAGTTTGTGAACCAATAATATTCTGTTGGGAAAAAATGGGTGGGCCGCGCCTCCTTATGCTTTCACTTATGAAACTGCATACAGCTATCATGACGGCGTAGTTGTAGAAATTTCATAGGAGTATAAAGTTTTGCCTTTTAGAAGTGGTGCGATATAATTATTATTATTATTACTTTTATTACCACTTTTTTTTTACCACTTTTAGAAGTGGTGCGATATAATTATTATTATTATTATATATACATTGTATATTTATTATTAGATATATAATATATATATTGTATATATATACGAGTATATTATATCGCACCACTTCTAAATATATATACGAGTATATATGCAGCTTTAAGGTGTAGGGTATTTCGGTCACAGCCCGGCTGTAGACAACACCTTTACTAGTTTTATTTATTATTTATTTATTTGTTTATAAATAATTCAAAACTAAGCTAACAGAGCTTTATAGCTGAAATTAAAAGTCAAGACATAATTTAATTTTCCATATACATAAATAACATTTTTCCGTTTAGAAATAAATAAGGAATCAGAAAAATTCACAACTGCAGATACTGAATTAAAATCTGACCAAGTTTTCCGAAACAGCTCATGCGGAAGATATAAAAGTTCTGCAGAATTGTAGATGTAAGAATTCATGACTTTTTCAAGAAATACGTGGAAGGTTAATGCCGATGTTGATAAGAGATACTCAGAATCGCTGGTCCCATGGAGAAGATTTACAGCCTCATGTCGGATACTCGCTCGCTTGACGGACTATCCGTACTTTTTTATTCTCTTTTGTGTTTTTGGTTGTTTTTCTTCGTATTTGACGCCAGCGTCGATGGTTTTCGAAGAAAGTGCGCTGCCAAAAACCCAGACGGGCGTCAGTCGGACGCTAGATAATTTTGTTGGTATTTTACGTGCTTTCCAGACATTATCAGTTGTCATTCGTCGGACGATGCATTTCTTAAAAACCTAGTCGGACGGAATTGAGACGGGCACAAAAAGCTGTCGACTAGAACAAAAAATTTGTGGTTGACAGAAATTTTTGTAACGAAGTTTTTAAAAATAAATTTATAATTGTTAAAGAAATTTATTTATCAACTATTAAATTAATAATTACTAATTTATTACTTATTAAATTAATAATTACTAATTTATTAATTATTAAAGCAATAACTAATAATTTATTAATCGTAAAGTAATAATACCTAATTTATTAATTGTTAAAGTAATAATACCTAATTTTTTAATTCATTATTAATTTATAAAACATTATTCTCCGATGTTCTTCGAGATGTAGTAGTCATAGCTGAAGACCAAATTGGCGATGTATATTCCAATAAGGGACGAATTAATGAGTTGTAAAGAAATTTGTTGATATAAGGATCATTAAATTCCTTTGCCCAGCGCTTTATAAATCCTAGTAGGCTCAACGATATACTGGTTATTCGATCGATATGGGCGTGAAAACGAAGTTTAGGATCCAACACAACAACAAGATCCTCCGCGGTGTTTAATATTTCCAATTTATGATTGTCAATAGAGTAAGAATAATTGAAATGATTTATTCGAGAAAAAGTCATTTGTTTGCTTTTTAACCAGTTACAAATAAACACTTTGTTAATGACCAATTTTCATTTATGATGTGATGTCTAAATACGCTGACTTGGTCGTCACTGACAAAAAATAAATACCGTGAAAAATCTAATAAAAAAAAATTTCCAATTACACAGGCTCTTATGGGAATCAAGAAAAAAATAAGTTATCTGAGAGCATGCGTATGTAGATAAACATTCAATTGCATGCGAGTCAGCTCTAATTCTAATTTGACACATTGTGTATGCGTGCTCTTCTTCTGCTTCCTTTCAATAATTTGTGTACTTTTGTATTATTTTTCAGAAGATTTAATAATTTCTCATAGTTTCAAAATGTAAGTACATATTTAATGAACGAAACAAATATTTGATGAATTTTAATAACTCCAATATTGCAGAATGGACCAAATCGAAGAAAAGTTAATTGAGCTCGTCCGGTCGCACAGGGAGCTGTACGACTTGCAGTGCCCATTGTATAAAAATGTGCACCATAAGTCGAAGACGTGGGCACTCATAGGAGCCCAACTAAACTTAGACGGTTAGTAATAATAAATTGAATTGGGCGGGCGATTTTGGTCTGATTTGTAGGGATAGGGAGAGATAGACCGAGCAAGCCTTGGTGGGAAAAATTTAGACTTGTCCTCCCAATCGATTAAAATAGTAAATAGAGTCCTTAGATGTCATACGTTCGTGAAAGACTATCTCGTCAGGCAGTGGATTCAGCAATATAAGAAGTAATAAAATCGCTCTTCAGTTCAGGGTTTCACACTACGGGTGTTTTCATAATATTGTGCATTCCCTGTGTTTTAACCATAGATTAGTAGGTGAGACACTCGAAAATTTCCTTTATACACTAATGCATTTTTGCTGGAATTCCACTGATACAATGAAAGAAAACTTCGATTCGCTGCAAAAAAAGTGTAGCCTCGCCGTAAATAATGTAGCTTTGCCGCAAAAATTTTTTAGCAAACACTCATGGAAAATTTATATTAAGGGGTTTGTATATCGAAACGTCAAAATAAATAATTATAAATATTATGTTTTTTATTCGGGATAACATATATAAAGCATAGTTTTAATGATAATAAATATATTCTATCACATTTTACACAGCATTTCCAAATTTGATTCGTTATATTTTCTATAAATCCAGTCTGTAATCAAAACTTTTTTGTTATGAATACGCAATTATGCGCCTAATTGCGAAAATATTTTAGAATGATGTTAGGCGAGTAGTATAAATGAAACTGAATACAAATTGTTGCAAAATAGTTGGAAATTATACGTTATTGGCCTAGTTGGGGCTCTAAAACCCTTTAGCACCTACGGTTGCACTGTTAAGAAATCGTGCCCATTGATTGATAAAGAAACAAGAACAACAATATGGTACTTCCCACGTATTATATACGTGAGTTCAACATACCAAACAGTCAAGTGTCAAACCGATTTTTTGAAGCGGCGAATAGCGAGTGTCTCATCTACTAATCTATGGTTTTAACCTCTTTTGTAATTTGTCTTGCTTTTTTTATACCCTACACCTTAAGGTTGAGGGTATATTCACTTTCTATCGGAGTGTGTACCGCATAGAACTAGACAAGATAGGTATGGAAAAGTATATATATTCTTGATCAGCATCACTACCAAAATTGAAATAACGATGTCTGTCCGTCTGCCTGTCTTTCTGTCTGTCCGTTGAAATCACGATCACAGGAAAACGGATTAAGATTTCAAAATGAAATTGGGAAAAAATATTTTTTGCTATGTTGGGGTGTTTCGTATTGAAAATGGGCAAAATCGCCCAAGGACCACGCCTACTTTTTATATCGAGAGTGCAGGTACCTCTGTTTTGCCTATTAAAAAAGGACATATCAGCATCACTTTTTGAGAGAAGACAAGAAAATTTAATATGTAGGTTTAGACTAATGCTTCAAGTTAATATGCCAAATATGGGCGTGATCCGCCCACTTTTAGTTTACATAGGTCATGGAGGGTTTTATATGGATTGTATTGAAAAGTATATGTTTCCTGAATAATGGTGTACATAATATTGTAGTTTGTGAACCAATAATATTCTGTTGGGAAAAAATGGGTGGGCCGCGCCTCCTTATGCTTTCACTTATGAAACTGCATACAGCTATCATGACGGCGTAGTTGTAGAAATTTCATAGGAGTATAAAGTTTTGCCTTTTAGAAGTGGTGCGATATAATTATTATTATTATTACTTTTATTACCACTTTTTTTTTACCACTTTTAGAAGTGGTGCGATATAATTATTATTATTATTATATATACATTGTATATTTATTATTAGATATATAATATATATATTGTATATATATACGAGTATATTATATCGCACCACTTCTAAATATATATACGAGTATATATGCAGCTTTAAGGTGTAGGGTATTTCGGTCACAGCCCGGCTGTAGACAACACCTTTACTAGTTTTATTTATTATTTATTTATTTGTTTATAAATAATTCAAAACTAAGCTAACAGAGCTTTATAGCTGAAATTAAAAGTCAAGACATAATTTAATTTTCCATATACATAAATAACATTTTTCCGTTTAGAAATAAATAAGGAATCAGAAAAATTCACAACTGCAGATACTGAATTAAAATCTGACCAAGTTTTCCGAAACAGCTCATGCGGAAGATATAAAAGTTCTGCAGAATTGTAGATGTAAGAATTCATGACTTTTTCAAGAAATACGTGGAAGGTTAATGCCGATGTTGATAAGAGATACTCAGAATCGCTGGTCCCATGGAGAAGATTTACAGCCTCATGTCGGATACTCGCTCGCTTGACGGACTATCCGTACTTTTTTATTCTCTTTTGTGTTTTTGGTTGTTTTTCTTCGTATTTGACGCCAGCGTCGATGGTTTTCGAAGAAAGTGCGCTGCCAAAAACCCAGACGGGCGTCAGTCGGACGCTAGATAATTTTGTTGGTATTTTACGTGCTTTCCAGACATTATCAGTTGTCATTCGTCGGACGATGCATTTCTTAAAAACCTAGTCGGACGGAATTGAGACGGGCACAAAAAGCTGTCGACTAGAACAAAAAATTTGTGGTTGACAGAAATTTTTGTAACGAAGTTTTTAAAAATAAATTTATAATTGTTAAAGAAATTTATTTATCAACTATTAAATTAATAATTACTAATTTATTACTTATTAAATTAATAATTACTAATTTATTAATTATTAAAGCAATAACTAATAATTTATTAATCGTAAAGTAATAATACCTAATTTATTAATTGTTAAAGTAATAATACCTAATTTTTTAATTCATTATTAATTTATAAAACATTATTCTCCGATGTTCTTCGAGATGTAGTAGTCATAGCTGAAGACCAAATTGGCGATGTATATTCCAATAAGGGACGAATTAATGAGTTGTAAAGAAATTTGTTGATATAAGGATCATTAAATTCCTTTGCCCAGCGCTTTATAAATCCTAGTAGGCTCAACGATATACTGGTTATTCGATCGATATGGGCGTGAAAACGAAGTTTAGGATCCAACACAACAACAAGATCCTCCGCGGTGTTTAATATTTCCAATTTATGATTGTCAATAGAGTAAGAATAATTGAAATGATTTATTCGAGAAAAAGTCATTTGTTTGCTTTTTAACCAGTTACAAATAAACACTTTGTTAATGACCAATTTTCATTTATGATGTGATGTCTAAATACGCTGACTTGGTCGTCACTGACAAAAAATAAATACCGTGAAAAATCTAATAAAAAAAAATTTCCAATTACACAGGCTCTTATGGGAATCAAGAAAAAAATAAGTTATCTGAGAGCATGCGTATGTAGATAAACATTCAATTGCATGCGAGTCAGCTCTAATTCTAATTTGACACATTGTGTATGCGTGCTCTTCTTCTGCTTCCTTTCAATAATTTGTGTACTTTTGTATTATTTTTCAGAAGATTTAATAATTTCTCATAGTTTCAAAATGTAAGTACATATTTAATGAACGAAACAAATATTTGATGAATTTTAATAACTCCAATATTGCAGAATGGACCAAATCGAAGAAAAGTTAATTGAGCTCGTCCGGTCGCACAGGGAGCTGTACGACTTGCAGTGCCCATTGTATAAAAATGTGCACCATAAGTCGAAGACGTGGGCACTCATAGGAGCCCAACTAAACTTAGACGGTTAGTAATAATAAATTGAATTGGGCGGGCGATTTTGGTCTGATTTGTAGGGATAGGGAGAGATAGACCGAGCAAGCCTTGGTGGGAAAAATTTAGACTTGTCCTCCCAATCGATTAAAATAGTAAATAGAGTCCTTAGATGTCATACGTTCGTGAAAGACTATCTCGTCAGGCAGTGGATTCAGCAATATAAGAAGTAATAAAATCGCTCTTCAGTTCAGGGTTTCACACTACGGGTGTTTTCATAATATTGTGCATTCCCTGTGTTTTAACCATAGATTAGTAGGTGAGACACTCGAAAATTTCCTTTATACACTAATGCATTTTTGCTGGAATTCCACTGATACAATGAAAGAAAACTTCGATTCGCTGCAAAAAAAGTGTAGCCTCGCCGTAAATAATGTAGCTTTGCCGCAAAAATTTTTTAGCAAACACTCATGGAAAATTTATATTAAGGGGTTTGTATATCGAAACGTCAAAATAAATAATTATAAATATTATGTTTTTTATTCGGGATAACATATATAAAGCATAGTTTTAATGATAATAAATATATTCTATCACATTTTACACAGCATTTCCAAATTTGATTCGTTATATTTTCTATAAATCCAGTCTGTAATCAAAACTTTTTTGTTATGAATACGCAATTATGCGCCTAATTGCGAAAATATTTTAGAATGATGTTAGGCGAGTAGTATAAATGAAACTGAATACAAATTGTTGCAAAATAGTTGGAAATTATACGTTATTGGCCTAGTTGGGGCTCTAAAACCCTTTAGCACCTACGGTTGCACTGTTAAGAAATCGTACCCATTGATTGATAAAGAAACAAGAACAACAATATGGTACTTCCCACGTATTATATACGTGAGTTCAACATACCAAACAATCAAATGTCAAACCGATTTTTTGAAGCGGCGAATAGCGAGTGTCACATCTAATAATCTATGCTCAGAATCGCTGGTCCCATGGAGAAGATTTACAGCCTCATGTCGGATACTCGCTCGCTTGACGGACTGTCCGTACTTTTTTATTCTCTTTTGTGTTTTTGGTTGTTTTTCTTCGTATTTGACGCCAGCGTCGATGGTTTTCGAAGAAAGTGCGCTGCCAAAAACCCAGACGGGCGTCAGTCGGACGCTAGATAATTTTGTTGGTATTTTACGTGCTTTCCAGACATTATCAGTTGTCATTCGTCGGACGATGCCTTTCTTAAAAACCTAGTCGGACGGAATTGCGACCGGCACAAAAAGCTGCCGACTAGAACAAAAAATTTGTGGTTGACAGAAATTTTTGTAACGAAGTTTTTAAAAATAAATTTATAATTGTTAAAGAAATTTATTTATCAACTATTAAATTAATAATTACTAATTTATTACTTATTAAATTAATAATTACTAATTTATTAATTATTAAAGCAATAACTAATAATTTATTAATCGTTTAATTAATAATACCTAATTTATTAATTGTTAAACCTAATTTTTTAATTCATTATTAATTTATAAAACATTATTCTCCGATGTTCTTCGAGATGTAGTAGCCATAGTTGAAGACCAAATTTATAAAATTTTATAAAAATGTGCACCATAAGTCGAAGACGTGGGCACTCATAGGAGCCCAACTAAACTTAGACGGTTAGTAATAATAAATTGAATTGGGCGGGCGATTTTGGTCTGATTTGTAGGGATAGGGAGAGATAGACCGAGCAAGCCTTGGTGGGAAAAATTTAGACTTGTCCTCCCAATCGATTAAAATAGTAAATAGACTCCTTAGATGTCATACGTTCGTGAAAGACTATCTCGTCAGGCAGTGGATTCAGCAGTATAAGAAGTAATAAGATCGCTCTTCAGTTCAGGGTTTCACACTACGGGTGTTTTCATAATATTGTGCATTCCCCGTGTTTTAACCATAGATTAGTAGGTGAGACACTCGAAAATTTCCTTTATACACTAATGCATTTTTGCTGGAATTCCACTGATACAATGAAAGAAAACTTCGATTCGCTGCAAAAAAAGTGTAGCCTCGCCGTAAATAAGTGTAGCCTCGCCGTAAATAATGTAGCTTTGCCGCAAAAATTTTTTAGCAAGCACTCATGGAAAATTTATTTTAAGGGGTTTGTATATCGAAACGTCAAAATAAATAATTATAAATATTATGTTTTTTATTCGTGAAAAACATATATAAAACATAGTTTTAATGTTAATAAATATATTCTACCACATTTCATTACTAATTTATTACTTATTAAATTAATAATTACTAATTTATTAATTATTAAAGCAATAACTAATAATTTATTAATCGTAAAGTAATAATACCTAATTTATTAATTGTTAAAGTAATAATACCTAATTTTTTAATTCATTATTAATTTATAAAACATTATTCTCCGATGTTCTTCGAGATGTAGTAGTCATAGCTGAAGACCAAATTGGCGATGTATATTCCAATAAGGGACGAATTAATGAGTTGTAAAGAAATTTGTTGATATAAGGATCATTAAATTCCTTTGCCCAGCGCTTTATAAATCCTAGTAGGCTCAACGATATACTGGTTATTCGATCGATATGGGCGTGAAAACGAAGTTTAGGATCCAACACAACAACAAGATCCTCCGCGGTGTTTAATATTTCCAATTTATGATTGTCAATAGAGTAAGAATAATTGAAATGATTTATTCGAGAAAAAGTCATTTGTTTGTCAATAAACACTTTGTTAATGACCAATTTTCATTTATGATGTGATGTCTAAATACGCTGACTTGGTCGTCACTGACAAAAAATAAATACCGTGAAAAATCTAATAAAAAAAAATTTCCAATTACACAGGCTCTTATGGGAATCAAGAAAAAAATAAGTTATCTGAGAGCATGCGTATGTAGATAAACATTCAATTGCATGCGAGTCAGCTCTAATTCTAATTTGACACATTGTGTATGCGTGCTCTTCTTCTGCTTCCTTTCAATAATTTGTGTACTTTTGTATTATTTTTCAGAAGATTTAATAATTTCTCATAGTTTCAAAATGTAAGTACATATTTAATGAACGAAACAAATATTTGATGAATTTTAATAACTCCAATATTGCAGAATGGACCAAATCGAAGAAAAGTTAATTGAGCTCGTCCGGTCGCACAGGGAGCTGTACGACTTGCAGTGCCCATTGTATAAAAATGTGCACCATAAGTCGAAGACGTGGGCACTCATAGGAGCCCAACTAAACTTAGACGGTTAGTAATAATAAATTGAATTGGGCGGGCGATTTTGGTCTGATTTGTAGGGATAGGGAGAGATAGACCGAGCAAGCCTTGGTGGGAAAAATTTAGACTTGTCCTCCCAATCGATTAAAATAGTAAATAGACTCCTTAGATGTCATACGTTCGTGAAAGACTATCTCGTCAGGCAGTGGATTCAGCAGTATAAGAAGTAATAAGATCGCTCTTCAGTTCAGGGTTTCACACTACGGGTGTTTTCATAATATTGTGCATTCCCCGTGTTTTAACCATAGATTAGTAGGTGAGACACTCGAAAATTTCCTTTATACACTAATGCATTTTTGCTGGAATTCCACTGATACAATGAAAGAAAACTTCGATTGGCTGCAAAAAAAGTGTAGCCTCGCCGTAAATAATGTAGCTTTGCCGCAAAAATTTTTTAGCAAACACTCATGGAAAATTTATATTAAGGGGTTTGTATATCGAAACGTCAAAATAAATAATTATAAATATTATGTTTTTTATTCGTGAAAAACATATATAAAACATAGTTTTAATGTTAATAAATATATTCTATCACATTTTACACAGCATTTCCAAATTTGATTCGTTATATTTTCTATAAATCCAGTCTGTAATCAAAACTTTTTTGTTATGAATACGCAATTATGCGCCTAATTGCGAAAATATTTTAGAATGATGTTAGGCGAGTAGTATAAATGAAACTGAATACAAATTGTTGCAAAATAGTTGGAAATTATACGTTATTGGCCTAGTTGGGGCTCTAAAACCCTTTAGCACCTACGGTTGCACTGTTAAGAAATCGTGCCCATTGATTGATAAAGAAACAAGAACAACAATATGGTACTTCCCACGTATTATATACGTGAGTTCAACATACCAAACAGTCAAGTGTCAAACCGATTTTTTGAAGCGGCGAATAGCGAGTGTCTCATCTACTAATCTATGGTTTTAACCTCTTGTGTAATTTGTCTTGCTTTTTTTATACCCTACACCTTAAGGTTGAGGGTATATTCACTATCTATCGGAGTGTGTACCGCATAGAACTAGACAAGATAGGTATGGAAAAGTATATATATTCTTGATCAGCATCACTACCAAAATTGAAATAACGATGTCTGTCCGTCTGCCTGTCTTTCTGTCTGTCCGTTGAAATCACGATCACAGGAAAACGGATTAAGATTTCAAAATGAAATTGGGAAAAAATATTTTTTGCTATGTTGGGGTGTTTCGTATTGAAAATGGGCAAAATCGCCCAAGGACCACGCCTACTTTTTATATCGAGAGTGCAGGTACCTCTGTTTTGCCTATTAAAAAAGGACATATCAGCATCACTTTTTGAGAGAAGACAAGAAAATTTAATATGTAGGTTTAGACTAATGCTTCAAGTTAATATGCCAAATATGGGCGTGATCCGCCCACTTTTAGTTTACATAGGTCATGGAGGGTTTTATATGGATTGTATTGAAAAGTATATGTTTCCTGAATAATGGTGTACATAATATTGTAGTTTGTGAACCAATAATATTCTGTTGGGAAAAAATGGGTGGGCCGCGCCTCCTTATGCTTTCACTTATGAAACTGCATACAGCTATCATGACGGCGTAGTTGTAGAAATTTCATAGGAGTATAAAGTTTTGCCTTTTAGAAGTGGTGCGATATAATTATTATTATTATTACTTTTATTACCACTTTTTTTTTACCACTTTTAGAAGTGGTGCGATATAATTATTATTATTATTATATATATATTGTATATTTATTATTAGATATATAATATATATATTGTATATATATACGAGTATATTATATCGCACCACTTCTAAATATATATACGAGTATATATGCAGCTTTAAGGTGTAGGGTATTTCGGCTACAGCCCGGCTGTAGACAACACCTTTACTAGTTTTATTTATTATTTATTTATTTGTTTATAAATAATTCAAAACTAAGCTAACAGAGCTTTATAGCTGAAATTAAAAGTCAAGACATAATTTAATTTTCCATATACATAAATAACATTTTTCCGTTTAGAAATAAATAAGGAATCAGAAAAATTCACAACTGCAGATACTGAATTAAAATCTGACCAAGTTTTCCGAAACAGCTCATGCGGAAGATATAAAAGTTCTGCAGAATTGTAGATGTAAGAATTCATGACTTTTTCAAGAAATACGTGGAAGGTTAATGCCGATGTTGATAAGAGATACTCAGAATCGCTGGTCCCATGGAGAAGATTTACAGCCTCATGTCGGATACTCGCTCGCTTGACGGACTATCCGTACTTTTTTATTCTCTTTTGTGTTTTTGGTTGTTTTTCTTCGTATTTGACGCCAGCGTCGATGGTTTTCGAAGAAAGTGCGCTGCCAAAAACCCAGACGGGCGTCAGTCGGACGCTAGATAATTTTGTTGGTATTTTACGTGCTTTCCAGACATTATCAGTTGTCATTCGTCGGACGATGCATTTCTTAAAAACCTAGTCGGACGGAATTGAGACGGGCACAAAAAGCTGTCGACTAGAACAAAAAATTTGTGGTTGACAGAAATTTTTGTAACGAAGTTTTTAAAAATAAATTTATAATTGTTAAAGAAATTTATTTATCAACTATTAAATTAATAATTACTAATTTATTACTTATTAAATTAATAATTACTAATTTATTAATTATTAAAGCAATAACTAATAATTTATTAATCGTAAAGTAATAATACCTAATTTATTAATTGTTAAAGTAATAATACCTAATTTTTTAATTCATTATTAATTTATAAAACATTATTCTCCGATGTTCTTCGAGATGTAGTAGTCATAGCTGAAGACCAAATTGGCGATGTATATTCCAATAAGGGACGAATTAATGAGTTGTAAAGAAATTTGTTGATATAAGGATCATTAAATTCCTTTGCCCAGCGCTTTATAAATCCTAGTAGGCTCAACGATATACTGGTTATTCGATCGATATGGGCGTGAAAACGAAGTTTAGGATCCAACACAACAACAAGATCCTCCGCGGTGTTTAATATTTCCAATTTATGATTGTCAATAGAGTAAGAATAATTGAAATGATTTATTCGAGAAAAAGTCATTTGTTTGCTTTTTAACCAGTTACAAATAAACACTTTGTTAATGACCAATTTTCATTTATGATGTGATGTCTAAATACGCTGACTTGGTCGTCACTGACAAAAAATAAATACCGTGAAAAATCTAATAAAAAAAAATTTCCAATTACACAGGCTCTTATGGGAATCAAGAAAAAAATAAGTTATCTGAGAGCATGCGTATGTAGATAAACATTCAATTGCATGCGAGTCAGCTCTAATTCTAATTTGACACATTGTGTATGCGTGCTCTTCTTCTGCTTCCTTTCAATAATTTGTATACTTTTGTATTATTTTTCAGAAGATTTAATAATTTCTCATAGTTTCAAAATGTAAGTACATATTTAATGAACGAAACAAATATTTGATGAATTTTAATAACTCCAATATTGCAGAATGGACCAAATCGAAGAAAAGTTAATTGAGCTCGTCCGGTCGCACAGGGAGCTGTACGACTTGCAGTGCCCATTGTATAAAAATGTGCACCATAAGTCGAAGACGTGGGCACTCATAGGAGCCCAACTAAACTTAGACGGTTAGTAATAATAAATTGAATTGGGCGGGCGATTTTGGTCTGATTTGTAGGGATAGGGAGAGATAGACCGAGCAAGCCTTGGTGGGAAAAATTTAGACTTGTCCTCCCAATCGATTAAAATAGTAAATAGAGTCCTTAGATGTCATACGTTCGTGAAAGACTATCTCGTCAGGCAGTGGATTCAGCAATATAAGAAGTAATAAAATCGCTCTTCAGTTCAGGGTTTCACACTACGGGTGTTTTCATAATATTGTGCATTCCCTGTGTTTTAACCATAGATTAGTAGGTGAGACACTCGAAAATTTCCTTTATACACTAATGCATTTTTGCTGGAATTCCACTGATACAATGAAAGAAAACTTCGATTCGCTGCAAAAAAAGTGTAGCCTCGCCGTAAATAATGTAGCTTTGCCGCAAAAATTTTTTAGCAAACACTCATGGAAAATTTATATTAAGGGGTTTGTATATCGAAACGTCAAAATAAATAATTATAAATATTATGTTTTTTATTCGGGATAACATATATAAAGCATAGTTTTAATGTTAATAAATATATTCTATCACATTTTACACAGCATTTCCAAATTTGATTCGTTATATTTTCTATAAATCCAGTCTGTAATCAAAACTTTTTTGTTATGAATACGCAATTATGCGCCTAATTGCGAAAATATTTTAGAATGATGTTAGGCGAGTAGTATAAATGAAACTGAATACAAATTGTTGCAAAATAGTTGGAAATTATACGTTATTGGCCTAGTTGGGGCTCTAAAACCCTTTAGCACCTACGGTTGCACTGTTAAGAAATCGTACCCATTGATTGATAAAGAAACAAGAACAACAATATGGTACTTCCCACGTATTATATACGTGAGTTCAACATACCAAACAATCAAATGTCAAACCGATTTTTTGAAGCGGCGAATAGCGAGTGTCACATCTAATAATCTATGCTCAGAATCGCTGGTCCCATGGAGAAGATTTACAGCCTCATGTCGGATACTGGCTCGCTTGACGGACTGTCCGTACTTTTTTATTCTCTTTTGTGTTTTTGGTTGTTTTTCTTCGTATTTGACGCCAGCGTCGATGGTTTTCGAAGAAAGTGCGCTGCCAAAAACCCAGACGGGCGTCAGTCGGACGCTAGATAATTTTGTTGGTATTTTACGTGCTTTCCAGACATTATCAGTTGTCATTCGTCGGACGATGCCTTTCTTAAAAACCTAGTCGGACGGAATTGCGACCGGCACAAAAAGCTGCCGACTAGAACAAAAAATTTGTGGTTGACAGAAATTTTTGTAACGAAGTTTTTAAAAATAAATTTAAAATTGTTAAAGAAATTTATTTATCAACTATTAAATTAATAATTACTAATTTATTACTTATTAAATTAATAATTACTAATTTATGTATTATTAAAGCAATAACTAATAATTTATTAATCGTTTAATTAATAATACCTAATTTATTAATTGTTAAACCTAATTTTTTAATTCATTATTAATTTATAAAACATTATTCTCCGATGTTCTTCGAGATGTAGTAGCCATAGTTGAAGACCAAATTTATAAAATTTTATAAAAATGTGCACCATAAGTCGAAGACGTGGGCACTCATAGGAGCCCAACTAAACTTAGACGGTTAGTAATAATAAATTGAATTGGGCGGGCGATTTTGGTCTGATTTGTAGGGATAGGGAGAGATAGACCGAGCAAGCCTTGGTGGGAAAAATTTAGACTTGTCCTCCCAATCGATTAAAATAGTAAATAGACTCCTTAGATGTCATACGTTCGTGAAAGACTATCTCGTCAGGCAGTGGATTCAGCAGTATAAGAAGTAATAAGATCGCTCTTCAGTTCAGGGTTTCACACTACGGGTGTTTTCATAATATTGTGCATTCCCCGTGTTTTAACCATAGATTAGTAGGTGAGACACTCGAAAATTTCCTTTATACACTAATGCATTTTTGCTGGAATTCCACTGATACAATGAAAGAAAACTTCGATTCGCTGCAAAAAAAGTGTAGCCTCGCCGTAAATAAGTGTAGCCTCGCCGTAAATAATGTAGCTTTGCCGCAAAAATTTTTTAGCAAGCACTCATGGAAAATTTATTTTAAGGGGTTTGTATATCGAAACGTCAAAATAAATAATTATAAATATTATGTTTTTTATTCGTGAAAAACATATATAAAACATAGTTTTAATGTTAATAAATATATTCTACCACATTTTACACAGCATTTCCAAATTTGATTCGTTATATTTTCTATAAATCCAGTCTGTAATCAAAACTTTTTTGTTATGAATACGCAATTATGCGCCTAATTGCGAAAATATTTTAGAATGATGTTAGGAGAGTAGTATAAATGAACCTGAATACAAATTGTTGCAAAATAGTTGGAAATTATACGTTATTGGCCTAGTTGGGGCTCTAAAACCCTTTAGCACCTACGGTTGCACTGTTAAGAAATCGTACCCATTGATTGATAAAGAAACAAGAACAACAATATGGTACTTCCCACGTATTATATACGTGAGTTCAACATACCAAACAGTCAAGTGTCAAACCGATTTTTTGAAGCGGCGATTAGCGAGTGTCTCATCTACTAATCTATGGTTTTAACCTCTTGTGTAATTTGTCTTGCTTTTTTTATACCCTACACCTTAAGGTTGAGGGTATATTCACTATCTATCGGAGTGTGTACCGCATAGAACTAGACAAGATAGGTATGGAAAAGTATATACATATATTCTTGATCAGCATCACTACCAAAATTGAAATAACGATGTCTGTCCGTCTGTCTGTCTGTCTGTCTGTCCGTTGAAATCACGATCACAGGAGAACGGATTAAGATTTCAAAATGAAATTGGGCAAAAATATTTTTTGCTATGTTGGGGTGTTTCGTATTGAAAATGGGCAAAATCGCCCAAATCCACGCCTACTTTTTATATCGAGAGTGCAGGTACCTCTGTTTTGCCTATTAAAAAAGGACATATCAGCATCACTTTTTGAGAGAAGACAAGAAAATTTAATATGTAGGTTTAGACTAATGCTTCCAGTTAATATGCCAAATATGGGCGTGATCCGCCCACTTTTAGTTTACATAGGTCATGGAGGGTTTTATATGGATTGTATTGAAAAGTATATGTTTCCTGAATAATGGTGTACATAATATTGTAGTTTGTGAACCAATAATATTCTGTTGGGAAAAAATGGGTGGGCCGCGCCTCCTTATGCTTTCACTTATGAAACTGCATACAGCTATCATGACGGCGTAGTTGTAGAAATTTCATAGGAGTATAAAGTTTTGCCTTTTAGAAGTGGTGCGATATAATTATTATTATTATTATATATATATTGTATATTTATTATTAGATATATAATATATATATTGTATATATATACGAGTATATTATATCGCACCACTTCTAAATATATATACGAGTATATATGCAGCTTTAAGGTGTAGGGTATTTCGGCTACAGCCCGGCTGTAGACAACACCTTTACTAGTTTTATTTATTATTTATTTATTTGTTTATAAATAATTTAAAACTAAGCTAACAAAGCTTTATAGCTGAAATTAAAAGTCAAGACATAATTTAATTTTCCATATAAATAACATTTTTCCGCTTTTAAATAAATAAGGAATAAGAAAAATTCACAACTGCAGATACTGAATTAAAATCTGACCAAGTTTTTCGAAACAGCTCATGCTGAAGATATAATAGTTCTGCAGAATTGTAGATGTAAGAATTCATGACTTTTTCAAGAAATACGTGGAAGATTAATGCCGATGTTGATAAGAGATACTCAGAATCGCTGGTCCCATGGAGAAGATTTACAGCCTCATGTCGGATACTCGCTCCCTTGACGGACTGTCCGTACTTTTTTATTCTCTTTTGTGTTTTTGGTTGTTTTTCTTCGTATTTGACGCCAGCGTCGATGGTTTTCGAAGAAAGTGCGCTGCCAAAAACCCAGACGGGCGTCAGTCGGACGCTAGATAATTTTGTTGATATTTTACGTGCTTTCCAGACATTATCAGTTGTCATTCGTCGGACGATGCCTTTTTTAAAAACCTAGTCGGACGGAATTGAGACCGGCACAAAAAGCTGTCGACTAGAACAAAAAATTTGTGGTTGACAGAAATTTTTGTAATGAAGTTTTTAAAAATAAATTTATAATTATTAAAGAAATTTATTTATCAACTATTAAATTAATAATTACTAATTTATTAATTATTAAATTAATAATTACTAATTTATTAATTATTAAAGCAATAACTAATAGTTTATTAATCGTTTAAGTAATAATACCTAATTTATTAATTGTTAAAGTAATAATACCTAATTTATTATTTGTTCAAGTAATAATACCTAATTTGTTAATTATTAATTCATTATTAATTTATAAAACATTATTCTCCGATGTTCTTCGAGATGTAGTAGCCATAGCTGAAGACCAAATTGGCGATGCATATTGCAGTAAGGGACGAATTAATGAGTTGTAAAGAAATTTTTTGATATAAGGATCATTAAATTCCTTTGCCCAGCGCTTTAAAAATCCTAGTAGGCTCAACGATATACTGGTTACTCGATCGATATGGGGGTGAAAACGAAGTTTAGGATCCAACACAACAACAAGATCCTCCGCGGTGTTTAATATTTCCAATTTATGATTGTCAATAGAGTAAGAATAATTGAAATGATTTATTCGAGAAAAAGTCATTTGTTTGCTTTTTAACCAGTTACAAATAAACACTTTGTTAATGACCAATTTTCATTTATGATGTGATGTCTAAATACGCTGACTTGGTCGTCACTGACAAAAAATAAATACCGTGAAAAATCTAATAAAAAAAAATTTCCAATTACACAGGCTCTTATGGGAATCAAGAAAAAAAGAAAATATCTGAGAGCATTCGTATGTAGATAAACATTCAATTGCATGCGAGTCAGCTCTAATTCTAATTTGACACATTGTGTATGCGTGCTCTTCTTCTGCTTCCTTTCAATAATTTGTGTACTTTTGTATTATTTTTCAGAAGATTTAATAATTTCTCATAGTTTCAAAATGTAAGTACATATTTAATGAACGAAACAAATATTTGATGAATTTTAATAACTCCAATATTGCAGAATGGACCAAATCGAAGAAAAGTTAATTGAGCTCGTCCGGTCGCACAGGGAGCTGTACGACTTGCAGTGCCCATTGTATAAAAATGTGCACCATAAGTCGAAGACGTGGACACTCATAGGAGCCCAACTAAACTTAGACGGTTAGTCATAATAAATTGAATTGGGCGGGCGATTTTGGTCTGATTTGTAGGGATAGGGAGAGATAGACCGAGCAAGCCTTGGTGGGAAAAATTTAGACTTGTCCTCCCAATCGATTAAAATAGTAAATAGAGTCCTTAGATGTCATACGTTCGTGAAAGACTATCTCGTCAGGCAGTGGATTCAGCAATATAAGAAGTAATAAAATCGCTCTTCAGTTCAGGGTTTCACACTACGGGTGTTTTCATAATATTGTGCATTCCCTGTGTTTTAACCATAGATTAGTAGGTGAGACACTCGAAAATTTCCTTTATACACTAATGCATTTTTGCTGGAATTCCACTGATACAATGAAAGAAAACTTCGATTCGCTGCAAAAAAAGTGTAGCCTCGCCGTAAATAATGTAGCTTTGCCGCAAAAATTTTTTAGCAAACACTCATGGAAAATTTATATTAAGGGGTTTGTATATCGAAACGTCAAAATAAAAAATTATAAATATTATGTTTTTTATTCGGGATAACATATATAAAGCATAGTTTTAATGTTAATAAATATATTCTATCACATTTTACACAGCATTTCCAAATTTGATTCGTTATATTTTCTATAAATCCAGTCTGTAATCAAAACTTTTTTGTTATGAATACGCAATTATGCGCCTAATTGCGAAAATATTTTAGAATGATGTTAGGAGAGTAGTATAAATTAAACTGAATACAAATTGTTGCAAAATAGTTGGAAATTATACGTTATTGGCCTAGTTGGGGCTCTAAAACCCTTTAGCACCTACGGTTGCACTGTTAAGAAATCGTACCCATTGATTGATAAAGAAACAAGAACAACAATATGGTACTTCCCACGTATTATATACGTGAGTTCAACATACCAAACAGTCAAGTGTCAAACCGATTTTTTGAAGCGGCGAATAGCGAGTGTCTCATCTACTAATCTATGGTTTTAACCTCTTGTGTAATTTGTCTTGCTTTTTTTATACCCTACACCTTAAGGTTGAGGGTATATTCACTTTCTATCGGAGTGTGTACCGCATAGAACTAGACAAGATAGGTATGGAAAAGTATATACATATATTCTTGATCAGCATCACTACCAAAATTGAAATAACGATGTCTGTCCGTCTGTCTGTCTGTCTGTATGTCTGTCTGTCCGTTGAAATCACGATCGCAGGAGAACGGATTAAGATTTCAAAATGAAATTGGGCAAAAATATTCGTTGCTATGTTGGGGTGTTTCGTATTGAAAATGGGCAAAATCGCCAAAGGACCACGCCTACTTTTTATATCGAGAGTGCAGGTACCTCTGTTTTGCCTATTAAAAAAGGACATATCAGCAAAAGGACATATTTTGAGAGAAGACAAGAAAATTTTATATGTAGGTTTAGACTAATGCTTCCAGTTAATATGCCAAATATGGGCGTGATCAGCCCACTTTTAGTTTACATAGGTCATGGAGGGTTTTATATGGATTGTATTGAAAAGTATATTTTACCTGAATAATGGTGTACATAATATTGTAGTTTGTGAACCAATAATATTCTGTTGGGAAAAAAATGGGTGGGTCGCGCCTCCTTATGCTTTCACTTATGAAACTGCATACAGCTATTATGACGGCGTAGTTGTAGAAATTTCATAGGAGTATAAAGTTTTGCCTTTTAGAAGTGGTGCGATATAATTATTATTATTATTATATATATATTGTATATTTATTATTAGATATATAATATATATATTGTATATATATACGAGTAAATTATATCGCAGTACTTCTAAATATATATACGAGTATATATGCAGCTTTAAGGTGTAGGGTATTTCGGCTACAGCCCGGCTGTAGACAACACCTTTACTAGTTTTATTTATTATTTATTTATTTGTTTATAAATAATTCAAAACTAAGCTAACAGAGCTTTATAGCTGAAATTAAAAGTCAAGACATAATTTAATTTTCCATATACATAAATAACATTTTTCCGTTTAGAAATAAATAAGGAATCAGAAAAATTCACAACTGCAGATACTGAATTAAAATTTGACCAAGCTTTCCGAAACAGCTCATGCTGAAGATATAAAAGTTCTGCAGAATTGTAGATGTAAGAATTCATGACTTTTTCAAGAAATACGTGGAAGGTTAATGCCGATGTTGATAAGAGATACTCAGAATCGCTGGTCCCATGGAGAAGATTTACAGCCTCATGTCGGATACTCGCTCCCTTGACGGACTGTCCGTACTTTTTTATTCTCTTTTGTGTTTTGTTGCGTGATGCCTTCGGTTATGCAGAAAAGAAAAAAAAGTAACCGAAATGCCGATCCGACTAAAACGTCCTGATGAAATTGTTTAATCTGAAAAGAAAAGAATTATTTAGTAAAATATTTTGTTTGTCACAACTTACCACCAAACGTCAAAAACAGAGATGACATCCCTGGTCAAAAACTACTCTGGATACTGAGAATGAAGTGCCGAAAAAGGGGGCATTGTTGACGAGTAGTATTTTTCTTTGTAAGAAATAGAGGCGAAAGTAGTAAGTAGGCTTGCCAGAAGAAAAAGAATATATGAATGAATTTCCTCACATGCTATTCCACAGAGAATACCAACTAATTTTCGTTTTCGCGTCAACGAAACTGTTGCTGTCGATTTCTGAGCGCCTGGTAGAAAACTCGAAAATGGCCAGAATTTCTATGGAGCGATGAAGCCATATGTATGTATGTAATTTTTCTTAAGATTTTAGACTAGGACGGGAACGGAATTTCGCGTTAGATTTTTCTAGAAAAAGAATATTCTAGAAAGCGAAAAATTCCGAGTAGAAACCAAAAGGAAATTGAAAAGGTTTACCGTAGGAAAAGGGAGGTGCCTAAGCAGACTGGGAGATCAGCTAAACGAAAGTTTGTGATTCCACTGGAAATGCTATGGAATGCAAAACTATAAAAGAGAAATTCTAAATTGAAACAAGGATTGAAGAAAATTAAGTCAGAGTGTTCGGTGCGCTGGTTAAACAACGGTCAGTTCCGCGAAGGCAAAATTTGTCTTAGTCGAGTTATAAGAAGAATCGAACTCAATTATAAATATTCGACGGATAATGTTTAACTATATATATATATATGGCAAATAATTAAAACGTTGTGAAGAATTCACATTTTTGCCGTAACGTCTAAATTGAATATGGAGCGCGGACGGCCATCTAAATCCACGCTGAATTTGCAAAGACTGATCCAGGAATTGAAAATTTGAATTTTACTGCCAGAGCGAGAAACCAGCACAATAGTCCTGTACACCAGCACAATAGTCCTGTATACCAGCACAATAATCCTGTATACCAGCACAACAATCGGGTACAACTGGAAAGCCATAGGCGAATGGAAGCAGCTAAGTCGAAAATTATATCATTTACTTCAATAACTTTACTAGATTCATGTAAAATAAAAATCATAAATGTGTCTTTATATATATATATATTTGTAATGTTAATTCATTTTGGTTAGTGTTATTTTAAATTTTGGTTGAATTATTAGGGTTATATTCTTTTGTCATTGTACTCACTATTCGTTTTTTTGCAAATGCAAAGAATTCATTGTATATAAAGAATTCAAATCTATTGTGTTGAGGGGTAGCAGCCCAAGGTAGTGAGTGTACCGCGTGATTAGAGAGGGGGTTAACATTTTATTTTATTCCTCTATAGCATTAGAGAGCTCTCTCATGTTTAGGGTTGATCGGTAAGAGGTCGATCGATACCGCGAAAATTCGAACATATCACCACTACCGAAAAGCTTGCGAGCTTCGGTTAACGTACCGTGAGGAAATTTTGTAGTGCAAAACTTTGTTTATTATAGTAATAAAATTATTTAAGGATGAAATAAAAATACTTTTTATTAGGGGTGACGGACGGGGATAAGGAGAGGATGGCAAAGAGAAAATCTCAAAATGTGTTAATAGTGAAATTTTGTTTAAATTTATTGTTGCTCCCGATTCGCGATCGGCTGGGTTGAGAACCTGCCCGAGAAAATGAGCTAGTCGGGAATGTAAGCCGTCGCGAAGGCAAACGGGTCACGTAACAATATGGCGCCCAACTTGAAAAAAAATGGCAGTGGTTTTTCCTTCGACGAGTACCTCAAACCCGATGACCTGTGCAAACTAATTAAATAGAATAGCACAATTGCACGGAGTAAGAGATACGCGTCGGATGAACAACCACGAACCAAGTTAAATTAACAAGTTATTTTCTTTTATAGAGAGTTCCCCGAAGCATGTGGCTTAATTAATATTATTTATACTAAGTGTTAGCGTAATTAATTGCACCTGCAGAAGGAAACTCAGCGGACAAACAACCGCAATAAACCAGAGAGTGGTTTCGGTTGCTGTGATTCCCTAAGACGAGCACAGGGACAGAGCCAAAAGTAAATGCATCGCAGCAGAGAAGCATGGCGAAAGTTACATCTCTGCGTAAATCCGAAGTGTCTACACTATGGAAAGCAGGTCGTAGCCGTCAAGTGTTGTGTTGTCTGAAAGAGGCAAAAGTAATATTTATAAAGAGTTTATATTAGTGATGGTATTTGTACCTGGTGTTGAGACTTCGGAGCAAGAGAAAATATAATTCAAAACTTAAGATACGTGGGTCCTTCTCCATAGCATTTCCTGAAATTTGCGGCTTGAGGTGGCAGTGAAGCCACATTCAATTGCGACGACGAAGGGAGATGCAATGGATAAACACCCACAGATTGTCCGGGAATGCGCAGCTCCAGTGTTTAAAGACTAATAGTTTTTTAGTAGTAGCGATTTCGAAGAGAGATGGCTCGAGCTTGCAGGGATGGCAACTCAATTGCATCCGAAGGAAATGCTACCATTTGCAGGGTCCTACCAATGGATGACGATCCAAGAAGAGCCCTGCAAGTAAAGAACATTAGAAAGAGTAAACTAAATCAAGGCGTGCAGCGTATCAGTGACTTGGTAAACGGCATAACGTTATAAAACCAAACGGCGATACCAAAAGCACTGAACGGCGCACGCAGTATAATATAGCAAAACCATGCGTTTCCGGAAAGGAATCATCCAATAGTAAACAGTAGAATAATTTTTTTTTGAGATACCACTTTGCCACAATTAGCCGAAATCCTTCCTCCGAATAAAATCCTGCGTCAGATATCCCCTGTGCAAATATAAAAATTAAAATTACAATAAATTCATTGGTAAAGTCGAATGCAAGCGATTATTGATAAGATATAAGAAGATAAATAAAAGAAAGTAGTATTTAGTCAATTGGGTGTTGAGTTTAAGTATTTTGTTATTAATTATTCTCACTTGGTGTTGTTTTTTTTTTTATATACCAGTATTGTTTATAAATTATTCCTATTGGTTTAGGAATTGTAATATAAAACTAATTATTTTGGGTTAGGATAAATATTTTAGCGAAATAAATATTGAAAGTTAATAGTTTAAGTCGTAGAGTAACCTGGAAATGCCAAAAGCGGCCGAACTGCGCGAAAAATCGAAGAATAAACGTAGTCGTAATTTTGATTTAAATAGATCGTCGCCTCAAACGAAAGAAGTTAGATTTAACACTCCGTATCAACTTAGAAATAGGAATAATAGAGAAATGGCAGAATCAGGAACAAACAGGTTTGCAGGAGCCGCATTTAACGATATATCCGCAACACTCATACCAAGTTCGCATAAGGAGAAAGCACAACAGACGGGCGCGGTCGCATTAGAAAAGGTAGAGAGAACAAACAGGCAAGCAACCGGAACGATACCGAAGCAGCCAGCTGTTAGGCCAAATCTAAGCCCGGCGAGAGGGTGGGCTCCATCGCAGCCCACACACATGGATGCAATTAACAAAGATCAGTCCATGGACCATAGCGGCAAACTAAGCACGGTGAGCGAAGCGCATCATATTTCGTCAATGGTAACTGATGCCTGCAACCACTGGAAGACGTCGGTAGACAACGCCATAGCTACCCAAATTAATAACGGCTTGAAAGAAGGCTTTACTACATTGCTTTCAGAGATTAATGGGTTAGTTAATAGCATGAGAGTGGCAGACAATCAGCAAGCAGTTGATGTTCAGAGGGCAAGAGAGAATGCGCGATCGCGCCGAGATTTTCCTCAGGGAAACAGACCGTCAGCTGAACAAGATTTCCAATTTCCACTTAGTTCAAGAACCTGTGAGGTCAAATTAGATAAATGGGGTATCGTATTCGATGGAAATTCAAATAACTTATCTATAGACGATTTTATATTCCGTGTGGAACACTTACGCGCGCAGTATGGGTGTGCGTGGTCACAAGTGTTGCGCGACTTTCAGGTGTTATTATCAGGAGAAGCGAGAGAATGGTACTGGCTTCACGTCCGAAGCAACAGGCTGGGAAGCTGGGAGGCGTTGCGTGAGGCACTGATAATACAATATAAATCCAGCAGAACAGAATTCGAAGTCATGCAGGATCTTGTGAGTCGCAAACAAGGTCAGAATGAATCGATCGATGAGTATTTCCAGACCATGCTTAAGCTACGCAGCCGTTTGTTAAATCCTATCGCGGAGTATGAAATGATTAGAATTATGAAAAGAAATATGAGGGAAAATTTAGCGCGTATGGTTTACCCGATTAACGTTTTTAGCGTGCAGCAACTGCGCGAAGAATGCCACGAAGTAGAGAGGTGTTTCTCGCGTTACGATCCACGTAGGCAGCAAACAAACCGATTCGGTAGGCATGTGAACGAATTAGAATTGTCCGATGATGACGATACAGTGCAGCCACCGCATGCAAACAGTTGTCAGCCGTCGAGTGTCGACAAATCCAAATGCTGGAATTGCGGTCAAATGGGACACACTTTCAAGTACTGCAAATCTATGCGAAGGAATGTCTTTTGTTTTAAATGCGGTACGCGGAACGTAATAACACCCAAGTGTCCAAGATGTAGTAAGGGAAACGAGCAGAGAGGTGGGGCAGCAGCGGGACACCCATCCTCCCAGTCGGGTCCCGCGTGCAACACGTCGAACCCGTTCAGAAAGCACAGAGCAATCTAAAAGTTCCGAAACGAATAGATCGCCAAACGAATCCTACTCTGAAAAAGAAAATGAAAGTGAAAATTTTACAACAAAATAGATTAGATAGAACGATAAGTAATAGAATGAGTAAGTCTAAACCATTAGAAGATAGGGAACGCAATTATTTAATAGTCAGGAACCGTATATTTGCCTCCGATGACGGAGAGAACTTGCAAAGTATCCAATAGAGTTAAGAAAGCTAGGGAAAGATATTTAAAAAGAAAAACCATCAGAAAGCAGATAGTGTCGTCTTTAAAGTATTTAGAGCATCATGACCCAAGGCCATACGTGGAAGTTGAGTTATTAGGCAGGGAAATGAAAGGCTTGTTAGATTCCGGAGCTTCCATTAGCATTTTGGGCAAAGGCTGTAGAGAGTTGGTAGAACAAATGGAAATCCCAGTCAAACCAAGTTTCACCAGTGTAAAAACAGCCAATGGTAGTAGACACTGGATATTGGGGAGCGTAGAAATTGAAGTATATTATAAAGGCAAGACCAGTATGCAGAAATTCTATTTATGCCCTTATTTGGAACAATCAATGTATCTAGGGGTTGATTTTTGGAGAACCTTCGGAATAGCAAATGAAATCTTTGACATAGAAGAACTTAGCACAGAAGCAGCAGACCCAGGGATGCATGAATTAACGAAGAAACAACGGTGTCAGCTAGAAGAGGTGAAGCAGAAGTTTAGGTTTTTTGAAGAAAAGGGACTGGGACGGACACCCTTAGAGAAACATACGATTAAGTTAATAGAGGGGGCGCAACCTTTCAAGGATAGACACTACCCTGTTTCCCCGGCTGTACAGAAAATTATCTATGAAGAAGTGGACAAAATGCTCGAATTGGGAGTAATTGAAAAGAGCGACAGCCCATGGAATAATCGAACGACACTGGTTCGGAAACCTGATAAGAATAGGTTTTGTTTAGACGCGAGAAAACTGAATAACCTCACAGTAAAAGATGCGTATCCACTTCAAAATATTGAGGGTATCTTGAGCCGCATAGACTACACACACTTTATAAGTAGTGTAGATCTAAAGCCTGCGTTTTGGCAAGTGGAGCTTGATGCTGAGAGCAAAAAGTATACTGCGTTTACTGTGCCAGGTCGGCCGTTATACCAGTTTGTGGTGATGCCGTTTGGGCTGTGTAATGCTGCTCAGCGGTTGTGTCGTCTAATGGATAAGGTTATTCCGCAGCATCTCAAGTCCAATGTATTTGTATATTTGGATGATCTGTTGATTATAGCTCCCGATTTTAACACGCATTTACGTGTGCTTAGCGAAGTAGCGGAATGCCTTCAGAAAGCGAATTTGACAGTGGGTGGTGCCAAATCGAAATTCTGTTTTAAGGAACTCAAATATTTAGGTTTTATTTTGGGCGCGGGTTGTCTTAGGACTGACCCAGAAAAAATATCCGCCATACAGAAAATAAAGGTGCCAAGATCAGTGAGGGAAGTTAGGAGTTTCTTGGGAACGGCCGGTTGGTATCGACGTTTCATTCACGATTTTGCTTCGTTAGCCGCGCCTCTGAGCGACACTCTAAGAAAAACAAATGGTAAATTTACCATGACTTCTGAAGCTATTGAGGCGTTCGAACAACTTAAGCAAGCGCTAACGTCAGCACCGGTTCTAAAACATGCAGACTTTACAAAACGCTTTTTCATACAATGCGACGCATCGGACATTGGAATTGGAGCCGTGTTGTTTTAATTAGATGAGGCAAAGAATGAAAGACCAATCGCTTTTTATTCGTATAAGCTAAATCGGCATCAGCGCAATTATAGCGTGACTGAGAAAGAGTGTCTTGCGGCGATTCTAGCTGTTAAACGTTTTCGGCCTTATGTCGAACTAATGCCATTCACCATCATAACCGACCATGCAAGCCTAAAGTGGTTGATGTCACTTAAAGACTTGAATGGAAGGTTAGCTCGATGGTCGCTTTTATTACAGCCATTTGAGTTCGAAATTGAACATCGAAAAGGTGTAGAAAACGTGGTGGCCGATGCACTGTCTAGGTCGGTGGAAGAACTGCAGACGACTCAAGAAATACTCGAAATGGAAACAACAGAATTTCAATCACCTGATTATTTAAGTATTGCAGACACAGTAAAGAAAAATCAGAGTAGGCTGCCAGATCTAAAAGTTAGAGATGGATTAGTATTTAAACGCACAATATGTCATGACGACTTACCAACAAGTGAGTTTACGTGGAAGTTATGGGTTCCGGAAGCGCTGACGTCTACGTTGGTAGCTAAGGCTCATGAATCCGAACTTGCGGCGCATGCGGGCATAGGCAAGACTCTATTTCGATTGCGTCAAACATATTATTGGCCAGGAATGGTTCGGCAGGTCCGAGCATACATAAATAATTGTCAAATCTGTAAAGAGTCCAAGTCAGCAAATATCGAATTGTGTCCGAGAATGGGTAAGGAGGTGGTAACAGTACGCCCTTTTCAAAAAATTTATGTCGATTTTCTTGGCAAGTATCCTCGTTCAAAAAAGGGCAATGCATACATTTTTGTGGTGGTAGACCACTTTTCAAAATTCACACTGTTAAAAGCCATGAAAACGGCCACGGCGACAAAAGTAGTAGATTTTCTTGTCGAAGAGGTTTTCTACAAATTTGGAGTGCCTGAAGTAATCCACAGTGATAACGGAGTTCAATTTATAGCAAAAGAATTTCAAAAGATGATTACGAAATTTAAAATTGTCCATATGAAAACCGCGTTTTATTCTCCTCAGGCCAATGCTGCGGAAAGAGTGAATCAATCTATTTTGGCAGCGATCAGATCGTATCTAAAGGAAGACCATAGAGAATGGGATTTATATTTACCCGAGATAGAATGCTCTCTCCGGAGCTCAGTCCATTCCTCTATTGGCGTGACACCTTTCTTTGCCTTATTTGGACATAATATGTTCACAAGCGGTAGTGATTACGAATTAGCGCGAAGACTTAAGTCATTGGATGATCATGAGTTGAGAACTCTTAATCATGGCGATAAGTTGGAACTCTGGCGTGAGAAAATGCGGGAAAAACTACATGAAGCATACGAAAAGGGATTCAAATATTATGACCGACGCAAACGCGACGTTAAATTCGTTCCCGGTCAAGAAGTTTATCGGAGGAACTTCGTTCAGAGTAATTTTAGACGAGGGATAAATGCAAAGTTCTGCCGAAAATTTTTGAAGTGCAGAGTGTCTCGCGTATTAGGCAGCAACTTATACGCTCTTGAAGATCTCAAGGGGAACGAATTGGGAGTGTTCCATGCAAAAGACATGAAACAATAAAACGAAACGTGCAATATTTACCTCCATAGTCGATAAGTATATCGAACTAGTCAATTCGACCGTAGACTTATTGTCCAAACGATTAAGTGCAATATGTGATTGTTGTGATGTACTTAATTTTTGGCTATGTGAATGTGCACGATGTTTGTCCAATATTCAATGTTTCAATGTCCTGCGTGTGAAGAGTTAGCGCGTGTGTAGTCCTCGTTGTTCCGTATGGTGTGAGACCCTAGTTAGAATTGACGATATATTCTGTAAGGAAATTATGGTAAGGATACTTATCTGAAAGCCCGGCTAGATTAAGAAGCCATGAGTTCAGGGCGTGGGCGTGACCCTACGTTGGGCACCCGAAAAACTTAAGCGGCAGAAAGCCATCCGCACACTGCATTTGCATACCATGGATGTAGCAATTGCAGAGTTTTGTTGCGTGATGCCTTCGGTTATGCAGAAAAGAAAAAAAAGTAACCGAAATGCCGATCCGACTAAAACGTCCTGATGAAATTGTTTAATCTGAAAAGAAAAGAATTATTTAGTAAAATATTTTGTTTGTCACAACTTACCACCAAACGTCAAAAACAGAGATGACATCCCTGGTCAAAAACTACTCTGGATACTGAGAATGAAGTGCCGAAAAAGGGGGCATTGTTGACGAGTAGTATTTTTCTTTGTAAGAAATAGAGGCGAAAGTAGTAAGTAGGCTTGCCAGAAGAAAAAGAATATATGAATGAATTTCCTCACATGCTATTCCACAGAGAATACCAACTAATTTTCGTTTTCGCGTCAACGAAACTGTTGCTGTCGATTTCTGAGCGCCTGGTAGAAAACTCGAAAATGGCCAGAATTTCTATGGAGCGATGAAGCCATATGTATGTATGTAATTTTTCTTAAGATTTTAGACTAGGACGGGAACGGAATTTCGCGTTAGATTTTTCTAGAAAAAGAATATTCTAGAAAGCGAAAAATTCCGAGTAGAAACCAAAAGGAAATTGAAAAGGTTTACCGTAGGAAAAGGGAGGTGCCTAAGCAGACTGGGAGATCAGCTAAACGAAAGTTTGTGATTCCACTGGAAATGCTATGGAATGCAAAACTATAAAAGAGAAATTCTAAATTGAAACAAGGATTGAAGAAAATTAAGTCAGAGTGTTCGGTGCGCTGGTTAAACAACGGTCAGTTCCGCGAAGGCAAAATTTGTCTTAGTCGAGTTATAAGAAGAATCGAACTCAATTATAAATGTTCGACGGATAATGTTTAACTATATATATATATATGGCAAATAATTAAAACGTTGTGAAGAATTCACATTTTTGCCGTAACGTCTAAATTGAATATGGAGCGCGGACGGCCATCTAAATCCACGCTGAATTTGCAAAGACTGATCCAGGAATTGAAAATTTGAATTTTACTGCCAGAGCGAGAAACCAGCACAATAGTCCTGTACACCAGCACAATAGTCCTGTATACCAGCACAATAATCCTGTATACCAGCACAACAATCGGGTACAACTGGAAAGCCATAGGCGAACGGAAGCAGCTAAGTCGAAAATTATATCATTTACTTCAATAACTTTACTAGATTCATGTAAAATAAAAATCATAAATGTGTCTTTATATATATATATATTTGTAATGTTAATTCATTTTGGTTAGTGTTATTTTAAATTTTGGTTGAATTATTAGGGTTATATTCTTTTGTCATTGTACTCACTATTCGTTTTTTTGTAAATGCAAAGAATTCATTGTATATAAAGAATTCAAATCTATTGTGTTGAGGGGTAGCAGCCCAAGGTAGTGAGTGTACCGCGTGATTAGAGAGGGGGTTAACATTTTATTTTATTCCTCTATAGCATTAGAGAGCTCTCTCATGTTTAGGGTTGATCGGTAAGAGGTCGATCGATACCGCGAAAATTCGAACATATCACCACTACCGAAAAGCTTGCGAGCTTCGGTTAACGTACCGTGAGGAAATTTTGTAGTGCAAAACTTTGTTTATTATAGTAATAAAATTATTTAAGGATGAAATAAAAATACTTTTTATTAGGGGTGACGGACGGGGATAAGGAGAGGATGGCAATGAGAAAATCTCAAAATGTGTTAATAGTGAAATTTTGTTTAAATTTATTGTTGCTCCCGATTCGCGATCGGCTGGGTTGAGAACCTGCCCGAGAAAATGAGCTAGTCGGGAATGTAAGCCGTCGCGAAGGCAAACGGGTCACGTAACAGTTTTTGGTTGTTTTTCTTCGTATTTGACGCCAGCGTCGATGGTTTTCGAAGAAAGTGCGCTGCCAAAGACCCAGACGGGCGTCAGTCGGACGCTAGATAATTTTGTTGGTATTTTACGTGCTTTCCAGACATTATCAGTTGTCATTCGTCGGACGATGCATTTCTTAAAAACCTAGTCGGACGGAATTGAGACGGGCACAAAAAGCTGTCGACTAGAACAAAAAATTTGTGGTTGACAGAAATTTTTGTAAGGAAGTTTTTAAAAATAAATTTATAATTGTTAAAGAAATTTATTTATCAACTATTAAATTAATAATTACTAATTTATTACTTATTAAATTAATAATTACTAATTTATTAATTATTAAAACAATAACTAATAATTTATTAATCGTAAAGTAATAATACCTAATTTATTAATTGTTAAAGTAATAATACCTAATTTATTAATTGTTAAAGTAATAATACCTAATTTTTTAATTCATTATTAATTTATAAAACATTATTCTCCGATGTTCTTCGAGATGTAGTAGTCATAGCTGAAGACCAAATTGGCGATGCATATTCCAATAAGGGACGAATTAATGAGTTGTAAAGAAATTTCTTGATATAAGGATCATTAAATTCCTTTGCCCAGCGCTTTATAAATCCTAGTAGGCTCAACGATATACTGGTTATTCGATCGATATGGGCGTGAAAACGAAGTTTAGGATCCAACACAACAACAAGATCCTCCGCGGTGTTTAATATTTCCAATTTATGATTGTCAATAGAGTAAGAATAATTGAAATGATTTATTCGAGAAAAAGTCATTTGTTTGCTTTTTAACCAGTTACAAATAAATACTTTGTTAATGACCAATTTTCATTTTTGATGTGATGTCTAAATACGCTGACTTGCCTGAAACACAGTTGGACATACAAGAGGCAAGATACAAAATCAGCTGTCAAAATTACACAGGCTCTTATGGGAATCAAGAAAAAAAGAAAATATCTGAGAGCATTCGTATGTAGATAAACATTCAATTGGATGCGAGTCAGCTCTAATTCTAATTTGACACATTGTGTATGCGTGCTCTTCTTCTGCTTCCTTTCAATAATTTGTGTACTTTTGTATTATTTTTCAGAAGATTTAATAATTTCTCATAGTTTCAAAATGTAACTACATATTTAATGAACGAAACAAATATTTGATGAATTTTAATAACTCCCATATTGCAGAATGGACCAAATCGAAGAAAAGTTAATTGAGCTCGTCCGGTCGCTCAGGGAGCTGTACGACTTGCAGTGCCCATTGTATAAAAATGTGCACCACAAGTCGAAGACGTTGGCACTCATAGGAGCCCAACTAAACTTAGACGGTTAGTAATAATAAATTGAATTGGACGGGCGATTTTGGTCTGATTTGTAGGGATAGGGAGAGATAGACCGAGCAAGCCTTGGGGGGAAAAATTTAGACTTGTCCTCCCAATCGATTAAAATAGTAAATAGACTCCTTAGATGTCATACGTTCGTGAAAGACTATCTCGTCAAGCAGTGGATTCAGCAATATAAGAAGTAATAAGATCGCTCTTCAGTTCAGGGTTTCACACTACGCGTGTTTTCATAATATTGTGCATTCCCTGTGTTTTAACCATAGATTAGTAGGTGAGACACTCGAAAATTTCCTTTATACACTAATGCATTTTTGCTGGAATTCCACTGATACAATGAAAGAAAACTTCGATTCGCTGCAAAAAAAGTGTAGCCTCGCCGTAAATAATGTAGCTTTGCCGCAAAAATTTTTTAGCAAACACTCATGGAAAATTTATATTAAGGGGTTTGTATATCGAAACGTCAAAATAAATAATTATAAATATTATGTTTTTTATTCGGGATAACATATATAAAGCATAGTTTTAATGATAATAAATATATTCTATCACATTTTACACAGCATTTCCAAATTTGATTCGTTATATTTTCTATAAATCCAGCCTGTAATCAAAACTTTTTTGTTATGAATACGCAATTATGCGCCTAATTGCGAAAATATTTTAGAATGATGTTAGGAGAGTAGTATAAATGAACCTGAATACAAATTGTTGCAAAATAGTTGGAAATTATACGTTATTGGCCTAGTTGGGGCTCTAAAACCCTTTAGCACCTACGGTTGCACTGTTAAGAAATCGTACCCATTGATTGATAAAGAAACAAGAACAACAATATGGTACTTCCCACGTATTATATACGTGAGTTCTACATACGAAACAGTCAAGTGTCAAACCGATTTTTTGAAGCGGCGAATAGCGAGTGTCTCATCTACTAATCTATGGTTTTAACCAGTGTGTACCGCATAGAACTAGACAAGATAGATAGACTAGGTATGGAAAAGTATATATATTCTTGATCAGCATCACTACCAAAATTGAAATAACGATGTCTGTCCGTCTGTCTGTCTGTCTGTCTGTCCGTTGAAATCACGATCACAGGAGAACGGATTAAGATTTCAAAATGAAATTGGGCAAAAATATTCGTTGCTATGTTGGGGTGTTTCGTATTGAAAATGGGCAAAATCGCCCAAGGACCACGCCTAAGTTTTATATCGAGAGTGCAGGTACCTCTGTTTTGCCTATTAAAAAAGGACATATCAGCATCACTTTTTGAGAGAAGACAAGAAAATTTTATATGTAAGTTAAGGCGCTCCCCGAAGGGAACACCAAAAAATTAACGTTGGGAGCCGGCCACTGGCTCCTTTTCTTCACCTGCAAACGGAAAACTAAAAGATGTCTTTTTAATATTATCACTTTATTCCACGACCGGGTTCTTAAGACGACAAATTAGCACTAACTTAAAATCTATTCGCTGCCCAAAGCTGAGGTAGCTTCCATGCGCAACTCGCTGATGAATCTGCTGACCATGCGCTTCCCACGGTGGTGCACTTCTGCTACGGCGTGGCTCGCTGAACGGATGAACGGATCATGTTGCCCGTGGAATGTGTGGTGTCGGCGAATTAGCGTATGGGAGCGCATTAGGTGGAGTGTTAACTGGACCCCCTTTAAACATCTGCGTCCCGCAGATGATCAGGCTGAGGACAAATGGTGTGGGCGGAAGTTGCTTCAGAACTCGTGTGTTGATGTAAGCCAGGAAACATTATGGTCGCAGTGAGTTTTTTCCAAATGATGTACCAGGATACAGCAAGGATCAAAAGGATGGTTACAATGGCGACCAGAGAGAAATGGAAATTCCGACCAAGATTATTAAGATGATTGATATTCTTCACGCTTAACTCATGAATATACTCAAGGTTCGGTTTGAGGCCGTTGTTAGTAAAGTTTCCCAATACTGAAGGTAAGGCTTGTACGGTTGTTGTTGACGTACTCGTGAATGACTGGTTTTTTACTATTACGGTTTCATTTTGAAGTATTATTAGAAACGTTCCATTCAAGAACTTCTTTTGGCTGTTACCTTGGACGTTTCCCTGAAAATTCGTCAGAAAGATGGTGTTCTGGTCTACTAATTCCACAACTTCGGTGGTGTCGCGCTCGAATTTACATTTTGCGTCTCCGCCCTTTAGTAGCATAGGTAGGCACTCGTTCTCGGTGAGCTTCCTTACAGCCGCGGAGGGACACATTGTCGTATTGTTGATGAATGTGCAGTTCTCGATCAGACCATATGTTTCGGTCTGGCTAACCATCATCCTTTTGTATGGTAACTCGACACGTTCGCCTCCATTACCTGATGCCCTTGTTATCAGTAAGCGGTAGGTTTCGCTACCCACTTTCGGCATTGACAGGACATACAAAAGCACTGTCCCATTAGAATACACAGATGCCGACCCGTATTCGATCGCCTCTATGTAGTTTTGGTATGGCAAGGCATCTTCCTCTGATATAAGCCGTTGAATTTCTGTTTGGTCAAGCAGGTTGGTATTGACAATTCCTGCTCTTGCCATTTGGCAGGCTCTTACTACTTCTGACACCTGCTCCTTCAGTATTAGCGCCCGACTCAAGTCTAAGAGTTCGACATTATCTTCCTCGATCCCACGATTTATCGAGTTCACACGAGTGATTAGCTGATTTGCCCTCTCGATGGCCTCGCGTGTGCCGTTGAAGAGCTTCTCGTTCACGATGTATTGGTGATTGTTGTTAGTGATGATGTCATCTTGACTTTTAAGGATGCTGTCCCAATCAGCAGCATCTGGTGACCCTGCAATCCATTTCCATGCAGACCCAAGCCAATTGATGGACCGTATCTTTCTTGGCTTCCTAACCTCTAACTCCTCGAGACGCAGCTTTATCTGATCCAGGTGAAAGCGCAACACTGTCCTGGCTGCATCATTCCTCACTTTTCTTGTTGCCGAATCAAGGAGCTTCTCCAAGGTTGTGCCGAAATGTCGTAAATCGATGACGTGAATTAGGTTAAAATGCCCGTTAATAATCCAGCCACGCCCATGCTCGATGGTTACTAACGGAGAATCATAATTGTGCACGCTGAAAGCAGAGGCGCCGGAAATCAGGAGAAACCTAGCTTACAATGAGAGCAAACATTGATCTATTATTTATTTCTATATACAATTTGAATATTTATGCTTAAATGCTTCCTTACTGCATTTTCCTGCAGTATTTAGATTCTTATATTAACTATATTATCTTTACTGATTTTTTTATTACTTTTTTTAATAAAAATCAACAATATTTCCAATATTTTCCCTCAATCCAAAAAAAAGGTATCTAACAAGTTTTATAAAAAATAGATTATATCTAGACAATTTCAATTTACTTTATAAGTGATTTTTTAATTTTTACTTTCGCTTATGTGAGCGCTTAATTTTCGCTTATATGTGCGCATTATTCTTTAAAACATTATTTCTTAATTTCGCAGTGCTTTAACTGCACGAGCGCCATTATATTTTTACTAATAATTAGATTTGTAATTATTTGTAATTTTTTATCGTATATCATATATTGGTCAAGGTGTGAAAGTGCAAGGAATAGCGTTCTGAATAACGTTGATTCAATTTAATTAGCTATTACTTTGGCTTATGTTCGAGATACTCTTTTTTAGTGCTCCATGAATCAATGAGTATGCTAATGAATCTATTCATAGATTTGTTGATTCACTGGTTTCATTTTATTTCATTATTATCATAAAGTGATTTGAATGAGTCTTTTAATGAATATTTGTATGTTAGCGGATTCGTTTGTGCCATATCTTATGCGTTTTTTACCTGTATTTTGTGAATTCTTCTTCCGCCCTCGGTATTTACTGTTACTCTATTATCCTTATTAACCCTTTCTTTTTTATATAGCGGTTTCTGTTTTGCCTTAATCTGCTTATTCCTGACATATATTATTTCCCCTTCACTAAATTTCCTAACGTCTTTTCGACCTTTATTTAACCTATGGTTTCGAATTTCCTGGTTTTTCTTTATTCTATCCTTAATTTCCTCATGTACGCTATCTCTAAAATTTGTTAACTGCTGGTAGTTTATTCGTGGAGTCCTGTTAAAGAATATGTCACTCGGTTTCTTCTTAGTTACCGAATGATAGCTATTGTTATACCTATCAACTGCAATATTAACCAGTTCTTTTGGCGTTGCACTTCCCATCTCTTTGCGGAGGCAACGGTATATTTCGAGCAGCGTTGAGTGAAGCCGTTCTACTTGACCGTTAACTTCACTTCGCTGGACCGGAGTCTGGTATAATTCTATGCCTAGCCCTCTTATGTAACTAGCTACAAGCGGACTCAAAAATCCCTTTTCGTTATCGGTTACGATCATTTTTGGTGCTGTAAAATAATGTAAAAGTTTAGAAAGTTTAGAACGCAGGATGGGCGATGAGCGATTTTTTATGTGGAAGAGTTTCGCGAATTTTGAAAATTTATCTACACAAGATAAAAACTTTTGCCCCTGAATTTCAAATATATCGACGTGAACAATTTCACAAGGATACCCAGGAGTTGGTGTTTCCTTCAGTGGTGGAACTGGAGGATGTCTATCATATTTATTTAGGCGACAGATCTCGCAAGCGGCAGTGTATCTTTTAATCTTGCTTGCCATTTTCGGGAAGTAATATTTCTCTAGGATTTGCTCTCTATTTTCACGAGCATTCCTGTGAGCTCTTTTATGTTCTTCTTCTATGATTTGGCAGACCCTATCCTCATTGTCGACATCCCAAATCAATCTTTGCGTAACTCTTATTTTGTAGGAGACAAAGTGCGCGAGGTAAACATCCTGGAGGAGTTGTAAGTATTCTTGCGGAATTTTTATCCCATTAATCACGCTAGGATTTAGACGTTCTTTTAAAATATTAATGAGGACACTTTTCGCCATATTTTCGAGGGTGATATGATGCCTAGTGTAACCGGGATGTGGGTTCATATAAGAATTTAATTCTTTACCTATTTTGAAAATTATCTGATTCCTAAAGACGTTTATAGGAGCTTCTACATGTGGAATAAGGTCAGATGAATCCTGCTGAGCACTATGAACTGTCTCACCTTCGCTAGCTGTTTCAGTGGACGAGTCTGCATGAGTAGCTCTGCCTTCGCTAGCAGTTTCTGTAGCTGAATCCTCATCTGCAGAGGCTGCTAAATAATTTGTTTGGCAGGGCATTCGGGAAAGAGCGTCTGCCACGACATTTGATTTACCTGGAGTGTAAATCAACTCGTGGTTATACTCTTCAATCCTTGCTTTCCATCTCTTTAGCTTTGCATTATAATTCCTGTTACCCAATGCAAAGGTAAGAGGCTGATGGTCTGTAAAAATTTTAATCTTTTTTGCACCGTACAAGTAAGTTCTTAAGTTATCCAGCGCCCTGACAATTGCTAACATTTCCTTCTCATTAGTGGCGTAGTTTTCTTCAGTTTTATTTAAAGAACGCGATATGAATGCGATTGGTCTATCTTTACCTGGTTCACCCTGCGAAAGGACAGCACCAATTGCGTAGTTTGATGCATCTGTGGTCAGGTGAAATGGCTTTTCAAAATCAGGAAAGGCTAGAACATCGGATGATGTCAACAAAATCTTCAAATCCTCAAACGCTTTTAATGCGACAGAATCAAGTTTAACCGGTATTTTCCTCGATTGGCTAGCTTTTACTTGCGCATTTTCGCCTCGAGTGAGATTGGTTAAGGGTTTAGCGACCTTGGCATAATCTCTAATGAATCGGCGATAGTAAGAGGTCATCCCTAAAAAGCTTTTCAGTTCCTTTAGGTTCTGTGGCGGGAAAAGCATTCCGATCGCTTTTACTTTGGAAGAATCAGGCTTAATCCCGTTAGACGTAATTAAATGTCCAAGGAATTCTACCTCCGTTCTGGCGAACTTAGTTTTTTCCAAATTTACCCTCAAGTTGGACTCGGCTAACCTATTAAAAACTATTTGTATGTTATTCAAATGTTCTTTCTCATTTCGTCCAAAAACTATGATGTCGTCAATATAGACGTAACAAATTCTGCCGATGTGTTCTTTGAGCACATCGTCAATCATTCTTTGGAAAATGGCTGGTGCGTTTTTCAGTCCGAACGGAAGCCTCAAAAATTCATACTTTCCATTCATAGTTGAGAACGCAGTTTTAGCCACATCAGATTCCTTCATTGAAATCTGGTGGAAGCCTGACGTTAAGTCTATTGTAGTGAAATATTTGGAATGACCTAAATTGGCGAGTGTTGCATTTATATCTGGGATTGGGTAAGTATCTGAAATAGTGACAGAGTTTAATCGTTTAAAGTCAATCACCATTCTGTACTGTTTTTCGCCGGACGCTTTTGGCTTCTTTGGGACAATCCAAATTGGTGAGTTATATGGGCTTTTAGACGGACGGATAATATTTTCTTCGAGCAGTTCGGCCACTTGCCTCTGCACTTCTGCTCGCATATTAACAGGATAAGGATAACTTTTGGTGTATATCGGTTCATCGGTCACCGTTTTAATCTCTGCTCTCACCGAAGTTTTCACTTCAATGGAGGCGCTTAATGGTTCAAATAATTCGCCGTATTTCTTTATTAAGCCATGAATGGCTGAAGACAGTTCACTCGGAAACTTAGCGATTTCCGCTACATGAAGGCTGTCGATAACTTTGTTTCTTAAAATTAACTTCGCATTTGGTTTTATCCTGAGGGTATGATCCTGGCGGTTTATTACGGCCCCTATTTGCTTCAGAGTGTCGTCACCTATAATACCGTCAAAGGATTCAAACCCTGGTAGCACAAAAAATGTTACAAGAGTGTCATTTCCCAATTGTTGAAAGAATCTACCGCTAATTTTTTTATTAATTTGAATTGTTCCCCCTGCTGTCTGGACAGGAAAGGGTGGTTCAAATGTCGTCGCATCCATAGCCAGACTGGGTTTGACGAAATTTTTATTTGCACCTGTGTCTATCAAAAAATTAAGTTCTTTATTATCGTGCATCTTACAAACTACATATGGTATACTGGAGTTACTGTCGGAAGCTGATTCCTTGTCTATATAAAAAATGCTGGTGGCCCGTCCTTCATAAAATTTGACTGATCTAAGGCATCCTCTTGGGATTCCTGATGGTGATCTGCGCGTCCTTCTTCGCTGGCCACCGTATTGTAAAGCCTCTGCTGTTGGGGAGAGGCAGGTATCGACTGCGGTTCCCTCTTAAAAGGATTCATCCCTTGTGGACGATTCATATAATTTACGCGCCTGGTCTGGATTGTACCATCGACTTCCATTTTCTCGGGTGGCTTTGGTCCACTAGGCCTTGGTGGAGGTGTCGGGTACGACATTTTATTTCGTGAAAACTCACTACGATTAGGATACATTCTATTGTGAACCCCGTTATTTACCCTATTTCCCCAGTTGAAAGTACCTTGCTGCCTAGGTGGCCTATGGTAATGCTGACATGTTATTAATTGGCACAGAAATTCTGTTTGGAGCATTGACGTGAATTATGTCATCACGCAATGATAGGTTTTGCATATCAAGACACGCAGAATATGCTTCGGGTAGTGTTTTCGGCTTCTGAATTATGAGCATACGCGATAGCTCACCGCTAAGCCCCCTAATGAATACGTCTAATGCGCGATTTCTATACGTTTCTATGAGGACACTAACTGTTTCCTCAGAGTAGTCTTGGCATTTAATTTTGTTCACAATTAACGACAATTGGTGATTCACCGTGGCATAGAACTCATCCAGACGCGACCCTTTCTGCATCAACTGGTTCAACTGATGCTCCAGTGTGCGTATGTCGCGTTTGTCAGCATAGTGAAGAGAAAGGATCCTTTTCATTTCACCCCAATCATTGCCCATGACGTTATAGGACAACAAGGCTCCATCCGCTCTTCCACGGATTTTCTGCCTTACATGCTGTAGCATGGAGCGATATAAAGGTTTTTCTTTAATGAGCTCATAGTCTTTAAGGATACATTCGACGTTTTGTACCCACGAAATATACTGCGATGGATTCCCGTCGAAAACCTGTAGTTCTTTAACGCAGTCGGGCAACCTGCTTATATCCCGTAACTCCTGCTCTGATGAGGGAGCACGAGAAATGACAGTTGGTCTTACTAGCACTTCCTGACCCCTATCTTCGAGCGACGCGAGACGCTCTTCTATATTTAGAAGGGTGTTCTGCAGCGCAACTCTGCTTGCGTCAGCTACGCTCATGCGTTGGTCGAGCTTCCTTATTTGCTCAAGGAGCGTGTTTAACCCTCCCGTTAACTCCGTCACTTGTGTCGTCAAGGTTTCCATCTTAAGGATACTTAATATTTACCACTTACCACAATGTTTCGTGTATGTTGTCGTGTATGGCACAAACCAAATCCTTTCTGACTAAGCACTTGTAATACTTGCAACACTTGTAATACTTGTATCTCAAGCACGAATTTAACTTATTCACTTATTTTCTTCTATTAAATATTATAATTTGTTCTTCACTCACACCTTGCCCTTGACTGTTTCATTTACAATTTAACAATTGGTAAATTAATAATTGAATAATAAAGATAAATTTTCTTTGAAGAATTTCACTATGACTTGATTATCTGCGAAATCGTTTTTTGGCATTTAATTTCACAATTCAATTTTCAATTTTTCTCCATTTAGCACATATCGTTTTGCTTACATTAATGCAATCATATTATCTGCAATTAGAGGAAACAAAAATTTTATTCGATTTTTTCCGTGTTCTTATGGGAACGGCGACCTGCACCATGAAGGTATCGAATACGCATAGTCGTAAAAATTCAGTCCGGCAGGGCTGTGTTATCCTTTTTAGTCGTCCGCGTTTATAATTGCGGTCGACCTACTAAGGCACAACTTGCTTCACGACAGAGTTTTGGTCCGATTGCAATCTCCAGCCGTGTTCTCATGGGTACGGTGGAATGCGGAACTTTGTCCACTATTGCCGGAATCGCAAAACCTGACGACCAAGGAGACCTTTTTGCCATAAGTGGTAAACCACTACAGCCACTGGATTGTCCGGCTTGTCAGGCGCGGAATCGCAGAACCGGTTCCCCTTTTGGACGGTAGCTGTAGATGTTTAGATTCGCAGCTTCCTTTCGTGTCAGTGATCCGGTTCAGTTTAGGAAGTTAAAAGATTTCTATTGAGCTCTTTTTTTAATTGAAAACTCTTGTTTTCGGTTTTGGAAAACTAAATTCATTTGACTTTCTTTAATTCGTTTCGCTAACAAATTAATTTCATATATTTTCCATAATTAATTTTTTCGTTTTGCAATTGTGCAATATTCATGGGATTTTTGTAATCCCAAATAAATAAAATTATTTCATTTCAATTCTGAGCTACTTTTTATTAATTTTAATCTCTATCTGTATTTGTAACTTTTGCCTCTAAGAGGGAAAAGAGCTCTTCTATCCTGGAGGGTCCCTTAGGAATCGCAGAATTGAGCTGTGTTATACTGCATTTAAAGTCACTAATTTCAATTATAGTTTTACTTTGATTTATGGAATTTTTTCCTTCCTTTGTTTATAAAACTTCACTTTTACCGAATCACGCTTGACGACACACCGTCAGCCACCGTCAGGACATTTGCACTAAGGCAAGTCCTTTTTGACAACCCGAATCTTAATCGGGTCCCTGCTCGGGCGCCAGTTAAGGCGCTCCCCGAAGGGAACACCAAAAAATTAACGTTGGGAGCCGGCCACTGGCTCCTTTTCTTCACCTGCAAACGGAAAACTAAAAGATGTCTTTTTAATATTATCACTTTATTCCACGACCGGGTTCTTAAGACGACAAATTAGCACTAACTTAAAATCTATTCGCTGCCCAAAGCTTAGGTAGCTTCCATGCGCAACTCGCTGATGAATCTGCTGACCATGCGCTTCCCACGGTGGTGCACTTCTGCTACGGCGTGGCTCGCTGAACGGATGAACGGATCATGTTGCCCGTGGAATGTGTGGTGTCGGCGAATTAGCGTATGGGAGCGCATTAGGTGGAGTGTTAACTTGTAGGTTTAGACTAATGCTTCCAGTTAATATGCTAAATATGTGCGTGATCCGCCCACTTTTAGTTTACATAGGTCATGGTGTACATAATATTGTAGTTTGAGAACCAATAATATTCTGTTGGGAAAAAATTGGTGGGCCGTGCCTCCTTATGCTTTCACTTATGAAACTGCATACAGCTATCATGACGGCGTAGTTGCAGAAATTTCATAGGAGTATAAAGTTTTGCCTTTTAGAAGTGGTGCGATATAATTATTATTATTATTATATATATATTGTATATTTATTATTAGATATATAATATATATATATTGTATATATATACGAGTATATTATATCGCACCACTTCTAAATATATATACGAGTATATATGCAGCTTTAAGGTGTAGGGTATTTCGGCTACAGCCCGGCTGTAGACAACACCTTTCCAAGTTTTATTTATTTGTTTATAAATAATTCAAAACTAAGCTAACAGAGCTTTATAGCTGAAATTAAAAGTCAAGACATAATTTAATTTTCCATATAAATATCATTTTTCCGATTAGAAATAAATAAGGAATAAGCAAAATTCACAACTGCAGATACTGAATTAAAATCTGACCAAGCTTTCCGAAACAGCTCATGCTGAAGATATAAAAGTTCTGCAGAATTGTAGATGTAAGAATTCATGACTTTTTCAAGAAATACGTGGAAGATTAATGCCGATGTTGATAAGAGATACTCAGAATCGCTGGTCCCATGGAGAAGATTTACAGCCTCATGTCGGATACTCGCTCGCTTGACGGACTGTCCGTACTTTTTTATTCTCTTTTGTGTTTTTGGTTGTTTTTCTTCGTATTTGACGCCAGCGTCGATGGTTTTCGAAGAAAGTGCGCTGCCAAAAACCCAGACGGGCGTCAGTCGGACGCTAGATAATTTTGTTGGTATTTTACGTGCTTTCCAGACATTATCAGTTGTCATTTGTCGGACGATGCATTTCTTAAAAACCTAGTCGGACGGAATTGAGACCGGCACAAAAAGCTGTCGACTAGAACAAAAAATTTGTGGTTGACAGAAATTTTTGTAATGAAGTTTTTAAAAATAAATTTATAATTGTTAAAGAAATTTATTTATCAACTATTAAATTAATAATTACTAATTTATTACTTATTAAATTAATAATTACTAATTTATTAATTATTAAAGCAATAACTAATAATTTATTAATCGTAAAGTAATAATACCTAATTTATTAATTGTTAAAGTAATAATACCTAATTTATTAATTGTTAAAGTAATAATACCTAATTTTTTAATTCATTATTAATTTATAAAACATTATTCTCCGATGTTCTTCGAGATGTAGTAGTCATAGCTGAAGACCAAATTGGCGATGCATATTCCAATAAGGGACGAATTAATGAGTTGTAAAGAAATTTCTTGATATAAGGATCATTAAATTCCTTTGCCCAGCGCTTTATAAATCCTAGTAGGCTCAACGATATACTGGTTATTCGATCGATATGGGCGTGAAAACGAAGTTTAGGATCCAACACAACAACAAGATCCTCCGCGGTGTTTAATATTTCCAATTTATGATTGTCAATAGAGTAAGAATAATTGAAATGATTTATTCGAGAAAAAGTCATTTGTTTGCTTTTTAGCCAGTTACAAATAAACACTTTGTTAATGACCAATTTTCATTTATGATGTGATGTCTAAATACGCTGACTTGGTCGTCACTGACAAGAAATAAATACCGTGAAAAATCTAATAAAAAAACAATTTCCAATTACACAGGCTCTTATGGGAATCAAGAAAAAAATAAGTTATCTGAGAGCATTCGTATGTAGATAAACATTCAATCGCATGCGAGTCAGCTCTAATTCTAATTTGACACATTGTGTATGCGTGCTCTTCTTCTGCTTCCTTTCAATAATTTGTGTACTTTTGTATTATTTTTCAGAAGATTTAATAATTTCTCATAGTTTCAAAATTAAAGTACATATTTAATGAACGAAACAAATATTTGATGAATTTTAATAACTCCAATATTGCAGAATGGACCAAATCGAAGAAAAGTTAATTGAGCTCGTCCGGTCGCACAGGGAGCTGTACGACTTGCAGTGCCCATTGTATAAAAATGTGCACCATATGTCGAAGACGTGGGCACTCATAGGAGCCCAACTAAACTTAGACGGTTAGTAATAATAAATTGAATTGGGCGGGCGATTTTGGTCTGATTTGTAGGGATAAGGAGAGATAGACCGAGCAAGCCTTGGGGGGAAAAATTTAGACTTGTCCTCCCAATCGATTAAAATAGTAAATAGACTCCTTAGATGTCATACGTTCGTGAAAGACTATCTCGTCAGGCAGTGGATTCAGCAATATAAGAAGTAATAAAATCGCTCTTCAGTTCAGGGTTTCACACTACGGGTGTTTTTATAATATTGTGCATTCCCTGTGTTTTAACCATAGATTAGTAGGGGAGACACTCGAAAATTTCCTTTATGCATTTTTGCTGGAATTCCACTGATACAATGAAAGAAAACTTCGATTCGCTGCAAAAAAAGTGTAGCCTCGCCGTAAATAAGTGTAGCCTCGCCGTAAATAATGTAGCTTTGCCGCAAAAATTTTTTAGCAAGCACTCATGGAAAATTTATTTTAAGGGGTTTGTATATCGAAACGTCAAAATAAATAATTATAAATATTATGTTTTTTATTCGTGAAAAAGATATATAAAACATAGTTTTAATGTTAATAACTATATTCTATCACATTTTACACAGCATTTCCAAATTTGATTCATTATATTTTCTATAAATCCAGTCCGTAATCAAAACTTTTTTGTTATGAATACGCAATTATGCGCCTAATTGCGAAAATATTTTAGAATGATGTTAGGAGAGTAGTATAAATGAAACTGAATACAAATTGTTGCAAAATAGTTGGAAATTATACGTTATTGGCCTAGTTGGGGCTCTAAAACCCTTTAGCACCTACGGTTGCACTGTTAAGAAATCGTACCCATTGATTGATAAAGAAACAAGAACAACAATATGGTACTTCCCACGTATTATATACGTGAGTTCAACATACCAAACAGTCAAGTGTCAAACCGATTTTTTGAAGCGGCGAATAGCGAGTGTCTCATCTACTAATCTATGGTTTTAACCTCTTGTGTAATTTGTCTTGCTTTTTTTTATACCCTACACCTTAAGGTTGAGGGTATATTCACTTTCTACCGGAGTGTGTAACGCATAGAACTAGACAAGATAGGTATGGAGAAAGTATATATATTCTTGATCAGCATCACTACCAAAATTGAAATAACGATGTCTGTCCGTTGAAATCACGATCACAGGAGAACGGATTAAGATTTCAAAATGAAATTGGGCAAAAATATTCGTTGCTATGTTGGGGTGTTTCGTATTGAAAATTGGCAAAATCGCCCAAGGACCACGCCTACTTTTTATATCGAGAGTGCAGGTACCTCTGTTTTGCCTATTAAAAAAGGACATATCAGCATCACTTTTTGAGAGAAGACAAGAAAATTTTATATGTAGGTTTAGACTAATGCTTCCAGTTAATATGCCAAATATGGGCGTGATCAGCCCACTTTTAGTTTACATAGGTCATGGAGGGTTTTATATGGATTGTATTGAAAAGTATATTTTACCTGAATAATGGTGTACATAATATTGTAGTTTGTGAACCAATAATATTCTGTTGGGAAAAAAATGGGTGGGTCGCGCCTCCTTATGCTTTCACTTATGAAACTGCATACAGCTATTATGACGGCGTAGTTGTAGAAATTTCATAGGAGTATAAAGTTTTGCCTTTTAGAAGTGGTGCGATATAATTATTATTATTATTATATATATATTGTATATTTATTATTAGATATATAATATATATATTGTATATATATACGAGTAAATTATATCGCAGTACTTCTAAATATATATACGAGTATATATGCAGCTTTAAGGTGTAGGGTATTTCGGCTACAGCCCGGCTGTAGACAACACCTTTACTAGTTTTATTTATTATTTATTTATTTGTTTATAAATAATTCAAAACTAAGCTAACACAGCTTTATAGCTAAAATTAAAAGTCAAGACATAATTTAATTTTCCATATAAATAACATTTTTCCGCTTATACCGCGTTTACATAAAATGGTTTTTCCAGAAATTGGAAGTAAAACTTTTTAGGACCTAACACCACTCGTAAACTTTTTAAATACCATTGAAATTGTTGTTGCAATTCCAGCGCGAAACCGAAATGCTTTTGGATTTTAGCTTCACATTTTAGTTTGCAACTCAGATTCGAAGTTCGGAATTATAGGAACTTATGCTTCTCCTTGTCTAGTGCCAATGTGTTAGAAAGGGACAATTACAGGCGACAAACTATTAGCACATATGTCCACACACATGGTAAAAGCTCAACTACACCAAACAAAACAAAGCAATAACAAAACACCTACTTTGCTTGACCGGATTATGTATGGAAACACTCAGAAAGCTCATCAGTTTTCGAACAGCTTAATCGGATTAAATATTTTTATGTAAACAGGGTATTAGAAATAAATAAGGAATCAGAAAAATTCACAACTGCAGATACTGAATTAAAATCTGACCAAGCTTTCCGAAACAGCTCATGCTGAAGATATAAAAGTTATATTTTTCGAATTCAGGGGTGGATAAATTCGGTGAATAGCGTGCCTTCTCTTGCTGTGAGTGCGAGCGTTGATGAATCAGAGAGCGTTGCGTGTCTCTCTCGTTGTATGGGTAAGCGCCGTCAAATCAAAGAGCGTTGTGTATCTCTCTCAATATATGTGTGACCGCCGTCGGATCAGGGAGCGTCGTGTGTCTCTCTCGATGTATGCGTGAGCGCCGTCGAATCAGAGAGCGTCGTGTGCCTCTCTCGATGTATGCGTGAGCGCCGCCGAATCAGAGCTTCTCTCTGGGTGTTGTGTGCGTGCGAAAGGTAGAGGCGGGAGATTCCTCAGGCCAAGGAGACTTAAAAGTCTACCAAAACTGGCAAGAGGGAGAGCGGAAGGATTCTCTTAAACAAGGAGACTTATAAGTCTACCAAAACTGCTAAGAGCAAGAAGGAGGGGACCGAAGGATCCTCTTAAACAAGGAGACTTAAAAGTCTACCAAAACTGCTAAGAGGGAGATGAGGATTTCAGCACTTACCCGATTAGCTTCTGATGATGTTGTCTGCATCGATGCCGGAGACTGACTGACTGACTTGAGTTGTTCTCCTTCAATATTCGTTTCTTATTGAATTTGTAGCGTGCTGTTCATGTGTCTGGACTTATCCGCCTCACGCTTTCGCTCGCATGTTTGCTATGTCTTTGTCGCTTCTTTCGATTTGCCTTTCGTCGTCGTTTGCTTACATTCTTTCTTATTCTATATGTACAGTTAGACAATTAATTCTTATACTTATAATGTTTTAAATTCAAGGTAGAAATGCTATTCTTTAAATGTACAGTTAGAAAATTCATTTTTATACTTATAATTTTTTGAATTTAAGGTTGTTATGTTATTCTTTAAATGGTACAAAATTAATTTATTTATTTATTCGAAATTTCCATGGTTATTTTAATATTCCTAAATTTACTATCAATATCTAAATAATCTTGTTGTGATTGGAAACGTTGTGATTGGAAGAAGAAATAAAGTTTTCCCTTACCTTAGGTATCCAAAAACCAGAAGCGGGATTTAATTTGTAACATAATGCAATTGCACACTCTTAAGCTGTACTGAAAAACCAGTTGTGATGGTCACAATATTGTGATGCGCGCCAGAATCTCATTTACAAATAAATGACCTATGTAAAATATGTACTTATGTATTTTTAATTTTACTTTATATTTATTTTTCATATAAAATAAATGAAGTTATATAATAGAATATGCAATTCATATATTTCATTTTCTGATATGTCTGAATCGATTTAACGTATATGTACATAGTTCCTCACGAGTGCCAACGAAAATTCATGCTGAATGGAACCAAATTTATATGTGGTGCTACTATATTTATATTCCAGTGAATATGTGTTCGCTTATACCCACAGGACGACTGTACACTTGTCGCGAAGTTTATACCAACAGGACGACACGTGCTTGAGAGAGTTCTCTGGTCGCGGAGTTGATACCCACAGGACGACCAGAGCTTGATAGTGTAGAGTCGGGGAGTTTATACCATAGATTATGAGATGTGACACTCGCTATTCACCGCTTCAAAAAATCGGTATGACATTTGACTGCTTGATATGTTGAACTCACGTATACAATATGTGAGAAGTACCACATTGTTGTTCTTGTTTCTCATCTAGTCATCTATGGTCAAAATTACATGGGCTGTTATGGGAAACTAGTAAAAAAGAAAATTTCCCTTTGTGTTTTTTTATTGATCTTGTTATCAAGATCACTAAAAATCGATGAGGGAAATTTAATCTTATGTCAAAGCTTTAAACGAAATTGTGAATGAGAAAAACTTTATATTGCTAAGCTTGTGTTTGCATATAATAAAATATGAGAAATTATATAAATAAACTGTAACATACATCTTTTTATAAACACACAAAAATTGGGAAGTTTAAAAAATTACCCAAGATCTGGATGGAAACCCCGACCAAGATCCGCGATCTGTGAGTTGTATGGCGAAGATCCACTTAGATCACCAAAAAAACACAGCTGCTGCTCGCTGTTTAGATTCGCATACGTACAAATTCTAATTTTGACAGCGTCGAATGCTGTGTTTCAAAGTGCAATTTGTTAATGAAAATGAACTTGTTTTTGGGTAGAATTTAATTAGATTTATTTGATGAAAACTAAGAAAACATAACACAAATTTTCAACTTAAAATGGTAATTTCATTAGTTACATATTATTATTTTTATTTTTGCTATTTCTACTATCAGTTTTTATAACTATTAATATTGTCAATATGTATGTATGCATATTGAAAATCTTGAGGCTATTGTATAAAATAACATATTGAATTTCAGTTCATACATAACTTAAAATGCCGACTAAAAAAGATTTTTCCAAAGCAAATTTCCTAACTTCACTACACTCGCAGACTTTACTTTATACAAAGTTTTGACACGGAACTTCAACAAGAGTCCCTCACAAAATGATTGAAAACTCAAGAAACGTCCAAAAATCTTGCATAAAATAATTGCACGCAAAACCAAGGAAAATATTTTTTTTTATTTTCTGAGTGCTATGAACACCTATGGACACCCTTCGTGTTCGCCGGGGTATACCTTTTTATTGGAGGCAATAAAAGGTTTACTGTTCTGTGTACATTTCCAATGTTTATCAGAAATTAAAAATGAAGCTAGAAAGCTGTTTTAAATCACATGTATGGCATGCGAACACTATATATTATAATCTCTATGATAGTATGTAATGAGGTACAAAAAGGGAGGAAATGTAACGAGCTCCTAACTACAATAGCGTACGATTCAATGAACTCAAAGGCCGATTGAACAGGGAACAACTGTGAACTAAATCAGTGAGCGAAAAAAGCAGTAAACTGCTGTGTCTGACTATATCGAAATGTGACTATGATGCTGAACGAGATAAGTTGTGTACAACTGTGTATTGAGAAATGTGACTATGTTTGTGAACGAGATGAGCTGTGAAGGAAGAGTGAACTAAATGAACGAGATGAATTGTGTATTGCGAAATGTGACTATATTTATGAACGAGATGAGCTGTGAACTAAGAAGAGTGAACTAAATGAGCGAGATGAGCTGTGTATTACGACATGTGACTACGGAGGTGAACGAGATGAGCTGTGAACTATGAAGAGTGAACTAAATGAGCGAGATGAGCTGTGTATTACGAAATGTGACTAAGGTAGTGAACGAGATGAGTTGTGTATTGCGAAATCACTATGTTTGTGAACGAGATGAGTTGTGAACTAAATGAGCGATATGAGCTGTGTATTACGAAATGTGGCTACGGAGGTAAACGAGATGAGCTGTGAACTAAGAAGACTGAATTAAATGAGCGAATGAACTAAAAGAACTACGATGCAACATGTTTCGACAAAACTTTTTTTCTGCTGTATATTATTTGTCTGTGCTTTCATGAACGCATACACGTGCCCGAACATCAACTGAGAACACATTTGGTAATCTAGTGGTAACAAACGCCGAGCGATTCATTACGTTAAATGATGCTCATACTACCCGGTAGCATAGGTGGATATATTACACAAACGACGACATGGATCGCTGTGCTCTTTGGGAAAATGGTGATGAACTACTGAGGAAAGTAGCACACATTGACTCACTGAAGGACTACCTTTTAGTAACTAACTTTAAAACATATACTTCTAAAGAAATCTTAACGAAAACCAAATTTGTTTTAAATGTTTCATTTAATTATATTTCCATTAATTTAATAATATAAAATGCGAATGTAATAGTAATAATAATAAGAAATTAATTATACACAATGAAATGGCACACAATGAATCAAATGTCAAGCACACGCTCTAGTTGAAATTGACCAACTTCAGCATCGCGTTGAGCTTTTACGTAAATTAAAAAAAATTACTATATAACGTGTGAGGTCGCATTTCGTTTTGACTTGCGTCTAAGGTTTTATGATTGATGATGACTTTCTTAATGAACTGATCAGTTCTTAATTCGACTGATTTTCTTTAACAAAAAATAAATCGAAGATATCTGAATGTAGACGCTAGAAGCTAATTAAGGCATATTAAAAAAAATAAATTTTCTAAATGCATTTATGTGAATTTAGTTAAAATAAATACAAAAGGAATGTGTGTAATTGTACTTAATTTTTTTTCTCCATTTTATAATTTGATTTTTGTGTTAGATAATTATATTATATGTTGTAAAATTCAATTACATATGTACATACATAGATGAGTATGACTAATGTACCATACACTAAATCACAGCCATTACAGAACGAATACCTTTTACGATTTTTTGTCGGACTCTATACGACCATGTATAGCACTTACATTTTGCTGTAAGGCGTTTGGAGTTAACCACTCTCTGAAAGTAAATTGAAATTAAGAATTAGCGTTATACATAGCCAAATTTATATGCATATAGAAACATTAGTAATACATTTCATTTAATTTATTTATTAGTAATTTTAAATAAACTTAGCATGCTCTGAAGCTGTTGTTGTTTTTTCGACTCATAATTCTGCACGCAAAGATTTCAGAACTGTTTCTATTGTGGCATGCACTGAAAATGTTTTGATGTGTTAAAATTCGAGAATCGCACAGAAAAAAATGAAAATCTTAACGTCGTTTAATTTGGTGATAGCATTTCTGGCAAAAAAGGCTTCATCATGGATTTACATTCTATTTACTTTTTACACGATATGTATTATATTTACACCCTCTCTATTATTATTCATTTATTATTTGCTATTTATTAATTTTTTATTACTACAGCTGCAAGTTGCACTTTGCAAACTACGACCACCTTTTGTTCGAACTTAATAATCGCGTGAACCACAGAATATTCGTCACGAGAGCTGCAGCAGTCCGGATGATCAACTTTTACTCAAAAGCAGTCCGGATGATCAACTTTCACAAATGCTGAGATTGATGTTGAACCATCAACAGAGCTTTGACTTCACAGGCAACCTCTACTTCAAACAGAGACAGAATCAGCGATCTGCCAGTCTACATTCAAGCTATCCAATACCAAGGGGTACTTGCAGTGGCTAAAAAAACCGACAGGCAAAACCACCGACTTATTTATTATATTTACTATTTTTGTCATGTAAGACCGAGGATATATCATTTCTGAAGATAAGAAATAATTCTATCGCGACAGCTTTGGCAAAAATATGAAAAATCAAATAATGCCATTACGGACAAAAACTGCTACACCACCCGCTGCAGAAGTGTCATTACAATTATTGTAGAAAGTTAAATTAGGAATAAAGTAAATTGATTGTTCTTCATTAAAAATCCAAATCTGAGATACAAATATGAAACTTGGCTTAGAAGTCAGTGAGTTTATATAGAGTAAAGAATGATAACTTCGATGAAATAGATAAAAGATAGTTTGATCAAACGCAAAAGTATCATTACAATAATTTTTTATTGGATGTTTGAAATAAAACACACTAAATATTTATTATAGAATTTTATTTATTATTAAATGACTTGTCACTAACAGACAAGAACTAATGCACTTTATTTTTCGACAACAAAGCGTTCGCTCGTCGCGACGTTAAGAAGAGGTACATAGGTTATATTTAAGTTCGTTTAAAGTCAGTTTAAACCACACATCGTGCTTCACAGTGCCAGTATTGTTGAAATACACTTTATAAAAAGCTACTTTGTATTTGAAAGCGAACAAAAACATAAGTTGTTAGATTTCTGTCAATTTGCTTTCATAGAAAATAAAATCTCATTCGTATCTTTCATACATAAAACGGATCGTTTTTACTCTGCTAATATGTAATGGGCCTTACGTTTTTTTAATTTAGAATTTGCAAGTTAAATTATTGAAAGATGTTGACGCCACATTTAACAACTGTGCAACATATGGAAAAACTTGTTGGCTGCGAAAACTGGTCAACTTCGAGTTTTGGGATGAAGACCAAATTGGAATTGGATGATGCGTGGAAGTGCATTGAGCATGCAGAAAACGAGGCAATTAATGCAACGAAGGATAGAACAGACCGTTGCAAGTTGATCTTAGCTATAGATAAGAGTATATGTGCATGCCAAAGAAGCAACAACTGCTCAGAAAGATTCGTTTGCATTCAAAAATCTTTTCCAAGATTAGGGCTTAGATAGGCGTATTGATCTCCTGCAGAAATTGTCTTCCGTAGTACTCGTTGTGTGTCTAATGTCTAATTTCGTTCTGAAATGTCTTAACGTCATACGCTTTCTTATATGCTTTTTGGTCAGGTATGGTCTATGTGCCCTTCATGTTTGTTTAGCAGGTAGCAGTTATTGTTTTGTCTGTCTGTCTCTTTCTTGCTTGTTAGCAGGTAGCAGTTAGTTCTTTGTTGTCTTCAACCAGGTACCTACTTCTTTTCAGTTGTCGATATTTTATTAAATTAAATTATTTCTGGGGTGTCATTGCTGATATCTTCCCCAAAAATTTGGTAGCTTGTTTACTGGCAGGTAGTAGTCAGTGATCTTCTTCTTGTTGTTGTTGTTGTTGTTGCTTTGACCTGTTTCATTTGCGTCCTCCCTTCTTGTATGATGTCTGTTATGATTTCTGTAGATTAATTTCAAGGGTTCGAACATTACGTCCGATGTAGTATTTGTTTGTTCGTTTATAATTCGTCCATCAAATGTTTTCTGTTTGTAGATTTCCATGTTTTCTAGTGCGTTCTTAATGTGCTCCCGGACTCTTGTTTTTATTTTACGTCCTGTTTGTCCTCTGTAGCTGTACTGGCATTTGCAAGTTAATTTGTATTAATACAAATTTATATTAACTGGCAATTTGCAAATGCCAGTACAGCTACATAGGACACACAGGACGTAAAATAAAAACAAGAGTCCGGGACCACATCAGAGATTACAACAAGAAAACAAAAAAACCACACACATCAATTGAATCCAACTTCGGAACCCACTTGATAGATAACCAATGTACACCTACGCACATCAAAACAACGGTTAAGTTACTGCACGTTCAACATAAGGGACGACGCCTGAACGCACTAGAAAACATGGAAATCTACAAACAGAAAACATTTGATGGATGAATTAATTAATGTTCTTTATTTTATATATGCAATATCCAATGATTTTTTATTCTACAGTCTGATGAAATGTTATGTGAATTTGAACATGTACAACTTTCACCGCAGAAAAGCCCCTAAGGCTTTGCGGTATATATGATTTGCGGAATAGTATTTAAACTGAAACACATCTAAATAAATGAATACAACACAATACATTAGAAAATGAAATGAGATAACAGCAAATTATACAGTTTTATGCATCTCATTAAAGGAAGATATTAGCTATAGGAATTTTTCAACAAAAAGAATCTAGCAGTGCAAATACATGATAGTAAATGATGTGACCGTTCCAATTGTTGCACGATCGTTTTCCAGTAACTCCAGGTGTAGTTGATTGACAAAATGTATGGCCTCCATTATACGACCAGTTTGCACAGCTTAAACAGCACAGCAATAAAAGGTGGTTTGAATTGTACTTCATACGTACAATTCAACACGATCTTGTTATAATACGGTGTTGCATCATCATGCGCAATTCACTGTGTTCTCGTGTGAAGAGGCAATATAAACCTGACATCCATTTTTCAGCTGGATGACAGCTGTATTCACAATATTTTACTTCGAATGAGAATGACTAGATAGCATTATTGAAATTTTATCCGGTACGGAATGTCAATAGTTTTAGTTCATTTTTATTTTCATCTTGTACAAATTTGAATCTTTTGATTCTGTTCCGTTCCGTTAAATTGAAAAGCGAACCGTCGATAAGCGTTTCGTTCGTTGATTAAAAATAAATAACATTTATAAGAACTTTATTCTTGTGGAAATTCATCCCGTTTAGTTCTCCAAAACACGATTGCGTTGCTGTCCTTTTGAATGTTATTTGAACGCGTGCGGTTTTTAGCTGAGATGCAAAACATTTGTTTGCTTTGTATTTGTTTCACAATGTGCTGTTTTCTTTCTCTGTTTTTGTTTGTCTTTTTGGTGTGGTTGCTCGGTCGTCGCTTGCGGGGAAACTGCCGACTATGCGTGGACAACAAAGCGAACTGTACAAGAACTTAAACGAAATTATATTTTTTTTATTGTATGTTAATTGTTTAAAAACGAATAATTTTATTCGGTAATGAATTTCGATTTAAGGGTTTCGCGATATTGATTTAAGCAAAGTAAGCAATTTTCTCGGCCGTTGCTCACTTTTTTTTTCAATATCACTACACTGTAGCACCGGAACCAAATACCCGGTTTATTTTTTGTGCTCATCGAGTACCGACTGTCCAAATTTTCGGTCCACACTTTGTGTCAAAACTACAGACAGAAAACTCGTTTGCTTAGCACATTCCAGTTGTGGCCGCAGCGCAGCTCGCGACATCTTGCTCTTTTTCACCATGATCGCAAGTCCCGTAGGATGGCATGATGTGAAATTCATAGAAAAAAATCCCCTAGAAACTTCGATCACGCCACTCGGCATGCTGAGAAGAGATGCCGACAACCCCAATACGGACACAATACTGAAGGCGAACGCAAACGGACACAGGCCATGTGTTCAATGTATTCATATTAAACTTTCCTGCATTCTATATATACGCGGATAATATTTTTTTCCTGAAAACAACTTATATATGTATAAGGTTGTAAGGTTATAAGGTTACAGGTTGCTCCTGACTTAGAACCTAAACCCCTAGAATTAAGCCGTAGATTAGAAGTGAAAATTGTAGTAGATATAAGAAAATAAAAGTGAGCAATAAAGAAATTGAAAGTTAGAAAAACCATTAATGTAGACGTTTTCTTCTTTATAATTTTCACACTTGAACCCAGGACAACCGCTAGCATATCCTAGCAATGAAAATTAGTTCGTTACAACTGCATGGTTAAGCAAAACGAGAAACTAATCTTCAGTAATGAAAGTGAAAAATTGTACATTTAAAGCAAGGAAAGCAGTTGAAAAATTGTGCTATTCGATAAATGGGTGTAGAAATAATAAAAGGCCAAAGAAATTCAAACCGAGTTTTGCTTCAGTTCAGCTACTACAGCAACGACAAGACAACAGCAGGAGCAGATTTTTACTCAGCAATACAGATCTTCATCATTATTGCACAAAGCGGTTACGCAACGCTTTTCTTCAGAGCATATTTAAGCTATAGGTTTAAATAGCTATTTACATGCTTATTTAAAACCACTTCCAGGTCTTCTTTTGCTGGCGCCCGGAAACCGAGTCCGGATCCAGGAAATTGTTGCTAGTAATAAATACTCTACAATAAGTGTTGAATCCTTTTTTTTTATTAATTACGGCTGATTGAAAAGACTAGTTTAAAAAGGGATTAAATTAGGAATTTGATTTAGAAAACTCGAAACAAACATAATTTAACTACTTCGAGTACAACAAAAATTTAATTAACAAAATAAATAGAAAACAAAGCTACGCCGAAAAATCAGTTGAAATAAAATTCATATATACCTTCTTACTACTTAACTTTTATCTCATTTCATTTTCTACTGTAGCTGTGAAAGTTAAATTTTAATTGTATGTCATCAAAGTGTCGTCATAGTCAGTGTATTATTCTTATTCTGGCTAATATTTTATTTATAATTATTAAAAACATAAAAAACAATATCAAAATATCTGATGTGGGCAACACATAACTTCCTTGTATGACGGCAATTGTATGGTTTTATTTCAAGAGTGGTTGATATATTTTATTTATATTTTAAAATTTAAGTTTTAATAATTTTAAATATTTTTACTTCCATAATGAAAAAAATTTCATAGGCTTCTCTTAATTTAAATAATTTAAATAGTAGTAAGTAAAAACAAGGAAGTACAAATTAGTTTCCACACAGCTTTAACTATCAATCGTAGTAATTTTGATTTCCCTGTTTAGTTCTGTAAGGGTACAACCAATTTTTGTAAAAGATATAGCAACATAACATTCATTTATCATTATCATTTATGTAATTCGGATAATGCATGCTTCGTGTTCCTTTGGCGAAGAGTCCTTTTGGTGCGAACCATCATTAAAATTGGAGCTACAAAATTGTGTCTTATGTAAGGCCCAATATACTTTCTAGGAGTGTTTGTTTTTGAGTAATGTATGAAATTTGAAAAAAACTATATGAGAAGTGTCCTTTTCGCGCAACCGATTGCATCCAAAAAGGGAGGTGCACAACTAGGTCTTATAAGAGTCTCAAATACCAAATTTCAAGTTTCTACGATTCTCCGTTTTTAAGTTATTGAGGATACGTACATACGTACAGACGTATATACGTACAGACGTACCTACGTACATACGTACATACGTACATACGTACATACGTACACACGTCACGACCAAACTAGTCAAAATGGACTCCGCGATGGTCAAAATGTGTGTTACCATCAAAATCTCAATATCGAAATTTTTCATGATTACAATACTTTCTTGTATTTACTACGTATACAAGGAAGTAAAAAGAATACTCCTAAATTCTTAATTACCCACTGCAGCTGTTTCTAGTTAATCGGAAATACGTTTCTTTCTTTTTGTAACTGCGGTTTCCTAGCCGCTGTTGGGGTTGTTGAAGAACCCCCATACTTTCCCTAAGCACGGCCGGATGAGCTGAGCTGCCCTGACAGTGCCCAACTTTCGTTTTGTTTAATAGCTGTTTTTTTTATTGTATTCTTTAGTTTATCAAAACCCGCACTCCAATCGTTACACAATATGTATTACCTTACCACTGCACTTAAGCGGACTTAATTTCTCATAACATCGATAATATATATTTTATATTTTGGTGGATTTTCTTTCCTAGGCTTACAGCGAATAGGACATCACACAACAACATTCTATGTTTTACTAAAACCTTTTTTGCACGTTGAAATAGCGATGAACGCAACCTACATTTAGGTGGCATTGACGTAAAACCTGGACGATTATAGTTTCGTGACGCTTGGATTGAAATGATTGCGACGTCGTCATTTTCAAAAGGCGATTTTCGTCTTGGCTGCCGTGACGCTTAAAATGAGACGGTAAAGCTAGCCTGGTAAGATAATTATACTACCGGCTATTTCGCTCTTAAAGACAAACTCGTCTATGCACTATTAAACTTACGTACTTTGGCAAACATCTCTGGAGGAACGGTACACATGAACTTAGATGCGCTAAACGATTTACCCAATTTGGGATATCACGCCCACATAAAATCTAATAAAAAAAATTTAAGTTTTGTATAAATATGTATACTGAAAAGTTGCATACCTGCGTTAACGAACTAGAAAAATGATTGCAATTGTTGTTTATTAAATGATACTTGTCGCCAGTAAATTTATTTCCTAATTCCTCGATAATTCGCCGCACTTCCTCATATGTAAAGTCTGTACAACCGATTTGAACGCTTTGGCGGAACTGGAACTGTTCTCCTAATTCCTGGTGACCGCGTGGTTTTATTTCAAAAACGCCAGTAAAAGCAAACGGATGGCCGCCGTATGCAAATTCTTTTTCAAATACTTCCACTCCAGAGTGAAACACTCCAAGTCCAATAGATGTCGTATATTCATTTATCCAGTACTGCTAAATTAGTGAATAATTAGGATTTCTTCTTTAGCCTTTACAACATTAAATTTTACCATGTCGTAAACGTTTAACACAACCGGTTCCTGATTACTTGTAATATTGGCTAGAAGTTCATCATTTCCGTCAACATTCGTTGTCGCAAGGCAATTAGGAAACGGTAACTTGCATGGAAGACCGTTTGAAAACATTGGCAATAGCCAAAAAAACAAATAGTCAACGGGATCAAAAATTGATGGTTTTTAATAGTGTTAAATCAGACGTTTACTTTTCCATAGAATTCTACAATATGAGTTAACACAACTATATCTAAAATTCTACATATAATTTTTTTTATGAATAATACCCTAATTCAGTAACTCACTTTCAGTTGGTTTCAGTAAGTCGGCGCAGTGAATTCTCATGTACGACGACTATGCTCATCTGTTGAAAAACGACGGAACTGAGGTAAGCTGCATTTTAACAGCGACGTCCTAGGTAGAACACAAATTAGTTGTCGACTACACCTTTTCCACTTTTAAATCAGAAAGCGTCACTTTAAAATCAGAAAGCGTCACTTGTAAATCAGAAAGCGTCACTTGTAAATCAAAAGCGTCATTTGTAAATCAGAAAGCGTCACTTGTAAATCAGAAATGTCATTTGTAAACCAGAAAGCGTCACTTGTAAATCAGAAAGCGTCACTTGTAAATCAGAAAGCGTCACTTGTAAATCAGAAAGCGTCATTTGTAAATCAGAAAGCGTCACTTGTAAATCAGAAAGCGTCACTTGTAAATCAAAAATTATCATTTGCAATTTTCTCTGGTATTTCTGATTTACAAGTGACGCTTTCTGATTTACAAATGACGCTTTCTGATTTACAAGTGACGCTTTCTGATTTACAAATTACGGTTTCTGATTTACAAGTGACGCTTTCTGATTTACAAATGACACTTCTGAAATTAAAATGACGCTTTCTGATTTACAAATGACGCTTTCTGATTTACAAGTGACGCTTTCTGATTTACAAGTGACGCTTTCTGATTTACAAATGATATTTCTGATTTACAAGTGACGCTTTCTGATTTACAAATGACGCTTTCTGATTTACAAGTGACGCTTTCTGATTTACAAGTGACGCTTTCTGATTTTAAAGTGACGCTTTCTGATTTAAAAGTGGAAAAGGTGTAGAACTATTGTCGTTATTTTTAATAGTCATGCATTATTTAAATTTACGAATAAATTTTTCCGTATTACATGTATTACATATCTCTATTTTATTTTCAATTGAATTAAAGAAAATTTTATATTTGTCGTTTTTTAAAGGAATGATGTCTATAGTACAGTCGCAGTTTAGCAAACAAAAGAAAAAAAAAATAAAATCCCAAAATTATAGATACATACATATGTACATATATATACATACGTATACAAAAATTGCGGCTATTCTAAATTATTGCTACATTATTTACCAAATTTTGTTAATTTGTTTTGTTAAAATTTATAAGGTCATTAAATTTTCGATAAGAATTTTACTAATGAAACATATCTAATTCATAAAACTTGATAGGCAACACTAAAAGCTCCACCATCTTTCGATAAGTAGCAAAATGCTTACGAGTAGAAGCAACTGCGGCGTAAGATCGAGTCACCTTTTATGCAGATGAATCTCAGAATTCCAGTTTTGCCAAAAAGTTGACTAATTAAGCCTGAGACAGAATTGGACGAACACGAGACAAAGTACAAATTTACTTTTATGTTTTGCTTAAAACACGCACATAATTGGACGTCGCGAACAAAGTACAGAATCTGTTATTTTCGACATCTGCTTATAAATATTAATAAATAACATTTAAATATGGACGCAGTGCAATGTATAACTGCGATAACATCAATTGTATGCATCGTATTTGATGTTATAGAAGTTTTAAAAAAAAGACGGAGATGGTGGGTTCGCCCGGTAAACTTGTCACGAGATGAACTCGGGTTTTTTGAAACCTGCACAAGACAACTACAATCCACGGACGAGGAGCACTTTTTTAAAGCGACCCGGATGGACGTCGCAAATTTCAATGCGTTGTTGGAATTGCTCAGGAATAGGCTGCAGCGTTTCTCAAAGCGGAAACCCATATCACCAGAAATTCGCTTATCTCTTACACTTCTGTGAGTCTCAATTTTGATGATTGCAATCTTAATTTTGGTTTTATTTATTTTATCATCACTTAAAATTTCAGATTCTTGGCACAAGGGTGCAACGTATAGATATTGGCTTGGTGCCACAAATTGGGTATCTCAATAGTACGGAAAATCATTTACGAAACCTGCGATGCCATTTGGGATGAGCTGAAAGAAGTTTACATGGCACCTCCAAGTATAATAGACTTTGAAACGAATGCGAACATGTTTAACGCCAAAACCGGAATGCCAAATTGTCTTGGAGCAATCGACGGAAAGCATATTCGAATTGTTTTTTCGAAGAAAAGTGGTTCACTGTACTTCAATTACAAGAAACACTTCAGCATTGTGCTTTTAGCTTCTTGTGACCCCAACTACACTTTTACCTACGTCGATGTGGGTGCACTAGGAAGCCAAAGCGATGGAGGCATTTTTGCTCGTAGTATTTTTGGCAGAACAATTTTGGACGGAACTTTAGAGGTTCCGCTTGCTACATCTCTTCCAGGTGGTACCATTTTCCCTTACTACTTCGTTGCCGATAACGCTTTTCCTCTGAAAACAAATTTGATGAGACCATATCCGGGACGGACTTTATCAGAAGATAAAAAAGTGTTTAATGAAAAGTTATCAAAGGCTCGTGTTTACATTGAAAATGATTTCGGTATATTGGCGAGCCGTTCAAATCAATAAATAACTGGACGAGACCTTGGACTGGACTGAGTGATATCCAGGCGAGAGAGGAAAAGCATCGTCACACAGTATTTCGGTGCGGCTTCTTGTTTCGGCGATGTCTGGTGGCGCCGCTACGTTAGCCAGTGCGGGCCGTTGGGTTTGTTGCGCTTTGTTGGCCGGGCGTCTGGTCAGTGGCCGAGCGACTCCTCCCGGCACCGTTCTGTTGGCGAGAGCTTCATGCGTCCGTACCGAGGGATCCAGCACCGTTTTCACGATGGTCAGCACAGCTATTTGTTGGGTGTAGCCGTGGCCCACAACCAATTCCTGGTCCGTGAAGGCGTTCCAGCTGACCCTCGAGACTCTAGGTTCCTCGTTTTTGTCGGATATGGTGACGTCGCTGTGGGACTCTTCAGCCTCTGCTTCGGTGTCCTTGGTTTCGGCTTCGACGTCCTCAGGCTCCGGTCTGGCGTCATCGTTCGGGTTGTTCCCGGTAGCCTTTGGCAAAGGACCCTCATCGTCGCACTGGTCTCGTCCCTTGGCAGTACTTGTGGTAGGGCCTTCCTCGGCCTGTTCCTCGCCCTAAGGGTCCTCTTCCTCTCGACCTCCCGCATGAACCCAAACGAACCCGCCGTTCTCAGCTTCCATCCTGCCACTTTTCTTGGGTGGCTCATCATTCGGGTCCACCCTCACTCGTCGTAGCCGCACGCGGGAATACCTGTCGGTAGGGTTGTCTACATATTCTTCCCATTCCGCACTCAGTTGACGCGTTCTGGGATGGTCCCTTGCCATCCTCTCTGAACTGTCGCGAAACTTACGCACACTCTCCTGAAATTTATCTCCGCGTTGCATCTTGCTTCGATCGTGGTCTGTCATCAACTGATCGTTCCGCTGTGTGAAGAGTCTGACTGCACTTCGTTGGCTGGGGTTCGCCGTTACTGTATGCTAGGGGTATCGTCGTCATGCTCGGATCAGATGAATGGAATGCCTTCAGCTCCGCGAAGTGGGCTGCTCGTGTCCGTTTGCCGCCCGGTTTTCGGATTTTTGCTATTACTGGCGAGATAAAATCTATAACCTCGTAGGGTCCGTCGTACCGTCGGGCAAGGTTCGCCGCGAATTTGTCTTTTGCTTTGGAGAGTGGGTGTTGTTTGAGTAACACTTGTTGTCCGCGTTCCGGTTTCCATTTGCGTCTGCGCAAGTTGTAATGTTTGGCCTGCGTTTGGGCCGCATGCCGCTTGTTCTCTCTGGTTATAGCGAAGGCTTTCCTTATCCGTTCCGCGTGTTACGTTGGGCTACTTGCTTCGTGTCCAGTACCCGAAATGTCACGATCGAAAAGTGCGTTTGGAAGGCGTGGCTCCCTGCCTTGCACCAAAAACGCAGGGTTGAATCTGGCTGTTACAGCATGGTTTTTTTGGTTCGGTTGGTCCACTCGGTCGGGTTCTCCTGCGGCGTATATGGTGCCGTGAAGCGATGATGGATGCCGAGCGACTCTGCAAAACGTTTGAATGATCTGCTGGTGAATTGCACACCGTTGTCCGAGATGAAGACTTTTGGAACTCCGAATCGGGCGAGAATCCGTTCTCTGAATGCCTTGATGAGTGTTTCTTGTGTCGCTTTCCGGCAAGGAAATAACTCAACCCATTTGGAAAACTTGTCGGTAAACACCAATAGCGCGGTGTTACCGTGACTGGATCTAGGCAGGGGTCCAACGAAATCAGCGGTCACCGTGGTCCATGATTCTTCCGCTAGGTGCGTCAGCATTTCCCCTGCAGGCTTCTGTTGTGGTACCTTGTAGGCTTGGCACCGCCGCACGTATTGGCTAATCTGCCGATACATACCTGGCCAATAGTACTTCTGAGATATCCGTGCTATCGTCTTTCGGATCCCTAAGTGGCCTGCTGTAGGTTCATCGAGATTTTGTCAAATTACCTCTGCGCGCATATTCTCGGGCACGCAAAGCTTCCATTGCATGTGATCATCTCCTTGGAGCGTTCTCTGGATGTGCCTGTACAAGTTTCCATTTTCCACGCGGAAATCCGGATGCTCGTCTTTGTTGTCCTTTATCTCTCTCAGTTTCCTCGTGAGCCATGTGCCCGGGGAACTAACTATGGTCCGAATACACCGTGGCGTAATGTTCTCCGCTGATGGCTGTTTTACTTCTGTGGAATAGTCGCCGCAATGGATAATCGTCCCTATTTGGCCCATAAAATCGAAACCAAGGTTAGCTAGTCCACCACCTCTGGTAGATTTAAGAGGGTGATAGTGCAACTCTTGCCTCGTAGCTGTACTTTTGTTGTGAGTGAGTGTTTGATCGCCTGAGGGTCGCCATTTGCCATGCAGATTCGTGTCTCCATCTTCTCCCATCTTCCTGACCCGCGCAACTTTTGGGCCATGCGGCTACTCAGGAAACTCCTCGTGGCTCCTGTATCTAGCGTAGCTGCGATTTCCGTGTTTGAAATGAAAACCGTGGCAACTATGCGCTGCCCGTCGCTACGAAGTCTCCTTCTGTCTATCGAGGTATTTGGGCCTTTTAAACACTCCCTCCATTCGGGTGCCGTCCACGCCCGTTTCCCGACTGCTTGCGACAGCAATCTCTCGTCCTAGTGCCCTTACGACCGAAATCCCAGCAAAATATAAGAGGCTCCATTCAGCAATCACGTACGGAATGTCCCTCGCTCCGCATCTTCGGCACACGGAGCTTGGATTTTTAATATGCGTCGCCGTCTCGTCGACAACTTGGCGATGACACTCGTCGTCGCGCGTATTTCTTTTGAACCTGCCTTTATCCACCCTGAGCGTAGAGTTCGATGAGGTGGAGTGTTGTGCGTCTGTCTTGAGATTTTCCCAGTCACCCGCCAGATTGATCAGCTCTTCTAGACTGTTGAACTCACGTCGTTTAACATACAGGCGCAATTCGTATTGCTATTGCGATAGATGCGATTGAGCCGTTCGGCGTCCGGTAAACTTGAGTGGTGCATCAAGCTTTGCAACGCGACCACGCATTCTTTGAAACCTTCTTTATGTGTTTGCTGCCGCTGTCGTATGTCGTCGTCAAGCCTCTCGAAGAAACGTGTTTGAACGCGGTCCATGTATCCCACCTCTTGTTGTTGCATCGGTACCACTGGACTGTTGTAATAGCTCAGGCATTGCCTTAGGAAGGCGATTTACGTCTACACTATACACCTCTGCAAGTTCTTCTAATCTTTTTATGAATATCAGTGGGTCTTGGATTCCATCGTAGGAGACTCCCCACTTCTTTATACGATCGAGCGTCGCCATGTACCTTGCCGCGGCATTGCAAAGGTTACCATCTGCTGTTTGCCAGCCCACGCGTGCTCCTTGCGTGTAGTCCTCGTGTTGTGCTGCGGTTGGTGGTGTTGCCGCTTTCCTCGGCGCCTGTGGCGACGGCGTCTCTTGCTCGATCTCTTCGTCTGATGATTTGGCGTGTCCACTTTGTCGATGTAATTCTTCTAACGATCTGAGGTATGTTTGCGTTTCAGCGGTTAGTTCTGGTGTTCCAATAAACGTCGCAAAACGCTTCCGTAGCTCTTCCACTGTTCCCTAGGTATCTAGGTCGCATTCTTTCATATAAGTCGTGAGCGTAGCTTTCATATAAGTCGTGAGCGGTTTGCTGCTTATGCACTTTCTGCCTGCGTTTATGTGAGTGTATTGTAAAGGAAATAGGAAAGGAGTTAGATTTTTTACTTATTGTGGCGAGTCACGCCGAATTTGTTTTGGCCACAAGGCCGAACTTTTTCTATTTGACTTATTGTTAATCAGCGAGCCACGCTAAATTTATTTGGCCACAAGGCCGAACTTACATTTGTTCAAGATACTTCTTTTTTAAAAGTCAGAGTAATTAGAATTGTCTTTATTCAAGCTTGCGCCTCTTTTTATACAAAATTTCTTACATGCTAGCTTATTAAAAATATATATTCGTTTTGCTTACACTTAAGTTAATTCTAAAGAAAGTAAACGCCCAATGCGTTCTTCCCTCTTGCTCTACTTAGTATTCAAAATTATGTTTACTTAGCATATTTTTATTGGCTATGCTTATTTTAACTATTGATCGGTTGGGGAATTGCATTGAGTGAAAATAAGTGTAGCGTAGGTTGCGTTGCACTCAATGCACTTCACGATCAGCAGGGTGTAGATGTGAGAGGGTTGTTTGAAAGCAGTACGTTACAGTGGGTACACTACAGTATAGAGGTCCCTGTTCGGGCGCCACTGTAACGAAGCTATCCGGTTCTCCGGATTTAAGCACTTGTTAGCTCGACGGCTGTGCAGGGTTCGTCACAGAATATTTATCAAAATTATAAGAATTTCGAACTCTATTACAATACGCGCTTTATTTCTTTATTACTGAGTACAAATTTTCCGCTCGTAGTTTGGCTAATGTACTCGCGCGGCGATGAGTTGAGCCGTGGCGATGCTATGCTCTCTCTGGAATAATAACCACTCTTTGGCAACATCTGTCTCTGCTGTCAAACGGTCACCTTGCTCGGGTTGAAGGCGTCAAGTCGTCGCGTGCTGTCTCGTTCCCTGAATTCCGTTGTTCCGTCCACTTGTGTGTGACTACCGACCGCCGAGCCACGGGGTACCAAACCACGACGGGCTACTAGGGCTGACAAAAGGGGACCAAACGACAAGTTATCAGTCTAGTCGACGATATATAAATTACGCGGCACAAATCTGTGCTTCTTGTTTGCTTCAGTTGTCGAAGTCTGTGTGGTGACTCCACAACTCTCGTAAACAGCGCAGCGTAAACAAAGAATGTTTACATCAGTACTTTGCGGCTAAGTACATGCTGGCAAAGCTATGGTGGCAAGCCGTTTGGGACTTGCTGCCATTTTAGTTCCGTTCCATCATCGCGTCGAGCTACTCGCATTCGGTTGCCGTTCGTTAATATACTTACCTAGTGTTAACTTTAATAACTTTAATAAAGTAAAGATATAATTAAATCAGGCTTTTATTTGAATTGATTTATTTAAAGGTGTTTATTTACAGCCGCTAACAAAAACGCCACATCTGTTTTACTAAACGTCTACTTTGATTTACGTACATGTGTCAGCAGCCAAAGACTAAGTGCCTGTCGCTGAGATCTTTGCTGAGCTCGCTGCCTCTGTGCAGCTTCGCTTCTAGTCGTCTCTACTGTGTTGGTATTTCTGTTTTCCACTCGTCGTGTTTTCTTTCGCTTGTGCGTGTGTGTCCGTGAGTTCTCTCATCGACGGCTTAACTCATCGCTACATTCCAATGCTTATCTTCTACTCCTTCTCTCCTGCTCTTACGCTAACAATTCGCTTAACTATAAAAACTTAAACTAAGAATTAATTTTTAGCTTAAGATAACAATTCATTTTTAAACTAAACTAACAATTCATTTTTAATTTAAACAACCAATTAATTTATAAAAGAAATATATACACAAAAAGAATTTCTCCTGCGGCTGCGTCGTTACAGTTCTAAATTGTAATGCGGGCAACCTACCTTCTGCTGGCCTGCGCTTGCTCGAGGAAACCCATAGCTTCGGAGTGTCGCCACTCCTTTCTTAGAAAAGTGGAGGCACTTCCCGAAGCTACTTTTGCCGAGTTCTTGGCTCTGAGGTAGCTGCATCTCAGCGTAAGCCAACGCTTTTGGCAAGCATCCCCTGTAAATTTATTATTGTGTGTTATTAAATAATGTTTATTTTTAATTTCGTATTATTACCAACAGTCTAAGTTTAGTTGGGCTCCTATGAGTGCCCACGTCTTCGACTTATGGTGCACAGCTCTCTGTTCGACCGGACGAACTCAATTAATTTTTCTTCGATTTGGTCTATTCTGCGCTATTGGAGTTATTAAAATTCATCAAATATTTGTTTCGTTCATTAAATATGTACTTACATTTTGAAATTATGAGAAATTTTTAAATCTTGCATTTAAAATTGGTACATTCTGCAATAATGGAGTTATTAAAATTCATCAAATATTTGTTTCGTTCATTAAATATGTACTTACATTTTGAAATTATTAGAAATTTTTAAATCTTCTGAAAAATAAGACAAAAGTACACAAATTATTGAAAGGAAGCAGAAGAAGAGCACGAGTACACAATGTGTCAAATTAGAATTAGAGCTGACTCGCATGCCATTGAATGTTTATCTACATACGAATGCTCCCAGATAACTAATTTTTTTCTTGATTCCCATAAGAGCCTGTGGAATTTTTACAGCTAATTTTGTATCTTGCCCCTTGTATGTCCAACTGTGTTTCAGGCAATAATTTGCAGATCAAAAAATTTTAATACTAAAGTGGCGGTCAACAGAACGCATATTAACCGCCACGCCGGGCGGAGCAGTAGTTTCGGGAGTTGTAACACACACGTTCTTATGGCGTAAGTCACTGTAAAAAAGCGCACCTCGGCGTTAATGCTAACGCGCCAGGGCTTTTTATCCGCCGAGTAGAGCGTGTTGAAATTTTACAGATTCTTGTATAAGTATGTGTGTGTGTTTTAAGAGTGTGAGTATAAAAATTTTTTGGAACTGCAATATGTTGTGTTGCCATCTGTTGAGCTGTACTTTTGTGTTGCTTTTTAATTTTTTTTTTCGATGAAATGTTTGCATTTGAAATTTGCCCATGCAAATAAAAAATAATTTTTCCTGAGAAATTTTTTATATCACATCAACAAATACCCTAGCGAAAGTGACAAATCCCATGCAATGAAATCATTTATTACCAGTACGGTATTCTACTATTCACTGCCACGAACATTATATTAAACAAACTGACAGGTAAATTTGCAAACTGTGCCGCGCTCTGTCTGACATACCCAGCGATATCTACGCCGGGCGGAGATTAATTATCGCGTTCTGTTTGACCGCACCTTAAACATTATATTAAACAGACACATACTTATACAAGAATCCGTAAAGTCATACAATGCTCTACTCGGCAGAAAATTCGCCTTGGTGCGCGTTCCGAGTGTCCGCCTTTTCAAAATGTCAAATATTGTGTTAATGTATCCAAGTTTCGGCGGCTGAACCAAATTGATCGCCGGCTTTGATTTGAATCGAATCGAGCTACAAAAAAAGTCCGGCGGTGGCTTACTCATGATACCAATTGGAGGCTCATATCGGCTCAAAAAAAAGTTAGGCGCAAGTCTCTGGTTCTTGCTTATGTTTCTAAATTAATTTTCAACAAAAAAAATTTGCGAATCCATGTAGAGTCAGAAATATAATATTCTATGTAAGTGATATAACTACTTTCCACATGGTAATAATTTGAAACAAAAAAATCAGCTGGTTTAAGATTCTAGTGATAGAAGTTCACCAGCGGAATTGAATTGTCGTTCTTGTAATTGTCTGGTTTTAGTAAACAGTGTTTAGTATAGTATTATTCTCCAGCAGTTAAAGTGTCAAAATAAAGAATTGTGAATTTACTTCAGCTATCAAATAAACAGTTACATATTTTGTATACTAAAAGGAATATGAAGTTAATTTAAAAGAAATCGGCAAAAATACATTGTAATTAAACAAAGGCATTAATTACGGAGGTACGGATTCGCACAATATTTGCACTTTTAAAAACTTGTTGAACCACAGCGCGTTCTTTGCACCGATATACATATGTATAAATGTACATAGAGTTGTACCTTCGCTGCAAACAAAAATTGACCTTAAATTAATTAAAAGTAATACAGTTTTTGTGTATATTGTGAATGAGGATTTAGAATTTAATTGTGGTGTACATACATACGCATATACATTACTTTTACCACTGACCATATACCATAGCTAAAAGTCCACTTTTCTTGTACTACAAAGCTTTCAGTAGCCTGGGTCTCAAATAATTTCATACTCTCATGTGCTCTTTTTAAATGCGTTGTTTTTGTTTTACCAGTGCTCTTGACACTTTATTGTCTCATTCTTCTTCTTTTCCGCAACTAGTGGGATCTAGATCGCGCTCATTTCTTTCGTTCTTTGCATATTCATATATACATATTATATATATATATATGAATGTTATACGCTACGGAACAGGTTAAGGGTATAGGTAAGGTAACCTATACGAACTCTGACCTATACGGATCTTCCCCAGGATACCATTTCATGGTAGTGGGCGTTTTTGTGGGCGTATTTGTGGGCGTGGCAAGGTCGAATAAGGGACTTTGACGATAACTTCTAAAGTATGCGGTGTACCGTAGTGGATGAGGTGTCATTTGAAAGGTATTTTTAAGAGCAATTTTTTAAGTTACCTTTTTTTAGATATTTTTGATAGTTTCGGAGATAAATCAGTTCAAACTCAAGTTACTTCAAAACTTTGTTTTATTTGCTCTCTTGTGTTGTTTGTTGTTGTATCAGTGTGTTGTTTTATTGTTGTTTCTCATAATAACAAAATTTTACCAAAAATTTCGTTATTGTTGTTGTTTCTAAAAATGAAAAATTTTTAACAAAAAATCCGCGATTTCATTTTGGAAAACAATAACGCGATTTTTGTTGAGAATTTTTTAATAAAAACAACAACACACTGAGATAACAACAACAACATACTGATATAACAACAACAATAATAATAACAGCAACAACACACTGATATAACAATTACACATAGAAATAGCAACAACAAATGAAGACAGCAAAGAAAACTAAGTTCTGAAGTGATTTGCGCTTAAACTTAATTATCTCCAAAACTATTAAAAATATAAAAAAAGTTAAAACTAAAAAAATAGCTCTCAAAAATAGCTTTCAAATGACACCTCGTTCACTTCAGTACACCTCATACTTTAGATATTATCGCCAAAGTCTACTATTCGACCTTGCCACGCCCACAAAAACGCCCACTACTATGAAATGGTATGGAATGGGCACTGGCTTCGCCAGACCCCTAAACATTACCTATACCGAAGTTTCGCTCCAACGCAGTCGGTTTGGATGATATTCACCTGAGATTTGTTAAGATCATCTTTTTAGCCCAGATTAGATTAGATTAGATTTAGACCGATTAGTATACTGCCATGTATTTCAAAGCTAAGTGAAGCGATTTTGAAGACTCAAATTGATGAGTTTGTGTCGGCTGATTCTAGGATTAACTTACATTAATATCAATCAGAGTTCAGGGAAAAATTCAACACCACTACCGCACTTTTGAGATTACGGACTCTGTCAGCGCTATTATGGACGATGGGCTATTGACATTTTTGGTCGCATATGTTAATTTACAAGCTTAAAATGCAATTTCATTTTTCTTCCGCAGCCTGTAATCTTATATTCTCGTACCTTTCTGGTAGAAGTCAGCAAGTGTTTGTATCTGGCGAACTTTCAGAGTCTTTAGCGGTATGTAGTAGGGTCCCACAGGGATCTATCTTAGGGCCTATTCTTTTTATGTTGTACATTAATGATCTGCCTAGTATTGTGTCGCATTCCTCAGTTCACCTATTTGCTGATGATGTCCAGCTTATTCTCCCATGTGATAAGGCTAAAGTCTTGGAAGGGATTGCGCTTGTTGAGAGCGATATGCTGTCAGTTGTTTACTGGGGGTGTGTTAATAATCTCTCATTAAATTTGGAGAAAACGCAGGTGCTTATTGCCTGTAGGAGCTCCCATCAGTCTAATTGCCCATCAATTGATTTCGGTAAACTATTATTGGCCTTTTAATAAGTAACGATCTCTCTTGGGATCTCCATGTGGGGCGGGTATGTAGCAAGGTACCCTCAGGAACCTATATTTAATTAAACATTTTTTGCCTTAGCTACGCGCCATCATGATATTGCGCTAAATAGTTAGTGTTGCGCTAAATAGAAGTTACGAGTCGTGTTTATGGGTGTACATTCTAGAAGCCATGAAGGTAATGTTTCAATGGTAACTCCGATCGCATTCGGATGTAGGTCAAATTGCAGTTACGCGAGCCCATCCGAAGTATTCAGGATGTTCCCCTAAATGTAAGAGTTATAAAATTTCTTGGTTCAGTCATGGGCGTGTCAAGGTCAAAAATGGCCAAATTTTGCAATATCCTACCATAGTATTAGTTGTACCAAAGTGACCAATATATCGTTTGAAAGGTATTCACAATTTATCTTTTAGGTTATCTTTTTTGCCAATTTTTAGATAATTATGGAGATAATTTAGTTTTAAGAAAAAATGGTAGAGGTAACAGTAAAAAAACATGATGTAAGCCTTTATATGATAATTAAGGTATAAAATAATATCGATATTATTATAGCCTACAATTTACCCTCTTAAACATGTTTTTAAGGGTATAAAACATATTGTAGTATCCCATATATTTTTGCTAAAAATTTTCGTAATATCAAAAATTCATCACGATATTTGTATGGCACAGCAAACAGTGCAATTTTCAAAAATTTCTTAACAAAAAACGGCTGCTCAAAACCCTTTGATTATTTCAGCATTAAAGCCTGAAACAGAATTGGACGAACACGAGACAAAGTACAAAATCAACTGTCAAAATTACATAGGCTCTTATGGGAGTCAAGAAAAAAATTAGTTATCTGCGAACGTTTGTACTTAGATAAAAAAATGCATGTTCGCAAGATTGCTCTATTTCTATTTTGCCACATTGTGCACAAGCTCTTCTTCTGCTTCGTCGTTACTTTCGCATGTGTTTTTGCATACATAAATTTTTTAAGTGCCTGCGCGATTATTATTTAACTTTTTTTACTAGTTTCCAAAAGTTAAAGTAAGTTATAAGAATATAATTTCATAATTATAAGAATAACTATTAATAATTAATTCATATTTTCAGGATGTCACACGAGGAAGCTTTAATTGAGCTGGTGCGGTCACACCTAGAATTGTACGATAGTGTTTAAATAACTAAATATTAGCTTTATTTTTGTCTTATTGACTTGTATAGTTAAATAACTTAATGAACTGAATACCTGTTTTACTATTCTCTTATTGGCCTGTATAATGTTTAAATAATAATGTGTATTAAATAAAATTAATTGAATGAATTCACTCAATATATTAAATTTTTATTTTACAAAGTATACAAAAGAAAATAATAATTTTTTTAATAATAATTGCATTGCATCCATATTTCTGTCATTTATTATGATTTATTAGCAGACCACTAAACAACGATGTCGAAAATGACAGATTCTGTACTTTGTTCGTGACGTCCAATTATGTGCATGTTTTAAGCGAAAGATAAAAGTAAATTTGTACTTTGTCTCTTGTTCGTCCAATTCTGTCTGGCTTAATGCTCCCAGAAGCCATCTTTCGTTTGCCGTATGTGTCATTTTGGCACATCCGTCATCATCACGACTTTTCTACGGCACTTGACCGCAAACAGTGTAATTTTCCAAAAAATTCTTATTAAAAAACGGCTGCTTAGGGCCCTTTGAATATCTCAGAATTAATGATCCTAGAAGCCACCTTTCTTTTGCGATTTTTGTACGGCACTTGACCGCAAACAGTGCAGTTTTCCAAAAATTCTTAAGAGAAAACGGCTAGGCAGGCCCCTTTGATTTTCTCAGCATTACTGCTCCTAGAAGCCACCTTTCGTTTGCCACATACCTGATGTTAGCACATCTGTCCTGGACCAAGCAGTGTCCACTTCATCATCACGATTTTTGTACGTCACTTGACGGCAAACAGTGTAATTTCAAAAAATTCATAAGAAAAAACGGCTGCTCAGGGCCTTTGATTATCTCAGCATTAATGCTCCTAGAAGCCACCTTTCCTTTGCGACTTTTGTACGGCACTTGACCGCAAACAGTGCAGTTTTCCAAAAATTCTTAAGAGAAAACGGCTAGGCAGGCCGCTTTGATTTTCTCAGCATTAATGCTCCTAGAAGCCACATCTCGTTTGCCGTATACCTGATGTTAGCACATCTGTCCTGGACCGAGCAGTGTCCACTTCATCATCACGATTTTTGTACGTCACTTGACGGCAAACAGTGTAATTTCAAAAAATTCATAAGAAAAAACGGCTGCTCAGGGCCTTTGATTATCTCAGCATTAATGCTCCTAGAAGCCACCTTTCCTTTGCGACTTTTGTACGGCACTTGACCGCAAACAGTGCAGTTTTCCAAAAATTCTTAAGAGAAAACGGCTAGGCAGGCCCCTTTGATTTTCTCAGCATTACTGCTCCTAGAAGCCACCTTTCGTTTGCCACATACCTGATGTTAGCACATCTGTCCTGGACCGAGCAGTGTCCACTTCATCATCACGATTTTTGTACGTCACTTGACGGCAAACAGTGTAATTTCAAAAAATTCATAAGAAAAAACGGCTGCTAAGGGCCTTTGATTATCTCGCATTAATGCTTTTAGAAGCCACCTTTCCTTTGCGTTTTTTGTACGGCACTTGACCGCAAACAGTGCAATTTTCAAAAATTTCGTATGCCGTATTTCTGATGTTAGCACATCTGTGATGGACCGAGCACTTGACCGCAAACAGTGCAATTTTCAAAAATTTCGTATGCCGTATTTCTGATGTTAGCACATCTGTGATGGACTGAGCATTATACACTTCATCATGACGATTTTTTATGGCACTTGACCGCAAACAGTGTAATTTTTCAAAAATTCTTAAAAAAATGGCTGCTCAGTGCCCTTTAATTATCTCAGCATTAATGCTCGTAGAAGCCACCTTTCCTTTGCGTTTTTTGTACGGCACTTGAGCGCAAACAATGCAATTTTCAAAAATTTCGTATGCCGTATAGCTGATGTTAGCACATCTGTGATGGACCGAGCATTATACACTTCATCATCACGATTTTTGTACGGCACTTGACGGCAAACAGTGTAATTTCAAAAAAATTCATAAGAAAAACCGGCTGCTCAGGTCCTTTGATTATCTGTGCATTAATGCTCCTAGAAGCCACCTTTCCTTTGCGTTTTTTGTACGGCACTTGAGCGCAATCAGTGCAGCTTTCCAAAAATTTCTTAAAAAAAACGGCTAGGCAGGGTCCTTTGATTTTGTCAGCATTAATGCTCCTAGAAGCCACCTTTCGTTTGCCGTATACCTGATGTTAGCACATCTGTCCTGGACCGAGCAGTGTCCACTTCATCATTACGATTTTTGTACGGCACTTGACTGCAAGCAGTGTAATTTCACAAAATTCTTAAGAAAAACGGCTGCTCAGGGCCCTTTGATTATCTCGCATTAATGCTTTTAGAAGCCACCTTTCCTTTGCGTTTTTTGTACGGCAGTTGACCGCAAACAGTGCAGCTTTCCAAAAATTTCTTAACAAAAAACGGCTAGGCAGGGTCCTTTGATTTTGTCAGCATTAATGCTCCTAGAAGCCACCTTTCGTTTGCCGTATACCTGATGTTAGCACATCTGTCCTGGACCGAGCAGTGTCCACTTCATCATTACGATTTTTGTACGGCACTTGACTGCAAGCAGTGTAATTTCACAAAATTCTTAAGAAAAACGGCTGCTCAGGGCCCTTTGATTATCTCGCATTAATGCTTTTAGAAGCCACCTTTCCTTTGCGTTTTTTGTACGGCACTTGACCGCAAACAGTGCAATTTTCAAAAATTTCGTATGCCGTATTTCTGATGTTAGCACATCTGTGATGGACCGAGCACTTGACCGCAAACAGTGCAATTTTCAAAAATTTCGTATGCCGTATTTCTGATGTTAGCACATCTGTGATGGACTGAGCATTATACACTTCATCATGACGATTTTTTATGGCACTTGACCGCAAACAGTGTAATTTTTCAAAAATTCTTAAAAAAATGGCTGCTCAGTGCCCTTTAATTATCTCAGCATTAATGCTCGTAGAAGCCACCTTTCCTTTGCGTTTTTTGTACGGCACTTGAGCGCAAACAATGCAATTTTCAAAAATTTCGTATGCCGTATAGCTGATGTTAGCACATCTGTGATGGACCGAGCATTATACACTTCATCATCACGATTTTTGTACGGCACTTGACGGCAAACAGTGTAATTTCAAAAAAATTCATAAGAAAAACCGGCTGCTCAGGTCCTTTGATTATCTGTGCATTAATGCTCCTAGAAGCCACCTTTCCTTTGCGTTTTTTGTACGGCACTTGAGCGCAATCAGTGCAGCTTTCCAAAAATTTCTTAAAAAAAACGGCTAGGCGGGACCCTTTGATTTTGTCAGCATTAATACTCCTAGAAGCATCCTTTCGTTTGCCGTATACCTGATGTTAGCACATCTGTCCTGGACCGAGCAGTGTCCACTTCATCATTACGATTTTTGTACGGCACTTGACTGCAAGCAGTGTAATTTCACAAAATTCTTAAGAAAAACGGCTGCTCAGGGCCCTTTGATTATCTCGCATTAATGCTTTTAGAAGCCACCTTTCCTTTGCGTTTTTTGTACGGCACTTGACCGCAAACAGTGCAATTTTCAAAAATTTCGTATGCCGTATTTCTGATGTTAGCACATCTGTGATGGACCGAGCATTATACACTTCATCATGACGATTTTTGTACGGCACTTGACGGCAAGGAGTGTAATTTCACAAAATTCTTAAGAAAAAACGGCTGCTCAGTGCCCTTTAATTATCTCAGCATTAATGCTCGTAGAAGCCACCTTTCCTTTGCGATTTTTGTACGGCACTTGACCGCAAACAATGCAATTTTCAAAAATTTCGTATGCCGTATAGCTGATGTTAGCACATCTGTGATGGACCGAGCATTATACACTTCATCATTACGATTTTTGTACGGCACTTGACTGCAAGCAGTGTAATTTCACAAAATTGTTAAGAAAAAGGGCTGCTTAGGGCCCTTTGAATATCTCTTAAAAATTCTTAACAAAAAATGGCTGCTCAGGTCACTTTGATTTCCTCAGCATTAATGCTCCTAGAAGCCACCTTTCGTTTGCCGTATACCTGATGTTAGCACATCTGTACTGGACCGATCAGTGTCCACTTCACCATTACGATTTTTGTACGGCACTTGACGGCAAGGAGTGTAATTTCACAAAATTCTTAAGAAAAAACGGCTGCTCAGGGCCTTTGATTATCTCAGCATTAATGCTTCTAGAAGCCACCTTTCCTTTGCGTTTTTTGTACGGCACTTGACCGCAAACAGTGCAATTTTCAAAAATTTCGTATGCCGTATTTCTGATGTTAGCACATCTGTGATGGACCGAGCACTATACACTTCATCATGACGACTTTTTATGGCACTTGACCGCAAACAGTGTAATTTTTCAAAAATTCTTAAGAAAAAGTGCTGTCAGGGGCCTTTGATTATCTCGCATTAATGCTTTTAGAAGCCACCTTTCCTTTGCGTTTTTTGTACGGCATTTGACCGCAAACAGTGCAATTTTCAAAAATTTCGTATGCCGTATTTCTGATGTTAGCACATCTGTGATGGACCGAGCATTATACACTTCATCATGACGATTTTTGTACGGCACTTGACGGCAAGGAGTGTAATTTCACAAAATTCTTAAGAAAAAACGGCTGCTCAGGGCCTTTGATTATATCAGCATTAATGCTCCTAGAAGCCACCTTTCCTTTGCGTTTTTTGTACGGCACTTGACCGCAAACAGTGCAATTTTCAAAAATTTCGTATGCCGTATTTCTGATGTTAGCACATCTGTGATGGACCGAGCACTATACACTTCATCATGACGACTTTTTATGGCACTTGACCGCAAACAGTGTAATTTTCCAAAAATTCTTAAGAAAAACGGCTGCTCAGGGCCCTTTGATTATCTTAGCATTAATGCTTCTAGAAGTCACCTTTCCTTTGCCTTTTTTGTACGGCACTTGACCGCAAACAGTGCAGCTTTCCAAAAATTTCTTAACAAAAAACGGCTGCTCAGGGCCTTTGATTATCTCAGCATTAATGCTCCTAGCCACCTTTCGTTTGACGCATACCTTATGTTAGCACATCTGTCCTGGACCGAGCAGTGTCCACTTCACCATTACGATTTTTGTACGGCACTTGACGGCAAGGAGTGTAATTTCACAAAATTCTTAAGAAAGAACGGCTGCTCAGGGCCTTTGATTATCTCAGCATTAATGCTCCTAGAAGCCACCTTTCCTTTGCGACTTTTGTACGGCACTTGACCGCAAACAGTGCAGTTTTCCAAAAATTCTTAAGAGAAAACGGCTGGCATGCCCCTTTGATTTTCTCAGCATTAATGCTCCTAGAAGCCACCTTTCGTTTGCCGTATACCTAATGTTAGCACATCTGTCCTGGACCGAGCAGTGTCCACTTCATCATTACGATTTTTGTACGGCAGTTAACTGCAAGCAGTGTAATTTCACAAAATTCTTAAGAAAAACGGCGGCTCAGGGCCCTTTGATTATCTCGCATTAATGCTTTTAGAAGCCACCTTTCCTTTGCGTTTTTTGTACGGCATTTGACCGCAAACAGTGCAATTTTCAAAAATTTCGTATGCCGTATTTCTGATGTTAGCACATCTGTGATGGACCGAGCATTATACACTTCATCATGACGATTTTTGTACGGCACTTGACGGCAAGGAGTGTAATTTCACAAAATTCTTAAGAAAAAACGGCTGCTCAGGGCCTTTGATTATATCAGCATTAATGCTCCTAGAAGCCACCTTTCCTTTGCGTTTTTTGTACGGCACTTGACCGCAAACAGTGCAATTTTCAAAAATTTCGTATGCCGTATTTCTGATGTTAGCACATCTGTGATGGACCGAGCACTATACACTTCATCATGACGACTTTTTATGGCACTTGACTGCAAGCAGTGTAATTTCACAAAATTGTTAAGAAAAAGGGCTGCTTAGGGCCCTTTGAATATCTCTTAAAAATTCTTAACAAAAAATGGCTGCTCAGGTCACTTTGATTTCCTCAGCATTAATGCTCCTAGAAGCCACCTTTCGTTTGCCGTATACCTGATGTTAGCACATCTGTACTGGACCGATCAGTGTCCACTTCACCATTACGATTTTTGTACGGCACTTGACGGCAAGGAGTGTAATTTCACAAAATTCTTAAGCAAAAACGGCTGCTCAGGGCCTTTGATTATCTCAGCATTAATGCTTCTAGAAGCCACCTTTCCTTTGCGTTTTTTGTACGGCACTTGACCGCAAACAGTGCAATTTTCAAAAATTTCGTATGCCGTATTTCTGATGTTAGCACATCTGTGATGGACCGAGCACTATACACTTCATCATGACGACTTTTTATGGCACTTGACCGCAAACAGTGTAATTTTTCAAAAATTCTTAAGAAAAAGTGCTGTCAGGGGCCTTTGATTATCTCGCATTAATGCTTTTAGAAGCCACCTTTCCTTTGCGTTTTTTGTACGGCATTTGACCGCAAACAGTGCAATTTTCAAAAATTTCGTATGCCGTATTTCTGATGTTAGCACATCTGTGATGGACCGAGCATTATACACTTCATCATGACGATTTTTGTACGGCACTTGACGGCAAGGAGTGTAATTTCACAAAATTCTTAAGAAAAAACGGCTGCTCAGGGCCTTTGATTATATCAGCATTAATGCTCCTAGAAGCCACCTTTCCTTTGCGTTTTTTGTACGGCACTTGACCGCAAACAGTGCAATTTTCAAAAATTTCGTATGCCGTATTTCTGATGTTAGCACATCTGTGATGGACCGAGCACTATACACTTCATCATGACGACTTTTTATGGCACTTGACCGCAAACAGTGTAATTTTCCAAAAATTCTTAAGAAAAACGGCTGCTCAGGGCCCTTTGATTATCTTAGCATTAATGCTTCTAGAAGCCACCTTTCCTTTGCCTTTTTTGTACGGCACTTGACCGCAAACAGTGCAGCTTTCCAAAAATTTCTTAACAAAAAACGGCTGCTCAGGGCCTTTGATTATCTCAGCATTAATGCTCCTAGCCACCTTTCGTTTGACGCATACCTTATGTTAGCACATCTGTCCTGGACCGAGCAGTGTCCACTTCACCATTACGATTTTTGTACGGCACTTGACGGCAAGGAGTGTAATTTCACAAAATTCTTAAGAAAGAACGGCTGCTCAGGGCCTTTGATTATCTCAGCATTAATGCTCCTAGAAGCCACCTTTCCTTTGCGACTTTTGTACGGCACTTGACCGCAAACAGTGCAGTTTTCCAAAAATTCTTAAGAGAAAACGGCTGGCATGCCCCTTTGATTTTCTCAGCATTAATGCTCCTAGAAGCCACCTTTCGTTTGCCGTATACCTAATGTTAGCACATCTGTCCTGGACCGAGCAGTGTCCACTTCATCATTACGATTTTTGTACGGCAGTTAACTGCAAGCAGTGTAATTTCACAAAATTCTTAAGAAAAACGGCGGCTCAGGGCCCTTTGATTATCTCGCATTAATGCTTTTAGAAGCCACCTTTCCTTTGCGTTTTTTGTACGGCATTTGACCGCAAACAGTGCAATTTTCAAAAATTTCGTATGCCGTATTTCTGATGTTAGCACATCTGTGATGGACCGAGCATTATACACTTCATCATGACGATTTTTGTACGGCACTTGACGGCAAGGAGTGTAATTTCACAAAATTCTTAAGAAAAAACGGCTGCTCAGGGCCTTTGATTATATCAGCATTAATGCTCCTAGAAGCCACCTTTCCTTTGCGTTTTTTGTACGGCACTTGACCGCAAACAGTGCAATTTTCAAAAATTTCGTATGCCGTATTTCTGATGTTAGCACATCTGTGATGGACCGAGCACTATACACTTCATCATGACGACTTTTTATGGCACTTGACCGCAAACAGTGTAATTTTCCAAAAATTCTTAAGAAAAACGGCTGCTCAGGGCCCTTTGATTATCTTAGCATTAATGCTTCTAGAAGCCACCTTTCCTTTGCCTTTTTTGTACGGCACTTGACCGCAAACAGTGCAGCTTTCCAAAAATTTCTTAACAAAAAACGGCTGCTCAGGGCCTTTGATTATCTCAGCATTAATGCTCCTAGCCACCTTTCGTTTGACGCATACCTTATGTTAGCACATCTGTCCTGGACCGAGCAGTGTCCACTTCACCATTACGATTTTTGTACGGCACTTGACGGCAAGGAGTGTAATTTCACAAAATTCTTAAGAAAGAACGGCTGCTCAGGGCCTTTGATTATCTCAGCATTAATGCTCCTAGAAGCCACCTTTCCTTTGCGACTTTTGTACGGCACTTGACCGCAAACAGTGCAGTTTTCCAAAAATTCTTAAGAGAAAACGGCTGGCATGCCCCTTTGATTTTCGCAGCATTAATGCTCCTAGAAGCCACCTTTCGTTTGCCGTATACCTAATGTTAGCACATCTGTCCTGGACCGAGCAGTGTCCACTTCATCATTACGATTTTTGTACGGCAGTTAACTGCAAGCAGTGTAATTTCACAAAATTCTTAAGAAAAACGGCGGCTCAGGGCCCTTTGATTATCTCGCATTAATGCTTTTAGAAGCCACCTTTCCTTTGCGTTTTTTGTACGGCACTTGACCGCAAACAGTGTAATTTTTCAAAAATTCTTAAAAAAATGGCTGCTCAGGGCCCTTTGATTATCTCAGCATTAATGCTCCTAGAAGCCATATTTCGTTTGCCGTATGTGTCATTTTAGCACATCCGTCATCATCACGACTTTTGTACGGCACTTGACCGCAAACAGTGTAATTTTCCAAAAATTCTTATTAAAAAACGTCTGCTTAGGGCCCTTTGAATATCTCAGCATTAATGCTCCTAGAAGCCATCTTTCGTTTGCGGTATGTGTCATGATAGCACATCCGTCATCATCACGACTTTTGTACGGCACTTGAACGCAAACAGTCAAACAGTAATTTTCCAAAAATTCCTAACAAAAAATGGCTGCTCAGGTCACTTTGATTTTCTCAGCATTAATGTTCCCAGAAGCCACCTTTCGTTTGCGTTTTTGGTACGGCACTTGATCGCAAACAGTGCAATTTTCAAAATTTTCTTATGCCGTATTTCTGATGTTAGCACATCTGTGATGGACCGAGCATTATACACTTCATCATGACGATTTTTTATGGCACTTGACCGCAAACAGTGTAATTTTTCAAAAATTCTTAAAAAAACGGCTGCTCAGTGCCCTTTAATTATCTCAGCATTAATGCTCGTAGAAGCCACCTTTCCTTTGCGATTTTTGTACGGCACTTGACCGCAAACAATGCAATTTTCAAAAATTTCGTATGCCGTATACCTGATGTTAGCACATCTGGAATGGACCGAGCATTATACACTTCATCATTACGATTTTTGTACGGCACTTGACCGCAAACAGTGTAATTTTCCAAAAATTCTTATTAAAAAACGGCTGCTTAGGGCCCTTTGAATATCTCAGAATTAATGCTCCTAGAAGCCATCTTTCGTTTGCGATTTTTGTACGGCACTTGACCGCAAACAGTGCATTTGTCCAAAAATTCTTAACAAAAAACGGCTGCTCAGGGCCCTTTGATTATCTCAGCATTAATGCTCCTAGCCACCTTTCGTTTGACGCATACCTTATGTTAGCACATCTGTCCTGGACCGAGCAGTGTCCACTTCACCATTACGATTTTTGTACGGCACTTGACGGCAAGGAGTGTAATTTCACAAAATTCTTAAGAAAAAACGGCTGCTCAGGGCCTTTGATTATCTCAGCATTAATGCTCCTAGAAGCCACCTTTCCTTTGCGACTTTTGTACGGCACTTGACCGCAAACAGTGCAGTTTTCCAAAAATTCTTAAGAGAAAACGGCTGGCATGCCCCTTTGATTTTCTCAGCATTAATGCTCCTAGAAGCCACCTTTCGTTTGCCGTATACCTGATGTTAGCACATCTGTCCTGGACCGAGCAGTGTCCACTTCATCATTACGATTTTTGTACGGCACTTGACCGCAAACAGTGCAATTTTCAAAAATTTCGTATGCCGTATTTCTGACGTTAGCACATCTGTGATGGACCGAGCATTATACACATCATCATGACGATTTTTGTACGGCACTTGACCGCAAACAGTGTAATTTTCCAAAAATTCTTATTAAAAAAAAGCTGCTTAGGGCCCTTTGAATATCTCAGAATTAATACTCCTAGAAGCCATCTTTCGTTTGCGATTTTTGTACGGCACTTGACCGCAAACAGTGCATTTGTCCAAAAAATTCTTAACAAAAAACTGCTGCTCAGGGCCCTTTGATTATCTCAGCATTAATGCTCCTAGCCACCTTTCGTTTGACGCATACCTTATGTTAGCACATCTGTCCTGGACCGAGCAGTGTCCACTTTACCATTACGATTTTTGTACGGCACTTGACGGCAAGGAGTGTAATTTCACAAAATTCTTAAGAAAAAACGGCTGCTCAGGGCCCTTTGATTATCTCAGCATTAATGCTCCTAGAATCCACCTTTCCTTTGCGACTTTTGTACGGCACTTGACCGCAAACAGTGCAGTTTTCCAAAAATTCTTAAGAGAAAACGGCTGGCATGCCCCTTTGATTTTCTCAGCATTAATGCTCCTAGAAGCCACCTTTCGTTTGCCGTATACCTAATGTTAGCACATCTGTCCTGGACCGAGCAGTGTCCACTTCATCATTACGATTTTTGTACGGCACTTGACTGCAAGCAGTGTAATTTCACAAAATTCTTAAGAAAAACGGCGGCTCAGGGCCCTTTGATTATCTCGCATTAATGCTTTTAGAAGCCACCTTTCCTTTGCGTTTTTTGTACGGCACTTGACCGCAAACAGTGCAATTTTCAAAAATTTCGTATGCCGTATTTCTGATGTTAGCACATCTGTGATGGACCGAGCACTTGACCGCAAACAGTGCAATTTTCAAAAATTTCGTATGCCGTATTTCTGATGTTAGCACATCTGTGATGGACTGAGCATTATACACTTTATCATGACGATTTTTTATGGCACTTGACCGCAAACAATGTAATTTTTCAAAAATTCTTAAAAAAATGGCTGCTCAGTGCCCTTTAATAATCTCAGCATTAATGCTCGTAGAAGCCACCTTTCCTTTGCGATTTTTGTACGGCACTTGACCGCAAACAATGCAATTTTCAAAAATTTCGTATGCCGTATAGCTGATGTTAGCACATCTGTCATGGACCGAGCATTATACACTTCATCATTACGATTTTTGTACGGCACTTGACTGCAAGCAGTGTAATTTCACAAAATTGTTAAGAAAAACGGGCTGCTCAGGGCCCTTTGATTATCTCGCATTAATGCTTTTAGAAGCCACCTTTCCTTTGCGTTTTTTGTACGGCACTTGACCGCAAACAGTGTAATTTTCCAAAAATTCTTATTAAAAAACGGCTGCTTAGGGCCCTTTGAATATCTCAGAATTAATGCTCCTAGAAGCCACCTTTCCTTTACGATTTTTGTACGGCACTTGACCGCAAACAATGCAATTTTCAAAAATTTCGTATGCCGTATAGCTGATGTTAGCACATCTGTGATGGACCGAGCATTATACACTTCATCATGACGATTTTTGTATGGCACTTGACCGCAAACAGTGTAATTTTTCAAAAATTCTTAAAAAAATGGCTGCTCAGGGCCCTTTGATTATCTCAGCATTAATGCTCCTAGAAGCCATATTTCGTTTGCCGTATGTGTCATTTTAGCACATCCGTCATCATCACGACTTTTGTACGGCACTTGACCGCAAACAGTGTAATTTTCCAAAAATTCTTATTAAAAAACGGCTGCTTAGGGCCCTTTGAATATCTCAGAATTAATGCTCCTAGAAGCCACCTTTCCTTTGCGATTTTTGTACGGCACTTGACCGCAAACAATGCAATTTTCAAAAATTTCGTATGCCGTAGAGCTGATGTTAGCACATCTGTGATGGACCGAGCATTATACACTTCATCATGACGATTTTTTATGGCACTTGACTGCAAGCAGTGTAATTTCACAAAATTCTTAAGAAAAAGGGCTGCTCAGGGCCCTTTGACTATCTCGCATTAATGCTTTTAGAAGCCACCTTTCCTTTGCGTTTTTTGTACGGCACTTGACCGCAAACAGTGCAATTTTCAAAAATTTCGTATGCCGTATTTCTGATGTTAGCACATCTGTGATGGACCGAGCATTATACACTTCATCATGACGATTTTTTATGGCACTTGACTGCAAGCAGTGTAATTTCACAAAATTCTTAAGAAAAAGGGCTGCTCAGGGCCCTTTGACTATCTCGCATTAATGCTTTTAGAAGCCACCTTTCCTTTGCGTTTTTTGTACGGCACTTGACCGCAAACAGTGCAATTTTCAAAAATTTCGTATGCCGTATTTCTGATGTTAGCACATCTGTGATAGACCGAGCATTATACACTTCATCATGACGATTTTTTATGGCACTTGACCGCAAACAGTGTAATTTTTCAAAAATTCTTAAAAAAACGCCTGCTCAGTGCCCTTTAATTATCTCAGCATTAATGCTCGTAGAAGCCACCTTTCCTTTGCGATTTTTGTACGGAACTTGACCGCAAACAATGCAATTTTCAAAAATTTCGTTTGCCGTATACCTGATGTTAGCACATCTGTCCTGGACCGAGCAGTCCACTTCATCATCACAATTTTTGTACAGCAGTGTAATTTCACAAAATTCTTAAGAAAAACGGCTGCTCAGGGCCCTTTGATTATCTCAGCATTAATGCTTCTAGAAGCCACCTTTCCTTTGCGTTTTTTGTACGGCACTTGACCGCAAACAGTGCAATTTTCAAAAATTTCGTATGCCGTATTTCTGACGTTAGCACATCTGTGATGGACCGAGCATTATACACATCATCATGACGATTTTTGTACGGCACTTGACCGCAAACAGTGTAATTTTCCAAAAATTCTTATTAAAAAAAAGCTGCTTAGGGCCCTTTGAATATCTCAGAATTAATACTCCTAGAAGCCATCTTTCGTTTGCGATTTTTGTACGGCACTTGACCGCAAACAATGCATTTGTCCAAAAATTCTTAACAAAAAACTGCTGCTCAGGGCCCTTTGATTATCTCAGCATTAATGCTCCTAGCCACCTTTCGTTTGACGCATACCTTATGTTAGCACATCTGTCCTGGACCGAGCAGTGCCCACTTTACCATTACGATTTTTGTACGGCACTTGACGGCAAGGAGTGTAATTTCACAAAATTCTTAAGAAAAAACGGCTGCTCAGGCCCTTTGATTATCTCAGCATTAATGCTCCTAGAAGCCACCTTTCCTTTGCGACTTTTGTACGGCACTTGACCGCAAACAGTGAGTTTTCCAAAAATTCTTAAGAGAAAACGGCTGGCATGCCCTTTGATTTTCTCAGCATTAATGCTCCTAGAAGCCACCTTTCGTTTGCCGTATACCTGATGTTAGCACATCTGTCCTGGACCGAGCAGTGTCCACTTCATCATTACGATTTTTGTACGGCACTTGACTGCAAGCAGTGTAATTTCACAAAATTCTTAAGAAAAACGGCTGCTCAGGGCCCTTTGATTATCTCGCATTAATGCTTTTAGAAGCCACCTTTCCTTTGCGTTTTTTGTACGGCACTTGACCGCAAACAGTGCAATTTTCAAAAATTTCGTAAGCCGTATTTCTGATGTTAGCACATCTGTGATGGACCGAGCACTTGACCGCAAACAGTGCAATTTTCAAAAATTTCGTATGCCGTATTTCTGATGTTAGCACATCTGTGATGGACTGAGCATTATACACTTCATCATTACGATTTTTGTACGGCACTTGACTGCAAGCAGTGTAATTTCACAAAATTGTTAAGAAAAAGGGCTGCTCAGGGCCCTTTGATTATATCGCATTAATGCTTTTAGAAGCCACCTTTCCTTTGCGATTTTTGTACGGCACTTGACCGCAAACAATGCAATTTTCAAAAATTTCGTATGCCGTATAGCTGATGTTAGCACATCTGTGATGGACCGAGCATTATACACTTCATCATTACGATTTTTGTACGGCACTTGACTGCAAGCAGTGTAATTTCACAAAATTGTTAAGAAAAAGGGCTGCTCAGGGCCCTTTGATTATATCGCATTAATGCTTTTAGAAGCCACCTTTCCTTTGCGTTTTTTGTACGGCACTTGACCGCAAACAGTGTAATTTTCCAAAAATTCTTATTAAAAAACGGCTGCTAAGGGCCCTTTGAATATCTCAGAATTAATGCTCCTAGAAGCCATCTTTCGTTTGCGATTTTTGTACGGCACTTGACCGCAAACAGTGCATTTGTACAAAAATTCTTAACGAAAAACGGCTGCTCAGGGCCCTTTGATTATCTCAGCATTAATGCTCCTAGAATCCACCTTTCCTTTGCGACTTTTGTACGGCACTTGACTGCAAACAGTGCAGTTTTCCAAAAATTCTTAAGAGAAAACGGCTGGCATGCCCCTTTGATTTTCTCAGCATTAATGCTCCTAGAAGCCACCTTTCGTTTGCCGTATACCTAATGTTAGCACATCTGTCCTGGACCGAGCAGTGTCCACTTCATCATTACGATTTTTGTACGGCACTTGACTGCAAGCAGTGTAATTTCACAAAATTCTTAAGAAAAACGGCGGCTCAGGGCCCTTTGATTATCTCGCATTAATGCTTTTAGAAGCCACCTTTCCTTTGCGTTTTTTGTACGGCACTTGACCGCAAACAGTGCAATTTTCAAAAATTTCGTATGCCGTATTTCTGATGTTAGCACATCTGTGATGGACCGAGCACTTGACCGCAAACAGTGCAATTTTCAAAAATTTCGTATGCCGTATTTCTGATGTTAGCACATCTGTGATGGACTGAGCATTATACACTTTATCATGACGATTTTTTATGGCACTTGACCGCAAACAATGTAATTTTTCAAAATTCTTAAAAAAATGGCTGCTCAGTGCCCTTTAATAATCTCAGCATTAATGCTCGTAGAAGCCACCTTTCCTTTGCGATTTTTGTACGGCACTTGACCGCAAACAATGCAATTTTCAAAAATTTCGTATGCCGTATAGCTGATGTTAGCACATCTGTCATGGACCGAGCATTATACACTTCATCATTACGATTTTTGTACGGCACTTGACTGCAAGCAGTGTAATTTCACAAAATTGTTAAGAAAAAGGGCTGCTCAGGGCCCTTTGATTATCTCGCATTAATGCTTTTAGAAGCCACCTTTCCTTTGCGTTTTTTGTACGGCACTTGACCGCAAACAGTGTAATTTTCCAAAAATTCTTATTAAAAAACGGCTGCTTAGGGCCCTTTGAATATCTCAGAATTAATGCTCCTAGAAGCCACCTTTCCTTTGCGATTTTTGTACGGCACTTGACCGCAAACAATGCAATTTTCAAAAATTTCGTATGCCGTATAGCTGATGTTAGCACATCTGTGATGGACCGAGCATTATACACTTCATCATGACGATTTTTGTATGGCACTTGACCGCAAACAGTGTAATTTTTCAAAAATTCTTAAAAAAATGGCTGCTCAGGGCCCTTTGATTATATCAGCATTAATGCTCCTAGAAGCCATATTTCGTTTGCCGTATGTGTCATTTTAGCACATCCGTCATCATCACGACTTTTGTACGGCACTTGACCGCAAACAGTGTAATTTTCCAAAAATTCTTATTAAAAAACGGCTGCTTAGGGCCCTTTGAATATCTCAGAATTAATGCTCCTAGAAGCCACCTTTCCTTTGCGATTTTTGTACGGCACTTGACCGCAAACAATGCAATTTTCAAAAATTTCGTATGCCGTAGAGCTGATGTTAGCACATCTGTGATGGACCGAGCAATATACACTTTATCATGACGATTTTTGTATGGCACTTGACCGCAAACCGTGTAATTTTTCAAAAATTCTTAAAAAAATGGCTGCTCAGGGCCCTTTGATTATCTCAGCATTAATGCTCCTAGAAGCCATCTTTCGTTTGCGGTATGTGTCATGATAGCACATCCGTCATCATCACGATATTTGTACGGCACTTGAACGCAAACAGTCAAACAGTAATTTTCCAAAAATTCCTAACAAAAAATGGCTGCTCAGGTCACTTTGATTTTCTCAGCATTAATGTTCCTAGAAGCCACCTTTCGTTTGCGTTTTTGGTACGGCACTTGATCGCAAACAGTGCAATTTTCAAAAATTTTGTATGCCGTATTTCTGATGTTAGCACATCTGTGATGGACCGAGCATTATACACTTCATCATGACGATTTTTTATGGCACTTGACTGCAAGCAGTGTAATTTCACAAAATTCTTAAGAAAAAGGGCTGCTCAGGGCCCTTTGACTATCTCGCATTAATGCTTTTAGAAGCCACCTTTCCTTTGCGTTTTTTGTACGGCACTTGACCGCAAACAGTGCAATTTTCAAAAATTTCGTATGCCGTATTTCTGATGTTAGCACATCTGTGATGGACCGAGCATTATACACTTCATCATGACGATTTTTTATGGCACTTGACTGCAAGCAGTGTAATTTCACAAAATTCTTAAGAAAAAGGGCTGCTCAGGGCCCTTTGACTATCTCGCATTAATGCTTTTAGAAGCCACCTTTCCTTTGCGTTTTTTGTACGGCACTTGACCGCAAACAGTGCAATTTTCAAAAATTTCGTATGCCGTATTTCTGATGTTAGCACATCTGTGATAGACCGAGCATTATACACTTCATCATGACGATTTTTTATGGCACTTGACCGCAAACAGTGTAATTTTTCAAAAATTCTTAAAAAAACGGCTGCTCAGTGCCCTTTAATTATCTCAGCATTAATGCTCGTAGAAGCCACCTTTCCTTTGCGATTTTTGTACGGAACTTGACCGCAAACAATGCAATTTTCAAAAATTTCGTTTGCCGTATACCTGATGTTAGCACATCTGTCCTGGACCGAGCAGTCCACTTCATCATCACAATTTTTGTACAGCAGTGTAATTTCACAAAATTCTTAAGAAAAACGGCTGCTCAGGGCCCTTTGATTATCTCAGCATTAATGCTTCTAGAAGCCACCTTTCCTTTGCGTTTTTTGTACGGCACTTGACCGCAAACAGTGCAATTTTCAAAAATTTCGTATGCCGTATTTCTGACGTTAGCACATCTGTGATGGACCGAGCCTTATACACATCATCATGACGATTTTTGTACGGCACTTGACCGCAAACAGTGTAATTTTCCAAAAATTCTTATTAAAAAAAAGCTGCTTAGGGCCCTTTGAATATCTCAGAATTAATACTCCTAGAAGCCATCTTTCGTTTGCGATTTTTGTACGGCACTTGACCGCAAACAATGCATTTGTCCAAAAATTCTTAACAAAAAACTGCTGCTCAGGGCCCTTTGATTATCTCAGCATTAATGCTCCTAGAAGCCACCTTTCGTTTGACGCATACCTTATGTTAGCACATCTGTCCTGGACCGAGCAGTGCCCACTTTACCATTACGATTTTTGTACAGCACTTGACACAAAATTCTTAAGAAAAAACGGCTGCTCAGGGCCTTTGATTATCTCAGCATTAATGCTCCTAGAAGCCACCTTTCCTTTGCGATTTTTGTGCGGCACTTTACCGCAAACAGTCATTTGTCCAAAAATTCTTAACAAAAAACTGCTGCTTAGGGGCCCTTGAATATCTCAGAATTAATGCTCCTAGAAGCCATCTTTCGTTTGCGGTATGTGTCATGATAGCACATCCGTCATCATCACGATTTTTGTACTGCACTTGACCGCAAACAGTCAAACAGTAATTTCCCAAAAATTCTTAACAAAAAATGGCTGCTCAGGTCACTTTGATTTTCTCAGCATTAATGCTCCTAGAAGCCACCTTTCGTTTGCCGTATACCTGATGTTAGCACATCTGTACTGGACCGAGCAGTGTCCACTTCACCATTACGATTTTTGTACGGCACTTGACGGCAAGGAGTGTAATTTCACAAAATTCTTAAGAAAAAACGGCTGCTCAGGGCCTTTGATTATATCAGCATTAATGCTCCTAGAAGCCACCTTTCCTTTGCGTTTTTTGTACGGCACTTGACCGCAAACAGTGCAATTTTCAAAAATTTCGTATGCCGTATTTCTGATGTTAGCACATCTGTGATGGACTGAGCATTATACACTTCATCATGAGGATTTTTTATGGCACTTGACCGCAAACAGTGTAATTTTTCAAAAATTCTTAAGAAAAAGGGCTGCTCAGGGGCTTTGATTATCTCGCATTAATGCTTTTAGAAGCCACCTTTCCTTTGCGTTTTTTGTACGGCATTTGACCGCAAACAGTGCAATTTTCAAAAATTTCGTATGCCGTATTTCTGATGTTAGCACATATGTGATGGACCGAGCATTATACACTTCATCATGACGATTTTTGTACGGCACTTGACCGCAAACAGTGTAATTTTCCAAAAATTCTTATTAAAAAACGGCTGCTTAGGGCCCTTTGAATATCTCAGAATTAATGCTCCTAGAAGCCATCTTTCGTTTGCGATTTTTGTACGGCACTTGACCGCAAACAGTGCATTTGTCCAAAAATTCTTAACATAAAACGGCTGCTCAGGGCTCTTTGATTATCTCAGCATTAATGCTCCTAGAATCCACCTTTCGTTTGCCGCATACCTTATGTTAGCACATCTGTCCTGGACTGAGCAGTGTCCACTTCATCATTACGATTTTTGTACGGCACTTGACCGCAAGCAGTGTTATTTCACATACTTCTTAAGAAAAACGGCTGCTCAGGGCCCTTTGATTATCTTAGCATTAATGCTTCTAGAAGCCACCTTTCATTTGCCTTTTTTGTACGGCACTTGACCGCAAACAGTGCAGCTTTCCAAAAATTTCTTAACAAAAAACGGCTGCTCAGGGCCCTTTGATTATCTCAGCATTAAAGCTCCTAGCCACCTTTCGTTTGACGCATACCTTATGTTAGCACATCTGTCCTGGACCGAGCAGTGTCCACTTCACCATTACGATTTTTGTACGGCACTTGACGGCAAGGAGTGTAATTTCACAAAATTGTTAAGACAAAGGGCTGCTCAGGGCCCTTTGATTATCTCGCATTAATGCTTTTAGAAGCCACCTTTCCTTTGCGTTTTTTGTACGGCACTTGACCGCAAACAATGCAATTTTCAAAAATTTCGTATGCCGTATAGCTGATGTTAGCACATCTGTGATGGACCGAGCATTATACACTTCATCATTACGTTTTTTGTACGGCACTTGACTGCAAGCAGTGTAATTTCACAAAATTGTTAAGACAAAGGGCTGCTCAGGGCCCTTTGATTATCTCGCATTAATGCTTTTAGAAGCCACCTTTCCTTTGCGTTTTTTGTACGGCACTTGACCGCAAACAGTGTAATTTTCCAAAAATTCTTATTAAAAAACGGCTGCTTAGGGCCCTTTGAATATCTCAGAATTAATGCTCCTAGAAGCCATCTTTCGTTTGCGATTTTTGTACGGCACTTGACCGCAAACAGTGCATTTGTACAAAAATTCTTAACGAAAAACGGCTGCTCAGGGCCCTTTGATTATCTCAGCATTAATGCTCCTAGAAGCCACCTTTCGTTTGCCCCATACCTTATGTTAGCACATCTGTCCTGGACCGAGCAGTGTCCACTTCATCATTACGATTTTTGTACGGCACTTGACAACAAGCAGTGTCATTTCACAAAATTCTTAAGAAAAACGGCAGGGCCCTTTGATTACCTCAGCATTAATGCTTCTAGAAGCCACCTTTCCTTTGCGATTTTTGTACGGCACTTGACCGCAAACAGTGCATTTGTCCAAAAATTCTTAACAAAAAACGGCTGCTCAGGGCCCTTTGATTATCTCAGCATTAATGCTCATAGAAGCCATCTTTGTTTTGCCGTATGTGTCATTTTAGCAAATCCGTCATCATCACAATTTTTGTACGGCACTTGACCGCAAACAGTGTAATTTTCCAAAAAATCTTATTAAAAAACGTCTGCTTAGGGCCCTTTGAATATCTCAGAATTAATGCTCCTAGAAGCCACCTTTCTTTTGCGATTTTTGTACGGCACTTGACCGCAAACAGTGCATTTGTCCAAAAATTCTTAACAAAAAACGGCTGCTCAGGTCACTTTGATTTCCTCAGCATTAATGCTCCTAGAAGCCATCTTTCGTTTGCCGTATGTGTCATTTTAGCACATCTGTACTGGACCGATCAGTGTCCACTTCACCATTACGATTTTTGTACGGCACTTGACACAAAATTCTTAAGAAAAAACGGCTGCTCAGGGCCTTTGATTATCTCAGCATTAATGCTCCTAGAAGCCACCTTTCCTTTGCGATTTTTGTGCGGCACTTTACCGCAAACAGTCATTTGTCCAAAAATTTTTAACAAAAAATTGCTGCTTAGGGGCCCTTGAATATCTCAGAATTAATGCTCCTAGAAGCCATCTTTCGTTTGCGGTATGTGTCATTTTAGCAAATCCGTCATCATCACGATTTTTGTACTGCACTTGACCGCAAACAGTCAAACAGTAATTTCCCAAAAATTCTTAACAAAAAATGGCTGCTCAGGTCACTTTGATTTTCTCAGCATTAATGCTCCTAGAAGCCACCTTTCGTTTGCCGTATTTCTGATGTTAGCACATATGTGATGGACCGAGCATTATACACTTCATCATGACGATTTTTGTACGGCACTTGACGGCAAGCAGTGTCATTTCACAAAATTCTTAAGAAAAACGGCAGGGCCCTTTGATTACCTCAGCATTAATGCTTCTAGAAGCCACCTTTCCTTTGCGATTTTTGTACGGCACTTGACCGCAAACAGTGCATTTGTCCAAAAATTCTTAACAAAAAACGGCTGCTCAGGGCCCTTTGATTATCTCAGCATTAATGCTCATAGAAGCCATCTTTGTTTTGCCGTATGTGTCATTTTAGCAAATCCGTCATCATCACAATTTTTGTACGGCACTTGACCGCAAACAGTGTAATTTTCCAAAAAATCTTATTAAAAAACGTCTGCTTAGGGCCCTTTGAATATCTCAGAATTAATGCTCCTAGAAGCCACCTTTCTTTTGCGATTTTTGTACGGCACTTGACCGCAAACAGTGCAGCTTTCCAAAAATTTCTTAACAAAAAACGGCTGCTCAGGGCCCTTTGATTATCTCAGCATTAATGCTCCTAGCCACCTTTCGTTTGACGCATACCTTATGTTAGCACATCTGTCCTGGACCGAGCAGTGTCCACTTCACCATTACGATTTTTGCACGGCACTTGACTGCAAGCAGTGTAATTTCACAAAATTCTTAAGAAAAACGGCGGCTCAGGGCCCTTTGATTATCTCGCATTAATGCTTTTAGAAGCCACCTTTCCTTTGCGTTTTTTGTACGGCACTTGACCGCAAACAGTGCAATTTTCAAAAATTTCGTATGCCGTATTTCTGATGTTAGCACATCTGTGATGGACCGAGCACTTGACCGCAAACAGTGCAATTTTCAAAAATTTCGTATGCCGTATTTCTGATGTTAGCACATCTGTGATGGACTGAGCATTATACACTTTATCATGACGATTTTTTATGGCACTTGACCGCAAACAGTGTAATTTTTCAAAAATTCTTAAAAAAATGGCTGCTCAGTGCCCTTTAATTATCTCAGCATTAATGCTCGTAGAAGCCACCTTTCCTTTGCGATTTTTGTACGGCACTTGACCGCAAACAGTGTAATTTTCCAAAAATTCTTATTAAAAAACGGCTGCTTAGGGCCCTTTGAATATCTCAGAATTAATGCTCCTAGAAGCCATCTTTCGTTTGCGATTTTTGTACGGCACTTGACCGCAAACAGTGCATTTGTACAAAAATTCTTAACGAAAAACGGCTGCTCAGGGCCCTTTGATTATCTCAGCATTAATGCTCCTAGAAGCCACCTTTCGTTTGCCCCATACCTTATGTTAGCACATCTGTCCTGGACCGAGCAGTGTCCACTTCATCATTACGATTTTTGTACGGCACTTGACAACAAGCAGTGTCATTTCACAAAATTCTTAAGAAAAACGGCAGGGCCCTTTGATTACCTCAGCATTAATGCTTCTAGAAGCCACCTTTCCTTTGCGATTTTTGTACGGCACTTGACCGCAAACAGTGCATTTGTCCAAAAATTCTTAACAAAAAACGGCTGCTCAGGGCCCTTTGATTATCTCAGCATTAATGCTCATAGAAGCCATCTTTGTTTTGCCGTATGTGTCATTTTAGCAAATCCGTCATCATCACAATTTTTGTACGGCACTTGACCGCAAACAGTGTAATTTTCCAAAAAATCTTATTAAAAAACGTCTGCTTAGGGCCCTTTGAATATCTCAGAATTAATGCTCCTAGAAGCCACCTTTCTTTTGCGATTTTTGTACGGCACTTGACCGCAAACAGTGCATTTGTCCAAAAATTCTTAACAAAAAACGGCTGCTCAGGGCCCTTTGATTATCTCAGCATTAATGCTCCTAGAAGCCATCTTTCGTTTGCCGTATGTGTCATTTTAGCACATCCGTCATCATCACGATTTTTGAACGGCACTTGACCGCAAACAGTGCAGCTCTCCAAAAATTTATTAACAAAAATTGGCTAGGCAGGGCCCTTTGATTTTGTCAGCATTAATGCTTATAGAAGTCATCTTTCGTTTGCCGTATGCCTCATGTTAACTCATCTGTCCTGGACCGAGCAGTGTCAACTCCAACTACTCAGGGCCCAAACAACTTTAAGAAAAGTTAATAAGAATTCGGAATCATCTGTCGTCGTCCCTGCAGCTTCCTGTCGAGCACAACGATTACGCACAGCTTTACAAAATAATGACAGTAAAAGGAGGCTTAACAAATAATCACGTCATATTTTCGATTTCAATACCTTTGTGCCACGAAGATCAGTTTGATTTATACAAGATATATTCCATACCTACCATGGTGAGCCCAGGGTGTTATTGCAATTAAGCGTTGTAATTACGTAATAGCAGTCAACGCGCATCGAGATCAGGACTTTGCTATGAACCCGATCAAACCCAATCTGGAGAAAAATGTTTCATCAAAATCATTGGATGTATACTCATAACAGGCTCAACCGAGTTACAGGTCTATGTGGCAAACAGATTCAATTAATGCTTCTAATTGGATCTGGAATATTAACTCTGCAGCCTCAATGTGTCGTCAAGGACGAATCCATCAAGATCCAAGGTCAGCAGGTTTATTTCAATAGTATTCACACATCATACAAAAGCTTTGGTAATGACAATAATGGAGCCAGAACAATTTCAGACGTTTCACGAACCTCAACATTACAACGTTCGTCTGGAACAAATCAGCGAAATGCAAAATTCCCTGGTAGAGCAAAGCGAAATGAAAGTATCAACTATCATCATACTACGATAGGATACGCCGCACTAATTCTCTCAATATCTTGCATCATATTCATCGTAATAAAAGCGAAGTCGCACAACTCACAAAAAGTCCACAGAAATCCTCAGCCAGCACCGCGGCAGCTTTCAACATCCCTAGACCTCGGAATAACGATCGATTTAAAACACAATTGTGAGTTCATCATAAACGCTGACATCACTAGGGAGAGGAAATGTATAAGTTCACGTATATATATATATATATATATATATATATTGCTTGGGAAATGTATAAGTTCACGTATATATATATATATATATATATATATATTGCTTGGGAAAAAACTCGTCCATCATTCCATTATTTCATGGTCTAGAAATGTTTTATATTCTTGTGCTGTTTTGCTGAATTTAGTATAATTTTGATGGCAACGTCTTCAATCACATTGCAGAAATGTATGGTCCGGAAACAGTGTCATTGCACGATTTCATGGCCAAGAGTATTTTGTTTCTATTTATGCGTAGTGCAGTGCAGTTAGCAATGGCATTGCATATTACTGTGTCAGCATAAATGACCAACGCGAGCCGAAGCTGTCGTTGAACGTCTACCTTGACGGTGAAGTGACAAGTTCATTTAGTACCAAGGCTACCGCAATTATGAGTAAATGTAAATCTGTATGTGTGTAAATTTGAACTATATAAGAGAAGAATTGAATAATAAAATGAGTCTTTCGTTGTCACCGAAAGCGTTTAGTCTTCATTTCATTCGTTTTTTAGTTCAAGTTTATGTGGTTGAACTAAACTCAAACCGTCAACTAGTGGAATCAGTTTCAAGTGATACAGATGGAGATATTAGTGGCTGGAGACGTAGAATAGTAGTGGATGATGTTCAAAGAAGAGTCGGTGGATAACTGTAGCTCTAACTGGAACAGAGTTCGCAGATTAGAAGAGCAACGATCTTCATCTTTTCATGATCGGCAAGTGAGCTGTAGTTGGTGGAACGACCTTTTTTTCTTTGTGAAGAAGCGAAAGTAAATCAGTTCCGAATAATCGTTGTGTGTCATCGAAAATTTTGCTTGTTGAGGATGCTGTAGTTGTAGCGAAGCAAACTTTTGGAGAGTTAGCTGGCATCAACTTAGTGGCTTGGGAAAAGCTTAAACCTTGTTGAACACCTCTTTTGGCTGAATGGGAAGCAAAGTTATGATTAATTAAGATTAAGACTTTGTCGTCTGCTGTTTCAGAGCGTGCCCGTTGGCAGCAAGCAGGATCGTGTTGTGAATTACACTTCACGCACCGGTATTTCAATGTTGGCAATTTCGGCATTGCGTAAGGCCTTTTGACCTCAATTTCTCCAAGTGAACCTTCTGGTTCAGCAAAAGAGTAGTGCTGAATGCTTCTACAATGACCCTATTGTTCTTCCTGGATTCGTGGCTGCATTGAAACGGAGTAACTCTGGTGACCTTAATGAGTACTTCCTCAAGCGCAGTTTGGACGTGGATTGCGGTAAACGAGTAGTGAATTCCTTTGAGGACCATAAGCTCTTTACAGTCCTCTTTTGGAGTGAATGAGTTGAATTGCGTCTTCTGCATTTTTAGCCAGATTTTAATCAGGAAGAAGCTCTCCTTGTAGCTGGTCGCGATCACAGATTTCCGCGAGCTGACATTGTGAATTCTGTATCGAAGGTTGCAGTCTTTCACGTAGGAGTTCAGAGCGGAGTGTGCGAAGAACAATAATTGACCACTGTTGAAAATACCTTATCTTGCTGATTTGAGGATGATTTGCTGCTCACCGCGGCAGCTTTTTTGCACAAGTTGTATCGCCGATCTGATCATTAGGAACTCGTCTTGAAAAAGACGTTTTAATGAAAGCGGCACTGAAGAATATTTAGGACCTATTATCTCTTTACAATACGTCTTCAGACAGTCGATTGTTTTGTTTTTTATTTCACATGTAGCTGTTTTGTAGAAAATATTATTTAGCTCAAGTTTATGCACATCTGCGTACGAAATTCAGCCAATTTTGAACGCGAATTACAAGAAAACGCCTACTAACGATTTTACAAGACTTGTAGCATTGCTTGAGGTAAATACCATTTTTCAAACGGTACATGGCTTATTTCCGCACACCACACCGTTTAGAGGCAGTTGTCACTTAATCCTGACCATATAATGCAATGAAAATAATGAATGTAGAAAATAAGCTTTCGACCTTTAATAAAAACTATATAATATATAAAAAAACATTTAAAAATATCTAATGTGGGCAACACATGACTTCCTTGTATGACGGCAATTGTATTGTTTTATTTCAAGAATGGTTGATATATTTTATTTATATTTTAAAATTGAATTTTTAAAAATTTGAAATATTTTTTCATAACTTTCATAATGAAAACAAATTCATAGGCTTCTCTTAATTTAAATATAGTAGTAAGTAAAAACAAAGAAGTACAAAGTAGTTTCCACACAGCTTTAACTATCAATCGTAGTAATTTTGATTTCCCTGTTTAGTTCTGTTAGGGTACAACCAATTTGTATAAAAGATATAGCAGCATAACATTCATTTATCATTATCATTTATGTAATTCGGATAATGCATGCTTCGTGTTCCTTTGGCGAAGAGTCCTTTTGGTGCGAACCATCATTAAAATTGGAGCTACAAAATTGTGTCTTATGTAAGGCCCAAATACAAAATAGTATATACTTTCTACGAGTGTTTGTTTTTGAGTAATGTATGAAATTTGAAAAAAACTATATGCGAAATGTACTTTTCGCGCAACCGATTGCATCCAAAAAGGGAGGTGCACAACTAGGTCTTATAAGAGTCTCAAATACCAAATTTCAACTTTCTATGATTCTCCGTTTTTAAGTTATTGAGGATACATACATACGTACAGGCGTACAGGCGAACATACGTACACACGTCACGACCAAACTAGTCAAAATGGACTCCGCAATGGTGAAAATGTGTGTTACCATCAAAATCTCAATATAGAAATTTTTCATGATTACAATACTTTCTTGTATTTACTACGTATACAAGGAAGTAAAAATAAAAACTATAAGAAAATTATTTATTTTGGTCAATAATATTATCAATAGAAGAAATTGTATACGTATCTCAACGTGGTGAATTTCAAAAATTATAGTGATGAGTTTTTTTTGTGGTTTGTATCTTTGCTAGTTAAATTCTAATTTAACTTCACGCTTTTAATTAAATTGGACTCATAAAATCGACAGTTAATTTTAATCGGCCTACTGATTCTTTAGTAAAATTATTGTTGGTTTTGTGTTTATCACTATTATATCGAAGTGATTTCTGAATTTGTAGTTTTTCAGAAATACTGAATATTTTTATTAGATTGAATTTCCTTAATTCAAACAAAAGGCTTATTCCAGAGAAGCTCTAATTCTTTGGCTTCATTCTTGATACTTGGCTGTCAATTATAGTACTACGTCATTCGAGGGAAATTTATTGATTTACTCTTGTTACTATTGAATTTCACAGCGATCGTTTATAAAATTGTCGCCTCTCTGGGAGAAGCCTACTTTATATTGTTATACTAACTTGGAATTCACAGCTTAGCCGTGTTATACATATATAAAACCACAAGGGCATTTATGCCTGTACTAGATTTTATGGTTAAACATGCGGCATTGCTCAAGGTCGAACAAACGAAAGCTGCTAAAGCGCTCGGCAAGCTACATCGACTGGTATGTGTTGGCATAACTGGTGCAATGAAATCGTGCGCAACTATGGCCTTTAGTGCATTGTTACACATATCACCATTATCGATGCATACCTTTATTACATATATTATATTTTATTATACATATTTATTATATTTTATTTGTATATTATGTAAATAAAAAATGTCTGATATGCATTAAATTATAAATACACCTAAGTCTGTTTTTACACGGTAGATTGGTTCCAGAAGAAGCCGTGTAAAAAAAGAACCGTGTAAAAAAGACATTGATCTTATACAAAAATGGGCGATTTGTTCCTAATCTCTAAAACCTATTAAAATTAGTGAAAAACAAGAATTTTTAAGAACAAGAATTCATGTTTATATTATTAAATCAAATATATAATGCTTATTTTCACAAGCATAGTAATTAATGATAAAAAAGATATGCACTCTAATCTTAAAAGTAATATAAATTAAATGTATGGCAAGTTCAGGAACTAAAAAACTATGTTGTGAACGAAAAGAATAGGTTATTAAATTTTTAAGGTAAAAAATGCTTGCTTTTAAACCCATGCTTTTTTATTGGCCATCTAATTAACCGGCAATGTATCAAAATCGACACCTTTCATTGCTCGAGGCTTTAATGCACGATTGATAAGCACGATTGATAAATTTCAAATCGTGCTAAATGGAATAAAATCGTGTAAAAAAATTAAAAATATTCAATTTTCAAACCGTGTTATATCAAAACCGTGTTCAAAAAGACCGTGTAAAAACAGACTTAGGTGTACAATTTATTTCATATATATTCCATTAGATTTCTATTCATGTTATTAGAATAATTATTTCTTTCGGATATACATATATATTTTAAAGTTTTATTGAATTAAATTGGTCAAAAAATACTATTATTATTGATTAATTAAAGATTTGTATAGCAAAATAGAATTGAAGACCGACCGGTCGCATTTTTTCTGGCTCAGATAGATAAGCGCAGAAACTTGACAATTTTATGCTTGGATCAGAACAGCGCAGGGATCGCAAGCAAATTGTTAGTCCATAAAATTATAAGAGGAAAAGAGCGAACAATCTGTGCACCATGCATGTGTGTAAAATATGTATACACAGCAATGCTTTCGGCAAGGGAATGCCGTGTTTTACGCCGGAAAGTTGAACGATTAAGAGTTCGCTCAACGAAAATCAAGGGGAAAGATTGTGAATAGAAATTAAAGAACAAAAACATTCGCTGAGAAGACTAACGAACGTTTCGTTTGAAGGATATAAAATGACCCCATAACGCACGGTCTATAAGGTTGCAATTGTCGTGCAAATCTTTTGTCTACTAAAAAAATTGTTGCAGTAGGTATTTACAATATAATCTCGTAAACACTAATCAAGTAATTTTTATAAAAAATCCAACAGTGCTCGAAAAAGATAATCCAAGTAACAGCTAAGCGCATTGGAAATCTTTTTCAATACAAAATGAAAATTCTAAGGTCAGTATGAGTCCAATTTAGTTCAAATGCAATATTTAAATACAACATGTCACAGGCTTTAAAAAAAACCTTAAAATGATTTAACAGTGTCCGATTTCTGTAATACGTGAATTCAAAGCAAACGAGAACGATCAATAAAACCAATTGAACACATTCATGTTTGTGGACCGATTACTTTAGTAGTAGTTGATGGTTCAAATTATTTTATACTATTTATAGCCAATGAAATCGCAAGTCTGTAGAAAAATTTAAATAATACGATGCATTAGGTACTGCTAAGTGTGGCGTAAGTTTATCAACCATAACATCGATCAGAGTAGAGAATAAAAGTCAATAGACAGTTAACATACTGGAAACTATAGCGTGCCAGGCTAAATTAAAGGCAGTTCAGCTCAATCTGCACCATAGTAGGGCTGCGTCACCATTGATGGCTAGGCGCTTTGTGGATAGAATATTTCTGGCCTTGCTTCAGTGCCACATTGATGTTCTTCTTCGAAGACTGCACGGAGTATTCATATCTTGTTTAGCGACAGGGTATATTCCAAAAGGTTGGAGATAAACAAAAGTTGTGTTTTCCCCCAAGCCTTGGCCATTCAGGCCAATTGCCCTCTCGTGCTTTCTGTTAAAGACACTAGAGAGGATTGTGCTGATTTTCTTGAAGCTTCGACGCTGTCTTTATGGCTGTTTTTATGGACATAAAAGTGCCTTCGATAAACTGCGGGATGTTTTTTTTTCCCGAGAGCTTAGTCCATTGATTACAAATTGCGTGGGCAGCCCGCTGAAACACAGGGCAATCAATGTTTAGTGTGAAAAGTCGAAATTTAAGAGGAGTATGTAGAGGGGATGTCCTCAAGGAGGAGTCCTCTTATGCGGAATTTAAGCGTGAACACTCTCCTTCAAACGAAAGAGTAGTCCTACACACGGTGGTGTATGTGGATGAAATAGTTCTTATGGTTCCTGGAATGTTCTTGGACAGCATCACGAACTTTATGAGACATTCTCTCAGAACAGTGGAGAGATGGTGCAGATAACAGTGACTATCAATTCTAGTAAGTCAGACATGATTCTCTTTACTAGAAGGGAGAAAGGTCTGGACATGAGCCGGCTCAACCTCTTTGGTGTTGAAGTCAAGATCTCCAGGAGAATTAAATACCTGGGAGTAAACCTTGATTGTAAACAATCCTGGAATGATCATATTGAGAATAAGATCCGCAGGGCGAATCAGGCTTTTCGCCAGTGTAGGAGGATATATGGCTTAGGTTGGGGTTTTAACCACAGTCCCATTTACTAGATATACACCTGACCTGACCCATTACTTAAGGAACTGATAGACCTGCTTCCGTTGGATTTATTTATTGAGTAGACAGCGCCGCTCGCAGCATTGCGTATGAAGACGTGTGGCACTTGGAACATGTTGGTGCGGTGGTAGGGCATAGTCGTATTCTTGATCTCATTAACACCAAGATCAGAGAGACCCTGATACTGATTGATAATTAACACGCTAATTTGACTAATTCCCGTCATTAATCTAATTGACAGGAAGGTGCAAGAGATCACCATTTTATTACACTTGACAATCAATCCGTGATTCTATGCATGGACCGGATACACGTTGATTCGAAGGTAAGAGGGCATTTTGGTATAGGCGGGAATGAGTTGAAAGATGATCTCGCCAAGCAGGGTTCATGATCTACATTTTTTGGGCCCGAGACGAGAGCTGCGTCTCGTTGAGCAAGAGATCGGTAAGCGCATTAGTCGATCGATAGATGGAATTCTCCCATCTCTTCAGATGGGAGACCACGGGTAGACAAGCTAGGGCTGTGTTGTTCAAGCTCATGGGCGGAGCTGTGAATTGGGTCACCCAACTTCCAAGGAAGACACTGTGACTGGAAATGGCAACCTCAGATACCATTTCAAAAACACAGGTCTTGCTCAGGATGGGTTCTGCAGGCTGTGTCTGGAAAAGGATGAGACAGCGGTACATGTAATGTGGCAATGTCCAGCGGTAGCAAGCAGATGATTGGCCATACTGGGTCGCCATTTTATAAATGACGACGCGATTGGTAGTGTCAATCTTCAAGATTTGGTTCTATTATCAGAGAATCTGGTCATGAGGACGGATGTGGATAGATTCCACATGTCCAGAAGCTAGGTTCTCGTAGGATGGTGGTGGAACGAGAAAGGAACCAACTCAGGTGGTCTGCTTCGATTCTCCCACTTCTATCACAAGAGGAGTTAGGTTTGAGTACGTAGGCGCACCTGTTGTTGTGAAACGTGCGTGCCAATCAGTGGTATTTTTGTAACATCTCCTCCCTCTTGCAAAAAAAAACAAAAAAAAAAAAATAATATACAAATCAAAAATTATAGCGTATACTCCAGAACACAATAGTGTAGCGGAGAGATTCAACCAAACTTTAGTTGGGAAACTTTATTCTTTGGTTAATAACACAAATATTCCCAAGCTCTCATAGAATGAAGCATTAACACTACTAGTAACTTTTTCATTAATAGAAGCCCTACAAAGGCTATATTGCAAAATAAAACACCAACTGAGCTATGGTTTAATGAAATACTAGATTTGGTATTTAAATGTGCTGTGTATGCTTGGATTCGAAATCAAAAACGTAAGAAACTAAACCTAAAACTAAATGGTATGTATTCAAGAAATATATATTGTGAAAAAAGAAAGACACAAAATTATCCCTGCTCGGGACTGTAAATTAAATGAGGCGGGTTATCCATTGAATCCAAACAAAATTAGTTAAAAGTCAGTCAGGGAAATACATTCGCCATAATGATAAATATTTATTGATGAACAAAGCCAAAATAGAAACGAACAATAGGAAAAATGTGCAAAACCGCAAAACCGCATCGAATTCAGTTAAGAGTTAACTAACTTTAATTAGATGGCAATGAATTCCGATCAGCACAATAAATGTTCTTCCCATGAAAATCTCTTTGCTTTCATAACGCTCCAAAGTAAACAATCAACAAAGTAATTTACACAAGCAGCGGCTAACGGTTGCAGAACAATGTGTGTGGTTTTTATTAAGCAGGCGTCGGCGCATCTGCTGTCTATAACGCATGTTTGAGATCTCACAACAACACAGATAGTCATCAACGAATGATCATTTCATATCAGTTGCACACAATAGTAGTACTAATGCAAAGATTTTATAAGTAAATTTACATATGCAATGCAATATTTCCAAGTATCATTTATAGTATTTGTGTAGAAAGTAAAATCGTTTCTTACATTAGGTTGACATCAAGCTTCCAAAATCTAGCAACAATCATGTGTGCATAAAGATTAATTCTTCAAAGAAACTTTAAATCTTTAAATCTTTAGAGAAATGTAAATTCACTTTATAAATTGCTTAAGAATTATCTATTTGCAAGGGTATCGCAGTGAGTTCTGAAGTTGTAACTTTTCTTCGTTGAATTGGTTTTTATACAAAATAACTACATTTTATTAAACTTCGTTTTATGAAATAATCCTGTGGATATTCCTTGAATAAATGTTTTATAAAAAGAAAAAAAAAATTGTTTATACTTTCTTACGCATATGGTAGCTTTTTTTAAAACAATGCAGCAAGTATAAATTTTTGTAAATTTCCTTTTAATAGGGCGACTGCTTCTTTAGTTTTAACGTTTCCGTACAGACACAGTAATTTACTTTTATTATAAAGATTTAATTCTTATTAATGTTACCTTGCCGTTTACATTGTAAAATTCTTTTAATTTTAGGATTCTTTATCCCTCTTGAAAATGGAAATGTATCAATAATGTACGAACATTTTTGCAACAGATTCTGTGTCAGATTTTAAAAACGAAAATTTACCTTGTGAGCAGAAAAAAACTTCATTCAATATGGTTTCAGAAGAAATAATATTTACAAATAAACGTATGGACGATCGTTTAGAAGATGACCCCGCTAGATGTGAGAGGTCGTTTGCAAATACTGTGTGTGGAGTAACTACTGAATCATCTCTCGCCGACCACGAAGAGGGAGAAGTGTCGGATAGCGATATTGACTGTCATAGTAATGGTAATGATAAATCGAATTCCTATTTGTCAGAATCGGTTCCATCATCGTCTTCCTCGAGCTCTGACTCAGAGTTCGACGATGGTTATGACGAAAACTTAATGGGCGATGCAGAAGATCAGAAAAGGCTGAATGGTCTCTCAGAGAAAGAGCGGGAAACCGAAATTTTTAAACGCATTGAGCAGCGAGATATAATGCGTACACGGTGGGAGATCGAACGTAAACTAAAATTAGCTAGAAAAGTCGAGAAGTCAATAAAAGTAAAAGGAGATCGAAGACAGAAAAACACAAACTGTATTATTAAGAGGGCAAAAAATATAAATACAGAGGTTAATGTAAAAAAATTTCAAAATATTTCGAGATCTCCGGATCATTCATCGGATTCGCTTATGTACGCGCAAAAAAACACTGCAGTAGATGATTTTCGCGGTCCAAATGGTTTATTCGACCATAAAAAACGATCTAAAGAACGCAAAAAGAATGTCGAAATGAATCGCACTGACGATAAACGTATGAACGCAATGGCAATGTTAAAAGCGAAAAGGGAAGGAAAGGCAAAAAGAGGTAAGTCAAATATCTGGCAAAATGAATATTAAAGATCGACGATTAGGTCAATCACTTGTTGAACGACTTACGGCGACAAACCTAGTAGATTCACATACACCCTTATTCCAGTTCTAGCTTCTCGACGGTGACAGTTGTCAATGTCGGTATCACTACACCTCACGAGAACTATGTGGGAAATGAGATTTCGTTTGCTGAATTACGTGTTGCAATAGTGTTGTAGATAGATATAAATTAAAAATTAAAAGAATTAAACTCCATAATAGTTGGGTGAGACTTTCGTTGTCGTGGCATTCACTTGTTCCACTGGAAGGAAGTACTGCACGCAGGCGGGCCAGTTTCTTCTTCAATACCACAACCATATTGTAGCTCATTGTCTTTATTTCAAGCTTGTAATCACTTCAAATTCCTTTAGTGTGACACGATCGCACGTACAGAATAGTGGTTTTCGAATTGTCGCTTGTCATTTGTTCGGCTGTAATGCACAGAAATGTGACTGCCATGTACGTGAACCAACCGAAACACAAAGCACGACATATTTAAAATTTACGAAAATTGTCCACGTGTCGAAGCAGTTATTTTTTGTTTAAAAACTGCGTAAATTATTGTACATTTGAATATATAAATAACTATCTGGCGCGGTGAACTTCGTGTCCACCAAAATAAAGTTTTGAACAAAACGGGCAGTTATTATATATACTTATGTTTCGTGACGGTAGACCTATACTCCTTCTCTCTCACCCTTTTTCTCCGTTTATCACTAACTGGCCTTCTAAGGGACTTTATCTTTCCCAGCATTACTCCTTTCTTCAGCAACAGTGTGGAACCCATCAGCATGCATGCACAATTTCAGCTTCATACTCCTTATAGTCTTCATATTAAGTTCACTTTGCACCTCTACATTGCAAAACCAATCCGGATGCAAAATTTCAGCTTCATGTCATACATATATTTCAGCCTTGTAGTTTTCATATTATAGCTATTTTAATTCTTGCCAACCAAGAAAGTGGTCGCGTTTTTCTAAAAACTAAAAAAATAATAAAAGGTAATTGTACAGATACCCTTCTTTCGCAACTGAACTATTATCATTGAATAAGTTGTAAATTCATGGGATAAATAGTTTCCGAGATTAACTGTAACAAACAGACAAACTGTCCTGAAATTTTTATATATACTATATGAAAATAATAATCAAAGTAGTCTGAACTTTTTTATAGCATTTTCTTAAAATTTAGGATTCCACTCCTGAATGGGTCAGGATGAACAAGCTTTCAAACAAAATATATTTACGACAAAAAATTGAATAGCGAAGTGCTTTTTAAAATAGAAATATGTTAATTTTCCTAATGACATCAATGGTCAATGATGAGTGATGTCATTGGCTACATTGGTGTTGTAGCGTTTTTATTTAGCTCATCTAACACTACCAAGATGAAGTAGTCAACCTCTAGTTTGTTCAGCACAGTAAATGCATGCTTCCGTAGTGAAGCCATCGACCGCTAGCTGTGTCAAGTTACAGCTGCAGTAGGCTAAAGGTCCGCAATCATTTATGATCATTAAAATGCACTTTGTTTTGACTTCGCAAAAGCAAACTTTTTGTGTTGTTAGATATTTTATACTATTAAGAAAATTTATTATTGTAACTAGCATAAGAAAAAAAGACTGGTTAAAGTGCCAAGCATCATTGAGTGTGCAATTGGTTAAGGAACCAATGCAGTACCAGGTAGATTCAGTTCAAGTGCCCAATCCATCTACAACAATCGAGACATAGTTGAACTGCTAAGTTTCACAACTTATCAACGTAAAACTCGGTGTAAGTGCCAGGTTCAACTCACAACATTTCTGGTGACACCGACGTGATCATTTTCACGTAATTTCCACAATCACAGTTAGATTTGGTTCAAGAGCTCAATCTAATTCCACTCAACCACTGAAAATGTAAAGGAGTCATGTATCCAGAGAATCATCAGGAACTACAAAGAAGATCCTGCAGAGCGAAAGACTACTACAAAATACTTCACAGACCGTATCCAAGCATTAAAAGACCTTTGGTAGCGTTTTGAAGAATCTGACAACAAAATAAGAATTGCTGTGGATCCGTGGTAAAACTCGGTGCAAGTGCCAGGTTCAACTCACAACATTTCTGGTGACACCGACGTGATCATTTTCACGTAATTTCCACAATCACAGTTAGATTTGGTTCAAGAGCTCAATCTAATTCCACTCAACCACTGAAAATGTAAAGGAGTCATGTATCCAGAGAATCATCAGGAACTACAAAGAAGATCCTGCAGAGCGAAAGACTACTACAAAATACTTCACAGACCGTATCCAAGCATTAAATGACCTTTGGTAGCGTTTTGAAGAATCTGACAACAAAATAAGAATTGCTGTGGATCCGTGGTAAAACTCGGTGCAAGTGCCAGGTTCAACTCACAACATTTCTGGTGACACCGACGTGATCATTTTCACGTAATTTCCACAATCACAGTTAGATTTGGTTCAAGAGCTCAATCTAATTCCACTCAACCACTGAAAATGTAAAGGAGTCATGTATCCAGAGAATCATCAGGAACTACAAAGAAGATCCTGCAGAGCGAAAGACTACTACAAAATACTTCACAGACCGTATCCAAGCATTAAATGACCTTTGGTAGCGTTTTGAAGAATCTGACAACAAAATAAGAATTGCTGTGGATCCGCCGCTAGACAATGATTACTTTACGATGGATTATTATAGTAACATTATGGCATTGGTTGAATCTCCAGAGTCGTCAGATCACTCAACCGAACGATGATCACTCAAATGCCCAATTCCAAGAAATCAAGGTATTGAAAACTACGCGTAGACTACTCCAATCAGTGCCATGCAAATAGCCGAGAGAGTAATGAAAAAGTTTGTAACGACGAGTTTTCCTTTCCCAGCCGGGAATAGCTCACTCGTCCCAGGGTTCGTGGCAAGTGGATCTCGTAACCACTTGCGAACAATATTTCAAGCTGCGTTTCCGAATTTCGGTTGATTGGTGTTCCAACCAATCTAGCACTGACTTAGAAAGTTCAGCTCGGACGCAATTCCTGATATCGTTTTTATTTAATTTCCTTAACAATTTTTAGAATACTTAGAATACCTTACAATTTATAAAGAGCCGCTGTTGCGGTCAAGAGCCAACTAAGGCTCGTATGAAGAGCCAACTAAGGGTCGTTTAAAGAGCCAACTAAGGGTCGTTTAAAGAGCCGCTTTTGCGGTCAAGAGCCAACTAAGGGTCGTTTAAAGAGCCGCTTTTGCGGTCAAGAGCCAACTAAGGGTCGTTTAAAGAGCCGCTTTTGCGGTCAAGAGCCAACTAAGGGTCGTGTTCCTTACAAATACTTAAAAATAAAAGAGCCACAATGTGGTCGATATGTATTCAAAAAGGTTTTCTAGGGCCACTAGAACACCTATCAAAAAAGCGAACCTTGTCAACGACACTGCTGAACGATGGTGAACGATGGCAAATTCCATTCCAAACAACATTTTGTCCGTCGGCTGTTTGCTACTTATTCGCATGTCTGCATATATGTCAGTAGATGTATGTTTTCTGCTTTTCTCTACTTGATCTGGAAGTGTACATATTTGTGTAGCTATGTGTTCGTAGTGTGTATTTGTTTACATGCGTTCACTTGAATGGAACAGGTATTGCGTATTAATTCCAGTTCTGTTCTTCGTGGTCGGTTTGTATTCTTTATGTTTTGTTTTACTCTGTTTGTAGGTATGTTTGTATGTACATCTTGTTAACGCAAGTGTAAGTTTTATTATTTTTATTTCGTCTTCTGCTTTGCTCTTCATAACTAACTGATATATGTATGCAAATATGTGTATCTAATTGTCTAATCTAAAACTATTTATATTAAAATATTATTGTAACGAATTGTAGTCGTTACAAGTTGAAAGTTAATTGCTGCACTTCCAGCCAATTTAGAGCATCAACCTTGACAATTTCATCTTATTAAAAATACAAACTATTCAGCATACAAACTCCGTGAAGATAAATTCGAATATAACTTAGCAAAGATCAGAACCACAAAACGAATAAATATTCGTCTTTTTACTCATTACCAGGTAATGACTTCAATAGTAGAATTTCTTTGATCAAATATACATATATTTAAGGCAGAAAATATATCAAATTCCGTGAAAATTTAAATATAGATTTCACAGAATATGTCTATTTTAAAAAAACTTTTAGACCTGTCAAATTCAGATGTCTACGACGATGAAATTTTTTACTGAAATTTGCCGCTTTCATCACTTTTCAACGGAAGCTTTTATTATATGAAAGACATAATCTGACCAAGTGGAATACGTGGTTCGAAAGCCTGTTCCAACACCTCTCAGAATCACCAAAAAACATTTTACTGCACTCGGAAGGAATTGGTCACAATGACCACTTTATCATTAGCCTTATGCAGAGCAAATCTGCTGATTTCGTAATTTTTGCGCGAAAACTTTTGTTCCACGAAAAACATAATCTGACCAAGTGAAATACGTGGTTCGAAAGCTTGTTCCAACACGTCTCAGAATCACCTATACCTTTTAGTGCACTCGGAAGGAATTGGTCACAGTGACCACTTCATCATCAGCCTTATGCAGAGCAAATCTACCGATTTCGTCAGTTTTCCACGAAAAATTTTGTTCCACTTTTGTTCTGATCTTTGCTAAGTTATATTCGAATTTATCTTCAGAGTCGACGCCTGGATGCAGGAACAAGCTCAGGAAAAGGTACCTTGAAACAGGATGATTTTGAAGCAGCGACCGGATGTCGTCTTCTTCGTGTGTCTTGATGTTTTGGATAAAACGTCTGGCGGAGTTAATTAAAAATTTGTCGATCGATGGGATGTTTGCAGAGTCGTAAAGCTGATCGTTGAAGTAGTAAACTTCATTGAAACTGTCTAACCTTCTCCAGAGACCCGTGAAGAGCGTGAAGTTAAATTCGTAAATCCGTCGCGATCTTAGCAAAGACACAAACCAAAAACACGAATTTAAATTCGTATTTTGAGCCATTACCTGGCATTGCTAATGTAATGCGTACTTTTGTTCCAGAAACATTGTTAACAAAAAAATGGATTTTGAATACATGTTATACACCGTTGAAAAGTGGAGGACGAGACCTTTCCAACGGTGTATGATTTTTGCGTGCACAAGTTAGAACTTGGTGTCAGCGGTTGCATGAACATAGCGTGTTTTCCGTACACACTGCAGCAGAATTCGATTTAAACTCGTAATCCAGACACACTTGTTCTAAAAAATATGGATTCTGAATACATGCTATACACCGTTGAAAAGAGGAAGACGAGACCTTTCCAACGGTGTATGATTTTTGCGTGCACAGGCAAGAATTTGGTGACTTGCTTGTGCATGCAAAAATCATACACCGTTGGAAAGGTCTCGTCCTCCTCTTTTCAACGGTGTATAGCATGTATTCAGAATCCATATTTTTTCAAATAAGTGTGTCTGGATTACTAGTTTTAATCGAATTCTTCTGCAGTGTGTACAGAAAACACGCTATGTTCATGCAACCGCTGATACCAAATTCTAACTTGTGCACGCAAAACTCATACACCGTTGGAAAGGTCTCGTCCTCCTCTTTTCAACGGTGTATAGCATGTATTCAAAATCCTTTTTTTTGTTAACAATGTTTCTGGAACAAAAGTACGCATTACATTAGCGATGCCAGGTAATGGCTGAAAATACGAATTTAAATTCGTGTTTTTTGTTTGTGTCTTTGCTAAGATCGCGACGGATTTACGAATTTAACTTCACGCTCTTAGACCCGTGCAGGAGCAAAGAACTTTTCTCTCGAACAGCACGACCCTCTTCACTGTCGCAGAAATGCTAAACCAAATGGGAAAGGCATAATTCATTATCGGCCTGATAAGTTGCTTATAAATGAGCAAGTTGGTTGCCAGGTTAAGACCGCAGCGCCGTCTCAGGAGCGGGTTAACCAAATGGAGAGCGAAGGTTGATCTCTGGAGAAATTGTAAACCATGCGCTTTAAATCTGAAACGTTCAGAAAAAAGTAACCAAAGTACTTACAATTTTCTTTGGTCCTTAAGACGTTTCCATCATGCATTAATAGCTCAACGTCTCTACATCTTGAGGCGAAACAACGTCTCGATTTGGTTGCAGTTGAGAGAGGGCGGAAACAGATTAGCTTTGTTTTCGCACAATTTACTTTGAGACCCCAACTGTGGTAGAAGTCCCAAAGCGCGTGCATGTGCTGACCAAGGATACATGCGGCAACTTCGGGAGATGAAGAAGAAGCGAACGAGATTGAATCGTCTGCGTAAAGCAAGATGGTTATGCGGGGTAAATTCGGCGGGTGATCAGAAGTGAAAATGTTGAAACCGTGCTGGACACCCGCTGCAACTTTCCGAAAAGAGGAAAAGCAATTTTCTACTTGTAAACAGAACTTTCTGCCAGACAAAAAGTTGTACAGAATTTTAACAAGGTGTTTTAACAAACTGTCACACCTGAAACAAATTGAAATAATTAACAACGTCTCACCATTTTGAAGATTAATAAGATTTGCTTCCGATGTCTTCAATCAGAGATAACGAGATAGCTGACTTATTCCAGCGATTGTTCGGCTTCCCATTCGGGTTCCAGAAGTTTGTTGGTGTTCGTGAAAAACATGGAATTTTGTATATAAGTGTTTGTGAAAAATTGGAAATGTGATGAAGAACTTTCCAGCAGAGACCCCCACTCACCTTTTTGACGCCCCGTTGATGAGGGGTCGGAGACGACAAGATTTCTTGACGCCCCGTTGATGAGGGGTCGGAGACGACAAGATTTTGCCTTTGTTTGCAATATTTTATGTATGCTTTGTTTTGAGATTTCAACTCAATTGTAAACTTGTAAAAATAAAATAAATTATTTCGATTGAACGCATATTGATTTTATCTATGATTATTACTTTACATTAAACGTATATATATATATAGTGATAGTATTAAATGTTCGCAAAACAAAAAATCTGAGTGAATATTTTAATATGTCTTGTTCGCAAAACAAAAAATCTGAGTGAATATTTTAATATGTCTTGTATTTACAGGAAATATAATACACGTTTTTATTATGAGTATATTACTCAACTACATATTTGGGTTCCGTTTACAAAGTAAAATGATTATTTATGTTTCTAGACTCTTATTTTTAGCATAAATAATACATTTTAGATTTTTTACAGCTTTCTAGTTGGCTGCATTTTAACTTTAACTTAATCCAGTCGTCATAAAACACTTCAATAATATTTTTCTTACTTATTAATTAATTAATTATACATCTTCACTAAAAATGTAGTATTGGCATATCTACATTTTCATTTCCACCTTACTAGTGAATTTTATTACCCGTTTGCAAACTGCGTATGTTTCCGCGTACTTTTGCATGTACTATGGTACTTAAGTAGTGTTACTATATTACTACTTTTTGAGGAAAAACATGTTCTCGCTACATTAAAATTACACTAATGTGTTTGAAATTCTTAATTGATTATGTAATGCCTTATCTCATTTTCCTTTTTGAGTTATTTTTAAAAAACGAACAATATTAAAGTACAATTTTGGTACCATACATTTTTGGCAATTTCGTACTGTAAAAATTTCATGAAATTCCTTATCTTTTCACCTCAACGAAGAAGAAGTAGCATTTCATAATTTTATTTATAATATAATAACATAAAAACATGAATTATTAATGCTCTCATGTAATTTAACTATTGAACAATATTATCAAATACATATTGACACATATAAATACAGCAGAATTCGTTTTTGAAGAGTGCAGTAACATAAACGAATGTCTGCTTTATGGTAGCAGCAACATCAGCATAGTTCAAAACAGTTCAAAAAGCCAATCAGATGTGAATTCGCGTGGTGAATAACACGTACAGTGTACGTGAAGAAATCGAAAAAACGAAGTCACAAATCTTCGGAAACCCGAGAGAGTCAGCCATCTCGTTATCTCTGTCTTCAATGCAGGTAGTTGCAGCTGCTTACCATGATACGGAGATTTCAGTAGAATTGTGGTGCCTCTGAAGCAGTGACTGGCATTCCAGACCATTTGGGCATTCAAATTGAGTTTCTCAATATGTATACAATGAGTGTTTCTGACAAAATTACGTCAGTCGCTGCCAAGCCACCAACGAGGATTGTACGCTGCATTCGTTTGTTTTGACTACACCCGAAAACTAATCATTTTCTTATTAACAACATTATTATATTATATAATTATTAGTATTATTATTATATTACATATTAATTATATATAATGTTATATATAAATTTTTATTAATATATAATAGTTATTATTATTTAAAGCGCCACCCTACATTGTAAATTGCGGAAAAGAACGAGAAGGGCTATTTTTTGAGTTTTTTTCAATGCTGAAAACAAACTCATCGGCATACATCCTTAAACTGCGATAGTGTATGTCTGACCGTTACTGCTCTGAAGCCTTAATTTTTTGGGGTCTGGAAGGCTGTGTAGCCAACAAGTGTCAGACGATTTCTCCTTGTGGGATTTGTGTCCTGTAAAAGAAGAATGTCAGGTTAAAATTGCTTTGTTGGTGTTAAATTGTTTATAAAGAGAGCGAGTGACGCGCTTTGAGTAAGAGATAAAATGGAGTGAACCTTTATCGTCAAGTTTAACGTAATTTGCCGGAATAGTTTTTTTTTGCTTTCCCAAGCAACGTGAGCAGATTGCTTCCGAGCAATCTTTGTGCATCTGAAAATAAGTTAGAATTTTGGTTAAAAATTCTGAAATTTAGACAATTCCTGCGCTGGGTGATGCCATTGGGTTTCAGCTTTTCCCAGTAAACCTTCTGCTTTCTGCTTCCGCTTTAAAACCAGCGTGCAACTTAAAATGGCGGAAATGTCGCTGTCTTTAGAAACCTCAACCAAGAAATATTTATTGTTTTTGAAATTTTGCTTGAAAACTCTTGACGAACTCAGATCTTGACGATCTGGGAATTGAGGTTCTCTAAAGCAAAACTAACGTCGTCGGGTTCATATGAGTGATGTACACCTTTCAAAAGTAAAAGGGATCCTCCTTCAGAGGATCGTTAAATTAAAGGTCAAATTGAAATTTTTGCCTTCTGAAACATTCCTTAAATAACAGTATTTTGATTCAGTGGAAATCACTGATTTGGTTTTGTAGCTGATCGTAGAAGTCCTCGATGCAGCTCAGCTGTCGATAAATAGTGTCGAGGAACGCTCTCCCATGGCTGGCGACGCCAGAGGCATATTGAAGGGCGACATTGCGGCGCTAGTATCCCACTTCAATATCCCCTTGATGCTCTTACTGCGCATGGCAAGTAAATGAGTGAGTAACGTTTACACAGGATATCCAAAAAGCAACCTGAAAAGGACGTTAACAAATTAGAAATGTATGAAAAAATAAGCATGTAATAAGAAAAAAATTTCTTTCGAATAGAAATTTTAAATGGAAAAATAAAAATTTATCAAATTCTCTCCAACAGTATAATTTTTCCAGTTTTTGCGATTGATAAAGAAATTTGATAACTGCCTCAGAAAGTCGATTATTTGTTACAAAACGGGAAGTAAATAGACACTGTAATGTTGTTTTTTTCCATTTTTTTCATTTAAAGTCTTAATTTCTTACTTTTTATTTACTACAACCTTGGCCTTATCTCAAACTTGAATTAAAATCAATGTAGTCCTATCTTACAATATTTTATACACATGAAATTCGCTATTCCTTTTCTATTTAAAGCAATTGTTCAGACGCACATGCATAGCAATAAGAATTGCCATAAATTTGGAAAAGAACAACTGTAAATACTCAAACCTACTCAATAAGCATATTGTTTTCATTTAACTTAAATTATTGCACGCAGTGTCAGAAAAATCGCTTTCGCTACACCAAGAAGTAACGGAGAGGGTAGCTGGCTTGATGTTGGGTTCAACGATTGGTTCAACGACACCGCGAAATTGGAACGCGCCAAAATAGTTTGACCACCTTGACAAAAGTCAAAACCACAAATTTATTTCATAACAACAAGGCAAAAAAAAAAAAAAAATTAACCCAACAGCAGACCTTCCAGTCTGATTTGTTATGTTTCAGCGATTCTATTTTGTATGAGTAGGCATTTTATTGTTATATAAACGAAAATTATAAAGTAATAAAGTCAGAAATCATTAAGACATAAAAGGGTCTACCTTCTCGTTTGGCAAGGTTCAAGGGCCTGAGCAATTCAACGTATTTTTCAGCAAGTGCCCACGGTTCAAGTCCCTGGACAATTCAAAAACTTCCCGAATTAATTGCTACTGGTTCATGTGCCTGGAGCAATAACACACAATTTTTTTAAATTGCTTCATCACTTTTTATCTTCAACATTCTTTTTTCCACAACAACACGACAATCCACACGATATCAAATACCCTTTTTTTAACAACACTCGTGCCACAAAACTTTTATATATTTTCTTTCTACTTAAAAAAAAAACTTGTTCGTACAATTAACCGCACACGGGCAAAAATTCTAACGCTGTACTTTTAATCAGCCAAATCCAAGTTCAAGCTTTAGTTCACTTGTTCTTCTTTAATTTTTTTTTTTTATTTTAGCGTAGAACGACAACGATTAAAATAGAACGATGAAATTAATACCGGCGTCATCAATTATTTGCGGAAATTTTACTTGCTTTTAAGAATTTAATTTTTTGAAACTTTTGCTACACTTTAAATTTGTCGAAAATTGTAACAATATATTGTCACTCATAAAAGATGAACGGTAACATAATTAATTGTTAGTTAGATTGTTAATTTATAGCGACTTTTATCAAAACTACAAATATTAAAAAGTGCCAACACTTCCCAAGGACCTCAGTCGACTTTTTAACGATAAATTTTGCTGATAAAATTTAACGTTCATACAAAGAAGTACACTCAGCATCAAAATCAAGGACAAAGCACAGCAAACTCGTTTTCGCAAAGTAAATAGAGAAAACTAGTCAAACGAGTTTGCTGAATACCTCGTAAACACTGGAAGCGACGAACATGTCACATCATTTCCAGCGAACAAGTCCGAAGTTCGGAGAAAGCTTTAAAGCTCCTCACAGAATGAGGAGCAGAGTAAAAAAGAGCGCGCACTCAGTACATCGTTCAGAACCAGACAGTCGTTCAGAACCACACCCGTGAACAGTAATTTCGAAACCACACCCGTGGACAGTCAGCATCACAAGGACCTCAAGTCGGCATCGCAAGGACTCGCAGTCAGCATCGCAAGGACCTCAAGTCAACATCGCAAGGACCTCAGCCGACGTCGCAGCTAACGTCTCAGTCGACGCCACAGTCGACGTCGCAGTCAACGTCTCAGTCGACGTCACAGTCGACGTCGCAGTCAACGCCTCAGTCGGTCTGTTGGGTTTATACTCCGCGACAGTGGACAGCCGGTCTGTTGGGTTTATACTCCGCGACAGTGGACAGTCGGTCTGTTGGGTTTATACTTCGCGACTATCTATATTTAAAGCCCTGTCGGTCTGTTGGGTTTATACTTCGCGACAGTGGACAGTCGGTCTGTTGGGTTTATACTCCGCGACTATCTATATTTAAAGCCCTGTCGGTCTGTTGGGTTTATACTCCGCGACAGTGGACAGTCGGTCTGTTGGGTTTATACTCCGCGACTATCTATATTTAAAGCCCTGTCGGTCTGTTGGGTTTATACTCCGCGACAGTGGACAGTCGGTCTGTTGGGTTTATACTCCGCGACTATCTATATTTAACGGCCTGTCGGTCTGTTGGGTTTATACTCCGCGACAGTGGACAGTCGGTCTGTTGGGTTTATACTCCGCGACTATCTATATTTCAAGCCCTGTCGGTCTGTTGGGTTTATACTCCGCGACAGTGGACAGTCGGTCTGTTGGGTTTATACTCCGCGACTATCTATATTTAAAGCCCTGTCTGTCTGTTGGGTTTATACTCCGCGACAGTCGACAGTCGGTCTGTTGGGTTTATACTCCGCTACTATCTATATTTAAAGCCCTGTCGGTCTGTTGGGTTTATACTCCGCGACAGTGGACACACACTAATCAAAGTCTCTTTTCAGCACAGATTTGTAAGATAATCAAATATTCTACATGCAACTTAATCATAACCTCTGTTCCAGCCTAATGATCATAAGCTCTGTTTCAGGCTCTTAATCATAAACTCTGTTTCAGCCTAACGATCATAAACTCTGTTTCAGGCTCTTAATCATAAACTCTGTTTCAGCCTAACGATCATAAACTCTGTTTCAGGCTCTTAATCACAAACTCTGTTTCAGTCAAACGATTGTAAACTTGTTAAATAAAACTTATCTTAGCCAAAACGTATCTCTAAGCATATTTCAAACTATTGTAACTACTGTCAAGATTTATTAAATAAAGTTGTTAGTATCGAAATCGGTGTATTGCGTTCAAATCAATAAATAACTGGACGAGACAATAAATAAAAAAATAATGAAATAATGCGTCGTGTGAGCTCCGTAAAAGGAGAAGATTTCGCCGTCGTGAGTCAAGCGGACAAGTTGGGTTTGATCCGCAACAAAATTTCAGAAGCATTACAGCTTGCTCACGAGAAAACCGCCAAGGCTTATAACACGCGTAGTAGGGATGTCAATTTTCAAGTCGGACAAGTGGTATACCGCCGTAATTTTGAACAAAGTAACCTCGTTGATGGTTACAACGCCAAGGTAGAGCCAGCCAACATTAAATGCGTAATTTTAAGTAGAGTTGGCAACTCGTTGTACGAGCTCGGCACACTTGGTGGGAAGAAGCTGGGGGTATACCGCGCTAAGGACTTGTTTGTGTCGTAAAGCCTTTTGTATGTAGTGAGTGTTGTAGTTTTTAGTTTTGACAATTATTTTTTTTTTTTTTTATAAGCTAGTAATTATTTTTGCTTTTTTTTTTAAGTTTAAGTCCACTTGACTCGGTTTTGTATATTCTCGACTTGACTTTTATTATTTATTTATTTAATTTCCTTTCTGTGAAATTTTTTTTGTAGTTGTAGTTAGTAGTGCAATAGCAGATTTTACTTGTGATAAGTGTGATTGAACAGGGAATTAGGGAAAGTGGGAATTGTGAATGGAAGGGGGAATTATTGGAAAGGATTGGAAGGATGGGAATCGGAACGGGAGGAAGAAGATTGAAAAAAGAGGGAGATGAGATTGTTAACGGAGAGAATGAAGATCGAGTTGTGAACTTTAAAAGAATTGATTTGGATTTTAAAATAATTGAAATAGAGAGGAGTTAAAGTTAGACATGGTGCATAAAACAAAAAAATATTGAAGTGATCAAAGAAAAGTGTTTTAATAATGCGCAAATAAAAAGTGCGCCAAATTGTGGCAGATTAGCGCCAAAACTTGACTTCATAGACATATAACATAAAAATTATATGTACGGAAATACAAGAAAAGTTCTATTAAATAAATGTATACAACAAACCTCACATTCCCTCCAATTTTTACATATTAATTACATATAGTGAAACAAAACAATAAAAAGTGAACTTAAATCAATACAACATACATAGTTTATATAAATTAAATAGACACAAACCAACAAAAACCATAAATTCATTAGACACAAGCATATACAATATCAACATCAATAGTTTTTTTTATATAAAAAAAAAAAAACAGCCAGCAGAAAATTAATGCACAGTTTTTTTTGGCTTTCACAATACAAAGTCGTGCATGGTGCATTAATATGAAACAACGAAAACAACAGAAATTCACATAAGCAATCATCAAAGTTCAAAGAAATATGTATATACAACGGAATAAGTGACCTAAACAGCAGCAGCAATTATTTAACGCAAGACAGTACAGAAAAAGAAGTACATAAGAAAATTTGTTAAAGAAATAGAAAGATATGTTCAACTTCAATACAGCAACAGCATGCCGCCGGTGTGGGCAAGATGGCCACACAAAAAGATTTTGTCGAAACGCCTCGATATTATTCTGCTGGACTTGCGGAAGACGCGAAATAAGGACAGTTGATTGCTGCCGGCAACAGAAAATGCCTACCCCGGGAAACGAGTTGTGCCCCCGCCATTATCGAGGAATGACGGAGCCAGGGCAAAATCCTCACAAACGACATTAAAACCTCTGCGATTACGCAACGGACATCTCCTGGCATGCGTTGAAATCAACGGACGCTTGCAGGAAGCTATGGTCGACACCGGTGCAACAAGAAGCTTTGCTAATCAACGCTTAGTATGCCGCTTGGGCGACAGAGAGAAGAAATTAAGCCCCTCAGTTAATATCCGCATGGCTGACGGCTCACAGAAACTAATATCACGCTACGTACAGGTGGAGGTACGCTTAGGAAACGTACTCACAGAACTCGATCTACTTATCCTACGCATTGGACGACATACTACTCGGAACAGATTTTCTGAGGAAAGTGGGCGCTGTCTTTTCATGCGGCGGAAACACGCTAGAACTTATCCACGAAGAAGAGAACAAGTCAAGGGGGTGCACTGCGAGCACGTGCACAGTAACATTCGAAGAAGAGCACACAGACGAGACACATCCGGATACAGAAGCAATTTTACAGAAAGAACTACAGGCACTTGAAAGCTTGAAAGGCGCTTGCAATATCGCGACGCATCGCATTCAAATGTTCGACGAACGCCCCATTAAACAAAGTTACATTGCACCTCACCGCAAAGGAAAGTTGAATATTGTAGCCGACGCAATCTCACGTAAACCTGAGGAAACACTGGTGAGAATAACAGCAGAAAGAACAACCAGCCCGCCTTGTCAGTGGTTGGAGAAGAAAATTAATGAAATCACACAACGACCGGAGAAATTTCCTGACTATCGTTTAGAAGAGGGGCAACTCTATAGACACATACAGAAGAGATCTGCCAACGAAGACAACACACCTTGGAAACGGTGCGTGCCGACACAGCTGCGTAAACGAGTTCTGGCCGAGAATCACGATCAACCGAGTGACGTTATGTTCAGCGGTGTGTACCCTATAAAAATACAAAAGCGACCGACAACAGCAAATGGCAGAAAACATATTAACCACAGCACAACAGACCACGACAGCGGCAAGTGTAAAAGAACGAAGGAGAGCTTCTAGCAGCGATAGCGACAGCGAGAGTAGCAGCGACAGCGACAGCAAGAGTAGCAGCAGCAGCAGTGTAAGTGGCGACAGCGTTCTGTCAAGCAGGACACCACCACTAGCGGAATCGCAACACATGGACCGACCACCAACACCGGGTCGTGCAGCCTCGTCAGACGTTGCGTCAATAAGCGGGTGGGCATCATCTATAGAATCATACCCTTGCGCGCCACGCCAAAACGACGACATCCGCAACTGCGCCACAATGCAGGAACCATGCAACAAACCAATACCCGAATGGCTAAGAGCCGAAATCAACGAGAGGCAACACCCCACTGGCAGACGAAGACGGATAAGAGTATCACGAATAGTGGACGGTCGCAAGGTGCGGGTTACCTCAAAACGGAGCGGTGAACACTACATCACTCCTCGTCCGCAATGAGAGGGGGTGATGTAACGACGAAATTTAATCGGCCCAAAATTCGCCATACATATTAACAATATTTTATATTTATAGTTTATATTTCATATTACTTATTAACGTTACCTACATAGAATACATATCTCACATAACGGAACAACTCCGATAAAGAATTATATTTATGTGCACTCTTCTAAATTCTAATTCCAAGGATAATAATTAGAATATGATCATAAGAAGATCGAAAAGAACGCGAATAAAATAAAAGCATGAGAAAGACTGAACAAGCTAGAGGACGGGCGGCACCCGAACCAGTTGTCTCATTCCAGCTCACCGCAGTGGAATAGAATATACGACATGAATACAGAGCGAACATCGATGGAGATGAGTATAGAAGGGAGCGTGCCAACACGGAAAAGTCAGTCTGGTGGAAGCCTCCAAGGAAGGCACAACAACTAAATAAAGTGCACAGTGACATTATTAGCATCGTCAACGGCAGAGCATCCGCATCTGCGTCAGCATCGTCAACGGCAGAGCATCGGCATCTGCGCCAGCATCGTCAATGGCAGAGCATCCGCGTCTGCGTCAGCATCGTCAACGGCAGAGCATCCGCGTCTGCGTCAGCATCGTCAACGGCAGAGCATCCGCGTCTGCGTCAGCATCGTCAACGGCAGAGCATCCGCGTCTGCGCCAGCATCGTCAGCGGCAGAGCATCCGCGTCTGCGTCAGCATCGGCAACGGCAGAGCATCCGCGTCTGCGTCATCATAGTCGACGACAGAGCAACAGCGTCTGCGCCAGTATTTTTAAAGATTGAGTGTCCTGCGGTTGTACTCAGGTAAGAGTTCCATCCGTAGGCGGCCCCAGAGAAAGTCACAGCGGCTTTTCACTCCGTGACCAACGCAAATCATCAGATAACAGCGGGTTTTCACTCCGTGATCCACACACAAATCATCAGGTCACAGCGGGTTTTCACTCCGTGACCCACGCGAAGATCACAGCGGGTTTTCACTCCGTGATCAGAGCACAAATCATCAGATCACAGCGGGTTTTCACTCCGTGATCCAAACACAAACCATCAGGTCACAGCTGGTTTTCACTTCGTGACCCACGCGAAGATCACAGCGGGTTTTCACTCCGTGATCAAACACAAACCATCAGGTCACAGCGGGTTTTCACTCCGTGATCAAACACAAACCATCAGGTCACAGCGGGTTTTCACTCCGTGACCAACGCGAAAATCACAGCGGGTTTTCACTCCGTGATCAGAGCACAAAGCATCAGATCACAGCGGGTTTTCACTCCGTGATCCAAACACAAACCACCAGGTCACAGCGGGTTTTCACTCCGTGACCCACGCGAAGATCACAGCGGGTTTTCACTCCGTGATCAGAGCACAAATCATCAGATCACAGCGGGTTTTCACTCCGTGATCCAAACACAAACCATCAGGTCACAGCGGGTTTTCACTCCGTGACCCACGCGAAGATCACAGCGGGTTTTCACTCCGTGATCAGAGCACAAATCATCAGATCACAGCGGGTTTTCACTCCGTGACCAACGCGAAGATCACAGCGGGTTTTCACTCCGTGATCAGAGCACAAAGCATCAGATCACAGCGGGTTTTCACTCCGTGATCCAAACACAAACCACCAGGTCACAGCGGGTTTTCACTCCGTGACCCACGCGAAGATCACAGCGGGTTTTCACTCCGTGATCAGAGCACAAATCATCAGATCACAGCGGGTTTTCACTCCGTGATCCAAACACAAACCATCAGGTCACAGCGGGTTTTCACTCCGTGACCCACGCGAAGATCACAGCGGGTTTTCACTCCGTGATCAGAGCACAAATCATCAGATCACAGCGGGTTTTCACTCCGTGATCAAACACAAACCATCAGGTCACAGCGGGTTTTCACTCCGTGACCCAAACACAAACCATCAGGTCACAGCGGGTTTTCACAAACCACAAACACAAACCATCAGGTCACAGCGGGTTTTCACTCCGTGACCCACGCAGAATAATCCTTAGACTAAAACATACTCATATCTGTATACATACAGATATATTTAAATAAGATTTTAAGTTGCATATGTCATAACTCTTAATTATAACATAATAAAGATTTATTATTATTATCCTGACAAATAGGCGTTTAATATATCCACCTCTTGGAAGGTAAATGAAAGTGTGAGCGAGGTCATTTAAATAAAAATAACTTGACGAACCCCGGACGCGTCTGAGAAATACCCCGGCCAAGAAGGTTACGTTGCAATGTGTTAACGATGTTGTTGCTGGTATGTTGATGTTCACAATGGATTTCCTCTAAGTAATCTTTAGGTAGAAGAATTGGCGGCAATTCGTGAGCTTTCTTGGTAGATTGTCTGCTGGTATAACACACAATTGTTAGTTTTGTGAAAAATTATGATGTTGCTATTGTGGATGTCTGTTATATGTTTGGTTGCATTTCTTGTGAAGATTTATGTATAAAGACTATGCATGCATAATTGTTCTGGTTTTAATTTAATGTACATTTGCTGCAGGTACATTACAAGTACAAAAAAAAATTTTACTTTTTATAAAGACAAAAAAAACAGTATTCTTATGGGCCAAGTGAAATTTTTAGCGCAATTTTATTTGATTTGTTGTTTGTTTTTAACTGTTTTAACAACGTTTTGTGCAGTAAATGCCTGTTTTATTTCTCCAAAAACTCTATCACACACTTATTTGACGAGATTCAGTTGCAAAACCTTCACTTGTCAGCTATTGATATTCTCACTTTTAAGCCTTTCTATATTTACATTTAATTTCGTATTTTTCTTTTCCAAACAACCACTTCTTCGTCAATAGTTTTATTAACAATTCTTTCTCCAACCATTTAAGTTTTTCTTTTCTTTTTCTTCAAGTAATCGCTTCAGCAATAGTTTTATTAACAATTCTTTCTGCTTATGCATGGAACGTGTTCGTAAAAAAAAAAAATTGAAGCTCGTTTCCATATAACTCCAACTAACGTGTGGCTTCGACCCACTTCTCATGGTCTATTGATCTGAGCTAGCCGGCCTTAACTAAACGTGTAACCAAAAGAGGATTTTCCGGATTTTCTTACCTAATCTATATTGCACTAAACTACTCTAAAAGTATAACTACATAGTAAATATCACAGTTGCTATCACTAAATCTTTAACTAATATTGCGGTAACTAACTAACTAAAAGAAAATATCACAGAAAGAAAAATGAATAAATAAAAAAATAATAAAGGTCAAGTCTACCATTTACAAAAACGAGTCAAGTGAGTAAAACTAAAGAAAAATAAATACAAAAATAATTACTAAAAAAAAAATTGCAAAAATAATTACTAGCTTCTAAAAAAAAATTGTCAAAACTAAAAACTAAAACACTCACTACATACAACATGCATTACGACACAAACAAATCCTTAGCTCGGTATACCCCCAGCTTCTTCCCACCAAGTGTGCCCAGCTCGTACAACGAGTTGCCAACTCTACTTAAAATTATACATTTAATATTGTCTGGCCCCAGCTTGGCGTTGTAACCATCAACAAGGTTGCTTTGCTTAAAATTTCGGCGGTATACCACTTGTCCAACTTGAAAATTGGCATCCCTACTACGCATATTAGAAGCCTTGCCGCTTTTCTCGTGAGCCAGCTGTAACGCTTCTAAAATTTTTTTGGCCGATCAAGTTCATTTTGTCCGCTTGGCTCACGACTGCTAAATCTTCACCTTTTACAGAGCTCACACGACGCATTATCTCATAGGAGTTTGCGTGTTGCATCATGTGAGCCCCAAACACGGCGTAGTAGGGTGCCAAACCGATTGAACGGTGGACAACACTTCTTAGCGCAAATGCTGCGTCACTAAAATGCAGGTCCCAGTTGCGTTGGTTCTCTCCTACAAACGAACGCACAATTTTGAAAACTGAACGGTTTACCCTTTGAGCTGCGTTCGCTTGAGTAGAATAGAATCCTGTTCTGACATGCTTAACTCCATACTTTTCTAAAAACTCCTTAAACATGCCAGAAACGAACTGTTTCCCATTGTCAGAATGTAGAAACTCAGGGACACCAAAAACATGAAACACACTACTTTCTAAAAACCTAACTACATTAGCGGAGGTGGCACTTCGCATTGATTGAAGAAAAACGAACTTCGAAAAGTGGTCTAGACATACGAAGATGAAGGAATTGTCGTTCTTCGATCTTGGATATGGGCTCATAAAATCTATGTAGAGACGCTGGAAGGGTCGTTCGGTTATGTATTGTTTGCCCATAAGTGGACGGTGCATTGCTTTGGACTTTTTGCTGCCCTTGCATACATCACAATTCTTAACACTATATTGCACATCGCCAGCCATTCCCGGCCAATAATATTTCTGTCTTAACCGAGCCAGCGTCTTGTGAATTCCCCCATGTCCAGCTGAAGGTGAGCTATGACAAGCCTACAGTAATCTAGAACGCAATTCAGACGGCACCCAGAGCTACCAAGCGTTTTCCTCTTGAACCACATCACCCGTCATAAAACCCGTACGTCTGTACACAAACCCATCCGAAATTACTAAATCTGGTAGTTCGTCTTTGCTTTCAGTCACTGTTTTCCTCAATTCCTCATATTCTTCCGAAGAAAAAGCTGGGGAATTGAGGTCAACATCAAGCGATCTGTCTACCAGTCCTATCTCTTCCAGATACATGCGAGATAGAGCATCTGGCACCACATTTTGTGAACCTTTTCGGTGTTCAATATTAAAATTGTAAGCTTGAAGTTTTAAACTCCATCTGGCTAATCTTCCAGACAAGTCCTTTTGGTTCATCAACCACTTCAAGCTCGCGTGATCCGTAATTATGATAAAAGGTAAACCTTCCACATAAGGACGGAACTTCTACACGCTTAATACCGCAGCGTAACACTCAAGCTCGCTGACACTATAATTCTTCTGAGCCTTATTGAGTTTCACTGACATAAACGCTATCGGATGCTCGTTCTCTTCAAAAATGTCTGTTGAAGTCCGGATTACTAAGCACTGGTGCCGAAGAAAGACTGCGCTTCATCTCTTCAAAGGCGTGTTCGTTAGTTAGCGCAAATTTCTTCATTTTGTCTTTCTTGAGACATTCATGTAGCGGAGCCGCTATGGTAGAATAGTCCCTAATAAATCTGCGGTACCAACATGACATCCCTAGAAACTGTCTTAACTGTTTTGGCGTTCTAGGCTCCGGAAACTCATCAATCGCAGCCACCTTCTTGCTATCTGTCCTGATGCAACATAACCCAGATACCTCACCTCTTTGTAGCAAAATTTGCTTAACTCCTCATTTTTTGTGAGTTTTGCATCCAGCAGTGCAAGGTGTGACTCGAAACTGGCAGAACACAGCAGAAGATCATCGCGGTAAACAAAGACACGTTCCCTAAGTTCAGCGGGTATGACTTTGTCCATCAGCCTACACATACGCTGCGCGCCATTACACAGTGACGTCCGAACGGCATTGAAGTAAACTGATATAACGGCCGTCCTGGAACTGTGAATGCCGTCTTACCTCTCGACTTCTCTTCCAATGGTATCTGCACGAACGCATCCTTCAAATCGATCGCACTGATGAAGCGAGTGTCCTGAAGTCTGGCAAGGATGCCCTCAATGTGAGGTAACGGGTATGCGTCTTTATTTGTTCGTTCATTTAGTTTGCTAGCATCCAGGCATAGTCGGTTTTTAGTTCCTTTTCTTACCAAAGACACTGGAGAGCTCCAGCTGCTGTTGCTGACCTCAATCACCCCGAGACTCAGCATTCGGTCAAGCTCTGCAAAGATCAGCTGCTGAATTACAGGCGAAATGGGGTAGTGGCGTTGCTTCACCGGAAGATGCTCATCTACCACCTCTATTACGTGCTCTTCCATGTTGGTTCGCCCGAGACCCAGTACAGCAGAGGACGGGAATCGCGCTTTAACTCTATCCAGTGCTACTTCTTGCTCTTTGGTAAGAATGTGTAGGTCACAGACGCTGAGCTGGTTGCGTCAACCCTTACATGTATACATTACTAATTACTGACAACCCAAAGGTTCGCCAGAAGTCAGCCCAAAGTAAAATTCTTGTTGTAAAGCGGGAACTATGAGAAACTCCATGTCCCTTGTCAAACCCTCTCAGACAATCGGAAGTGATATTGCACCTATTACAGCGGTTTCACCTCCGTTTGCAGTTCTGACTTTCTGCCCCTGTATCGGAATGACTTGTCTGTTTCGTGTTTTAATAAATTCTAAAGCACCATTTCCGATACGGTTAGCAGAAGCACCTGAATCCAGCAATGCAAGCACGTCTTCACCGTCCACCTTAGCTTCAGCTAAAAATCTATGATGGCCTTCCAGCGTCACGATGGCAGAGTCTAAAACTTTGTTAATTTTCGTCATCATCAGACTCTTCGCCCTAATCTGCGCTATCTTATCGAAGATCCACTTTTTCCTGCCGAGTACTCGTACTCGAGCTTGCGCAGGTGTTCCCCGGACGATAATCACAATAGGAAACATCACTACGACAACACAAAACACGTCATACCGTGGAAAGCAGAGTTGCACTTCACGTCAAGTGGGTTTTTCTTGAAGTGATCCACGGGCATTCCACAATTAAAACACAAATTAAGATGAAACGGAGACTGACAAAATACTTGGTTTACAGGTGGACTGTTACTAACAGGACGAAACACAGACATAAACGGACGCCGACCTGAAGGACCCGATCTCTGAGGAGGTCTTGGGAAATCCCTTCTTTGGTGCCTCCACACTAGTTGATGGTTCTCCCTCCTCAAGCGGCCTCGCTAACTTGTCTTGCCGTTGCTCTATTCTCTTTAAAGAACTGTTCGGTACACACACACACACACACACACACACACGCGCACACACACACACACACACACAAATAATGAATGAACAAGCACAGAAAATATTAAACGGAGACATAATGGAATCATCAACAACTCATTTATAGAATAGCAAGTGATAAGTTTCCTCTAGCTTGCTTAGAAAATATTTTAGAAGCTAGGACGCGCTAAATGGTTTTCAACACTTGATATGACTAGTTCATTGCACGAAATACCACTCGACAAAAAGTGTCGACCATTGACAGCATTCTCAACGACAAACGGACACTACAAATTCAAAGGCTACCGAAAGAAGAAGTTTTGGATATCAATAGAAGAAATTGTATACGTGTCTCAAGGTGGTGAATTTGGAAAATTGCACTGGTGAGTTTTTTGTGGTTTGTGTCGTTGCTAATTAAATTCGAATTTAACTTTACGTCTTTTGATCTCCAAAGTAGCTCTTATCGTCTGCAAGTAACGAAGTATTACAACGATAGGTTGTTCTGCATGCAGGTATCTTGTGTGTAAATGTTGTTGTTATTGATTGTTGAAGTTTCAGGGCTGCGAAAGACTTAAAGCAGAGATATTTTTTGATAGGCAGAATTATGCATTACTTAGACGGCTGCACGGATGTCGATGCGGTTTTCACCATTCTGTAAATAATTCTTTTCATTTTATTATCTTTTATCTTTTCCAAAATAAAAATTAAGAAGGCCTGACCGACAATGTGTCTTACCTTAGACAGCGCGTCGTTTCTTACGTAGTTTGTAGGTAAAAGCAGCCTTTCAGAACGTCGTCGGACCACCTGACCACATTTGATACGACGCCCACTTACGTGTAATTACAAAATAATAAATACGTTTTTTTTTTTGTAAATTTATTGAGTAAGGCTAAAGCAAGGTTTTTCCACTATTTAAAGGTTTGAAGGGTTCCTGTTGCCTTAACATTATTAGAAAAATCAAAATAACATCTATAAACAAATAGTCAGACCAACGCTGCCTTACTGTTTTCCAGTTTGGTTCCACATCTCGTCGGCTCAAATGGAGCGGATCCGTATTTTCGATACGAAATGCCTAAGAATATGCACAGGTCTGCATTGTACAGTTAATGCGGAGGGTATCCTTAGTTATTACTCTAATGATACTTTATATAGGCCTGCAAATATAAAGAGGATTGATACTTTCCTAACTGAATCGGCCATTAAATTTTTAAATAAAATGTTATATCGCGATAACAGTGAGTTGTTGAAGTTATATAAGAAAATATTAAGTCCTGCGCTTACACTTACACTGTAAGTTGTTTGTCTTCAACTTTTCGATAGAAATAATAAGTAAATGTTTTATCACAGAAGATTTAACTCTTTAAATATAATTGACACTGTGTATAACACAGCATAAAAGTTAATCATTTGTCATCTAGCACTAGTTTTAGATTAGGTTAAGTTATTTCTTTAAGTTTGTATAGGTTTAGGTTTTTTTTTTAAAAAAATAATAATGTTATCCTTTTTTGCCTTTTTTTAAGGAAATTAAATGTAATCGAATTTAAAATATTAAGTGTTGTTTTGTACATAATTTCAATGTTAATAATCTTTGTTAAATATGTTTTCGTATATTAAGAATATCTATTTTAAGTGAATGTTTACAAAAAACACTAATATAATTTTTTGTGGAATAAATCTTATATCTTATAATCTTATATCATACGGAGGGACGACATAACTCATCCTCATTTACTCAAATTATATTTTTTGTTGAACAAAAGTTTTAATTGAATTCTGCTGCAAGGTGTACAGAAAACACGCTATGTTCATACAACCACTGGCTTCTACTGCGTCTGCACGAATCAGACATCTATAGAAAGCCTCGCCTTTTAAACGATATATAACACATATAAATGTATATGATATATGATATATATATAACATATATGGTTAAGTTCTATTTTAAAAACTTGGAGGTGGAAATTGCTTCAATCGACTCAATACGCGATTACATTGGGGATGGCAAGGTAATGTTTGGGTCTTTGGTAAATTCGCGGTGGATTTACGAATTTAACTTCACGCACTTATATGTTCTACCATAAAATATCTCATATGGAGTTAATTTTCTTTCTGTTTCTGTTCTGTAAATTTCGGTCAAGGTCGAATGTAGCCTTTCGACGGGTTCATTACTACTAGTCTCTTGAAAGGATGTGAAATGAACGCTTATGTGACCTTTGGTAAGTTTTTTAGTTATTAGCTGAATATTGAATTCGTTAAGTGGTCTTTCTGAGATATGGATTCCATCCTTTCGGTTTTCGTCTGTAGAGTGAATAGTAGTCCCATTAATAGCATGATTTGATATTATGTCACTTATATTTACGTCGGGAGAAGAATCTAGTTGAGGATGTTCGATTACAACTCTGCTTAAAGCGTCGCCATTTGTGTGTAGTTCAACTTTTTTATAAGAGTTTGGAATCTGGATCTTTAAGACCCTTAAGCAAGGTAAGTGGTCTATGATCGGTTACTATTTGAATTTTGTAACCAAATAAATATAGTCTGAAATACTTAGTTGGTGATATAACCTGAAATACTCTGGGTTCTACTTATATACCCTTGTATTTGCCTCGATTATCGCAATAAGCTCTGTTATTATTTTTTATTCATTTTATGAAAACGTTGAAACTCACTCTTATAATGAAAATTATATATTTGTGTAGGCCTATGTTAATGGTGCCTGGTTTAGCAGTTATTATTTTGCTTAATATTATTTTTTACAATATTTAAGAATAAGTTTTAATGTATATTTAAATGATTTTAATATATATTTTTTTTTTCAACAGAAGAGGAGGAAGCTAAGCGTCAAGCCGAAAGGAAACACGAAGTTGAAAAGGAAGAGTTGGAAAGTGTGTCCGGCGGTAAATCATTAATAAAACTTAAAGCTTCTGAAATATATTCTGATGATTCTGGTAGTAGTGATTGGGACGAAAAAAAATCAGAAAAACATTCGATTTCTGAAAGCAGTAGTAAATATTCTACAGAATCTGAAGATGAAGAAAAGAACGAGGAAAAATTTGTTTTTATCAGCAATCGAGAACAGCTCAATAAATTACGACTTTCTCGCTTCAAAATGGAGCGTTTTGTTAATCTGCCAATTTTTGAGCGTACTGTCATCAACTGTTTTGTTCGTATTAGCATCGGAAATAATGGTCAAAAGCCGGTTTATCGTGTTGCAGAAATAGTTGGTGTTGTTGAGACTTCAAAAATTTACAATTTAGGAAAAACTCGGACTAATAGGGGTCTACGGTTAAAGCATGGTTCACAGGAACGGGTATTTAGATTGGAGTTTATTTCAAATCAGGAATTTACAGAAAATGAGTTTTACAAATGGCAAGAAATTTGCACTGAACAAAATGTTGCTTTTCCTACTTTGGAACTAATTGAACGGAAACAACGCGATATAATGGAGGCACTAGATTATGAATATAAAGACGAAGATGTTGACAAAATAGTTGAAGAAAAAAATCGATTTCGCAATAGACCTACAAACTACGCAATGCGTAAAACTTGCCTTATGAAAGAGCGTGATGCAGCAATGCTACGCGGTGACTATGACGTCGCTCGAGAATTAGGACACCAAATAGAAGAATTGGAATCTCGAGCTTCTGAACTAGATAAAAAGCGTTCTAGTAGCATAAGCTTAATTTCTTATATAAATGATCGCAATCGCAAACGAAACGTAGAAGATGCTGAAAAGGCCATAATGGAAGAAGTGCGTGCTAATAAAGGTATGAAAATTTCAGATCCGTTTACTCGTCGTATAACTCAACCTCGAATGGGATTCAAGATACACGAAAAAATAGAAGAAATATTGCCAAGAAAAAACTTGGTTCTACCATCCTCATCAAAAAAAAACACGGAAAACTCTTCTATTACTAGTTTTAGACCGAATAACGCAAATGATTTCAGCTTGTATTCATTACATGACTTTGATATTGACTTGGATGTAACGTTACCAGGTATGTGTAATATTTATATTAAATATTAGATTATTTAGGTTACTCAGAATGATGATGGTTTTCTTTGCAGTTGACTCTGTTAGTGTGGTTCCAAAGGCAGTTTCAAAAGTAAATGAGAAGATCCATAAACGCTCACTGAACCTTGAGGATTACAAAAAGAAACGAGGGCTTATTTAGTCAACCGTTTACAAATATTAAATAGAAAACTTATGCTTATTGCAGCTATAATTTTTCCTGTAACATTATTGTAATAAAGTATGTAGTAGTTAAATTAAATTATATCCAACGCTAATCCTATTCCGTAATATATTGATATTATTAAACTATAATAATTCTTTCTTTACATATAAATAGCGCTTGTTCTTACATTTTTTCATGTTGAACACTGCATTCCAATTTTGTAGTAAAGTTCAACACATCTTTTATAAATTTGTGTACGTCTATTAATAGTGTAGGGTGAAATTAAGCGAACATAGTTCCCAAGGGACCATGTAACCTGTAACTTATCAGGAACATAGTACGTGCTGAAGAGCCACAACGTGCTCGAGGTGTCACTGCTAAAGCAGAATATTGCGGATCTAGACGTGCCAGTCGATAAAATTCCCCTCCTAAGCAAGGTGTCATGCGAACCGTGCCTATTTATGCTTCGTAGTCGGCTGGTAATACCGGCTGTGTTTTAACGGAGCCTTGTCTATACCTGCCCGCCTCGATGAATAACTATGGCCTTACCATGCTAATGGGGGTTATGGCATGGCGGACCTTTCTTCCCCCACACTAGTGGGAACAAAAAGGGAAAAGGTAAAAGTAAAACAAAAAAATATAAATCCTATGCAGGAGTCAACCGCACCACAACTGGCAGACCAGGTAGAAGCATGTCGGCAATAGCGGATACCAGGCGTTCTCTTTAAGAAGCTCGAACGACAGAAGGTTATCAACAAGAAAGCCTCCGCTATGCCGCCGGCTATAGACAGAGAGCGGGGATATCGTGTGCTGGGGCCATTAAGACCATCAGAATGACGAGACTCCCAAGGTCATTTCCTGAGGCAATACTGACTCGTGAGGAACTTGGCACGATTGCAGAGGTGCTTTTGTCCAAAATGGTCAAGGGTTGAGGGCTCAAAATCCAATTCGATGGTATACACTTTGGACCAGGATTTATACTGGTCGACTGTGCGGTAGAGGGCACTTGGGAGTGGCTTCAAGCCACAACACCTACGCTGCGTGGCTGGAAGAGAGTCGAGCTAACCGCATGCAAGTGGGATAAAATACCATGCAAGTTAATATACTTCGTTAACCATACTAGTTCCCCATAAGCGTTTGGTCTCAATCAATAAGCAACACGACCAAGTATGAAATGCACTCTGAACGTCTGGGGCACAAAAGTTCAAAAAACTATAGTGTAAAAACGCGATACTTTTTTAAAAAAGCAGCAATTGAATAAGTTTATAGTTAATAAATATAGTGCTAGCAATTAATTGAACATTTCAGTCAAAGACTCTATCAAATCTGTTGAAAGGACATTTTGTGCACCCAGTAAAGAAGAAAAAAATCCAGCGAAGTGAAATTTAAAATCACTGATAAGAAAGTGACTCACAGAGCAGAAGGAAAATAAACAAGTATCCTGACACAAAGGAGAAAAGTAAAAAGGTGGAAGGCGAAGCATCAAATAAGAAGCATCGAGTAATCAGTAAAGCAGCATCGAGTAATCAGCAAAGCAGCATCGAGTAAGCAACATTGCCGAAGCATCAATTAAGAAGCTGCAAAAGCAGAATCGAATAAGCAGCATCGCCGAATCATCAATTAAGAAGGAGCAAAAGCAGCATCGAGTAATCAGCAAAGTGGCATCGAAGTGGTGGATTTTCACCAACGATCTAACCTCACTAAAGTTCACTAAAGTTCTGAATCGTTCGATGTAATGAAATCACTACCCGAGCTTAGCGGTAAACTAAATACGTACGTTATCTGGCGAGAAGCAGCCAATAATTCTTTATGTCTCTATAAGAGAAGAAGTAGACCATATTCACGGCTCTAACGATTTCGAGAAACAAAATTGTAGGTGAAGTTTTGAATATTGACGCAATAATAGCGAGACTGGACTTTTGTTATGCAGACAAACATCGAATACACATAATTGAATAAGAATTAAGTGTATTAAGACTAGGGAACTTATCCTTGATCAATTTCTATAATGAGGTTAATAAGAAATTAACTTTACTAATAAATTAAACAATAGTGACATATGCGTCGGCTACCGCTTTAACTAAGGAATTAAATTATATAAATCGGCATAATACCTTACGTGTTTTTATTACAGGCCTTAACGCTCCATTGTGTAACATATTATTTCCATTAGCGCCAGCTGATCTACCCAATGCCTTAGCGAAATCACAGGAATTGGAATCCAATAATGTAAGGACAAATTTTGCATCACAGGTCGAAAGAAATGTAAACGAAGAAATAAATACCAATAAAAATCAAGAATGTAGATTTCAAAACAAATTGCTTTATCCTAAAAAAACAGAAAGAATAAGAAGCACATTTTAGAAGAATTTTTAACAAACCTGAACCAATGGGTATCGACAAATCAACTCAAGTGATTAACAGACCGAAACCAAATCCAAATTTTATACAGTTTAATAATAACACAAATCCAATTAATTTCTACCAACCTCTTACGGTTCCGACAGGGAAAAGACCTTGTGACAGCACACAAATTAATCTCTATCAACAGAAAAAACAACAAAGAAATAATAACATTGTCGAAAGTGCTTTTTTAGACAAAGCTCAGAACTGTCATATACAGGACGGTCAGAGGAAGAGACAGAGTTCTATGAATACTAATTGATATAGGAGCAACAAGTTGCTATTGCAGCCCAAAACCCTACCCAATAGATTCCAATTAGCGATTAAGAAGAGAGTGCGCACCATAAATGGTAACACTGTCATAACACATTGTGAAGCAACAATATTTAATATCAGAACAAGATTCTATGAGATAGGCAACTTGGAGTCAGAACTTCTTGTGCGATCTAACTTACTCAGAAAGGCAAATGTAGCAATAAATTTTGAAAAAGAATTGATTTACAACGGTGAAAAAGTGAAATTAATAAATGTGATGCTTTGACTCAAGAAAACAATAATTTTTTTGTTTTTTGTAGAAGAGGTGGGCTGATCTTCCGAAGATACCAATGACTGCCATGCACGATTCACACCAACAGGTGCGCCTTCGGACTTAAACCCAACTTCTCTCGTGATAGAAGTGGGAGAGTCGAAGTAGACCACCTGATTCGGGTCCTTTTTCGTCCCAGCGGCATCCTACCAGAACCTAGTCTCTAGACGTGTGGAATCTATCCAGCTCCGTCCTCATGACTATTCGAAGCAAATCACGATGGTTGAAGCTACTGATCATCGTCGTCATCTATAAAGTGGCGACCCAGTATGGCCAACCTTCTGCTTGCTACTGCTGGACACTGGCACCTTACATGCACCGCTGTCTCATCCTCTTCTTGACACAGCCTGCAGATTCCATCCTCAGCAAGACCTATCTCTTTGAGATGGTATCTGAAGTTGCCGTAACCAGTCACAATTGCTGCTAGCCAGCTTAGGGTCCTCCTCGGAAGTTGGGTGACCCATTTCATTGCACCTGCCATAGGTGTGGATCTGTCCAGTAATATATTGGAACCTCTCCGATAGAGGAGGTGATGTGTTTTAGTACCCATTGAACCAGTTTTACACTTAGCACTACGGCGCACAACTCTATTCGTGGGATACAAATCGGTGGCTTAGGCGTGACCTTGCTTTCTGCTGTAAGAATATTTGTGTGATATTGGTTGTGATCATCCTGTACGCGTAAGTATACTATCGAAGCGTGCGCTTGCATGGAGCCGTCACAGAATGCATGCAGTTCAACTTGTCTGCTGGACTCCTTTGAAAAGTTCAACCATCGCGATAGTTGGATGCTGTTGACCTTGGGAAGATCATTTAGAAAACTGGTCCATTCTTCGCACAACTCCGCTGAGAGAGGAACATCCCAATCAAGGTTGAGAGACCATAGATGTTTCAAGAAGATCTTTGCAGTAACAATAAACGGGTCCCAACGGGTCGAATAATTTAGCTATTGTGAATAATACCGTCCGCTTGGTGATTTGATTAAAGTTTGGGGCAAATCTTATACGGTACTGAAATGTGTCACTGCGCGGATGCCAACACATGCCTAAAGTCTTAATAGTCTCGTCCAAGTTTAGATGGACTGCAGAAGCACTATCGTGTTGTTCGGACGAAATGCCATCTAACTTGTGAAGCTTGAAACCTGCACTACCTGATGCTCCTTGTGTGTCATCACGAATCTTGCGAACCTGAGCAAGCGAGTCTCCTCCGATGAACAAATCATCCACATACATCTGGTGTTTTAGTACGGTTGTGGCCAGAGAATATCTATCCCTTTCATCCTCGGCTAATTGGAGAAGGACACGAATAGCTGTGTACGGTGCTGAAGCCGTACCGAAGGTCACTTTTGTTAAACGATATTCCTCAATCTGGCATTTGTTGTTACGCCAAAGGATTCTTTGATAATGAGTGTCTGCTTCATGTATGTCAATGCACCTATACATCTTTTCGATGTCTGCTGTTAAAACGTACTGATGTAAACGCCAGTTGAGTAAAATTGATGGTAAGTCATTTTGAAGTCCTTTGCATAACAAGTCGTTGAGTGAGCTTCCATTCGGTGTAGAAGCTAAAGCGTCGAATACCACGCGGCATTTAGTTGTGACGCTATCCTCCTTTATGACGGCATGATGTGGTTAAAAGTGATATGATAACTTTCAGCGGTTTCTACGGATGCAATTTGATGAAGATCGAAATACTCTTGAATGACTGTTGAGTATTGATCCGATAAGTGTGGAGAGCGGTTGAGCTTCCGCTCCAAGGCGTAGAATCGATTCAATGCTATCTGCTTGGATTTGCCTAAACTTAAGTTTGGGTACAGTATAGATTTTAATGGTAAGCGGACTAGATACTTGCCGTTTTGTTGCCGCTTGTGAGTTTGTTTAAAAAACTCCTCGCACCAATTTTCTTACGCCGTATATTGTTGTTCATGAGGCACATTTTCGAGGGTATAAAATTGTCGTACTAAAGAATCCTTTATCCTCCTTTATGACGGCATGATGTGGCAACGTCGGCATACGTGGGTTAAAAGTGATATGATAACTTTCAGCGGTTTCTACGGATGCAATTTGATGAAGATCGAAATACTCTTGAATGACTGTTGAGTATTGATCCGATAAGTGTGGAGAGCGGTTGAGCTTCCGCTCCAAGGCGTAGAATCGATTCAATGCTATCTGCTTGGATTTGCCTAAACTTAAGTTTGGGTACAGTATAGATTTTAATGGTAAGCGGACTAGATACTTGCCGTTTTGTTGCCGCTTGTGAGTTTGTTTAAAAAACTCCTCGCACCAATTTTCTTACGCCGTATATTGTTGTTCATGAGGCACATTTTCGAGGGTATAAAATTGTCGTACTAAAGAATCCTTTATCCTCCTTTATGACGGCATGATGTGGCAACGTCGGCATACGTGGGTTAAAAGTGATATGATAACTTTCAGCGGTTTCTACGGATGCAATTTGATGAAGATCGAAATACTCTTGAATGACTGTTGAGTATTGATCCGATAAGTGTGGAGAGCGGTTGAGTTTCCGCTCCAAGGCGTAGAATCGATTCAATGCTATCTGCTTGGATTTGCCTAAACTTAAGTTTGGGTACAGTATAGATCTTAATGGTAAGCGGACTAGATACTTGCCGTTTTGTTGCCGCTTGTGAGTTTGTTTAAAAAACTCCTCGCACCAATTTTCTTACGCCGTATATTGTTGTTCATGAGGCACATTTTCGAGGGTATAAAATTGTCGTACTAAAGAATCCTTTATACTCCTTTATGACGGCATGATGTGGCAACGTCGGCATACGTGGGTTAAAAGTGATATGATAACTTTCAGCGGTTTCTACGGATGCAATTTGATGAAGATCGAAATACTCTTGAATGACTGTTGAGTATTGATCCGATAAGTGTGGAGAGCGGTTGAGCTTCCGCTCCAAGGCGTAGAATCGATTCAATGCTATCTGCTTGGATTTGCCTAAACTTAAGTTTGGGTACAGTATAGATCTTAATGGTAAGCGGACTAGATACTTGCCGTTTTGTTGCCGCTTGTGAGTTTGTTTAAAAAACTCCTCGCACCAATTTTCTTCCGCCGTATATTGTTGTTCATGAGGCACATTTTCGAGGGTATAAAATTGTCGTACTAAAGAATCCAGTTGCTCCAACGAAGTATGTGTACAGTGGTTGGCATAAGTATTGCGCGACTCTGCCTCTGTACTGGTAGCAGTACCAGAGAAAATCCAACATAACCTCGTTTGTTGTGCAATAGGTTCGTTGATCTCACCCCTTCTTACTCCTTGCAGTAAAATGTTAGCTAACACGTCTGCTTCCACCAATAAGTCAACGTCTGACGACGATAAAATTCTGGATCAGCCAGTTCGATTCCCTGAAGGTGTGACCACTGTTTGTACACTATTGTCTTTGATGGTAAATCTTCGGTAACAATTTTTACTATAGCTGCCAACGGGAAGTTGCATCGATGATCAATTCGTGACTGGATCGTGATACGAGTGACGTGCTTTCCAACTATACGTTGTTCATTCGCCAGCTTGATAGTAGAAGTTATAGGAAGGCGTTCCAAACGGGGCGATTGTGCCGCTCTTTCACTGATAAGAACTCCAGTCGAACCCTGATCGATCAATGCACGTAGTGTAAAGGATTGACCATCTGATGTTATGATGCTTACCACTGCTGTGGGAAGTAAAACCTCGGATTTGGATGTGAATTGCGAGGCATTTGACACACTTGGTGAGCTAGTCTGAGCGACGTGATAAACTTCTTTCGTGTTGAATGAATGCCGTGCTGGAGTGTGTAGTAATGTGTGATGGCGATTACAACATTGTTGGCAGTTTTTGTTGCTAAGGCACGTCGAAACCAGATGAGTAGTGCTCAAACAATTGAAGCACAATTTTCAGCTGTCTGAAACAGCTTTGCGTTCACAATATTCCATTTAAAGAAATTTGGAACATCTACGCAGTATGTGTGAATCTTTGCATGCGGGGCATGTACTTGACTGACTATTGTGAGAAGCCGTGAGATGATGAGTTTCGGTTTCGCGATGAGAATTCTTTGAGAACGGTCGGCTAATACTAACTTGCGGTTTGAGTGATTCTGTATGATGCGAAACGAACCCATTGTTGGTACTCCATGGCTTCCAAATTGCGGTATCGAACTTCCAAAAAGTCGGTGAACTGTTTGAATTTCGGTATGTTAACGGATTGTCGTTCCCATAATTGACGAGTTTCGCGTGGTAACTTAGAAATAAGAACATGAATGATGATTTCGTCGCAACCACCAATTTGGTGCTTTGATGCTTTCTCCCTAGCTATCGGCGGTTGGGACGGGAGAAGATTCAAATAATGTGTGAACAACACACGCGTTTTGTTGTATCTGCCCACCAAAGTTTCCCAGGCTTCTTGATAGTTGGCAGATGTGAGCGGAATATCGCGAATGTCGCTGTCAAAGTTATTCGGCAGTGCTTGCTTCAGGTAATGAAACTTTTCAATTTCCACAATTGCTGCGTTGTTGTGCACGAGTCGCAGGAAGGAGTCATAGAAAGCCGGCCAATCGGTGTATTTCCCTGAGAACGATGGTATTGCAATTTTTGGAAGTCGCACCGCGTTTGCCACGACTGCGTCGTGCGTTAGTTCCGATCTGTCAGGATTAGAGTTCTCTTGGCCAGCTTCGGGAAACTTGGTATTGTAGGCTTCTGTAATGATGGCAAGAGCGGTGATATACGATTGTAACGTCTTTGTTTAAGTTCATCTAATTTATGTACACATTTAGACTTTTATTAAAATTGTCCCTAGCTTTATTGTTTCCTTATTTATATAAAAAAAACAGTTACCTTTTTATTTTTGAGGCAGTTAGGCTCTGCCGATTGTTTAGGCGAGCAAGGTGTCGCCGGATTAAACTTTTTTATTCTAAAGGCGGTTAAGCTCCGCCGATCTCAATAATAATGCAAATTGTTTATCCTTACTGGGTCATAACAATTCTGTCTTTATTATTAAAATTGGTCTGCTTAAGTAAAGTTTCTTAACCTAAGTTCGAAAATTCCCCTAACTTCGACAACTCCGATTGGTTGTCGCATGATTGGTGATCGTAATTAAGCTATTATGTTTTAGTTTATTTACATTGCACTTAAACATTGCTTCGCGGCAATGAACTCAAAAATGCAGTGCAAGCATAGCTGACGGTGTCAGCGGTCGTCACACTGAAAGGTTTAATGCACTCGAGAGCTCAGCTTTCAACTTTTAATTTGATGACCCAAAATATGTTGACGGACGTGGAGCAATGACCAAGCAATAAATAATATTAATGAAGTGCAATAAGTTAATGACAAATAAATTAAGTGGAAAGAAATGTATGCGTGTGGCACGCAGTACACCTCCGCTCTTTTAGAAAAAAATTTTCTTTCTGAAGGAAATAAATTTTTTTTTTTTTTTGTTTTGTAAGGGAATTTTCGACTAATATAACACAATATATATGTATTTACAGGTGTGGTTGTAGTTTTTATAAGATATGAATTTTGTATACTAAACGGCGTTTTATTGCTTATTTTAAATAGTTTTTTAGATTATTGTTATGTACAATTCGGAGTTTATTTTTTATTCTAATTTTACTGTTCACATTATTAGTTTCAACAACTTTGTATGCGCCATCGAATTGATTGTCAAATTTCTTTTGGTTTTGTTTCTTAAGGAATACTAAATCTCCTACATTAAAATTAATTTTGTTCAGGTTTTTATCATATTCTATTTTTCTTATTCTTATTAATTTTGACTTTTCCAGCATTTGTTTTGCTTTTTCGAATGCGTGTTGTAGTTTTGTTTTAAGTTCTGTTATATAGTCGTCAGTATTAGTACATGGTCTGTTTTGAGTGTTTCATTTGGTAGAGTTGCTAATCTTCCGTGCACTAGTTCGAAAGGTGTGTAGCCTGTGTCTGTATGTGGTGTGTATTGTATGAGAATGTGTAGTAAGGTATCCATGTGTCCCAGTCTAACGGCCACATTCCCGATACTCGCCCGCTGTGAGCGCCCGAGACGCCAGCGTAGCCGAAACTGAGACAGACTTTGCATTCCGTAATCCAAGCGTCTGCCAGCGTCAATCAGCGTCTTACTTTTTTTACCTGATGTTATGCTTTGCAGACTGTCGTAGTTTGCAGACCGAATAGTGTTACCGTCCACGGGAAACCTTTTTGTAGTTTGGTGATATAGTTTGGAAGCACTTTCAAAAACACAAAAAAATGCAGTCACTTCGATTTCAACTACGTGAGAATCCTAGTGGACACATATATTTTTGTATATAATATATGAACATGAGTGTGTGGCAACAATGTATAAAGCAAAAAGCAATTATTGGTGTCATTACTGAACTATTTGTAAACATTTTGCATTTCTGAATTTTTTACTTGCTGTTTTTTCAAACAAAAATTTGTGCCGAGTTATAATTTATTTTTTATTTTTATTAAATATAAATAATATTAATTAAATGATACCGAGTGCTGCTTTTTATATTAGCCGATCGCGTCAAATGGAGAGGAGTTCGGTGGCTGTCTTGCATAGAATGTTAAGAGACCATTCCAATGTTCTCGAGATGCCTGAGCAACGGTAAACTGCAATTTATTGATATTTCTGTTCGAATATTGACACTTTATTGCATTATTCTCATTAGTTTCAGAAATAACTTCAGGATGAGCAAAGTGTGCTTCCGGCGTTTGCTCGAGGAGGTATCTCCCTTCATGTTGCGGAACAGGAGATCTACAGCCATTCCTCCAATCCTTAAATTGGTTGCATTTCTGCGGTTCCTTGCAGTCGGTAGTTACCAACAGGCTGTAGGGAACGAGAACATGGCGCCAATGTCGCAGCCAAAAATATCCAAGCTCATTAAGGAATGTCTGGACATTTTTGAGAGGCACGTCTGTCCATAATGGATTCGATTCCACACGTCAGAGTTTGAAGAATCCCACGTAAAGGAGCACTTTTACTGTGAATACGGATTGCCTGGAGTTATCGGTTGTGTAGACGGCACACACGTGCGAATAAAAGCACCTGAACATCGGCATTTATACTACAATCGTAAAGGTTTTTACAGTATAAATGCCATGATTGTAAGTGCGAACAGTTTTGTAATATCTGCTTATGCTCACGACAAAACATATTTCCTTTCAGATATGCGACCACAACATGGTGATCAAATTTGTCGATGCGAGATCGCCTTGGAGTAACCATGACGCATTCATATGGAGGATGAGCGTTATTGACGATTTGCTCAAGTCTGCGTATGATACAGGGAAACGCAACACTTGGCTGTTAGGTAAGATTATTTTCAAATCTTGTAATGAATTGCCTCTAAATGTATCACCTCCTCTTGTTTTAGGTGATGCGGGATACCAATTACTCCCATACCTGATGACTCCGTTCCGTCAACCCCACGATAACGTGCAAATTTTGTACAACAGGAAGTTGTGCAAAGCACGTAACGTCGTGGAGCGATGCTTCGGGGTCTTAAAAAACAGATTCCGCTGTATTTTATCGGAACGTGGGCTTCACTACTCTCCGGAGGTCGCCACAAAAATTATAAATGCATGTTGCGCATTGCATAATGTATGCATATTTCATAAAAATGATTGGGAGCTCAGCGCAGAGCCAGAGCTTCCGGAAAATTTGGAAGAACATAGCGAAGAGCAGGCTCCAACATCGACAGCTGCGAGCGTACGCGATGAACTGGCGCGTTCACTAAGCTAGTAAACTGTATGTTAAGTAAATATAAGACGTATTAACTAAATAATAAAGACGTAATTTTATGAATATAAAAGGCATTCATTTTAATTTTATTGCGTATATAGTATAAAATGTTGCTAAAAAAACATCAATATGATGCAAGAACACAAAACTTTTTTCTGTTTAAGGAAAGAGTAAGGAAATCACAAATTATTTGTGAGTGTTTTTTAAAAGGAACATTTTATTTCGTCTTACAAAATATAAAAAAAAAATAAAGCAAATCACTCAGCACTGTGTCCATTCCGGAACATGCTTACCAAGACTTCAGCTGCTTCCACTCGCCGCTCGCCTGATTCACACATCAGCGGTACACCGCGCACCTTTTCTAAAATACTTCCTATAATTCCGATGCCATTCGCTACAGTCTCCATTGACGCCGCCATGCGGTCAACTGCTGCCGCAATAACTTTTTGTGTTTTCATTTGCTCCCTTAAGTTCTGTAGGTATTCATCGTCCGGCTTACTCTTTTTTTTCCTTGACTCAGTTGACGGCAACGCCGGATCGTCAACTAGTTCCTGTGCGTGGTCATCTGCAAAACATTCTTCCCCAAATGACTCCGCATTAGCTGATTCAATATTGGAAGATGATGCGATGACAGTGGATCCTGTAATAAAAATACGGCAAATAAATTGCTATAGCTAGACATAGATTCAACACAATCTACCTGAATGTAAACGGCTCACTTGGTCAGTGCTACGTAGTGAATCGTGCACTCTTTTAGATGTGTCGCCTTGGCAGACTCCAGGTGGTTCAATATGCACACCTAAGGATAGTATCTTCGCGCATTCTTCCTCCATGGGAGTGAGAACGCTAAGATTGGCGCGGCCCCCTCCCGTTTGACGCATCTCTTTCGCGTTTGACGACAACTTCCTTTTGGTGCGAGTTTTTAGGTCACCCCAAACCTGGAAGGATAAGCAAAAATTCCAACTTAACATTTTACATGGCAATATGGCATACGGTTTTCTTTTCTACCTTTTTCCATTCAGTCGGATTCCTGGTTGGTGGTCCACGGGCATTTACTTTCATCGTAATTTCTTGCCAATTATTGTCCCAGTGTCTTTCGCCATTTGCGGCTTTTTGGCCAGCTCTTCCAAAAGAGTGACAAACTGTACAGAGTTGGTTACTTTTGCACTGCAATGAAGTAGTATTTGCAAAGTTATCACTTGTGTTTTCGGCAATTATTAAATTCAAATCATACTTATATTTTTATATTTTTTTTTTTTTTTTTTTTTTTATATTTTCACTCATTGTATACATATATTCTTGTTATTCTTATTATAATAGATATTTTTATTATTATATATTCTTATTATTTTTAATATATATAAATATATGTATATACATATATTAACTTCATTTATGTATTATTATTATATAAGTGTTATTATTATTTTAATGAAAAGTATACGTTTATTTATGGAAACCTTCGTACAAGTTATTGTCCACACAATACAACATCAAAACACGAACTGAAACAGTTTTTGTTCAAGTCGGCAACTGTTTTGTTCCCGTCTCATTTCGAACCGACTCCGTTTTTCCGGAATGTCTCGACTAAAGATTGACAACTGATAAGGTCTGCAAAGCAGGTAAAATACCAACAAAATTATACAGTAAACGCCAGCGACCGACTGCGTCCCGTCTGGGTTTTTGGCAGCGCAGTTTCTTCAAAAACCATCGACGCTGGCGTCAAATACAAAGAAAAACTACGAAAACCACAAAAGAGAATAAACAACTACGGAGCGTCTGAGGCGCGAGCTCGTATCGGGAATGTGGCTGTAAGTTGTTTGTGAATGATCGCATATATTCATTCAATACTCTGTGATTTCTTTCTACTGTTCCTAGTGTTTGATGGTGGTATAGAGTTGATGTTTTGTGTTTTAATTTTAGGATTTTACATATATTGGAAAAAATTTCACTAGTGAATTCTGTGCCTTTGTTTTAACTATTCTAAATGTGCCGTGTTTTAATATTATCTTTTCTACTAATGTTTTTGCTATTTCTGTTGTTTCTTTTGTGGGCATTGGGTGTGCTTCTATATATTTTGTTAGTTCACATTGAGCTGTTAATATGTATTTTTGTCCGTTAGATACGTGTAAAGGTCCTATTGTATCTATTGTGAGTATTTCAAATGGTCTGCATGGCGTATCGGTTAATACAAGTTCGTCTCTTGTATGTCTTGTTATTTATAAAATCTTTTATTATCTTATTCATGTTTTTCCATATGTATTTTTGTTTTAATTTTGATATAGTTCTTTTAACTCCGTTATGACCTTCAAGTGGGTTTATGTGATATTCCTTAATCAATCTCGTTTGATCTGATTTATCGTTAATTGTTATTGGCGCTTTACATATTAAGATATTTATAGGCCTGTGATTTCCAGCATTAATTAATTCTTTCATTACTTTATTGAACGTTCTTTTTACATTTTCTTTTTTGATATACCCAAAAATACTATCATTATCTTCAATTGCTAGCTTTTCAATATTATTTTTATTTAATTGGTTTATCAGTTTCTCCCAAACTGACTCTAAAGTCTTATTGTTGAGATTTTCGCTAATTACCACTAATGCACCTTTTGTATTTATATAAATATTTGGCTGAAACTTATTATCTTCGTGATTGCAATGCGTACGACTTACGAGCTCAAAGTTTAATTTCTTTATATTACGAACGTCAGAGATGGAGATACAATTCCACATATAGAGTTGATCAGGCTTATGTGTAATAGTATTTTCATTCCGTGTTTCTATGTTGTTATTGTTTTCTTTTAATTTTTTGCTTCTTGTTATAACATTAACTGTGGATACCATTGTTTTCAGTGTATTTGAATCAATCTTAATCCTAGATAACGCGTCCGCATTTGTATTTAATCTACCTTGTTTGAATATTATTTTAAAATCATAGTCCATTAAATCTATTCTAATTCTAGTCATTTTACTTGATGGATTCTTATTAGTAAAAAGTGAGACCAAAGGTCTGTGATCTGTAACTACTGTAAATGTGTTTAAATATAGATAAGGTCTAAAATGGTTTATTCCCCAATGAATAGCAAGAAGTTCTTTCTCTATAATTGGTTTATTTTTTTCGTGTTTATTGAGGGAACGGCTTGCATATGATATTGGTAAATCTCTGCCTATTTCTCCTTGAGAAAGAATGGCACCTAATGCATAGTCGGATGCGTCTGTAGTCAGTATGAATTCCTTCTCCATGTCGGGGTATTGTAATATTGGTGGTTCCATAATTCGTTTTTGCAGACAATTAAATGCGTTTTGGCATTCCTCAGTCCAAACGAACTTTTCATTTTTCTTTTGAAGGTTATTAAGTGGTTTCGCTATTTTCGCAAAATCTTTTGTAAATCTTCTATAATAATTGCAAAGTGCTGCAAATCGTCTAGTCTCGTCTGCGTTCGTTGGTATAGGATAATTTTTGACTGTTTTACACTTTTCTGAGTCGGCAGTTACACATTTTGAAGTGATTAGATGTCCTAAGTATACCACTTCTGGTTTCAGAAATTGACATTAGATGGATTTAATTTAAGGTTGTATTTATCTAATCTTTCAAATATTTTTCTTAAATTTTCATTATGGTGCTGTAATGAGCAGCCGAAAACAATTACGTCATCAACATACAAAAATGCAAAGGGCAGTCTTTTGAATTGGTACTGTCCGTCGTTTGTTGAAAAAGCTGTTAGAGGTCTGGACTGTTTTTCTAGTTCTATCTGATGGAAGGAGCTTGTCATGTCTAGGGTTTTAAAGTATTTTGCTCTTCCTATTATGTCCAAAAACGCTGTCTAGTCTAGTTAAAGGAAATTTGTCGTTAGCGATTTTCTTATTTAATTGTCTATAGTCTACTACCAATCTCCATTTTTTTGTATCATTAGTACTTTTCTTTGGAACTACCAGCAATGGTGAATTATATGGGCTTATAGAAGGTTCAATTATATCATTATCTTGTAACTTTTGTACTTCTGTTCTAATTATATTCTTTTGCGTGAGTGGTAGTCGGTAATTTTTAATGTATACTGGATTATTGTCAAGTACGTTTATGTTTTGCTTGTAGAAATTATTGACTGTCAGTTTGTCTTCATCCAAATGGAAAATGTGTTGATATTGTTTGCATATTGTTAGCAGTTCGTTTTTTGCTTTTGGATCGCGACAGTCTATTTTTAACATATTTTTGTCCTCATCCCAACGTTTGTCAGTGTTGTTATTACGGTTTGTTATAATGTGATAATTTCTTAATGGTTTTACTTCAAGTTGGGGTTGTGCTAAAGATATCTCTTCGTTTGAGATGTTCAGGATTCTAATGTGTTTAATGCCCTTTGATGGTATAATGAAATTTGCTATGAAAATGCTATCAGAAATTTTTTGGTTACATACTATGCTATCCTCTGTCACATTTAATTTTATAGGGTGTAGTATTTCACTTCTTGGAGGTATAGTTATTGTATTCATGTCAGTTTTTATGTCGAAAATATGGTCTTCATTCTTATGCGTAATCGTTACTGTTAAGGTTTCGTAATCTATTTTACATTGATATTTAAGCAAAAAATCTTGTGAGGTGTGGCGGGGCTCACGCTCTGTGTCGGAGCGCAGAGCGTAAGCAAACGGAGAGCCGCTCTTTCCAGCCCGTGTCTGCAATGCAGATATCGGCATCTCCTCTTTCCATCATGCGACGGACTGATGAGTCCCGTATGGTGGCGTGGTGGAAGTTTCGAGAAAACAAGTTTTTTTTTATGAACTTCACATCACGCCATCCTACGGTACTAGCAATTAACGCCGACGCTGATAAGAGAGAGCGAGAGGTCCATATGTGCAAAGCGGTCACGACTGGAATGAGCAGAGCGAACCGGTTTTCGATCTGCAGCTTCGACACAGATCGTGTGCTGATAATGAGTCAGTCGGTGATGAAATATAAAAGACTTCGGTTTGCAATCTTCACCAAGATCGGATTTGTTTTAAGCGCTGACGCCGCAAAAGAAAAGAAAATTTACATCTAAATTTTCATGTTCTATTTAAGACAATTTCTTGACAAACACAATATAAATAACATTAAAGTGCTGTGTTTTTACGAGGAGTAACTTTTTACTACAAAAAAAAAAAAAACCAACGACAATCAACAAAGAATATTACGTCGCAGTTAAATTTAATACGCAAAAAAAAAAAATATTAGCATTCAGTGGTCGAACAAGCAAACACCAAGACGACGGCTGGCGGAGGCGTTGGTGCTTAATGTGGGCGTGGTTGGTCGCGGAGGCGAAAAAGTGCAGAGGTCAAATTTAGACAGCAACTCAAAGACAGTGTGTAGCTGAGATATTGACGAAAATTTCGTTCAGTGAAGTTACAACTTTGCCCCAAGATTTCTTCTGAAGTATATAAGTTACCAGAGTGAGCAGTAATTCCTGTGAGCTCGATGTAAAAGAAAACCAAAAGTGAATCTTCCATGAAACTAACATAATATTTTTGTGGTTAAAACACTCACACGTGCACGCAAAGCAATTGCAACTTTTAAATATCAAATAAAAGCGCTGATTCAAACCCAACAACAATATCAATATGCTGATTAAAGACTGCATAACAGAAAAACACACGTCTTAAACGTTTTATTTTAATAAACCGAACGTGTTCAAAGGAGAAAACTTGAAATACCGAGTGACTAATTAAATCTACAATTTTGATTCGTTGTAATCCAATCGACGACAATACCAATCATATGGAGGCGTGCAGCAGTGTCGAGCGGATTTATTAGCTATCGAACGTTTTCGTTCGATATCGAAGACGTACAACGAATATTCAATGACCGCCGAGGCATATTATAACGAATGCACGTCCGACGATGAGAACCACTAGGAGCGGCGCTTGAGTAGACATGAACCGCAAGTAGAGAGCAAATCACAAATTTAAGATTAACCTCTCGGCGATGAGGCGATAAGAAATCCATTTTTTTTTTGAATTTGTAAAATTCTGTTTACAATAATTGCCCTTTTGTTTACCATATTTAGTATTTAATTGTACGTATGCTCGCATAGATATCAGCTTTGGCAGCAACTATGGTATTTAATCAATTGTTTCATCACGTCATCATTTGTACTGACGAGTAATTGTTGTTTACGTTATAGAACATTCGCCATCGAATATAGTGTGGTGTTAATTTCAATATTGTAAGAACAGATTTTTCTTTTCCAGCACAACAACTATTCCGTATCTTTGATTTACTATTCATTGAATTGTACCACAGTTTTGTATTATATAGCCTATACATCTATTTATAAATGCTCTATTACAGGCTATCCTTCTCCGCAGTGGCGCCATTCGCAGAAAAGCTAGAACCTGGTGAGAAATCTATTTTTGCGTTATATCTGCTATTGTTTATTATTAATTCCATTTACTATTTAAATTATAAGACATATGTACAGATGATGTCAGATGATCAAATGATAAAAGAAAACAAAACCGATTGAACGAAATTTGTGGAAGACAATCACAGAAATAAATGTATATAAAAATATCTTTATTAAAAATCATATTGTTTGTTCTTATGATAATGGTTTAAGTTCTTTTTGTAGGTTGATAGGTCGGTGAGCGGTTTCGGCACCGCAGAAACCAGGCGACACAACAAAAAAGGGGTTGGCGCACAAACTCCAAACGCGCCAACCATGGAAGGGCGGGTATAGAAAAGGGGGAGGGAAATAACATCCACTCCTCCCCCCCATCTACTCCTCTCATCTCCCACCCACCTCTCACCCAGCGTAGTATTGCGTTTTTTTGTTGTTGAGCTTTTTTTTTCTCTCTCGCCGCCAGCTTAGCATCGATCGCGATGTGAGGTCGTCGTGCGACTTTTCGGTAATCGGTCTCGTTCTTGGCAGTATAGCCACCGTAAGCCTCAGCTCCTTTCTTTTTTTGTAACCGGGGCTTCACGACGCTGTCGGGGTTGTTTAAAAACCCCCCCACTTTCCCTGAGCACGGCCGGAGAGCTGAGCTGCCCTGACAGCGATCATCTTTCCGTTTGCAATTTTTTTTCTTTTTTTTTTTGATAGTTTCTTTTTGATTGTTAATTTAGTTTATGGCGGACCCTCCCACCCCCCAACGTTACAATCTCTACCAAGAATTCCATCTACTATTATTGGAAAATTATTTTCGGCAGTTTGGAAACTGTGAGTGATTAGACCACTGGCTATACTTAATTTAATTGTAGTTATACTTAATGTATCGATATTTTGATTAGATATACCTGTTATTGTACAATTATTATTTCTATCTATAATTTCATTAGCTACTGCCTTTAACTTTATAATTGATATGTCTGCACCAGTGTCTATTAGAAATTTTAAAATTTTATCATTATATCTGATATTTATATGGTTGCTGGCATAATTTTTGTTGTGTAAATTAAATATTTGTTGTGTTTTCGCTGATCTACCGAATTTAAATTTTCCATTACGGTAGTCGGGTTTTACTCGTTTTTTGGGTCTTCATTTATATAATTTATCCTCCTTCGCTGGGTATTGATACGATTATTATTGTTATAGCCTTTATTATTATTATTATTATTACTAAATCTGTAGTTACTATTATTATTATTGTATCTGTAATTACTATTGTTATTATTATTATTATTGTGTGTGTAATTACTACTTCTGTTAATGTTCTTGTTATTTCCGTAATAAGAGTTGTTGTATGTATTTTGATTATTGTATCTCGGATTTTTGTAGTTGAAATGTTGATGTTGTCCATTTAGATTAATATATTGTCGTGGGTATTGCCTGAAATTGTTTGCTCTAAAATTTTGTTTATTTCTATAAGTTGGTATACAGTCAGTTTCTCTTTCTCTAGCTTCTTCTGCGATAGTAACAGCTTCATTAAACGTTTTTACTCTACTTGCTTCTATGGTCTGTTTAATAATGTTGCTTCTTAGACCATCTTTAAACGTATTGAAAGCTATTATGTCGTTAGATTTCAGTATTGTGTTGTTATTTTCATTACCTAACTCTGCTAATTGAATGTTATTTAACTCTGTAATCAATGAATTTATTTCCTCGCTGTACGCGGAAACAGATTTTGGACCTTGCTTTAGGTTAATTAATTGTTGAAAAATGCTGTTTGCAGTCTTCGTTGGTTTAAATATTGTTTTTAAATTATTGATTAGTTGTGTAGAACTATCGGCTGCAGGTAATAAATTGATTTTGTTCTTTATTTCTATAGGTATTCTAGTTTCTTTGATAAATTTGCAAAAAGATACATCATGTTCCTGAGGTATTGTTCCTGAAATTAATTCTATCAATCCTATAAATTTTGGGAATTCTTCTTTTTTACCTGTATTCTGTTATTATTAATAAATTCTGGTATTATTTTGATGTATTTTAGAATGTCAAAATTAGTGGTAGATGAGTGGCTAGTGGAAGTGTTTTCGTTGGAAGACATGGTGATAAGTTTTTTTATGCTGTTTGAATATGATATGAAATTGGTAATTAGTGTTTGATGTTCTTTTTTTTCAACCTTTTCTAGTTGTTTTTCAAATTTTGTTTTTAATTCTAGCAAATATATATTTGTAACATAACAATAATTTAAAAACAATAACAAATATTTGGAGCTTTTTTTAGATTCTTTAAAATTTTTTCCAATTCTTCAAAAATGTTATTCATTTAAAATTTTGTTGTATTTCACATATATATATATATATATATATATTTATTTGAATTTTTATTACAATTTAGACGTTTCTTATACTATGTTCGCACTAGCTCGAAATTGCCTTCGAAATTGAGACAATTTCGTCCGAAATTGAAAGTGTTCGGACTCGCATTCACAATTTCATTTGTTTACTGCACGAGTTTCATTAGCATTAGGTTCTCTTCATTTTTTCAAAAAACAATTCAATCACTGCGACAGTTGTATTTATTTGTCAAACGTACTCAGTGCAGCCAGATCAATAACAAGTTATTATACAAATCTATTACAAAACCATGGCTGTTTTCCATTTTGAGTCAATTTCGTTCGCAATTTCGTTGAAATTGCTTTGCCAACCCAATTTCATTTGACATATTTTTGTATGGCGAAATTGTATAAAAATTCACAATTTCAGCCGAAATTGAGCTACGCAACGAAATTGCCTAATTTCGGTCTAGTGCGAACATAGTATTAGTTGCTGTGCATTTACTCGTCTTATTATATAATTTTTATAATATTTATTAATTCTGTATGTTATGTATACTACTATCAATAAAAGAGCAAATATGATAAATATTATTAACAACTGTTCATTATAAACAGGTTTAGTTTGTACTAATGACATCTTAATTAATTTTTTTAAAATTTCGCTTCTTCTTTGTTTTATTTTTGATTTAAGTAGCTGTTTTTCTTTGTTAGTTGTTGACAGAGTGTAGCTATTATATAATATTGCCAGATCCTTGCGTTTATTGAAAGCTTTTCCTCCGCGCTTTTTTTTTTGGTTTAATTTGTGGTACTTGCTGTTGTTGTCTTCTGTTGTTGCGTCGCCTATACTATTCGATAGTTATCGGCTTTGGTCCTTGGTCTTTTGTTGTTGGTATATAAGGTGGCGCGTCATCAGGGATTGGACCCGGTGTGTATTCTGCCAATTGTTCCCACTTATTGAAAATTGTTTCTATTTCTGATTCCGTTGGTGCGTTGATATCTAAAATGTCCTCTTGCCATACAGGATCTTCGCAGGAACGCAGGGAGCAGGATCGCCATGTAACGTCTTTGTTTAAGTTCATCTAATTTATGTACACATTTAGACTTTTATTAAAATTGTCCCTAGCTTTATTGTTTCCTTATTTATATAAAAAAAACAGTTACCTTTTTATTTTTGAGGCAGTTAGGCTCTGCCGATTGTTTAGGCGAGCAAGGTGTCGCCGGATTAAACTTTTTTATTCTAAAGGCGGTTAAGCTCCGCCGGACTCACTTTTTTATTATAAAGGCGGTTAAGCTCCGCCGATCTCAATAATAATGCAAATTGTTTATCCTTACTGGGTCATAACAATTCTGTCTTTATTATTAAAATTGGTCTGCTTATAAAGTAAAGTTTCTTACCCCAAGTTCGAAAATTCCCCTAACTTCGACAACTCCGATTGGTTGTCGCATGATTGGTGATCGTAATTAAGCTATTATGTTTTAGTTTATTTACATTGCACTTAAACATTGCTTCGCGACAATGAACTCAAAAATGCAGTGCAAGCAAAGCTGACGGTGTCAGCGGTTGTCGCACTGAAGGGTTTAATGCACTCAAGAGTTCAGCTTTCAACTTTTTATTTGATGACCCAAAATATGTTGACGGACGTGGAGCAATGACCAAGCAATAAATAATATTAATGAAGTGCAATAAGTTAATGACAAATAAATTAAGTGGAAAGAAATGTATGCGTGTGGCACGCAGTACACGATTCTTCAAACTGATCTGCGATGTCCTCAGTAAAGTATTTGCAACCTACATCGCGAATACCTTGAACTAAAATCGCATGCCCCTTTGTAAAATCATTATTCAAATTCTGTAGTTTATCGAGTCGCACAACAAAATATGCCTTGGTCTGACGCTCTGGACTATCCTTTTTGAAGTTCCGCAAGGAGTTGTTCACTTTCTGCAGCAAATCAGTCTGTATTCTGTCTGTGCATTTGCTCGTTGGAGACATTCCGTACAAATGTTTTCTTATATGTCGTAACTTAAATTGTGTGAGATTCCTCACAGGAGGCACCAAATGTTAATTAGAGCAAAACGCAAGGTCACGCCTAAGCCACCGATTTGTATCCCACGAATAGAGTTGTGCGCCGCAGTGCTAAGTGTAAAACTGGTTCAATGGGTACTAAAACACATCACCTCCTCTATCGGAGAGGTTCCAATATTATACTGGACAGATTCCACCATCGTGCTGTCTTGGATTCGTGGAGATATACGACGATGGCCGGTTTTCGTTTCAAACAGAATCGGACTTATCCACTCATCTTCGACAGTAGACCAGTGGCATCACATTTCAAAATATCTGATGTGGGCAACACATAACTTCCTTGTATGACGGCAATTGTATGGTTTTATTTCAAGAGTGGTTGATATATTTTATTTATATTTTAAAATTGAAGTTTTAAAAATTTTAAATATTTTTACTTCCATAATGAAAAAAATTTCATAGGCTTCTCTTAATTTAAATAGTAGTAAGTAAAAACTAGTAAGAGTACCTTCGGTCAGACCGAAGCTTATATACCCTACATCCCGCCGATTTTCACCATTTTCAATACAGAGTTATCTATGATGGCAGAGAATATTCGTACCGAATTTCAAGTCAATTCTTCCAACCGTTATTCTGGAATTGCGGTTTATATCAATGTCATATGTTCGTGGGCGGACACGCCCATTTTTTTTAAAAATTTAATCTACCTGTACCGATGTATTCGGAAACAAAATTGAAGCTCAAAACTAAGTCTACAAGTTGAAATATTGTTAAAAGAATTAGTATTTGTTAAAAAAGTAGGCGTGGCGCTGCACCGATTTATCCCATTTTCAATCCCACAGAGTGTCGGATGACAAAGAATATACGTGCAAAATTTCATCGCGATAGCTTCATTCGTTCTCCTGTAATCGTGATTTCCACAGACAGACAGACAGACAGACAGACAGACAGACAGACAGACTACGGACATGGCTAAATCGACTCAGGAGGTGACACTGATCAAGAATATATATACTTTTCCATACCTGCCACGCCTCCTTTAATGCGTTACACACGGAAGCACAAAGTGAATATACCCTCATTCCTTCGGATGTAGGGTATAACAAGGAAGTACAAATTAGTTTCCACACAGCTTTAACTATCAATCGTAGTAATTTTGATTTCCCTGTTTAGTTCTGTAAGGGTACAACCAATTTTTGTAAAAGATATAGCAGCATAACATTCATTTATCATTATCATTTATGTAATTCGGATAATGCATGCTTCGTGTTCCTTTGGCGAAGAGTCCTTTTGGTGCGAACCATCATTAAAATTGGAGCTACAAAATTGTGTCTTATGTAAGGCGCAATAGTATATACTTTCTAGGAGTGTTTGTTTTTGAGTAATGTATGAAATTTGAAAAAAACTATATGAGAAGTGTCCTTTTCGCGCAACCGATTGCATCCAAAAAGGGAGGTGCACAACTAGGTCTTATAAGAGTCTCAAATACCAAATTTCAAGTTTCTACGATTCTCCGTTTTTAAGTTATTGAGGATACGTACATACGTACAGACGTACAGACGTACAGACGTACAGACGTACATACGTACATACGTACACACGTCACGACCAAACCTGTCAAAATGGACTCCGCGATGGTCAAAATGTGTGTTACCATCAAAATCTCAATATCGAAATTTTTCATGATTACAATACTTTCTTGTATTTACTACGTATACAAGGAAGTAAAAAGGAAAATCCAGCGGATTATTCTTCACGAGGTCTGACAAAAAGTGAGCTGCTGCAGTGTGAATTGTACTGGAAAGGTCCAAAATGGTTACGAGAAGCACGACAGCTATGGCCCCAAACGAATTGGACTTTCTTGGAAAAAGAGCAGCTCGTCAACACGCTAATCGACGGCATAGATGCACCACTTATTGCAAACTATTCATCATTTTCGCGCTTGCGACGAATTTTGGCTTGGATAACAAGATTTCGTCAGAACTACAGACTCAGTAAAGGCAAGCGTGCAACCGGCGCACTCACGGTCAGCGAGTTGCATCAAGGTCTCTTGATACTAGTTCGTATGGTTCAATCCGAATGTTTCACGCCCGAAAAACTACGTCTTTCCAATGGAGAAGAGGTGCAGCACAACAGCCCACTTATTTCTCTGAATCCGTTTATTGACGATAAAAACATCATCAGAGTTGGTGATCGATTGCACAAATCGACATTATCGTTTGCTCGAAAACATCCAATGATATTACCAAGATCACATCACTTTACAAATCTCGTCATAGAGGACGCTCATATGAGCACTTTGCATGGTGGAACAACACTTACGTCAGCATTTATTAGGAAGAGTTTTTGGATTCTCAATGCAGCAAAAGCAATCCAATCGAAACTCAGGACCTGTATTCACTGTTTCAGCACAACTAATGGGAAGCCTACCTACAGAACGCGTCACACCATCCTTGCGACCTTTCCTTTCAACCGGAGTCGATTACACAGCTGCAATCGAATTAAAAGCGTCTCGGTACCGAGGGAACACAGGAGGCACCAAATGTTTGTGCACGGATGTGCATTGAAGTCGTTTTGTAGTCGTATAATTGTTATTTTTAATCAAGAGACGGTGATTAATATTTCTGTTCGAACTTTATTATCGAGGGTTTCTTAGAAGTTCTTACCCGATATATATATGTATTTAATAAAACAAGGAAGTTAATTTACTGATTTGCTGCTTAATTTTTAATGCTTAACCTACGGCAGTCACAACTAAAAGTGATCGAGTTACCTTCGGTGGTTTATCGCTTATCGTCGACTTTCTTTGTACGTGTTTTGTTGTTGTGGTCGTGTCACAAAACTGCGTTTTTTATAGCTGCAGTTTTCTATGTTCTGATGAGTAACTGTCGATTCACTCATTGATTTGGTTTTGCTCTTAGAATAGTGGTTGGACCAGTTTTTTATTTTCTTCTTCCTTTTGTGGATCGTAATTTTGTAATGTTTGACTTTCAACATTACTTCTTGCTTGTAAATTTTTGTGTAGAGGCGGTAGTAATGGTTTGATCTCACAAATTTAAGAGAAAGAAGAAATTTATTCAATTTGTCGTTCCAGCAACGAGGCGACTGATTCAGTCCCTATAAGGATTTAATTTATTTACAAGACATAATCGGTTTTGCATTAACCCCTTTTGGTATTTGAACCAAAAATGTCTACCTTAAGATCTCCGCGCAGAAAAGCAGTTTTCACATCAAGCATGGAAATGATATTTCCTGGGTACATCCACCGCTAAGACAACGTGAAAGGTAATAAGTTTGGCAACTGGTGCGTAAGTCTCCGTGTAATCGATTCGGTATTTTTGAAGAAGTCCCGTGTGTACAAGTCGTGCTTTATACCTGTAGAGATTTGCATTTTCATCCTCTTATTCTTAATATCCATCTAGAATACAGTAGTTTCACATTCACTCCCAAATTACAAATGTGCCAAACTTTATTGTTTGTCAGTGAATTCAGCTCCTCCTCAACTGCTGCAATCCAATGTTTCGCATCGCTGCTTCCGGATATATCATCGAATGAGTCCGGAATACTCGAGCTGATTGGAACTACTGTAGAATTGGCTTCAAAATCTTTTACATGGTCAGTATACTTATTTGGAGGTCTACGATCTCGTTTACTGCGCCTAACATCGACTTCTGGAGCATCGTGTTGTGTTGGTTGTAAAGAATGCAAACTTAAATCTTGCTCTTCTAGTGCAACGTTTTCAATAAGTACAACATCCTTAACATCATCGCTAACTACAGATTCATTTTAATCTATAGTTTCATTTTTAATATCATTTTCATAAACGGATGCTTTCTAGCAAAACGAATTCTGCTAAATATATATGTGTCGATATTTATTTTAAAATATTGTTTAAGAGTTCAATTACATTAGAGAGAGATTAGTAATTCTTCTTTTTATGTTACATTATAAATAAAATTATGAAATGCTACTTCTTCTTTGAGATAAAAAGATAAGCAATTTCATGAAATTATTAGAGTCGAATTTGCGCAAAGTGCAAAAAAAGGACTTTAATAATCTTTGTTGTTTAAAAATAACTCATAAAGGAAAACTGAAATGAAGCATTACTTAATTAATTATGAATTTTAACTACATTAATGTCATTTTAATGTAGGGAACACATGTTTTCCTCAAAAAGTAGTAATATAATAATATTACCTAAGTACCATAGTACATGCAAAAGTAGGCTGATACATACGCAGTTTCCAGAGGCGTAAAAAAATTTACTAGTTACCTGGAAATGAAAATGTAGATATGCCTACACTACATTGGTGCTATTTTCTTTATATTAATTCATAACCTCAATTTATAAATTATTTTTAGAAAAGATGTATAATTTATTTTTATGTGTTCACATAAACATTATGAGGACTGGATTAAGTTAAACCATAGAGAAAGAACAACAAGAGACCGAATCAGCGAAATTTAATCGAACGCCAATTGTAAGCGGTCGGTCCGCAAGGGAAACGAAGAAACGAAATGAGCGCAGTGTAACCACAGTCTTACATATTGTAGTATAACTAAGGTAAAGACTATCTCACATGTACACCTTGCTGATCGTGAAGTACATTGAGTGCAACATAGCATACGCTGAACTTATTTCCACTCAATGCATTTCATCAAGCGATCAATACGTAGCCAGTAAGAATATGCTAAGTTGACAGAAACTAAAATTGTAAGTAGAAAAAGCATTTACTTTCCATTTCTTTAAGTTAAGTGTAAGTCATATAGATATAGTTACATAATAAGTTTCAATGTAAAAATTTTTGTATAAAAAGGGCAGACTGGCCAAATAAAATCAATTATTCTCTGGATAAGAAAACAAGGAGGTTCACTTTACAAATGTAAGTTTGGCCTTGTGGCCATCACCTTATTTTCTACTTTATTTAGTTACATTGGTTCACTTACGAACAAAGTTTGGCCTGAAGGCCATCACCATGTTCCTGGAACATAACTAGCGTCGTTTGCTGCTTCAAAAATAAACCAATAAAAAGCGCGGCCTAGTGGCCAGCCTATGTCGGCTAGACTAGCTGGATAATAAGTCACTTTTTTTTAAAACACATCCTTCTCTGTTCTTATCCTTTGCATACATTTAAAACACTAAATGAGTGCAAAATACGTCCTCAAGAAGAGACTAACAAATTTTAATAAATTTACTCACGCATACAGCGAAATTTTTTTTGAATCATTCACTCTGTTTTAGCATGCCTGAAACTTTTTCGTTTGGTTGTGTGTGTGTGAATAATTTTTAAGCATTAACATTTTTTAGCATTTCTGGAGTTTCTGATGCTTTTCTGAATTTTGTTTGAGTTGACCATCGATTTATTTGAGTCGGGTACAAAAAAGCCCTATAAAAAATAAATCTTTACAGGAGCACTATTATGAATATATCTAATCTCTTAAAACTAGCAAATATATATATATATATATATATATATATATATATATATATAGCAGTATATGACTAATTATAATTTTGTTTATTTTAAACTGGTAAATATTTGTGTTTTACGATTTCCGAAAATAGTTTCTAATGCTTTCAGCTTTTCCGCAGTTATTTAAACTGCTAATTACTAAAAATTGCAAAAATTCAGTTTTCTATAATTGTACTGATCAAGAAGGTCGTCCAAACCTCCTTCATCGAATTTGTAATGTAAAATTGCAGCAGTACGCGCGTGCACTAATTATAAAAAACACAAACAAAATAATGTCCAGAAATCACAAAGCACAAAAGTATCAATATGTATTCACATATATTCCTTCGACACACATAGATACACTCTTCATTTGCTCCATAAAGAATCAATAATGAGAAAAAGACGAATAGGGAAAATGTAAGAAGAAATTAAATTACACCAACAATCTGTAAACGATCCAGTAGTAGACAGAAAAAAATTCTCAGAATACGAAAGCAAAGTAAAAAAGCAAAACACTAAGAAATCTTCATACGATCCATACCTGGGTACAAATTCTCAGAGCATCATTGCAAACACACAAACTCGTGCAATAGGTAAAGCATAGAGAGCGATATTGGAATAATCGCAATCTTACATGAATCATTATTAAATTATACTACTGTATAATAACTTGCTTATTTCAATTGTTTTGTAATTGAATATATATTTGAATTGTTGTTTGCTGTCATTTTTTCGGTATATATATATATACCTATGTGATATATCTATACTGCTAAGTAGTATTTATTTCTTTTGTGCTATTTGAGCAACGTCGTTTAAGACATATATAGAGACCTATTTGTGGGCATTAAGCAGCCGTAACTTGCGCAAATAGCGCTAGTGATCACAACCAAGAATTTTATAAGAGATACACCAGCAGCTTAAAAATTAGAGTTGCCAATTCAATAGATCGTGAGATTAAGTTAAAATGTATAGAAGGAGATGTAAAGATTTTTTGTTTTATGTAAATTATATTTAATTCAATTTATACTGAACGATTTGTAAATGTCAAATCAAGTGTGCTCCGGACAATAGAACAATAGAAATCGGGTTTGTTTGATTCAGAGGTAGAAGAAAGCTGTAAATTGGCAGTTAGTAGAAAAATCCGCTTCGGAGAGCTCTTCTAAGCAGTTGTAGGGGTGTTTCAGTCATTTTCCTGGCGAAATGAGCTCCACGTTCAACGGATTTCTTTTCGCGGAAACGATCTGGACCTCAAAAAGAAAAATAAAAAAACTTGGTTGTATTAATTATTTGTTGGATATATACATAATTTTATAAATTGTGTATAATTGAAAAAAAGAATAAATGTACTTAACTGTTAAGATTATACCCTGATTCACAAAGTCTTCGGCGAAGACAAGGTTTTTTGTCTTCACAAGTTGTTGCTGAAGACTGTCGTGGAATTCAGAAAGTCTTCTCGTCATAGAAGACAATCCTTTACGTCGCAGTTGTTGCCATTTTTCGCTGTTACGAAGGTTTTTGTATAAACTATGATTTTCGGTGCTGCCAAATTGTATTTATACAAAAATTTAGCTTTAATGGTTATGTTGAATAATTGTAGACCTTGTAAAATGGGTTTTTGCAACCAAATTACTATTTATAAATGTAGAGAAAAACTTAAACAATTATCCGAAGATTATTTCTTACAGTTTTTTATTGTTTTTATGGCATAAAGTGCTGCACGAAATGTGAGCAAAATTTCTTTCATTTAAAAAGTTTGCAACGCTGCAACAGTTTGTCGGCCATTAAAAAAAGAAGTGAATACATGTGTGCATGCATGAATGTATGTAAGCATGTAGTTCTAAGCAGTAGTAGCATGTAGTTAGTTTAAGTAGTTTATAAACTATTTTATAAATATATTTTAGAATTATAATCATATACTATATTGAGTTATATTCATATCTATGGAGTATTTACGCAATTAAATTTTCTAATTCGCGGCAAAAAATTTTCGAATTAAATGTAAATAAAAAACTATTAACAGTAAATATAAATTATTATCTTTCTACATATATTTTAATTGGTTATCATACACAATTTACTGAAAAATGCCATTTCTAATATGAAAATGCACCAAAGACAACAGCTAGGTAGCTGTTGTCTTTTTTGAGTCTACTCAACAACTGCTGAAGACTTTCTGGTTACCATATCATTACGTTAAACATGTTGTGGGCCTTAGCAAAGACACCAAAATAGACAGTGCTTTGTCTTCAACAGCTGTTTGACGACGAGTAGACTTTCTGGCTTGCAAATGGTGTCGCGCGGCTGAAAAAGACAACGGCAACAACTATATAACAACTAAAAAAGACTTTGTGAATCAGGGTATAACATTGTAATTATGCATAATTATCGTGCAATAATGTTGAAATTTATTGCTATGTAAGGACCAGTATGCCGCAAGAATTGGAAGGCGCTCCGAGATACCTATCGGCGTGTCAAGCGGTCGAGGTTGGTGGCTTCAGGAAGCTGCACAACATCACGCTGGAAGGAATGGCGGCACTCAAATGCCATGGCCTTCTTGGATGAAGTGCAGTCTTCCAGGAGGTAAGACTAAATATAAGGACTAAAGGTAAGGTATAAGGTAAGACTAAATCTAAAAACCTAAAAATATAAAGCATGTTTTCGTTCGTTTGGAGAAACACTCGCAACTTTCCAGAGGACGAGGCCGAATACGACAGCCCTCGGCCGTGTCAAATATTTGAGCAGTCCCTTATTGTGCAGTCGCCATTATCAGGGCCAGCAGTCTCTTCGCCAGCTGCAAGCAATGCCTCGGCGCCAAAACTTGTAAGTAGTTTACATCTTTTTTTAAACCAACCAATAATATTGCTTCCTGATTTAGAAGCAACTTCATGATAGATTTCACGGATTTTTGCGTGAAATGCCGAATTCGGCAAACAGAGTGGCCGATGAGTTTGGGAGCGTTGCAGCGCAACGAAAACGGAGGGATTGTTTGGTAACTACGGCAGGTTGCTGGATTCGGCCAATTTGCCAGAGAGTGCTGTTGAAGGCGTAAAAGATGTGGTTCGCATTGCTGTTTTCAATGCGATCTTAAATTTTTCTAAACGCAATATTGAACGCAATGATTAACATTGCAACAATTTCTTTTTCATTGTGAGTTTCAATTTTTTATTTAGTTGCCTTAAAGTTCCTTATAGTTCCTGAAATGAAATTAAAGACTTTTTTCTTACATTGTTTATTAGTTAGTAAGTTTATTAGTTCGTAAGGAAGAAATGAAATAAAAGATTTAAGTTTTGAGAAATGGAATTTAAGTTTTTCAATAAACTAAATAAAACGAAAATAAATAAATGAAGGAATTTTTCATTGAAATATGTTATTGAACGGTAAGTACATCATATCAAGCAATGACAAAGTAACTACACAGATGGTGCGTTGAACAAAAAATCTTTCAGCTTGTCCCTTAAGGAAAATGCATTAGCTGTTGGCAACCGAGCAGAACGCAACACGTCTCCGTCTCCAAACATATCTAGTTCGTTTTCGTTGAAGTAATTTGTATCTCTTTTCAGCATCATGAAGTTGTGAAGCACAGTCGTTGCCAACACAATTTTGTCAGCATTTTCTGGCTTGGCATGTATGGGAGACCGTAGTACAAGCCACCGGCTTGAAAGGACACCAAAGGAATTTTCTATTACAACACGAGCTCGAGATAAGGCTTCATTAAAAAATCTTTTGTCCGCTGGTAATTGCTGCCCAGGATTCGGACGCCTAATGTTCGGCCTCAACGGAAAAGCACTGTCCGCAACGAAATAATATGGAAATATTTCTTGTGCATCCAAATAGACATTTTATGCTATGCACACCATTTTAGTGATTTATCTTATCTCTTCAATTGCTTCTATGGCCAATGCGTAATTCTTTTCAAATACTTTTACGAAATTACGAAATGTTTCGAAAGTTTTACTAAAATTTACTTTTATAGTTTTTAAATAAATGTTCTCAGATTTGGAATTTATGCCACAGAAATTTCTCGACGAAAATCTGCGTTTTTGTTTACAAATTTTGACATTTCTATTTTTGGCCGCCCAATTATGCAGTACTAACTGTGTGTCATCGCCAGAGTTTGACGGCTAGCAAAAATGGAAGTTGTTTCCGGCCGCTCCAACTGTGTTTAGTTTATAATAAGTTTGGCAACTGGTGCGTAATGCCTTAAACACATAGATATCGCGCAGGATGTCGCTCTACGCCAAATGTCAAAATTACATAGGCTCTTATGGGAAACAAGAAAAAATAACAGGTCGCCGCTGCCTCTGCCAGCGACGGCGATCAATATGGAAAATTTTCCATTTTTGTCGCTGCTCTTGTTCTTCTTCCGTTGATTGTTGTGACAGTTTCGGCTAATTGCTGTGATTGAAATCGTGCTGTGTGAGTTCTTATATGTTAATTGTAATATTAAAAGTTTTAATCCATTACTTTGTACGTTCAGAATGGATTTTCCGGATGAAAATTTGATAGAGGAAGTAAGGGCGCATAAATGTCTTTACGACCTCAAAGATCCGCACTATAAAAATTTATATGTTAAAGAAAAAATATGGACAACGATAGCAGTAAGCCTCAACGTCGATGGTAAGTATTTTACACAAATATTTTCTTTTTTACAGCACATATTTTATCTTATATTTCAGCTGGTGCGTGTAAAAAAAGGTGGAAAAACCTAAGAGACGTCCACAGGCGATGTGTTGGCCAAAATATACTTCCATCTGGTACCGATTCCAAAAAACCATGGAAGTATTGTAACGATAAATTTTGCTGATAAAATTTAACGTTCATACAAAGAAGTACACTTAGCATCAAAGTCAAGGACAAAGCACAGCAAACTAGTTTTCGCAAAGTAAATAGAGAAAACTAGTCAAACGAGTTTGCTGGATAGCTCGTAAACACTGGAAGCGACGAACATGTCGCATCATTTCCAGCGAACAAGTCCGAAGTTCGGAGAAAGCTTTAAAGCTCCTCACAGAATGAGGAGCAAAGTATAAAAGAGCGCGCGCTGAGTACATCAGGAGAGTCGTTCAGAAACCACACCCGTGGAGAGTCGTTCAGAAACCACACCCATGGACAGTCGTTCAGAAACCACACCCGTGGACAGTCGTTCAGGAACCACACCCGTGAACAGTAATTTCGAAACCACACCATAAGGACTCGCAGTCAGCATCGCAAGGACCTCAAGTCGGCATCGCAAGGACTCGCAGTCAGCATCGCAAGGACCTCAAGTCGGCATCGCAAGGACTCGCAGTCAGCATCGCAAGGACCTCAAGTCGGCATCGCAAGGACTCGCAGTCAGCATCGCAAGGACCTCAAGTCGGCACCGCAAGGACTCGTAGTCAACATCGCAAGGACCTCAGCCGACGTCGCAGTCAACGTCTCAGTCGACGTCGCCGACAACATCTCAGTCGACGTCGCAGTCAACATCTCAGTCGACGTCGCAGTCAACGTCTCATTCGACGTCGCAGTCAACGTCTCAGCCGACGTCGCAGTCATCGTCTCAGTTTACGCCGCCGCAACTACGCCGCCGCGTCACAAATCTACAACATCCGCTACAACTTCGTGGAGGTTTAAATCAGGTGAGAAAACATAAGAAACGTCGTTTCTTGCAAGCGTAACTGCATAGTTACAACGCCCTGTCGGTCTGTTGGGTTTTTACTCCGCGGCTATTTACATTTAACGCCCTGTCGGTCTGTTGGGTTTTTACTCCGCGACAGTACGACGGCCGGTCTGTTGGGTTTTTACTCTGCGGCTATTTACATTTAACGCCCTGTCGGCCTGTTGGGTTTTTACTCCGCGACAGTAGGACGGCCGCTCTGTTGGGTTTTTACTCCGCTTCTATTTACATTTAACGCTATCACCGACATGCCAGCCACGATCAGGAGATGATCGGAACGAGAGGCAGACTAGATCAGCTTCACCTAAGCTAAGTGAAAAAGAATTTAACCTAGCGATACCTGCAGCTGGCGAACACATCCTCACCGAACCCAGACGGAGTTCGATATACACGAGACCACGGGAAATGACGATGGACCCAGCAAGCATCTTAGGCAAAGTTCGAAAATGGAACGTCCGATACGACGGTGGCAAGGACCCGTTACTTTTTATTGAAAGAGTCGAAGAATTGACCGGAGTTTACCGGTTACCCATAGACAATTTACCTCAGATGATGCCGGAACTACTTCGCGATCGTGCACTCACATGGCTAAGAAATAATCAACGCGACTGGGGAAGCTGGAACAACTTCAAAACAGCGTTTCTTAAATTCTTTTTATCGAGCAGGTACTTCGAACAAATAGAGGACCGAATTCGAATGCGCACGCAGCGACAGCGAGAATCTTTTAAAGACTTTGTATTGGACATCTGCGATCTTATGCGAACAGCGAACTTCACAGAGGCGCAAAAACTAGAACGAGTGTTTCGAAATTCGCGGCAAGAATTTCAACTTTATATAAAGAGGAGGGACTTTTCGAGCCTCGACGAATTAGTCAGTCTAGCGGAGGACTTAGAATGTAGTCAGGGGAAGCAAGACGAGACGATGCGCCAGAGCAGTCACCCACATGATGAACCTCGACAACCTGCACCAAGAGCACGTTACGAAAACAGGCCCCCAACGAACAGAGTACACAACGAGAGGCACATGGAAATCACGCAACCTGAAGCACGACCCATCAACACCAGCACCGCGTGCCGACGCTGCGGCCAAGATGGTCACCACCAGAGAAACTGTCGAAATCCGCAACGGTTGTTTTGTTAGACGTGCGGAAAACTAGGAGTTCGGAGCATCGATTGCTGCTATCGCCGTCCTAGTGGAAGACAAGAGAACCATCAGGGAAACGAAGAGCGCCCCCGCCAGATCCGAGACTCGGCGGGACCAGGGCAGACATCCTCTCGGAAAAAAGAAGTGTTACGCTGCCATAAGGCCCAACTGATAGCAAAGATCAAGGTTGAAGGACGATGGGTGGATGCAACAGTGGACACTGGAGCAACACGCAGCTTTGTTAGCACTCGAATGGAGCAGTCCCTCGGAATAGACCGAAAACCGCTCACGGCGCCGCGATACATACGGATGGCCGATGGTTCACAGGGAACAGTGACACATTATCTTGATACGCTACTCAGTTTAGGGCAGGACACGATTCGTACCATGTTGCTTATTCTTCCAGGTGCAGTGGACGACTTACTCCTGGGAATGGATTTCCTTGCAAACGTTGGAGCCAGCTTGACTTGCGGAGAGTTCACTTTGAACTTTCGAGATGCTCACCAACCATCAGAGACAATGGTAATCAATACATGCGCCGACAGCGAAGGTGACAAGGAGAATCAGCACACATCCGAAGACACAGAAACCACCCTGCGGAAAGAATTACAGTTATTTGAGAGACTAGAAGGTCCAACGAACATTACATCCCATAGAATCACAATGATAGACGACAAACCCATCAAACAGCGCTACGTTCCTCGGAATCCAGCGATGCAGGAAATTATTCATAAAGAGGTGGACGAATTTATCCAAAAGCGATGCATTGAACCATCGACAAGCGGCTTCAGCGCTCCGATCGTCTTAGTAAAGAAGAAGACCGGCACTTGGCGTCTATGTATAGATTACCGCCAATTGAACTCTCGATCGAGACCGGACGCTTACCCGTTGCCGCGCATTCAACACATACTTGACCGACTCAGGAACGCAAGATTCATCAGTACGCTTGACTTAAAAAATGGTTATTGGCAGATTCCGATGGAGGAAAGCAGTAAACCCTACACAGCCTTCACCGTTCCCGGCCGAGGTCTCTTTCAGTGGAAGGTCATGCCGTTTGGACTACACTCTGCACCTGCGACGTTTCAACGAGCTCTCGATAAGGTGATCGGTACGGAATTGGAGCCCAACGCCTTCGCCTACTTGGACGACATAATCGTAACAAGCGCAACGAAGGAGGAACACATGCTACATCTCAAAGAGGTTTTTAGACGCTTACGGAACGCGAACCTGAAGCTCAACGTAGACAAATGCGAGTTTTTCCAGAAGGAAACAAAATACTTGGGACATGTGGTAAGTGAACATGGCATTCAAACCGAACCGGAGAAGATCGCGGCGATAGAAGCCCTCGAACCACCGAAGAATCTACGTGAAATCCGACGATGCATAGGAATTGCATCATGGTACAGACGCTGTGCACCCGAGTTTGTAACGATAGTTCACCCAATGACCAATCTGCTGAAGAAAGGCAAACACTGGAAGTGGCAGTCCGAACAACAGGAGGCGTTTGAAAATCTCAAGAAATCGCTGATAAGCGCCCCAATACTCACGTGTCCTGATTTTACGAAGTCATTCACGCTCCAAACTGACGCCAGCGACGTTGGACGAGGAGCCGTGCTCACGCAAGAGATCGATGATGCAGAGAAGGTGATAGCATATGCGAGTCGCAGGTTGAACCAGGCGGAAAGAAACTATTCAGCAACCGAGAAGGAATGCTTGGCCATCATATGGGGAATTCGGAAGATGAGGTGCTATCTCGAAGGCTACAAGTTCACAGTGATCACGGACCACCTATCGCTCAAATGGCTCAACAGCATCGAGAGCCCGTCAGGACGCATTGCTCGCTGGGCGTTGGAATTACAGCAGTTTAACTTTGACATCAAGTATCGAAAAGGGAAACTAAACGTTGTCGCTGATGCCCTTTCCCGTCAACCATCGAACGCCATCACCAACGCCGTAGGAGACAGCATGACTCAACCAACATGCTCGTGGACCGAAAGACGACTACAAGAGATCAGAGAGAAGCCGGAAAAATTTCCCGACTACAGAATAGAGGCAGGCCAGCTATACAGACACATCCAAAGTCAGCTTGGCAACGATGACAACGCACCGTGGAAACTCTGCGTTCCTGCATACCTGCGCGCACGCGTTCTTCACGAGAATCACGATACCCCGACTGCAGGTCACCTAGGAATCCGAAAAACAACAGCACGAATTATGAATCGCTACTATTGGCCGGGTATGATGCGCGAAATTAGCCTCTACGTTCGCCGTTGCGACTCATGTCAACGGTATAAAACACAACAACGACAGCAAGCAGGTAAGATGTTGACGCAGCTAGCAGAGGAGCCCTGGGCAATCGTGTGTGCCGATTTAATCGGTCCACTGCCACGCTCCGTACATGGAAATACGTCATTATTAATCTTCTTCGACAAGGTCATGAAATGGACTGAAATAATACCAATTCGGAAAGCCACTGGCGATAACTTACTAAAAGGATTTAGAGAGCGGATTCTAGCGAGATTTGGCGTGCCTAAAGTACTCGTCACCGACAACGGAAAGCAGTTTAAAAGTAAACACTTCAAAGATTTTCTTGCAGACATTGGAGTCAAACACCAGTTCACCGCGCCTTATACACCACAAGAAAATCCCACGGAACGCGTCAACAAGACAGTGAAGACTATGATCGCACAGCTAACAGCCGGAGAACAGCTCAAATGGGACGAAAGCCTACCAGAGGTAATGCTCGCTATAAACTCTTGCAGGTCAGAGACGACGGGCTTCAGCCTTGCATTCCTGGTTCAAGGACGGGAACCGCGACTGCCAGCAGCGCTATTTGATGAGGAGACACAAGGAACTGGACAACCGGAACAGAGCGCCAACACGAGAGCAAAACAACTAAGAGAAGTCTTCGGAATTGTACGAGGCAGACAGGCACAAGTAGCATCTGACCAAGCCAGATACTACAATGTGAGGCGCCGACAGTGGTCACCCAAGATTGAAGAATTGGTGTTAGCAAAACAACACAATTTATCAAAAGGAATAGATTACTTCGCTGCAAAACTCGCACCCAAGTACAAAGGACCCTTCAGAGTAATATCATTTCTATGCACACGGTTCACGTTAGCGAGTTAAAACCGTATGTCACCGTCGATACAAGTGGACGGCGCAAACCGACGCCACAGCAGTAATTGCAAACTACTCAAAGAAAATACATACTGCGGGAGCAACAACAACGATTGTCATGAATGGCATAATAAACATTTAATTTCATGTTGACATCCAAAATTTCTAGTTTACTCGTTTCTTTCAGATATTATATCACCGCCGTTAATCAAGCTACGATTTTATTAGTTATAATGGCGCAGTAAAATTGCAAATCAATTCCGAGAAAATGCAGACAACTTAGATACCTCAGCGATTAGCGACGAACGAGAGCAAACCAATCAGCAGAACCAAGCAACAGATTTCAGCGCGCCGTAATATATTCAGAGGAATCGCCGCCGCCTGCAGAAGACGCCGATTTCCTACAGGGGTATTATTATTATTATTATTATTGTACTGGAGTGGTGCACTGCGACCTATAGGTCTATTGTGCCTCCTGCTCGAGCTCACAGTTCCTGTAGTAGCCCTATCCGTTTTAGAAAACTGATAATTTTCCTCAGTTTTACGGATCTAATGGCCTGCTCACTCATGTAGACTGTTTCAAATATGGCCAGTCTTGAAGACATAAGCGCAGCACACGAAGTTAGTATATGTATTGGGGTTTCTTTGTCTCCCATACAGAATCTACACGGCTGGTCATCAATCATCCCTATAGTATGTAGGTGTTTCCTCAGCCTACAGTGACCCGTAAGAAACCCAGTAACTATTCGTAACTGGTTTCTTGGTAATTTCATGCATTCTCTAAATCGCACTAGGTTATATGCTCCTAACGCTTTTTTGGAATGCTCCAGACCTGTCTGATTGTTCCAGTATTCCCTTCTGAGTTCGTCCTCTTCGATTCTCAGCTTTTGATGCACTATGTTGGGCGCAATTCCACAACATGGTTCAGGACCTACTAGTGAGGTATTGGCTCCCTCTCTAGCCAGGCGATCTGCTTCTTCGTTGCCTTTAATCCCTACATGCCCTGGTAGCCATAGTAGGTGTAATTTGTTTTTTGCTCCGAGCAGATTCAGTTTTTCAAGGCATTCCCATACAACCTTGGAGTTTATATGGTATGAACTTAATGCCTTGATTGCAGCTTGACTATCGGTTATGATGGCAATGCTTTTTTTCTCGAAATTCCTGTCTAGATTGAATTTCGCACATCTGTCAATTGCGATTATCTCAGCTTGAAAGATGCTTGCATACACACCCATCGGCTCCGAGTATTTTGTTCTGGGACCGTAGACACCAGCCCCGGCGCCGCAACTCATTAAGGACCCGTCCGTATACCACGTTATCATAGATTTATCCATGGTATACGTATCCGTCAGTCCTTTCCATTCTTTCTTATTGCTTAGTTCAGTCTTAAAGGATTTTGTAAAGCTGAATCTAGGCTGCATTTTATCCTGTGGAAGGAGATGCTCCGGGAAGTTTTGAGTGAACTTTCGGCTTCCCCTACCGGATCTCGCAATAGTATCGCCCGTACCCGAATGTACCCTATAGTACGCCCTCTTAGCCTGCATTTGAATATGCAGGTGCAGTGGTGTAAGTTCCAATAGGACTTCCATCGGTAGTGTGGGGCAGGTACGCATAGATCCGGTTATACATATGCAAGCCAGTCTTTGTACCCTATTTAGGGTTTTTTGTGTTGTAATTTGATTTGTCCTGGCTGCCCAAACTATAGCTCCATATGTGATGATCGGCCTTATTATCACTACATAAATCCATCGCATAATTGACGGTGTACAGCCCCATCTTTTCCCTGCGATGGATCTGCAGGTCATCAAAGCTCTTGTTGCCCGGTTGACTGTTGCATCAACGTGCGGCCTCCAATTAAGCCTTTGGTCTAAGATAACCCCTAAGTACTTAACCTCTTTCATATAAGTTATTTCCACTCCATCCATTGGTATTGGGTTGAGAGTTCTTAGCTTATATTTTCTAGTGAATGGCATAATTGTAGTTTTGCTTGGATTAAGTCTAAGCCCCACCTTCTTGCACCATTGACTGGTTATTCTTAGTCCCTGTTGTATTCTACCAGGGAGAACTTCTTCGAATCTTCCACGACATAGTATCACTATATCGTCGGCATACCCTTGACAGTATAGTCCTGCCTCCGTCAGGCGGTACAAGAGTTCATCCACCACAATGCTCCACAGTAATGGTGACAGTACCCCTCCCTGTGGAGGATCCTCTCGTAGTGCTCACCTGTAACTGTTTGTTTTCCACATCAGTAGTTACTTTCCTTGTCCTTAGCATTTCAGCTATCCATGATGCAAGAGTATTGTTAACCCCTTTGTGATTAAGAGCCTCTTTAACCGCAACATGTGATGTGTTGTCAAAAGCTCCTTCTATGTCTAAAAAGGCACAGAGCGCAGTTTCCTTGTTATCTATACAATTTTCGATTTCCTCTGTCAGTTGGTACAGAGCGGTTTCCGTTGACTTCCCTGCTCTGTATGCATGCTGACGCGGATGAAGCTGAAGCTTGCTTCTTTCATCATTCCGTAGAAAATTATCAATTATCTTTTCCAGGGTTTTCAACATAAAGGAGGTCAAACAGATTGGACGAAAGGATTTTGGAAGAAAGGGGTCCTTCTTACCTACTTTCGGTAAAAACACAACCTTTGCTTGCCTCCAGGCTGCTGGTATGTATCCCAGAGCTAGGCTACTTTTTAAAATTGTAGCCATTTTTGTTATGATAATATCCCCTCCCTTCTGCAGAAGTATTGGGTATATATTATCATAGCCTGGCGATTTATATGGTTTAAACGTCCCAATCGCCCACCTTACTCTATCTTGGGAGCACAGTTTCCCTGCAAGTAGCCATTCCTCTCTTGTAGGCCTGTGCTGACGGATAGTCTCCACGTCCTTTTCTATGACTGAGCCAGGAAAGTGAGTTTTTAGTAGGAGGTCAGCCCTCTCCTCCTCACTTTCGGTAAAGTCTCCAGACTCTTTTTTGAGAGATATGGATATACTGGCGCTCTTTGACAGAATTTTGTGCAGTCTAGAGGCCTCAGCTGTTTCCGTAATATTTTCGCAGAATTCACGGAAATTTGCCCGTTTTGCTGCTCTAATTTGTTTATTGTAGTTAGTGAGTGCCGTAGTGTATTCTGCCCACTCCCCGGTATTTTTGGCCCTGTTGAACAGCCTACGAACCTCTTTCCTCAAATTTGTTAATTTTGAGTTCCACCAAGGTACCTCCTTCTCCAGTTTAATTTCCCTACTTGGGCAGCTGGACTCATATGAGGTAGTAATTGCTTGTTGGAACCCTCTCACCGCCATTTCAAGTTCTGCCACCGTTTTGATTTTCCTATTGAACTCAAGACGTGCCAGATTATCTCTTAAGTATTCATTGAATGTCTCCCAGTTCGTTCGTCTAGGATTCAGAATAGTCTTTCTCTTAATGGGAAAGCCTTTAATTTCAAACCTTATTATCCTATGATCAGATAATGATGGTTCGTTAGAAACGATCCAATTTTGTACCATTTGTTCCGTAAGTCTATTACCTAACGTAATGTCTAGTACCTCCTGCCTTATTCTAGTTACAAACGTTGGTATGCTCCCCACATTATGTATAACTCAATTTTCTTGCATAATATATTCAAGTAAATGCTCACCTCTAACATTGTTGTTGGTGCTTCCCCACGCTTCACTGTGCGCATTGCAGTCGCACCCTAGTATTAGTGGGATCTTCCTGCGCCAGCAGTATTCCACTAGACTGACCACGGTTTCTCCAGGTAACCGTGGCTCGTCTCCCTGCATGTATCCGGAGGCAACGACGACAGTTTTTGTTCCCATCCCAGTCTTCACTGGCAGCTCAATTGCCACTAAGTCCCTGGTTAGGAATTCTGAAAGACAAATATAATTAGTACTTTTCTTAAGCAGTATCGCCGCACGTGGGACAGCGATGCGGTTATCATATATTACCTGCGTGTAGTTACCAGACAGTCCCAGAATTTTCCCCTTGTAGGCCCAGGGCTCCTGCAGCAGCACCATGTCAAGTTGCTCCTTGACCATTACCCTTGCGATATTAGCCGAGGCGGCTCTCGCATGGTGGAGGTTCACCTGGGCAATTTTGGTGCTATTCATCCCTGCCTCTATAGATCACCTCCTGTTAGAGTAGAGTCACTATCCTCTAACAGGGCTTCTTCATCAATCTCCATTGTGGCAAGGTCATGATCAATACCCTCACTTTCGTGAGGTAGTAGATCTACCTCTGCCACTGATTGGCTTTCCGCCATTTCTACTGCTACTTGTGTAGCAGCATCAGCTGGTATTTCTGCCGTATTGGCCCCGGCTGATGTATCCGTAGCGGGTTTTTCGTCCCTCGCCTTATGGAAGTGGATCGACACGCAACCAAACCTGTACCGAATGGTGCAGTTGTTGGCCTTGATTGCCTCTGCCGACCCTTTATCCATTCCTATGGTCATTAATTTCCCATGACCCTCGTCCTTGGATTTGAAGAACCTCCAGAGCTTAGTCTGGAGGCCTTCATTCTGGGCTACAATAAGCTGCAGCAATGATGCGGTCTCCTTACCCGCCGCTTTCGGTAGAAAAGCCGTAGCCAATTGTATGCATGGTATTTCGTCCCCCATGCATGTGGTCAGCTCCACACCGTCCCAACCAGGCAACTTAGGTATCGTGGATTGTAGCCACTCCCTAGTGCCCTCTCCCGCACAATCGACCAGTATGAATCCTGGACGAAAGTGAATACCGTCGAATTGGATTTTGTTTCTCCAACCCTTTACCATTTCGGACACTAGCGCCTCCTCAATCGTTCCGAGTTCCTCACGAGTGAGTATTTTCTCCGGAAACGACTTCGGTAGTATCGCCATTTTGATGCCCTTAATGTCCCCGGCATAAGATATGGTTCTCTTAGCCGGCGGTACAGCGGGAGCCTTCTTGCTGCTCACCTTTGGTCGTTTAACCTCCACCTCCACAGAAGGGGAGATCTCCGACGGTCCTCTCTTTTGAGTTGCGGGAGCAGCATTAGGTCTGCACTTGACCTTTTCAACGGCTTCGTCGTGGGAGAGACCTGCATTCCGGTGTTTAATATACCACCTGCAGCCCGCCCCACTGAAGCCAGTTGATTTCCTTGCCTCCTTAAGCCCAAATTTTCCCTGAGTATTGGTTTCCTCAGTTTTAGGTTTGGGATTGGTGGCTTGCTTAAGTTGTCCACTGGTCGCGAGCCCCTGACTTCCGCCGCCAACCAGTAGCCTACTCCCTAGAGAAGTAGCTCTCCTCCCAGTAAGGAAGGGCCTCCTCGTTGAGTTACTGTCCGAAGTGGACGCCTGGGAACCAGTATTGTCAGCCTGATTCAACAGTGTAGGTGCGGTTGAGTCCCGCAAAATTTGTTTTGTTGTTTTTTTATTTTTGTCATCCATATGATTCCCACGAGTGTGGGGGAGAGGAGGTCCGCCATGCCATAGCCCCCATTAGCATGGTAAGGTCATAATTACTCATCGAGGCGGCCAGGTATCGATGAGGCTCCGTTAGAACACAGCCGGTATTACCCCCTGGCTGCGAACCAAACACAGGCACGGGTCGCATGACACCTTGCCTACAGGGGTAATGCACAACGCTTTAGAAGAGAAGAAAATTATGAAACAACACGAGCAAATCAACATCACAACTCGACCAAAGGATAACGGAAACTTCCACCTCACAGTACACGACCCTGAAAATTTAAGTGCATAAACGAAACAGTGTTAATGCATTCGAACCTCAACACCTCAACACAAGAAACAACAAATTCCTGATTAATCAACGAACCAAAAAAAAATATCGCGAAGAAAAATTTCTTCACAGAATTGAACGCACACACATGTCAATACCACTCAGCGCAGCGGAAATCACAGAGGACAACGAAAGTCATCGAGCGGCGCAAAACGCTACACACAACGCAACGCTGCCTCGCAGCTCACCGCTCGCCGCTGACCTCACGCATAGAAGCAAAACGTAGAAACTATGACATCACCATAAGCACAACCTAACGGACGTACTATTTTCATTCATATAAGAAAATATTTTGAACACCGTAAATTAAACTCAAATTAAATAAAGAATAGAAAACAAAAACAAAGAAGAAAAACAAGAATAGAACAAAATCTTAACAGAAGTGTACATAACAAAACAAATATGTATGTCTGAAATGTAAAGCAACACAAATGAAAATTTAAGTCAGCAAGTTAAGAAACTAAAATATTAGAGTAAACATCATAGTAAAGGAAAAGTTATATTATTATATATTAGCATAAAGGTTTAAACGAAAACAAGACAGTAATCAAATTACAATTAATAGAAATGAAAAATGAAAAAGCCAATAGAAAACAAACAATATTACAGTAAGGATTTAAATATTAGAGTAAACATTAGAGTCTAAGAAAAAAAAAAGAAACCAATGTAACCAAATTCGAAGTTATAGAAATGAAAAGTGAATTTAAAGCCAATGGTAAACCAACATATATATTAGAGTAAAGATTTCAATATTAGAATAAATGTTAGAGTGTAAGGCAAACAATATAAAAATGTCATAAAATTTGAACTAACAGAGATGAAAAAATTAATTTAAAAGCCAATAGGAAAACAAACCAAGACAAAGTAAACTAAGTAAAGCTAAGAATAGAAACAGAGTTAGATTAAGAGAATATTTGAGTAATTAAACTGAAAACCTAAATGAATTTAATAAATAGACAAAACAAAAAAAAAAACCGAAAGCGATTTAACGTACAAGAGAAAAAAAAAGGAATCAGAACACAAAGATGTAACAAGTACGAAGAGAAAAGAAAACATGCATTTTAATCAACGACGAATCTATACCGGCGCAGACAACAAGACACCTGGGGAAGGCAACGAAACACCGCAGCATTCATCACAGCAGTCTTCCGCCAGGCCCCCCCCCAACAAGGGGGAAATGTAACGATAAATTTTGCTGATAAAATTTAACGTTCATACAAAGAAGTACACTTAGCATCAAAGTCAAGGACATAGCACAGCAAACTCGTTTTCGCAAAGTAAATAGAGAAAACTAGTCAAACGAGTTTGCTGGATAGCTCGTAAACACTGGAAGCGACGAACATGTCGCATCATTTCCAGCGAACAAGTCCGAAGTTCGGAGAAAGCTTTAAAGCTCCTCACAGAATGAGGTGCAAAGTATAAAAGAGCGCGCGCTGAGTACATCAGGAGAGTCGTTCAGAAACAGTGTTTGCACTGATGCTCTGAGAATTCGCTCATAGCCAGTTCTGGATCGTGTGAAGATTTTTGAGTGTTTGGCTTTTTTCTTTTGCTTTCATACTCTGAGAAACTTTTTCTGTATACTACTGGATCGTTTAAAAATTGTTGGTGTAATTTCATTTCTTCTTACATTTTCCCTATTCGTCTTTTTTTACTATTGATTCTTTATGGAGCAAATTAAGAGTGTATGTATGTATGTCGAAAGAATATATGTGAATACACATTGATAACTTCTTACCTTTGCGATTTCTGGACATTATTTTGTTTGTGTTTTTTATAATTAGTGGCTTCGTATGGATTTGTATGTTTGTACATTTGTTTTTGCTTTTTTGTGCTTGCGCCTAATGCTGCAATTTTACATTAGAAATTCGATGAAGGAGGTTTGAACGACCTTCTTGGTCAGTACAATTATAGAAAGCTGAAATCTTTGCAATTTTTAGTCATTAGCAGTTTAAATAACTGCGGAAAAGCTGAAAGCTTAAGAAATTATTTTCGGAAATCGTAAAACAGAGATATTTACGAGTTTAAAATAAAGAAAATTATAATTAGTCATATGAAAATTGAACTGTGTTAATACTTAGCATATTTCCTAGTTTTTAAAGATTAGATATATTCATAATAGTGCTCGCAAACAAAATTCAGAAAAGCATCAGAAACTCCAGAAATGCTAAAATATGTTGATGCTTAAAAATCATTCACACACACAACCAAACGAAACAGTTTCAGGCATGCTAAAACAGAGGGAATGATTGAAAAGAAATATTCGCTGTATGCGTGAGCAAATTTATTGAAATTTGCTAGTCTCTCCTTGAGGACGCATTTTGCACTCATTTCGTTTCTTCGTTTCCCTTGCGGACCGACCGCTTCCGTTTGGCGTTCGAGTAAATTTGGCTGATTCGGCCTCTTGTTATTCTTTCTCTATGGTTCCACTCAATGTACTTCACGATCAGCAGGGTGTTCATGTGAGGTGGTTGTGAGGTGTGGCGAGGCCCACGCTCTGTGTCGAGGCGCAGAAAGAATGCGGACGGAGAGCCGCTCTTTCCAGCTCGTATCCGCATTGCGGTTGTCGGCTTCTCTTCTTCTAAGCATGACGACGGACAGACAGGTTCCGTAAAGTGCCGTGATCGAAGTTTCTAGAAGAATTTTTTTTTCTATGAACTTCGCATCATGCCATCCTACGGAACTTGCAAGGAAAGTCGCGACTGGAATGAGCGAGGCAAACCACTTTTCTTTCTGTAGCTTCGAGACAGTGCGTGGTCGACAGAAACAGTCAGTCGGAGATGAGTAGTTGAGAGTCGCTCAAGTTGTGTGGAAGTTGTTCACCGGCAATCCTCATGGAAGATTGTTTTTATGGCAAGAATTTTTGAGTAAAATTTAATGTAGTATTTTAAAAACTATTAGCAATTAAGCTTAAATTGTTGCGATAGTAAGAATTCATTGTATGATTGTATTAAAGTTTTCTGCTGCGAAAATTGGGAAAAATTTTGTGTTTCGTGGCTTTCTGAATGCTGACGTCAGTCGCCATTATTGAAAATCAGCAAACTCTGAAAAAAACCAACATGATGATCATTCTTGATATAAGAAACACTAAGAAAAAAAACATCGAGTAACATGAAATGTAAAAGTTTGGCGTCGATGTATCGGAAAAATGAGAAATAAATTTAAATTAATTAAAATTGAAGTTAATCTAAGTTGAAGCAGCACTAATCCAAAGGAGCAATCGAAAAACTTGAAAGTTAATTAAAGTGACTACAATAAAAAAAATTTGTTGTAAAAGAAAAAATATGAAACGAGAAATAAATATATATATATATATATATGTATAAATAACAACACATGATTGAAGAATTAAAGGGATTGGCGCAACAAATGCCGACGCGCCAACCAAGGTAGGGTGGGTACAGAAAGGGGAAGGGAAACAAAACCTACTCCTCCCCCATCATCCTCTCGTCTCTCTCCCTCATACTTCAACCGAACCTTCGCGTACTAATTCTTTTTTCGTGGTACGTTTGTTCAGCCGCCATCAATTTGATATCGATCGCGAGTGGATATCGTCGTGTAGATTTGTATTATCGGTCTTGTCTATGGCACTAGAGCCAAAGTAAGCCTCAGCTCCTTTCTGTTTTTTTTTTGTAAGTGAGGTATAAAGACACTGTCGGGGTTGTTGAAGAACCCCCCACTTTCCCTAAGCACGGCCGGACGAGCTGAGCTGCCCTGACAGTGGTATTTTTTTTCGTCTTTTGAATTTTTTTTTATTTTTGTTCATTTAGTTTGCCGCGTACTCAGCATAGATTAGTAGATGAGACACTCGAAAATGTCCCTTATACACTAATGCATTTTTGCTGGAATTGCACTGATACAATGAAAGAAAACTTTGATTCGCTGCAAAAAAAGTGTAGCCTCGCCGTAAAAAAGTGTAGCCTCGCCGTAAAATAATGTAGCCTCGCCGCAAAAATTTTGTAGCAAGCACTGATGGAAAATTTATTTTAAGGGGTTGTTTATCGAAACGTCAAAATAAATAATTATAAATATTATGTGAAAAACATGTATAAAACATAGTTTTAATGTTAATAAATATATTCTATAACATTTTACACAGCATTTTCTAATTTTCTTGGTTATATTTCCTATAAATGCAGTCGGTAATCAAAACTTTTTTGTTATAAATACACAATTAAGCGCCTAATTGCGAATGTATTTTAGAATGCTGTTAGCAGAATAGTATAAATGAAACTAAATACAAATTATTACAAAATAGTTGGAAATTATACGTTATTGGCCTAGTTGGGGCTCCAAACCCCTTTAGCACATACGGTTGCACTGTTAAGAAATCGTACACATTGATTGATAAAGAAACAAGAACAACAATGTGGTACCTCTCACGTATTGTATACGTGAGTTCAACATACCAAACAATCAAATGTCAAACCGATTTTTTGAAGCGGCGAATAGCGAGTGTCACATCTAATAATCTATGGTACTCAGTACAACGAGTATATATTGTAAAGAGATTTCATGAGATCTTACTCGTTGTTTTCAAAAAAGATTGGGTACGGCGTTAAGGTCGCTGCAAAAATGAAGCGCTAAAAAAATGTCGACAGAGAACTTACGGCAGAAACTACGTGTTTGTGTGTAGGTTCGAAGCAACGCTCGTAGCAAAGCAGAATTGTATTCTCGCTTTAAGAGTGAATAGCACACGAACATCAGCTATTAGTTTATTAATGAGTGGAAAGAAATAGGAAGATTATTGAAATTGAAAGAATTCGACTTTGTTTTCTTTGCTTGCAATAACAAAACAAAGGCGTCAGTCCGTCTGTCCACGAAGGTTGAATTGCATTCTGTTTATGATTTTCGGGCTTCTGATCATTTCCTAAATTTTTACATTTTTAGCTTCTGGACACTTTCGGCTTTTCGGTTTCTTTTCTTATTTGAGCATTGTGGGCAAAATAAAATTTGTATTAATTTCTTCGGATTAGATTTTTTATATTTATTATGTCTCTTTGATTAAAACTTAATAGTTTGATTACTTTTATTAATAGTTGAATTTAAATTTTTTTTTTAACTTTTGTGCTTATAGTAATTAATCATCAATTTGGCTGATTTTTGCTTAAGATAATTAGAAACGCTAAAGTATACTTACCATAGTTTTGACTAAAAATTGAAGATAAGTAACCAGGAATAAATTAAATAAAAAGTCGCTTATGTCAATTTTCGTTTTATAGGTATGTAAATATAGTATATTTCAGTTTTTGTATGTGTACATTAATAAACTATGAATTTCATTAGACATATTAGCTAAAAACATAAAGATAAAAATTTTGAAATGTAGCAATTAATGTGAAAATTTCTTCATTTTTAAACTATGCTTTTCCTAATTTATTTTTCTTTTTTCTGTTCTTTGTAAAGATATTACATTTCCTAATTTTTCTTTTAACCATCTGGCATTTTTCCTAATTAAAACTACGACTAAAAACTCTAATATACATTTTCTATGCTCGTAACAATCATTAGCTCTGTCGAACCAATTTGGAGTTTCTTGCAAGCAATGTTCAATTATCCTTTGCCTCAAATTAGCTAGGTGACAGCTCTCCTCAAATATAGTTTTAAATATTTGAAAATGTATTTTACAATTTTCGAAAAATTCTGTGGAAGGATTTTTCAGAAGAAGTTCATGCTCACTATAATTTTTAATTTCAATGAAGGAGTCCATATCGCCGACCAAAGGGTCTATGTCGATCAAGTGTGTTTTACAAAGGTCACACTGTATCTTCCTATCCAGTTTGTTCTTAAGTCCGTATCCTGAAAAATAGCGTCCAGCGTCCGTTTCTACAGTGGTTAGCGAGGTAAATGAAGCTTCTTTCTCACGGAAGGAAGATTCATTTAATGAAGCTTCTTTCTCAGAAAAAAAAGATTTATTCAGTTCTGGGGTGCAATTCGTTTCAGCGACACTACAATTTGGATCACTTTCGGGTTCAAAATTCCAATCTAACATCAAATCATCGTCATTTTCACAGTTTTGGTTCCTTCCGTGATATTGGAAGGAAATAAATTTCATTGACAAAACCCTTGCGGTTAGATACTGAACTTCTCTTACGGACGGACAAGTGTTGCTACCAAGCTTTGATCTTAAAACTGAAAAAAAGTTTTCTAGAGAATCTTGATTAAAACGGCCTAGCATAACAAAGGAAATTTCCGGGTTTTCAAACAGATCATCAATTAAATTGAGCATAGATGTAAGCGTAAATATTAAACCTTTTATGCATGGATTAAGTTTATTACTTCGGAGTTTTAAAGTGCGTACAAACGCTATAAAATTCTCAATTTTCTCGACTTTGAGATTCTTTCTTGTTACCGGATGTTTGTTTACGTTTTTATCAAGAAAGGATTTGCTGTTGCAGAGGTCGAAGCCATCATTGAAAATTTTAATGAAATTAACAGTAGCTTCTGCATTTTTTATATTTTCCTCTTTCTTTATAAGGTTTTTATTCAAGCAATGTTGAATGCACGAAGCTACTGAGTTGCTCAAAACCTGTACCGCTAAACGCACACGCATTTTATCAAATAATCTCGGATAAATATGCTTATCTGAGATTTTCGGCATAAGTCGAATTGTGTTAAGCTTATCGACTTGGTAAGCTTCTTTTATTACTCCCCAATTTGCATCACCTTTTTCAGTTGAAATAGTTTCTTTGAACAAAGTATTTCGTATACTTTTAAATAAGTGGCAATAGTCGTACATGATGTATATTTTTTTACCACAGTACAAAATATAGTTCTGGCTAAAATCCTTTGTCATCCTTTTAAAGCAGGATATATTCGGGGCCCCTTGATCAGAAATTATTGCCCTTAGATCAAAACCGCAGTCTAAAACAGCAGAAATGGTTGCCTGCAGAAGTTGGAAAAGTGTCCCACCTAAACATTAAGTACATATTACAAACTAAAATACAGGAAAGTTATTCGGCATACCATCAACAATGCCTCCCATGCAATAGAAACTGTGGACAAATTTCCAATTCTCGGTTATACCTCTCACCATAAATACCAATAATTTATTTGCGAGGACTTTCTTACGGCTGTATCCTCCAAGATCTTCAAATCCATCGATGACGTCGTCTGCAGCGTTATATTCGAGCTCAGTGCTTAGCAATACCTCATCCATTATAAGGATGCACATTTTTCCTTTCGTTGACATGTTGGTAGCCAATTTTGAAAAACGAATATTTAAACTGGGATTGGGTCCTGGCCGAACAATTTTTATAGGCCGCCATCTCCAAAGGGATGTTAAACTCGGCATGTTAAATTTAAGTTCATCGCGCATAAACATATAAGCCTTGCTTGAATGAAAATTTATCAGTTGGAATAAATTCCTTTGTTCGGCTGAATATTCACGAACTCTTTTATTTGCTACAATAAGAGCAGCAAGCTCTTCAGCAACATTTGTAGGAGTGGATGCGAACTTCGCCTTTTTCAGCCCCTCAATTTCACTTTTCAATTCATCTACTTCTTTGTGTAATGATTCTACTTCATTTTTTAAGGAAATTACTTCCTTTTTAGTTTCGGAATGTTTTTCTCTGTAAAATGCAGCAATTTTAGTAAATTTGTGACAGTTTTCGCAAACAATTTCTGAATGTTCCTGCATTTCTTCATTTGGAAAAACATCATTATCATTTTGCATGCTTATAAGGCCATGTTTGGGAAAGGCACTCTTTTTCAACTTTTTTAAACCTAAATCATTCTCTTCGAAATGAGCGCCACAAATATAGAGGGTCTTATGGCTTACATCGCCTTCTTTTAAATTGCAAGCATCAAGCCACTCTCGGCGTCGATGTGATGAACTTGGAAACTTGTAAATTTTTTCAACGTTTGAATCATTTTTACATTCTTCAATACAACATCTTTTTACTCTGTTATATCCAACAACTGGTAAGTGGATGTCATCATCATCGTGACCTTATGAAAACGAATACGGATACGATTGACGAAGTTATACACATGTATGCATATATAATTTAATGATCATAACTGATTTCATTATAACTATTAGAAACTTACCTAACTGTAAAGTTGGATCTGAACCTAACTTAATTCTTCTCGAACCGCAACATGATGAATCAAAATGCTTAACACATACTCTGGAGCGGGTATTAAGATTCGAATAGGTTAGTTTAAGGTTCTCACACCAGATCTTTGCCAAACATTTCTCCTTTGGAAATCTACGCAATTCTGTTGTACTACCGCAATCGTTCACTACACATTTTAAAGTACTCATGTTGAATAATTTAAATTACACACAATCGCAAAACTTATTATCAATCAAATAAGGTATAATAGGTCAATCAAATCAAAGGACTCTCACGAAATAAGACGATCAACTGACACAATAATGTGGATAGCAATAAAAGTTCTCAATATACATAAAAATATTTGAATAACGGTACTACGTAACGGTTCAAACTGTGGTACAAACTGCAATCTTAAATAAAAAAACCTTACCATACTTATTTATGTATTGTGATGGCCCAATGTCGAGTGCGAATTGCACCACACAAACTATCTTGTTAGAATTAGTGTTTTAGTATTACAAAAGAATGAATTTAAATTTAAATGAATATATTAAACTTGAAGTATTTTCCTCGCGTAAGCTTAGGTTAAGTTTCCAGTGACCCTGTATTGAAACACATTGTATTGAATATGCATAAGATTAGAATATGTATAAGAGTAGCGTATAAGAGTAAGTTAACTAATCAACTGAGGAGGGCGGAGCCAATAGTTGAAAAACCACTATCGAAATCATCACATGAGCACGAACGACACAGAACAAGAAACAAGAGAAACGGAGAACAGTAACACACGGGAAATGGAACATAAGCGGAGACTAGGCAAGAAGACGGATTGCGATCATTCTCTTGGTGGTCGACCGGCGGACAGAACACAACGTTTCCTTTAGCGAGCTCCCGAGCACGGACATCAGACAAGGTAACAGAATACATAGAGTGCAAGGTAGACATTTTGATATACAGTGTAGAGGTTAGATTCGCGATCATATCGATCATAATCAAATCCGTGATTTACTCGCAGAGTTAAGAACAGCGTAAATTTACGCCGCGTCATAACAATATATCGTTGACTGGATGCGCGGCCCTCCCATCCGCTCAACAATATATTTACGTTAGACTTGCTCGCAGGGATAAGTACAGTTTAAATTTACTACGCGTCATTACAATATATCGTTGACTGTACTGGTGACACGCGCGGCGTTCCCTTGTCCCATTACAGTAGTCGGATGCGCGGCTCTCCCATCTAACAATATATTTACGTTAGATTTACTCGCACGATCAAGCACAGTTTAAATTTACTCCGCGCCAGTACAATATATCGTGCTACAACGACGAGCGGCACAGTGGTTTCGGTGTAACAACAAAAGGTGGGCAACATGGAACCTATTTAAACGGGATTTTCTGCAGTTTTTTCTACCGCCCCGTTTCTTCGAAAGACTAGACGACGACATACGGCAGCGGCAACAGGGACCACGAGAGTCTTTCAAAGAGTACGTTGTGTCGTTACAAGGTTTGATGCGACACGCGAATCTAAGCGAGGGTGAACAACTGGACCGTATATACCGTAACAGCTACCATGAACTACGGTTGTACGTCAAGCGAAGCGAATTCAACCGACTAGAGGAACTGGTGAACCTCGTCGGTGATTGGGAGAATCTAAGGATGGACAAACAGAGCCACGCTCCGCATAGACCGCAGCGCACGGAGGAAGTTTCGGCTCGCGGAAATGGACGAAGCCACGAACTTCATCGTCAAGTTGTCGATGACAACACACACGTAAGAAATCCGCACGGAGCGTGCAGACGATGTGGACAAGGAGGTCACGTCGCACGGGAGTGTCGAATGGAGGCACTAATATTTTGCTGGGAGTGTGGACTCAAAGGCGTCAGGACACGAGAATGCTGTCGCAAGCAGAACGTAGTGGCAGACACACTGTCCCGACAACCCGCTAGAGAAGTGTGCGCTCGGATCACAACTAAAATCAATTCACGGAGCACATGGTGGGAGCGCAAAATCAAGGAAGTTCAGGAGCAACCAGAAGAGTTCCCTGACTATCGAATCGAGAATGGCAACCTATATCGGCATTGTACCGACCAAGATCAGAGCCATTGGAGACTGTGTGTGCCAGAACGTATGCGTACGGAGGTTATCCAAGAAAACCATGACGCGCCAACGGCTGGACATTTAGGAATACGTAAGACGGCCGCGCGTCTTACACAGAGATATTACTGGCCAGGGATGTATCGCCAAATCAGCAAGTACGTCCGCCAATGTAAGACTTGCCAGCGTTACAAGTCATCGCAACAGAAACCCGCCGGTGAGATGTTGACTCACCATGCCGAGGAACCTTGGAGCACCGTGACAGCCGACTTCATAGTTCCGCTACCCAGATCGACCCACGGCAACACGGCACTGTTAGTTTTCACCGACAAGTTCTCCAAGTGGGTTGAACTGGTCCCGTGTCGTGCAGCAACACAGGAGGTACTCATCAGGGCGTTTCGGGAACGCATCCTCGCCCGGTTCGACGTACCGAAGTTCTTCATATCGGACAACGGTGTGCAGTTCACTAGTAAAGCATTTCAGCGGTTCGCACAGGAGCTTCGAATGCAACATCGCTACACAGCACCCTACACACCGCAAGAGAACCCGACGGAGCGGACGAACCGAACAATCAAAACGATGCTATCGCAATACGCTGGGTCCAAGCAAACGAAGTGGGACGACCTGCTACCCGAGCTTAGCTTAGCATTCAACAGTAGCCGATCAGAGTCGACAGGGTATAGCCCCGCATTCTTGGTTCAAGGGAGAGAACCACGTTTGCCGAACGCACTATTTGATCGCGGAATCGCGGGCACTGGACATGCGACAAACACACCAGCGGAACATGCAGAGCGCATTCAAAAGGCCTTTTCAATAGCAAGAGAGAATATGCGCCAAGCCGCTCACAGACAGGCCAAACACTACAACTTGCGAAGGCGGAAATGGGCGCCACAACTGGGCCAACAGGTCTTGCTTAAGCAGCACCCGCTGTCTAAAGCCGTGGATAAGTTTGCAGCAAAACTGGCGCCGCGGTATGATGGGCCATTTGAAGTGGTTGAATTTGTCTCGCCAGTGATAGTGAAAATCCGCCGATCGGATGACAAACATCCACGCACAGCGCATATTGCAGAGCTAAAGACGTATCACCCCAGCGATAGCGACCGAGACCACACAGCAAACAGCCCCACTAGATTCTCGCCAAATGGCCGAGTAGCTTGCCAAGTAATTTCAAGGAATGCGCGTAACCGCAGCGTGCAACATAGGTACAGTCGAGCAACAGCCGCGAAATCAACGAATCGCAACAGCGACAATCAAACGAATCGCTCCACTAACGACCTCGTCTTAGCAGCGAAACACGATAGCCAACATAACAACAGCCGGAAAATAGTAGAAAAGTCAGCCGAACACAGCAGCAAGAGTCAAAGAAACCGCACCAATAGCAACAACATCTTTGAATCGAACCACAAGAGTCGAGCAGCAGCAGCAAAGACAGCCGAACACAGCAGCAAGAGTCAAAGAAACCGCACCAATAGCAACAACATCTTTGAATCGAAACACAATAGTCGAGCAGCAGCAGCAAAATCAACAAACTACAACAACAACAGTCACATGAATCGTTCCATGAACAGCAGCGTGCTAGCAACAAAACCCAACGATCACAATAACAGCATGCACACAGCATCAAACAGCAGAAAGCAGAGAAATAGTAGACACGCTCATCATGGTTCAGGGCGCCGTCACAGAGTCATCCGCGAAATTAACGGCAGGAGATACCGGATCCAGGTTGGGAAGAACGGAACCGCGACGTGGAACATCCTTCCGTCCCCGAAGTAGGAGGAGACTGTGATGGCCCAATGTCGAGTGCGAATTGCACCACACAAACTATCTTGTTAGAATTAGTGTTTTAGTATTACAAAAGAATGAATTTAAATTTAAATGAATATATTAAACTTGAAGTATTTTCCTCGCGTAAGCTTAGGTTAAGTTTCCAGTGACCCTGTATTGAAACACATTATATTCAATATGCATAAGATTAGAATGTGTATAAGAGTAGCGTATAAGAGTAAGTTAACTAATCAACTGAGGAGGGCGGAGCCAATAGTTGAAAAACCACTATCGAAATCATCACATGAGCACGAACGACACAGAACAAGAAACAAGAGAAACGGAGAACAGTAACACACGGGAAATGGAACATAAGCGGAGACTAGGCAAGAAGACGGATTGCGATCATTCTCTTGGTGGTCGACCGGCGGACAGAACACAACGTTTCCTTTAGCGAGCTCCCGAGCACGGACATCAGACAAGGTAACAGAATACATAGAGTGCAAGGTAGACATTTTGATATACAGAGTAGAGGTTAGATTCGCGATCATATCGATCATAATCAAATCCGTGATTTACTCGCAGAGTTAAGAACAGCGTAAATTTACTTCGCGTCATAACAATATATCGTTGACTGTACTGGTGACACGCGCGGCTTCCACGTGTCCCATTATAGTAGTCGGATGCGCGGTCCTCCCATCTGCTCAACAATATATTCACGTTAGATTTACTCGCAGAGTTAGGAACAGCGTAAATTTACGCCGCGTTATAACAATATATCGTTGACTGTACTGGTGACACGCGCGGCTTCCACGTGTCCCATTACAGTAGTCGGATAAGCGGCCCTCCCATCCGCTCAACAATATATTTACGTTAGACTTGCTCGCAGGGATAAGTAAAGTTTAAATTTACTCCGCGTCATTACAATATATCGTTGACTGTACTGGTGATACGCGCGGCGTTCCCTTGTCCCATTACAGTAGTCGGATGCGCGGCTCTCCCATCCGCTCAACAATATATTTACGTTAGATTTACTCGCACGATCAAGCACAGTTTAAATTTACTCCGCGCCAGTACAATATATCGTTGACTGTACTGGTGACACGCGCGGCCCCCACGTGTCCCATTACAGTAGTCGGATGCGTGGCCCTCCCATCCGCTCAACGATATATTCACGTTGGACGGACATAACACGACGCTAGACTCAGAGACGAACGTGCCAACCACACCAAGCCAACGATACGGAACTCAGAGCGCGTGCGGATCCTCCTCCTCCTCCTCCTCAGCATCGTTAGTAGTCATACCATTAAGAAGGAAATTATATCATTGGATCAGAAGACAATAAAGGAATTGTATTTTAACAGAAGTCCACACAGTGTATAAATTTTTCTGTGACGAACCTTGGACGTACGGCGAGCTAATCCGTGCGTAACTCCGGAAGAACCGGGTAACTTCGTTACAGTATTTATGTATATATTAGAGTTTTTAGTCGTAGTTTTAATTAGGAAAAATGCCAGATGGTTAAAAGAAAAATTAGGAAATGTAATATCTTTACAAAGAACAGAAAAAAGAAAAATAAATAAGGAAAAGCATAGTTTAAAAATGAAGAAATTTTCACATTAATTGCTACATTTCAAAATTTTTATCTTTATGTTTTTAGCTAATATGTCTAATGAAATTCATAGTTTATTAATGTACATATACAAAAACTGAAATATACTATATTTACATACCTATAAAACGAAAATTGACATAAGCGACTTTTTATTTAATTTATTCCTGGTTACTTATCTTCAATTTTTAGTCAAAACTATGGTAAGTATACTTTAGCGTTTCTAATTATCTTAAGCAAAAATCAGCCAAATTGATGATTAATTACTATAAGCACAAAAGTTAAAAAAAAAATTTAAATTCAACTATTAATAAAAGTAATCAAACTATTAAGTTTTAATCAAAGAGACATAATAAATATAAAAAATCTAATCCGAAGAAATTAATACAAATTTTATTTTGCCCACAATGCTCAAATAAGAAAAGAAACCGAAAAGCCGAAAGTGTCCAGAAGCTAAAAATGTAAAAATTTAGGAAATGATTAGAAGCCCGAAAATCATAAACAGAATGCAATTCAACCTTCGTGGACAGACGGACTGACGCCTTTGTTTTGTTATTGCAAGCAAAGAAAACAAAGTCGAATTCTTTCAATTTCAATAATCTTCCTATTTCTTTCCACTCATTAATAAACTAATAGCTGATGTTCGTGTGCTATTCACTCTTAAAGCGAGAATACAATTCTGCTTTGCTACGAGCGTTGCTTCGAACCTACACACAAACACGTAGTTTCTGCCGTAAGTTCTCTGTCGACGTTTTTTTAGCGCTTCATTTTTGCAGCGACCTTAACGCCGTACCCAATCTTTTTTGAAAACAACGAGTAAGATCTCATGAAATCTCTTTACAATATATACTCGTTGCTCAGTACTCACACACCCCATACGTTACATGGTCTTTACTTTAATTATGCTACAGTATGCGAGACTGTGGTTACACTACACCCTCACCCTTAAGAGGAAAATTAGGGGATGAAATTCACTAATTTTTCTTAACTGTAACATATTGTATGATTTTTGGTATTATATATATTTAACTTATGTATGTGTATGTTTGTATCCTTATGCTAATGTTTGGTAAGGTTTTAATTGATTATTATGTACTTCTTTTGTTTTGCCATTGTAATCTATTGCTGTATTTACACCGTTTCTACTTAATATTTTATATGGGCCTTTGTATGGGACTTCGTTTTTTCTTCTATTATTAGTTTTTAATAATACTAAGTCTCCTATTTCTAGCTTAAAGCATAGAGAAAGAATAACAAGAGGCCGAATCTTAAACAAAAATATTTGCCACTGGCTATCCAGTACTAGATCTTTTTTTCACTCATTGCTGAGTGTGTTCTCTCTTCTATTGCAAATGCTAATGTGTTTTCATTCATCGTCTGAGCATTTCTTTCCTATCCACTACTGAATCGATGATGGATTACTGAATGCTTCGCTCTCTCCACTATCCCCATTACACGTGTTTGTGTGTTTGCACTGATGCTCTGAGAATTTGGTCAACATAGTTCTGGATCGTATACAGATTTTTGAGTCTTTCGCACTCTTCTCTTTTGTATTGCAAATGCTAATGTGTTTTCATTGATGCTCTGAGAATTCGCTCATACCCAGTTCTGGATCATGTGAAGATTTTTGAGTGTTTGGCTTTTTTTGCTTTTGCTTTCGTACTCTGAGAATTTTTTCTGTCCACTACTGGATCGTTTACAGCTTGTTGGTGTAATTTCATTTCTTTTTACATCTTCCCTATTCGTCATTTTGTCATTATTGATTCTTTATGGAGCAAATGAAGAAAGTCTGTATGTATGTCGAAGGAATATATATGAATACATATTGATAATTTTGTGCTTTGTCATTTCTGGACATTATTTTGTTTGTGTTTTTTATAATTAGTTTCTTCGTATGGATTTGTATGTTTGTACATTTGTTTTTGCTTTCTTGTGCTTAATGCTTACGCCTAATGCTGCAATTTTACATTAGAAATTCGATGAAGGAGGTTTGGACGACTTTCTTGATCAGTACAATTGTGCGAAACTAAAATTTTTGCAATTATTTGTAGTTAGCAGCTTATATAACTGCGGAAAGGCTGAAAGCCTTAAGAGATGATTTTCGGAAATCGTAAAACACAAATATTTACAAGTTTAAAATAAAGACAATAATAATTAGTCATATTAAACTTAAACTGTGTTATTATTTAGCATATTTGCTAGTTTTTAGAGATTAGATATATTCATAATAGTGCTCCTGTGAAGATTTATTTTTTATAGGGCTTTTTTGAACCCAGCATGCCGACTCAAATAAATCGATAGTCATCGCAAACAAAATTCAGAAAAGCATCAGAAACTCTAGAAATGCTAAAAAATGTTGATGCTTAAAAATTATTCACACACACAACCAAACGAAACAGTTTCAGACATGCTAAAAGAGAGTGAATGATTGAAAGGAATATTCGCTGTATGCGTGAGTAAATTTATTGAAATTTGCTAGTCTCTCCTTGAGGACGCATTTTGCACTCATTTCGTTTCTTCGTTTCCCTTGCGGATCGACCGCTTCCATTAGGCGTTCGAGTAAATTTCGCTGATTCGGCCTCTTGTTATTCTTTCTCTATGCTTAAAGTGAGTAGTGTTATTTTGTGTATTGTTGCTTATTCTTCTATGTTTAGCTTTTATAAGTAGTTCTTGGGCTTTAGTCAACGCGTAGCGTAGTCTTGTTCTCAATTCATTTGTGTAATTATCAAAATCGTAAATTTTTCTATTAGGACTAGGATCAATTGCGGTTGTGGTTGCGTTCTAAAGAACCTATTGTTTGGTGATGATATGGTGTTGAGAATGTTTGTTTGATCTTTAAAAGTGTGCATATATTTGTCATCAGTTCGTTCTTGAATTCTATCCCGCAGTCAGATTTAAGTGTCTTAAAATGTCCGTATCTTAGTATGAACTGGTCTACAAGTGTTTTTGCTGTTGTGTGAGCGTCTTTGGTTGGCATGGGGTATGCAATTACAAATTTTTTTAATTCACATTGCAGTGTTAGTATGTAGCGCTAACCATTTGAGATCCTCAAGGGTCCGACGGTGTCTACTGAGATTATTTCGAAGCTGTTACTTAGGGTGTCTGTCAACGTAAGGGGTTCTTTTATGTGTGTAACTTGTTTATTTTTGGCACAAGTGTCGCAATACGATATGAATTTCTTTATCATTCTGTTCATGTTCTTCCAAACAAATCTTTGTTTTAGTTTTAGAATTGTTTTTCTAACAACTATGTGTCCTGCGCCGTGAAATTCGTTTATGAGTTTGTATTTCATTATATCATCTGATATTCGTTTTGGTGAATTGTAAATTAGTATTTTTAGCTGAGGACTTTTATGAAGACTTCTGTTTTTTATTATTCTTTTATACGCGACTTTTAATTCTTCCTTTGTAAAAAATTTTAAATATTTTGTCATCACTGGCAAGTACTAATTCTTTTATATTTTCTTTATTCATTGATGATATCAGTTTTTTCAGTATCGAATCTAGTTTCGCTCAATTTTCACTGTATCTTGCATGCATGCTTTTATCAATGTAAATATTGTTAGCATTTAGTTTCTTCAGTATCGGAACTGGTTCCGCTGAATTATCGCTAAATTCTATTTGTACTATATCCTTTCCAATGGATATGTTTGTATTCGCTTTGTTGTCATTATTAATTATGAAATTAATTTTTTGTAACATTCTTAACGTCGCTCAAGGAAGTGCATTCCCTTATGTGAAGTTGATCAGGCTTCGGGGATGTGCATTGTTCCTTATTGAGTTCTTTATTGTCCTTTTGTGTGTTTTGTTTCGCTTGCCTCTAGCTCTCTGTTGCTCATGCCTCTTGTTACAATTAGTGTTCTTTTTGCTTTTGCGTCTGTTTCTGTTGGTATCATCTGTTTTAATGTTGTTGAGTCTACTTGTATTCTTGTAGCGCGTCGGCGTTTGTATTCATTTTACCTTGTTTATATATGATTTTAAAATCATAATCACTTAAATCTAAACGTATTCTTGTCATTTTTGATGAAGGGTTTTTATGTGAAAATAATGATATTAATGGTCTGTGGTCGGTGACGACAATGAATTCAGTGCCGTATAAATAAGGTTTGAAATAGTTTATTCCCCAATGAATTGCTAGAAGTTCTTTCTCTATCATGCTTCTGCAATGCTTTGCTGGCAAAGGAAATAGGCAAATCCTTTCCGATTTCGCCTTGTGAAAGGACTGCTCCTAGAGCATAATTTGAAGCGTCTGTGCTTAGTATGAATGGTTTGCTGAAGTCAGGATATTGTAGAATTGGTGGGCTTACTAGTTTTTCTTTTAATGTTTCGAAAGCTACCTGGCATTCGTTTGTCCATGTGAATTTAGTCCCTTTATTTAATAGTAAGTTTAGGCTTTTTGCTATGTTTGCAAAATCTGGTATGAATTTTCTGTAGTAATTGCAAAATGCAACAAAACGTCTTACTTTATCTGCATTGGTGGGTGTGGGATAATTTCTTATTGTGTCGTATTTTGCTGGATCTGTCTTTACTCCATCGCGTGTTATCAGATGTCCTAGGTAAACTACTTCGGAGAAATCTTCAAAAGATACCAGAAACTGGCATGCACGATTCACACTATGATGTGTGCCTACTGTGTACTAAACCTAACTCCTCTTGCGATGGGAGTGAGAGAGTCGAAGCAGTAATAAAACCATAATGAATAATTAAAGCTTGGAGTTCTTATATTGTTTTTTAGTTTTTTGGTTACGGCAATTTAAGTTTATTGTTGCTATGGTCTGTTCTCTAAGTAATGCAGTTCTGTCTGCAATTATGAGATACTGCTTTCACATTGCATTCAAATACACAGTTGATCCACTGTTTCATTGAATTCTTCACCACCTGAAGTATTATAATCTCAAAAAAGTAAAAAATTCAAGTTGTGCTGAATACTTATTTATTTTATTGAAAAGTTAATTGAATCGGTTTTATCTCTTTGCGTATGTGTTTGTTGGTCCTGAAAAGGACCGTTTCAGAATGCATTGCGGATCTATCCGCTTATGAATAGAATACTAAAAAAATGGTTTTTCACTTCGATTTTCACAAAACTTTAAAGCCATCCACTCAAAATTGGCTGCACACTGTCTAAAAAATTCTGAATTACGTCAATTGCTGGTGCATTGTAAGCAATGGAAGCATTGTTACCACGCAAGACCTTACGAAACGAAACGAAAGTTCGTCAAAGCCTTAGGGAATCAAACGTTTGAAATAGTTTCGACGACGCCGGCAGAGCAACTGAGAGGAACGATCGTTTATCGGGAATCAAGGCCTAAATTAAATAATGGATTTTAGAAGTTATATAAAGCAGTCATCGAAGTAGGCTTGTGCTTTGTAGTTCACTAAAGTGATCGATCATTTTAGTTCAATCAGCTGCAATGAACTAGTTCGTTCAGTTAGTTCAATTGTTATATCGGCATATGCTCAGCACTTTAAACAAACATTTGGATCTGAATCGAACATTTTGGTCCCAAACGAACCAAAAACGAACGAGAAAAAAGTTTCATTTTCCATTTTGCATTAATGTTTTGCATTAGGATTCATCCTAAAGGTACGGTCAAACAGAACGCGTTATTAACGCCACACCGGGCGTTTTGGCAGTTTTGTGAGTTGTAACACACACGTTCTTATGGCGTAAGTCAAACAGAAAACGCGCACCTCGGCGTAAACTCTAACGCGCACCCGGGCGTTTTTTCTGCCGAGTAGAGCGTTGTGAATTTTTACAGATTCTTGTATAAGTATGTGTGTATTTTAAGAGTATGAGTATAAAAATTTTTTGAACTGCAATTTATTGCGTTGCCATCTGTTGAGCTGTGAACACCTCATTTTGCGTTACACATTTTTATAATTCGTACACATTTTTTCGATTTGTGAAAATACGTCCAAAATTTGTCGCCATCATTCTCCAAATCCCTATATAAATATTGGAATTTACCAAACAGCTCTCTTGCTTCATTTATCTGGCTTATCCAATTGCGCCTTTTTTTAGCTCTCCTCCTTGCAAGTAACAGCAAGAGTAGTTCCTCTTCGGAGGACATATTTGATATTTACTTTACTTTTATTTACTTTCAGTAAGTATTTTTAATATGACGATGTTAATTTTTTGTACTAATGACACTTTTCCTGCACTAATGTTGTAACGAAGTTTTCTTGGCTGGGATATAACTCAGGGTGTCCAAGGTTCGTTAAAGGAAAGAATTTGTTTGTTTGGGACTATTTCACTTTTATTTTCCTTTACTCCAATGAAATTTTTACAGAAAGGCTATTTTTGCAAACGACGCTGAATTCGGGTGTGGGTAAATTCGGTGAGTAGCGTGTCTTCTCTTGTTGTGTGTGCGAGCGTTGATGAATCGGAGAGCGTTGCGTGTCTCTCTCGATGTATGCGTGTGCGCCGTCGAATCAGAGAGCGTTATGTGTCTCTCTCGATGTATGCGTGAGCGTTGTCGAATCAGAGAGCGATGTGTGCCTCTCTCGATATATGCGTGAGCGCCGTTAAATCAGAGAGCGTCGTGTGCCTCTCTCGAGGTGTGTGAGCGCTGTCGAATCAGAGAGCGCTATGTGTTTCTCTCGATGTATGCGTGAGTGCCGTTGAATCAGAGAGCGTTGTGTGCCTCTCTCGATGTGTGTGAGCGCCGTCGAATCAGAGAGCGATGTGCGCCTCTCTCGATGTATGCGTGAGTGCCGTTGAATCAGAGAGCGTTGTGTGTCTCTCTCGATGTGTGTGAGCGCCGTCGAATCAGAGAGCGTCGTGTGCCTCTCTTGATGTATGCGTGAGCGCCGTCGAATCAGAGAGCGTTGTTTTCCTCTCTCGATATATGCGTGAGCGCCGTTAAATCAGAGAGCGTCGTGTGCCTCTCTCGATATGTGTGAGCGCTGTCGAATCAGAGAGCGTTGTGGGCCTCTCTCGATATATGCGTGAGCGCCGTCGTATCAGAGAGCGTTGTGTGCCTCTCTCGATGTATGTGAGCGCCGTCGAATCAGAGAGCTTCTCGCTGGGTGTTGTGTGCGTGTGAAAGGTAGAGGCGGGAGATTCCTCAGGCCAAGGAGACTCAAAGTCTACCAGAACTGGCAAGAGGGAGAGCGGAAGGATTCTCTTAAACAAGGAGACTTAAAAGTCTACCAAAACTGCTAAGAGCAAGGAGGAGGGACGGAAGGATCCTCTTAAACAAGGAGACTTAAAAGTCTACCAAAACTGCCAAGAGGGAGACAAGGATTTCCGCACTTACCCGATTAGCTTCTGATGATGTTGTCTGCATCGATGCCGGAGACTGACTGACTGTCCGGAGTTGTTCCCTTGCCTTATATTTGTTTCTTATTGCATTTGTAGCGTGCTGTTCATGTGTCTTGACTTATCCGCCTCTCGCTTTCGCTCGCATGTTTGCTGTGTCTTTGTCGCTTCCTTCGATTTGCCTTTCGTCGTCGTTTGCTTACATTTTTTCTTATTCTATATTTACAGTTAGACAATTAAATTCTTATGCTTATAAAGTTTTAAATTCAAGGTTACAATGTTTATTTACTTAAATAGTACAAAATGAGATTTATTTATTCATTCTAAATTTCTATGGTTATTTTTATAGTCTTAAATCTACTATCAATAAAACATAAATCTTAAATCTTAATAAAACATAAACTTAAATATAAGAAAGGTTTTCAATTTGTGAGGGTGATATTTATCGTCCTCACATCCCCTCCTTACTTCCGGGAATGAGAAAGGCGTTGGCATTCTCGGCTCTTGCCAATGCGTTTTGTGACGATGATGTCACATTCCTCTGAAATTTTTCTAATAATAATAATGCGCAGTAGTAACGACGATGCGTATGCAGGTACAGTTAGGTAAACACACGCACAAATGTTGTTGTTGTTTTTGCGGCGTTATCTCTTTTGTCGTTGTTTGTTGTTTCGTGTTTCGGACAATTTGGTGCATTTCGTGGGACCAAAGTGCCGTTTTGCGGGGTAGCCTACAGCATGTTGTTTTCTTATTCTCGACGCTTCGTGTAATATGACGTTCTTGTTGTGTTTTTGGTGGCTTGGATTTTCATGCGCGTTATGAAGTGTGACGCTGATAAGAATTGAATTTGCGTGCGCAGTTAATACGTTTTGTTGCGATACCTCTCAGATTTGTTTCGAGTGTCTTTATATGGTGGTATGTTTTTAACTCGTTAACGTGGGCTGTTCTTGTTCGTGCGGTGTCGATGTTTTCTATCTCGACTATCACTGGTGAAATGAACCTTGTAATTCGATAAGGGCCGTCATATCGTGGTGCTAATTTCGCAGTGAATCCCTCACAGGCTTTGGAGAGATGGTGCTGTTTAACTAATACTTGTTGTCCAATTTCCGGCTGCCATTGTCTCCTTCGAAGATTGTAGTGACGGGCCTGGTCCTGTGCTGCTCGTTCCAGATTTAGTTGTACGATTCGAAATATTTCTTTCAATCGTTCGGCTCTAGTGTTAGGGTCTTGTATCGTTCGGCCAGTTCCAAATGTCGTCTCATTGTACAAGGTTTTTGGTAAGCGTGGTTCACGACCTTGATTTAAAAAAGCTGGGCTGTATCCGGTAATTTCAGAAACGCTCGTGTTGATTGCGAGTGAAACTTCTGGCAATGCGTCGTCCCATTTTCGTTGATCTCCTCTGCTGAGTTGCGCTACCATGGTTTTGATGGTCCTATTTACTCTTTCAGCGGCGTTTTCTTGCGGCGTGTAAGGTGCCGTGAATTGTTGTTTTATACCTAGCTCTTGTGTAAATCTTTTAAATTCGTTGCTGGAGAATTGGGATCCGTTGTCCGTAACTACTATTTTGGGTACTCCGTAAGGCGATAAAATTCGTTCCCTGAAGGCCTTTTTCACTGTGGCTGTTGTTGCTTTGCGTACCGGAATTATTTCTGTCCATTTCGTGAATTTATCTATGAAGACTAACATCATCGTATTGCCGTGAGTTGATCGGGGAAGAGGTCCCACGAAATCCATGCAAACTATTTCCCAAGGTTCGTTGGCTAGTTGCGTTAGCATGTGACCTGCAGGTTTTTGCTGGTTAGCCTTATAGCGCTGACAGGATGTACACTGTTTTACGTAGCGGCTGGCGTCCCGAAACATTCCTGGCCAGTAGTAGAGGTTGGCTAGTCGTGCTATCGTCTTGTGGATTCCAAGATGCCCAGCTGTTGGTGCGTCATGGTTCTCCCTCAGCACTCTCTCACGCATTGGTGTTGGGACGCATAGTTTCCATTCTACAGAGTTGTCGTTTTTACTTAGATTTGCGATATGCCGATAAAGCTGACCGCCTTCGATGACGTAATCTGGGAATTTTTCCGGATGCTGTTGTATCTCGGCAATTTTTCTCTTGATCCAGGAGCACGCGTCTTCATTGATGATGTCTGCCTGCGTTTGACGAAGTGTTTCCCGTGGTTGCCGTGAGAGTGCATCCGCTACTACATTGAGTTTTCCTTTTCGGTAGTGGACATCATATCGATATTGTTGCATTTCTAATGCCCATCGAGCAACGCGTCCTGAGGGATTTTCTATTGTGTTCAGCCATTTGAGCGCCAGATGATCGGTTATTATGGTAAATTCGTATCCTTCGAGATACTGTTTCATTTTCCGAATGCCCCATATTATTGCTAAACATTCTTTTTCCGTCGTGGAGTAGTTTATTTCGGCTCTGTTTAGCCGGCGACTTGCATATGCAATAACTCGGTCTTGTCCATTGATGTGTTGCGTAAGTACTGCTCCCAATCCGTGGTCGCTGGCATCGGTTTGTAGCGTGAAGCGTTTTGAAAAATCGGGGCAAGTTAGTACCGGTGCTTCAGTAAGTAAATGTTTTAGCTGCTCGAATGCCTGCTGTTGCTCAGCTTCCCATTTGAAACGGCAATCCTTTCTCAGTAGCTTGGTTAGTGGCTGTACGACTTTTGAAAATTCTGGCACAAAGCGTCTATACCAGGAAGCTATTCCCAGTAATCTGCGTAGTTCTCGTAAGCTGGTTGGTGGTTGTAATTCTTGTATGGCTGCTATCTTTTCTGGATCCGTGTGGATACCCTCGTTTGTAACCAAGTGCCCTAGGTACCTTATTTCAGTTTTAAAAAATTCACACTTGTCGTTGTTGATGTTTAGCTTTGCCTCACGCAGCCTCTGGAAGACATGGCGGAGATTGCGCATGTGGTCTTCTACGGATTTTCCTGTGACGATGATATCGTCTAGATACGCAAAAGCGTATGGTTCCAAATCTGGTCCGATCACGCGGTCTAGTGCACGTTGAAATGTTGCTGGTGCCGAATGGAGGCCAAATGGCATGACGCGCCATTGAAACAAGCCACGGCCTGGTACCGTAAATGCGGTATATTCCTTGCTTCCTGGTTCCATGGGTATCTGCCAGTACCCGTTCTTCAAGTCGATTGTGCTTATTAATTCTGCATCTCGCAGCTGATCCAGGATATGTTGGATCCTTGGTAAAGGGTATGCATCAGGAACAGATTTGGCATTTAGTTGCCTGTAGTCTACACACATTCTCCATTGGCCGTTCTTCTTTTTAACCAAGACAATGGGTGCACTGTGTGGGCTTTTTGATGGTTCGATTAGTCCCTTTTGTAGTAATTCGTCGATTTCCTTGTTTATGACTTCTTGCATTGCTGGGTTTCTTGGGAAGTAGCGTTGTTTAATTGCTCGCTCGTCGGTCATGGTTATTTTATGACAAGCGATGTTCGTGGGTCCTTTTACTTCTTCGAAGAGTTTCATTTCAGTTTCTATGAATTGTTTGATGGCTTCTTGTTCCGTCATTGCGTGGCTGCGGACTACTGAGCAGGCTGAGTTCTCGCGCTGTTCTTCCTTTGTGATAGTTAACCTGTGGCCGCCTAGTATTATCGTTGCTTGTGTATTTTGTAAGAAGTCAAGTCCGAGGATGAGGCTATCGATGGCCCTCGGGAGGATCAAGAGTGGCATCTGTGTCGTCTTATTCCCCATCTTGATGTTGACGTTTAACGCGGTTGTTGCTTTGGTTACTTCTCCGTTAGCCAGCCGCACCAATGTGGGCGCCGGCATTTGATTCCTTGTAGTTCGTAATGTATCCGCCAGTTGTTGATTGAGGAAACTTCGTGTGGCGCCTGTATCTATTGTTGCTGTTAGTAGTTTATCATCTATCGTGACGGTGGCTGCAATTCGTCCACTTTCTAGCTTTAAAGTTGATTTTGTGGAGGTACTATTTAGTGGGGACCCGTTCTGCCTCCTTAAGGACGAGTTCCGTTGGAGTTTTCCGCACGCTGGTAACGCTTACAACAGTCGATCGTTCGTACGCCCTGTTTTCCGCATTCCCAGCAGAATAACACTGGCGGTAACCGACAACTTTTACTATAATGACCTGTTCGCCCGCACCGTCGGCAGGCCGTTCGTGGGTTGAGATGTTGTTCCACAGTTTCAGCTATTCTATGTTTCTCTGCCGATGCTCCCGTTGTTCTGTGTTTTCGGAGTCCAGAGTACTCTTCTTGATGCATTCGGCCGGTGTTTCCTTTATGCGAGTGAGTTCTTGCAGCTTCTTCTAAGTTCAAACTCTGTACTTCCGTTGCTAAAGTTGTCAATTCGTCTAAGGAGGAGAAGTCTCTTCGCCGTATATACCAGGTATATACCGGTATTCTGTAAGGCTGTTGTCAAATATTCGCTCCAACTGTTCCGTTTTGTTGAAGTTGGCGTGTCGCATCAGGTCCTGGAGTGCGACAACATATTCCTTGAAGGGCTCATTAGGTCTTTGTCGTCGTGAGCGGATTTCGTCACCAAGTTTCTCGAAATATCGTGATGGTAAATAGAATTGAAGGAAGTCTTTTCTGAATGACTCCCAAGTTTTCCAGTGCTTGTTGTTATTTCGATACCACATTAACGCCTTGTCTTTGAGTAGCTCGGGCATTGCTCGTGGTAATAATTGTTGTTGAACGTTATATGTCGCCGCAAGTTCCTCAATTCTTTCTATAAATTCGATGGGATCGCGTCCTCCATCAAATTTGGTGGACCATTTCCGGATCTTTTCTATAGCCAGTCCATATCCTTCTGTGGCTATAACTCCTTTTGACGGTGTCGGTATCTCGTTGTTTACGGCCGGTGTGAATAATGTGCAGTCATCGGTGAATCCTAAAAGATTTGGTGATGGTGCTCGGCTCTTGTTGTATACATTTTCATAGATTTCTAACCGTCGTTGGATTTCCTCGCTGTGTTCTTTACGGTTTATAAATGCCACTAGTTGCTTCCGCATTCCTTCGACTGTTTCTTCTTCTTCCAAGCTGAGGTCCTTTAAGATTTTAGCCAGGTCTTCCTTCTTAGCTTTATAAATCCATGATGTTCCCGTCATTGTGTAGTTGTTAACTTAGTTTAATTGGTTGCAAAAATAATTAATGCGTGTTTCTGTAAATTGTCCCTGCTCGGGCGCCACCTGTAACGAAGTTTTCTTGGCTGGGATATAACTCAGGGTGTCCAAGGTTCGTTAAAGGAAAGAATTTGTTTGTTTGGGACTATTTCACTTTTATTTTCCTTTACTCCAATGAAATTTTTACAGAAAGGCTATTTTTGCAAACGACGCTGAATTCGGGTGTGGGTAAATTCGGTGAGTAGCGTGTCTTCTCTTGTTGTGTGTGCGAGCGTTGATGAATCGGAGAGCGTTGCGTGTCTCTCTCGATGTATGCGTGTGCGCCGTCGAATCAGAGAGCGTTATGTGTCTCTCTCGATGTATGCGTGAGCGTTGTCGAATCAGAGAGCGATGTGTGCCTCTCTCGATATATGCGTGAGCGCCGTTAAATCAGAGAGCGTCGTGTGCCTCTCTCGAGGTGTGTGAGGGCTGTCGAATCAGAGAGCGTTATGTGTTTCTCTCGATGTATGCGTGAGCGTTGTCGAATTAGAGAGCGATGCGTGCCTCTCTCGATGTATGCGTGAGTGCCGTTGAATCAGAGAGCGTTGTGTGCCTCTCTCGATGTGTGTGAGCGCCGTCGAATCAGAGAGCGATGTGCGCCTCTCTCGATGTATGCGTGAGTGCCGTTGAATCAGAGAGCGTTGTGTGTCTCTCTCGATGTGTGTGAGCGCCGTCGAATCAGAGAGCGTCGTGTGCCTCTCTTGATGTATGCGTGAGCGCCGTCGAATCAGAGAGCGTTGTTTTCCTCTCTCGATATATGCGTGAGCGCCGTTAAATCAGAGAGCGTCGTGTGCCTCTCTCGATATGTGTGAGCGCTGTCGAATCAGAGAGCGTTGTGGGCCTCTCTCGATATATGCGGGAGCGCCGTCGTATCAGAGAGCGTTGTGTGCCTCTCTCGATGTATGTGAGCGCCGTCGAATCAGAGAGCTTCTCGCTGGGTGTTGTGTGCGTGTGAAAGGTAGAGGCGGGAGATTCCTCAGGCCAAGGAGACTCAAAGTCTACCAGAACTGGCAAGAGGGAGAGCGGAAGGATTCTCTTAAACAAGGAGACTTAAAAGTCTACCAAAACTGCTAAGAGCAAGGAGGAGGGACGGAAGGATCCTCTTAAACAAGGAGACTTAAAAGTCTACCAAAACTGCCAAGAGGGAGACAAGGATTTCCGCACTTACCCGATTAGCTTCTGATGATGTTGTCTGCATCGATGCCGGAGACTGACTGACTGTCCGGAGTTGTTCCCTTGCCTTATATTTGTTTCTTATTGCATTTGTAGCGTGCTGTTCATGTGTCTTGACTTATCCGCCTCTCGCTTTCGCTCGCATGTTTGCTGTGTCTTTGTCGCTTCCTTCGATTTGCCTTTCGTCGTCGTTTGCTTACATTTTTTCTTATTCTATATTTACAGTTAGACAATTAAATTCTTATGCTTATAAAGTTTTAAATTCAAGGTTACAATGTTTATTTACTTAAATAGTACAAAATGAGATTTATTTATTCATTCTAAATTTCTATGGTTATTTTTATAGTCTTAAATCTACTATCAATAAAACATAAATCTTAAATCTTAATAAAACATAAACTTAAATATAAGAAAGGTTTTCAATTTGTGAGGGTGATATTTATCGTCCTCACAATGTTTCGATGAAATGTCCATGCCCATATAAATAAAAAGTATTTTTCCCTGAGAAATTTTTCATATCACATCAGAAAATTCCCTAGCGAAAGTGACAAATCCCATGCAATGAAATCATTTATTACCAGTACGGCATTCTACTATTCACAGACACGAACAGCTGACTTGTATAGTTGCACGCGGTGACGCGCTCTGTCTGACATACCAAGCGATATCTACGCCAGGCGGAGATTGATTAACGCGTTCTGTTTGACCGTACCTTTAGTTCAGTGGTTCGTTCCAACGTTTAAAGAACAACCACATTCAGTGCACAACTGCTTGCTGAAGAAAGAGGTGGTATGTCGCTTGTTTTGTGATTTGTCGCTTTTTTGTGATTTGTCGATTGACGTGTGTATTTCTTCAGCAAGTTCTTCAGTTGTTGCGTTTGTTGTTTTTAAATATGATATTTATTATTAATTTTTACAAATAGACAAATACAATTTTGTTAATTGTTGTTTCTTTTTTGCTTTATTTACTTTACTTTATTACTTTAATGGATGAAAATTTGTTATTTTTCGGAAAATAAAGTTAAAATAATATCTTACGAAAAATCAAAAATTTTTAAACTTATTAGTGTCTCCGTCATTATTTAAAACGCAATCCTTATTTAAAACTTATTTATACAAAAACTAATTTAAATTAAATTCCATTTGTGAAAATCTTAAGATATATTAAAATTAAAATATCTAAGCGTTTGAAAAACGTTTAAAAATGTGTCAAGTACATTTTTTGCTAGTCTTTTTCCTTTATTAAATAAAAACAGTTAACATATATTCACAATATTTATGTATTGTATTTCTCAGTACAAAGTTAGCTATATTCATATTTAATACTTGTATACTAATGATTATAATTGTGGTAATACATAGATATATGAAATACCTACATATATCATGTTGGCTTATTAGGATTTCAAATAACATTATGAAAGGAAAGCAAATAAAAAAATTATATCTTTCTCGATAATTTCGGACGTCGTCATTCAATCTTTATTAAAACTATGTTGAGCAATTCTGAAAAATTCTCAAAACAGTTGATTATAAATTTAACAAGCAAACACGTCACAGAATTGTATTGAAAATCAATAAGAAAGGCACTAAATTAAATCAATCGAACTAAATAACTGAATCAAAGTGGTCGGCAAAACTATTGCTGCGACCAGTAAAAAATATGTCTAAAAAATTGGTCTTTAACCTACATAATTTCGTTTTAAAAAAATATTTCAATGTTTTCTTATGTCGGATCAGATCTCTAATTCAAATCAGCGAACACGAATAAATCGCATGTTGTGCATGCTTGAAAACACATTTGCTAAAAAAATTTAAATTTCATTATAGGTTCTAAATTAAATGTGTCTCTTTCCATGTATTCATCAAAATGTTCAAGCGACAACACTGGCTACTAAGCTAAAGAAACGAATGAAAAGTTCTGCACTAAATTTTGGATTGTAGAAGGAAAAATTGAACTAACTGACCGAGTGAACGATGTTGAATCGAACATTTGTACTAAGTGTTGGATTGTAGAAGGAAAAATTGAACTAACTGACCGAGTGAACGAGTTGCATCGAACATTTGAACTAAGTGTTGGATTGTAGAAGGAAAAATTGAACTAACTGACCGAGTGAACGAGTTGCATCGAACATTTGAACTAAGTGTTGGATTGTAGAAGCAAAAATTTGAACTAACTGACCGAGTGAACGATGTTGAATCGAACATTTGAACTAAGTGTTGGATTGTAGAAGCAAAAATTGAACTAACTGACCGAGTGAACAAGTTGCATCGAACATTTGAACTAAGTGTTGGATTGTAGAAGCAAAAATTGAACTAACTGACCGAGTGAACGATGTTGAATCGAACATTTGAACTAAGTGTTGGATTGTAGAAGGAAAAATTGAACTAACTGACCGAGTGAACGACGGGAGCTGTGATTTGTGAACTGCGTCTCATAGTTCAGTCAAGTGAATAGTTCAATTGAACTAGGTCGTTCATGAACTACGCAACTCTACATCGAAGCAATCCTTTAACTTACTACTCCATAAATATTATTATTTTTATTATAAATCACTAGGTTTAGAAGAAAAGAATCAAGAATCAAAGAATCAAGAATTGTATTGAAAAATTTAGTTTTCACCATATATAAACAAAGGTGGTGAAGTTAGTCAATTGTTATTGAGTGGGTGTCGAAAAGAGTGTAAGAGCCCCATGATCTGAATTATATATTAACAATATGTATGTATTGAAAAATAAAACTATATTTAAATTCCCACATTATCACACTTTATATTTTAAATAAATAGGATAACAATTTCGCGTTTGCAACAGAATATTTAGACGAAAGATTATATTAAGTCAATATAGTTGAATTAAATTTGACAATGCTATGTAAAATTGTGAAAGTAACCATTTATTCTCATTATTTGGGAGTTCAAGTTGTATTATGTACGTGTTTTAAGCATAAAAAAAAAATATAATTTATTAATTATTTTATTTGACGTTTCTGCAACCAGCCCCCGTTAAATTAATGTTATAAGCGTTCATGGGAAAAATTTCACCACAGAGAAGTACAAATTTTTTGCAGCGAACTAACTTAATTTTAATGGTTAATTTTTATACCCTACACCTTAAGGTTGAGGGTATATTCACTTTCTACCGGAGTGTGTAACGCATAGAACTAGACAAGATAGGTAAGGAAAAGTATATATATTCTTGATCAGCATCACTAGAGTTCAAAATGAAATTTGGCAAAAATATTCGTTGCTATGTTGGGGTGTTTCGTATTGAAAATGGGCCAAATCGCCCAAGGACTACGCCTACTTTTTATATCGAGAGTGCAGGTACTTCGGTTTTGCCTATTAAAAAATGCCATATCAGCATCACTTTTTGAGAGAAGACAAGAAAATTTTATATGTAGGTTTAGACTAATGCTTCCAGTTAATATGCTAAATATGGGCGTGATCCGCCCACTTTTAGTTTACATAGGTCATGGAGGGTTTTACATGGATTGTATTGAAAAGTATACAAGTTTCCTGAATAATGGTGTACATAATATTGTAGTTTGTGAACCAATAATATTCTGTTGGGAAAAAATGGGAGGGCCACGCCTCCTTTTTACCCATCCAACCAGTATTGCATTATATTTTTATACCCTACACCTAAATTTTGAGAGTAAACGCACCTAGTACCGGTGTTTGTAACGCACAGAAATAGTTAAGCAGCTATAATTATAGTTTATCTTATATATACGAGTATATATGCAGCTTTAAGATGTAGGGTATTTCGGCTACAGCCCGGCTGTAGACAACACCTTTACTAGTTCTAATTCCAACTGTCTGCTCATCCCACCTCGCCTTTGTGAGTCAACTTCGTTTCAAAGTATCACTAATAGGGTTGAACAAACTAGCTTTTATGTAATTCATCAAAACATTCGTAGTTTACGTAAGAACTTCGACCATTTCTTGCTATATATTAATTCTCTGAGTTCAAACCCAACCTTCATATTTTTATCAGAAATTAGGATTTTCGATGATGAACAATTGATATATAATGTGCCTGGTTACAATTCCTATTTTAGTTGCAATAATTCTTCTGCCGCTGGTGGCGTGTCAGCTTTTGTTCGTGATGACAGTATTTGCGACTTTTCAAGTCTCTGTTTAAGTAGTCTTGATGGAATCAAGCTAACGTGTAGAATCTCTGACTTCTCTTTTACGTTTATTGCTGTGTACCGATTTCACTCACGTGTCTCGGATACAACCTTTCTAAGTGATCTTAACCAAATATTGGCTACCACGACAGCGAATAATCTTGTTTTATTAGGTGATTCTAACATAAACATCATAGATGAGTCTCCTTTTGCTAAGGATTATTTGTTATTGCTAATGTCATTTGGGCTTGAGTCTTGTATAAATAGTACCACTAGGATTACTAATACTTCTGAATCATGTATTGATCACATTTTTATCCGTTGTAATACAACAAATAAAATTGGAGTTAGGAGCTCTACTGCTGATCTGCATTTCTCTGATCACTGCTTAACTTGCCTTGGATTTCATGATGTCATGTTGCAGAAACCTATCGCTCAACTCTGCACGTATTCTGTCCGCAGAACAGATTTTGCAGCCTTAAATCTTAAACTTGCAACCGAGAATTGGGCAACAGTATACAATGCATCTAATCCTAGTGTGGCTTATGATAACTTTATTGATATACTGTCTAAGCATACTACTAGCTGTTCGTATGGTAAATTTAAGCGTGCAAAAGACAAGAGGCTAAAACACTGGATGACTTTGGCGCTTTTAAAACTGATTCGTCTAAAAAAATAAATTGTACTTAGAAACAAAAAAACCTTGGATTTGGCGCTGCTAGCCCGGTACAAATATTTTTGTAAAACAATTATCAAAGATGTATCTTTAGCAAACGAAAAATTTTATATAAATGAGTTTAATAAGTTAAAGGGGTCTCCAAAGAAAGAATGGAACCTTGTAAATGACTTGCTGGGTAAAACGAAAAATCGCGTTATCATCTCTAAAATTGTCACCGAGCATGGTTCTATATCATCTCCAAAGGCAATTGCTAATGAGTTCAATGCGTTTTTTTCGAATGTTGCTACTGATATTATCACAGCTAATGGGGCAAATGCTGTCCCTTGTGATTGCAATTTTAATGATGTCTTTTATGCAGAGAGATTCTTCTTCGAACCTATTTCTGCAACTGAAATATTCTCAATCATTCATTCCTTAAAAAGCTCCAATTCTTATACTTCACATTGCTTCTCAAGTAACTTTTTAAAAAATATTGCTCTTAATATCACTGAAATATTGTCAGTTATTTTTAATGTCAGCGTGGAACAGGGTATCTTTCCCGTTGGACTAAAGGTGGCTGTGGTTATTCCTTTGCATAAGAAAGGTGATAAGTTGTCATTGAATAATTACAGGCCGATTTCTTTCCTACCGACGTTCTCGACAATCTTTGAAAAAGCAGTAAAAACAAGAATCGTCAACTTTCTAAATAAAAAAGTTTCTTTAATAATCGTCAATATGGGTTTCGTGAGAGTAAGTCCACTGAAGACGCTCTACTTAGTTTTTGTTGTGATATTTATAACAGCATGAATAATAAGCCGATTACTGCGGCGCTATTCATTGACATTAAGAGAGCTTTTGACACTGTGGGTCATGAAATTCTCTTAGATAAACTGAGATAACGTCCATAATTGGTTTCGGTCTTATTTAACCGATAGACAGCAGAGAGTTAAAATTGGTGGTGACTTCTCGCCTGTAGCTACAATCAATATTGGCGTTCCGCAAGCATCAGTGCTAGGACCAATTCTATTTCTAATCTTTATAAATTCTCTGCTGTCGATCGGTTTCTCCGGCAAGCTGGTCGCGTTTGCTGATGATCTGGCCTGTACTTATACAAGTGATACGATTTCTAAACTGACTGTAGCCGTTAATAAGGACTTAATACTACTGAGACACTGGTTTCTTATGAACAAGCTCGTTCTAAGTGAGAAATCTAAAATTAAGTTTTTTTGTGCTAGATGTAAACCGCCTGTTATTGATGACTTCGTATTCCATGGTCCAGCCTGCAAAAATGTACCTTTGACTTGGGATATACATATGCCCCTCATCTATCAATTACCACACCAATTATAACTCGATGAACTGCTGCCGAAGTTGTTGTATTATTGAGTGCGTTAATTCTTACAAATACTTAGGACTACATTTGGATAGCAAAATGAATTGGTCTGGTCATACTGACGTTCTAACTAAATACTTACGTTGTGCTACTAGGCAACTTTTTCTCCTTAAACAAACCTGCTCTCCTAATCTCTTATGTAGGATTTACTTTGGAATCTTTCATTTTAATCTTGAGTATGGTCTAGTCCAGGTCTTCTTAAACTTTTTTATATAGCGACCCCCTTCAAGCTTAGGAAATTTTAAACGACCCCCTCCTCCATATAATGAAATATGTATTAACCGTAGATGTAGATGTAATATCGCACTATTTTACAATGTAAATAAAATAAGGATTAAAGAATACGTACCCATTCATTTCACATATATATAATTGGAAACGTTACGGGATATCGGTCGTAATAAAACACAATAAATAGAATGACATAAAAATATATATATTTTTATTCAATAGAAAAAATAAACTTTTGTAACAATTTTTTTAATAAAAACATATTATTAACATCAAACAATATTAATGTGACGGATGTGATTGCTTTTATTTACACAAATAATTAAATCTAGGCTCAATTTGAATTAGTGCAGGTCGTAATAAATTTTCAACGTTTATTAACCTTGTACAATAATAAATATGTTGTACAAAATGGCAGTACAATTATTATATTCTGATTTGATTTCTATCCAAAATTCATGCACAGGCACTTGAGAAAATCTGAGTCGTAAGGTAGTATCACTTGTTAATTCGGCAAATTCTTCTTGTTCTTTCAAGTTTAAAAAATTAATTTCTTCCATTTCAATTAAAAATGGATTGCAAATCTATTGTTGTGTATCGATATCATTGGGAAAATACCTATGCATGTAAACTTCCATATCCTTCAAATGATTAACAATAATTTTTGTTATAGGAGTATCTTTTTTTGAAATATTGTTACTAATTATATACTCGTCAGCAAGAATGATAGAATACAATATTGCGCATTGCGCAGGTCCGTTATTTGATTTCCAAATTTTTGACAGCCGGCTTTCCAGTGCATGACGTCACACCAGAATAAATTGCTTTAACTCTGGCTGTAAACAAGTGAATATTGTGCTTTTTAAGTAAAAAATTAATAAAAATTATACCCAAAAATTAAAAATGCAGTGCAAAGTGAAAGGTAACCACAAAGCAAGTGAAATTAGTCTTCAAATTGCCTCGCGAAAATAGCCGTGCGAAGTTGTGGAAACATTTTTGTCGGCAAGGAAAAAGTTTCGATTCAAAAAATGCAGCTATTTGCATGAAACACTTTAGCTATAATGACTTCGCAAATGAAATGCAATTTGAAATCGGTAAGCATTTTTTTTAAGGAATTTTTCAGTTTTTATTTGGTATTAATATGTGTCTAAATTAATAGGATTTGCAAAGAGAGACTTTTGAAGCCTGAAGCTCTGCCATCAGTATTTGATCCACTTGCCAATAGCCAATTGCTTTCTCCAAAACGTGCTGAACAAAGCCACAGACGGGAGAATAAGAAACTAATTGACACATTACTCAAGAGTAAAGATTACGATACTTAAGTATCACACGAAGGTATGCCAACAGAACAAACATATTGTGGAAATATGAACATCAGCTTCTTTACAGAGAATCGTCCCTGTTCAATGCACATTTGGAGGAGCTCTTGGATATAAAGAATTGCAATGTCGAGAAGGAATCTTGCCAAATAAGAGCAGAAGTTTCAAGACAATATGTTGAGGAAATGGAAAACTTAGAAAAAGAAATGTAAGTTGAACTAATAATAATTTAATAATAAAGTTCGTTACTAGCAATTGTTAATTTCTATAAACAGAAAGGAATTGCGAGGAAAAAACTCTTACCTTAAAAAGAGGGACAGAAAACATTTGCGAGATATAGCGGCACTAAAGCTACGAAAAACAAAAGGAAGCATGAGTTTGAAATTAAAATGCTAGAGCAGCGTTTGATACAAGCGGAACATGGGCTTAAGAACGTGGAAGATAAACTTCTTACAATATTTACGCACGGTCAGATGTCAAAATTAAAAAACGGTATTCGCAGAGCCACTTGGTGTGAGGAGGACATAGGTCGATCTATAACATTCTACGCTGCGAGTGCGAAAGCGTACAAGTTAATGTATCGCAAAGGCTTTCCATTTCCTGCAATACGTACTCTACAAAGTTGGGCTCAAAGGCTGGATATTCACAAAGGGTTAATCAAGTCTGTATTTAAAATTTTGGCAGCGTCTACTGGAATGAGCGACATAGTTTCCCAATTTGTGTTAATATAAGTTAAATTATTATGTAATATAATATAAGTTAAATTATTATGTGATTTATTTTTTAATAAATAAATTTATTCTAAATCAATAAAATTGTATTTTTATAGTTATTCCAATTATTTGGTAGTTAGATACAATTTTATTCCTTTTTTGAAATTTAATTATAATTCACACAATTGCTTTGCTTCTTTGGCAGAATTTTCCAATTGTTGTGCGAGATTATTGCATCGTTCGTTATTTTATTATTATATTTGTTTTGGGTTTTTCTGTATTAGAAAATTCACTTTACACAATTGTTACAATCATTTCATACAAAACCGCACAATTATTATTAATTTCAATAATTTAGCTCAATGTTTACACTTTTACTTCCAGTTTGTATACTAATTTCACAGTGAGGCCATATTTCTATCCTGGTGTGACGTAGGTGCGCAGAACGAAGCATTTTTGAAACTCGATCTGCGCAAACTTGTATTCTATCATTCTTGACTCGTCAGTAAATGGAAACATTTCGAGCGATCCACTTTCTACTCTGTTCTTCCATATAATAATTTTTTTAACAAAGGCCCCAAGTTTATTTTTTAACATAAACATATTAACGCAGACTCCCTGCATTGATAAATTCATATCATTGATTTTATCAAAATTTCTGCCAAATAGCATAGCTCTAACTTCAACCCCTTGATAGCCACCTAACTTCAGCATGTAGCAATAAACTTGTATAATCCGAATCCATATCAATGCACAAATTTTTAAACAATCGACTATTAAGTGCTCGACTTTTAATAAAGTTAATGATTTTGACTGCATCAAAAAACACAGTGTTTAATTCTGGTGCAATTTTTTTAACAACAAGTGCCTCTCGGTGAATCATACAATGTGTAAATGTAATATGATCATTTCCAGCTTTAACAATGCTGTAAAACCAAGATCTTGTCCGGTCATTGCTGCAGCACCGTCCGTGCACACACCAACATAATTTTTCCAATTTAATCCTTCTTTTCAAAAAACTCATTTACTTTTTTATATATATCTTTTCTAAATAAATATATCTTACAAAAAGTAACAACTGTGCCATTTTTGAAATGTCTGTCGACTCGTCCAGTTGTACTGCAAACTTTGAGCTGTCTTTAAGCCTCATAAGAAGCTGTTGAAATTGACCATTGCTAATGTGTGAAATTCTTTTGGACACAGTGTCATTTGATAATGGAACTTTACTAATTTCAGCAGCATACTGTTTTCCATGGTAGTAAAAGTTGCTCTCCAATAGTAAAAGGCTTTTTCGTTTTTGCTATCAAATACGAAACTTCATACAATGCCAATAGATATTTATCATTCAAAGTAATATACTTCTCCAAAGTGTTCTTTTCTTTATTTAATGTTTAGAAAAGACGCTCAAAATATTCTATTGGCTTTTTTAATAACGTTGCATGTTTAGTATTCAAATGCGTTGCAGTTTTGACGGTTTCATGCTTTCTTGTTGCTTTTTTGTTTTGCTAGAAATCGGATTTGAAGCCATTTATCCATGATGGTTAAATAATAATAAATATTTAAACAAAATGTAGTTGAACTTTAACGTAATAATTAAAAACACCAACTGAAAATTACACAGTAAATACACACATGTCACTACGAAGACCAAACTTAAGTGCAAATCGGTGGCATTCCCAAAAAGTTAATGACTCATGTGTCACGTTCCATACAACAAAAACAAAATAATAATTAACAATAACTATAACTATAACGACGATCGTAAATATCCAGCATAAAAATTCGTCGAAATAAGTACGCAATACACAACTGCACGCCGTGCAAATAATATTGCGCTCTCATAAGGAACACACAACAAAACACTGTATAATATCTCAGTACTCTGAACGCAACACATAACTGCACGCCAACTTTACAGACAACCTTTTTTTTAAAAAAATAGTTATAATAAAACTACAATAGTATTTTGTATGATTTTTATTTGTATTTATATTTGTACGTAGTATACTAATTTTAAAATTTTATTAATAATGATTAAAAAGTGTCAGATCTTTGCGACCCCCTTTCAGTAGTCTCGCGACCCCCCTGGGGGCGGCGACCCACAGTTTAAGAAGCCCTGGTCTATGTCAAAATTTTGGAACGTGGTACAACTGTACTTCAGTCTTGACTAAAGTTAGGTTGCCACGCCCCCTTGTAACATTGAACCCCCTTGAGTGTACTGGAGATTCGCCTCAGAACTACTACCGTTGAAAGTTTAAAAGTTGGTAGCGAATCTGCCAGCAACGCACCTGTCCAAACACCCCAGTGAAAAGTCCCGCGACTGGTACCACTTACGAAAACACTAGTGCCTTGCTAAAGGAACCCAGTCGCAAAACTTTCCACAACATAAAGTTGTAACAACTCCAGCTTCTGCCCAAAAAAAAACAATTCCTTTTGAAACTACTAAGTTCGAGGCAGAAACCAGCGTTGCTACCCTGTCTGAACACAAAAGGAAAAAAAATAAACAAGTAAAAAAAATCAAAAAGAAAAAGAAAATTAATCGGAAAAATTAAGAGATTTAAAAATTAGAAAAAAAAAATAGTTAAAATAGAAAGATTGGAAATAATGAATCGTTAGGCGCCACTTTTGTTGTGAGCAAGGTTAGGGTGGCGTTGCACGGTGGCTGCGGCTAAGCTCGACGGCAATACGGTGTGGTTTCTTGCCACCCTACCCACAACAGAAAAAAAAAGTGCCAATATTTTTTTTTGTAGGGAAAAGATACTGGAGGAATTAAAACAAAACAATAGTCACAATCACCTATGATTCCTAATGGGTCATCCCAAGCTAATCCTTTTACTCTCACAACCACCTAAACATAAAACCTATCATACGACCACACAGTCTCACCCACCACTATTCACCTAAACAAAAAGAATACGTTCAACCTATAACCCACCAGGAATCTCATACACCCTAGCACAACACAACCTAAGTCATCGTCCGTCTGCGAGCCGCCCACCCCGTCTGTACCTCTTACGAGTTACAGCCATGAACCACACTTGGCTCAAAGTGCACCGCGGTTCCCTTATTCCTTAATCTGTCAAGTTATCGTTAATCCGTCTGTCTATTCCATAATGTCCGTTATGTCTGTCCGTTTGCCACGTCCTCAAGTGTGGTGACCTCCCCTTAGGTCCGCCACCACATCAGCCCAAATGCTTGTGTTTAGCAACCCATTGTGAAACGAAATAAACTGGGTTCTATTTAAAAAAAGAAAACATTATCCTTTACTTTTTATAATTTTTTTGTTTTTTTGTTTCTTTATTCACAAATATTCCTTTTTCTTTGTTTTTCCTTATCCTACTGTTCCGTATTTATTTAACTAAAATAACAATAAAATATATATATATATATATAAATTTTTACTATTTTAATTATTTTTCTGTTATGTATTATTCTTTTTTTCTTCTTGTTTCTTAATATTCAATAATTCTCAAATTTATATTTAATGTTCATTTTTTGACAATTTTAATAATATTTCATGAATAGGTAAGGCTTACCAGGTTCCAGACTGCTGATGGCGCCACTTTACAGCTCCGGACCTGTACAGAAAGGAAATTTTATATGTGTATTTATGTATCTCCTAACTATCTGCTATTATTTTTTTTTTTTTTGTTTTTTTTTTTATATTTTAGTACATTCTTTCTTCTTTCTTTCCTCTTTCAATTTGTTTTTACATAATTTTTTTTTTAATATTGGATTTCTATTTCTTTCTCCAACCATTTAAGTTTTTCTTTTCTTTTTCTTGAAGTAATCTCTTCAGCAATAGTTTTATTAACAATTCTTTCTGCTTAACAATCACGCTCAAAACCTTCATCCACCATTAATTAAATCTCACGAAACAAACTTCTATCTTTTCTTTCTTCTTCCTCCCGTTCCGATTCCCATCCTTTCAATCCCTTTCATTAATTCCCCCTTCCATTCACAATTCCCACTTTCCCTAATTTCCTGTTCAATCACATTTCCATTCACACCTTCCACAATCACCTTTCCACACAAATCATTCAACCAGGAGACTTAGGGTCTTGCTGTGAGGGAAATCTTTATATTTTTTTATTTCTTAAAAGTTATACGAAACTGCTTAACATAAAACAATTACCAATAACAAAAATTCTAACTAACACAAAAGACAAAAATAACTATTATTAATATCGCTCCTTTGGTTTAGGAAATATGAAGCACGGGCTGCCACTACAAATCCGCGTGCTTCAAAACGGGTGCCGTGGTAAGGGCTCTTTTCAAGCACTCGAACGCAGTTATTGCTTCTCCGGTCATCACGAATTTAACTCCTTTTCCTTTCAGGGAATCGCTCAGTGTCGCTGAGATGGCGGCAAAGTTCTTAACAAATCGCCGGTACCATCCTGCCGTCCCTTAAAACTGTCCCACTTCCCGAGGAGAACAAGGGACTGGAATTTTTTGTATGGCGATGATTTTTTCTGGGTCCGTCCTCAGAGAACCAACTCCTACGATAAAGCCGAAGTAACGTGTTTCTTTAAAACAAAAGTTTAATTTCGCTAAACTAATGGTTAACTTTGCTGCTCTTAGACAATCTGCCACTGCGCTGAGGACTTGAATAACTTTGTTCATTAAACGGCACAGCCTTTGAGCTGCGTTACATAACTCTAAATGGCATGACGCTAAACTGATAGAGCGGTCTACCAGGCATTGTAAAGGCTGTAAATTCTTTGCTATTATCCTCGAGCTGAATTTGCCAGAAAGCCAGAAAGTCTACACTACTTATATAATGAGTAGAGTCTATGCTACTTAGTATTATCTCTATATTTTCTAGAGTATACGCATATTTCACCGTGCGTTTATTTAATTTCGGAGCATCCAGGCAGAACCTGTTCTTGTCTTTTTTCGGTTTTCGTACGATAGTTATACGTTTATTCCATGGGCTACTACTTTCTTCGATAACGCCAAGCTTTAACATCTCATCAACCTCATCATAAATAATTTTTTGCATGGCCGGCGACACTGGATAATGCCTATACTTAAACGGCTCTGCTCTCTCAACCAATCTAATAACGTGTTTCTATACGTGCGTACGTAAGTGAAAAATCGTCTTTTGACTTTCTCTAATTTTTCCTTTTGTTCATTCGACAAGATGTGAACTCCTTAATTTAATGTTGCCTTCTCGGTAGTGACTGCGCTGGCAAGTTCAATACCATCTGCTTCCAAAATATCTCTTGCTAAACCAAATGCTTTAAAGAAATCTACTTCTAGGTATATTTGTTGTTCTAAATACGGGAAAATATAAAATAAAATTTTGTTTCTTAATCCTTTAAACTCTATTTCAACTACACTATCTATTACACGATGCTTGCTTCCAGCAGCAGTTTTGACTGCCGAAAAATATGGCTTAAGTATGAGACCACCTTTTTCCACGAACTCTCTCTCTCTTACCGAAGCTCCCGAATCAAGAAGACCTCTCCAACTCTTACCATTCATCTGGATATTGGCATAGGGCCTAGGGTCAGCATTTTCAACCATTGCTACTGCTTCTGCAACTAACTTGCGTACGGTTTTCCTAATTTTAAATCTTTTCCTGGCTTTTGCTACCTTTTTCGACACTATCTTGTTTCCCCTATCATTACTAAAAATTCTTTCTCTAACTTAATAATAATTCCTCTCTCTTTCGCCTATTAATTTATTAATATTATTATTATACGGCTTATGAATTCTATGCGAGTAACTACTCGGTTTTAAAATATGGACTTGTTTTTCTATTTCAGGTGCGTGTGACGACTGGCGTGTAATACCGAAAATTTCCCACTATAGAAACTTACTTCTTTTTTAAAGCGGACAGTTGGACGGAGCATGGTTTCCCCGCTGTTGCCATGTTCCTCTTGCCATTTCCCGTATTACATTGTGGACATCTTGGTGTTATAACATTGTCCTTACCACATTTGTACCAGAACAGATTTCGCTGTCGCAACATGCACTCCTTAAACAAGTGTCCTTCACGCCGACAGTTCCAACATATCAGTCGGCTAACGTTTGCATGCGTTTGTTTTTGTGCACCCTCATCAGTACTGGGTTCAGCCTCTTCTACTTCCCATTGTTGTCCATTTACTGGGCTCACAGTCTGAGGTATTTCAGCGATTTGTAGAGCGTTAACTCTTTTCACAAATCGAGGATTCTGCCATGCATTGTTGTCACTTTGCAGGAACCACTTTTCTGCTTCGTGGCACTCCTATGCGCGCCAAGTTAACCTTTAGATTACGCTTAATGATTTTTATTATTTCATACTCTGGCATTGGCTGTGATAAATGCGATCGCAACTTTAGCATCGCTTGAAAGTATGTGTCTATAGGTTCAGTTGGCTGCTGCCTACGCTCTACTAAATCGCGCATTACCTCGTACTCTGATCTACTTGTTCTACTGCCTTAAGAGCGCGCTGCGTAACGAATCCCAGTCCGCACCGTAATTAGTCTTTATGTAAAGCCAGAAAATCGCATATAATGTCTGACCATGCGCAGCCGTACTGACACTGTAAATACTCTACCCGAAAAATAAAATCATCAACCGTTAGTCTTTCATGTTTTCCGTCAAACACTACGCCCTATCTGTCTAACTTTATCGGGGTATGTGTACCGGGACGTTGTCGGAGGCCCGTCGCAATTGCAGGTGCGGCGGCAGCGGTCTCTTACCTTCTCTCGGAATGTGAGGTAAGAAATTTTGTGTTCTGGGATTTTGCCTTTCTATATTATTTCTATTCCTTTCAGCCCTAGACACCCCGTTCCCTCTCTGATCGACTACATTTCTCTTGGCTGCCAGTGGCAGCTCTAACGCTTTCTGTTGTTCACTAACAGACGGCTCCGGATATCTCTGATTAAAACCGTAATTGGCTGATTTGTTTTCTACACCTTTGGTCGCTTTCGAGTACCCATTGCTTGAGTTCTCCCCTTATCTGCATTAAACCTGCTAATAAGCCCTGTTGAATCTGCGTACTTATTAATTCGTCAAGCTTCATCCGAATTTCTTGGCATGCTATCCCTACCGTACGTACTACTGTATCAGGATCTGAAGTGGTTATACCTACATCGGCCGGTTGTGCCTGCTAACCAAGCCCTCTTGCAGCCGCTGACTGCGCGGCTGTATTCTTATATATACGGCTCCTGTACACTTTTGCTGTGTTGCTCTAAACGACACGTCCTGTGCTTCTTGGGTTTGCTCTGCCATTTCCCTATGGAAATTATTTAAGTGTTTTAAGGGTGTATTGAACCTTGAGAATTTTTCTTTCGGTGATGACCTGTTTAGGTCAATTTGTACGATTCGTCGTTTCTGTAGTCTGCGAAGTTTCCTGCCAGACATTCCTCGTCCCTAAAACCTTTCCTACCGCGAGCTCTTCGACCTTTCAAATCACCTTCGCGTTATTTGCTTGTTAATCGCTGACCAAACGGTGCGTATTTATATACATATTCTAATTAATACCGTGCACGTCTCATGGAATTACCAATTACGATTAGTACAATAAATACTTTCATACATAAATAAATGAAAAGGATACAATATAAGTATTACTATAAGTGAAGGACGGTTCTGATGATTTTCGCTTGGAGGTGATTACCGACATTCCGCTTTCGCAAATTACAAAATAAATAAATAAAAACAAAATATATTAAACTTTAACTATAGCCTTTTATTATACAATATTGCAATTTCGAACAGGTTCTACAGCAATCTAGAATACAACGACATTAATTTGTTAACTCTAGAAATTTGGTACTCTAACATGTAGCACGCACAAGTGTCAGGACCATCGCAGCATTTATCTGAAGACCAGCAGCAGCTCTCATAATGATTTCCATGAATAGATTCAATTTTTTCGTGATGTTGATTACGACATAACTTTGAATAGACGCTTAGAATTTCTTCAAAATGTTCCTCAAGTAGATTTTCCTTTTGCTTTATTAAAAACTAATGAACACGATCGGTAAATTCACAAATGTTTAAGTTACTCATCGTCACTCGTCAACAATCTATCACGTTATAATTATTATATACTGATACATAACTTTAAATATAATTTACTTAAACCTAACAATTTACCTAATCTAAAAATTTATTATGTATATACACAAACATGCATATATCACTAACATATACAACACCATATAAACTAATTGAGTCTTCCAATTCCATCGATCTCATGCTTTGTAGTCAGAGTTAAAGATCAATGAACATAAAATTACCTACATTTGTACGAAAAGAAAAATCAACCCTACATTTGTTCAATAAACTCATATTATTCCCATTTTTAGCAAGCTGAGATTTGGTTCACCAAGAATCCACTTGAAAGGGTCTCAATTCATTTAAGGCATTCCCAAAATACATTCCAAACAATAAAAGAACAGAAACAAAAAAAAATTTTCTGTAGTGCTACGCACTGGGCATACACATAATCCCACCACCATGTCACCAAGTATTGAAAAACAAATCCACAACAACAACAGCATAGGCAAGAAAAGGGAAACCAACGGAATATGTTTGCATTAACTCCACGGCGACACGTTCTACATAAGATTCCTATTGCAACAAATAACAACAACAACAACATAAGCAATTAAATAACCAAAACAATCACGGAACTTTATTACACCAACTCAGTCGACGACACTCTCACGGAATTTTATTACACCAACTCAGTCGACGACACTCGGTTTACTTAAAAAAATCATTAAAAACACACAAACATATACACTGCAAGCCTACAGCATAAGCATCCACCAAAATTTGTTTACACTAACTCTGTGGACCGTCGGCCTCGTTCACTACAAATCATATTAAAACAATTAACAACAACAACATGTTCCTACGCAACGACCATCTGAAACTGCTGCTCTCCCATCACTTCGGTTTCATACATAGACATTCCCCTCCTTCTCTTCCCTTCCCTTCCACCATCGACATGTATGTCCGTCCGTCCGTCTGTCTGTCCAACTGTCTATATGTATGTCCGTCCGTCCGTCTGTCTTCGCGTCGGCAGAGAGCCTCAAACACACAAACATTTACAATCTTATGACGACGTCAGAGCACCTCTTTGACGGCAGAGAGCCACACACACAAACCTTAACAACCCTTACGGCGGCCGCAGAGCAGCCTCACCATACAAAACTTGCAGAACCTCTGTGACGGCAGAGCGTCTCCCATATAAACCTTATGGCGGCGGCAGAGCACCTCAACTGCGCAGTCGCTACGTTGAATTAGAAACCCCATATTCCACCTACTGACATCTCTCGCTAGTCAACTTAAGCAATATTGAATGACAGAAACTTGAAGGTGAACAAATAAAAAAATCAAAAAAATTAATCTTAGAGCGTCTCACCAAAAGAAATTTCTGTATTGAACGCCTGGATAGCCGCTGAGTATATCCCAGCTGGAAAACCGGAGAACCGGAGTTCGTTGCAATATGTTCTTCTCAACTTGCTCAGCTCTTTAAGTTAAACTTTGAGGATGTTCTATATCATAACAACCATTGTAACAACAAAATTGTCGACCTTGTCGTGATTTCGAAAAATGAACAATATAACGTTTGGGCGGTGATTCCACTTGGGTAAAGTTACCCATGCAATTTTACTCTCCCAATGTGTTCATCGAATTTTTACCCCGAAGTGATTACACTTGGGTATTTTTACCCAAGAATATTTGATACTTTTGCTACCAAATGGCGTAAAAGTGGCGTCGAGTGTCGTAAAATTTTACAGATAGCTAATAATATGCAATCTATTATTATACTCATACAAAAATATAGAATAATTATAATTTAATGTAATTTTTGTTAGTTTCTAGATGTTTTAAAAAACATAAAATTAAGTTACAAAAGAAAACATCATGTCATAATAATCAAACACAAAATTGAAAATATTTAATTAAAAATATATCGGAAATACCAAATTGATCGACTCTTAAACAAGTCATAAATATCATTAAAAAATTTGCAAAACTAAACGTTGAACTAATTGTTGCTATGTCAACAGCTCAAAACAAATGAAAAAATGTACACTCGCTCAAAAGGGTTTCCGTTTGTTATTTTTCCATACATTTTGCGTGCTAATCTGCCGCTTTCATTAATTTTACATACGTTTCCATACTACCAAACGGTTTTTGCTGCTACAGAACTCTGTTCTCCAAGAAAAACCAGCAAAATTCTTGGGTAAAATTTTACCCACGGATGAACACACTGTTCTCTCGTGAGCGAGTGTTCATTTTTGTGTTTTGCCGTAGAGCAACAACAAAATTTTACCCATTTGGGTAACTTTACCCAAGTGGAATCACCGCCTTGTGAAGGTTATATCGGCTCGTGTGATTGCGTATTCACTACGGAAGATCGTGACGTCTCGAGTCACCCGCGACTCACTCGGTGACACGAACGTTCGTTTGGTAACGTCACACGAACGCCGTACGACACCGCCACCAAAGTGTACAAATTAAAAAGAAAAAAAAATATACAACAACAACAACAACAATACCAACAACAACACACATCTGCAAATTTGTGTAAATAAATTAAAAAGAAATATTTCAATTGAAACAATTAGTAATAAATCCCGTTATGACAGTAGCTTCCCCATTTTCAAAGACCTCAATATTCTTCCCCTAAAGCACCTTTATTATTTTAAAATTTTAAAAACTTATTTTACTAATCTGGCTAACACTGGTTTCTTCTTCGGCACGAGAAAAGCAGCATACACCCTGAGAGGTCATAATTCTGATTCTGCAACAGTTCCATCGCATAACATGCAAATCTACTTTAGATTCTATCTGTCTAGTGCTCCTCGACTTTTTAACAGGTTGCCACCTAATATAAGAAGTCTTCGTGTAGTGGGTCGTTTCTTAAAGGAGGTGAAACTATGGCTAATGTTGTTCAACGCTTGTGATGTTACTACACTTATGCGTATTGTGTCCTAGTTATTTCGTTTGTTAGCGTTGAATATTCTCATGTTTTATTTCTTATATATATTCTGTTTTATTTATCTTATTTTCAATTTTTTATTTTATATTGTTATTGTTTTAATTTTACTCTTTATATTTTTAAATATTTAAATTTTTTTTTTAGTTATATATTTCAATTGTCACTCATATATTTTTATTTTTATTTTATTTTCATTTTAATTTAATTTAATAGTCAATTATTATTAAGAGAGATTGACACTAGTTTTAACTACTGATCTCGCATTGTACTCTGTTGCTTATATGGTTTTATAATTGTTATTAACAGATGAAGAATAAAATTCAAATTCAATTTAATTCAATTCAAAAAGTACAAGTTTTTTGCAGCGAATTAAGAAAAGTACAAATTTTTTGCAGCGTGTGTTACGGTTGTTTCGCAAAAGTTGACCGAACTTGATTATTTAGAGGAAGTAAAAGTCGTAACAAGGTTTCCGTAGGTGAACCTGCCGAAGGATCATTAATGTATTCTTATCGCAAAAATATTAATATTTAAATAATATTAATAGCATTAAAAATCAAAAATAATTCTATCAACAAGTACTGCAAGGGAAAGTTGGAATTTATTTATGAAAATATAATTTAGTCTAGCGACAAGTACTGCAAGGGAAAGTCCAGATTAAATCAATATGTGTATTAATATGATTATATATGTTATAATCAAAATATATATAAAAGAAATTCAATGAACATGAATTCGTTGAATAAGAATTTCAATATAATTTAATCTAACGACAATGTCGAGATTAATATAATAATGAGTATATATATAAAAAATGTTTGCAAATTAAAGAAATTGACAGAAGCGTATACATGGAAGGATGTTATATTATGTGGAATTATATTATTTTAATAATAATATATGATAAGGGTAATATACATGTGGAAGTGTAAGTTTTTTTTCATAGTGTAGGTGCAATTCCAGCAAAAATGGATTAGTATGAACGGCGAATTTAGGAGTGTTTCATCTCTTTATCTCTGGTTCAACGGCGTGAGGTTCATCATAGTTACCAACGATCGCCGCACCAACGTCCTGGAGTCCCACTCAGTGCTCCAGACAACGACACTGAGTGGCTCCACGTAGTCATTGCCACGCCACGTTCAACGGCGTGAAGTTCATCATAGTTACCATCGATCGCCGTACCAACGTCCGGCACATCAGCACCAAGCCAAGCAGCACAGTGATCCACCGTATATATAGTATATATATATATATATAGTATATATAATGTTCGCAGAACAAAAAATCTGAATGAATATCTTAATATGTCTGGCATTTACGGGAACTTTTTTATTACACGTTTTTATTATGCGTATAATACCCAACGAACATATATTATTTTCACGGCGAAAATAATTTGACGAGATTTACTACGATCAGGGACGGACAATTTGAATCGAATTGAACTTCGTTCGGTCTTGTTTCAGAATGCCGTATAAACTTACGCAAAAAAGTGCTTCATGCAACTATCGTGGACATACGATGTGTGAAGTAAAAAAATAAAAGATTGTCGAGGAGAGGCATGGTGGACGTTTAACTTCTTCTTATTATTTTGCAATAACAACAACCAGTCGTCCGCCCAGGCAAAAAGCAAATTTGTTTGAATTTTCGATTTTATGACCTTTGAAATAATATTGTTTGTCGTAAATTTTCTACAGCCTCATTAAAATTATATTGACATAGTGCAAAAGGAGCAAATTGAATAGAAAAGACAAAAATGCTGTCGAAAAACAAGCAATCGATGTTTTTATAGATATATAGAAATTTTTCATTACAAAACTTGTATTGCTGCTTCGAATTCGTTTAATAAATATTAATAAATTGTTATATCATATACCGTGTGTTTTCTCAATTAACTACAAGAGGTTATATTAATCAAAAAGTAACAAATCAATGTGATGTTGAAGCGGTTATGTTGTGCCATCGTAGGCTGGGTCATATCAGCCAGTGTGGTATAAGGTGTATTCGTAGCTAGAATATCAATGCTCGTTAAGTATTTCGATAGCAAGCACCAGGTAAAGACCTAAGCTATGAGTTTGTTGTAGATGGCGTAATCGTGGGTGTTTTCCTTTTCGACTGAGTACAGCATTTTCCATTTGTGTTGTACTTGTTGGTGTTTGTGTGTATTTTAACTGCTAACGAATTCCTATGGCAAGATCGTGGGCGTTTTCCTTTTTGAATAAGTACATTATTTTCCAATTGTGTTGTAGTTCATGTAGTTTGTGTGTGTATTTTATATGTTGACGAATTCTATGGTGCGATCGAGGATGTTTTTCTTGTCGGCCTGAGTTCAGGTTGTTGGTTATTGTCTTGTAGTTGTTGTTGTTGTTTGTGTGTATTTTACAACGAGCATATATACACAAAGAGATTACATGAGATTTTACTCGTTGCTTCAAAAAAAATAGGCTCGCTATGTTTGGAACTATGAAGAACTATAAAGGAATGGATAACGCCGACTGCGGAGCAGCAGTAAGAAACAACAAACGAAGCTCATAAGTAAAATTTTATGACATCAATGAGTCGAGCCATTGCAAGCAAAAGAGATTTGTAATGAATGGGAAAGGGTAGGAGAAGGGAAAGGGAAGACTTCTTGAACTGAAGAAATTCTATTTTGTTTTGGTCGACTGCACTTACAAAATAAACGCAGTCTGTCCGTCTGCTAAGGTTGAATATGTTTTTTTGTGCTTGGTTTTGTTTTTTACGTTGATCATTTGGTGATGTTTGATTTTTTCAGTTTCAGGGCATTTTTCGGCATCATTTCAATGGTTTAGAATTTTCCACTGAGATTTAGTTGTGGGTGGAGGGGGAGAGAAGCGAGGGGCTCTTTCTGCTTATGATTTCTGATCAATCTTTACATTTTCAGCTTCTGAGCATTTTTGCCTTTTTCATTCAATTTGCTCCTTTTCCGCTTTAACTACAATTTTAACTACAATTTTAAAATGTTATTAATGCACTTAATCAATACAATTTTAATGTTGGTGAAGAAAAACGTATTGCTAATTTTAATTTTTTTCAGCACAATTTATGGAAAACTAAAAGCTCTAATTTCTTATTAAATATATACATAAAAAAATATTATTTTGACTACTTTAGACAACAATAAAGTAAACAAATAATCAGGTAAAGTTAGGTAACATCGTGTACATCAATGTTACCTAACTTCACCGGATATTTGTTTATAACTGATAGCAGTTTTTCCTGATGTGATAGCTGGTTTTCCTGATCTGATACCTGCTTATAGCTGATCTGATAACTGGTTTTCCTCATCTGATACCTGTTTATAGGTGATCTGATAGCTGATTTTCCTGATCTGATAGCTGTTTTTCCTGACCTGATACCTGTTTTTAACTGATCTGATAGCTGTTTTTCCTGATCTGATGCCTGTTTTCCTGATCTGATAGCTGGTTTTCCTGATCTGATACCTCTTTATAGCTAATCTGATAGCTGGTTTTCCTGATCTGATAGCTGTTTTTCCTGATCTGATAGCTGCTTTTCCTGATCTGATAGCTGGTTTTCCTGATCTGATACCTGTTTATAGCTGATCGAATAGCTGTTTTTCCTGATCTGATAGCTGTTTTTCCTGATCTGATAGCTGGTTTTCCTGATCTGATAGCTGTTTTTCCTGATCTGATAGCTGTCGCCAAAATGAATGAAAAAATATTAAAAGATCTTAATAAAACTAGACGAGTGCTTAAACAGAAATTCAAAAATATTAAACTTGAGAAAGCGGATCTAGAGAATCAATTAGAAAAAACCTTTAAACCGATTACAAAGCCTCTCAACAAATTGGTGCAAAAATCGAACACAAGTACTCACGACAATACGAAACACAACTTAAAGGTTTAGTTACCACTAAAACTTAAAGCAAGTACTCCAGCTAAAGCATTAAAAACTGATTTTTCCAATGATACTCTGATCAATAATGATGAAGATGAAGACGACGATGACTTTTACTCTCAGATGGAGGATGATGATGAAGATGAACAATTGCCGCCTGAACTCGATATTACTACAAAAGATGATGAGAAATGTACTGAATCAATACTTTACTCCAAACTACAGCAACAGAATGAGTTGGATACTACATATGGACCACACAAAGGATTGGATGGTAAATGGCAAATCGGCGATAGCATCTTTAGCATATGCAATAACAAAATAACAATATCAGATAATAGTTGGAACTTTACACTTGGATTGATGCAACTCCTATATTTAAAAGAACCATCAAAACATAACAATGCAGATCTACAAGCATAAAAACTTATCTTAGAAAATACTAGTGCTCACAAACGTAAATCCAACAAAAAATGAGCAAGTAAAAGAAACTAGAGCCCTTAAATACACCAACATTATAAAACCAATATTTAATGACGCATCGCCGTCAACTATCTCACAGAAAGTGTTAATCCACAGAAACCTAATTATATATATTGGGATGATCCAATTGAGTTAGTTGATAGATTAAGGCTTTTGTTGTCTTCACAATCGGCGGACACACCAATCACAACAACGAAATCATGTCCATCATTGAAGAATTGAGAGAATCTAATATAATAGTATAAATCTTCATATAAATAAACAGCTCTTTTCTAAAATAAAGATAATTACAAAATGAGCGTTGACAAGTTCGGTCATTATTCCATTGAGATCTCATCAAACAGTAAATTCAACCATTACTCAACATATATTATTTTAAAGGCGTCAATTGTTGAAAAGCAGATGATGTGGAAGGAATTCAGTTATAATGGCTCATATCGATGGATTGACTTCTATAAAAAGTTAATTAAAAAATATAACACCAAAAATCATCGAACCATAAACATGCCTCCAATCAAAGTGAATTCGAGCAACGAAAAATTATTATTAGGCACCGTCTACAACAACCTGAAAATATTTAGAAAGCCAAAGTTTCAGGTAGGAAATCATGTACGCATAAGTAAACATAAACACGTTTTCGAGAAAGGTTATACGCCAAATTGGACAACGGAAATATTTAAAATTAAAAATATAAGAATTACAAACCCAACAACATACATTCTTGAAGACTATCAAGGGAATGCAATTAAAGGTGGATTCTATGAAAATTAACTGCAGAAAACAAGATATCCCAATACATATCTGGTAGAAAAAGTTCTTAAGACCAAAGGCAGAAAAGTTTTTGTGAAATGGTTAGGATTTAGCGATGATCATAATTCCTGGATCAATAAGAATGAAATTTTATGAAAAATTTTTTATATATAGTTAATAAAAGAGGACTATATGTGTCATATGAGCTCGATGACATTGCTGAATTTATCCAAAATAAATGTTCTAGTATAGATCAGAATGAGAAGGTGGAAATAACCGCGAATCCTAATACATTGCAAGCCTTTGTAGGATCTAGCAATAAAGAAAAACACATTAAATTTATATTTACAAATGTAAATCTAATACATTTTTATTAATATGAATAAATTTTTTTTATAACTATTTACAATATTTATATTTAAAAAAAAATACAACAACATTGTAATTTTATTCCGCTAAAATTACATTTTGGATGTCGGTTGGCGATGGCTCCCAATATATGCGCCAATTCCGGCTTCTCGCATATGGAAGTGCTACATTCAACACCCTTATCATTAGCAATAGAAGGTGTTGAGTGGGAAATGTAGCGAATTCTCCCAGATATCCCTTTAGTGCTGTTGTCGGCGGGTCCAACTCCCAGCAATTTTCGGTCAATTCTTCCACGCACCCTTGTATGCAATTAAGCATTGCTATTTGTGTTAATGGTGTTGGCGGTGATCCATCCTCGTTGAAATAGTTTGTGAGGAATTCGATGTAAGCCCAAACTTCTAAACGTGCTGCCTTTTTTTTGAAAATTTATGTTGGTTTGCTAAAAATTTCCTGTAGGACTGCGCGTTCTCGATTGGATATACTGAAGACGAAGTAACAAGACGTTCCCATTTATACGTTTTTTAAATTCTGGAGCAAATAGTTAAACTTTCTATTCTATTCTATTCTATTTCTAAAGAAAAAACGTCACAGATCATTTACAAAATCAGTGAGGACATTAAAATAAAGAGGAAACAAACGCTTTCTTAAGATAACCCTACATGTGTTCAATGAACTAAGAGTATTCATATTTTCAGCAAGCTGAGATTTGGTTCACCAAGAATCCACTTGAAAGGGTCTCAATTCATTTACTAAAAGAAAAAACAGATCACAAGAAAGGCATTCCAAAAATACATTGCAAAGAAAAAAAGAACAAAAACAAAAAAATATTCTGTCGTGTGGCACATTGCACATACGCATAATCCTACCGCGTGTTACCTAGCATTGCAAACAAATCCCAAAAAGAATGTGGAATTGTTAACTTAGACACTTCCAGCGGTCCTGGTACTCATTGGGTAGCATATTATAAAAATAGAAATTTAAAGAAATATTATGACAGTTTTGGAAACTTGCAACCACCGCATGACATAATTCGATATTTGGGTAGCGGAATCCAATACAACACTCAACATCAAAATTATAATTCATATAACTGTGGACACTTGTGTTTGGAGTTTTTGTATAATGTAAATCAAAAAATATTCAATAAAGTGCTGAATATATAAAATTTGTATGTAATGTTGTTTACTTTGTTTAATAAAGAATAAAAACAAATTTGTTTACTTAAAAGGTTCATTTTGTTTAATTTAAATATTTGCTTTTACATTTTATATAATCTGCTATATAAAGCAATCAATTTATTAATTCTGCTAATCTTAAATTCGAGGTTACTACAGATGCAGGCATCTGATACATCAGCGCTGTTTTTTGAAGACCAACAACAAATGGTATAATGATAGCCATGATGTGATTTTATTAACAAAGCGCCTTCGTACCGACATAATTTCACGTAACTCGTCAAAATTTCTTCATAATGTTCACCCACGATATTTTGTTTCTGAGTCATTAGAAAGTTATGAACACGTTTCAAAAATAACGACATCAGTAGATGGAATATGGGGTTTCTAATTCAACGTAGCGACTGCGCAGTTGAGGTGCTCTGCCGCCGCCATAGGGTTTATATGGGAGGCGCTCTGCCGTCAAAGAGGAGCTGCAAGGTTTGTATGGTGAGGCTGCTCTGCCGCCGCCGTAAGGGTTGTTAAGGTTTGTGTGTGTGGCTCTCTGCCGTCAAAGAGATGCTCTGCCGTCGTCATAAGATTGTAAATGTTTGTGTGTTTGAGGCTCTCTGCCGACGCGAAGACAGACGGACGGACGGACATACATATAGACAGTTGGACAGACAGACGGACGGATAGACAGACAGACATACATACATACATATGTAATACGGACGGACATACATGAGTATGGAAAGGGAAGGAGGGGAATGTGTGTGACCGAAGTGATGGGAGAGCAGCAGATGCAGATGGTCGTTGTGAAGGAACATGTTGTTGTTGTTATTTTGTTGTAATATAATTGTTTCAGCGAAGGAGATCGACGGTCCACAGAGTTTGTGTAAACAAATTTTGGTGGATGCTTATGCTGTAGGCTTGCAGTGTATATGTTTGTGTGTTTTTAATGATTTTTTTAAGTAAACCGAGTGTCGTCGACTGAGTTGGTGTAATAAAATTCCGTGATTGTTTTGGTTATTTAATTGCTTATGTTGTTGTTGTTGTTATTTGTTTTCATAGGAATCTTTTAGTAGGACGGATCGCCGTGGAGTTAATGCAAACAAATTCCGTTGGTTTCCCTTTTCTTGCCTATGCTGTTGTTGTTGTGGATTTGTTTTTCAATATTATTTAAAACTAACTAGCCAATAAGAATCGTGAAAAACTCGGAGGGGAAATGTACAATTTTGTATAAATAGCGACAAGTTTTGAAATAAAGATTCAGATCCTCACAGAACACAAAACCTGCCTTTTCTTTGTATGCACTTCTGGTGCTTGGAATAGGCATACGTTCTCCTGTGGAACTCCAATTCTGCGACACCTGCTCGCATCAACTATCAGCGGAACCTAACCGCTAGTTAAGCTAAAAAGGTATACCTCGGTTCCTGATGGATACTCAGAATATCCATCTTGACTGATGTATTTCTAAATATCACTTTTTTTTTCCATAGATGACAACAAAAGATACCACCACCACAGTAGTTCAACGTAAATGTTTATTAGTTCCATATAGTTCAGTAGTTGAATGTTGTTTTTCAGATAAAAAGTAAAACCAAGAAAGTGATAAAGCAGATAAAAAGAAAAGAATAAGTTACTACAAAGAAAACCAAACCTGCAAGACAAGCCACAAACCAAATAAGAATCTGTTAACTATACTATTTAAAATAAACCAAAAAACAAATAGAAGTACAAAAAACAGAAGCATTGAAAATAAAAGGTGCAAAAATACAAAACAAAAATTGTTAAATAAAATTTATAGTGCACAACAAATACAAAGGAAAACTAAACAAAAAACAAAAAAAAAAACAACCTATTACAAATGAAGGTATTCTTATGTGACGTTTGTGGAGAGGGCTTCACTGCAATGCGCAGCCTCAAAAGGCATATTAAAGCCAAGCATGGCCACCCACAATTCCACTGCGAATATTGTGAGAAAAAGTTTAACCGCATGGATAATATGCTCAGGCATAAGAGATTAATGCACACGAATTCAACAGCAGCACCACAATCGTCATCATCAACAGCAGCACCACAAGCGTCATCATCAACAGCCAATTCACCATCGACATCATCATCAACTTCAACAGCAGTATCATCAGCAACACAAGGAGCACCCTCATCATCATCAGCAGCAGCACTAATTACTGCAACATCATCACACATTAACGCTAGCGAGAACTCTCGATGTCCAACATGCAACGAAGATGTTTCTCGAGGAGGTTGGAGCTACCATCTGCGAACCCTTAAACATAAAAAGAATTGTTGGTCGCCTCTAAATGATGGCCTAAAGTGTATAGCATCAGCCTTTAGGAATAGAATCCTGACACTACTGTATGAAAATATGAATTCTAAGAATAGAATTCTGCAAGAGCTAGTTAATATGATTGCGAAGCATAGTATGTTCAAATGCAACATGGAGTTGTATGCGGAATATTTTAGAAATGTGGATGAGGAAGTGAATGTTGAAGTAAAATCATTTCAGACAAAGATGATTTTACTAGAAAAAGTTGAAGACATCAGCAGCATCTACGCTGAAATGTCTCAACAGCTAACCACCAAAATGGGCGAGTTCCAGGAGAGGGATAGTGGATGGGCTCTCCTTAGGATACTTAACCTGGAAATAAATATAAACCAATATCGGCCACTAAAAGGAACGTCTTACATCCCTCTACCAAAAGTCCTGCAGGAGAAACGTGCTTGCATCAATGTAAGAAACGACGATGTATACTGTTTCAAATGGGCCATAATATCTGCACTTATGGATGTGAAAGATAATCCACATAGGCCACAAAATTATAAAGTGAATAATATCGAATCCGAAATTATTACTGTTGCTAATGGATCGATACTCAATTTTACAGGACTAGAGTTCCCCATGCCAATTAACCGCATCCACAAATTTTGAGGAAATGAATCCAACCATTAGCGTTAATGTGTTTGGCTTCGATACACAGACAGGAAACATCGAGGGCCCGTACCACTGCACCAAGCAAGAAAAGGTGCAGCACGTCAACGTCTTGCTGCTGCAAAATGATGAGCAGTTCCACTATGTGTGGATTAAAAACATTTCAAGGTAGTTATTATTTTATTTCTTCTTTACTTCAACTTTTCTTTATTAATTAATTTCTATGATTTTGATATCTTAGTTTATTAACACGCACTCAAATAATCTAATAAATCTTTTTGTTGGTTTATTTTCAGACTAATTAAAAGCCAACAGACAAATCATCGCTCGAGGCTCTATTTGTGTAACAGCTGCCTCCAGTACTTCCATAACGAGAGTTCCCTAAAGCAACATAAACTGGTTTGTGGAACAATTATAACCGAGATGCCGGAGGTAGAGAAAGCGGTAATTACCTTTACTAACTATCATAAAAAGTTAGACGTACCATTTGTTGTATATGCAGACTTTGAATGTCTGTTAAGTAGCTTAGATTTAAGTTGTAATAAAAATAATTTAGTAAATAAGCATATACCTATAGCTTTTAGTTATTACATTAGTTGTAAATATGACAGTAGTTTAAGTAGATTTGTAATTTATTCAGGGGAGGATGCTCCCAAAAAGTTTATAGAATATTTAGTTAGAGATGTAAGACATATTTATTGTAATTATTTAAGTGTAGTGAGGCCAATGGACTCGTTGTCCGTAGAAGAGCTGAACGTGCAAAACAACTCCAATTCTTGTCATATTTGCGGACAGGAATTGGGGTCTGATAGAGTTGCAGATCATTGCCATTTGACGGGGAAATACAGGGGGCCGGCACATAACGAATGCAATTTGAAATTCCAGATTGCAAGTTTGCCTGTGTTTTTCTATAATTTTTCAGGCTATGACTGTCACCTATTTATTAAAGAATTGAATGCTTTTGAGGGTGACATTAATGTCATCCCATTAAATAAAGAATTATACGTCTCACTCTCAAAACGCATTCAAGTGAGCGAAAAGAATTCAATTGAAATTAGATTCTTGGATTCTTTTCGCTTCATGGCATCAAGTTTGGATGCATTGGCGAAAAATTTGTTACCAAATGATTTTCATGTGGTTCGCCAAATGTATCCAAATGAAGATGAATTTCAACTCGTAACGCGAAAAGGTGTATTCCCTTATGAATACATAAATTCAGTCGGCCGTCTCAGAGAAAATCGTCTTCACAGTCATGTTGACTTCTTTAGTCACTTGACAAATACATCATGCACTGAGGAAGACTATCAACACGCATTAAAGGTTTGGCAAGTCTTTAACTGTCAAACCTTGGAAGACTACATGCTGTTATATCTGAAGACCGATGTGCTAATCTTGGTAGATGTTTTTGAGAATTTTCGAAAAGTTTGCAAAAACATCTACGAATTAGATCCATGTCAATATTACACAGCTCCAGGTTTATCATGGGATGCTATGTTAAAAACAACAAAGATAAACCTGGAACTTTTCACTGATATTGACATGCACCTTTTCGTTCAAAAAAGTATCCGAGGCGGCATTGTCCAATGCAGTTTGAGGCATTCAAAGGCAAATAATAAATATATGGTGGGTTACGATAAATGTAAACCATCACTATATTTAACGTATTTGGATGCCAACAATTTGTATGGTTGGGCAATGTCGCAATATCTACCTTATGGGGGATTCGAATGGGTGGAAAACATTGAACAATTGAATGTTCTTGATATTCCATTCGATTCTCCCATCGGATACTTATTAGAAGTTGACTTAGATTACCCACAGAGTTTACATGATACACATAATGACTTACCATTTTGTGCTGAAAATAAAACTGTGGGTAATTCCAAGTGTACAAAGTTGATCACTGACTTAACCAACAAAACTCGCTATGTAATTCACTATAGAAATCTTCAACAGTGCATCAGAAATGGTTTATTGTTGAAGAAAATATATAGAATATTGCAATTCAAGCAGTCTTGTTGGTTAGGTCAGTATATCGACCTGAATACCCATCACCGCAGTTTAGCAAAGAACGCTTTTGAGAAGAATTTTTTCAAATTGCTAAACAATGCGGTGTATGGGAAAACAATGGAGAATGTAGATAAACGGAAAGACGTTAAAATAGTGAACGACTGGGAAAGTAGGGGTAAGAGATTGGGAGCCCGAGCACTAATCGCTAAACCAAACTTTCACAGTTTGAAGCAATTCACGGACAATATGATTGCTGTTCAGATGTCTAGGGTCCGTACAGTTTATAACAAGCCTATTTATTTAGGTTTTGTTGTTCTCGAGTTGTCGAAGTGGAAAATGTACGAGTTTCATTACAATTACATGAAAACAAAATTTGATAACTTGAGACTAAACTATATGGACCGATTCGTTTATCTACACCATTGAAACGGATGACTTCTATCGTGATATTCGTGATGACATCGAATCACAATTTGACACATCCGAATATCCCGTTGAAAATGTATATAGTTTCCCCCTTAGAAATGCCAAAGTCCTCGGTATGATGAAGGATGAAAATAAGGGGGAAATCATGACAGCGTTCATTGGCCTTAAATCCAAAATGTATTCTATAAGCTTAGCAAATAATACAGAAATACAGAAAGCAAAAGGCGTTAAAAACTGTGTAGCTGATAAGTTTAGTTTAAGTGATTATAAAAACTGTCTAGTGCATAATAAAATTATATATGCAGACATGTACATATTTAGGACTAAAATGCATCAAATATATACTCAATTATTTCATAAGATAGCTTTAAGCCCAATAGATGATAAGCGTAAAATTAAGGAAGATAATGCTCAAACTTATGCGTGGGGGCATTATCGAATAGATTTAGAATTAGAATTAGATACAGATAAGGATATCTTTAGAAATATAGAATATTCATTCCAATGCTTGTCAATATAAATAAGAACCAACTTGTAAATAGTTATAAGAAATATTTGTTTTATTAAATAAAAATGTATTAGATTTACATTTTGTAAATAGAAATTTAATGTGTTCTTTATTTTTTAATTATCATTGATGAAATTTCTTAGTAGCATTGCATTCTCTAGAGCACAGTGTCCATTATGGGAATGGCATATTTTTGGTAGTAAGTATGTTTCTCTAAGTGTTTGAAGATTTTGACATGCCATTTCTTCAACATTAATTACAGGTTTTCTTAGAAATTGCTCAATCCAACACTTCTTTTCAACTCCTTTTACATATATAGGTTAGTTTTTAATATTGAACTTCAAGAAATTCTCAACACTTTTAAAAGTAATTGATCCAGAGTTCCAAGTAAATCCATGATGATGCTTTGTTAACCAATTTGCTTGTTTCTGATATTTAAGCGTCAATTCTTCAAATTCAAACGGTGGCTTAATAATAAAATTTTGATATTCATTATTGCTGAAAGTGACTGCCAATTCTTTAAGTATAAAATCATTGAAATTTCCCTTAAGGCTTGCACATCCAATGTGACAAACTCTTCCATTTTGTCTTAGGCAACCTTTTTAATTTCACCAGTCACTGGAGTATATTCGATTAACTTATCGTGTATAAGTATACAATAAGCTGATGTGTTGGCGGGAATGTTCTTAGATGTTTTAAATTCAATTCGAATGTCAATTGGACCAGTTTTTATAGCTTCGTTTTGATGAGTTACGTCAATTACAACTATTGGAGCCTTATCTTTAAAATCTTCTGGTAGCAGCAGAGGTTGAGAGTCACGAGAAAAATAGTTTTGTTGAAACTTTAAGTACATATCATAGAGCAAAGCATATCTTTCACGATCAAAGTTCAAATTGAGATCATCATAGGGATATGTATCAGAGTTCAGGTGCACTTTAACATCATTTAAATGACAATGTTGAAATTTGTTGTCTCTTCGAAAGGCAATTAATATGAAGCGTGGTCGTTCATTCTGTGAGGATAACTTAACATTCCACAAATGATTGTTTCCCTGTGTAAGTAGTGGATTAAAGTGACAGTCCCAACTACGAAATGGCATTAATAAAGCTTTTCCACTTTGAATTGTTTGATAAATTTGTAATTTTGCAAAATCAGCCAATTGTATATGTGGAATTTTCCATATAATGTTGGTTATCGTCAGTTTTATATTTTCCGCTGCGACAGTTGAATATATAACATTCTCATCAGATTTAGATCTTATTAATATTAGTTCATGCTTAGAATTTAGAATTATTTTGTTAAAGTCTTCAGCAAATCCTAATAGCATATTCAATGGTGTACAAAAGTTGAAATATCCATTTTTTATTTCAATGTCATTGTTCGGAAACCATCCAGCATTTTTGAGCAAGTTACTCTGCAGTGTGTTTAAAGAGACATAGTTTTTTACTGTTGAAGTTACACCCAGATGACGTGTACGATCAATTTCCAATCCATTCACCTCGTAGCGAATTTCATCAAACATGAATGCAACACAATTGTTTTTTAATTTTGCATTAGCTGTTGCTTCTCCATTTTCTAATGTAACTGTGCCTTCAATATAAATTAAACTCACACTAGGTAGAACGAAAAGATCTTGATTTTGAATAGATATCCTTATCTCATCATTGCTTTTATATGATTGCAAATATGGTGAATAGCTATGATATTCCTTTTTGATAACACTTTCATCATAAAGCGGCGTTTGTAATACATCGAGTATTTGACTCATTTTTAGTTTTAGTTTGTTTTAAGTTTCAAGCCCAATGATTGTAGAAACCTTCGGTTTTCAAAAGACAGATTTCTATTCTGGAGAATGTTTTGTGGTTTATTCGATTTCTGCAACCTTTTCAATGCAGAGGGTGAAGATGAACTGAATGAAAATGCTCCTGTGTACGTGTTTATTATATACAATCATTGCTCCTGTGGTTTTAGATGAAGTCTGAGTGTTATGGTTTCTCCGCAAAAATTTATTAAATGGCCGTTTTGATCGACAATTTTCACTGTAATCGAACTTATCTGTCTGGAGTTTACTGGTAAATAGATTACATTTTTTGGTATCTCATCTATTTTATAGCCAGGACTAACATTCAAAGCAAACATATGAATTGTATGCGCTGGTATATTGTTGATATATGCACCAGTAACTATGTCACACTCAATGTGTATAGCATTTATCTTTGTTATATTCACTGGCAAGTCTGAAGTATGCAATTTTCCTGGTTCCAATACTTTTTCACTGAAACCCAATAGAGAGCCGATGGTTCGTTTTTTATTAAAGAAAATGGTTTCATTGCTGGATCCTACAAAGGCTTGCAATGTATTAGGGTTAGCGGCTATTTCCACCTTCTCATTCTGATCTATACTAGAATATTTATTTTGTATAAATTCAGCAATGTCGTCCAGGTCATATGACCCGACAGGAATCTCAATAGTATGATCGCCAATGTGAAATAAGTTATTTTCGTAATCAACGTTGGGTATTGTATGGTAACTATGGAAGTCTACAAGACCACAAACATACGGTCTCTCTAAATCTAAGGGTGGAAAATAATTAGCTGATAAAACGGATTTATTTCCTGTTAAAGTAAGAGTGATTGACATGTTGCGAGTAGTTTGACTAATGAAATGAAAAACAGATGTATGCTTCTTTTATTAACAATATTATTTTATTTATTTATTTTAGTATGTATGTATATAAAAATTGTTTTATAAAATTATATTCTTATTGATCCAGGAATTGTGATCGCCGCTAAATCCTAACCATTTTACAAAAACTTTTCCGCCTTTGGTTTTAAGAACTTTTTCTACCAGATAAGTATTAGGATATCTTGTTTTCTGCAGTTCATTTTCATAGAATCCACCTTTAATTGTATTCCCTTGGTAGTCTTCAAGAATGTATGTTGCTGGGTTTGTAATTCTTATATTTTTAATTTTAAATATTTCCGTTGTCCAATTTGGCGTATAACCTTTCTCGAAAACATGTTTATGTTTACTTATGCGTACATGATTTCCTACCTGAAACTTTGGCTTTCTAAATATTTTCAGGTTGTTGTAGACAGTGGTTAATAATAATTTTTCGTTGCTCGAATTCACTTTGATTGGAGGCATGTTGATGGTTCGATGCTTTTTGGTGTTATATTTTTTAATTAAGTTTTTATACAAATCAATCCATCGATATGAACCATTATAACTGAATTCCTTCCACATCATCTGCTTTAACGTTCGATTGAAGCGCTCAACAATTGAAGCCTTTAAAATACTATATGTTGAGTAATGGTTGATGTGGTGTTTTTTCATTAAACGTTGAAAATTTCCATTGAAAAATTCCTTGCCGTCATCGGTTTGTAAATTCTTTGGTTTCCGTTTCAAGGAGAATATGTATTTCATAGCCATAGTAACGTCAATAGCGTTCTTGGTTTTCAATGGTACAATCCACGCATACTTTGAGAATGTATCAATTACAGTTAGAAGGAAGCGATAGCCATCATTGTATACGGAATAAGCATCCATTTCAACTAAATCCGCCTGCCAAAGATCATCTATTCCTTTAGTTATAACACGCCTTCGTTTAAAGTTCTTACGTGCTTGTCTGTGAAGCTCCTCCACTACAGCTTGCTTTTTACTCATATCTTAATAACTCTATGAGAATCTTTTCTTTTCTGCATTTCATTGAGAATTTTCTCTTCTAAATCAGCTACGGATTTCGGTCTTTTCTGTAGTTCTTGAAATATAAAGCTTTCAATTCGCTCAATTTGTTCACTGGTAAATTTTACAAAATTTTGAACATTACTTTCAATATCGTCTTTTGTGATCTGTAGTTTTCGAGAGACTACCTCGCCGATGTTTTTATTTATTTCTTCTCTCAGTATATCGTACTTTTCTTTAAATTCAGTCTTTATCTGTTTAAGTCTATCATCAACTAGTGATTGAAACTTTTTGCTAACTTTTTCAATATCTTTATTTATTTGCTCCTTTAGTGTATTATTTTGTTTTTTAAATTCCACATTCATTTGATTTATGATATAGTCAACATATAATTTTGTTACTCCATCGTTGTCATCAACAGGTGTATTAACATTTCTCAGGCGTTTCCAACGGAGACCCAAGTTTTTATTGCTATCCAAATTGAGACCAAAAGCTTTTGAAAAATTTCGCTTTCATTTACTGTTTGATGAGATCTCATTGGAATAATGACCGAACTTGTCAACGCTCATTTTGTAATTATCTTTATTTTAGAAAAGAGCTGTTTATTTATATGAAGATTTATACTATTATATTAGATTCTCTCAATTCTTCAATGATGGACATGATTTCGTTGTTGTGATTGGTGTGTCCCGCCGATTGTGAAGATAACAAAAGCCTTAATCTATCAACTAACTCATTTGGATCATCCCAATATATATAATTAGGTTTCTGTGGATTAACACTCATGAAACCCGTTCCCATTGTTACTTTCTGTGAGATAGTTGACGGCGATGCGTCATTAAATAATGGTTTTATAATGTTGGTGTATTTGAAGGCTCTAGTTCCTTTTACTTGCTCATTTTTGTTGAAATTACGTTTGTGAGCACTAGTATTTTCTAAGATAAGTTTGTATGCTTGTAGATCTGCATTGTTATATTTTGATGGTTCTTTTAGATATAAGAGTTCCATCAATCCAGGTGTAAAGTTCCAAATATTATCTGATATTGTTATTTTGTCATTACATATGCTAAAGATGCTATCGCCGATTCGCCATTTACCATCCAATCCTTTGTGTGGTCCGTATGTAGTATCCAACTCATTCTGTTGCTGTAGTTTGGAGTAAAGTATTGATTCAGTGCATTTCTCATCATCTTTTGTAGAAATATCGATTTCACGCGGCAATTGTTCATCTTCATCATCATTTTCCACCTGAGAGTAAAAGTCATCGTCGTCTTCATCTTCATCATTATTGATCAGAGTATCATTTGAAAAATCAGTTTTTAGTGCTTTAGCTGGAGTACTTGTTTTAAGTTTTAGTGGTAACTTTACTTTTAAGTTGTGTTTCGTATTGTCGTGAGTATTTATGTTCGATTTTTGCACCAATTTGTTTAGAGGCTTTGTAATCGGTTTAAACGTTTTTTCTAATTGATTCTCTAGATCCGCTTTCCCAAGTTTAATATTTTTGAATTTCTGTTTAAGCACTCGTCTAGTTTTAATAAGATCTTTTAATATTTTTTCATTCATTTTGGCGACAGCTATCAGATCAGGAAAACAGCTATCAGATCAGCTATAAACAGGTATCAGATCAGGAAAACCAGCTATCAGATCAGCTATAAACAGCTATCAGATTAGGAAAACAGCTATCAGATCAGGAAAACCAGCTATCAGATCAGGAAAAACAGCTATCAGATCAGGAAAAAAACAGCTATCAGATCAGGATAAACAGGTATCAGATCAGGAAAAACAGCTATCAGTTATAAACAAATATCAGGTGAAGTGTATTGTGTACATCAATGTTATCAGTTGAAAGTCAGGTAACATACTAATATGAATATAGCGTGAAACTGTCTTTATTAATTATATGTGAATGTATATATCAAATCCCTTTCTATAACGACCATTATCAATTGCATCATCTTTGCTTATTACAAGGAATCCATATTTATCTTTCCAACATTCCCCACATATATTTAGAAATTTTGCGTATGCCATATCGGTTCCGACGTGATCATGGTATATGTGCTTAATATTCATTTCATCTTGCTTAAACATAATTATAAAATTTGCATTATCACGTATTAAATGCTTGGGAATTCTTGTATATGTTTGACATAAGTAAAAGCAATCAATAGATTTGTGTCTGCCCATACAAAAGTACTCTCGAATGTTGTTTTGCTTCTCGCAAGCTACATCATCGAATATCATTATTGAATTTGGTTTTGCTTCATCCGGCTTGAGAACTTTTTCATTGTCGGAATATGTAAAGAATCCCATATTTTGAATTGGTTTTACTAAACGCTTTAGATATTCATATTTCGGTTGATAAAGGGATTTTGAGTACAAGTATATGTTTGCAAAGTTTAGTCCATTAGGACTTTCTATTAAACTTAACATGACATTAGTCTTTCCGCAGTTTGAAGGTCCAACAATAAGACATCTAATTGTATTCGGTAGCAGTGAACTGTGCCTGGATTGTGTGACATTATTTGTATCAGGATCCAAATTTTTCACTTTTATCAATTTGTCTTGTTTAACGAAGCGCATATTAACTTATGATATAAATACAAAGCATTCAAGCGTTTTTATTCATTTATATTTCGTATTTGTTATCGAATGGATATAAAATGGTTATAATTTATGAAAAACCTTCTAGTGGTTATTAACCAGTGATTGGAAGAGGTTTATTCAATAAAGCTATAAGCTCTCTGCCATTTGAATTTCATTTACCGGGCTATCAATTTTGTGGTCCAGGAACTAAACTAAAAGACCGCTTAGCTAGAGGTGATAGCGGAATCAATCCATTAGACGCTACATGTAAGGAGCATGATATTGCATATTCTCAAAGTAAAGATTTAAATAAAAGGCACGAAGCAGATAAAATATTAGCTGAAAAGGCGTTTCGAAGATCAATATCTAAGGACACTAAACTTGGTGAACGAATAAACGCATTCTTAGTTACAAACGCAATGAAAGCAAAAGTAAAAGTCGGTATGGGAAACCAGTTAAACAGAACTCTTAAGAAAATAAAGAAGAAGAAGTTTAAAGGCAGCTGTGCAAAGAAAATATTCACTAAAACCATTAAAAATGCATTAAAATTTATTAAGCAACGAAAACCTGAAGATATTCCTAATGCTATTAAAATGGCACAAGGAGTAATTAAAAAGTCTTTTGGACGAAAAAAATCAATGATTGAAATTCCACGTGTTATTCCTATTCCGAAGGTTGGAGGATTTCTACCATTAGAACCTATTTTAACTGCTCTTGGAGCCGTTGGTGGATTAGCATCTGGTGGCGCAGCAATCGCAAAAGCAATCAATGAAACTAACGCTGCAAGAAAACAACTGAAGGAAGCAAGTCGACATAATCAAACAATGGAAGCAATTGCAATGGGGAAAGGCTTTTATCTTAAACCATACAAAAAAGGATTGGGACTATATTATCACCCTCAACCAAAAAACTTTTAAAGAAGCTACCCAGAAGACCTCTTACAGACGTCGACTTGATGAAACATGCTAATAAATTGCCACATTTTAGAGGCGTGTTCATGAGAGATAGTCTACCAAATCGAATACATGAAAAAGAATGTGGAATTGTTAACCTAGACACTTCCAGCGGTCCTGGCACTCATTGGGTAGCGTATTATAAGAATAGAAATATTAAGGAATATTATGACAGCTTTAGAAACCTGCAACCACCGCATGAAATAATTCAATATATGGGTAATGGAATCCAATACAACTACACTCAACATCAAAATTATAATTCATATAACTGTGGACACTTGTGTTTGGAGTTTTTGTATAATGTAAATCAAAAATATTCAATAAAGTGATGAATATATAAAATTTGTATGTAATGTTACTTTGTTTAATAAAGAATAAAAATAAATTTGTTTACTTAAGTTTATTTTGTTTAATTTAAATATTTGCTTTTACATTTTATATAATCTGCTATTTAAAGCAATCAATTTATTAATTCTTCTAATCTTAAATTCGAGGTTACTACAGATGCAGGCATCTGATACATCAGCGCTGTTTTTTGAAGACCAACAACAAATGGTATAATGATAGCCATGATGTGATTTTATTAACAAAGCGCCTTCGTACCGACTTAATTTCACATAGCTCGTGAAAATTTCTTCATAATGTTCATCCAGGATATTTTCTTTCTGAGTCATTAGAAAGTTATGAACACGTTTCAAAAATAACGACATGTTGATAGAGTTCATGTTGTGTGTTGTTCGTTGGTAAATAAAATACTGAATACATATGTATATATATATAAAAATTCTTTATGTAATATTTTTTTGTTTGGGGTTTTCTACTCTCTCACTAAGTCTCTCGCTCTCTTTTATACTCTCTTTCACATTGAAGGGAATTTGTGTTATTATTACAGAGTATATAGAAAACATTATACAAAGCATACTACATAATATAAAGTATATACAAACAAAATATAATATGATATTCGACTGTATCATTTCATTCAGTCATTGTAAAACTCTCGAACGAAACAGTCAAACGCGCAAACCTAAAAATTACTTTCTATTTAAAATAAAAAATATACAAAAAAGAACGAAAAAGTAAAATGGAACAAAACCAAGCAACCTTATCAACTTTTTCTCTAACTGCTGTGGATGATTTCAACAAGAAAAATGTGATAGAGAAAACTGTACTAACCATCAAAAACATGGAGGCAAACGCAAGCTATCCTATCAAAACTGTGCGACGAGTAAAAACAAAATATGGGCAACGCATATTAATGGAACTAGGGGACAAAGTTGTTTTTCTGCCTCAACGCTTCACCAGCATTTGTGATGAGACCATTAAGGAATTCAATAACGGTTTCTACTATTTGATGAAAATAGTGAAGGACGGTTCTGATGATTTTCGCTTTCGACATTCCGCTTTCGCAGCCATTTTATTATTAAACGTAATAAATATGTACATACATACTTATGATACAAATTACAAAATAAATAAATAAAAACAAAATATATTAAACTTTAACTATAGCCTTTTATTATACAATATTGCAATTTCGAACAGGTTCTACAGCAATCTAGAATACAACGACATTAATTTGTTAACTCTAGAAATTTGGTACTCTAACATGTAGCACGCACAAGTGTCAGGACCATCGCAGCATTTATCTGAAGACCAGCAGCAGCTCTCATAATGATTTCCATGAATAGATTCAATTTTTTCGTGATGTTGATTACGACATAACTTTGAATAGACGCTTAGAATTTCTTCAAAATGTTCCTCAAGTAGATTTTCCTTTTGCTTTATTAAAAACTAATGAACACGATCGGTAAATTCACAAATGTTTAAGTTACTCATCGTCACTCGTCAACAATCTATCACGTTATAATTATTATATACTGATACATAACTTTAAATATAATTTACTTAAACCTAACAATTTACCTAATCTAAAAATTTATTATGTATATACACAAACATGCATATATCACTAACATATACAACACCATATAAACTAATTGAGTCTTCCAATTCCATCGATCTCATGCTTTGTAGTCAGAGTTAAAGATCAATGAACATAAAATTACCTACATTTGTACGAAAAGAAAAATCAACCCTACATTTGTTCAATAAACTCATATTATTCCCATTTTTAGCAAGCTGAGATTTGGTTCACCAAGAATCCACTTGAAAGGGTCTCAATTCATTTAAGGCATTCCCAAAATACATTCCAAACAATAAAAGAACAGAAACAAAAAAAAATTTTCTGTAGTGCTACGCACTGGGCATACACATAATCCCACCACCATGTCACCAAGTATTGAAAAACAAATCCACAACAACAACAGCATAGGCAAGAAAAGGGAAACCAACGGAATATGTTTGCATTAACTCCACGGCGACACGTTCTACATAAGATTCCTATTGCAACAAATAACAACAACAACAACATAAGCAATTAAATAACCAAAACAATCACGGAACTTTATTACACCAACTCAGTCGACGACACTCTCACGGAATTTTATTACACCAACTCAGTCGACGACACTCGGTTTACTTAAAAAAATCATTAAAAACACACAAACATATACACTGCAAGCCTACAGCATAAGCATCCACCAAAATTTGTTTACACTAACTCTGTGGACCGTCGGCCTCGTTCACTACAAATCATATTAAAACAATTAACAACAACAACATGTTCCTACGCAACGACCATCTGAAACTGCTGCTCTCCCATCACTTCGGTTTCATACATAGACATTCCCCTCCTTCTCTTCCCTTCCCTTCCACCATCGACATGTATGTCCGTCCGTCCGTCTGTCTGTCCAACTGTCTATATGTATGTCCGTCCGTCCGTTTGTCTTCGCGTCGGCAGAGAGCCTCAAACACACAAACATTTACAATCTTATGACGACGTCAGAGCACCTCTTTGACGGCAGAGAGCCACACACACAAACCTTAACAACCCTTACGGCGGCGGCAGAGCAGCCTCACCATACAAAACTTGCAGAACCTCTGTGACGGCAGAGCGTCTCCCATATAAACCTTATGGCGGCGGCAGAGCACCTCAACTGCGCAGTCGCTACGTTGAATTAGAAACCCCATATTCCACCTACTGACATCTCTCGCTAGTCAACTTAAGCAATATTGTATGACAGAAACTTGAAGGTGAACAAATAAAAAAATCAAAAAAATTAATCTTAGAGCGTCTCACCAAAAGAAATTTCTGTATTGAACGCCTGGATAGCCGCTGAGTATATCCCAGCTGGAAAACCGGAGAACCGGAGTTCGTTGCAATATGTTCTTCTCAACTTGCTCAGCTCTTTAAGTTAAACTTTGAGGATGTTCTATATCATAACAACCATTGTAACAACAAAATTGTCGACCTTGTCGTGATTTCGAAAAATGAACAATATAACGCTTGGGCGGTGATTCCACTTGGGTAAAGTTACCCATGCAATTTTACTCTCCCAATGTGTTCATCGAATTTTTACCCCGAAGTGATTACACTTGGGTATTTTTACCCAAGAATATTTGATACTTTTGCTACCAAATGGCGTAAAAGTGGCGTCGAGTGTCGTAAAATTTTACAGATAGCTAATAATATGCAATCTATTATTATACTCATACAAAAATATAGAATAATTATAATTTAATGTAATTTTTGTTAGTTTCTAGATGTTTTAAAAAACATAAAGTTACAAAAGAAAACATCATGTCATAATAATCAAACACAAAATTGAAAATATTTAATTAAAAATATATCGGAAATACCAAATTGATCGACTCTTAAACAAGTCATAAATATCATTAAAAAATTTGCAAAACTAAACGTTGAACTAATTGTTGCTATGTCAACAGCTCAAAACAAATGAAAAAATGTACACTCGCTCAAAAGGGTTTCCGTTTGTTATTTTTCCATACATTTTGCGTGCTAATCTGCCGCTTTCATTAATTTTACATACGTTTCCATACTACCAAACGGTTTTTGCTGCTACAGAACTCTGTTCTCCAAGAAAAACCAGCAAAATTCTTGGGTAAAATTTTACCCACGGATGAACACACTGTTCTCTCGTGAGCGAGTGTTCATTTTTGTGTTTTGCCGTAGAGCAACAACAAAATTTTACCCATTTGGGTAACTTTACCCAAGTGGAATCACCGCCTTGTGAAGGTTATATCGGCTCGTGTGATTGCGTATTCACTACGGAAGATCGTGACGTCTCGAGTCACCCGCGACTCACTCGGTGACACGAACGTTCGTTTGGTAACGTCACACGAACGCCGTACGACACCGCCACCAAAGTGTACAAATTAAAAAGAAAAAAAAATATACAACAACAACAACAACAATACCAACAACAACACACATCTGCAAATTTGTGTAAATAAATTAAAAATAAATATTTCAATTGAAACAATTAGTAATAAATCCCGTTATGACGATACAAACGCAATGAAAGCAAAAGTAAAAGTCGGTATGGGAAACCAGTTAAACAGAACTCTTAAGAAAATAAAGAAGAAGAAGTTTAAAGGCAGCTGTGCAAAGAAAATATTCACTAAAACCATTAAAAATGCATTAAAATTTATTAAGCAACGAAAACCTGAAGATATTCCTAATGCTATTAAAATGGCACAAGGAGTAATTAAAAAGTCTTTTGGACGAAAAAAATCAATGATTGAAATTCCACGTGTTATTCCTATTCCGAAGGTTGGAGGATTTCTACCATTAGAACCTATTTTAACTGCTCTTGGAGCCGTTGGTGGATTAGCATCTGGTGGCGCAGCAATCGCAAAAGCAATCAATGAAACTAACGCTGCAAGAAAACAACTGAAGGAAGCAAGTCGACATAATCAAACAATGGAAGCAATTGCAATGGGGAAAGGCTTTTATCTTAAACCATACAAAAAAGGATTGGGACTATATTATCACCCTCAACCAAAAAACTTTTAAAGAAGCTACCCAGAAGACCTCTTACAGACGTCGACTTGATGAAACATGCTAATAAATTGCCACATTTTAGAGGCGTGTTCATGAGAGATAGTCTACCAAATCGAATACATGAAAAAGAATGTGGAATTGTTAACCTAGACACTTCCAGCGGTCCTGGCACTCATTGGGTAGCGTATTATAAGAATAGAAATATTAAGGAATATTATGACAGCTTTAGAAACCTGCAACCACCGCATGAAATAATTCAATATATGGGTAATGGAATCCAATACAACTACACTCAACATCAAAATTATAATTCATATAACTGTGGACACTTGTGTTTGGAGTTTTTGTATAATGTAAATCAAAAATATTCAATAAAGTGATGAATATATAAAATTTGTATGTAATGTTACTTTGTTTAATAAAGAATAAAAATAAATTTGTTTACTTAAGTTTATTTTGTTTAATTTAAATATTTGCTTTTACATTTTATATAATCTGCTATTTAAAGCAATCAATTTATTAATTCTTCTAATCTTAAATTCGAGGTTACTACAGATGCAGGCATCTGATACATCAGCGCTGTTTTTTGAAGACCAACAACAAATGGTATAATGATAGCCATGATGTGATTTTATTAACAAAGCGCCTTCGTACCGACTTAATTTCACATAGCTCGTGAAAATTTCTTCATAATGTTCATCCAGGATATTTTCTTTCTGAGTCATTAGAAAGTTATGAACACGTTTCAAAAATAACGACATGTTGATAGAGTTCATGTTGTGTGTTGTTCGTTGGTAAATAAAATACTGAATACATATGTATATATATATAAAAATTCTTTATGTAATATTTTTTTGTTTGGGGTTTTCTACTCTCTCACTAAGTCTCTCGCTCTCTTTTATACTCTCTTTCACATTGAAGGGAATTTGTGTTATTATTACAGAGTATATAGAAAACATTATACAAAGCATACTACATAATATAAAGTATATACAAACAAAATATAATATGATATTCGACTGTATCATTTCATTCAGTCATTGTAAAACTCTCGAACGAAACAGTCAAACGCGCAAACCTAAAAATTACTTTCTATTTAAAATAAAAAATATACAAAAAAGAACGAAAAAGTAAAATGGAACAAAACCAAGCAACCTTATCAACTTTTTCTCTAACTGCTGTGGATGATTTCAACAAGAAAAATGTGATAGAGAAAACTGTACTAACCATCAAAAACATGGAGGCAAACGCAAGCTATCCTATCAAAACTGTGCGACGAGTAAAAACAAAATATGGGCAACGCATATTAATGGAACTAGGGGACAAAGTTGTTTTTCTGCCTCAACGCTTCACCAGCATTTGTGATGAGACCATTAAGGAATTCAATAACGGTTTCTACTATTTGATGAAAATAGTGAAGGACGGTTCTGATGATTTTCGCTTTCGACATTCCGCTTTCGCAGCCATTTTATTATTAAACGTAATAAATATGTACATACATACTTATGATACAAATTACAAAATAAATAAATAAAAACAAAATATATTAAACTTTAACTATAGCCTTTTATTATACAATATTGCAATTTCGAACAGGTTCTACAGCAATCTAGAATACAACGACATTAATTTGTTAACTCTAGAAATTTGGTACTCTAACATGTAGCACGCACAAGTGTCAGGACCATCGCAGCATTTATCTGAAGACCAGCAGCAGCTCTCATAATGATTTCCATGAATAGATTCAATTTTTTCGTGATGTTGATTACGACATAACTTTGAATAGACGCTTAGAATTTCTTCAAAATGTTCCTCAAGTAGATTTTCCTTTTGCTTTATTAAAAACTAATGAACACGATCGGTAAATTCACAAATGTTTAAGTTACTCATCGTCACTCGTCAACAATCTATCACGTTATAATTATTATATACTGATACATAACTTTAAATATAATTTACTTAAACCTAACAATTTACCTAATCTAAAAATTTATTATGTATATACACAAACATGCATATATCACTAACATATACAACACCATATAAACTAATTGAGTCTTCCAATTCCATCGATCTCATGCTTTGTAGTCAGAGTTAAAGATCAATGAACATAAAATTACCTACATTTGTACGAAAAGAAAAATCAACCCTACATTTGTTCAATAAACTCATATTATTCCCATTTTTAGCAAGCTGAGATTTGGTTCACCAAGAATCCACTTGAAAGGGTCTCAATTCATTTAAGGCATTCCCAAAATACATTCCAAACAATAAAAGAACAGAAACAAAAAAAAATTTTCTGTAGTGCTACGCACTGGGCATACACATAATCCCACCACCATGTCACCAAGTATTGAAAAACAAATCCACAACAACAACAGCATAGGCAAGAAAAGGGAAACCAACGGAATATGTTTGCATTAACTCCACGGCGACACGTTCTACATAAGATTCCTATTGCAACAAATAACAACAACAACAACATAAGCAATTAAATAACCAAAACAATCACGGAACTTTATTACACCAACTCAGTCGACGACACTCTCACGGAATTTTATTACACCAACTCAGTCGACGACACTCGGTTTACTTAAAAAAATCATTAAAAACACACAAACATATACACTGCAAGCCTACAGCATAAGCATCCACCAAAATTTGTTTACACTAACTCTGTGGACCGTCGGCCTCGTTCACTACAAATCATATTAAAACAATTAACAACAACAACATGTTCCTACGCAACGACCATCTGAAACTGCTGCTCTCCCATCACTTCGGTTTCATACATAGACATTCCCCTCCTTCTCTTCCCTTCCCTTCCACCATCGACATGTATGTCCGTCCGTCCGTCTGTCTGTCCAACTGTCTATATGTATGTCCGTCCGTCCGTTTGTCTTCGCGTCGGCAGAGAGCCTCAAACACACAAACATTTACAATCTTATGACGACGTCAGAGCACCTCTTTGACGGCAGAGAGCCACACACACAAACCTTAACAACCCTTACGGCGGCGGCAGAGCAGCCTCACCATACAAAACTTGCAGAACCTCTGTGACGGCAGAGCGTCTCCCATATAAACCTTATGGCGGCGGCAGAGCACCTCAACTGCGCAGTCGCTACGTTGAATTAGAAACCCCATATTCCACCTACTGACATCTCTCGCTAGTCAACTTAAGCAATATTGTATGACAGAAACTTGAAGGTGAACAAATAAAAAAATCAAAAAAATTAATCTTAGAGCGTCTCACCAAAAGAAATTTCTGTATTGAACGCCTGGATAGCCGCTGAGTATATCCCAGCTGGAAAACCGGAGAACCGGAGTTCGTTGCAATATGTTCTTCTCAACTTGCTCAGCTCTTTAAGTTAAACTTTGAGGATGTTCTATATCATAACAACCATTGTAACAACAAAATTGTCGACCTTGTCGTGATTTCGAAAAATGAACAATATAACGCTTGGGCGGTGATTCCACTTGGGTAAAGTTACCCATGCAATTTTACTCTCCCAATGTGTTCATCGAATTTTTACCCCGAAGTGATTACACTTGGGTATTTTTACCCAAGAATATTTGATACTTTTGCTACCAAATGGCGTAAAAGTGGCGTCGAGTGTCGTAAAATTTTACAGATAGCTAATAATATGCAATCTATTATTATACTCATACAAAAATATAGAATAATTATAATTTAATGTAATTTTTGTTAGTTTCTAGATGTTTTAAAAAACATAAAGTTACAAAAGAAAACATCATGTCATAATAATCAAACACAAAATTGAAAATATTTAATTAAAAATATATCGGAAATACCAAATTGATCGACTCTTAAACAAGTCATAAATATCATTAAAAAATTTGCAAAACTAAACGTTGAACTAATTGTTGCTATGTCAACAGCTCAAAACAAATGAAAAAATGTACACTCGCTCAAAAGGGTTTCCGTTTGTTATTTTTCCATACATTTTGCGTGCTAATCTGCCGCTTTCATTAATTTTACATACGTTTCCATACTACCAAACGGTTTTTGCTGCTACAGAACTCTGTTCTCCAAGAAAAACCAGCAAAATTCTTGGGTAAAATTTTACCCACGGATGAACACACTGTTCTCTCGTGAGCGAGTGTTCATTTTTGTGTTTTGCCGTAGAGCAACAACAAAATTTTACCCATTTGGGTAACTTTACCCAAGTGGAATCACCGCCTTGTGAAGGTTATATCGGCTCGTGTGATTGCGTATTCACTACGGAAGATCGTGACGTCTCGAGTCACCCGCGACTCACTCGGTGACACGAACGTTCGTTTGGTAACGTCACACGAACGCCGTACGACACCGCCACCAAAGTGTACAAATTAAAAAGAAAAAAAAATATACAACAACAACAACAACAATACCAACAACAACACACATCTGCAAATTTGTGTAAATAAATTAAAAATAAATATTTCAATTGAAACAATTAGTAATAAATCCCGTTATGACAGTAGCTTCCCCATTTTCAAAGACCTCAATATTCTTCCCCTAAAGCACCTTTATTATTTTAAAATTTTAAAAACTTATTTTACTAATCTGGCTAACACTGGTTTCTTCTTCGGCACGAGAAAAGCAGCATACACCCTGAGAGGTCATAATTCTGATTCTGCAACAGTTCCATCGCATAACCTGCAAATCTACTTTAGATTCTATCTGTCTAGTGCTCCTCGACTTTTTAACAGGTTGCCACCTAATATAAGAAGTCTTCGTGTAGTGGGTCGTTTCTTAAAGGAGGTGAAACTATGGCTAATGTTGTTCAACGCTTGTGATGTTACTACACTTATGCGTATTGTATCCTAGTTATTTCGTTTGTTAGCGTTGAATATTCTCATGTTTTATTTCTTATATATATTCTGTTTTATTTATCTTATTTTCAATTTTTTATTTTATATTGTTATTGTTTTAATTTTACTCTTTATATTTTTAAATATTTAAATTTATTTTTTAGTTATATATTTCAATTGTCACTCATATATTTTTATTTTTATTTTATTACCATTTTAATTTAATTTAATAGTCAATTATTATTAATACTATGTTCGCACTAGACCGAAATTAGGCAATTTCGTTGCGTAGCTCAATTTCGGCTGAAATTGTGAATTTTTATACAATTTCGCCATACAAAAATATGTCAAATGAAATTGGGTTGGCAAAGCAATTTCAACGAAATTGAGAACGAAATTGTCTCAAAATGGAAAACAACCATGGTTTTGTAATAGATTTGTATAATAAATTGTTATTGATCTGGCTGCACTGAGTACGTTTGAACAACTGTCGCAGTGATTGAATTGTTTTTTGAAAAAATGAAGAGAACCTAATGCTAATGAAACTTGTGCAGTAAACAAATGAAACGTCAAATGAAATTGTGAATGCGAGTCCGAACACTTTCAATTTCGGATGAAATTGTCTCAATTTCGAAGGCAATTTCGAGCTAGTGCGAACATAGTATAAGAGAGATTGACACTAGTTTTAACTACTGATCTCGCATTGTACTCTGTTGCTTATATGGTTTTATAATTGTTATTAACAGATGAAGAATAAAATTCAAATTCAATTTAATTCAATTCAAAAAGTACAAGTTTTTTGCAGCGAATTAAGAAAAGTACAAATTTTTTGCAGCGTGTGTTACGGTTGTTTCGCAAAAGTTGACCGAACTTGATTATTTAGAGGAAGTAAAAGTCGTAACAAGGTTTCCGTAGGTGAACCTGCCGAAGGATCATTAATGTATTCTTATCGCAAAAATATTAATATTTAAATAATATTAATAGCATTAAAAATCAAAAATAATTCTATCAACAAGTACTGCAAGGGAAAGTTGGAATTTATTTATGAAAATATAATTTAGTCTAGCGACAAGTACTGCAAGGGAAAGTCCAGATTAAATCAATATGTGTATTAATATGATTATATATGTTATAATCAAAATATATATAAAAGAAATTCAATGAACATGAATTCGTTGAATAAGAATTTCAATATAATTTAATCTAACGACAATGTCGAGATTAATATAATAATGAGTATATATATAAAAAATGTTTGCAAATTAAAGAAATTGACAGAAGCGTATACATGGAAGGATGTTATATTATGTGGAAATATATTATTTTAATAATAATATATGATAAGGGTAATATACATGTGGAAGTGTAAGTTTTTTTTCATAGTGTAGGTGCAATTCCAGCAAAAATGGATTAGTATGAACGGCGAATTTAGGAGTGTTTCATCTCTTTATCTCTGGTTCAACGGCGTGAGGTTCATCATAGTTACCAACGATCGCCGCACCAACGTCCTGGAGTCCCACTCAGTGCTCCAGACAACGACACTGAGTGGCTCCACGTAGTCATTGCCACGCCACGTTCAACGGCGTGAAGTTCATCATAGTTACCATCGATCGCCGTACCAACGTCCGGCACATCAGCACCAAGCCAAGCAGCACAGTGATCCACCGTATATATAGTATATATATATATATATAGTATATATAATGTTCGCAGAACAAAAAATCTGAATGAATATCTTAATATGTCTGGCATTTACGGGAACTTTTTTATTACACGTTTTTATTATGCGTATAATACCCAACGAACATATATTATTTTCACGGCGAAAATAATTTGACGAGATTTACTACGATCAGGGACGGACAATTTGAATTGAATTGAACTTCGTTCGGTCTTGTTTCAGAATGCCGTATAAACTTACGCAAAAAAGTGCTTCATGCAACTATCGTGGACATACGATGTGTGAAGTAAAAAAATAAAAGATTGTCGAGGAGAGGCATGGTGGACGTTTAACTTCTTCTTATTATTTTGCAATAACAACAACCAGTCGTCCGCCCAGGCAAAAAGCAAATTTGTTTGAATTTTCGATTTTATGACCTTTGAAATAATATTGTTTGTCGTAAATTTTCTACAGCCTCATTAAAATTATATTGACATAGTGCAAAAGGAGCAAATTGAATAGAAAAGACAAAAATGCTGTCGAAAAACAAGCAATCGATGTTTTTATAGATATATAGAAATTTTTCATTACAAAACTTGTATTGCTGCTTCGAATTCGTTTAATAAATATTAATAAATTGTTATATCATATACCGTGTGTTTTCTCAATTAACTACAAGAGGTTATATTAATCAAAAAGTAACAAATCAATGTGATGTTGAAGCGGTTATGTTGTGCCATCGTAGGCTGGGTCATATCAGCCAGTGTGGTATAAGGTGTATTCGTAGCTAGAATATCAATGCTCGTTAAGTATTTCGATAGCAAGCACCAGGTAAAGACCTAAGCTATGAGTTTGTTGTAGATGGCGTAATCGTGGGTGTTTTCCTTTTTGACTGAGTACAGCATTTTCCATTTGTGTTGTACTTGTTGGTGTTTGTGTGTATTTTAACTGCTAACGAATTCCTATGGCAAGATCGTGGGCGTTTTCCTTTTTGAATAAGTACATTATTTTCCAATTGTGTTGTAGTTCATGTAGTTTGTGTGTGTATTTTATATGTTGACGAATTCTATGGTGCGATCGAGGATGTTTTTCTTGTCGGCCTGAGTTCAGGTTGTTGGTTATTGTCTTGTAGTTGTTGTTGTTGTTTGTGTGTATTTTACAACGAGCATATATACACAAAGAGATTACATGAGATTTTACTCGTTGCTTCAAAAAAAAATAGGCTCGCTATGTTTGGAACTATGAAGAACTATAAAGGAATGGATAACGCCGACTGCGGAGCAGCAGTAAGAAACAACAAACGAAGCTCATAAGTAAAATTTTATGACATCAATGAGTCGAGCCATTGCAAGCAAAAGAGATTTGTAATGAATGGGAAAGGGTAGGAGAAGGGAAAGGGAAGACTTCTTGAACTGAAGAAATTCTATTTTGTTTTGGTCGACTGCACTTACAAAATAAACGCAGTCTGTCCGTCTGCTAAGGTTGAATATGTTTTTTTGTGCTTGGTTTTGTTTTTTACGTTGATCATTTGGTGATGTTTGATTTTTTCAGTTTCAGTTTTTCATTTTTCGGCATCATTTCAATGGTTTAGAATTTTCCACTGAGATTTAGTTGTGGGTGGAGGGGGAGAGAAGCGAGGGGCTCTTTCTGCTTATGATTTCTGATCAATCTTTACATTTTCAGCTTCTGAGCATTTTTGCCTTTTTCATTCAATTTGCTCCTTTTCCGCTTTAACTACAATTTTAACTACAATTTTAAAATGTTATTAATGCACTTAATCAATACAATTTTAATGTTGGTGAAGAAAAACGTATTGCTAATTTTAATTTTTTTCAGCACAATTTATGGAAAACTAAAAGCTCTAATTTCTTATTAAATATATACATAAAAAAATATTATTTTGACTACTTTAGACAACAATAAAGTAAACAAATAATCAGGTAAAGTTAGGTAACATCGTGTACATCAATGTTACCTAACTTCACCGGATATTTGTTTATAACTGATAGCAGTTTTTCCTGATGTGATAGCTGGTTTTCCTGATCTGATACCTGCTTATAGCTGATCTGATAACTGGTTTTCCTCATCTGATACCTGTTTATAGGTGATCTGATAGCTGATTTTCCTGATCTGATAGCTGTTTTTCCTGACCTGATACCTGTTTTTAACTGATCTGATAGCTGTTTTTCCTGATCTGATGCCTGTTTTCCTGATCTGATAGCTGGTTTTCCTGATCTGATACCTCTTTATAGCTAATCTGATAGCTGGTTTTCCTGATCTGATAGCTGTTTTTCCTGATCTGATAGCTGCTTTTCCTGATCTGATAGCTGGTTTTCCTGATCTGATACCTGTTTATAGCTGATCGAATAGCTGTTTTTCCTGATCTGATAGCTGTTTTTCCTGATCTGATAGCTGGTTTTCCTGATCTGATAGCTGTTTTTCCTGATCTGATAGCTGTCGCCAAAATGAATGAAAAAATATTAAAAGATCTTAATAAAACTAGACGAGTGCTTAAACAGAAATTCAAAAATATTAAACTTGAGAAAGCGGATCTAGAGAATCAATTAGAAAAAACGTTTAAACCGATTACAAAGCCTCTCAACAAATTGGTGCAAAAATCGAACACAAGTACTCACGACAATACGAAACACAACTTAAAGGTTTAGTTACCACTAAAACTTAAAGCAAGTACTCCAGCTAAAGCATTAAAAACTGATTTTTCCAATGATACTCTGATCAATAATGATGAAGATGAAGACGACGATGACTTTTACTCTCAGATGGAGGATGATGATGAAGATGAACAATTGCCGCCTGAACTCGATATTACTACAAAAGATGATGAGAAATGTACTGAATCAATACTTTACTCCAAACTACAGCAACAGAATGAGTTGGATACTACATATGGACCACACAAAGGATTGGATGGTAAATGGCAAATCGGCGATAGCATCTTTAGCATATGCAATAACAAAATAACAATATCAGATAATAGTTGGAACTTTACACTTGGATTGATGCAACTCCTATATTTAAAAGAACCATCAAAACATAACAATGCAGATCTACAAGCATAAAAACTTATCTTAGAAAATACTAGTGCTCACAAACGTAAATCCAACAAAAAATGAGCAAGTAAAAGAAACTAGAGCCCTTAAATACACCAACATTATAAAACCAATATTTAATGACGCATCGCCGTCAACTATCTCACAGAAAGTGTTAATTCACAGAAACCTAATTATATATATTGGGATGATCCAATTGAGTTAGTTGATAGATTAAGGCTTTTGTTGTCTTCACAATCGGCGGACACACCAATCACAACAACGAAATCATGTCCATCATTGAAGAATTGAGAGAATCTAATATAATAGTATAAATCTTCATATAAATAAACAGCTCTTTTCTAAAATAAAGATAATTACAAAATGAGCGTTGACAAGTTCGGTCATTATTCCATTGAGATCTCATCAAACAGTAAATTCAACCATTACTCAACATATATTATTTTAAAGGCGTCAATTGTTGAAAAGCAGATGATGTGGAAGGAATTCAGTTATAATGGCTCATATCGATGGATTGACTTCTATAAAAAGTTAATTAAAAAATATAACACCAAAAATCATCGAACCATAAACATGCCTCCAATCAAAGTGAATTCGAGCAACGAAAAATTATTATTATGCACCGTCTACAACAACCTGAAAATATTTAGAAAGCCAAAGTTTCAGGTAGGAAATCATGTACGCATAAGTAAACATAAACACGTTTTCGAGAAAGGTTATACGCCAAATTGGACAACGGAAATATTTAAAATTAAAAATATAAGAATTACAAACCCAACAACATACATTCTTGAAGACTATCAAGGGAATGCAATTAAAGGTGGATTCTATGAAAATTAACTGCAGAAAACAAGATATCCCAATACATATCTGGTAGAAAAAGTTCTTAAGACCAAAGGCAGAAAAGTTTTTGTGAAATGGTTAGGATTTAGCGATGATCATAATTCCTGGATCAATAAGAATGAAATTTTATGAAAAATTTTTTATATACATACATACTAAAATAAATAAAATAATATTGTTAATAAAAGAGGAATATATGTGTCATATGAGCTCGATGACATTGCTGAATTTATCCAAAATAATTGTTCTAGTATAGATCAGAATGAGAAGGTGGAAATAACCGCGAATCCTAATACATTGCAAGCCTTTGTAGGATCTAGCAATAAAGAAAAACACATTAAATTTATATTTACAAATGTAAATCTAATACATTTTTATTAATATGAATAAATTTTTCTTATAACTATTTACAATATTTATATTTAAAAAAAAATACAACAACATTGTAATTTTATTCCGCTAAAATTACATTTTGGATGTCGGTTGGCGATGGCTCCCAATATATGCGCCAATTCCGGCTTCTCGCATATGGAAGTGCTACATTCAACACCCTTATCATTAGCAATAGAAGGTGTTGAGTGGGAAATGTAGCGAATTCTCCCAGATATCCCTTTAGTGCTGTTGTCGGCGGGTCCAACTCCCAGCAATTTTCGGTCAATTCTTCCACGCACCCTTGTATGCAATTAAGCATTGCTATTTGTGTTAATGGTGTTGGCGGTGATCCATCCTCGTTGAAATAGTTTGTGAGGAATTCGATGTAAGCCCAAACTTCTAAACGTGCTGCCTTTTTTTTGAAAATTTATGTTGGTTTGCTAAAAATTTCCTGTAGGACTGCGCGTTCTCGATTGGATATACTGAAGACGAAGTAACAAGACGTTCCCATTTATACGTTTTTTAAATTCTGGAGCAAATAGTTAAACTTTCTATTCTATTCTATTCTATTTCTAAAGAAAAAACGTCACAGATCATTTACAAAATCAGTGAGGACATTAAAATAAAGAGGAAACAAACGCTTTCTTAAGATAACCCTACATGTGTTCAATGAACTAAGAGTATTCATATTTTCAGCAAGCTGAGATTTGGTTCACCAAGAATCTACTTGAAAGGGTCTCAATTCATTTACTAAAAGAAAAAACAGATCACAAGAAAGGCATTCCAAAAATACATTGCAAAGAAAAAAAGAACAAAAACAAAAAAATATTCTGTCGTGTGGCACATTGCACATACGCATAATCCTACCGCGTGTTACCTAGCATTGCAAACAAATCCCAAAAAGAATGTGGAATTGTTAACTTAGACACTTCCAGCGGTCCTGGTACTCATTGGGTAGCATATTATAAAAATAGAAATTTAAAGAAATATTATGACAGTTTTGGAAACTTGCAACCACCGCATGAAATAATTCGATATTTGGGTAGCGGAATCCAATACAACACTCAACATCAAAATTATAATTCATATAACTGTGGACACTTGTGTTTGGAGTTTTTGTATAATGTAAATCAAAAAATATTCAATAAAGTGCTGAATATATAAAATTTGTATGTAATGTTACTTTGTTTAATAAAGAATAAAAACAAATTTGTTTACTTAAAAGGTTCATTTTGTTTAATTTAAATATTTGCTTTTACATTTTATATAATCTGCTATATAAAGCAATCAATTTATTAATTCTGCTAATCTTAAATTCGAGGTTACTACAGATGCAGGCATCTGATACATCAGCGCTGTTTTTTGAAGACCAACAACAAATGGTATAATGATAGCCATGATGTGATTTTATTAACAAAGCGCCTTCGTACCGACATAATTTCACGTAACTCGTCAAAATTTCTTCATAATGTTCACCCACGATATTTTGTTTCTGAGTCATTAGAAAGTTATGAACACGTTTCAAAAATAACGACATCTCTCGCTAGTCAACTTAAGCAATATTGTATGACAGAAACTTGAAGGTGAACAAATAAAAAAATCAACAAAATTAATTTTAGAGCGTCTCACCAAAAGAAATTTCTGTATTGAACGCCTGGATAGCCGCTGAGTATATCCCAGCTGGAAAACCGGAGAACCGGAGTTCGTTGCAATATCTTCTTCTCAACTTGCTCAGCTCTTTAAGTTAAACTTTGAGGATGTTCTATATCATAACAACCATTGTAACATCAAAATTGTCGACCTTGTCGTGATTTCGAAAAATGAACAATATAACGCTTGTGAAGGTTATATCGGCTCGTGTGATTGCGTATTCACTACGGAAGATCGTGACGTCTCGAGTCACCCGCGACTCACTCGGTGACACGAACGTTCGTTTCGTTACGTCACACGAACGCCGTACGACACCGCCACCAAAGTGTACAAATTAAAAAGAAAAAAAATATACAACAACAACAACAACAATACCAACAACAACACACATCTGCAAATTTGTGTAAATACATTAAAAATAAATATTTCCCAGCAATTTTGTGTTTCATTTATCTTCGTCTCTTTATCTAGGTATTGTACAGTGCCGGCGAGAAAAATTATCCGAAATAAATAAATTTGTTAAAAAAAAAATATTTACACTTTGCGTTTTATTGGCGACCTGCAATCTAGTGCACCGTTCCGAAGTGATACCGCTCAGCTACCGCGCCGCGTCCGAATCCACCCGTTCGACTCAGCAGCTATATCGCGAAATCTTTTCCTCCAAATCTTAAAAAAAAAATATATTTCGCGAATTATTTCCGATTTAACTCAAACTAACGCGATTAATTTTTCCCGCGATTGAATTAAATTAAATTAATTTGATTTATTTCAAAATCAATTAAATTAATTCGATTCATTTTTGATTTAATTTGAATTAACGCGATTTATTCTCAGCTGGATTAAATTAAATTAATTCAATTTATTCCCGACTCAATTAATTCGATTTATTTTAAAATTAACTTCGATTAATGCGGTTGACTCCCAACCTATATCAACTCGTTTTACCGTCAATTAATTTGAATTAACGCGACTTAATCTTCAAATACCGCGTTTGCATTTGAGATATTTTTAGAGCGATTTAATTAGACTCTAATTCAGTTAACTCCTCGGCTCTCGCGATTCGCTCAAGCTTCATTGATTGAAGCCGAGATTTGCGACCACACCCACACCCCCGTGAGTGTCCGCATGCCGTTGCTGGCACCCCTCGATCCATCGGACGGTAACATCTCGACACCCCGCTCGACTTCTCAATTGTCGTACCCCTCAACCCAAACCAATCACCGAACTGCCATGGACCCACTCAGCCGGTTCATGAGTGTCTGCGAGACCCTAGAGGATTTCGCTCGGGAACTCGAGGGGACCCCTGACACCGAGTATTCGGAATTCGCGCTCAACACCCATATGGAGGAACGCAAGGCAGTATGGATGGACTTGAAGACCGCCTTCAATCAGGCCTTGGAAGCTTTGGTATCCAAAGCAGCACCTCTCGACACCTCTGACACCACCCCTAGCGAAATCATCGTTGCCAGATCAAAGCAACAACGATGCTACAAGCTTTACATACGGCTCGCCGCAAAGATTCAGGGGCAGCAGCACCTCGTCGCAGCAGGAGCATCCCGAACAACGATCACCGGCCTTGATGCATCACACCGCGCGGATGAGGTTACTCACTCAGGACATAACATCAGTCTACCACCGTGCGACACTGATATTTTCAAAGGCGACTACGAGTCGTGGCCAACGTTCCGCGATATATTCTCCGCGTTCTATATTCGGAACAATCGACTTTAGCCCGTCGAGAAGTTGTTCCACTTAAAGCAAAAGACTCGCGGTGAAGCCAAGGAGATTGTCCAGAAGTCTCCTCTCGTAGACAGTGGTTTTGCCAGATCGCTTCGAGAATAAGCGAATCCTCGTCAATTCTCATCTTCGTACACTTTTCAATCTAACTCCCGTCACTCACGAGTCAGGCGACACGATCAAACGCCTGCAACGTGAAATCAATAACACTCTCGGGGCTCTCGATCTGCTTGACATCGATGTCAACAGTTGGGATGCGATCATAGTTCATCTATGTTCGTCGCGACTACCCGAAACCACCCTTTCTCTGTGGGAACGCTCAATCACAGAGAAGCGCGAAATTCCCTCGTGGAAAGAAATGGATGAGTTTCTGACGTCGCATTTTCAGAAGTTGGAAACTGTTGATGACATCCGAAAATCCGCACCAACACCCAAGAGGGTGATGGGCAGTATCGCTCGTAATGCCGCTCCACCTAAGCCTGTGAACAACTTCCAGGCAAACACGATCGCGATCAACTGCCCCCTATGCAGTGATCCGTCTCATCCCATACGTCGTTGTTCGCGCTTTTTGGCGATGCAGCCAGACAAGCGATGGACAACAATCAGCAACCTTAAGTTCTGCACGAATTGTCTAGCACATTCGCATCAACTTAAGGATTGCAAGAGTGCTTTCACTTGCATGTCGTGCACCAAACGACATCATACACTCTTGTATCGCGAGGTGGCTACCACTACGTCTTCGCTAAACCATACGAACTCTCAACCCTAAACCTCGCGCCCTCAACACCAACCACACCGCGGCAACCACTCCCTGAGCTAAATTGCAGTACTGCAAGGCGGCCGGTATGTTCACGCCAAACCCCTGGCGCCCTCTAGGAGCGAATGTGTTTCCCGCACCCGTGGAAATGCATTCGCTCTGGCAGCACTGCCCCTTTCCCGGCCTTCCCATGGCCATCTTTTTTATATCTAATTCCAGGTTTTTTGAACTTCCGGCACATTAATTCTATCTTTGGATTAACTCGAAAATCCCTTACCTTGGACGTCGTAGCAGCAACAACAAATCATTACCATTCTCTTCGTTTTTGGCAACCACATCGAAATCAACAAATCATCACTAACGAAATCATCTCCAACAGCCTCAACTCACCACATACGTCGATCGCCACCAGTCATCGCCACTTGAATCGTCACCCACTAATCCGCTCAACGCCCACGATACCATCAACGAAGCATCTCATCCAGTATCTCGCTACTCCCTCAACCAGCAACGGTGGTTTTATTTCTTTCAGTTACGAGTTATCGAAACTAACCTCAACCCCATCTTATCCTTTTCTTTTCTCCCACCCCAACACTTTCATTTTTCCCTTTTTCTTATTTGTTTTGCTACATATTCTACGCTTCTCATTTGTTATGCTTTATGTAATTCGTTTTGCGGTCGTTCCCCTATAGACCCTATGTGACTAATTCACAATGTAGCGAAATTCTGTCGATTGTGATCTGCAATACCAAATAGTTCGACACAACCGGCGCGTGTCGTGTTGATCGTCGGTAAACATCCACAATATGGCCCATTAATTTTAGTTTATTTTAGTTTTCAAACCTTGGTGTTATTTAATGGAGAGCTATAATTTACTCAAATCAAGTCATAAATTTCTGAATTCGTAATTCAATTAAGCTAAAGTATGAAAAAATGATGTGGCATAGAGACAGGGAAGGAGCACCCAGAAAGAGTTGAAATTATGTTTGCATGCGCCGGTCTTAAATATTGTGACGGCCATAATTTGCCACGAAAATTATGACCACACATTTCTTTTTCTCTTTTTTAAATAAACTACTTCTTTATATACCTAATAATTTTAATAATAAGAAAATTAAGTTCCGAAAATTAGTATGTAAGCTTAAAACAAGAAAAACAATGAATTTAAAACTTATATTTTTTAATAAAACCTAGTACGTAAGCTAAAAGAATTTGCTAGATAGTAAGTTACATATATAAAGAACAGAGAGAGAGAGAGAGAGAGAGAGAGAGAGGGCCAGGTGGCACGACGCTAAGGTGTCACCAACGCACACGCATAAGCAACACACACAAGCACAAGCAGAAACAAGCAAACCGAGTTTTGCTTTTCAGCACCCACACGAACGCCGAAACACAACACGGGCAGCGCGGCTAGAACAAGCAGAAAACCAGCTAGTTAACATCGCTGCTTCATCGCTTTGAGTCAGTCGGTAAAAAGGCTTCAGCGAGCACAGTCGCTTGCTCTTCGTACGAGCTAACTAACATCGTTGCGTCATCGACAGGCAACGCCACAAGCACAAGCAGAAACAAGCAAACCGAGTTTTGCTTTTCAGCACCCACACGAACACCGAAACACAACACGGGCAGCGCGGCTAGCACAAGCAGAAAACCAGCTAGTTAACATCGCTTCATCGCTTTGAGTCAGTCGGTAAAAAGGCTTCAGCGAGCACAGTCGCTTGCTCTTCGTACGAGCTAACTAACATCGTTGCGTCATCGTTATGCTTACCAGGAAGCAGTATTCAAGGAGTACGGTTGCTCACACCGTACCACGATTTGCATAGTTTGAACAACGTGGAGAGAACCGCCAGCCGTCCAGCAAGCAGAGAACGCGGATTCGAAACAACACATCAGTTTAACGTGCGCTCATACAGACATTATACGAGGTACATATACGGGACGGAACAAGTTATACAGATTCTAGAGGCCTTCAGGAAGGTGAATCTCTAAGTAATATAAGTTATACAGATTCTAAGGGCCTTCGGGAACGTGAATCTCCAAGTTATATAGATTCTAGAGGCCTTCGGGAACGTGAATCTCCAAGTTATACAGATTCTAGAGGCCTTCGGGAACGTGAATCTCCAAGTTATACAGATTCTAGAGGCCTTCGGGAACGTGAATCTCTAAGCAATATAAGTTATACAGCTTCTAGAGGCCTTCGGGAACGTGAATCTCTAAGTAATATAAGTTATACAGATTCTAGAGGACTTCGGGAACGTGAATCTCCAAGTTATACAGATTCTAGAGGCCTTCGGGAACGTGAATCTCTAAGTAATAGAAGTTATACAGATTCTAGAGGCCTTCGGGAACGTGAATCTCCAAGTTATACAGATTCTAGAGGCCTTCGGGAACGTGAATCTCTAAGTAATATAAGTTATACAGATTCTAGAGGCCTTCGGGAACGTGAATCTCTAAGTAATATATGTTATATAGATTCTAGAGGCCTTCGGGAACGTGAATCTCTAAGTTATATAAACTCTAGAGGCCTTCGGGAACGTGAGTTTACTAAGAACCTACAATAACAAACCCGACCTACCCTACTGAGGACAAGACAAGACATCTACGCCATCACCAACAGTCATCAACCATCGCAACAGCCCCCAGCAGCACTCAGCGCTCCAGACAACGGCACTGAGTTGCTCCACCGTCTCACAGTCACGCCACGATCAACGGCGGACTACGCATCTACGCTATCATCGACAATCGCAACAGCACCCAGCAGCACCCAGCGCTCCAGACAACGACACTGAGTTGCCCCACCGTCTCATAGTCACGCCACGATCAACGGCGGACTATTCATCTACGCCATTATCAACCATCGCAGCAGATTTCCACTCAGCGCCCTAGACAACGGCACTGAGTGGCCGAAGTCATCGCTACATTAACGCCGCGCCGACGTCTAACCGATCAGCATCATCGTGAACGTCTTAGTCTCTCTCTCGCTAGTCAACTTAAGCAATATTGTATGACAGAAACTTGAAGGTGAACAAATAAAAAAATCTGATGTGGCCAACACATGACTTCCTTGTATGACGGCAATTGTATGGTTTTATTTCAAGAGCGGTTGATATATTTTATTTATATTTTAAAATTGAAGTTTTAAAAATTTTAAATATTTTTACTTCTATAATGAAAAAAATTTCATAGGCTTCTCTTAATTTAAATAATTTAAATAGTAGTAAGTAAAAACAAGGAAGTACAAATTAGTTTCCACACAGCTTTAACTATCAATCGTACTAATTTTGGTTTCCCTGTTTAGTTCTGTAAGGGTACAACCAATTTTTGTAAAAGATATAGCAGCATAACATTAATTTATCATTATCATTTATGTAATTCGGATAATGCGTGCTTCGTGTTCCTTTGGCGAAGAGTCCTTTTGGTGCGAACCATCATTAAAATTGGAGCTACAAAATTGTGTCTTATGTAAGGCGCAATAGTATATACTTTCTAGGAGTGTTTGTTTTTGAATAATGTATGAAATTTGAAAAAAACTACAGGAGAAGTGTCCTTTTCGCGCAACCGATTGTATCCAAAAAGGGAGGTGCACAACTAGGTCTTATAAGAGTCTCAAATACCAAATTTCAAGTTTCTACGATTCTCCGTTTTTAAGTTATTGAGGATACGTACATACGTACATACGTACACACGTACATACGTACATACGTACACACGTACACACGTACATACGTACATACGTACACACGTACATACGTACATACGTACACACGTCACGACCAAACTAGTCAAAATAGACTCCGCGATGGTCAAAATGAGTGTTACCATCAAAATCTCAATATCGAAATTTTTCATGATTACAATACTTTCTTGTATTTACTACGTATACAAGGAAGTAAAAATCAAAAAAATTAATCTTAGAGCGTCTCACCAAAAGTGATTTCTGTATTGAACGCCTGGATAGCCGCTGAGTATATCCCAGCTGGAAAACCGGAGAACCGGAGTTCGTTACAATATTTTCTTCTCAACTTGCTCAGCTCTTTAAGTTAAACTTTGAGGATGTTCTATATCATAACAACCATTGTAACAACAACATTGTCGACGTTGTCGTGATTTCGAAAAATTAACAATATAACGCTTGTGAAGGTTATATCGGCTCGTGCGATTGCGTATTCACTACGGACGATCGTGACGTCTCGAGTCACCCGCGACTCACTCGGTCAGACGAACGTTCGATTCGTTACGTCACACGAACCCCGAACGACACCGCCACCAAAGTGTACAAATTAAAAAGAAAAAAATATACAACAACAACAACAACAACAACAATACCAACAACAACACACATCTGTAAATTTGTGTAAATAAATTAAAAATAAATATTTCCCAGCAATTTTGTGTTTCATTTATCTTCGTCTCTTTATCTAGGTATTGTACAGTGCCGGCGAGAAAAATTGTCCGAAATAAATAAATTTGTTAAAAAAAAAAATATTTACACTTTGCGTTTTATTGGCGACCTGCAATCTAGTGCACCGTTCCGAAGTGATACCGCTCAGCTACCGCGCCGCGTCCGAATCCACCCGTTCGACTCAGCAGCGATATCGCGAAATCTTTTCCTCCAAATCTTAAAAAAAAAAATATATTTCGCGAATTATTTCCGATTTAACTCAAACTAACGCGATTAATTTTTCCCGCGATTGAATTAAATTAAATTAATTTGATTTATTTCAAAATCAATTAAATTAATTCGATTCATTTTTGATTTAATTTGAATTAACGCGATTTATTCTCAGCTGGATTAAATTAAATTAATTCAATTTATTCCCGACTCAATTAATTCGATTTATTTTAAAATTAACTTCGATTAATGCGGTTGACTCCCAACCTATATCAACTCGTTTTACCGTCAATTAATTTGAATTAACGCGACTTAATCTTCAAATACCGCGTTTGCATTTGAGATATTTTTAGAGCGATTTAATTAGACTCTAATTCAGTTAACTCCTCGGCTCTCGCGATTCGCTCAAGCTTCATTGATTGAAGCCGAGATTTGCGACCACACCCACACCCCCCGTGAGTGTCCGCATGCCGTTGCTGGCACCCCTCGATCCATCGGACGGTAACATCTCGACACCCCGCTCGACTTCTCAATTGTCGTACCCCTCAACCCAAACCAATCACCGAACTGCCATGGACCCACTCAGCCGGTTCATGAGTGTCTGCGAGACCCTAGAGGATTTCGCTCGGGAACTCGAGGGGACCCCTGACACCGAGTATTCGGAATTCGCGCTCAACACCCATATGGAGGAACGCAAGGCAGTATGGATGGACTTGAAGACCGCCTTCAATCAGGCCTTGGAAGCTTTGGTATCCAAAGCAGCACCTCTCGACACCTCTGACACCACCCCTAGCGAAATCATCGTTGCCAGATCAAAGCAACAACGATGCTACAAGCTTTACATACGGCTCGCCGCAAAGATTCAGGGGCAGCAGCACCTCGTCGCAGCAGGAGCATCCCGAACAACGATCACCGGCCTTGATGCATCACACCGCGCGGATGAGGTTACTCACTCAGGACATAACATCAGTCTACCACCGTGCGACACTGATATTTTCAAAGGCGACTACGAGTCGTGGCCAACGTTCCGCGATATATTCTCCGCGTTCTATATTCGGAACAATCGACTTTAGCCCGTCGAGAAGTTGTTCCACTTAAAGCAAAAGACTCGCGGTGAAGCCAAGGAGATTGTCCAGAAGTCTCCTCTCGTAGACAGTGGTTTTGCCAGATCGCTTCGAGAATAAGCGAATCCTCGTCAATTCTCATCTTCGTACACTTTTCAATCTAACTCCCGTCACTCACGAGTCAGGCGACACGATCAAACGCCTGCAACGTGAAATCAATAACACTCTCGGGGCTCTCGATCTGCTTGACATCGATGTCAACAGTTGGGATGCGATCATAGTTCATCTATGTTCGTCGCGACTACCCGAAACCACCCTTTCTCTGTGGGAACGCTCAATCACAGAGAAGCGCGAAATTCCCTCGTGGAAAGAAATGGATGAGTTTCTGACGTCGCATTTTCAGAAGTTGGAAACTGTTGATGACATCCGAAAATCCGCACCAACACCCAAGAGGGTGATGGGCAGTATCGCTCGTAATGCCGCTCCACCTAAGCCTGTGAACAACTTCCAGGCAAACACGATCGCGATCAACTGCCCCCTATGCAGTGATCCGTCTCATCCCATACGTCGTTGTTCGCGCTTTTTGGCGATGCAGCCAGACAAGCGATGGACAACAATCAGCAACCTTAAGTTCTGCACGAATTGTCTAGCACATTCGCATCAACTTAAGGATTGCAAGAGTGCTTTCACTTGCATGTCGTGCACCAAACGACATCATACACTCTTGTATCGCGAGGTGGCTACCACTACGTCTTCGCTAAACCATACGAACTCTCAACCCTCCACCTCGCGCCCTCAACACCAACCACACCGCGGCAACCACTCCCTGAGCTAAATTGCAGTACTGCAAGGCGGCCGGTATGTTCACGCCAAACCCCTGGCGCCCTCTAGGAGCGAATGTGTTTCCCGCACCCGTGGAAATGCATTCGCTCTGGCAGCACTGCCCCTTTCCCGGCCTTCCCATGGCCATCTTTTTTATATCTAATTCCAGGTTTTTTGAACTTCCGGCACATTAATTCTATCTTTGGATTAACTCGAAAATCCCTTACCTTGGACGTCGTAGCAGCAACATCAAATCATTACCATTCTCTTCGTTTTTGGCAACCACATCGAAATCAACAAATCATCACTAACGAAATCATCTCCAACAGCCTCAACTCACCACATACGTCGATCGCCACCAGTCATCGCCACTTGAATCGTCACCCACTAATCCGCTCAACGCCCACGATACCATCAACGAAGCATCTCATCCAGTATCTCGCTACTCCCTCAACCAGCAACGGTGGTTTTATTTCTTTCAGTTACGAGTTATCGAAACTAACCTCAACCCCATCTTATCCTTTTCTTTTCTCCCACCCCAACACTTTCATTTTTCCCTTTTTCTTATTTGTTTTGCTACATATTCTACGCTTCTCATTTGTTATGCTTTATGTAATTCGTTTTGCGGTCGTTCCCCTATAGACCCTATGTGACTAATTCACAATGTAGCGAAATTCTGTCGATTGTGATCTGCAATACCAAATAGTTCGACACAACCGGCGCGTGTCGTGTTGATCGTCGGTAAACATCCACAATATGGCCCATTAATTTTAGTTTATTTTAGTTTTCAAACCTTGGTGTTATTTAATGGAGAGCTATAATTTACTCAAATCAAGTCATAAATTTCTGAATTCGTAATTCAATTAAGCTAAAGTATGAAAAAATGATGTGGCATAGAGACAGGGAAGGAGCACCCAGAAAGAGTTGAAATTATGTTTGCATGCGCCGGTCTTAAATATTGTGACGGCCATAATTTGCCACGAAAATTATGACCACACATTTCTTTTTCTCTTTTTTAAATAAACTACTTCTTTATATACCTAATAATTTTAATAATAAGAAAATTAAGTTCCGAAAATTAGTATGTAAGCTTAAAACAAGAAAAACAATGAATTTAAAACTTATATTTTTTAATAAAACCTAGTACGTAAGCTAAAAGAATTTGCTAGATAGTAAGTTACATATATAAAGAACAGAGAGAGAGAGAGAGAGAGAGAGAGGGCCAGGTGGCACGACGCTAAGGTGTCACCAACGCACACGCATAAGCAACACACACAAGCACAAGCAGAAACAAGCAAACCGAGTTTTGCTTTTCAGCACCCACACGAACGCCGAAACACAACACGGGCAGCGCGGCTAGAACAAGCAGAAAACCAGCTAGTTAACATCGCTGCTTCATCGCTTTGAGTCAGTCGGTAAAAAGGCTTCAGCGAGCACAGTCGCTTGCTCTTCGTACGAGCTAACTAACATCGTTGCGTCATCGACAGGCAACGCCACAAGCACAAGCAGAAACAAGCAAACCGAGTTTTGCTTTTCAGCACCCACACGAACGCCGAAACACAACACGGGCAGCGCGGCTAGCACAAGCAGAAAACCAGCTAGTTAACATCGCTTCATCGCTTTGAGTCAGTCGGTAAAAAGGCTTCAGCGAGCACAGTCGCTTGCTCTTCGTACGAGCTAACTAACATCGTTGCGTCATCGTTATGCTTACCAGGAAGCAGTATTCAAGGAGTACGGTTGCTCACACCGTACCACGATTTGCATAGTTTGAACAACGTGGAGAGAACCGCCAGCCATCCAGCAAGCAGAGAACGCGGATTCGAAACAACACAGCAGTTTAACGTGCGCTCATACAGACATTATACGAGGTACATATACGGGACGGAACAAGTTATACAGATTCTAGAGGCCTTCAGGAAGGTGAATCTCTAAGTAATATAAGTTATACAGATTCTAAAGGCCTTCGGGAACGTGAATCTTCAAGTTATATAGATTCTAGAGGCCTTCGGGAACGTGAATCTCCAAGTTATACAGATTCTAGATGCCTTCGGGAACGTGAATCTCCAAGTTATACAGATTCTAGAGGCCTTCGGGAACGTGAATCTCTAAGCAATATAAGTTATACAGCTTCTAGAGGCCTTCGGGAACGTGAATCTCTAAGTAATATAAGTTATACAGATTCTAGAGGCCTTCGGGAACGTGAATCTCCAAGTTATACAGATTCTAGAGGCCTTCGGGAACGTGAATCTCTAAGTAATATAAGTTATACAGATTCTAGAGGCCTTCGGGAACGTGAATCTCCAAGTTACACAGATTCTAGAGGCCTTCGGGAACGTGAATCTCTAAGTAATATAAGTTATACAGATTCTAGAGGCCTTCGGGAACGTGAATCTCTAAGTAATATAAGTTATATAGATTCTAGAGGCCTTCGGGAACGTGAATCTCTAAGTTATATAAACTCTAGAGGCCTTCGGGAACGTGAGTTTACTAAGAACCTACAATAACAAACCCGACCTACCCTACTGAGGACAAGACAAGACATCTACGCCATCACCAACAGTCATCAACCATCGCAACAGCCCCCAGCAGCACTCAGCGCTCCAGACAACGGCACTGAGTTGCTCCACCGTCTCACAGTCACGCCACGATCAACGGCGGACTACGCATCTACGCTATCATCGACAATCGCAACAGCACCCAGCAGCACCCAGCGCTCCAGACAACGACACTGAGTTGCCCCACCGTCTCATAGTCACGCCACGATCAACGGCGGACTATTCATCTACGCCATTATCAACCATCGCAGCAGATTTCCACTCAGCGCCCTAGACAACGGCACTGAGTGGCCGAAGTCATCGCTACATTAACGCCGCGCCGACGTCTAACCGATCAGCATCATCGTGAACGTCTTAGTCTCTCTCTCGCTAGTCAACTTAAGCAATATTGTATGACAGAAACTTGAAGGTGAACAAATAAAAAAATCTGATGTGGCCAACACATGACTTCCTTGTATGACGGCAATTGTATGGTTTTATTTCAAGAGCGGTTGATATATTTTATTTATATTTTAAAATTGAAGTTTTAAAAATTTTAAATATTTTTACTTCTATAATGAAAAAAATTTCATAGGCTTCTCTTAATTTAAATAATTTAAATAGTAGTAAGTAAAAACAAGGAAGTACAAATTAGTTTCCACACAGCTTTAACTATCAATCGTACTAATTTTGGTTTCCCTGTTTAGTTCTGTAAGGGTACAACCAATTTTTGTAAAAGATATAGCAGCATAACATTAATTTATCATTATCATTTATGTAATTCGGATAATGCGTGCTTCGTGTTCCTTTGGCGAAGAGTCCTTTTGGTGCGAACCATCATTAAAATTGGAGCTACAAAATTGTGTCTTATGTAAGGCGCAATAGTATATACTTTCTAGGAGTGTTTGTTTTTGAATAATGTATGAAATTTGAAAAAAACTACAGGAGAAGTGTCCTTTTCGCGCAACCGATTGTATCCAAAAAGGGAGGTGCACAACTAGGTCTTATAAGAGTCTCAAATACCAAATTTCAAGTTTCTACGATTCTCCGTTTTTAAGTTATTGAGGATACGTACATACGTACATACGTACACACGTACATACGTACACACGTACACACGTACATACGTACACACGTCACGACCAAACTAGTCAAAATGGACTCCGCGATGGTCAAAATGAGTGTTACCATCAAAATCTCAATATCGAAATTTTTCATGATTACAATACTTTCTTGTATTTACTACGTATACAAGGAAGTAAAAATCAAAAAAATTAATCTTAGAGCGTCTCACCAAAAGAGATTTCTGTATTGAACGCCTGGATAGCCGCTGAGTATATCCCAGCTGGAAAACCGGAGAACCGGAGTTCGTTACAATATTTTCTTCTCAACTTGCTCAGCTCTTTAAGTTAAACTTTGAGGATGTTCTATATCATAACAACCATTGTAACAACAACATTGTCGACCTTGTGATTTCGAAAAATTAACAATATAACGCTTGTGAAGGTTATATCGGCTCGTGTGATTGCGTATTCACTACGGACGATCGTGACGTCTCGAGTCACCCGCGACTCACTCGGTCAGACGAACGTTCGATTCGTTACGTCACACGAACGCCGAACGACACCGCCACCAAAGTGTACAAATTAAAAAGAAAAAAATATACAACAACAACAACAACAACAACAATACCAACAACAACACACATCTGTAAATTTGTGTAAATAAATTAAAAATAAATATTTCCCAGCAATTTTGTGTTTCATTTATCTTCGTCTCTTTATCTAGGTATTGTACAGTGCCGGCGAGAAAAATTATCCGAAATAAATAAATTTGTTAAAAAAAAAATATTTACACTTTGCGTTTTATTGGCGACCTGCAATCTAGTGCACCGTTCCGAAGTGATACCGCTCAGCTACCGCGCCGCGTCCGAATCCACCCGTTCGACTCAGCAGCGATATCGCGAAATCTTTTCCTCCAAATCTTAAAAAAAAAAATATATTTCTCGAATTATTTTCGATTTAACTCAAACTAACGCGATTAATTTTTCCCGCGATTGAATTAAATTAAATTAATTTGATTTATTTCAAAATCAATTAAATTAATTCGATTCATTTTTGATTTAATTTGAATTAACGCGATTTATTCTCAGCTGGATTAAATTAAATTAATTCAATTTATTCCCGACTCAATTAATTCGATTTATTTTAAAATTAACTTCGATTAATGCGGTTGACTCCCAACCTATATCAACTCGTTTTACCGTCAATTAATTTGAATTAACGCGACTTAATCTTCAAATACCGGGTTTGCATTTGAGATATTTTTAGAGCGATTTAATTAGACTCTAATTCAGTTAACTCCTCGGCTCTCGCGATTCGCTCAAGCTTCATTGATTGAAGCCGAGATTTGCGACCACACCCACACCCCCGTGAGTGTCCGCATGCCGTTGCTGGCACCCCTCGATCCATCGTACGGTAACATCTCGACACCCCGCTCGACTTCTCAATTGTCGTACCCCTCAACCCAAAACAAATCACCGAACTGCCATGGACCCACACAGCCGGTTCATGAGTGTCTGCGAGACCCTAGAGGATTTCGCTCGGGAACTCGAGGCGACCCCTGACACCGAGTATTCGGAATTCGCGCTCAACACCCATATGGAGGAACGCCTTCAATCAGGCCTTGGAAGCTTTGGTATCCAAAGCAGCACCTCTCGACACCTCTGACACCACCCCTAGCGAAATCATCGTTGCCAGATCAAAGCAACAACGATGCTACAAGCTTTACATACGGCTCGCCGCAAAGATTCAGGGGCAGCAGCACCTCATCGCAGCAGGAGCATCCCGAACAACGATCACCGGCCTTGATGCATCACACCGCGCGGATGAGGTTACTCACTCAGGACATAACATCAGTCTACCACCGTGCGACACTGCTATTTGCAAAGGCGACTACGAGTCGTGGCCAACGTTCCGCGATATATTCTCCGCGTTCTATATTCGGAACAATCGACTTTAGCCCGTCGAGAAGTTGTTCCACTTAAAGCAAAAGACTCGCGGTGAAGCCAAGGAGATTGTCCAGAAGTCTCCTCTCGTAGACAGTGGTTTTGCCAGATCGCTTCGAGAATAAGCGAATCCTCGTCAATTCTCATCTTCGTACACTTTTCAATCTAACTCCCGTCACTCACGAGTCAGGCGACACGATCAAACGCCTGCAACGTGAAATCAATAACACTCTCGGGGCTCTCGATCTGCTTGACATCGATGTCAACAGTTGGGATGCGATCATAGTTCATCTATGTTCGTCGCGACTACCCGAAACCACCCTTTCTCTGTGGGAACGCTCAATCACAGAGAAGCGCGAAATTCCCTCGTGGAAAGAAATGGATGAGTTTCTGACGTCGCATTTTCAGAAGTTGGAAACTGTTGATGACATCCGAAAATCCGCACCAACACCCAAGAGGGTGATGGGCAGTATCGCTCGTAATGCCGCTCCACCTAAGCCTGTGAACAACTTCCAGGCAAACACGATCGCGATCAACTGCCCCCTATGCAGTGATCCGTCTCATCCCATACGTCGTTGTTCGCGCTTTTTGGCGATGCAGCCAGACAAGCGATGGACAACAATCAGCAACCTTAAGTTCTGCACGAATTGTCTAGCACATTCGCATCAACTTAAGGATTGCAAGAGTGCTTTCACTTGCATGTCGTGCACCAAACGACATCATACACTCTTGTATCGCGAGGTGGCTACCACTACGTCTTCGCTAAACCATACGAACTCTCAACCCTCCACCTCGCGCCCTCAACACCAACCACACCGCGGCAACCACTCCCTGAGCTAAATTGCAGTACTGCAAGTCGGCCGGTATGTTCACGCCAAACCCCTGGCGCCCTCTAGGAGCGAATGTGTTTCCCGCACCCGTGGAAATGCATTCGCTCTGGCAGCACTGCCCCTTTCCCGGCCTTCCCATGGCCATCTTTTTTATATCTAATTCCAGGTTTTTTGAACTTCCGGCACATTAATTCTATCTTTGGATTAACTCGAAAATCCCTTACCTTGGACGTCGTAGCAGCAACATCAAATCATTACCATTCTCTTCGTTTTTGGCAACCACATCGAAATCAACAAATCATCACTAACGAAATCATCTCCAACAGCCTCAACTCACCACATACGTCGATCGCCACCAGTCATCGCCACTTGAATCGTCACCCACTAATCCGCTCAACGCCCACGATACCATCAACGAAGCATCTCATCCAGTATCTCGCTACTCCCTCAACCAGCAACGGTGGTTTTATTTCTTTCAGTTACGAGTTATCGAAACTAACCTCAACCCCATCTTATCCTTTTCTTTTCTCCCACCCCAACACTTTCATTTTTCCCTTTTTCTTATTTGTTTTGCTACATATTCTACGCTTCTCATTTGTTATGCTTTATGTAATTCGTTTTGCGGTCGTTCCCCTATAGACCCTATGTGACTAATTCACAATGTAGCGAAATTCTGTCGATTGTGATCTGCAATACCAAATAGTTCGACACAACCGGCGCGTGTCGTGTTGATCGTCGGTAAACATCCACAATATGGCCCATTAATTTTAGTTTATTTTAGTTTTCAAACCTTGGTGTTATTTAATGGAGAGCTATAATTTACTCAAATCAAGTCATAAATTTCTGAATTCGTAATTCAATTAAGCTAAAGTATGAAAAAATGATGTGGCATAGAGACAGGGAAGGAGCACCCAGAAAGAGTTGAAATTATGTTTGCATGCGCCGGTCTTAAATATTGTGACGGCCATAATTTGCCACGAAAATTATGACCACACATTTCTTTTTCTCTTTTTTAAATAAACTACTTCTTTATATACCTAATAATTTTAATAATAAGAAAATTAAGTTCAGAAAATTAGTATGTAAGCTTAAAACAAGAAAAACAATGAATTTAAAACTTATATTTTTTAATAAAACCTAGTACGTAAGCTAAAAGAATTTGCTAGATAGTAAGTTACATATATAAAGAACAGAGAGAGAGAGAGAGAGAGAGAGGGCCAGGTGGCACGACGCTAAGGTGTCACCAACGCACACGCATAAGCAACACACACAAGCACAAGCAGAAACAAGCAAACCGAGTTTTGCTTTTCAGCACCCACACGAACGCCGAAACACAACACGGGCAGCGCGGCTAGAACAAGCAGAAAACCAGCTAGTTAACATCGCTGCTTCATCGCTTTGAGTCAGTCGGTAAAAAGGCTTCAGCGAGCACAGTCGCTTGCTCTTCGTACGAGCTAACTAACATCGTTGCGTCATCGACAGGCAACGCCACAAGCACAAGCAGAAACAAGCAAACCGAGTTTTGCTTTTCAGCACCCACACGAACGCCGAAACACAACACGGGCAGCGCGGCTAGCACAAGCAGAAAACCAGCTAGTTAACATCGCTTCATCGCTTTGAGTCAGTCGGTAAAAAGGCTTCAGCGAGCACAGTCGCTTGCTCTTCGTACGAGCTAACTAACATCGTTGCGTCATCGTTATGCTTACCAGGAAGCAGTATTCAAGGAGTACGGTTGCTCACACCGTACCACGATTTGCATAGTTTGAACAACGTGGAGAGAACCGCCAGCCATCCAGCAAGCAGAGAACGCGGATTCGAAACAACACAGCAGTTTAACGTGCGCTCATACAGACATTATACGAGGTACATATACGGGACGGAACAAGTTATACAGATTCTAGAGGCCTTCAGGAAGGTGAATCTCTAAGTAATATAAGTTATACAGATTCTAAGGGCCTTCGGGAACGTGAATCTCCAAGTTATATAGATTCTAGAGGCCTTCGGGAACGTGAATCTCCAAGTTATACAGATTCTAGAGGCCTTCGGGAACGTGAATCTCCAAGTTATACAGATTCTAGAGGCCTTCGGGAACGTGAATCTCTAAGCAATATAAGTTATACAGCTTCTAGAGGCCTTCGGGAACGTGAATCTCTAAGTAATATAAGTTATACAGATTCTAGAGGACTTCGGGAACGTGAATCTCCAAGTTATACAGATTCTAGAGGCCTTCGGGAACGTGAATCTCTAAGTAATATAAGTTATACAGATTCTAGAGGCCTTCGGGAACGTGAATCTCCAAGTTATACAGATTCTAGAGGCCTTCGGGAACGTGAATCTCTAAGTAATATAAGTTATACAGATTCTAGAGGCCTTCGGGAACGTGAATCTCTAAGTAATATAAGTTATATAGATTCTAGAGGCCTTCGGGAACGTGAATCTCTAAGTTATATAAACTCTAGAGGCCTTCGGGAACGTGAGTTTACTAAGAACCTACAATAACAAACCCGACCTTCCCTACTGAGGACAAGACAAGACATCTACGCCATCACCAACAGTCATCAACCATCGCAACAGCCCACAGCAGCACTCAGCGCTCCAGACAACGGCACTGAGTTGCTCCACCGTCTCACAGTCACGCCACGATCAACGGCGGACTACGCATCTACGCTATCATCGACAATCGCAACAGCACCCAGCAGCACCCAGCGCTCCAGACAACGACACTGAGTTGCCCCACCGTCTCATAGTCACGCCACGATCAACGGCGGACTATTCATCTACGCCATTATCAACCATCGCAGCAGATTTCCACTCAGCGCCCTAGACAACGGCACTGAGTGGCCGAAGTCATCGCTACATTAACGCCGCGCCGACGTCTAACCGATCAGCATCATCGTGAACGTCTTAGTCTCTCTCTCGCTAGTCAACTTAAGCAATATTGTATGACAGAAACTTGAAGGTGAACAAATAAAAAAATCTGATGTGGCCAACACATGACTTCCTTGTATGACGGCAATTGTATGGTTTTATTTCAAGAGCGGTTGATATATTTTATTTATATTTTAAAATTGAAGTTTTAAAAATTTTAAATATTTTTACTTCTATAATGAAAAAAATTTCATAGGCTTCTCTTAATTTAAATAATTTAAATAGTAGTAAGTAAAAACAAGGAAGTACAAATTAGTTTCCACACAGCTTTAACTATCAATCGTACTAATTTTGGTTTCCCTGTTTAGTTCTGTAAGGGTACAACCAATTTTTGTAAAAGATATAGCAGCATAACATTAATTTATCATTATCATTTATGTAATTCGGATAATGCGTGCTTCGTGTTCCTTTGGCGAAGAGTCCTTTTGGTGCGAACCATCATTAAAATTGGAGCTACAAAATTGGGTCTTATGTAAGGCGCAATAGTATATACTTTCTAGGAGTGTTTGTTTTTGAATAATGTATGAAATTTGAAAAAAACTACAGGAGAAGTGTCCTTTTCGCGCAACCGATTGTATCCAAAAAGGGAGGTGCACAACTAGGTCTTATAAGAGTCTCAAATACCAAATTTCAAGTTTCTACGATTCTCCGTTTTTAAGTTATTGAGGATACGTACATACGTACATACGTACACACGTACATACGTACATACGTACACACGTACATACGTACATACGTACATACGTACATACGTACACACGTCACGACCAAACTAGTCAAAATAGACTCCGCGATGGTCAAAATGAGTGTTACCATCAAAATCTCAATATCGAAATTTTTCATGATTACAATACTTTCTTGTATTTACTACGTATACAAGGAAGTAAAAATCAAAAAAATTAATCTTAGAGCGTCTCACCAAAAGTGATTTCTGTATTGAACGCCTGGATAGCCGCTGAGTATATCCCAGCTGGAAAACCGGAGAACCGGAGTTCGTTACAATATTTTCTTCTCAACTTGCTCAGCTCTTTAAGTTAAACTTTGAGGATGTTCTATATCATAACAACCATTGTAACAACAACATTGTCGACCTTGTCGTGATTTCGAAAAATTAACAATATAACGCTTGTGAAGGTTATATCGGCTCGTGCGATTGCGTATTCACTACGGACGATCGTGACGTCTCGAGTCACCCGCGACTCACTCGGTCAGACGAACGTTCGATTCGTTACGTCACACGAACGCCGAACGACACCGCCACCAAAGTGTACAAATTAAAAAGAAAAAAATATACAACAACAACAACAATACCAGCAACAACACACATCTGTAAATTTGTGTAAATAAATTAAAAATAAATATTTCCCAGCAATTTTGTGTTTCATTTATCTTCGTCTCTTTATCTAGGTATTGTACAGTGCCGGCGAGAAAAATTATCCGAAATAAATAAATTTGTTAAAAAAAAAAATATTTACACTTTGCGTTTTATTGGCGACCTGCAATCTAGTGCACCGTTCCGAAGTGATACCGCTCAGCTACCGCGGCGCGTCCGAATCCACCCGTTCGACTCAGCAGCGATATCGCGAAATCTTTTCCTCCAAATCTTAAAAAAAAAAATATATTTCGCGAATTATTTCCGATTTAACTCAAACTAACGCGATTAATTTTTCCCGCGATTGAATTAAATTAAATTAATTTGATTTATTTCAAAATCAATTAAATTAATTCGATTCATTTTTGATTTAATTTGAATTAACGCGATTTATTCTCAGCTGGATTAAATTAAATTAATTCAATTTATTCCCGACTCAATTAATTCGATTTATTTTAAAATTAACTTCGATTAATGCGGTTGACTCCCAACCTATATCAACTCGTTTTACCGTCAATTAATTTGAATTAACGCGACTTAATCTTCAAATACCGCGTTTGCATTTGAGATATTTTTAGAGCGATTTAATTAGACTCTAATTCAGTTAACTCCTCGGCTCTCGCGATTCGCTCAAGCTTCATTGATTGAAGCCGAGATTTGCGACCACACCCACACCCCCCGTGAGTGTCCGCATGCCGTTGCTGGCACCCCTCGATCCATCGGACGGTAACATCTCGACACCCCGCTCGACTTCTCAATTGTCGTACCCCTCAACCCAAACCAATCACCGAACTGCCATGGACCCACTCAGCCGGTTCATGAGTGTCTGCGAGACCCTAGAGGATTTCGCTCGGGAACTCGAGGGGACCCCTGACACCGAGTATTCGGAATTCGCGCTCAACACCCATATGGAGGAGTATGGCAAGGCAGTATGGATGGACTTGAAGACCGCCTTCAATCAGGCCTTGGAAGCTTTGGTATCCAAAGCAGCACCTCTCGACACCTCTGACACCACCCCTAGCGAAATCATCGTTGCCAGATCAAAGCAACAACGATGCTACAAGCTTTACATACGGCTCGCCGCAAAGATTCAGGGGCAGCAGCACCTCGTCGCAGCAGGAGCATCCCGAACAACGATCACCGGCCTTGATGCATCACACCGCGCGGATGAGGTTACTCACTCAGGACATAACATCAGTCTACCACCGTGCGACACTGATATTTTCAAAGGCGACTACGAGTCGTGGCCAACGTTCCGCGATATATTCTCCGCGTTCTATATTCGGAACAATCGACTTTAGCCCGTCGAGAAGTTGTTCCACTTAAAGCAAAAGACTCGCGGTGAAGCCAAGGAGATTGTCCAGAAGTCTCCTCTCGTAGACAGTGGTTTTGCCAGATCGCTTCGAGAATAAGCGAATCCTCGTCAATTCTCATCTTCGTACACTTTTCAATCTAACTCCCGTCACTCACGAGTCAGGCGACACGATCAAACGCCTGCAACGTGAAATCAATAACACTCTCGGGGCTCTCGATCTGCTTGACATCGATGTCAACAGTTGGGATGCGATCATAGTTCATCTATGTTCGTCGCGACTACCCGAAACCACCCTTTCTCTGTGGGAACGCTCAATCACAGAGAAGCGCGAAATTCCCTCGTGGAAAGAAATGGATGAGTTTCTGACGTCGCATTTTCAGAAGTTGGAAACTGTTGATGACATCCGAAAATCCGCACCAACACCCAAGAGGGTGATGGGCAGTATCGCTCGTAATGCCGCTCCACCTAAGCCTGTGAACAACTTCCAGGCAAACACGATCGCGATCAACTGCCCCCTATGCAGTGATCCGTCTCATCCCATACGTCGTTGTTCGCGCTTTTTGGCGATGCAGCCAGACAAGCGATGGACAACAATCAGCAACCTTAAGTTCTGCACGAATTGTCTAGCACATTCGCATCAACTTAAGGATTGCAAGAGTGCTTTCACTTGCATGTCGTGCACCAAACGACATCATACACTCTTGTATCGCGAGGTGGCTACCACTACGTCTTCGCTAAACCATACGAACTCTCAACCCTCCACCTCGCGCCCTCAACACCAACCACACCGCGGCAACCACTCCCTGAGCTAAATTGCAGTACTGCAAGGCGGCCAGTATGTTCACGCCAAACCCCTGGCGCCCTCAAGGAGCGAATGTGTTTCCCGCACCCGTGGAAATGCATTCGCTCTGGCAGCACTGCCCCTTTCCCGGCCTTCCCATGGCCATCTTTTTTATATCTAATTCCAGGTTTTTTGAACTTCCGGCACATTAATTCTATCTTTGGATTAACTCGAAAATCCCTTACCTTGGACGTCGTAGCAGCAACATCAAATCATTACCATTCTCTTCGTTTTTGGCAACCACATCGAAATCAACAAATCATCACTAACGAAATCATCTCCAACAGCCTCAACTCACCACATACGTCGATCGCCACCAGTCATCGCCACTTGAATCGTCACCCACTAATCCGCTCAACGCCCACGATACCATCAACGAAGCATCTCATCCAGTATCTCGCTACTCCCTCAACCAGCAACGGTGGTTTTATTTCTTTCAGTTACGAGTTATCGAAACTAACCTCAACCCCATCTTATCCTTTTCTTTTCTCCCACCCCAACACTTTCATTTTTCCCTTTTTCTTATTTGTTTTGCTACATATTCTACGCTTCTCATTTGTTATGCTTTATGTAATTCGTTTTGCGGTCGTTCCCCTATAGACCCTATGTGACTAATTCACAATGTAGCGAAATTCTGTCGATTGTGATCTGCAATACCAAATAGTTCGACACAACCGGCGCGTGTCGTGTTGATCGTCGGTAAACATCCACAATATGGCCCATTAATTTTAGTTTATTTTAGTTTTCAAACCTTGGTGTTATTTAATGGAGAGCTATAATTTACTCAAATCAAGTCATAAATTTCTGAATTCGTAATTCAATTAAGCTAAAGTATGAAAAAATGATGTGGCATAGAGACAGGGAAGGAGCACCCAGAAAGAGTTGAAATTATGTTTGCATGCGCCGGTCTTAAATATTGTGACGGCCATAATTTGCCACGAAAATTATGACCACACATTTCTTTTTCTCTTTTTTAAATAAACTACTTCTTTATATACCTAATTATTTTAATAATAAGAAAATTAAGTTCAGAAAATTAGTATGTAAGCTTAAAACAAGAAAAACAATGAATTTAAAACTTATATTTTTTAATAAAACCTAGTACGTAAGCTAAAAGAATTTGCTAGATAGTAAGTTACATATATAAAGAACAGAGAGAGAGAGAGAGAGAGAGAGAGGGCCAGGTGGCACGACGCTAAGGTGTCACCAACGCACACGCATAAGCAACACACACAAGCACAAGCAGAAACAAGCAAACCGAGTTTTGCTTTTCAGCACCCACACGAACGCCGAAACACAACACGGGCAGCGCGGCTAGAACAAGCAGAAAACCAGCTAGTTAACATCGCTGCTTCATCGCTTTGAGTCAGTCGGTAAAAAGGCTTCAGCGAGCACAGTCGCTTGCTCTTCGTACGAGCTAACTAACATCGTTGCGTCATCGACAGGCAACGCCACAAGCACAAGCAGAAACAAGCAAACCGAGTTTTGCTTTTCAGCACCCACACGAACGCCGAAACACAACACGGGCAGCGCGGCTAGCACAAGCAGAAAACCAGCTAGTTAACATCGCTTCATCGCTTTGAGTCAGTCGGTAAAAAGGCTTCAGCGAGCACAGTCGCTTGCTCTTCGTACGAGCTAACTAACATCGTTGCGTCATCGTTATGCTTACCAGGAAGCAGTATTCAAGGAGTACGGTTGCTCACACCGTACCACGATTTGCATAGTTTGAACAACGTGGAGAGAACCGCCAGCCATCCAGCAAGCAGAGAACGCGGATTCGAAACAACACAGCAGTTTAACGTGCGCTCATACAGACATTATACGAGGTACATATACGGGACGGAACAAGTTATACAGATTCTAGAGGCCTTCAGGAAGGTGAATCTCTAAGTAATATAAGTTATACAGATTCTAAGGGCCTTCGGGAACGTGAATCTCCAAGTTATATAGATTCTAGAGGCCTTCGGGAACGTGAATCTCCAAGTTATACAGATTCTAGAGGCCTTCGGGAACGTGAATCTCCAAGTTATACAGATTCTAGAGGCCTTCGGGAACGTGAATCTCTAAGCAATATAAGTTATACAGCTTCTAGAGGCCTTCGGGAACGTGAATCTCTAAGTAATATAAGTTATACAGATTCTAGAGGACTTCGGGAACGTGAATCTCCAAGTTATACAGATTCTAGAGGCCTTCGGGAACGTGAATCTCTAAGTAATATAAGTTATACAGATTCTAGAGGCCTTCGGGAACGTGAATCTCCAAGTTATACAGATTCTAGAGGCCTTCGGGAACGTGAATCTCTAAGTAATATAAGTTATACAGATTCTAGAGGCCTTCGGGAACGTGAATCTCTAAGTAATATAAGTTATATAGATTCTAGAGGCCTTCGGGAACGTGAATCTCTAAGTTATATAAACTCTAGAGGCCTTCGGGAACGTGAGTTTACTAAGAACCTACAATAACAAACCCGACCTTCCCTACTGAGGACAAGACAAGACATCTACGCCATCACCAACAGTCATCAACCATCGCAACAGCCCACAGCAGCACTCAGCGCTCCAGACAACGGCACTGAGTTGCTCCACCGTCTCACAGTCACGCCACGATCAACGGCGGACTACGCATCTACGCTATCATCGACAATCGCAACAGCACCCAGCAGCACCCAGCGCTCCAGACAACGACACTGAGTTGCCCCACCGTCTCATAGTCACGCCACGATCAACGGCGGACTATTCATCTACGCCATTATCAACCATCGCAGCAGATTTCCACTCAGCGCCCTAGACAACGGCACTGAGTGGCCGAAGTCATCGCTACATTAACGCCGCGCCGACGTCTAACCGATCAGCATCATCGTGAACGTCTTAGTCTCTCTCTCGCTAGTCAACTTAAGCAATATTGTATGACAGAAACTTGAAGGTGAACAAATAAAAAAATCTGATGTGGCCAACACATGACTTCCTTGTATGACGGCAATTGTATGGTTTTATTTCAAGAGCGGTTGATATATTTTATTTATATTTTAAAATTGAAGTTTTAAAAATTTTAAATATTTTTACTTCTATAATGAAAAAAATTTCATAGGCTTCTCTTAATTTAAATAGTAGTAAGTAAAAACAAGGAAGTACAAATTAGTTTCCACACAGCTTTAACTATCAATCGTACTAATTTTGGTTTCCCTGTTTAGTTCTGTAAGGGTACAACCAATTTTTGTAAAAGATATAGCAGCATAACATTAATTTATCATTATCATTTATGTAATTCGGATAATGCGTGCTTCGTGTTCCTTTGGCGAAGAGTCCTTTTGGTGCGAACCATCATTAAAATTGGAGCTACAAAATTGTGTCTTATGTAAGGCGCAATAGTATATACTTTCTAGGAGTGTTTGTTTTTGAATAATGTATGAAATTTGAAAAAAACTACAGGAGAAGTGTCCTTTTCGCGCAACCGATTGTATCCAAAAAGGGAGGTGCACAACTAGGTCTTATAAGAGTCTCAAATACCAAATTTCAAGTTTCTACGATTCTCCGTTTTTAAGTTATTGAGGATACGTACATACGTACATACGTACACACGTACATACGTACATACGTACACACGTACATACGTACATACGTACACACGTCACGACCAAACTAGTCAAAATAGACTCCGCGATGGTCAAAATGAGTGTTACCATCAAAATCTCAATATCGAAATTTTTCATGATTACAATACTTTCTTGTATTTACTACGTATACAAGGAAGTAAAAATCAAAAAAATTAATCTTAGAGCGTCTCACCAAAAGTGATTTCTGTATTGAACGCCTGGATAGCCGCTGAGTATATCCCAGCTGGAAAACCGGAGAACCGGAGTTCGTTACAATATTTTCTTCTCAACTTGCTCAGCTCTTTAAGTTAAACTTTGAGGATGTTCTATATCATAACAACCATTGTAACAACAACATTGTCGACCTTGTCGTGATTTCGAAAAATTAACAATATAACGCTTGTGAAGGTTATATCGGCTCGTGCGATTGCGTATTCACTACGGACGATCGTGACGTCTCGAGTCACCCGCGACTCACTCGGTCAGACGAACGTTCGATTCGTTACGTCACACGAACGCCGAACGACACCGCCACCAAAGTGTACAAATTAAAAAGAAAAAAATATACAACAACAACAACAATACCAGCAACAACACACATCTGTAAATTTGTGTAAATAAATTAAAAATAAATATTTCCCAGCAATTTTGTGTTTCATTTATCTTCGTCTCTTTATCTAGGTATTGTACAGTGCCGGCGAGAAAAATTATCCGAAATAAATAAATTTGTTAAAAAAAAAAATATTTACACTTTGCGTTTTATTGGCGACCTGCAATCTAGTGCACCGTTCCGAAGTGATACCGCTCAGCTACCGCGGCGCGTCCGAATCCACCCGTTCGACTCAGCAGCGATATCGCGAAATCTTTTCCTCCAAATCTTAAAAAAAAAAATATATTTCGCGAATTATTTCCGATTTAACTCAAACTAACGCGATTAATTTTTCCCGCGATTGAATTAAATTAAATTAATTTGATTTATTTCAAAATCAATTAAATTAATTCGATTCATTTTTGATTTAATTTGAATTAACGCGATTTATTCTCAGCTGGATTAAATTAAATTAATTCAATTTATTCCCGACTCAATTAATTCGATTTATTTTAAAATTAACTTCGATTAATGCGGTTGACTCCCAACCTATATCAACTCGTTTTACCGTCAATTAATTTGAATTAACGCGACTTAATCTTCAAATACCGCGTTTGCATTTGAGATATTTTTAGAGCGATTTAATTAGACTCTAATTCAGTTAACTCCTCGGCTCTCGCGATTCGCTCAAGCTTCATTGATTGAAGCCGAGATTTGCGACCACACCCACACCCCCGTGAGTGTCCGCATGCCGTTGCTGGCACCCCTCGATCCATCGTACGGTAACATCTCGACACCCCGCTCGACTTCTCAATTGTCGTACCCCTCAACCCAAAACAAATCACCGAACTGCCATGGACCCACACAGCCGGTTCATGAGTGTCTGCGAGACCCTAGAGGATTTCGCTCGGGAACTCGAGGCGACCCCTGACACCGAGTATTCGGAATTCGCGCTCAACACCCATATGAAGGAACGCCTTCAATCAGGCCTTGGAAGCTTTGGTATCCAAAGCAGCACCTCTCGACACCTCTGACACCACCCCTAGCGAAATCATCGTTGCCAGATCAAAGCAACAACGATGCTACAAGCTTTACATACGGCTCGCCGCAAAGATTCAGGGGCAGCAGCACCTCATCGCAGCAGGAGCATCCCGAACAACGATCACCGGCCTTGATGCATCACACCGCGCGGATGAGGTTACTCACTCAGGACATAACATCAGTCTACCACCGTGCGACACTGCTATTTGCAAAGGCGACTACGAGTCGTGGCCAACGTTCCGCGATATATTCTCCGCGTTCTATATTCGGAACAATCGACTTTAGCCCGTCGAGAAGTTGTTCCACTTAAAGCAAAAGACTCGCGGTGAAGCCAAGGAGATTGTCCAGAAGTCTCCTCTCGTAGACAGTGGTTTTGCCAGATCGCTTCGAGAATAAGCGAATCCTCGTCAATTCTCATCTTCGTACACTTTTCAATCTAACTCCCGTCACTCACAAGTCAGGCGACACGATCAAACGCCTGCAACGTGAAATCAATAACACTCTCGGGGCTCTCGATCTGCTTGACATCGATGTCAACAGTTGGGATGCGATTATAGTTCATCTATGTTCGTCGCGACTACCCGAAACCACCATTTCTCTGTGGGAACGCTCAATCACACAGAAGCGCGAAATTCCCACGTCGTATTTTCAGACGTTGGAAACTGTTGATGACATCCGAAAATCCGTACCAACACCCAAGAAGGTGATAAGCAGTATCGCTCGTAATGCCGCTCCACCTAAGCCTGTGAACAACTTCCAGGCAAACACGATCGCGATCAACTGCCCCTATGCAGTGATCCGTCTCATCCCATACGCCGTTGTTCGCGCTTTCTGGCGATGCAGCCAGACAAGCGATGGACAACAATCAGCAACCTTAAGTTCTGCACGAATTGTCTAGCACATTCGAATCAACTTAAGGATTGCAAGAGTGCTTTCACTTGCATGTCGTGCACCAAACGACATCATACACTTTTGTATCGCGAAGTGGCTACCACTACGTCTTCGCTAAACCATACGAACTCTCAACCCTCCACCTCGCGCCCTCAACACCAACCACACCGCGGCAACCACTCCCTGAGCTAAATTGCAGTACTGCAAGGCGGCCGGTATGTTCACGCCAAACCCCTGGCGCCCTCTAGGAGCGAATGTGTTTCCCGCACCCGTGGAAATGCATTCGCTCTGGCAGCACTGCCCCTTTCCCGACCTTCCCATGGCCATCTTTTTTATATCTAATTCCAGATTTTTTGGACTTCCGGCACATTAATTCTATCTTTGGATTAACTCGAAAATCCCTTACCTTGGACGTCGTAGCAGCAACATCAAATCATTACCATTCTCTTCGTTTTTGGCAACCACATCGAAATCAACAAATCATCACTAACGAAATCATCTCCAACAGCCTCAACTCACCACATACGTCGATCGCCACCAGTCATCGCCACTTGAATCGTCACCCACTAATCCGCTCAACGGCCACGATACCATCAACGAAGCATCTCATCCAGTATCTCGCTACTCCCTCAACCAGCAACGGTGGTTTTATTTCTTTCATTTACGAGTTATCGAAACTAACCTCAACCCCATCTTATCCTTTTCTTTTCTCCCACCCCAACACTTTCATTTTTCCCTTTTTCTTATTTGTTTTGTTTATAATGGTATTTTATATTATTATGTTTTTTGTACTATTATATGATTATGTATGTAAAAGAGGTCCACTCTTATGTACTATGAAAATATGAAATTAAACTATATATGAAATTAAATTGTTTGTTCTGCATTCGTCATCTGTATATTATTTCTCTGTGATAATAATAACAATTTTTTTCCTTTACAAGCTACATATTCTACGCTTCTCATTTGTTATGCTTTATGTAATTCGTTTTGCGGTCGTTCCCCTATAGACCCTATGTGACTAATTCACAATGTAGCGAAATTCTGTCGATTGCGATCTGCAATACCAAATAGTTCGACACATAAATTTCTGAATTCGTAATTCAATTAAGCTAAACTATGGAAAACTGATGTGGCATAGAAACATGGAAAGAGCACTGGGAAAGAGTTGAAATTATGTTTGCATGCGCCGTTCTTAAGTATTTTCTTCTCAACTTGCTCAGCTCTTTAAGTTAAACTTTGAGGATGTTCTATATCATAACAACCATTGTAACAACATTGTCGGACCTTGTCGTTGCATTGCGTTGCTTAAGGTTGCATTGTGATTTGTGGCTTAAAAATGGAGTTGCCAATATCTGTCAAAGAGAAATCGTGCTATCAGTGGACTTTGATGTTCTTGGATATAGCTGAAACTTGAAGCATTCTGCAACTAAGCTTGGTTTCTTACTTTTTAATAAAAGATTAAGTTATATATATAGAAGTTGATTAGAAAAATGATGATATATTTAGCTTTAATTTAGGTTAATTGTTAATTAAACAATAAACTCGAAATTATCGATACGATTTTTGGTAACGAGCTCGTGCGCCAGGACCGCCAAATTTTTTCGGTTCGCACCGGCGTGGATCTCCTACTAGAAGAGTTCTATCATATTGTATGAGGATATCCTTTATCTCTTTTTTAGACGCCTCGTCAACATCTACAAAGGCAAAATAATAAATTAATGGAACCCTTCAATTTTAATATAAAATAATAATAAGAATATGTTATGAAATTAAGACTACATGATTTACATACATTTTTGATAAAATGCAATTAGTGCTTTCGAAATGGCTTGTCGGATAGCATAGATCTGAGCCACATGACCACCACCACTAACACGAACTCTGATGTCTACTCCAGAGAATTTCTCCTGTAAGGTGAAATAAGATTTATTAGCAACATGAAGATAAAGTGTAAAAACAAAGCTACAATTTGTACGTCGCACTCTTTTTTTTTTTGGGCTTGAATAGAAACAAAAAAATTCTAGTGAGTTTTTCTTTTGGAATTTCTACTCATGCGCCTTTGTTTGCTAAATTTAATATGTTGAACTTGCAGTTGCAAGGTGACAGTTTAAATTTGATAAAAACAAAGTCGATAATTTCAGCGTTTTTGCCAGAATTAAACTGATGAAGCAAAATTTTACGAATTTCTGTCACTGGCTTCAAAAAGACATACCTGTTACTTATCCAGTATTATGGAATACTGCAAGAAAGTTTTTAATTTCTTTTCCATTTATATACCTAGTACAAAGGGTATGAATCACAAAAAAAGAAACAAACTGGACATCATTAACCGAGGAGATTTGAGATTAAACCTAACTAAATTAATGCCCAATGTTGATAATTTATTATTAAACCATCAAGTTCATCCCTCCCATTTAATGAATTTATTTTTTGTTTAGTTTTTTACATGTAACAGTTACTATATTTTGATTTCAATTTAATTAATAAATGTATAAAAATGTGTTGGTTTTTTTTCACATTTTCAGGCTATAGGTACTTCACTAATGTTACAAATTGAAATCTTTTAAGATTAATAGCAGGTGGTCTATCTTAAATTGAAAAACATGACAAGGGGTCTAGGAGAGAAAAAATTTTGGGAACCTCAGATTTAGACGAAGAAAGCTTAATCGAGCAACTCAAATACCAACTGTGTGTGTATGAGCATGTTCGTGGAAGAACCCAACAACAACAACAGCCTCAACCTCTACATAATGAGAGCACGCTCATTTTTTAACCCGACCGCGTGCGCGTTCAATAAAAACAATTTTTTTTTAACCCGACCGCGTGCGCTAAAAATTTTTAATTTTTTTTTTTAAATAAAAAATATTTTAAGAGCACGCGCACGCGGTCGCGTTCAAAAATGAGTCGACCGCGAGCGTGCGCTTACATACCCTGGTTATGATACTATCATGATGTTGAGAGATATTCAGCTAAAACAGAACAAGAGAATTTTCGTGGGCATTGGTCGGAAACAAATCACTACAATTGGTGATTTTACGACTCAAGTGAACATGGATGGAATCCAAGTCGACAAAAACTTTAATGAAGTGCGCGAACGCAACATTTTATAGACAGCCATAATCGGAAACGTTGTACGCAAACACGTCGATATGATCATAACTGCGGACAGCTCAGCTTTTATAGCAAAAGCAGCTACCGCCAATATTCGCGATATTGACAAAGTGGTTTCGACGCCTACTGGCACAAGTATTTCGGAGTTGCAACAAGAGCTTCAGGAATTATGTGCAACAGCTACTGTGTATGTTACAGACGTTGAACTCAACCTGTCACGTAGATGCCACTCACAACCAATAAACCGTTCAGAAACTACAAACCAGTCCAACCGAAATTGTGTCCGGTTGAGATTAAGATGCTATTAAGAGATCATACACCAGTGTATCAAAATCAAAGGCGCTTGCCGTATTCAAACGATAATTCGGGACTTTTCGATGGTCCTTATCGATGATGTTTTGCAAAGACTTCAACAAAGCAACACGTATACAACGCTGGACCTAAGAAAATGGAATTTTCCATGTGCCATTGGAAGCAAGTTCCCGGAAATATACATCAATCGTTAAACATAATGGACAATACGAGTTCTTGTATGCGCCATTCGGAATCTCAAATTCGCCAGTATTCTGCAGATATATTTTCGCAGTATGTATGTAGGGAGTTGCTACAGAATAGCACCATAGTTATTTATATGGATGATATAAATATCCCATCTAAATGCGCCGAAAAATACGGTTTGAAGTTCAAATGCGAAAATTGTCAATGCTTAAATTGCCTACCGAAGGCAACAATGCAATACGGCTGCACATTGCTGCAATTTGCAGCTTCAAGAATTTTTCATATTTTAAAAACGAATAGCTTTGGTTCTGCTATTCAGAAAACAAACAACTTCTGCTTCTGAAAATTCAAGCGGAAAGTAGAGCGACAACATCTTCACAACAATAACAACAACAACAGCTTGTGCGTAATTTGATGGATGTGTTATTTTTGATCGTTTACGTTTAAGTGCTACAAAAGGGTTGCAGCAAGAACACTGCGATCTACAGATATAGAAAAGAAATGATTATTTCAAAATCTAAATAGTCGCTTCTTAATATAAGGTTAGTTAAATCTTAAACGGCTGGACCGATTTCGATGTGGTTTTCGCCACTCCTAGAATTTTTTGTAGAAACCGTTTACCGGTTGTAAGTTGTAGTTTGTTATGTTACTACTATTTATCAAAAAACATATTTATCTAAAAAATCTATTTATTTAGGGCCCTATTCTCATTTACAACTTAGGTTGTAAGTTGTGTTGTCTAAGGAAAATCCTTATTACGGTTTACAACTTTGCTGTAAGTTATCAAGCAAATATCAATATCATTGTATTTTAATTTTCTTTTTCGGGGAAGAATAAATGGACATAAATTTCCAATATAATATTTATTTATCTTGTAAACAAACCCGTTTTTATTTTGATGTAATGTAAGTAATGTACCCGCAGTGTTACAGATCTCGCAGTAGTATTAATTGCATTTATTTTTTTAGTACTAAATTGGAATTTTGTTTTTGTAAATATCAGTAGAATTTATACACCAGAACAATATAAAATATCCCGACAGACATATCAGCACACATTTCCATAGTAACAACACACAATTTGGTAATCTATTTTGACATCCTTAAAGACTCAATTTCATGTTGTGGAGTATTTTGCATAATGCGGAGAGTAACACTACTAAAGAAAAAAAAAACACATGCAAATTCAAGCAATTAAAACATCAAAACTGTTGGTGGCTTCGAAAATTTCTGGATAAAGTTCGGAAAGACAACTTACTACTTCGAATGGTTGTAAATCGTAATACGGAATACGTACCCAGTTGTCTTTGAAGTTGTGTTGTAAATGAGTATAGGGATCTTAAATTAAGTGAATTGTTACACGCTTCTCGAATTGTATTTAACACAATATACAAAATAAATTCATTTACAAAAACAATAATTTCTACATATACTTATATACCTGAAAAGGATCGATCGTTTTTTTATATTTTTACAAAACACCCTTTTGTTCACGTCTGAAATCGTGTCTAGTATGTCAAAACAGCTTTTAACGGCTAGAAAGAACCAATCAATTTGTTGTTTCGCTAATAAAACATTAGGAAAAACAAGAGGATGAGTTTGACTCACATAGTTAATTTTTGACTAATGGAATGATGTGTCATGGAATCAGACACAGGTGTTGTCGCACTTCACCAGGAAATTGTGTGTCTACAATTTTTTGTTATTTAAAAATATTTTACCTGTATTAATATTGTAAACTACCTATCGATTTAAGAGTTATATTAACATGTATTAAATAGGCTTTTAGACTTTTATATTACTATTACTGAATAAATTGAAGTGAACAACGTAGAACACTCTAAATTAACACGCCTGTATACCTACTTACGCGCTACAAATACATAATCATATTCAATAATTAAAAAGACTGATCACTTACTTTTCCAAGCAAGAGAATTGGTTCTTGCAATTTGTACTGCAAAACTTTGGGTTCTATTTGATCCAAAGGACGGCCATTCACCTTAAGAAGTCCACATCCTCTTTTGCAATAAGCCACAGCTGTAGCTGTTTTCTAAAATTGTTGGGAATAAAGCTATATTTATAACCGACAATATTATTTTTTGATTCGTAAAACAAAACATGAAGACGGAAAAACTTGTGCCAATGTGTTATATAATATAGATTTACAAGATTAAAATATTCATAAAGGAAAAATCAGAATATTCTGAAATTTATACCTTGCGCCCAAAAACTTGAACTGCGTGAATAGGTTCTCTGCGCTGTAAGTAAAGGATTAATTTATCTAAGGATGAAAATGTTATTATACAAGAAAACAACCTTTTGCTGCATCTTACAAGAAAAAAGAGAGAGGAAGTTGGCAAATACCATTGAACATTTCTTTATAATTAAGGGTTGTACGAAGAGAAGTTTGGCGGAATTCAAATTGATCCTTATCACACCAATCAGAAAAGACAAATGAAACAAATCCTGCACACTTTTTTCTCTTTTGTCATTTACATGCAGGAAAGTTTCCTTAGGAGACTAACGTCTTGAGGGCTAATAGGCTTTATATTATATAAACGATGAAAAAAATATATAAAATACACAAAACTATAGAGAAATCCAACAGCATTCAATAGCATCCAACTGCTCAGTCATGCGTTTTTTTATAAAGTAGTAAAAGTCAGTCCGAATTTCACAAATGGACTATATTTCACTCCATAGCGTAATACATTTTGAATGAACTGCAACAACACTTTTGTCTATTTGTCCCACGAAATGCCATTAGTCAAAGGTAAACAAAGGAGACATCACTTGTTCTTCTTGCAATTTTATTAGCAAAATAAGAACAAAATTTTGTCTCATGTGCTTTGGCCCGTTGCTCTGAAAACGGCCATTCATAAGTTTCAACGGGAGTCACTTCATTTTTAATCACTTACACATAGATTGGAGACTTCGAACACATCAGCTGACAGAAAAAATAGGAATTGAATTTGAAATTTGTTGAATTTGGAAGTTTTGTTCAATTTGGGATCTGGGTTCGAGTTCCATTTTTTGGTTATTTTTATTTCCATTAATTTTTTATTAAATTGTTTTTTTTATTGTTGTTTAATTATAATTATGGGAATAAATTTACTATAGTCCAATCGCGCGATTTTTTTTTCATAAAAATTGTTCACTTCAAAAACAAAAACAACAACAAAAATGTTTAAGTAAGTGTCTGGTTCAGTTGCTTAGGCCTAAAGATATTTGCCTGAGTTGTTATTTCGCTAGCTATTAAATAGTGTTCGCTAAAAAGTAGTGTTGGCATATTTTGATGTCCGTTTTCTTCGGAAATACTGCACCGATTTCGATAAAAAAAATACGTAAACACGCGTTACTAATTATATTTTCTTAAAATGTAAACTATTATACAACATTCTAAACAACTTCATTTTCAAAAAAATAATAAACATCAAAAAAAAAGGTAGGAAAAACTTTAAACTTGTTTTACGCGAAAAGTAAAAGTTTCCGATAAAATGTTTCCAAATACGGATTATAGATATTAAAATTACCTTTTAAACGATGTATATATCGTTCCGATATTTTCCGGGATTACAGAGATATAGGGCATCAAAATTTCAAACTTTAAATGCTCATATCTTCTAAACGGAGGCGGGGCGGGGGGCGGGACTTGTTGTTGTGGGAAGCTACAACAACAACAAAAACAACAACAATAACAAAATCGGCTATACTGGACTATTGTAATATGTAGCCATAATTATGTTTGAGATAATTACTAGTCTTTAACTACAGACTCCTTAATGCATTATAATATTTTTTTCGAGTTTTTATTTGATTTATTTAAAAAAAATTAATGAATTAAAATGTAAAAGCAGATTACTATAACATATCAAAAGTGATGAAGTTTTTATAATTTAAATGAAAAGCCAAATGTTCTCTGCTAAGGTCTCTGTATAGCTCATAAGTAAAGAAAAAATGTCGTGAATTCACTGATTCTATTTTTTGGCTTTTTAAACAAATGTATGCATTTTCTTAACAAAATAAATAAATAAAAAAAGGCCCATTTTTACCGTTGCACAAATGCTCCAATTTTTTTGTTGTTTTGGGGGCTGTTTTTGGTGTTGTTGTAGACCCAAAAGACCCCAAAATTTCTTGCCGCCGGCTTCTAGTTACTGAGATATAGCCCTGCAAAATTTAAAAATTTGAAGGTGTATATTTCCTAAACTATAAGAGATATCGGGTCGAACTAAATAGCGTTAAGGTACGGTCAAACAGAACGCGTTATTAACGCCACACCGGGCGTTTTTGCAGTTTTGTAAGTTGTAACACACACGTTCTTATGGCGTAAGTCAAACAGAAAACGCGCACCTCGGCGTAAACTCTAACGCGCACCCGGGCGTTTTTTCTGCCGAGTAAAGCGTTGTGAAATTTTACAGATTCTTGTATAAGTATGTGTGTATTTTAAGAGTATGAGTATAAAAATTTTTGGAACTGCAATTTATTGCGTTGCCATCTGTTGAGCTGTGTACACCTTATTTTGCGTTACACATTTTTATAATTCGTACACATTTTTTCGATTTGTGAAAATACATCCAAAATTTGTCGCCATCATTCTCCAAATCCCTATATAAATGTTGGAATTCACCAAACAGCTCTCTTGCTTCATTTATCTGGCTTATCCAGGTGCGCCTTTTTTTAGCTCTCCTCCTTGCAAGTAACAGCAAGAGTAGTTCCTCTTCGGAGGACATATTTGATATTTACTTTTTTCACGTTTATAAATTGTATTTCGTAAGTATTTTTAATGTGACGATATTAATTTTTTGTTCTAATGACAATTCCTGCACTAATGTTTCGAAGAAATGTTTGCATTTGAAATGTGCCCATATATATAAAATGTATTTTTTCCTGAGAAATTTTTCATATCACATCAGAAAATTCCCTAGCGAAAGTGACAAATCCCATGCAATGAAATTATTTATTACCAGTACGGCATTCTACTATTCACAGACACGAACAGCTGACTTGTATAGTTGCACGCGGTGACGCGCTCTGTCTGACATACCAAGCGATATCTACGCCAGGCGGAGATTGATTAACGCGTTCTGTTTGACCGTACCTTTAGATATTTTAGATACGGTGTTTTTACCGTATAACCTATAGTTTTCTGTGAATACTGCTTTTAATGTTTTTAGCACTTTTTTTTACCACAAATTATTTTTTTTACTAAAAAATACATAATAACATGGCATTATAATGTAATTTTTATGTCAACTGACCAAATTACTCGTATCCTGGTCATTTTTTTATTAGAATTGGTCCTATAGTTTACGAGAAATCTGAGTTTAGTTATCAATATTGCATACTAATTTGATACCTTTTTGAATCTACACATTTACACTTTTTATCAATTCTTTTAACGCAGAGTTCTGCAACGATGATCTGTCGTTATTGGTTGACAATTCCATTAAATGAAATTATGATATACTTATCTTAATGTGAAAAATTTTTCATCCACACATGACTACATTCTACTACAAAGAATTTTTAACAAATAACGGTATTCTAAAACATTCCAAGTTAATACCACGATCATCGATGCAAAATTTCAGCACTAATATTATTCATAAAAAGTGGACTAGGATAGTTGGAAAAACGTATCAAATTAGTATGCAATATTGATCTTTAAACTCAATTTTCTCGGAAACTATGGGACCAATTCTAATAAAAAAAATACCAGGATACGAGTAATTCGGTCAGTTTATATAAAAAGTATATTATAATGCCATATTATTATGTATTTTATTTAGTAAAAAAAATAATTAGTTGTAAAAAAAAGTACTAAAAACATTAAAATCAGTTTTCTAAAAAAATATAAATAATAAAAACTAAAAGCGAAAATAAAAAAAAAACGCGCACATTTCAGAATTGTACATCAACTGTATGCGTACGAATGCTTCAGAGCATTCGCTTCTCGACAGCAGTGAATTCTGCGCATCTAAAGAACCAATATGCCTTTTTCGTTAGAAACTACACAAGTGTTGTTGTGAAACGAAGATAAGCGATTAGCTCACTATTGAACAGGAGCGATTGCGAATTGCGCATTTTGGTTCCATTTTGAGCAGATCTAGTCGCAATTTGACAGCTAATTCGCTGAAAAACGAAGAGATCGCAGAACCAAAATCACACTGTTAGTCGCATTCGCATAATTTGGACTAATTTTCACTACTTTGTGCGAAAAAAGTGTGCAACTGAATATGGATTTAAAGATCAATAAAAATAATTTTTTTTTTTAATTTGGTTGTTTTAACGTCAACTTTTTTGTTTTAAAATACATACACGTAATGCTGTAAACACATAAATTTTTCCGGCGACAACAACTGCAATTTACGTTAATTTCCACTGCTGCAGAGACTGAAATTACGAACTGAATTACGAATTACGATTAATTATGAATTACGACTGAATTACGAAATTAGTTTTGAAAGTGAATATGGATAATAGATTAATGAAAACAATATTTCTGATAATTTTTTATTTATTTATTTATTTACTTATTCTACAAACTAAGCTAACAGAACTTTATAGCGGAACTTAAAAATCAAATACAAAATTTAGTGTTCCAGATAAATAAGAATTTTCCGCTTATAAATAAATAAGGAATCAGAAAAATTCACAACTGCAGAGACTGAATTAAAATCTGCACAAGCTTTCCGGAACGGCTCATGCTGGAGATATGAAGTTCTGCAGAATTGTAGATATAAGAATTCGCGATTTCTCAAGGAAATACGCAGAAGATTGACACCGATGTTGGATAAGAGATAATCAGAATCCGTGGTCCCATGGAGAACATTTAGTATAAATAATGACTTAAACATTATTCTCCGATGAATAAGTGACGGTAATGTAATCAGTTTCAGGCGTGACTTATAGGATGGAAGTCGTCACTATGGATCCCAGTGAAAATTACGCAAGCAGAACAGAAGGAACTGCTTTTGGACTGACTCGATTTTCGAGATGTAGCAGCTATAGCTACAAGACCAAACTGGCGATGCATATTCCAGTAAGAGCCAAATTAATGAAGTGTATAGCAATTTGTTGATATAAGGATCATTAAATTACTTTGCCCAGCGCTTTTTAAATCCTAGTAGATTCAACGAGCTACTGGTTATTCGATCGATATGGGTGTGGAAACAAAGTTTAGGATCCAACACAACACCAAGATCCTCAGCGGTGTTTAATGTTTCCAATTTGTGATTATCGATAGGTTGAGAATAATTGAAATGATTTATATGAGAAAAAGTCATTTGTTTGCATTTACGTAAATTTAAACTCATGCAGTGTACTTTACACCACATAAGAATGTTATTCAAGTCATCTTGTAGTAGCAACGCATCACGTTCATTTTTATGATAAGAACACCTTCAGGTCATCGGCAAATAACAAAGTTTCACAATGGTGTACGACCGAGGGTAGATCGTTAATGTAGATAAGAAATAATAGAGGACCGAAGTGACTTCCTTGCGAGACTCAAGATTTTACAGGAAATATAGCTGATTTATTTTTCTGTAACATAACCGATTGACTACGGTTTGTAAGATACGATGTAACCCAATTTAAGAAATGTACTGGATAGATAATAAAAATAACTTCGATTGTTGCTATTGTTTGTGAGGTGAAACACGCATAGGAAGAGAAAAATTTATTAATGTAATGTAATGTTAGTCTTGTGAGGATAATTTCTGGAGCACCAGAAATAACCGCACATCACCCAATGTTAATCACTCTGTATAAATTATTAACAGGAATAACTAATAGTTATTGTTAATGTGCCAATATTAATTACTCTGTATAAGTTACTAACATGAGTTAATAATAGTTCGATAACAATTAACATAACGGACTAACGAAAGAAATAAAGGTTCGAAACAAATAAGCAACGGTGAGCGCGAAGTTGAGTGACACGAAACAAGGTCGAAGCAGAAGAAATAGAAAAGATGAACAACACAAGATCATACAAGGTCACACGAAAACATGAAATACAGGAACAACATAAATGTGTTGACGACCTAAATAATCGAACATAGCGGAGAACGGGAACTTGTTTTCGAACAAAGGAGACAACGCAAGATCATAGCGGAAAATGAATAAGGGAAGCAAGGAAAAGTGGTCTATAAAAGAGCGAGCAACCAAGCAACAGGAATTCAGTTTGAGTCAAGACTTCGTCAGATGCAGTGATAAATTCTAGCCCAGCAGAGAACCCGAGTACATTTTAAACAGTGAACAGTGAACTCTCGTAGAAGGCAGTTACAGGAAACACCTACAGTACATATAGAAGACATATTGCCTTGTGTGCGTAAGCCCTCCAATAAGTTGCTTCGACAATCAAGTACAGAACTTCGCTGTACTTGATTCTCATGCATCGGAAATCTATTCCCGATGCATATCCATTTCCATGGATCCAGCATATACTAGACCGTCTTCGGCACGTAAAATACATAACCAGCCTGGACCTGAAGAATGGATACTGGCAGGTTCCCATAGATGAGAACAGTAAGCAGTACACCGCTTTTACAATACCCGGGCGAGGAATATTTCATTGGCGGGTGACGCCCTTCGGATTACATTCAGCTTCGCCAACTTTCCAAAGAGCACTGGACCAAGTGATTTGGGGCAGATTTGAAGCCGCACGTATTTGCGTACTTGGACGACTTAATAGTCACCGGGTCCACGTTGGCAGAGCACATCAAGAATTTGAAAGAAGTTTTCCGCCGATTACGTCAAGCAAATCTCAGGCTTAACATCGTTAAGTGCGACTTCTTTAAGCGGGAAGTCAAATATATGGGACACATGATCAGCGAGCGAGGCATTCACACGGACCCAGACAAAGTTTCTGCGAGCATGTCCTGATTTCACACAGGAATTCACGCTACAGATGGACGCTAGTGATTTTGGCTTAGGAGCAGTGCTCACACAAGAATTGGAGGGGAACGAGCCAGTAATTGCATATGCGAGTCGACGTCTGAACCCAGAGGAACGTAATTATTTACCGGCGGAGAAGGAATGTCTGGCAATTATCTGGGGAATTAGGAAAATACGTTCCTACCTCGAAGGAACCACTTCGTCGTAATCACAGACCACTTGTCTCTAAAATGGCTAAATTCTATTGAGAATCCTTCAGGACGTATTGCCAGGTGGGCACTCGAATTGCAGCAGTACAGATTCGAAGTGAAATATCGTAGGGGAAAGTTGAATGTAGTTGCCGACGCTCTATCGCGTCAACCGGAAGAAACCGTATTGAGAATCACCACAATGGAGCGTAAGACAGAAGTAAGCGCATGTCCATGACTGGACAAAAAGTTCAAAGAGGTCAAAGAAAACCCACAGCAGTTCAACGATTACGTCATACAAGATGGTCAGCTCTACCGTAATATTGCGAATACGTTAGACGACGAGGAGTACATACCGTGGAAACTATGCGTTGCAACAAACCAACGAACATAGAATCCCATGTGCTGGGCATGGAGGCATTCGGCAAATTATGCTTAGAATTGCGGCGAAATACTACTGGCTATGTCCGAAATTGCAAATCCTGTCAACAATTCAAGCCCAGTCAACGCAAACCGGCTGGGCCCATGTTGTCAAGCATCGGTGACGGGCCGTGGGATATCCTACGTACCGATTTCGTAGGACCACTTCCACGATCGAAACATTGTAATTGCATGTTGCTGGTTTTCTTCGATAAGTTCTCTAAGTGGACAGAATTGATCCCGTTAAGAAAAGCTTCGACGGAAAATATGAGAAAAGCCTTTCGAAAACGAATTTTAGCGCATTTCGGAGCTCCTAAGGTTCTTATTTCAGATAATGGGGCACAATTCACTAATAAAAGCTTCCGAAAGTTCTTACGAGAAATGGGCATAAGACCCCAAGAAAATCCGACAGAACGAGTCAATCGGACTGTAAAAACAATGATTGCCCAACTTGCAAGAACCCACCATACGACCTGGGACAAAATGTTGCCGGAAATTTCATTAGCCATCAACAGCGGTGTATCGGAAATCACTGGATACAGCCACGCATTTTTAACGCAGGGAAGAGAGTTACGAGTACCAAGTACATTGTTCGATGAAGTGACTAATGGCACAGGGCACGAACACTTTACAGTGCAAGAAAGAATAGCAAAGATGAAGGAAGCGTTTCAGGTGGCGAGAAGAAATATGCAGCAAGCGGCGCAGAAGCAAGCGCGACACTATGACTTACGTCGTCTGCAATGGAAACCCGTAGTTGGACAGCCGATCCTATTGAAGCAACATCACTTTTCCAAGGCAGTGGATAATTTTGCAGCCAAATTATCACCAAAATTCGAAGGTCCATATATCGTGGTTGACTTCGTATCACCAGTGATAGTGACAGTCAGAAAAGACGGAGAAAACCGGACTCGAACGGCTCACGTGAGCGAACTTAAAGAGTTCCATTAACGATCAAAGAGAAAATAGGAATCAAACGGAACAGCGTGGGTGACGCGGCAGTAATCCTGATATCTAAGAAAACAACCATTGTTTTAAAACAATAGCAAGACAAATTAGTACAGCACAAGGGACGCAAGACTACTGAGAGTGATAATGACAACGAAGCTGCGACAACATCCAAGTCGAAGGCATCGAAAGGCGCCGAGAATATTAATAAAAACAAACCAGCAGAGTAAGATAACAATCTAGAGAATTGCTATAAACCAAGCAGAAACGAAAATTGATGATAATGAAGAAGCTGTTACAGAGAAGGAGATAAACGCTAAGAATGCGAATGACGTAGATGATAACGGTTACCAAAAATTACACTAATTGTGCAGAAAATAAATTGCAAACGGTGACATCGATATTCAAAAGCTTAAGAAAGATTTCAAGGCAGAAAGCGAGAATAACGTAAAGTTGCCTAGTGAAGCAGTTGAAAATGAGAAAGCAGAAATGGCAGCAGTTAACGACAACAATCAGAGCAAAGAGAAAGAACTAATTAAAAAAATGAGGAAGTTACGAATAGAGTATCGGATTTTAAAGTGACGATTGAAGACACCGACGAGACAGAAGCAGACAAAATACTCACACAGCGCGAAAGTGAACTCAAGGGCGTGATAAAAGCTATAGCCAATGAAGAAATTAAGCAGTTAAATACTGAAAAGTAGAGAAATCTACTGATCAGTAGATAAGCGGTACCGAAGCAAGTTCTGCTGCAGAAAAATTCATAACCGTAACGAACGAAGAAACAAACGCATACACCGAACAGAACACTAAAATGCAGATTACGCCTGGCACAGCCGTCGTAACAACATCGAGAGCTGGAAGACATGAGCATTAATAAGTCACGTAAATAAAAGTGTGGAAATACATGCCATACCCACAGGACAAAGGAAAAAAAAAAACACAACGAACCGGAAGTCCTCCGTGGTAAGGAGGGAGCGAGTTAATCCGACGCTATTTTCCAACATTAAGTCCTTCGACACAATAAAATCCGACAGGAAACATGACGAAGTCTGAAAGACATGAAATGTTAGTAAAACATGTCAACCAAAGTGCGGGGTTACATCCCATACCCAAGAAATACAATAACTTACCTGAAGCCCACCGAGGTAAGGAGGGGCTGTGGCACTCCGAAGCACAGGAATCAAGATTTCTTCGACGAAACCAACGATGACGCAGGAACAACAAACCAAAACCTAAACAAAGAAAACAATTAAATGAAGAGAAAATATATCAATTACTCACCAAGTTTCCGAAGACACACGAACAGACGGATTCTGTGTTACGCCGTTTGCAGATCCGAAGACGAAATATCTTTTCCTTATTTATTTACATAAAACCTGTGAGGTGTAGCGAGGCCCACGCTCTGTGTCGAGGCGCAGAGAGAATGCGGACGGAGAGCCGCTCATTCCAGCTCGTATCCGCATTGCAGTTATCGGCATCTCCTCTTCTCAGCATGACGACGGACAGACAAGTTCCGTAAAGTGGCGTGATCGAAGTTTCTAGAAGAATTTTTTTTCTATGAACTTCGCATCATGCCATTCTACGGGACTTGCAAGGAAAGTCGATCATGATGGGAAAGGTCGCGAGCTGCGCTGCGGCCGTGACTGGAATGAGCGAAGCAAACCAGTTTTCTTTCTGTAGCTTCGAGACAGAGCGTGGTCGAAAAGTACAGCAGTCGGTGATAAGAAGTCGAAAAGAAGAGTCGTGTGCGTTGAGTTGGATCCAACAGATGTATTGTGGCGTTGTAGTCAGTGCTCAGGTCAAAGGTTTTGAAATTTTCGTTACATTTTCCTGAACCGTCATAAAAAAAAAGAAGAAAGAAACAATATTTAATAAGCAAGCGTCTCATTAAATGTGTATACAATTAATACGCGAATTTCTCACCAACTCGTAAAAGTTTATTCAAGCCAGTATTTTATCGGCTAAATGCAAAGCATTGGTGATATTGCAACACAAAATAGCATAAAATATTATCGTGTCGAAGAACGAAACGCGAAGAACTGCTCGAAAAATCAATTATAAAGATTAGCAAACCAAATAAACGTGTTTAAAATACTCAAACTAAAACGTGAAGTTGATGCTAATTATGAGCAGTTTAAAGTTTATATTGATTTGGTTTATTTCCACGGTTCTTATAAGTGGATGTAAAAAGTTTAATTAAATACCCAAAGGAAGACAGCACAAACTAAAGACAAATAACGGAAGGCGACAAAGTTACAGCGGCATAAGTAGCAGCGGCGAAACCGCACGTCCATCAAATGCTGTGGGAGAACGTAACTGTAACTGGGCTACTGCTGAAGAGTGTCGTTGGAACAATTGTGACTACAACAATAGCAACTACAGGAAACTCTGCAAAACCATACGTTTAAATATTTCACACGAATCAAGATACACAAAAACTTCAGTTACATCAACATTAATCGGCTGGATTTACTCCTATTTTTAATTCACGGACTTTTTTTTTTTTTTACAAAAATTTTATTCCTATATATATTTTTTAGTTTTTGTTTATTGATTATTGAATTTATAACGCCAGAATGCTCTTTTGAAATATTGCAGTATACCTTACGATTAATACTCTATTTTAGCGGCTATTCAGTATTGAGAAAGAAAACAAACAATTTAAGTTACTTTGCGTAGCTGCGAAATTATTATTAATTTATTTAACATTTCACGATTTAGTTTTTTTTTGCTCTGCCAAAAATTTATTTTTCTCAGCAATTGCATTCTCTGTTGCTACATTAAGATAAAATATAAGCATTTACCTTTAACGATAAAATTCAACCAATGAAATCGATACATAACATATTTAGTTTAAGTGCTCTTTCTGGTCGGAGCTTCTCTTGTTGGCGCCTTCGAAAGGGAGTACTCTACCAGGTAAATTAAACCCGTACCTAGTTGTATTGACGATTTTGTTTTGTTGATCGAATGGTGAATTTTAAAAAAAAAAAAAAAAATAACAATGCTTTGTTCTTATTATAAGAAAAATTCGAATATTTAATCTAATCACCACATGAATAATATGATTGCCTTTTTGATGATGAAATTATGTTTCTGTTAATGTATTGAGCCTCTGATAAGAATTTCAATAATGAATAAAAGTTTTGTAATTAGTTAAATCTGCTCGATTACTGTTAATATGGAATAGAATTTTGTTTCAGTAACAGCTGAGTAAGCGGTTCCACTCCGCGCAGCCAGGCGACACACAGCAAGGGGTTGGCGCAACAACTGCCAACGCCCCAACCATGGTAGAGTGGGTACAGAAAGGGGGAGGGAAATAACACCTACTCCTCCCCCTCCTCCTCTCATCTCTCACCCTCTTGCTTCCACCGAACCTCCGCGTACTATTTTTTTTTTGTACGTTTGTTTAGCCGCCACCACTTGTTATCGATCGTGAGTGGATATCGTCGTGTAGTATTTAGTTATAGGTCTAGTTTATGGCAGTAGAGCCAACGTAAGCCTCACCTCATTCTGTTTTTTTGTAACTGGGGTTATCTAGACACTGTCGTGGTTGTTGAAGAACCCCCCACTTTACCTGAGCACGGCCGGATGAGCTGAGCTGCCCTGACAGTGGTGAATTTTCGTTTGATACAATTAATTGTTTTGATTATTGCATTTAGTTTACCGCGGTCCCACACCCCATACGTTACAAACCAAAATATATTTCACAGCTTAGAAAAAAAAACACGAGAATAAATAATGCAACGAAATGTCAACAAATATTGGAAAATAAGTGGGGTTACACTAAAGACGACTGGAAGGATCGATCATTCTGAGTGTATAGGATAGGAGTTATAGCGACAGTTATCACGTTTAGGATGACGATAGAGCACGGATAATGCACGAACCATCTGAAATAAGGAAACAGAGAGGTGAGGGCTAAGGCTAATTAAGCTAAGGCTCTAAATTAAATTATATAATATAAAAAAAAATATCTGATGTGGTCAACACATGATTTCCTTGTATGACGGCAATTGTATGGTGTTATTTCAAGAAGTGTTGATATATTTTATTTATATTTTAAAATTGAAGTTTTAAAAATTTGAAATATTTCTACTTCCATAATACAAAAATTTCACAGGCTTCTCTTAATTTAAATAATTTAAATAGTAGTAAGTGTTGTTGGGTTTTATTTAATTTATAAAAGTAGATTTAGAAAGATTAGTTTTCTGTTGTAGAACGTTGTTTCACTGCAGCTGTCGGAAAGCAAAAAGGGAAGAAGTTTTTGCGTAACTTTTGGAAGTTGTCTCCCTGACAGCTGGTATGAGAGTTGCCGATGTCGATGTGTTTTGTTCGACAGTGGTACATGGGGTTCTTTACCAGGTTCATTGCGCTTAAATTATCTCCATTAATAGTAATCGGATTTTTACAATCAATTCCTAATTCCTTAAATAAATGCTTTAAATGAATCGCCTCTTTGACTGCTGCTGACAGCGCCATGTACTCCGCCTCGGTGCTGCTGAGGGCGACTGAAGTCTGTTTTTTCGACTGATAAGAGAATACTCCGCCAGCTAGAAAAAATGTATAACCGGTATACGATTTTCTGTCACTTTCGTCACCACCCCAGTCTGCGTCTACAAATCCTTCCAAGACCTTTCCTGTATGAAAATATTTCAAACTTAAATCTTGAGTAGCGTTTAGGTATCTTAATATCCGTTTCGCAGCTGCCATATGCTCTGTATGTGGATTCATATTTCTCTGAGAAAGCTTGCAGACAGAAAAAAGAATGTCAGGTCTGGTAGTTACGGACAGATACATCAGTGATCCTATCAGTGACTGATACTCTGTAATGTCGATACTTTTACAATTTTTATTTTCGCAGGAGATATTATGTCCGGGGTCTAAAGGAGTTGATATAGGACGGCAAACCTCCATGTTGTATTGCTTCAGCAGTTTCTTAATATATGATCGTTGGTTGATCGAGATGCCACCTGTTTCTCCATCCCTTTTTATTTCTAAGTTCAAAAAATTTTCCACAGTACCTTTATCGGTCACTTTTATTTGTTGTGCAATCTTATCTTTGATTATCTTTAAGCTCTGCAAATCTGGACACGCAATTAAAAGATCGTCGACATATACTGCAATAATATTTATGTTATTTTCTCGACGTCTCGTGTAAACGCATGGTTCACTTTTACATTGGTTAAAACCAATATCTTTCAGGATGGTGTTTAGCGTTATGTTCCACTGACGCCCTGATTGCTTTAAGCCATAAAGGGCCTTTCTAAGTTTTAACACTTGCTTGGGAAATCTTTCATTTATGAATCCTTCGGGTTGGACCATGTAGATATCTTCATATAATTCGCTGTTTAAATAAGCGGTAGATACATCCATTTGGTGAAGGTGCAATTTATATTCGGCGGCGATCGCAAAAATCATTCTAATAGTTTCATGACGTACAACCGGTGAAAAAGTTTCGGTATAATTTACACCATATACTTGGAAACAACCTTTCGCCACTAATCTGGCTTTAAATCTTTCAACATGTCCGCTAGCGTCTGCTTTCACAGTGAAAACCCATTTATTTTTCACAACCTTTTGATTATCTGGAAGAGCCACAATTTCCCATGTGTTATTTTCAACCAAACTGTTATACTCGTTTTTCATTGCAATACGCCATTGTTTACCATAAATACTTGATAACGCTTCATCAACTGTCGTAGGTATCTTCACATTTTCCGCACAAATGAAAGCTAAAGTGTTGTACTGCTTCTTTGGCCTTCCGGGACGACCGGTGCGGATAAGTCTCGGTCTTCCGGGTCCTCTTCTAGCACCACCATCTGAAAATACATCATTATCATCATCTGCTGATATGTCATCACTGTCTTGTTCAGATTCAGATTTACTGATATAATTTTTTCTTGTATCAACCTCAATATCCTTTTCTATCTGTTGATCAGTGGTCGCTGGTATTTGTACACATACAGTATCTTTATTTGAATTTACATCTTCGATAAATACGACATCTCTGCTAACAATTAATTTTTTAGAGTTTTTATCGTATAATCGGTATGCCTTGGATGTTTCAGAGTAGCCAACCAGGGTATATTCTTTACCTCTGGGTTTAAACTTATTAGGTTGCCTTTTGTCAAGTGCTATTGCAATCGAACCAAATACTCTAAAATGCGATACATGCGGCTTAACTCCATGCCACACTTCATAAGGCGTAACAGCAATCAAAGACCTTGTGGGCGCTCTGTTCCGGACATAATTCGCACAATGTACAGCCTCTCCCCATAGGAAGTCATCATTGTTGGTGCCTAATAGCATGCACCGAGCCATTTCTATTAGAGTACGGTTGTACCTCTCAGCTACGCCGTTCTGTTGCGGCGTGTACGGCACTGTTAACTGTCGCATAATTCCATTTAACTTTAAGTATTCATCAAAAACACGATTTGAGAATTCTCTACCATTATCACTTCTGAGGACTTTTAATTTTTTTCCAGTTTGACGTTCGCTCATGGATTTGAATTCCTTAAATTTTTCAAATACATCTGACTTATTTTTCAGGAAATACACAAAGGAGTAACGTGACTTGTCGTCGATGAATGTCAGTATATATTTAGCTCCACCTAGAGATTCTTTTGTCATCGGGCCACACACGTCAGTATGGACTAAACCAAGAAGTTCTGATGCTCGATTAGCTGCAGCTTTGTATGGTTGCTGCGTACACTTGGCCTTCGCGCACACCAAGCAATCAATGTGTGATGGAATTGTGACATTTTGCAAGCCTCGTACCATTTTTTTGTTTACGAGCTCATGTAAACTGGATGCATTTAAGTGACCGTAGCGATTATGCCACATCAATGCCACGTCCGATTTTCTCGAAAGAAAAAACATTTTTGTATTAAGGTCAGCCAAAAACAAATTACTAACCTTATTTGCTCTTAGAAGCTCCCCATATTCATCTTCAACAATTGCTTCATTGTTTCCAAATTTCACTGTGTAACCGTTTTCTACAATCCTGGCTACCGATATGAAATTATATTGGAGATAAGGCACATACAAAACATTTGACAAAACTATGTCCACGAAGTTTGATGTCTGTAAGCAAACTTTTCCTTTGCCCGTTGCCTGTATTACATTATTTCCAGCAAGAGTGATAGTCTCGTTAAATTGCTTAAAATCGCTAAATATTTCGCGATTGCAACATAGATGTGAGGTTGCGCCGCTGTCTATACACCAACCTCTCGTGTTCAACGTTGTGTTGCTAACTGCTGAAAACAAACCCGTGCGATTTTTGTTATTACTTGGCTGCTTCTTTTTTGTTCTACACTGCGCTGCGTAGTGCCCTTTCTTTCCGCAATTGAAACAATTAAAGTTATGAAATTTCCTAATAGCAGGCTTTGTGCTCCTTGATGTATTTTCGCTTTCAATTTCGGCAGGTTGACTGCTTGTCGGCAGCATTTTGGAATAGGTTTTATCTCGTGTCATAAACGCCTTCACTGTACTAACAGAAGTCTCTTCTTCAATTTCAGATACTTTACGCCGCTCTCCCTCTTCGGCCAGTTTTATTTTTATAGTACTCAGTGTCGGAAGGTCATCGCGAGATTCCACTGCGACAACTAAATTTTCAAAAGATTTTGGCAGACTTGCTAATATCATTATGACGAGCAACTCCTCCTGGAGAATAACTCCTATTTCAGCGAGTTTTTCTGATACTGAACTAAAATTACATACGTGTTCCTGAATGCAATCTCCTTCGCACATTCGCAATCTTAGTAGTTGCTTAAAAAGGGTAACTTTTCTAACCGGACCTTTCGGTCGGTGAATCTCACGCAACGTGTTCCATACACTCTCGGAAGTCTTACAAGATTTTATGTAGTTAAGCTGGATCGGCGTAACGCTGAGAATGATAGTAGCAGTGGCCTTATCATCCTTGAGATTCCATGCAGCAAACTTTTCATCTGTTTCAGCTGGCTTTTCGACTTTACCGCTTGCATGTTGCCATAAATCTTGGTGTATTAATATGCTTTTCATTTTCATGCTCCAAGCGTCATAGTTGGAATCGCTAAGTTTCTCAATATTAAATAATGAGTTCATTTTTACACTATTTCCAAAAAATAAATACAGCAAACAAAAGCTCAAGAACTTTCACCTGGGCCCATAACCTGTTGTTGGGTTTTATTTAATTTATAAAAGTAGATTTAGAAAGATTAGTTTTCTGTTGTAGAACGTTGTTTCACTGCAGCTGTCGGAAAGCAAAAAGGGAAGAAGTTTTTGCGTAACTTTTGGAAGTTGTCTCCCTGACAGCTGGTATGAGAGTTGCCACATCAACAGTAAGCAAAAACAATGAAGTACAAATTAGTTTCCACACAGCTTTAACTATCAATTGTACCTATTTTGATTTCCTGTTTAGTTCTGTTAGTGTAAAACCAATTTTTGTAAACGATATAGCAGCATAACATTCATTTATCATCATTCATTTATCAACATTCTACGATTCTCCGTTTTTAAGTTATTGAGGATACATACATACGTCCAGGGGTACATACGTACATACCTACATACGTACATACGTACACACGTCACGACCAAACTAGTCAAAATGGACTCCGCGATGGTCAAAATGTGTGTTACCATCAAAATCTCAATATCGAAATTTTTCATGATTACAATACTTTCTTGTATTTACTACGTATACAAGGAAGTAAAAAGAAAAAAACGAATCATATCTGATATTTCTTGTGAGTACGAATATACCTTGCTCGGTATAATCAGTTATCTATCATTCCACGACAACGATTTCTTGCGATTTCTTTTGTGCTTTACATAAAACACCTGTTTTTTTTCGTTGCCGAACAAGCAGAAAGCGAGGAAGGCAAATGTTTCCATAAACACACGTAAACCAAGAATATTTCCAAATTTACAACAACACTTTTCACATTATTTTTTGTATCGCTACCTATCGCTATGCAGACATACGTTCTAAAAAAATAGCTTGTTTCGTTCTTTTCCGAAATTTACAATGTAAAGTTGCGTTTTAAACAATAACTATTTTATATTAATTATTATTAATATCACATATAATTAATATGTAATATAATAATAATATATAATAATGTTAATAATAACTAGTAAAGGTGTTGTCTACAGCCGGGCTGTAGCCGAAATACCCTACACCTTAAAGCTGCATATATAGTGGTATATATATTTAGAAGTGGTGCGATGTAATATGCTCGTATATGTATATATATATACAATATATATATTATATATCTAATAATAAATATACAATATATATATAATAATAATAATAATTATATCGCACCACTTCTAAAAGGCAAAACTTTATACTCCTATGAAATTTCTACAACTATGCCGTCATGATAGCTGTATGCAGTTTCATAAGTGAAAGCGAACAACGAGAACTGATAACCTTCGAGGACCGAGTGCAACGGATCGACTGTTTACTGTTACACCCACATGTACGTCCATACAAGGTACATGCAACCAACAAAGGAGGACGAGGGTGAAAGATTAACGCACTATATGGAGTTATTAGAGCAACGCGAGCAACAGGTCTACGCAGACAATGTCCTGTTTGCTCAACATGAAGAAAAGCGGCATCACCTGGAGAAGATACCACAAAATATCACGAGAAGAAAGAACAGGAAGCCGGGAACATCAGAAGGATAGAAAACGAAATAAGAGAACATCGCCAACGAGTCACAGAGATGCAAGAGGCCACACGACAAATGACAGTAGAACTGGAGACGATGGAGAGGAACGAGGTGGAGGCCGGCAGGAATCTACAGGGCTTGGAAACAGAACTAACGTCAATCCACAGCTTGAGGGAACGCAAACAAGAAAATATGGATCAGATGACAAAAAGAGTTCGGGAAAAAGAGCACACGGTTGGAATTTTACGAGAGGAAATGGAGAAACTTCAGACAAGACTGTGGGGGAGAGGGTGCAGAGGGACAAACAACAAAAAAAACAACATCAGCAGCAGCAGCGCATGACAAATACGATAGCAGAAGAACAGCGGATCAACGAAGAGAGTGCGATACCATCGACATAGAATACCGAGTCCGAGAACTTACCCGGAGGACAGGGAGAGGCACAACGGGTAAGAACGAAATGCGGAGTGGCAACGAGAAATAGAAGATGTGCTACACGGTTACACCAGCGGCCAAATAAGGAGTGTGGTCCGTGAAAGAGACGCCTGCCGCTATCGCATCCGGGTAAGACGAAATGGATCGGTAACTGTGCAAACGATCACATAAAAGAGAAACCAAAGCAACAAATACGAAAACACAACAGTACAAAACGCCACCAAAACTATTAAACGAGGAAACGGGTCTGACAGCCTCACCGTGGTAAGGAGGGAATGTGACGACAATTTCTGGAGCAGAAATAACCGCACATCGCCCAATGTTAATCACTCTGTATAAATTATTAACAGGAATAACTAATAGTTAATGTTAATGTGCCAATGTTAATCACTCTGTATAAGTTACTAACAGGAATTAATAACAGTTCGATATCAATTAACATAACGGACTAGCAAAAGAAATAAAGGTTCGAAACAAACAAGCAACGGTGAGCGCGAAGTTGAATGACACGAAACAAGGTCGAAGCAGAAGAAACAAAAAAGGTGAACAACACAAGATCATACAAGGTCACACCTTAGGAGCTCCTGGGCCACCTATGAATCTAATGTGTCCACAGTGAAAATCCTAAAATCAACAAACGCCCAGGCAACAGCATAATGATGACGATGTCGACCGGCCGCTGCCAGGTCCTTCTCGACAAAAGATGAGGGAACGAAAAATTAATCCGGTAACGGCTTGTCGGAATTGCGGTCTGAAAGGTCACCGGGCTCAGGGTTGTCGTAACAGACAGGTTTTCTTTTGTTGGTACTGTGGACGTCGAGGTGTCTGGACCATAGAGTGCTGTCGCCAACGAGCGGGAAACGCGTTGTGACCCCGTCAACGGCGAGTCGAGACGGCAACCCCGAGACCGATGACTCGCGAACATTAAAAGGGGGAAGGCTATGCGTCGAAGAAGGCCGGATCTATGTAAAAATAAGAGTAAACGGCAACGAAATCGACGCAACGGTGGACACAGGGGCAACACGAAGTTTTGTCAGTGCGCGTGTCGCTAGGAGATTTAGGACCGATACTAATGTCGCATCAAGTAAAACAACTGTCACCCTGGCTGACAACTCTCGGAAGACCTGTTTACGTTTAGACCAGAATACGAGATGAATAACAATACGAGATTGTCTAGGAGTTACCATGGAGGAAGCGACAGAAATTCTACAAACGGAATTGGAGAAATTCAAAGAAATCAATGGACCAAGTCATATTACGAGTCACAAAATCATTATGCGAGACGAATTACCAATAAAATAACGTTAATTTCCACGAAATCCAGCCACGCAAGAGGTGATCAATGAAGAAGTCAATGCATTACTGGAGTAAGGGTGCATTGAACCGTCCCATAGACCATTCAGCGCGCCCATACTGTTGCTGAAGAAGAAACAGGAAAATGGCGACTATGCGTCGATTACCGCCAGTTGAACGCGAAATCTATTCCCGATGCATATCCATTTCCATGGATCCAGCATATACTAGACCGTCTTCGGCACGTAAAATACATAAGCAGCCTGGACCTGATGAATGGATACTGGCAGATTCCCATAGATGAGAACAGTAAGCAGTACACCGCTTTTACAATACCCGGGCGAGGAATATTTCATTGGCGGGTGACGCCCTTCGGATTACATTCAGCTCCGCCAACTTTCCAAAGAGCACTGGACCAAGTGATTTGGGGCAGATTTGAAGCCGCACGTATTTGCGTACTTGGACGACTTAATAGTCACCGGGTCCACGTTGGCAGAGCACATCAAGAATTTGAAAGAAGTTTTCCGCCGATTACGTCAAGCAAATCTCAGGCTTAACATCGTTAAGTGCGACTTCTTTAAGTGGGAAGTCAAATATATGGGACACATGATCAGCGAGCGAGGCATTCACACGGACCCAGACAAAGTTTCTGCGATCCAGCAACTCAAACCGCCAACGAATGTTTGAGAACTACGCCAGTATTTCGGCATAGCATCACGGTATCGTCGGTTTGTACCATGCTTCCCCGACATAGTTCAGCCATTGACAACAATGCTGAAAAAAAGTAAACATTGGAAGTGGGAGAGACCACAAGCGGAGGCATTCAGTACCCTCAAGGCTAAGCTGACAGAAGCGCCGGTGCTGGCATGTCCTGATTTCACACAGGAATTCACGCTACAGACGGACGCTAGTGATTTTGGCTTAGGAGCAGTGCTCACACAAGAATTGGAGGGGAACGAGCCAGTAATTGCATATCCGAGTCGACGTCTGAACCCAGAGGAACGTAATTATTTACCGGCGGAGAAGGAATGTCTGGCAATTATCTGGGGAATTAGGAAAATACGTTCCTACCTCGAAGGATGCCACTTCGTCGTAATCACAGACCACTTGTCTCTAAAATGGCTAAATTCTATTGAGAATCCTTCAGGACGTATTGCCAGGTGGGCACTCGAATTGCAGCAGTACATATTCGAAGTGAAATATCGTAGGGGAAAGTTGAATGTAGTTGCCGACGCTCTATCGCGTCAACCGGAAGAAACCGTATTGAGAATCACCACAATGGAGCGTAAGACAGATTTAAGCGCATGTCCATGACTGGACAAAAAGTTCAAAGAGGTCAAAGAAAACCCACAGCAGTTCAACGATTACGTCATACAAGATGGTCAGCTCTACCGTAATATTGCGAATACGTTAGACGACGAGGAGTACATACCGTGGAAACTATGCGTTGCAACAAACCAACGAACATAGAATCCCATATGCTGGGCATGGAGGTATTCGGCAAATTATGCTTAGAATTGCGGCGAAATACTACTGGCTATGTCCGAAATTGCAAATCCTGTCAACAATTCAAGCCCAGTCAACGCAAACCGGCTGGGCCCATGTTGTCAAGCATCGGTGACGGGCCGTGGGATATCCTACGTACCGATTTCGTAGGACCACTTCCACGATCGAAACATTGTAATTGCATGTTGCTGGTTTTCTTCGATAAGTTCTCTAAGTGGACAGAATTGATCCCGTTAAGGAAAGCTTCGACGGAAAATGTGAGAAAAGACTTTCAAAAACGAATTTTAGCGCATTTCGGAGCTCCAATTCACTAGTAAAAGCTTCCGAAAGTTCTTACGAGAAATGGGCATAAGACAACAATTCACAGTGCCTTACGCACCCCAAGAAAATCCGACAGAACGAGTCAATCGGACTGTAAAAACAATGATTGCCCAACTTGCAAGAACCCACCATACGACCTGGGACGAAATGTTGCCGGAAATTTCATTAGCCATCAACAGCGGTGTATCGGAAATCACTGGATACAGCCCCGCATTTTTAACGCAGGGAAGAGAGTTACGAGTACCAAGTACATTGTTCATGTTCAGGAAACCAAAGCAACAAATACGAAAACACAACAGTACAAAACGCCACCAAAACTATTAAACGAGGAAACGGGTCTAACAGCCTCACCGTGGTAAGGAGGGAATGTGACGACAATTTCTGGAGCAGAAATAACCGCACATCGCCCAATGTTAATCACTCTGTATAAATAATTAACAGGAATAACTAATAGTTAATGTTAATGTGCCAATGTTAATTACTCTGTATAAGTTACTAACAGGAATTAATAACAGTTCGATATCAATTAACATAACGGACTAACAAAAGAAATAAAGGTTCGAAACAAACAAGCAACGGTGAGCGCGAAGTTGAATGACACGAAACCAGGTCGAAGCAGAAGAAACAAAAAAGGTGAACAACACAAGATCATACAAGGTCACACGAAAATTCGGAGGACAAGAACAACATAAATGTGTTGACGAACTAAATAATCGAACATAGCGGAGAACGGGAACTTGTTTTCGAACAAAGGAGACAACGCAAGATCATCGCGGAAAATGAATAAGGGAAGCAAGGAAAAGTGGTCTATAAAAGAGCGAGCAACCAAGCAACAGGAATTCAGTTTGAGTCAAGACTTCGTCAGATGCAGTGATAAATTCCAGGCCAGCAGAGAAGTCGACTACATTTTAAACAGTGAACATTTAACAGTGAATGGTGAACGGTGAACTCTCGTAGAAGACAGTTACAGGGAACACCTACAGTACATATAGAAGACTTATTGACTTGCGTGCGTAAGCCCTACAATAAATTGCCTCGACAATCAAGTACAGAACTTCGCTGCATCTGTTGTGCGTAAGCCCATCAGCGATCGACATAGAAAACTTATTGACTTGTGTGCGTAAGCCCTACAATAAGTTGCTTCGACAATCAAGTACAGAACTTCGCTGCATCCGTTGTGCGTAAGCCCATCAGCGATCGACATAGAAGACTTATTGACTTGTGTGCGTAAGCCCTACAATAAGTTTCTTCGACAATTAAGAACAGAACTTCGCTGCGTCCGTTGTGCGTAAGCCTATCAGCGAACGACAGGCTTATTGAGTTGTGTGCGCAAGCCCTTCGAGAAGTCGCTATTACCAACTGACGACTGAACTCCGCTGCGTCTGTTGTGCGTATGCCCACCAGCGGGGCCCGAACGGCCACGAAGACACTACAAGCATAAGCTCATTATCATTGTTACCAGTAAAACAATCATTGTTAATTTTAAGTATCGATATATTTTAAGCCAAGCGAAACAAGTTTAAATAAAACGAATCCTTGAACAAAAGAACTTCATATCTTGTAAATTGAACATCGGACAACCGCTGAGGATATCTTGGCTAACCCGAAGTTTGTTACAAGTGGCGACCGAACAGGTACTTAAGTTTACAAAATCATACGCTTACACAATTCACACATCGAAGGCCGAAAGATGGTTCGTGTCGGTTGGGTACATGAGCTCTCCAACGATGAGCTGGTGAGGGTCATGGAGACGTATGGCGTATCTACTGCAGGCTCCAGTAAGAAAAACGAAGACGATTCAGCGCTTGGATCGTAAATGGGGTTCACGAGACCGCTGTAAATGAAGAGCTCAACGCACTCGAAGAGAAGCACAGACGTAAAACTGGCGCATGGTCCGAGAGGAAGGCAGCGTATACGAGGAATAGCGTGGAAGACCCAGAAGTCACTGTCATTACTTCCTCAAGCTTGACTCCAATAAGTATGTCAGTGACAGCGCAGCAGGTACCGGTTCCGCATTACGCGATGGTCATGGACATTGTGCGGACGTGGTCGGAGAAGGATCCACTTCTATTCACGGATCGCATCAAAGAGCTGGTAGAGACGTTTTGCCTGGATGTTGACATGCTACCAAGGACAATGCCAGAGTTGCTGAAAGGAAGGGCATTGTTATGGTTCCGTAACAACAATGCGAAGTGGCAGCACTGGGAAGCCTTCAAAACAGACTTCCACAATTTCTTCTTGCCGGCCCGTTATTTCGAGAGTCTGGAGGATAAGATCCAGAAATCACATCACCTAGAAGGGGAAGAGTTCAAAGATTATGTTATTCGTCTACAGAATATGATGAGATACGCCGATTATACCGAGAGTCAAAAATTAGAATGCATTTACCGGAATAGCAGGAAAGAATTCCAGTTCTACATTAGACGCATAGATTTCAGCAGTCTCTGAGATTATTGACGTTGGCTGCGGACCTCGAATGCCTCGCAAACGGTGGCCCACCTATGAATCTAATGTGTCCACAGTGAAAATCCTAAAATCAACAAACGCCCAGGCAACAGCATAATAATGACGATGTCGACCGGCCGCTGCCAGGTCCTTGTCGACAAAAGATGAGGGAACGAAAAATTAATCCGGTAACGGCTTGTCGGAATTGCGGTCTGAAAGGTCACCGGGCTCAGGGTTGTCGTAACAGACAGGTTTTCTTTTGTTGGTACTGTGGACGTCGAGGTGTCTGGACCATAGAGTGCTGTCGCCAACGAGCGGGAAACGCGTTGGGACCCCGTCAACGGCGAGTCAAGACGGCAACCCCGAGACCGATGACTCGCGAACATTAAAAGGGGGAAGGCTATGCGTCGAAGAAGGCCGGATCTATGTAAAAATAAGAGTAAACGGCAACGAAATCGACGCAACGGTGGACACAGGGGCAACACGAAGTTTTGTCAGTGCGCGTGTCGCTAGGAGATTTAGGACCGATACTAATGTCGCATCAAGTAAAACAACTGTCACCCTGGCTGAAAACTCTCGGAAGACCTGTTTAAACCAAATAACACTACAAGTAGACTTGGAGAAGAAAACCCATCAAATGACATTTCTTATATTGCCGGAGGATCTGGATGACATCATCTTGGGGAAGGATTTCTTGGATGCAATGAATACTACCATGATATGCGGTAATCAGGTGCTGAAATTGACGGAACAGAGTTCGACAACGCAGAATACGAGATACATAACAATACGAGATTGTCTAGGAGTTACCATAGAGGAAGCGACAGAAATTCTACAAACGGAATTGGAGAAATTCAAAGAAATCAATGGACCAAGTCATATTACGAGTCACAAAATCATTATACGAGACGAATTACCAATAAAACAACGTTAATTTCCACGAAATCCAGCCACGCAAGAGGTGATCAATGAAGAAGTCAATGCATTACTGGAGTAAGGGTGCATTGAACCGTCCCATAGACCATTCAGCGCGCCCATTCTGTTGCTGAAGAAGAAAACAGCAAAATGGCGACTATGCGTCGATTACCGCCAGTTGAACGCGAAATCTATTCCCGATGCATATCCATTTCCATGGATCCAGCATATACTAGACCGTCTTCGGCACGTAAAATACATAAGCAGCCTGGACCTGAAGAATGGATACTGGCAGATTCCCATAGATGAGAACAGTAAGCAGTACACCGCTTTTACAATACCCGGGCGAGGAATATTTCATTGGCGGGTGACGCCCTTCGGATTACATTCGGCTCCGGCAACTTTCCAAAGAGCACTGGACCAAGTGATTTGGGGCAGATTTGAAGCCGCACGTATTTGCGTACTTGGACGACATAATAGTCACCGGGTCCACGTTGGCAGAGCACATCAAGAATTTGAAAGAAGTTTTCCGCCGATTACGTCAAGCAAATCTCAGGCTTAACATCGTTAAGTGCGACTTCTTTAAGCGGGAAGTCAAATATATGGGACACATGATCAGCGAGCGAGGCATTCACACGGACCCAGACAAAGTTTCTGCGATCCAGCAACTCAAACCGCCAACGAATGTTCGAGAACTACGCCAGTATCTCGGCATAGCATCACGGTATCGTTGGTTTGTACCAGGCTTCCCCGACATAGTTCAGCCATTGACACCAATGCTGAAAAAAGGTAAACATTGGAAGTGGGAGAGACCACAAGCGGAGGCATTCAGTACCCTCAAGGCTAAGCTGACAGAAGCTCCGGTGCTGGCATGTCCTGATTTCACACAGGAATTCACGCTACAGACGGACGCTAGTGATTTTGGCTTAGGAGCAGTGCTCACACAAGAATTGGAGGGGAACGAGCCAGTAATTGCATATGCGAGTCGACGTCTGAACCCAGAGGAACGTAATTATTTACCGGCGGAGAAGGAATGTCTGGCAATTATCTGGGGAATTAGGAAAATACGTTCCTACCTCAAAGGATACCACTTCGTCGTAATCACAGACCACTTGTCTCTAAAATGGCTAAATTCTATTGAGAATCCGTCAGGACGTATTGCCAGGTGAGCACTCGAATTGCAGCAGTACAGATTCGAAGTGAAATATCGTAGGGGAAAGTTGAATGTAGTTGCCGACGCTCTATCGCGTCAACCGGAAGAAACCGTATTGAGAATCACCACAATGGAGCGTAAGACAGAAGTAAGCGCATGTCCATGACTGGACAAAAAGTTCAAAGAGGCCAAAGAAAACCCACAGCAGTTCAACGATTACGTCATACAAGATGGTCAGGTCTACCGTAATATTGCGAATACGTTAGACGACGAGGAGTACATACCGTGGAAACTATGCGTTGCAACAAACCAACGAACACAGAAACCCATGTGCTGGGCATGGAGGTATTCGGCAAACTATGCTTAGAATTGCGGCGAAATACTACTGGCCAGGAATGTTCAGGGACATCAGAAGCTATGTCCGAAATTGCAAATCCTGTCAACAATTCAAGCCCAGTCAACGCAAACCGGCTGACCACATGTTGTCAAGCATCAGTGACGGGCCGTGGGATATCCTACGTACCGATTTCGTAGGACCACTTCCACGATCGAAACATTGTAATTGCATGTTGCTGGTTTTCTTCGATAAGTTCTCTAAGTGGACAGAATTGATCCCGTTAAGGAAAGCTTCGACGGAAAATGTGAGAAAAGACTTTCGAAAACGAATTTTAGCGCATTTCGGAGCTCCAATTCACTAGTAAAAGCTTCCGAAAGTTCTTACGAGAAATGGGCATAAGACAACAATTCACAGTGCCTTACGCACCCCAAGAAAATCCGACAGAACGAGTCAATCGGACTGTAAAAACAATGATTGCCCAACTTGCAAGAACCCACCATACGACCTGGGACGAAATGTTGCCGGAAATTTCATTAGCCATCAACAGCGGTGTATCGGAAATCACTGGATGCAGCCCCGCATTTTTAACGCAGGGAAGAGAGTTACGAGTACCAAGTACATTGTTCGATGAAGTGACTAATGGCACAGGGCACGAACACTTCACAGTGCAAGAAAGAATAGCAAAGATGAAGGAAGCGTTTCAGGTGGCGAAGAGAAATATGCAGCAAGCGGCGCGGAAGCAAGCGCGACACTATGACTTACGTCGTCTGCAATGGAAACCCGTAGTTGGACAGGCAATCCTATTGAAGCAACATCACTTGTCCAAGGCAGTGGATAATTTTGCCGCCAAATTAGCACCAAAATTCGAAGGTCCATATATCGTGGTTGACTTCGTATCACCAGTGATAGTGACAGTCAGAAAAGACGGAGAAAACCGGACTCGAACGGCTCACGTGAGCGAACTTAAAGAGTTCCATCAACGATCAAAGAGAAAATAGGAATCGAACGGAACAGCGTGGGTGACGCGGCAGTAATCCTGATATCTAAGAAAACAACCATTGTTTTAAAACAATAGCAAGACAAATTAGTGCAGTACAAGGGACGCAAGACTACTGAGAGTGATAATGACAACGAAGCTGCGGCAACATCCAAGTCGAACGCATCGAAAGGCGCCGAGAATATTAATAAAAACAAACCAGCAGAGTAAGATAACAATCTAGAGAATTGCTATAAACCAAGCAGAAACGAAAATTGATGATAATGAAGAAGCTGTTACAGAGAAGGAGATAAACGCTAAGAATGCGAATGACGCAGATGATAACGGTGACCAAAAATTACACTAATTGTGCAGAAAATAAATTGCAAACGGTGACATCGATATTCAAAAGCTTAAGAAAGATTTCAAGGCAGAAAGCGAGAATAACGTAAAGTTGCCTAGTGAAGCAGTTGAAAATGGGAAAGCAGAAATGGCAGCAGTTAACGACAACAATCAGAGCAAAGAGAAAGAACTAATTAAAAAAATGAGGAAGTTACGAATAGAGTATCGGAATTTAAAGTGACGATTGAAGACACCGACGAGACAGAAGCAGACAAAATACTCACACAGAGCGAAAGTGAACTCAAGGGCGTGATAGAAGCTATAGCCAATGAAGAAATTAAGCAGTTAAATACTGAAAAGTAGAGAAATCTACTGATCAGCAGATAAGCGATACCGAAGCAAGTCCTGCTGCAGAAAAATTCGTAACCGTAACGAACGAAGAAACAAACGCATACACCGAACAGAACACTAAAATGCAGATTACGCCTGGCACAGCCGTCGTAACAACATCGAGAGCTAGAAGACATGAGCATTAATAAATCACGTAAATAAAAGTGTGGAAATACATGCCATACCCACAGGACAAAGGAAAAAAAAACACAACGAACCGGAAGTCCTCCGTGGTAAGGAGGGAGCGAGTTAATCCGACGCTATTTTCCGACATTAAGTCCTTCGACACAATAAAATCCGACAGGAACCATGACGAAGTCTGAAAGACATGAAATGTTAGCAAAACATGTCAACCAAAGTGCGGGTTTACATCCCATACCCAAGAAATACAATAACTTACCTGAAGCCCACCGAGGTAAGGAGGGTCTGTGGCACTCCGAAGCACAGGAATCGAAGATTTCTTCGACGAAACCAACGATGACGCAGGAACAACAAACCAAAACCTAAACAAAGAAAACAATGAAATGAAGAGAAAATATATCAATTACTCACCAAGTTTCCGAAGACACACGAACAGACGGATTCTGTGTTACGCCGTTTGCAGATCGAAATATCTTTTCCTTATTTATTTACATAAAACCTGTGAGGTGTAGCGAGGCCCACGCTCTGTGTCGAGGCGCAGAGAGAATGCGGACGGAGAGCCGCTCATTCCAGCTCGTATCCGCATTGCAGTTATCGGCATCTCCTCTTCTCAGCATGACGACGGACAGACAAGTTCCGTAAAGTGGCGTGATCGAAGTTTCTAGAAGAATTTTTTTTCTATGAACTTCGCATCATGCCATTCTACGGGACTTGCAAGGAAAGTCGATCATGATGGGAAAGGTCGCGAGCTGCGCTGCGGCCGCGACTGGAATGAGCGAAGCAAACCAGTTTTCTTTCTGTAGCTTCGAGACAGAGCGTGGTCGAAAAGTACAGCAGTCGGTGATAAGAAGTCGAAAAGAAGAGTCGTGTGCGTTGAGTTGGATCCAACAGATGTATTGTGGCGTTGTAGTCAGTGCTCAGGTCAAAGGTTTTGAAATTTTCGTTACATTTTCCTGAACCGTCATAAAAAAAAGAAGAAAGAAACAATATTTAATAATCAAGCGTCTCATTAAATGTGTATACAATTAATACGCGAATTTCTCACCAACTCGTAAAAGTTTATTCAAGCCAGTATTTTATCGGCTAAATGCAAAGCATTGGTGATATTGCAACACAAAATAGCATAAAATATTATCGTGTCGAAGAACGAAACGCGAAGAACTGCTCGAAAAATCAATTATAAAGTTTAGCAAACCAAATAAACGTGTTTAAAATACTAAAACTAACTAAAACGTGAAGTTGATGCTAATTATGAGCAGTTTAAAGTTTATATTGATTTGATATACTGCTCTTTTGAAATATTGCAGTGTACCTTACGACTAATACTCTATTTTAGCGGCTATTCAGTATTGAGAAAGAAAACAAACAATTTAAGTTACTTTGCGTAGCTGCGAAATTATTATTAATTTATTTAACATTTCACGATTTAGTTTTTTTTGCTCTGCCAAAAATTTCTTTTTCTCAGCAATTGCATTTTCTGTTGCTACATTAAGATAAAATATAAGCATTTACCTTTAACGATAAAATTCAACCAATGAAATCGATACATAACATACTTAGTTTAAGTGCTCTTTCAGGTCGGAGCTTCTCTTGTTGGCGCCTTCGAAAGGGAGTACTCTACCAGGTAAATTAAACCCGTACCTAGTTATATTGACGATTTTGTTTTGTTGATCGAATGGTGAATTTTAAAAAAAAAAAAGTAGTAGTAGTAGTAGTGTAGTATTTAGTTATAGGTCTAGTTTATGGCAGTAGAGCCAACGTAAGCCTCACCTCGTTCTGTTTTTTTGTAACTGGGGTTATGTAGACACTGTCGTGGTTGTTGAAGAACCCCCCCCCCCCTTTACCTGAGCACGGCCGGATGAGTTCAGCTGCCCTGACAGTGGTGAATTTTCGTTTGATACAATTAATTGGTTTGATTATTGCATTTAGTTTACCGCGGACCCACACCCCATACGTTACAAACCAAAACATATTTCACAGCTTAGAAAAAAAAACACGAGAAGAAATAATGCAACGAAATGTCAACAAATATTGGAAAACAAGTGGGGTTACACTAAAGACGACTGGAAGGATCGATCATTCTGAGTGTATAGGATAGGAGTTATAGCGACAATTATCACATTTAGGATGATGATAGAGCACGGATAATGCACGAACCATCTGAAATAAGGAAACAGAGAGGTGAGGGCTAAGGCTAATTAAGCTAAGGCTCTAAATTAAATTATATAATATAAAAAAAAAAATCTGATGTGGTCAACACATGATTTCCTTGTATGACGGCAATTGTATGGTGTTATTTCAAGAATGGTTGATATATTTTATTTATATTTTAAAATTGAAGTTTTAAAAATTTGAAATATTTTTACTTCCATAATGCAAAAATTTCACAGGCTTCTCTTAATTTAAATAATTTAAATAGTAGTAAGCAAAAACAATGAAGTACAAATTAGTTTCCACACAGCTTTAACTATCAATTGTAACTATTTTGATTTCCCTGTTTAGTTCTGTTAGTGTAAAACCAATTTTTGTAAACGATATAGCAGCATAACATTCATTTATCATTACAATTTATGTAATTCGGATAATGCATGTTCCGTGTTTCTTTGGCGAAGAGTCCTTTTGGTGCGAACCATCATCAAAGTTGGAGCTACAAAATTGTGCCTTATGTAAGGCCCAAATACAAAATAATATGTAGATTTAAGGAGTGTTTGTTTTTGAGTAATGTATGAAATTTGAAAAAAAACTATATGAGAAGTGTCCTTTTCGCGAAACCGATTGCATCCAAAAAGGGTGCACAACTAGGTCTTATAAGAGTCTTAAATACCAATTTATGTATCCTCCGTTTTTAAGTTATCGAGGATACATAAATACGTACAGGCGTACAGGCGTACATACGTACATACGTACACACAACTCGATCAAACTAGTCAAAATGGTCAAAATGTGTGTCACCACCAAAATATCAATATCGAAATTTTTCATGATTACAATACTTTCTTGTATTTACTACGTATAGAAGGAAGTAAAAAAGAGAAATTAATAATGAAATTGCGATCGAAATGAATAATAAAATTGAGATTGAAATTAATATAAAATATTAAATAGTTAATAGTAATTGCTATTTGATAAATATTAAATATGAAATAAAAACAAAATATTCTGAATATATATTCGGACATAGTCGAAATCAATAATGAAATTGGGATTGGAAATTAATATTAAATATTATATAGTTAACAGTAATTGTTAGTATAGTTAATACGAAATCATTATAATATTAATAAAAATTAATATTAATATAATAACATAAGAATTAATATACCTTCAAGGATTATAGTGTTATGAATATTAAAGGAGAAATTACTTGAATTATTATTACTGATTAGTCTAGGAGAAATATAAGAAATAATAAATAGTCTAGAAATAACAAATACATAAAAGTGGACTAAAGAAAGTAAAAACTAGTAAAGGTGTTGTCTACAGCCGGGCTGTAGCCGAAATACCCTACACCTTAAAGCTGCATATATACTCGTATATATAAGATATATAAGATAAACTATAATTATAGCTACTTAACTATTTATGTGCGTTACAAATACCGGTACTAAGTGCGTTTACTCGCAAAATTTAGGTGTAGGGTATAAAAATATATTGCAATACTGGGTTAATGGGTAAAAAGGAGGCGTGCCCCGCCCATTTTCCCCCAACAGAATATTATTGGTTCACAAACTACAATATTATGTACACCATTATTCAGAAAAATTATATACTTTTCAATACAATCCATGTAAAACCCGCCATGACCTATGTAAACTAAAAGTGGGCGGATCACGCCGATATTTGTCATATTAACTGGAAGCATTAGTCTAAACCTACATATAAAATTTTCAATACGAAACACCCCAACATAGCAACGAATATTTTTGCAAAATTTCATTTTGAAATCTAAATCCGTTCTCCTGTGATCGTGATTTCAACGGACAGACAGACAGACAGATGGACAGACATCGTTATTTCAATTTTGGTGGTGATGCTGATCAAGAATATATATTCTTTTCCATACCTATCTTGTCTAGTTCTATGCGTTACACACTCCGGTAGAAAGTGAATATACCCTCAACCTTAAGGTGTAGGGTATAAAAAACAAGAGCAACATCAGCAACAACAAACGCAAGCGATCGAGAAACAAACGAAGCGAAAGTCAACGCACTTGAACTTAAAACGAAACACATAAAGCATCGTCGAACTTGAACTTGAAAACCAAGTACATAAAGCATCATCGACCGACAATATATAGATAGGAGTCCGAGCGAAACTTGAACTTGAAAACGACTACATAACCGTCGTCGACCGAAAATACATGTGAGCTCGAACGAAAACGAAAGCCGAAGAAATAACATGTACAAAAAAATGGCAATCAAATGCAATGAATACATAATTGAACCACGATTACCGGTTTGCACGAGTAACAAAAGTGAGTAAATAGAGAGTTAAAAACAACCACATAGTTACGGGAAATTAACTGAAATTATGTACAAAAGTAGACGGAACAAATAAGTAGGTTTTAAGGTCATGCTAACGACGCGGGAAAATCACTTTAAGTTTATGCTTAGAAGTGATCAGTGGAGTTTGAAAAGTGTTTAAAAAAAGAAAAAGTGAATTGCAAACATAGATAGTGGAAAAAAATTATAGAAGAAAAGGGACTTCGGAATAATTACAATCAGTGACAGTGAGAAGGAGAACGAAAGTTTTGGATATGAACACGTTGACGACCCGGCATTGAATATGGAGCAAATTATTGACGAGCAAGATTTCGAGAACATAGATTTGGAAGAACTGTTTTAACAAAATGCAGAAGAAATGTTGGCAGCTGACAACAACAACGCAAATGAAGACAACAACAAAGCAAATGAGGACAACAACAACGCAGACGAAGACAACAACGAGAACGAATGCCCCTTTAACGAATGGCCACGCGAACAACGAGAACTGATAACCTTCGACGACCGAGTGCAACGGATCGACTTTTTACTGTTACACCCACATGTACGTCCACACAAGGTACATGCAACCAACAAAGGAGGACGAGGGTGAAAGATTACGCCACTACATGGAGTTATTAGAGCAACGCGAGCAACAGGTCTACGCAGACAATGCCCTGTTTGCTCAACATGAAGAAAAGCGGCATCACCTGGAGAAGATACGACCAAAATATCACGAGAAGAAAGAACAGGAAGCCGGGAACATCAGAAGGATAGAAAACGAAATAAGAGCACATCGCCAACGAGTCACAGAGATGCAAGAGGCCACACGACAAATGACAGTGGAACTGGAGACGATGGAGAGGAACGAGGTGGAGGCCGGCAGGAATCTACAGGGCTTGGAAACAGAACTAACGTCAATCCACAGCTTGAGGGAACCAGAAAATATGGAACAGATGACAAAAAGAGTTCGGGAAAAAGAGCACACGGTTGGAATTTTACGAGAGGAAATGGAGAAACTTCAGACAAGACTGTAGGGGGAGAGGGTGCAGAGGGACAAACAACAAAAAAAACAACATCAGCAGCAGCAGCGCATGACAAATACGATAGCAGAAGAACAGCGGATCAACGAAGAGAGTGCGATACCATCGACATAGAATACCGAGTCCGAGAACTTACCCGGAGGACAGGGAGAGGCACAACGGGTAAGAACGAAATGCGGAGTGGCAACGAGAAATAGAAGATGTGCTACACGGTTACACCAGCGGCCAAATAAGGAGTGTGGTCCGTGAAAGAGACGCCTGCCGCTATCGCATCCGGGTAAGACGAAATGGATCGGTAAAGGTGCAAACGATCACATAAAAGAGAAACCAGAGCAACAAATACGAAAACACAACAGTACAAAACGCCACCAAAACTATTACACGAGGAACCGGGTCTGACAGCCTCACCGTGGTAAGGAGGGAATGTGACTAGGGAATGGATGAATGACGAGGGAATGATTAATAACAGTTCGATATCAATTAACATAATGGACTAACAAAAGAAATAAAGGTTCGAAACAAACAAGCAACGGTGAGCGCGAAGTTGAATGACACGAAACAAGGTCGAAGCAGAAGAAACAAAAAAGGTGAAGAACACAAGATCATACAAGGTCACACGAAAACTCGGAGGACAAGAACAACATAAATGTGTTGACGAACTAAATAATCGAACATAGCGGAGAACGGGAACTTGTTTTCGAACAAAGGAGACAACGCAAGATCATCGCGGAAAATGAATAACGGAAGCAAGGAAAAGTGGTCTATAAAAGAGCGAGCAACCAAGCAACAGGAATTCAGTTTGAGTCAAGACTTCGTCAGATGCAGTGATAAATTCCAGGCCAGCAGCGAAGTCGAGTACATTTTAAACAGTGAACATTTAACAGTGAATGGTGAACGGTGAACTCTCGTAGAAGACAGTTACAGGGAACACCTACAGTACATATAGAAGACTTATTGACTTGCGTGCGTAAGCCCTACAATAAGTTGCTTCGACAATCAAGTACAGAACTTCGCTGCATCCGTTGTGCGTAAGCCCATCAGCGATCGACATAGAAAACTTATTGACTTGTGTGCGTAAGCCCTACAATAAGTTGCTTCGACAATCAAGTACAGAACTTCGCTGCATCCGTTGTGCGTAAGCCCATCAGCGATCGATATAGAAGACTTATTGACTTGTGTGCGTAAGCCCTACAATAAGTTGCTTCGATAATCAAGAACAGAACTTCGCTGCATCCGTTGTGCGTAAGCCATCAGCGATCGACATAGAAGACTTATTGACTTGTGTGCGTAAGCCCTACAATAAGTTTCTTCGACAATTAAGAACAGAACTTCGCTGCATCCGTTGTGCGTAAGGCCATCAGCGACCGACAGGCTTATTGAGTTGTGTGCGTAAGCCCTTCGAGAAGTCGCTTACCAACTAACGACCGAACTCCGCTGCGTCTGTTGTGCGTACGCCCACCAGCGCGGCCTGAACGACCACGAAGGCACTACAAGCATAAGCTCATTATCATTGTTACCAGTAAAAACCTCATTGTTAATTTTAAATATCGATATATTTTAGGCCAAGCGAAACAAGTTTAAATAAAACGAATCCTTGAACAAAAGAACCAAGGTCTTGTAAATTGAACCCCGGACAACCGCTGAGGATATCTTGGCTAACCCGAAGTTCGTTACAGTCTCGCTAAAACTTGAGAACGGTTGAACAGATTTATCTTATGGTGGTTTTGAAATGTTGGTGGTGGTCCAGGGAAGGTTTAAACAGAGAGAAAAATTCGAATAATTTTCGGGAAAACCCTAAAAACAGCGTTTTTTTCCATTTTCGAACGAATAAAGACTTAAAAAACGAACCTGACAGAAAACATAATAGGTTCGTTTCCTAAGTCACTATTTACACTTCGTCTAGGGAGGCGTGTGGGGAATGACATTGCGAATGGCAGGAGATATAATGTGCGATAGGGAGTTAGTGAGTTGTAGAGGGCAGAACGGGAGAGGGAGCAATATAGAAATAGAAAGAAGTAGCTAGATATTTTTTTGTGTATGTTTGGTATGTGTGAGAATAGGTCGTAAAATATATTTCAACGTCCTACCCTAACCCTACCATTAGTTAATCGCGAGTTTAATTTACATTAGAACTGAAACCAAAACGAACTTAATTATGTTCCTGACAGCTGAGACTACGCATTCCTTATAGAACTTTCAAATCATTTACGAGAAGCTTTGTGTCATATTGCCTTGCAAAATTTTATAAGATTTTTTTGCAGTTTACATTTATTTTATTTAACAATCAAAAATCCCCGTACAAGATAAAGTACATGACACCGTATTTTTGCCGGTTCATCTAACTGCCGACATTAAACCCTTAAAACTTAATTTTCAATTGTAGTGTACCCACTGTAACGTACTGCTCACAAACAACCCTCTCACATCTACACCCTGCTGATCGTGAAGTGCATTGAGTGCAACGCAGCCTACGCTGCACTTATTTTCACTCAATGCAATTCCCCAACCGATCAATAGTTAAAATAAGCATAGACAATAAAAATATGCTAACAAAACATAATTTTGAATACTAAGTAGAGCAAGAAGGAAAGAACGCATTGGGCGTTTACTTTCTTTAGAATTAACTTAGGTGTAAGCAAAACGAATATATATTTTTAATAAGCTAGCATGAAAGAAATTTTGTATAAAAAGAGGCGCAAGCTTGAATAAAGACAATTATAATTATTCTGACATTGAAACAAGAAGTCTCTTGAACAAATGTAAGTTCGGCCTTGTGGCCAACTAAATTCAGCGTGGCTCGCTGATTAACAATAAGTCAAACAAAAAGTTCGCCCTTGTGGCCAAAACAAATTCGGCGTGACTCGCCACAATAAGTCAAAAATCTAACTCCTTTCCTATTTTCTTTTATTAAACTTAATACACAATACAAAGACGAAAGCGTATGCATGTTCTTCAGCAACGCGGCCAGGGTTACTCTAGTGTAAATAATTTATTGTATAATGCATAATTAATGTATACACGGAAGAAATTTAGCACCGCACTTGCTCCAAAATAAGAATTTCACAAAGTGTCCATCCGAATGTGAACCAGCAGAAAAGAAGAACAAGAGCGGCGACAACGACTAAAATCCAAAATTTCGGAGTTTAGCTTCGGCAGCGGCGACTTTTTAATTTTTTCTCGATTCCCATAACACCTCGTGTTATTTTGACACTTTTGTCGTTGTCGCCGGCAGAAGTTATGTGTTTACAGTATAAGTGAAAAACACTAATGTTGTTGCTATTTCTGCTTTTTTTTTGTAGTCATAGGTTGTGCTTCTATGTATTTCGTCAGTTCGCATTGTGCTGTCAATATGTATTTGTGCCCCACAGGAAACTGTGTCTATAATGTTTGTTTGGAAAGGCTTGCAAGGTGTGTCGGTTACAATTAGTTCGTCATTTGTGTGTCTTATAATTTTATTTTTGCTACATTTTATGCATTTGTTTATAAAATCTTTTGTCATTTTTGACATTTTTCTCCATACGTTGTTTTAGTCTTGCTACTGTTCTCTTTACACCGTTATGACCTCAAGGTGGTGTTGTGTGGCATTCTTTGATTAATTTTTCTTGATTTACTTTGTCGTTGATTGCTATTGGTGCTTTATATATTCAGGACATCATTAACACTAACGAACATAAAGTTCTCGCTTTTGTTTTGGTTATTTTCGTTGTTTTTCTGGGTATTTGACGCCAGCGTCGAGAAATTCTGAAGAAACTGCATCGGCAGAACCCTTGGCTGACGATAGACGAACAATAATAAATTTGTTGGTAAATTTATGTGCTTTCCAGGCATTAACAGCTGTTTTGGTGTACAGAAAAGGTACGATTTCTGGCGTGAACAAAAAAGGTGTCGTGTAGAGCAAACAGAAAATAATCGACGAACAGAGATTTTAGGAAATGTTTAGGAAATTTTAGGAAATCACGTTTGTTAGTGTTACGGAATGATGCCCTATGATTTTTTAATGGTCAGTGTTTTCCAGTGTGAATAATTCTTTTCATTACTTCATTAAACATTTTTATTGCGCTTTTTTCTTTATAAATTCAAATATACTATCGTTATTTTCAATTGCTAGCTTTTCGATACTGTTTTTATTCATTACGTAGTTAGGACTCTCGCTAATTACCAGCGGTACTATTACAAAGGTTTTGTTTATATTCTTAGGATTGCAATGCGTACAACTTACGAGCTCAAATTTTAATTTCTTTACGTTTCGAACATCAGATATGGAGATGCAATTCCACATGTAGAGTTGATCAGGCTCCTGTGCAATAGCATCTTTATGCCGTGTTTTGCCGTTATTTCTATCACTTTTATGATTTAATGCTTTGCTTCTTGTTATAACATTTATCGTGGTTACCATTGTTTTTAATATGTCTAAATCAAGCTTAATTCTAGATAGCGCGTCCTCATTTGTATTTTATTTACGTTGCTTATATATTATCTTAAAATCGTAATCCATTAAGTTTACTCTAATCCTAGTCATACTTGATGGGTTCTTATTAGTAAAAAGTGAGACCAGTGGTCTGTGGTCTGTAACTACTGTAAATGTTTTTCTATTTAAATAAGGTCTAAAGTGATTTATTCCCCAATGAATAGCAAGAATTCTTTTTCTATAAAGGCTTATTTATTTTGTGTTTATGTAAAGATCGGCTAGCATAGGATATTGGTAGGTCTTTGTTTATTTCTCCTTGAGAGAGAATGGCACCTAATGCATAATCCGAAGGGTCAGTAGTCAGTATGAATTCCTTGTTCGTGTGAGGGTATTGTAGTATTTGAGGTTCCATAATGCACTTTTGTAGGGTTTCGAATGCATTCTGACATTCTTTTGTCCAGTCGAATTTCTGATTTTTCTTTAGAAGGTTATTTAGGCTTAGCTATCTTTGCGAAAACCTTAATGAATCATGCTTCTGCTTTTAAGAATTGGAATTTGGATGGATTTAGTTTGAGGTTGTATTTATCTAGTCGTTCAAATATTTTACTCAGGTTTTTATGATGCTCTTGCAATGAGCAGCCGAAAACTATTATGTCGTCAACATATAGAAATGCATTAGGGTCAGGTCCAGCGAGTGCCAGTATTAACATTCGTTAAAAACTATTGGAGGATATTTTTAATCCAAAAAGGAGTCGTTTAAATTGGTCCGTCATTCGTCGAAAACGCTGTTAACGGTCTTCATCGTTTTTCTAATTCTATTGGGTGAAACGATCTAGTCATATCCAGAGTTGTGAAGTATTTTGCTCTTTCTATTATGTTAAAGCATCGTCCAGTGTGATTAAGGGGAATTTGTCGTTAGAAATTTTCTTGTTCAGTTGTCTGAAATCTACTACGAATGTCCATTTTTTTTTTTTTTTTTTTTTTGGTGTCGTCTGTGCTCTTTTTTGTAACTACAAGTAGTGGGGAATTATATGGTCTTACTGAAGGTTCTATGATATCACCATCATATCACTATGGCTGCTTATTCTACTACAATGTAACTTAGCCTAAGTCTTATGCTAAAGGGATTTGAATGAGAGTGGGAAAAGGACAGCTGAGCAACAGCCTCGGTACTGGTGCGACGCTTTGGTCGAGTAGAAATCAAGAGTGTGAGCAAAAGGCCGTGGAGTAAATCAACTCTAAAGTTGATTAATCGTAAAAAAAAATCGAGTGTGAGTCATGCAGCACTAGCGGTATGATCGACTTAAAACTAAATGAATCTGCATTGTCGTTGTTGTTGTTTCTTGCTTCTTGTGTTTTGGTTTATTGTAAAGAAGCAAGCGATGGTTGTTGTTATTTTCTGTTATTGTTATTCTTCATCGTTTCTGCATCTGCAATTATGTCGGTATGTATGTACATATTTTGCTATTGCTGGTCGTTGTGCAGTATGTACATATATGATCGGCTGCTTGTTTTCATATGCATCTCGGTATGTAATTGATTTTCTGGTGACGGAATGTATGTAAGTCAGTTTGTATATCCGTTTACTCGGTTTATTGTCCACAAGCATTATTGTTTTCGGCAGCAGCATTTGAAACGATCGTTACAGACTTATGTGTTGTTTGTAGAAATTGTTATTTGTCAGTTTCTCGTCATCTAAATGAAAGATGTCTTGGTATTGTTTACATAATTCTAGTAGTTAATTTTTTGCTCTTGGATCCTTAGTGTCTATTCTTAAAAGTTTTTTACTTTGTCCCATCTGTTGTTTGTTCTGTTTTGGTGTTCTGAGAGAATGTGATAATTCCTAAGTGGTTTTACCTCAAGTGTCGGCTGTGTTATTGATATTTCCTTATCTGAAGTGTTAAGTATTCTAATATGCTTGATGCCTTTCGATTGTATGGTTGAATTGGCTACGTATATGCCGTTGGATATTTTTTTATTACATATGAGGCTATCTTGAGTTATGTTTAATTTTATAGGGTGTAGTATTGGGTTTCTTGGGGGAACGGTTATTGTGCTTACTTCGGTTTTTATGTCGAAAATGTTGTCTTCGTCATTGTGTGTTATAGTAACTGTCAGGGTTTCATAATCTATTTTGCATTGATATTTATGCAAGAAATCTCTGCCAAGAATACCATCTACTAATATTGGGAAATTGTTATCAACTGTCTGGAAATTATGATTGATTAGACTACTAGCCAAATTTAATCTAATTGTAGTTAGTCCTATAGTATTGATATTTTGATTTGATATATAGTTCCTGTTATAGTACAATAATTGTTCTTATCAATAACTTCATTATTTAATGCCTTAAATTTTACGATAAATATGTCTGCAACGGTGTCTATTAGAAATCTCAAAATTTTATTATTACATTTAATGTTTATATTATTGCTAGCATAGCTCTTATTATATAAATTAAGTATTTGCTTTGTAATTGCCCATTTCGGTCGCCATTTCTTTAATTATTTATAAAATTATTATTAGTTCTATGGCTTGAGGTGTACGGACGTCTGCTGTTAAAGGTATTGTGCTGGTTTGTATTTCGCCGGAAGTTGTTTGTGTTTCTGAAGTGTGTATTTGTTTGTCCGAAATGTTGATAGTTTCTGTAAGTTAGTATACTGCCAGCAAAGATTATAGAATAAATAAGAAAAAAATAAATATAGAATAATCTTTGCTGCCAGTGTGATTTTCTCTTGTTTCCTCTGCTAGAGCTGCTAAACATTCGCTAAATGTTTTAACCCTGCTGGCTTCTATTGTTTGTCTAATTGTTGGGTTTTTAATGCTTAACTTAGAGAGAACTCTAGAGAGCTGAGAACTTATTTCGTCACTGTAAGCTGTTATTGTTCTGGGGCCTTGCTGAAGCTGTATTAGTTCTTCGAAAATACTATTTGTTGTTTTTGTTGGTTTATAGATTGTTCTGAGTTTGTTCACTAAGTGTTTAGTGTTTTCAATCTTGTAACCTTAGTTTATAGTTTAGTTTATATTTCATTTCGAGAGGAATGCGTGTTTCTAAAATGAATGTGCAAAGGGTAAAGTTATGCTCAGTTGGTATTGTTTTTGCGACAAGTTCAAGTAAGCCTATGAATTTTGGGAAGTCTTTTCGCTGACCGGAAAATTCTGGTATTACTTTGATGTATGTTAGGATATCAGAAGTGGTTGTCGTCATTGTTAAAATTTGTTTTATTTTTGATATATACAGTGGCTCACAGTTTATTTCAACCAGCACTTCAAAAAAATTTTAAGTTGCTGTAAAAAAGAAACTAGACAAGATATCGAAATTTTTTTGATATATACAGTGGCTCACAGTTTATTTCAACCAGCACTTCAAAAAAAATTTTAAGTTGCTGTAAAAAAGAAACTAGACAAGATATCGAAATTTTTTAAATGCAGTTTGGTACACTGATCTCCTACCTGGTGGTGACCTTGTCGTGGTGTAGGGGCTTAAGTCACTGGCCCAGTAGGATCAGTCAGTGTAACATTGGCTGCTCTTGCTGTGTCGGTGATACATACGACCACAAACTGGGCTGGATCAAGGTGTCATACGAACCGTGTCGAGGATCAGCCTGGCTGGGGGCCCAGTTTAAGTAATAGCCCAGTCTCGAACGGAGTATTCGGATACCTGGCGCCCTCCGAATTAGCTAGCCTTACCTGTGTACTGCGGATCTCTCCACAGGTGGACCACCCCTTCTCCGCAACTCGTGGGACCAACTATGTCTTCAAACAAAAAACTAATTACACAAACAACAAAAAGAGAAGCCGAAACTCTTAAAATGTCGGCTGAAAAGAATCTGGGTGCTGCTGTAGCCACTGGAATAAGTGGTCAAGGCAGTGCTGAGGGAGGGAAAACTCTGACGGCGGTAATGGTGGCGAAGGCTGAAATCAGCGCATCTAGCCCGAGCGGATCCAGGGGCTGTCTGGAGAAGGACCTGACAGGGACAGCGACGGACGCCACTGGCCCCGGTTCCTCGAGAATAGGGTTGGAGGCTGGACAGGGTTCGAGGTTAAACGCACGGACTCGACGTAACGCCTACAGACTTCGTGACAAACTTCGGAAGATTCCTGAAAAGGCATTAACCGACAAGGACAAAAAGTCTCTCAAATGGGTTACGGAGGTTATCGGTGCGGCCGGACCTTCGATACCAACAACGCCCAAGAGACAACGGTCAGGTGACGAAATAATACCGCCGATCGGAAAAAAGGCTAGGGTTGGGGCAGCAGGCATCAGAGGTGGAGACAAGCTGTTGTCCTATAGTGAGGTCGTGAAGGATCGGCTCGTTTTGGCGGTGGTGGACAGAAGCGATCCTGACTGCACTATATCTGTCGATAGGTGGAAAAAGGTGGAGGTTAAGTTGGCGATCAGCTTCCTCCCTATGATAAAGGAGTTTCCGGGCCCGGTCCCTGTAGTAAGGGATGCTGGCTGGCATCAAGGCCGCATCAAGCTGGTTGCATGTGGCGACCAGCGGTCATGCGACCTTTACAAAAAGGCGATAGATAGGCTGGGAGAGGTTTGGCAGGGAGCGAAATTGCAAGCCATTCCTCGAGAGGAAATTCCCTGCCGACCTAGGGCTAGGGCTTGGATACCGGTGGAGCCGGCGGATCCTGCAGTAGTTCTGGAAATGCTCCAGTGCAGCAACCCAGATCTGCCTACAGGAAACTGGAAACTTTCCAAACTGGAGGAACCGAAGGGGAACTTCAGGTCAGCGGTCGTTGTCCTGAATAAGGAGTCCCTGGAACCTCTAGGTAGGATGGGCTGGGTGGTGGGGTATGGTTTTACCTCGGTCAACCTGACGGTCTATAAAATAGACCAGGATGACGCTAACAAGGGTGCCGAGGATCCAGTCGAACCCGATGGGGGGAGATGATGTCGCCCTAATCCAGGAACCTTGGGTCGTTGACGGCCAGGTATGCGGATTAAAGGCTCCTGGATATAGACTGTTCTACAGGAGTGGTGCAGGTAGGCCCAGGTCCTGTATTCTGATGAAGAATAAACTTAATGGTTTTCTTCTAAATAATTTCAGTGAAAGAGATATTACTACGGTAGCGGTGGAGGCTGCTCGCGAAGTTTACTGGCTGTCCTCCATCTACATGCCGTCGGATGAGCTGGACCCTCCATCTGCTTTGACGAGAGGATTGCTAACGGCTGCTAGATGCTGCAAAGCGGAGTTGGTGATTGCTTGTGATGCAAATGCACACCACACCATCTGGGGCAGCTCAGACATCAACATTAGAGGTGAGTCGCTGTTTGATTTTATAATTTGCGAGAATCTTTATATTTGTAACAAAGGGAGGGAGCCAACCTTTGTTATCAGTAACAGAGAAGAGGTTCTGGACCTAATAATTGTATCTCATGGGCTGACCACTCGTGTGAGCAATTGGAGGGTTTCGGATGAGCATTCCTTCTCTGATCATAGGTACATTGTCTTCAACCTTAAGGGGACTTCTGTTGATCAAACTTGTCCAACTCGTAATGTTAGGAAAACTAACTGGGTAAAATATAGGACTAAACTTGCGGAAATCCTCGGGTCTGGGAGACTGGGGAGTATCGCAGACAGAGAGGAACTTGATAATAGATTAGAGTTCTTCTCAAGTGCCTTAAATAGAGCTCTAGAGGTCTCGTGCCCTTTTAAAAATCATAGAGGGAAAAAGAAACCACCTTGGTGGAACCCTGATTTAATGGAGATGCGTAAGAGGTGTAGAAAAATTTTTAATCTTGCCAAATCAGCAAGTGATTCTCATCTCTGGGCTGAATACAAGGCTGCAGATATAAAAAACAATTACGTGCAGCAAAGAGGAACTCATGGAAAAAATTCTGTGAAAATATTATGAGTTCCTCGGAAGCTAGCAGGCTGAGGAAAATCTTATCCTCTAATCCGGCCGTTGTTGGCTCCATAAAGAAGGATGATGGCTCTTGGACTACATCAAGAGCTGATTCACTAGAAGTTCTAGTTGATACTCACTTTCCAGGAAATAGTCGCCCTGAGGACTATGAGTATAATCTTTCCTGCTCTCCTATATGGGACTTGCGCCATCTGGTAACGGACAATATGCTTGGATGGGCTATAAGTACTTTTAAGCCTTTTAAGTCCCCTGGACCGGATGGTATCTTCCCAGCTGAGCTGCAGAACTCTTGTGATCTAGTAATGCCTTGGTTAACTGCTATGTACAAGGGCTGCCTAAGTATTGGATATGTTCCTCAGAAGTGGCGTAGAAGTTTGGTGGTGTTCATTCCTAAAGCGGGTAAACGCTCGCATGAAACAGCCGAAGATCTGCGACCCATACCTTTATCCTCGTTTCTTTAAAGATTCTGGAGAGGATTATCGATCTGCACATAAGGGATAAGCACATAGTGCAGTTATCTCGAGCTCAGCACGCATACCTAAAGGGCAGATCAGTAGAGACAGCTCTGCACTGCTTAGTTGGTATCATAGAAAAATCTTTAGCATGGAAGGAGTTTTCCTTGGTTGCTTTTGTTGACATCGAGGGAGCGTTCAACAATGTGAAGATGAATGCAATAATGGATGCCTTAAGAACCCTGCAAGTTGATAGGCATCTTGTGGGCTTTATCAGTCAGTTTCTGGAAGGAAGGACTATTGTGGCACGGCTGGGTTGCGTGCATGTAAACAGAGTGGTGGGGAGAGGAACTCCACAGGGGGGGGGGGGGGGGGGGGGGGTTACCTCCTTTATTGTGGAATTTGGTGGTCGATGGACTGCTGAAAATTCTGGAGCAAGAAGGTCTAGAGGTTATTGCATATGCGGATGATCTTGCCATAGCGGCCTCTGGCATGTACCCATGTGTAATCAGGGACCTTGTACAGCTTGCTCTAAACACTCTAAGTAGATGGGCAGCTCCTAGGGGATTGGGTGTAAACCCACGGAAAACTGAATTGGTTCTTTTTACGAGGAAGCATGAAATTCCGCGAATTGAACCTCTTAGGATGGGTGCAGCTAGGATTAACTTCACGGATGAGGCAAAATTTCTTGGTCTCATCCTGGATAGAAAATTAAGCTGGAAACCAAATATCATCGAAAGAGTAAATAAAGCAACGGTGGCTTTTTACTCTTGTAGGAGAGCCATTGGTAATAAATGGGCCTCAACCCATCGATAGTACACTGGCTGTATGTTGCAGTAGTCAGGCCCATACTGCTATATGCGGTGGTCACTTGGTGGCCAGCTCTGACTAAGGTAACAAACTGCAGATTGTTGGAAAAAGTCCAAAGATCTGCTTGTTTATGTATAGGAGGTGCGTTGAGGTCGACACCGACAGCTGCTTTGGAAGTGCTGTAGCACCTCCTGCCAATAGACGTAATGGGCAAGTTGCTAGCTAGGTGTTCGGCTATAAGGCTAAATGCTGTAAAGAGATGGACCAATACTAAAGTTGGTCATCAGACTATTTTGAAAGGATTATCATCCTCCTTTGAAAACCTTGACTACACCATTCCAACCTTACTACCAGCACAAAAATTTCGAACGGAAATTCCAACCAAGGGTGACTGGGAGGCTGGAACTCTGCCAGGCAAGAAAGGTATACATGTATATACTGATGGTTCGAAGATGCGAGGCAGAGTTGGTGATGGGGTTTTCTGCGAAATTCTTGGAAGGGAGGGCAATTTTCGCTTTCCGGACCATTGCAGCGTCTTCCAGGCGGAAGTGATGGCAATTCGGGAGGCACTGTCCTGGCTGAAGGATAATCAGACATTCTCCGAGGGTGTCTGTATTTATACCGATAGCCAGGCTGCGATAAGATCCCTGGAATCGACCTTCACCACTTCGTTGGTGGTAAAAAGCTGTCACCAATCTCTTAACGAGATTGCGGAACAGATATCTATAAAATTGTGCTGGGTCCCAGGACACAGTAACATTCCAGGGAACTGCCGAGCCGATGAATTAGCCCGCCTGGGTACTGAATCAGGCATCATAACAGACACCCTAGACACGGGTATGCCATTTGCTACCTGTAAGTATTTATTGAAAACAGAAGCCTTAATGGAGGCTAACAAAAGGTGGGAGGAGAAGGTGACTTGCGGTATTGCAAGACAACCATGGCCTCGGTATCACTGGAAGAACTCGCAGGACCTCCTAACGTTGAACAAGGAAAACATCCGGCGAGTGATAGGAGTCTTAACAGGACATTGCCATTTTGGGGCTCATGTTAGGAGGCTGGGCTTTTTCTCGAATGATTTTTGCAGGAGCTGCAGAGATGAGGAAGAGGAGGAGACCGTTTCTCATCTCTTATGCAGCTGCCCAGCCCTAGCTCAAGGGAGACAGGCCCACTTGGGTGTCTACTTTTACAAGAATCTTTGTGATGTGAGTCCACTCAATGTGAGGGACTTAAATCGCTACATAAATAGCACTTTGTGGCTAACATAGCCTTGAGGGGGAGACATCCATATGGCATCACAATGGACCTTCATGGTCTAAGTGTGTTCGCATGAACAGCCATAACTACCTACCTACCTACCTTGGTACACTGATGTACCTCGAAACAATTTATTATCTAGACGCGTTCGTCCTTGTTTACCTTTTGCAATTCGTCTGTAAGTTTTGTATGCAATTTTAACAGATACGAGTTCAATGTGTTGTGATATTTTTGCGTGTATCGTCTCTTTGGACTCTTTTTTCAATTTTCTAAAAATCTTTTTAGTTCATTAATGATATCCATTTATTTTACTAGAAGGATGTTTGTAGTTCTATGGTGTTATGTCATTATTATTTATTAATTTTTAATTGTACATTGCGCACATATCTTAGAACTATTAAGATAATTAGGGCGTCTTGTGTCGCCGAATTTACCAAAAAGACAGGCGAGCTATTGTCGCCAATTTATGTTCTCGGTGTTCTTTCACAAGGGAAAAAGTGTCGCCGATTTTTTTAAAAAAACAATTATGAAAATCGATTCTTGATTGGCAAATTAACTCTGATTTTATTCTGAATATTTTGGTTGTTATATACTAAATTTTTTTAAACTATGTTCGAAAATATTTCTACTTCAACATTTCCGATTGGTTTGTGTTATTATTTTTGGTTGATATTTGTTTGCTTTCTTTTAGTTCAAAAATTTAAAGTGCAACGCACAACAATTTATTTACTTTATTTTTTGCAACGCTACAACAAACACGTCGCAAGTGGTCATCGCACTTGATGGCTCGGGTTACGTCTTGGAGACTTGTTTTGACGAGACCTCCAAAGGAAAAACCGTCTTTACTGTCCCGAACTGACCACATTACCATGTAACGATGCTTTTCCTCTCTCGCCTGGATATCACTCAGTCCAGTCCAAGGTCTCGTCCAGTTATTTATTGATTTGTACGCAATACACCGATTTCGATACTAACAACTTTATTTAATAAATCTTGACAGTAGTTACAATAGTTTGACATATGCTTACCGATACGTTTTGGCTAAGATAAGTTTATATTTAACAAGTTTACAATCGTTAGGCTGAAACAGAGTTTATGATTAAGAGCCTGAAACAGAATTATGATTAAGAGCCTGAAACAGAGTTTATGATCATTAGGCTGAAACAGAGTTTATGATCATTAGGCTGAAACAGAGTTTATGATTAAGAGCCAGAAACAGAGTTTATGATCATTAGGCTGAAACAGAGGTTGTGATTAAGAGCATGTCGATTATTTGGTTATCTTATAAATCTGTGCTGAAAAGAGACTTTGATTAGTGTGTGTCCACTCTCGCGGAGTATAAACCTAACAGGCCGACATGACGTTAAATATAGTTAGCCGCGGAGTATAAACCCACAGACCGACTATCCACTGTCGCGGAGTATAAACCCAACAGACCGACAGGGCGTTAAATATAGATAGCCGCGGAGTATAAACCCACAGACCGACTGTCCACTGTCGCGGAGTATAAATCCAACAGACCGACAAGGCGTTAAATATAGATAGCCGCGGAGTATAAACCCACAGACCGACTGTCTACTGTCGCGGAGTATAAACTCAACAGGCCGACAGGGCTTTGTAACTATGTAGTTACGCTTGAAAGAAACGAGGTTTCTTATGTTTCTTACCCGATTCAAGCCTCCACGATGCTGTAGCTGATGTTGTAGATTTATGACGCGGCGGCATAGATGCGGCGGAGTAGATGTGTCGTCGACTGCGGCGTTGACGGCGGCGTGGACTGAGACGTTGACTGCGGCGTCGACTGCGACGTCGTCTTTTATACTCTGTTCCTCATTCTGTGAGGAGCTTTAAAGCTTTCTCTGAACTTCGGACTTGTTCGCTAGAAATGATGCGACATGTTCGTCGCTTCCAGTGTTTACGAGCTATTCAGCAAACTCGTTTGACTAGTTTTCTCTATTTCCTTTGCGAAAACGAGTTTGCTGTGCTTTGTCCCTGACTTTGATGCTGAGTGTTATTCTTTGTATGCACGTTAAATTTTATCAGCAAATTTTTTATCGTTATATTTCCCCCTTGTTTCGGGGAGGCCTGGCGGAGGACTGCTGCAATGAATGCTCCAGTGTTTCGTGGCCTTACTCAGGTGGCTGATTATCTGCGCCGGCATGGATTCTGCGCTCATTAAAATGCTTTGTTTGTGTCCAATTTTATTAGTTTTATTCTTAAACTTTTACTACCCTTATGTAATTTTTACATGTTTTCTTTTCTCTTCGTACTTGTTATATACTTGTGTTCTGATTTTGTTTTTTTTCTCTTGTAGGTTAAATCGCTTTCGGTTTTTGTCTATTTATTAAATTCATTTACGTTTCAGTTTAATTACTCAAATATTCTCTGAATCTAACTCTGTGTCTATTCTTAGCTTTACTTGGTTTTACTTCATCTTGGTTTGTTTTCCTATTGGCTTTTAAATTCATTTTTCACCTCTGTTAGTTCAAATTTTATGACAATTTTATTTTGTTTTTCTTACATTCTAACATTTATTCTAATATTGAAATCTTTACTCTAATATATATGTTGGTTTACCATTGGCTTTTAAATTCACTTTTCATTTCTATAACTTCGAATTTGGCTACATTGGTTTTTTTTTCCTTAGACTATAATGTTTACTCTAATATTTAAATCCTTTTTTTTTTAATTCATTTTTCATTTCTATTAATTGGAATTTGATTACTGTCTTGTTTTCGTTTAAACCTTTACGCTAATATATAATAATATAACTTTTCCTTTATACTATGTTCGAAATTGAGACAATTTCGTCCGAAATTGAAAGTGTTCGGACTCGCATTCACAACTTCATTTGACGTTTCAGTTGTTTACTGTGCGATTTTCATTAGCATTAGCAAACAATGGAAATTGTCCAACTTTTACAATTAACAGTTAACAATCAAACATAAACTCTTCGCAAATACAGCTGCGGAGGAAATGGATGTCGGACCAGTTTTCAATTAACAGCGCAACAGCCATTTCGCTCCACAGATTCCTTTTTTTGTAGGTTCTTTTAATTTTTTCAAAAAACAATTCAATCACGCGACAGTTGTATTTATTTGTCAAACGTACTCAGTGCAGCCAGATCAATAACAATTTATTATACAAATCTATTACAAAACCATGGTTGTTTTCCATTTTGAGTCAATTTCGTTGAAATTGCTTTGCCAACCCAATTTCATTTGACACATTTTTGTATGGCGAAATTGTATAAAAATTCACAATTTCAGCCGAAATTGAGCTACGCAACCAAATTGCCTAATTTCGGTCTAGTGCGAACATAATATTACTATGATGTTTACTCTAATATTTTAGTTTCTTAACTTGCTGACTTCAATTTTCATTTGTGTTGCTTTACATTTCAGACATACATATTTGTTTTGTTATGTACATTTCTGTTAAAATTTTGTTCTATTCTTGTTTTTCTTCTTTGTTTTTGTTTTCTTATCTTTATTTAATTGGAGTTTAATTTACGGCTTTCAAAATATTTTCTTACGTGAATGAAAATAGTCCGTCCGTTAGGTTGTGCTTATGGTGATGTCATGGTTTCGACGTTTATAACGCCGGTCCGGGAGATGGTGATCTTGACGCGCTTCTCACCCACTGTCCGCATCAGCCGTACCCTCTTTCCGACATTCCGGAGGCGTTCAGCATCTCTGACCTGCTCCTGCAGCCATTCTGGCATCGCTAGTTGTTCGGCGACGTGTCGTTGTGCGTCGTCGGGCGGTGCTTCACCTTCGCTTGTGGGTGCCCAGCCTGTGTCTAAGCTCATCGCGGTACCGGTAGGCGAAGCCGGAAGCCATGCTGGCAACTCCTCCAGAAACTCTCGTCCGGGCGTCTTTGGGACTGCGGCTTCTGATCCAGTCTGTTGTCGTTCCCTCCTCCTGGCATCCGGCGGTGAGGGGTGAACAACGGCCGTGGGTATCTTGGTTGGCATGTGCGGCGTTACTGGGCGTGGCTGTTCGATGTTCTTTGCTCTGGCGGGAGCCATCTCTCTCTTAGCGTCGTTGTCGCTATCTTCGCTGCTGCTGATGTTGCTCCTGCTGCTGGTGTTGCTGCTGCTTTCGTTGTTGTCAGGGTATGCGGTGACTTCCTGCTCTTTGATCCTTCTCGCCGATATCTCCTCTATTGGCGGCATGGCTGTCGGCACCATCTTTTCCCGTGGCAGGTAAAGTTTAGGCAGCTTCTGCCAATCATCCTTTGGCAACACCAACTGAACTGCCCAGGCCAGGTTACTACGTTTGTCTTCAGCATCGTTTGGAGGAAACCATCGGCTGAAATCCCTTCTGTGGTAGGGTAGTGTCGGCCTTCGGCGGAAACAGCTGGCGAATTGGAGCAGGAATGCGCCACAGTCCGTCGAGTTCCGCTGTTGAGGAACTTGTACGTTAAATGCTGGCAGCGTCTCTGCCGTAACGGCCGTATGCAACACGTCCGTCAAATATGCGCGCAGTAGTTGCGGGACGTGTGCCTTATCGTGTAGCTGCAGAGAGTCGAATACGAGGATGTCCTTCGCCCCTTCGGTGTGTTGTATCGACGATGGCCAGAAACCAGTGGCAATCTTCATTGATTGGTACCACTATCAACGCCTTTGACGCTACGTCGACGCCGCGCGTCCATGCTCGCATTCGCTTGCGCCCGTTTTCTGAGTTGTAGCAGTTCTTCAACTACGAGAAGAAGTGTGTGCTGAATATATGTGTTTTCCTGCACAGCTTAGTCGATCTGCGACTGAGCATCAGCGGTAAATAGAAGTCGATGAGCGTGTCGTTCAACAATCGGCCTGCCGATATTCTCTCGTAATCGTCGCGGTAAATTCGCAATCCTTGGTGTGTGAGGAGGGGTCGGCGACGCTCCCCTTCCTCGTCACTCGACAGCACGATCACGCTGTACGCTGGTGTTGTCACTGACGGCGGCGGCGACGGTGACGTCGACTTCGAACGAGGCGCTGAGAAAGACATGTCGAATTTTTGATTTGCGTTGTTTCACTTACTTGTGCGGACGACCGTTTCGGCTGATGATTCCTTTATGACTGAATGCTCTGCGGTCACTCGGAGTCTTCTAATGTCTTCGTGTATCAAGCTTCAAGGCGTCATAACGGTTCCTGACTGCTGTCTCAGCAGCGGTTCCCAGCTGCTTCCCTTGCTAAATGTCGTCGCAACCCAACACACACACGTGTTATCTCCTTACCTTTCCTCCTCGGCTTTTGCATTTCCGTCGCAAACATTTGTGCAGCAGAGATGAGTACGAAACGAAGTCAGCGGAAACGGCGGTTTGTTCAGTCTTTCAAAGTCGAAACGGCGTTTCCTTTTCCTCTCCTTGCTTAAAACTTGCTACCGTTTCCTCTGGTTTCCAAATTACTTATTTTACGTTTGTGATTATTCCCGTTATGTTGTGTGTGCGAAAACCCCTTTTCCTCGCGTTGTAGGTTCGCGTTTGCGTTGTTATTTATTTGGCTGGCTTGCTGAGTGTTGTTTTATGGTTTTATTGCCTTTATGCGTGAGGTCAGCGGCGGGCTGCGAGGCAGCGTTGCGTTGTGTGTAGCGCTTTGCGCCGCTCGATGATTTTCGTTGTACTCTGTGATTTCCGCTGTTTTGTTTACTGCGCTGAGTGGTATTGACATGTGTGTGCGTTCAATTCTGTGAAGAAATTTTTCTTCGCGATATTTTTTTTTTTTTGGTTCGTTGATTAACAGGAATTTGTTGTTTCTTCCTCCGCTTCAGTTTTCGTAGTTTTTTTTTTCCTTTCCATTGCTTTTATTTGTTTTAAGGTATGCATTAACACTGTTTCGTTTGTGTGGTTAAATTCTCGTGGTCGCGTGCGGAAAGGGGGAAGATTCCGTTCTATCCTTTGGTCGAGTTGTGGCATTGATTTGACGTAGTTTCCGATTAGGTCTCTTCAGGCTCGTGTTGTTTCATAATTTTTTCTCTTCTAAAGCGTTGTGCATTACCCCTGTAGGAAATCGGCGTCTTCTGCAGGCGGCGATTCCTCTGAATATATTACGGGGCGCTGAAATCTGTTGCTTGGTTCTGCTGATTGGTTTGCTCTCGTTAGTCGCTAATCGCTGAGGTATCTAAGTTGTCTGCATTTTCTCGGAATTGATTTGCAATTGTACTGGGCCATTATAACTAATAAAATCGTAGTTTGATTAACGGCGGTGATATAATATCTGAAAGAAACGAGTAATCTAGAAATTTGGGATGACCACATAAATAAATGTTTGTTATGCCATTCATGACAATCGTTGTTGTTGCTCTGGCAGGCATGTATTTTCTTTGAGTGTTTGTAATAATTGCTGTGGCGTCGGTTTGCGCCGCCCACTTGTATCGACGGTGACATACGGTTTTAACTCGCTAACGTGAACCGTGTGCATTTTGGCATGTTTTAAATCTTTTATCCTTGCAATGACCGGTCAGCTGTTGCTTGTGCCTGTCTGCCTCGCACACTTTCGAAGACGTCTCTTAGTTGTTTTGCTCTCGTGTTGGCGCTCTGTTCCGGTTGTCCAGTTCCTTGTGTCTCCTCATCAAATAACGCTGCTGGCAGTCGCGGTTCAAGCCCTTGAACAAGGAATGCAGGGCTGAAGCCCGTCGTCTCTGACCTGCAAGAGTTTATAGCGAGCATTACCTCTAGTAGGCTTTCGTCCCATTTGCGCTGTTCTCCGGCTGTTAGCTGTGCGATCATAGTCTTCACTGTCTTGTTGACGCGTTCCGTGTGATTTTCTTGTGGTGTATAAGGCGCGGTGAACTGGTGTTTGACTCCAATGTCTGCAAGAAAATCTTTGAAGTGTTTACTTTTAAACTGCTTTCCGTTGTCGGTGACGAGTACTTTAGGCACGCCAAATCTCGCTAGAATCCGCTCTCGAAATCCTTTTAGTAAGTTATCGCCAGTGGCTTTCCGAAGTGTTATTATTTCAGTCCATTTCGTGAACTTGCCGAAGAAGATTAATAATGACGTATTTCCATGTACGGAGCGTGGCAGTGGACCGAAGAAATCGGCACACGCGATTGCCCAGGGCTCCTCTGCTAGCTGCGTCAACATCTTACCTGCTTGCTGTCGTTGTTGTGTTTTATACCGTTGACATGAGTCGCAACGGCGGACGTAGAGGCTAATATCGCGCAACATACCTGGCCAATAGTAACGATTCATAACTCGTGCTGTTGTTTTTCAGATTCCTAGGTGACCTGCAGTCGGGGTGTCGTGATTCTCGTGAAGAATGCGTGCGCGTAGGTATGCAGGAACGCAGAGTTTCCACGGTGCGTTGTCATCGTTGCCAAGTTGACTTTGGATGTGTCGTCTTGTAGTCGTCTTTCGGTCCATGAGCATGTTGGTTGAGTCATGCTGTCTCCTACGGCGTTGGCGATGGCGTTCGATGGTTGACGGGAAAGGGCATCAGCGTTAACTTTTAGTTTCCCTTTTCGATACTTGATGTCAAAGCTAAACTGCTGTAATTCCAACGCCCAGCGAGCAATACGTCCTGACGGGCTCCCGATGCTGTTGAGCCATTTGAGCGATAGGTGGTCCGTGACCACTCTGAACTTGTAGCCTTCGAGGTAGCACCTCATCTTCCGAATTCCCCATATGATGGCCAAGCATTCCTTCTCGCTTGCTATTACGAAAGCGACGAACTGCTTTCTTAGTTCATCGGTGTTTCGTGTTTCGTCTAATTCGAACTCCTTGGCGTATTCGATCAGTTCGTCTTTTCGCAGTGTGTATATCCATATTTTTCCCACATCCTTGTTGAATTCGTTGTTCGCAAGTTATTAAATATTCGGTGTATCAGGTCCCTGTTCGGGCGCCACTGTAACGATGCTTTTACTCTCTCGCCTGGATATCACTCAGTCCAGTCCAAGGTCTCGTCCAGTTATTTATTGATTTGAACGCAATACACCGATTTCGATACTAACAACTTTTTTTAATAAATCTTGACAGTAGTTACAATAGTTTGAAATATGCTTACCGATACGTTTTGGCTAAGATAAGTTTATATTTAACAAGTTTACAATCGTTAGGCTGAAACAGAGTTTACGATTAAGAGCCTGAAACAGAATTATGATTAAGAGCCTGAAACAGAGTTTTTGATCATTAGGCTGAAACAGAGTTTATGATCATTAGGCTGAAACAGAGGTTGTGATTAAGAGTATGTCGATTATTTGGTTATCTTATAAATCTGTGCTGAAAAGAGACTTTGATTAGTGTGTGTCCACTGTCGCGGAGTATAAACCTAACAGGCCGACAGGAAGCGGAGTATAAACCCACAGACCGACTGTCCACTGTCGCGGAGTATAAACCCAACAGACCGACAGGGCTCTAAATATAGATAGCCGCGGAGTATAAACCCACAGACCGACAGGGCTTTAAATATAGATAGCCGCGGAGTATAAACCCACAGACCGACTGTCCACTGTCGCGGAGTATAAACCCAACAGACCGACAGGGCGTTAAATATAGATAGCCGCGGAGTATAAACCCACAGACCGACTGTCCACTGTCGCGGAGTATAAACCCAACAGACCGACAGGGCTTTAAATATAGATAGCCGCGGAGTATAAACCCACAGACCGACTGACCACTATCGCGGAGTATAAACCCAACAGACCGACAGGGCATTAAATATAGATAGCCGCGGAGTATAAACCCACAGACCGACTGTCCACTGTCGCGGAGTATAAACCCAACAGACCGACAGGGCTGCAAATACAGATAGCCGCGGAGTATAAACCCACAGACCGACTGTTCACTGTCGCGGAGTATAAATCCAACAGAACGACAGGGCGTTAAATATAGATAGCCGCGGAGTATAAACCCACAGACCGACTATCCACTGTCGCGGAGTATAAACTCAACAGACCGACAGGGCTTTAAATATAGATAGCCGCGGAATATAAACCCACAGACCGACTGTCCAATGTCGCGGAGTATAAACCCAACAGGCCGACAGGGTTTTGTAACTATGTAGTTACGCTTGAAAGAAACGAGGTTTCTTATGTTTCTTACCCGATTCAAGCCTCCACGATGCTGTAGCTGATGTTGTAGATTTATGACGCGGCGGCGTAGATTCGGCGGAGTAGATGTGTCGTCGCCTGCGGCGTCGACTGAGACGTCGACTGAGACGTTTACTGGAGCGTCGACTGAGACGTTGACTGCGGCGTCGGCTGAGACGATGACTGCGACGTCGACTGTGGCATCGACTGAGACGTTAACTGCGACGTCGACTGTGGCGTCGACTGAGACGTTGACTGCGACGTCGGCTGAGATCCTTTCGATGTTGACTACGAGTCCTTGCGATGCCGACTTGAGGTCCTTGCGATGCTTACTGTGAGTCCTTGCGATGTTGACTACGAGTCCTTGCGATGACGACTTGAGGTCCTTGCGATGCTGACTGCGAGTCCTTGCGATGCCGACTTGAGGTCCTTGCGATGCTGACTGCGAGTCCTTGCGATGTCGACTTGAGGTTCTTGTGATGCTGACTGTCCACGGGTGTGGTTTCGAAATGACTGTCCACGGGTGTAGTCCCTCAACAACTGTCCCGATGTACTGAGTGCGCGCTCTTTTATACTCTGTTCCTCATTCTGTGAGGAGCTTTAAAGCTTACTCCGAACTTGGGACTTGTTCGCTGGAAATGATGCGACATGTTCGTCGCTTCCAGTGTTTACGAGCTATTCAGCAAACTCGTTTGACTAGATTTCTCTATTTCCTTTGCCAAAACGAGTTTGCTGTGCTTTGTCCTTGACTTTGATGCTGAGTGTACTTCTTTGTATGAACGTTAAATTTTATCAGCAAAATTTATCGTTACATTTCCCCCTTGTTTCGGGGGGCCTGGCGAAGGACTGCTGCAATGAATGCTCCGGTGTTTCGTGGCCTTACTCAGGTGGCTGATTATCTGCGCCGGCATGGATTCTGCGCTCATTAAAATGCTTTGTTTGTGTCCAATTTTATTAGTTTTATTCTTAAACTTTTACTACCCTTATGTAATTTTTACATGTTTTCTTTTCTCTTCGTACTTGTTATATCCTTGTGTTCTGATTTTGTTTTTTTTCTCTTGTAGGTTAAATCGCTTTCGGTTTTTGTCTATTTATTAAATTCATTTACGTTTCAGTTTAATTACTCAAATATTCTCTGAATCTAACTCTGTGTCTATTCTTAGCTTTACTTGGTTTTACTTCATCTTGGTTTGTTTTCCTATTGGCTTTTAAATTCATTTTTCACCTCTGTTAGTTCAAATTTTATGACAATTTTATTTTGTTTTTCTTACATTCTAACATTTATTCTAATATTGAAATCTTTACTCTAATATATATGTTGGTTTACCATTGGCTTTTAAATTCACTTTTCATTTCTATAACTTCGAATTTGGCTACATTGGTTTTTTTTCCTTAGACTATAATGTTTACTCTAATATTTAAATCCTTTTTTTTTAATTCATTTTTCATTTCTATTAATTGGAATTTGATTACTGTCTTGTTTTCGTTTAAACCTTTACGCTAATATATAATAATATAACTTTTCCTTTATACTATGTTCGAAATTGAGACAATTTCGTCCGAAATTGAAAGTGTTCGGACTCGCATTCACAACTTCATTTGACGTTTCAGTTGTTTACTGCGCGATTTTCATTAGCATTAGCAAACAATGGAAATTGTCCATCTTTTACAATTAACAGTTAACAATCAAACATAAATTCTTCGCAAATACAGCTGCGGAGGAAATGGATGTCGGACCAGTTTTCAATTAACAGCGCAACAGCCATTTCGCTCCACAGATTCCTTTTTTTGTAGGTTCTTTTAATTTTTTCAAAAAACAATTCAATCACGCGACAGTTGTATTTATTTGTCAAACGTACGTGGAGAGAACGCGATAAGCTAAAATAGCAAAATAAATAAAAAAAAATTCAAATGACGAAAAAGATGACCACTGTCAGGGCAGCTCAGCTCGTCCGGCCGTGCTCAGGGAAACTTCAACAACCCCGACAGTGTCTTTATACCCCAGTTACAAAAAAACAGATCGGAGCTGAGGCTTACATTGGCTCTACAGCCAAAGACAAGACCGATAATCGAAAATTTACACGACGAAATCCGCTCGTGGTCGACACAAAGTGGGTGGCGGCTAAGCAAACGTACCACAAAAAAAATAAGTACGCGGAGGTTCACGAGGGAAAGAGATATGAGAGGAGGAGGGGGGGAGGAGTAGGTGTTATTTCCCTCCCCCTTTCTATACCCACCCTACCATGGTTGGCGCGGCGGCATTTGTTGCGCCAACCCCTTTTCCTTGTGTCGCCTGGCTGCGCGGAGTGGAACCGCTAACTCACCTGTTTACCTAATTAAATATTTAGTCCATTTTAATTTCACCATGTCAAAAATTTAATTGTTAATTTAATGTAAAAAGTCAACAAATTTAATGTTAAAATATTCATTACAATATTAATTTTTATTTCCATTCAATTGCTTCTTATCTTAATTAAGAAACCTATTTTAGTGAAACAAACACTAGTAGTTATTTAGAGAAGTTCACTAGTTCACTAGTTAGTATTTGAGAAGAAAAAAAAATAACTGTTGATATTATACACAAATTAAAAAGAACACCTACAACTAAACGCTGGAGAATATATTAAATTCAATCAATGATCGACTGCATATCGATTTGAATTATTCGAGCACTTCAAAACTATTCGAAACGAGCTTATAAATGATTCGATCAAGTTACAAAATTAAGCGGAAGTAGGCGGAATGAATGTATTATTTTAATGTTTTCTTGCTTCAAGGATAAGATTAGCTTTGCTTCAAGTGTAAAGCTGACCTTTTGAATTGTTAAAAATGTCCAATAAACAGTGCTTAAATTAATAAAGTATTCGAAGTATCTAAAATCATCATTTTAGAGTTTATATATGTTTGAACGCAATCAATTAGTAATAATGTATAATTACATAATTTTGTAGTTCTAGAATTATGTATAGCAACTGAACAATATAATAATAATGCAAATAATATATTTATACATACGCAATTACAATTGATAGATTTTTACATTTTTTTTTTCTAAAATTTATAGCAAAACGTGTAAAACTAATTTTCTCGGTTATACATGATTATGTAAGGACTTAAATATAAATACAACGCTTTATTTGATTCTGTAAATTGCTGATCGAATGTTTTCTTTTTATTTATAAAGGTGTGTAAATATAATTGAACTTCTTCCGTTGCGGTTTCAATCAAACTCAAATTGATTTAACAGTGAATATAATAACTATAAATTCTTCATTATTTGTGGTTAATTCCAGTTGGTCCTGTCGTTCAGTTTTAGTTTATTTAAACCATGCTCAATTTGTAAAACATTTGTTATCGGATCATTAATATTCTCAGTAGATTTGATAAATGGTAGACATAAAAAAAAATAGTTCTTAAAATGACAACATACGCACATATTCCAACTCGAACATCAGTTATCATAATGCAATAAAAGTGTAGAGCAAAGTCTTCATGGGTCTCTTTGTTGGTGTTGTTTGTGTTTTAGTGTGTTTGATGATGATGTTAGTGGAGATGTTGTTTAATGATGCTTTCGTGGTGAAGTTGATGTTTTTTTTTTATTGATGCTTTGCAATCTTTTCGACATTATTTTTTTTTTGTTATTTCCAATTTAATAGTAATGTAACGATTTAATTAATGTATGTGGGTATATTAATAGAATATTTAATATTTTTAAGGTTGCACTAGTATTATGTTTGTTCTTCAGATTCAAAAATACAACGAATACAAATTATAGCAGTTATTGTTAAACATCAAATATGATTTGAAATAATAAAAACATTTTATTTGATGATTTCATGTTATTTATAACAGATAACTAAGAATTATGAATTATTTTAGTAGTGAAAATTTTAAGGAAATGATATACATTCCAATATTCAATATCTATTAACAATCTAGTGTTTCGATATTTGCATGTTAACGCTTTAGTGTTACTTCGTGTCTTATTATTACTGTTATTATATTATTATCATTGCTTCTGTTGTTGTTGGTGTTGTTTGTGTGATTTTGTTGAACGTTGAAAAATTCCGACTGAGAAATTCCGACAGCGAAAATGTTTATATTATTATTTATCTATATTGCAATATAAATTTAATGCATATTTGTCACTTAATAATTTGAATTTATTTTAATTCACTTCAAAGTATCGTCATCACTAGTAAACGAAAAATCTATTCTGTTCTTCAATGCATTAATTATGAAATACTTTTACTTGAATGTATTATCAATTGCAAATAAATACACGAGGAAAAAAGAAAACGTGCTTAGTTTTTATTTATCAGTTTTCGTTTTGCATTTGGATATATTTAGATATACCTGTACATATATGTATATGATTTGGTTGTTTTTATTATGCCGGTTTTTATCCCATTTTTCACGAACTGAAAACTTATCAAAACCCAATTAAAATTGTTGATTTTATCACTTTTGTAACTCAAATATGTTTTAAACAGAATTGTTGTTAATATTATTTATTTAAATCCTACTATTTCGTTGTTCTGTTCAAATAATTCATTTAATTATCGATTTAAATCTTTTCTACTTTACAATCTTTGTAATCCAACGCCATATTGTTACGTGTCCCGGTTGACTTTGCGCTGGCTTACGCATCCGACTAGCTCAATCTCCCAGCGAGGTTCTCCACCCAGCCAGTCGCGAATCGGAAGCAACAATAAATTTTAAAAATGTCTTTAATGAATCCTAAAATCCAACTTTTCAGCACACGATCTGTGTCGAAGCTGCAGAGCGAAAAACCGGTTCGCTCCGCTCATTCCAGTCGTGACCGCTCTGCACCTATGGACATCTCGCTCTCTCTTAACAGCGTCAGCGTTAATTGCTAGTTCCGTAGGATGGCGTGATGTGAAGTTCATAGAAAAAAAATTTGTTTTCTCGAAACTTCCACCACGCCACCATACGGGACTCATCAGTCCGTCGTATGATGGAAAGAGGAGATGCCGATATCTGCATTGCAGACACGGACTGGAAAGAGCGGCTCTTCGTTTGCTTACGCTCTGCGCTCCGACACAGAGCGTGAGCCCCGCCACACCTCACAGGCTTTTAAATTCATTTTTCATCTCTGTTAGTTCAAGTTTTATGACATTTTTATTTTGTTTGTCTCACACTCTAACATTTATTCTAATATTAAAATCTTTACTCTAATATATATGTTGGTTTACCATTGGCTTTTAAATTCACTTTTCATTTCTATAACTTCGAATTTGGCTACATTGGTTTCTTTTTTCCCTAGACTATAATGTTTACTCTAATATTTAAATTTCTTTTTTTTTTTAATTCATTTTTCATTTCTATTAATTGGAATTTGATTACTGTCTTGTTTTCGTTTAAACCTTTACGCTAATATATAATAATATAACTTTTCCTTTACTATGATGTTTACTCTAATATTTTAGTTTCTTAACTTGCTGACTTAAATTTTCATTTGTGTTGCTTTACATTTCAGACATACATATTTGTTTTGTTATGTACATTTCTGTTAAAATTTTGTTCTATTCTTGTTTTTCTTCTTTGTTTTTGTTTTCTTATCTTTATTTAATTGGAGTTTAATTTACGGCGTTCAAAATATTTTCTTACGTGAATGAAAATACTCCGTCCGTTAGGTTGTGCTTATTGTGATGTCATGGTTTCGACGTTTATAACGCCGGTCCGGGAGATGGTGATCTTGACGCGCTTCTCAACCACTGTCCGCATCAGCCGTACCCTCTTTCCGACCTTCCGGAGGCGTTAAGCATCTCTGACCTGTTCCTGCAGCCATTCTGGCATCGCTAGTTGTTCGGCGGCGTGTCGTTGTGCGTCGTCGGGCGCTGCTTCAACTTCGCTTGTGGGTGGCCAGTCTGTGTCTAAGCTCATCGCGGTGCCGGTAGGCCAGAGATAACGAGATAGCTGACTTATTCCAGCGATTTTTCGGCTTCCTATTCGGGTTCCACAAGTTTGTTGGTGTTCGTGAAAAACATGGAATTTTGTATAGAACTCCCCACCAGAGACCCCTACTCACCTCTTGACGCCGGTTGATGAGGGGTCGCAGACGACAAGATTTTGCCTTTGTTTACAATATTTTATGTATGCCTTAACACTTTGTTTTGAGATTTCAACTCAATTGTAAACTTGTAAAACTAAAATAAATTATTTCGATTGAACGCATATTGATTTTATATATGATTATTACTTTACATTAAGCGTATATATATATATAGTGATGGTATTAAATGTTCGCAGAACAAAAAATTTGAGTGAATATTTTAATATGTCCTGTATTTATAGGAAATTTAATACACGTTTTTGTTATGCGTATAATACTCAACTACATATTTGGGTTCCGTTTACAAAGTAAAATGATTGTTTATATTTCAAGACTTTTATTTTTGGCATAAATAATACATTTCAGATCTTTTTACAGCTTTCTAGTTGTTAACATTATAGAACCTTTTATTTCGTTAATGATTGTAGTTCATATCGAGGACTTCAAAGTATTTCGTTGGCTGCATTTTAACTTTAACTTAATCTAGTCCTCATAAAACACTTCAATAATATTTTACTTATTTATGTTAATACAAAAAGTATATTATACAGCTTCTCTAAAAATAATTTATTAATTGAGGTTATGAATTAATAGAAAGAAAACAGCATCAATGTAGTATTGGCATATCTACATTTTCATTTCCACCTTACTAGTGAATTTTATTACCCGTTTGCAAACTGCGTACGTTTCCGCGTACTTTTACTATGGTACTTAAGTAGTGTTACTATATTACTACTTTTTGAGGAAAAACATATTTTCGCTACATTAAAATTACACTAATGCGTTGCGACGTAACTTTCCGCCCTGGATATGTCTCAGACGCGTCCGGGGTTCGCACAGTTATTTGTTTTGAACTGAGCACACACTTTTATTTGGTTTTCTTGATCTTTATTATATACTAACCGCAGTAGATATGCTTTACTGGCATATTTCTGAGTTTAGGTTAATGAAAATAGGAGGAAAAGAAAGGTTGCGTTGGCCGTGGAGTGAAAACCCACTTCGGCAGCTGATCTTAGCGTTGTCCGTGGAGTGAAAACCCACTTCGGCAGATGATCCCAGCGTTGGCCGTGGAGTGAAAACCCACATCGGCAGATGATCCTAGCGTTGGCCGTGGAGGGAAAACCCTCTTCGGCAGATGATCCTAGCGTTGGCCGTGGAGTGAAAACCCACTTCGGCAGATGATCCTAGCGTTGGCCGTGGAGTGAAAACCCACTTCGGCAGATGATCCTAGCATTGGCCGTGGAGTGAAAACCCACTTCGGCAGATGATCCTAGCGTTGGCCGTGTAGTGAAAACCCACTTCGGCAGCTGATCCTAGCGTTGGCCGTGGAGTGAAAACCCACTTCGGCAGATGATCCTAGCGTTGGCCACGGAGTGAAAACCCTCTTCGGCAGATGATCCTGTTCGACGTTCTCTGTGTCGTCGACGTTCTCTGCTCTGTCGACGTCGTACGTGCTGTTGACGTCTCCCTCTCTGCTGTCGTCCTCTGCTCTGCCAGCGTCTTACGTTCTGCCGGCGCCCTCTGCTCTGCCGACGTCGTACGTTCTGTTGACGTTCTCCTCTCTGCTGTCGTCCTCTGCTCTGCCGACGTCGTACGTTCCGTTGACGTCCTCCTCTCTGCTGTCGTCCTCTGCTCTGCCGGCGTTCTCTGCTCTGCCGACGTTGACTTCGCTGTTCGTGCTGTGCTGCTTGCGTTGTCCTTGCTGCCTTGGAGCTTGTTGCTTGTGTGGTGATCGCTTCGGAGGTCCGGACGAGACTGACTCTTTCCTCGCATGTGGCTTCCTTTTATACCCCTTTTGGGGTAATTCTTGTTCTTGCTTTGTTCGCAGTTGCACATGGCGGCAGGTTGTGTTTCCGTGTGTTGGAAAGAACTCGTTTTTCGCTTGTTGAAGGAATTCCGGATTCTGGAGGAATAACTTAGCGTAGTGGATGGTGAACGCACCGCAGTCTACCATATTCCTTTGGCGTGGTGCTCTTACTGCTGACAATGATAGCGTGGCTGCCGTAAACGTCGGTTCTTGCCTGCCCTTGTATTGGGCGCTGTCTTCGTCATTTAAATAAGCGCGTAGTATTACAGCGACGTTGGGATTTCCGTTGCTAGAGTATGAGTCGAACACTAAAATATTTCCCTTTCGTCGAGCTGCCTTTGGTTGGTTGAGTCTAACGACGGTGAGGAACCAATGGCCTCTTTCATACATCGGCATTAGGAGATACGATTTTTCCATTAAGTTGCGGACCTGTGTACGCCCTCTTAAGTGTCGGTAGTCATCAGCAGTGTGTACTGATGCTAACTGTGCGAAGAATTGTGCTCTAAAAAGGTGCGTTTTAGCTTGCACTTCCTCTGGTTGTTGCTCTAGTAATACCTGCAGGTACACATCAATGATAGTATCATTGATCAGGCGATCGTGGAATATCCTCGCGTAGTCTTCTGCGAATATGGGAAAACTGGCTGCGCCGACTGAGGCTATCATCAGCGGTGATTCATAGCCTGCTGTTGTTCTCGTCCTGTATCCTCCTGACGCTTGGTGCGACGAGATCGGCGTCGCACAATTTCTCGTTGGCAATTAGCGGTGACTGTGGTTGGTCTGTCTCAAGCAGCGTGTTCTGTTGTCGGTGGCTGCCCGGCGTCACCTTACTGCAGTCAGTGGTCGTTGGTAATGGTTCGTGCGGCTGTTCTGCTCGCAATGTGGGTTTGTCAGTAGTTAGCAGCGTTTGTGCAGTTGGTCCCCACTTCTGTATCGGGGGGATACAGACAAACAAATTTCCATTTTTGTTTGTGCTCCAATACTTTTGCCTGCTGCGCCTTTGCTGTTGGACGCGTACCAAGTGATTGTTGTTGCTGATGTTCGTGGCAGCGCTGTTGTTTCGGCTGCGGTGTAATCGGAACCGCCCGCAGTTGGGTTAAGTGTCCAGGAGCTTTGTGCTGAAGTTGCTGTGGTACGTGTTTCCCGTGCGGCTCTACTGAGAGAAGTGCCGCTGTGTGTGACGGCTTTGTTAGCTTTGGTTGTTGCGTTGACGTTGCTTGTCGTAGAACAGTAATAAACTGTTGCGTCGGCTGATGCGCCATCCGTTTATTTTTTGGCATTTTTTTTCCCCTGTCGACCTTTCTACTGGCACTATTTTAAACTCACTGATTCTAATTTGCAAGAAATGTTCTAGTTAATCCCTCTGCTGTTTGTTCCCTTATGCTAACGGGACTTTTTCGTAGTCTGCTTTGATTGCTAAAGGATATCTCCGTGATAAGTGCGAGTAGTAGATCAAATGTGTGGTCGAATTAGTACTTGTCTGTTAGATCGAACTGGTTTGCGTAGTCGTTGTTGTTCTCTTCGTTGTTTGTTGTTTGTTTTTATTTTATTATTATTATTTTTTTTTTCTCCCACCTTTTCTCTTTTTATTTTGTTCTATTTATAGAGAAGCCGAGTTTCTTGTAATGATGCAAAAACTCGGTGACTTGCAAACGATTATCCGTATATGACATTCTGCTTATATTAATTCAATGCTACTCTATTTAAATGTAGTTTACTGGGTTTCTTAAATTAAATGATTAGTATGCCAAAGATTTTGTGATTAGTTCCTTGGTTGTTATATCCATATATATAATTCATGATCTTCATACTTGGTAAATATCCATAGTTGTGTGTCACACAGCATCGTAATAAAATTCTATGCTTATATGCCTAGGTGTCCATGAATGTTTATATACATCATTATGTAATTTACATGTGGTGTAGGTTTTCAGTGGGCATGTTCTGCTTAGTTATTAATGTTTGAATCGTTTGCTATCTATTATTCATATTCTATTCTTCGGGTTCACATTTCGTATTAGTATCTTATATCTTATTAGTACTATGACAAAAATCGTACGCTTATTCTCGGGTGAAAGCATCAAGTCAAGCAACCAAAAATAATGCGTGGAACATCGGAGTTTGGCGAATGGTGCACGGATTAGTGTCATTTTTTTTATCGCGGGAGGTGGTTTGTCTTCTTCTGTTCTGTAGGTTGAAAGAGTTTACTGCTTGTGCTGCCACACTATGTAACGTACAGTGTGACGTTATCTGCGCGGTTCAAGTTTGGCCGACGTTGGCTGTGTAGGTACAAATGCTTTCGAGTTTTCTTCCTGGAATGGTTTCAATTCGCTTATATGGACTGTGCGTAAGGACGTCCCGCCTATTTTCCTTATTCGTACGATGACGGGCGAGACGAAAGACGTCACACAAAACGGCCCCTCGTACTTAGGTGCTAACTTCTGTGCAAAATAGTCCGTGGCTTTCGAAAGTACATGTGTTTTTACAAGAACTTTCTCTCCGATCCTAGGTGCCCACTGACGTCGGCGCAGGTTGTAATAACGTGCTTGTTCCTGTGCCCCCTGTGCTGTCCTCGCTCTTACTATCTCAAATACCTCTTTGAGTTCCTGCTCTTTTTTTCTTGGGTCGCAAGGTGCCTGACCTGTGCCGGGTAACCGTGGCTCTCGCCCTTTTAATAGAAATGCCGGGCTGTACCCTGAGGGTTCTGATTCACTGGAATTAAGTGCCAGCATTACTTCCGCTAGGAGCTCGTCCCAGGTGCGCTGGTGTCCGTCAGCCAGTTGCGCGATAATAGTATTGATTGTTCTGTTTCTCCTTTCGGTCGGGTTTTCCTGTGGTATATAAAGGGCTGTGAATTGTTGCTTCGTTCCGAGTTCATGTAGGAAGTCATGGAATACCCTGCTTTTAAATTGCTTGCCATTGTCTGTGATTAATAGTTTAGGGACTCCAAATCTGGCGAGGATTCTGTCACGAAATCCTGCAATCACGTGTTCGCTAGTAGCACTCCGCAGGGGTATTAGTTCCGTCCACTTTGAAAATTTATCGAAGAATACTAAGATGAACTTATTCCCGCTGTGAACGTGGTAGGGGTCCCTCGAAGTCTGCGCAAACCGTCGCCCAGGGTTCTTCGGCGGGATTCGTTATCATTAGACCTGCTTGGCGTCGCTGTTCTACTTTATATTTTTGACATGACTTACAGCATCGAACGTACCGGCTTATTTCCCTTCCCATGCCTGGCCAATAGTAACGTTTCATTATCCGGGCGGTAGTCTTCCGTATTCCAAGGTGGCCTGCACTGGGCTGGTCGTGATTTTCCTGGAGCACTCGAGTACGCAAGTGTGTCGGTACACAGAGCTTCCAAGGCGTGTTGTCGTCGTCTCCAGTCGTCGTTTGGATGTGCCTATATAGTTGTTCTCCCTCGATTATGTAGTCAGGAAACTTATCCGGGCGTTGAGTCACTTCCCGGATTCGACCTGCTAGCCATGGGCATTTTGGTTATGGTTTGGAATATGTAATAATTCGAACTACTGCCTCCACCGGTTGCCGCGACAGGGCGTCCGCTACCACGTTTAGTTTTCCTTTTCGGTACTTTATCTCAAAATTATACTGCTGTAGTTCAAGTGCCCACCTCGCTATTCGGCCGGACGGGCTCTCGATCGAGTTGAGCCATTTAAGGGAAAGGTGATCCGTGATTACTGTGACGCTATACCCTTCTACATAGCAGCGCATCTTATGGAACGGCCAATACCCGTTCTTTAAGTCTAGACTACTGATGTATCTGGCGTTCCGTAGACGGTCTAATATGTGGTGGATTCGGGGAAGCGAGTACGCGTCGGGTGTTGATCGAGCGTTAAGTTGCCTGTAGTCGACGCAAAGCCGCCACATTCCGGTTTTTTTCCTGACCAGCACGACAGGGGCGCTAAAAGCGCTGTGGGAGGGTTCGATACAACCTTTATTCAACAGTTCGTCTACCTCACGGTTGATAATCTCCTGCAGAGCTGGGTTACGTGGTATGTACCGCTGTTTAATAGGGCGGTCGTCGATCATATTGATGCGATGTTTCGTGATGGTTGAAGGGCCTTGAAGATCTTCGAATGCCTTGAGTTCTTCCTGTAGGAATGCCTGGATTCTATCAGTTTGGATTTCCGCTAAAGGTTCCGGCGACCGTTCTACCATGTCTTCCTCTTCCGAGGTCCTCGTACAAGTGGTGGTTTCGGGGATTGCGTCGTGTGTCCCATAACGTAGTTCAACGGTGTGCCCGCCGCAGGAAAAGCGGGTGCCGATTTTCACCAAGAAGTCGATGCCTAACAGGACATCATCTATAGCTTCGGGAAGGATTAGTAAGTCAATATTTGCTAACGCTCTTCCTATTCGAATGTCCATCTTGACGAGGAAGGTTATCACCTTCTGTGAGCCGTCCGCCATACGTATGCTGATTGGAGAATTCAGCTTCTTCTCTCTTTTTCCCGTCTGGTATATAAATCGTTGGTTGGCAAAACTGCGCGTTGCCCCTGTATCAATCATAGCTTCCTGTGTACGCCCATTGATTTCAACGCGGGCCAGGAGGTACCCGTTGTGGAAACGCAATGTCTCTAGTGTTGGTATCGAGTGGTCTGCCCGCGTTCCGCCTGTCCTCGCTGTTGGCGGGGGCCTTCCCCGTTTCCTGAAGTCGGTACTGGTTGCCGGCTGCAGCAGTCTACTGTCCGATTGCCTCGTCTACCGCATGTCCAGCAGAATAACACTGGGGTATTTTGGCAAAATCGTCTCACGTGTCCATCCTGCCCGCATCGACGGCATGCTGTCGAAACGTTTATTGGGCCAATTGGAAGTTGTGTTACCTCCCGATGTCGCTCTTCTTTTGCTCGAGGAGCTACCATGCCTATGTCGTCTTTTCTTCCGTGTATCCCTTCCAAGTCCTCTGCAAGGGATACTAAGCCGTCGAGGTCCGTAAAGTCTCTTCTCTTGATGTATAGCTGGTACTCCTGGCGACAATTTCGGAAAACCCGTTCTAATTTACGCTGTTCGGCGAAACCGGCGTGCCGCATTAAATCACATATCTCCAGGACATAGTCTTTAAATTTTTCCCCATTTCGCTGTACTCGTGCCCGGATTGCGTCCTCTAACTGTTTGAAATAGCGCGCCGAGAGGAAGAACTTTAGAAACGACTGCTTAAAATCGTTCCAGCTGGCCCACTCCCGACGGGAGTTCCATAACCAAGTCAATGCCCTATCTCGTAGTAACTCGGGCATCATAGTTGGGAGGCTGTCTACGTGTAAGTTGTATACCCTAGTTAGTTCTTCCACTCGTTCTATGAATGACAGTGGTTCGCGGCCACCGTCATACTTGATATTCCATTTCCTTATTTTGCCTATTATAGCGGCCTGATCCATGGGCGGCGCGCATGGTTGCGGGGTACTCATAAGGTTAACACTCTGCTGCCCACAGTTTGGGCTTACTGGTGGGACAGGTGATGGCTGCGGTGTTGTTATGACAAGTAGGGGTTGATCCATTCCCCCTGTGTCGACTAATTTTTGTGGGGCCTTTTCGCGTGCCGCCGAATGAAGAGCTTCAAGTTCTTGTAACCGGCGGAGCTCCGACTCTTCTCTGACTGCTTGGATGGAGGTGGCAAATCTTTTCCGAAGTTCCTCAACCGTTCCGGTTGCGTCGACACGGAATTCTTTGGCGTATGTCTGGAGTTCCTCCTTGCGCAGGAAGTATATCCAAGAGGTCTTAAGCATTCCGTACGGCCCTGTCCGCAAATATAATAAAAGTGTGCTCAGGTCCCTGCTCGGGCGCCACTGCGACGTAACTTTCCGGCCTGGATATGTCTCAGACGCGTCCGGGGTTCGCACAGTTATTTGTTTTGAACTGAGCACACACTTTTATTTGGTTTTCTTGATCTTTATTATATACTAACCGCAGTAGATATGCTTTACTGGCATATTTCTGAGTTTAGTTTAATGAAAATAGGAGGGATTGAAAGGTAGTATTAGTATTATGATGATCTTAGCGTTGGCCGTGGAGTGAAAACCCACTTCGGCAGATGATCCTAGCGTTGGCCGTGGAGTGAAAACCCACTTCGGCAGATGATCCTAGCGTTGGCCGTGGAGTGAAAACCCTCTTCGGCAGCTGATCCTAGCGTTGGCCGTGGAGTGAAAACCCACTTCGGCAGATGATCCTAGCGTTGGCCGTGGAGTGAAAACCCACTTCGGCAGATGATCCTAGCGTTGGCCGTGGAGTGAAAACCCTCTTCGGCAGATGATCCTAGCGTTGGCCGTGGAGTGAAAACCCACTTTGGCAGATGATCCTAGCGTTGGCCGTGGAGTGAAAACCCACTTCGGCAGATGATCCTAGCGTTGGCCGTGGAGTGAAAACCCACTTCGGCAGATGATCCTAGCGTTGGCCGTGGAGTGAAAACCCACTTCGGCAGATGATCCTAGCGTTGGCTGTGGAGTGAAAACCCACTTCTGCAGCTGATCCTAGCGTTGGCCGTGGAGTGAAAACCCACTTCGGCAGATGATCCTAGCGTTGGCCGTGGAGTGAAAACCCTCTTCGGCAGATGATCCTGTTCGACGTTCTCTGTGTCGTCGACGTTCTCTGCTGTGTCGACGTCGTACGTGCTGTTGACGTCCCCCTCTCTGCTGTCGTCCTCTGCTCTGCCAGCGTCTTACGTTCTGTAGGCGCCCTCTGCTCTGCCGACGTCGTACGTGCTGTTGACGTCCCCCTCTCTGCTGTCGTCCTCTGCTCTGCCAGCGTCTTACGTTCTGTCGGCGCCCTCTGCTCTGCCGACGTCGTACGTTCTGTTGACGTTCTCCTCTCTGCTGTCGTCCTCTGCTCTGCCGACGTCGTACGTTCCGTTGACGTCCTCCTCTCTGCTGTCGTCCTCTGCTCTGCCGGCGTTCTCTGCTCTGCCGACGTTAACTTCGCTGTTCGTGCTGTGCTGCTTGCGTTGTCCTTGCTGCCTTGGAGCTTGTTGCTTGTGTGGTGATCGCTTCGGAGGTCCGGACGAGACTGACTCTTTCCTCGCAAGTGGCCTCCTTTTATACCCCTTTTGGGGTAATTCTTCACATGGCGGCTGGTTGTGTTTCCGTGTGTTGGAAAGAACTCGTTTTTCGGTTGTTGTCGTTTCTTCTATGTGAGTCGTTCGTCGTTTCTGTCTGGTACAGTACCTAGATTTGGAGTTAAACGCCTGTATATATTTATTTTGTATATTTCTTTGAGCATATGTACACCAAAATTTATCATATAAATTATGTCGTTACAGTGTTTAAAATTCTTAATTGATTATATAATGCCTTATCTCATTTTCCTTTTTGAGTTATTTTTTAAAAACAAACAATATTAAAGTACAATTTTGGTACCATACATTTTTGGCAATTTCGTACTATAAAAATTTCATGAAATTCCTTATCTTTTCACCTCAAAGAAGAAGAAGTAGCATTTCATAATTTTATTTATAATATAATAACATAAAAACATGAATTATTAATGCTCTCATGTAATTTAACTATTGAACAATATTATCAAATACATATTGACACATATAAATACAGCAGAATTCGTTTTTGAAGAGTGCAGTAACATAAACGAATGTCTGCTTTATGGCAGCAGCAACATCAGCATAGTTCAAAAAGCCAATCAGATGTGAATTCGCGTGGTGAATAACACGTACAGTGTACGTGAAGAAATCGAAAAAACGAAGTCACAAATCTTCGGAAACCCGAGAGAGTCAGCCATCTCGTTATCTCTGCGGTAGGCGAAGCCGGAAGCCATGCTGGCAACTCCTCCAGAAACTCTCGTCCGGGCGTCTTTGGGACTGCGGCTTCTGATCCAGTCTGTTGTCGTTTCCTCCTTCTGGAATCCGGCGGTGAGGGGTGAACAACGGCCGTGGGTCTCTTGGTTGGCGTGTGCGGCGTTACTGGGCGTGGCTGTTCGATGTTCTTTGCTCTGACGGGAGCCATCTCTCTCTTAGCGTCGTTGTCGCTGTCTTCGCTGCTGCTGCTGTTGCTGCTGCTGCTGGTGTTGCTGTTGCTGCTGTGCTTTCGTTGTTGTCAGGGTATGCGGTGACTTCCTGCTCTTTGATCCTTCTCGCCGATATCTCCTGTATTGGCGGCATGGCTGTCGGCACCATCTTTTCCTGTGGCAGGTAAAGTTTAGTCAGCTTCTGCCGATCATCCTTTGGCAACAGCAACTGAACTGCCCAGGCCAGGTTGCGACGTTTGTCTTCAGCATCGTTTGGAGGAAACCATCGGCTGAAATCCCTTCTGTGGTAGGGTAGTGGCGGCCTTCGTAGGAAACAGCTGGCGAAGTGGAGCAGGAATGCGCCACAGTCCGTCGAGTTCCGCTGTTGGGGAACTTGTACTTTAAATGCTGGCAGCGTCTCTGCCGTAACGGCCGTATGCAACACGTCCGTCAAATATGCGCGCAGTAGTTGCGGGACGTGTGCCTTATCGTGTTGCTGCAGAGAGTCGAATACGAGGATGTCCTTCGCCCCTTCGGTGTGTTGTATCGACGATGGCCAGAAACCAGTGGCATTCTTCATTGATTGGTACCACTATCAACGCCTTTGACGCTACGTCGACGACGCGCGTCCATGCTCGCATTCGCTTGCGCCCGTTTTCTGAGTTGTAGCAGTTCTTCAACTACGAGAAGAAGTGTGTGCTGAATATATGTGTTTTCCTGCACAGCTCAGTCGATCTGCGACTCGCGGTAAATTCGCAATCCTTGGTGTGTGAGGAGGGGTCGGCGACGCTCCCCTTCCTCGTCACTCGACAGCACGATCACGCTGTACGCTGGTGTTGTCACTGGCGACGGTGACGGTGACGGTGACGTCGACTTCGACTTTGGCTTCGAACGAGGCGCTGAGAAAGACATGTCGAATTTTTGATTTGCGTTGTTTCACTTACTTGTGCGGACGACCGTTTCGGCTGATGATCCTTTATGATTAAATGCTCTGCGGTCACTCGGAGTCTTCTAATGTCTTCGTGTATCAAGCTTCAAGGCGTCATAACGGTTCCTGACTGCTGTCTCATAGCTTCCCTTGCTAAACGTCGTCGCAACCCAACACACACATGTCTTATCTCCTTACCTTTCCTCCTCGCAAACATTTGTGCAGCGGAGATGAGTACGAAACGAAGTCAGCGGAAACGGCGTTTTGTTCAGTCTTTCAATGTGGAAACGGCGTTTCCTTTTCCTCTTCTTGCTTAAAACTTGCTACCGTTTCCTCTGGTTTCCAAATTACTTATTTTACGTTTGTGATGCAGTTTCCCGTTATGTTGTGTGTGCGAAAACCCCTTTTCCTCGCGTTGTAGGTTCGCGGTTTGCGTTGTTATTTATTTGGCTGGCTTGCTGAGTGTTGTTTTATGGTTTTATTGCCTTTATGCGTGAGGTCAGCGGCGGGCTGCGAGGCAGCGTTGCGTTGTGTGTAGCGCTTTGCGCCGCTCGATGACTTTCGTTGTACTCTGTGATTTCCGCTGTTTTGTTTCCTGCGCTGAGTGGTATTGACATGTGTGTGCGTTCAATTCTGTGAAGAAATTTTTCTTCGCGATATTTTTTTTTTTTTTGGTTCGTTGATTAACAGGAATTTGTTGTTTCTTCCTCCGCTTCAGTTTTCGTAGTTTTTTTTTTTCCTTTCCATTGCTTTTATTTGTTTTAAGGTATGCATTAACACTGTTTCGTTTGTGTGGTTAAATTCTCGTGGTCGCGTGCGGAAAGGGGGGAAGATTCCGTTCTATCCTTTGGTCGAGTTGTGGCATTGATTTGACGTAGTTTCCGATTAGGTCTCTTCAGGCTCGTGTTGTTTCATAATTTTTTCTCTTCTAAAGCGTTGTGCATTACCCCTGTAGGAAATCGGCGTCTTCTGCAGGCGGCGGCGATTCCTCTGAATATATTACGGGGCGCTGAAATCTGTTGCTTGGTTCTGCTGATTGGTTTGCTCTCGTTAGTCGCTAATCGCTGAGGTATCTAAGTTGTCTGCATTTTCTCGGAATTGATTTGCAATTGTACTGGGCCATTATAACTAATAAAATCGTAGTTTGATTAACGGCGGTGATATAATATCTGAAAGAAACGAGTAATCTAGAAATTTGGGATGACCACATAAATAAATGTTTGTTATGCCATTCATGACAATCGTTGTTGTTGCTCTGGCAGGCATGTATTTTCTTTGAGTGTTTGTAATAATTGCTGTGGCGTCGGTTTGCGCCGCCCACTTGTATCGACGGTGACATACGGTTTTAACTCGCTAACGTGAACCGTGTGCATTTTGGCATGTTTTAAATCTTTTATCCTTGCAATGACCGGTCAGCTGTTGCTTGTGCCTGTCTGCCTCGCACACTTTCGAAGACGTCTCTTAGTTGTTTTGCTCTCGTGTTGGCGCTCTGTTCCGGTTGTCCAGTTCCTTGTGTCTCCTCATCAAATAACGCTGCTGGCAGTCGCGGTTCAAGCCCTTGAACAAGGAATGCAGGGCTGAAGCCCGTCGTCTCTGACCTGCAAGAGTTTATAGCGAGCATTACCTCTAGTAGGCTTTCGTCCCATTTGCGCTGTTCTCCGGCTGTTAGCTGTGCGATCATAGTCTTCACTGTCTTGTTGACGCGTTCCGTGGGATTTTCTTGTGGTGTATAAGGCGCGGTGAACTGGTGTTTGACTCCAATGTCTGCAAGAAAATCTTTGAAGTGTTTACTTTTAAACTGCTTTCCGTTGTCGGTGACGAGTACTTTAGGCACGCCAAATCTCGCTAGAATCCGCTCTCGAAATCCTTTTAGTAAGTTATCGCCAGTGGCTTTCCGAAGTGTTATTATTTCAGTCCATTTCGTGAACTTGCCGAAGAAGATTAATAATGACGTATTTCCATGTACGGAGCGTGGCAGTGGACCGAAGAATTCGGCACACGCGATTGCCCAGGGCTCCTCTGCTAGCTGCGTCAACATCTTACCTGCTTGCTGTCGTTGTTGTGTTTTATACCGTTGACATGAGTCGCAACGGCGGACGTAGAGGCTAATATCGCGCAACATACCTGGCCAATAGTAACGATTCATAACTCGTGCTGTTGTTTTTCAGATTCCTAGGTGACCTGCAGTCGGGGTGTCGTGATTCTCGTGAAGAATGCGTGCGCGTAGGTATGCAGGAACGCAGAGTTTCCACGGTGCGTTGTCATCGTTGCCAAGTTGACTTTGGATGTGTCGTCTTGTAGTCGTCTTTCGGTCCATGAGCATGTTGGTTGAGTCATGCTGTCTCCTACGGCGTTGGCGATGGCGTTCGATGGTTGACGGGAAAGGGCATCAGCGTTAACTTTTAGTTTCCCTTTTCGATACTTGATGTCAAAGCTAAACTGCTGTAATTCCAACGCCCAGCGAGCAATGCGTCCTGACGGGCTCCCGATGCTGTTGAGCCATTTGAGCGATAGGTGGTCCGTGACCACTCTGAACTTGTAGCCTTCGAGGTAGCACCTCATCTTCCGAATTCCCCATATGATGGCCAAGCATTCCTTCTCGCTTGCTATTACGAAAGCGACGAACTGCTTTCTTAGTTCATCGGTGTTTCGTGTTTCGTCTAATTCGAACTCCTTGGCGTATTCGATCAGTTCGTCTTTTCGCAGTGTGTATATCCATATTTTTCCCACATCCTTGTTGAATTCGTTGTTCGCAAGTTATTAAATATTCGGTGTATCAGGTCCCTGTTCGGGCGCCACTGTAACGATGCTTTTACTCTCTCGCCTGGATATCACTCAGTCCAGTCCAAGGTCTCGTCCAGTTATTTATTGATTTGAACGCAATACACCGATTTCGATACTAACAACTTTTTTTAATAAATCTTGACAGTAGTTACAATAGTTTGAAATATGCTTACCGATACGTTTTGGCTAAGATAAGTTTATATTTAACAAGTTTACAATCGTTAGGCTGAAACAGAGTTTACGATTAAGAGCCTGAAACAGAATTATGATTAAGAGCCTGAAACAGAGTTTTTGATCATTAGGCTGAAACAGAGTTTATGATCATTAGGCTGAAACAGAGGTTGTGATTAAGAGTATGTCGATTATTTGGTTATCTTATAAATCTGTGCTGAAAAGAGACTTTGATTAGTGTGTGTCCACTGTCGCGGAGTATAAACCTAACAGGCCGACAGGAAGCGGAGTATAAACCCACAGACCGACTGTCCACTGTCGCGGAGTATAAACCCAACAGACCGACAGGGCTCTAAATATAGATAGCCGCGGAGTATAAACCCACAGACCGACAGGGCTTTAAATATAGATAGCCGCGGAGTATAAACCCACAGACCGACTGTCCACTGTCGCGGAGTATAAACCCAACAGACCGACAGGGCGTTAAATATAGATAGCCGCGGAGTATAAACCCACAGACCGACTGTCCACTGTCGCGGAGTATAAACCCAACAGACCGACAGGGCTTTAAATATAGATAGCCGCGGAGTATAAACCCACAGACCGACTGACCACTATCGCGGAGTATAAACCCAACAGACCGACAGGGCATTAAATATAGATAGCCGCGGAGTATAAACCCACAGACCGACTGTCCACTGTCGCGGAGTATAAACCCAACAGACCGACAGGGCTGCAAATACAGATAGCCGCGGAGTATAAACCCACAGACCGACTGTTCACTGTCGCGGAGTATAAATCCAACAGAACGACAGGGCGTTAAATATAGATAGCCGCGGAGTATAAACCCACAGACCGACTATCCACTGTCGCGGAGTATAAACTCAACAGACCGACAGGGCTTTAAATATAGATAGCCGCGGAATATAAACCCACAGACCGACTGTCCAATGTCGCGGAGTATAAACCCAACAGGCCGACAGGGTTTTGTAACTATGTAGTTACGCTTGAAAGAAACGAGGTTTCTTATGTTTCTTACCCGATTCAAGCCTCCACGATGCTGTAGCTGATGTTGTAGATTTATGACGCGGCGGCGTAGATTCGGCGGAGTAGATGTGTCGTCGCCTGCGGCGTCGACTGAGACGTCGACTGAGACGTTTACTGGAGCGTCGACTGAGACGTTGACTGCGGCGTCGGCTGAGACGATGACTGCGACGTCGACTGTGGCATCGACTGAGACGTTAACTGCGACGTCGACTGTGGCGTCGACTGAGACGTTGACTGCGACGTCGGCTGAGATCCTTTCGATGTTGACTACGAGTCCTTGCGATGCCGACTTGAGGTCCTTGCGATGCTTACTGTGAGTCCTTGCGATGTTGACTACGAGTCCTTGCGATGACGACTTGAGGTCCTTGCGATGCTGACTGCGAGTCCTTGCGATGCCGACTTGAGGTCCTTGCGATGCTGACTGCGAGTCCTTGCGATGTCGACTTGAGGTTCTTGTGATGCTGACTGTCCACGGGTGTGGTTTCGAAATGACTGTCCATGGGTGTAGTCCCTCAACAACTGTCCCGATGTACTGAGTGCGCGCTCTTTTATACTCTGTTCCTCATTCTGTGAGGAGCTTTAAAGCTTACTCCGAACTTGGGACTTGTTCGCTGGAAATGATGCGACATGTTCGTCGCTTCCAGTGTTTACGAGCTATTCAGCAAACTCGTTTGACTAGATTTCTCTATTTCCTTTGCGAAAACGAGTTTGCTGTGCTTTGTCCTTGACTTTGATGCTGAGTGTACTTCTTTGTATGAACGTTAAATTTTATCAGCAAAATTTATCGTTACATTTCCCCCTTGTTTCGGGGGCCTGGCGAAGGACTGCTGCAATGAATGCTCCGGTGTTTCGTGGCCTTACTCAGGTGGCTGATTATCTGCGCCGGCATGGATTCTGCGCTCATTAAAATGCTTTGTTTGTGTCCAATTTTATTAGTTTTATTCTTAAACTTTTACTACCCTTATGTAATTTTTACATGTTTTCTTTTCTCTTCGTACTTGTTATATCCTTGTGTTCTGATTTTGTTTTTTTTCTCTTGTAGGTTAAATCGCTTTCGGTTTTTGTCTATTTATTAAATTCATTTACGTTTCAGTTTAATTACTCAAATATTCTCTGAATCTAACTCTGTGTCTATTCTTAGCTTTACTTGGTTTTACTTCATCTTGGTTTGTTTTCCTATTGGCTTTTAAATTCATTTTTCACCTCTGTTAGTTCAAATTTTATGACAATTTTATTTTGTTTTTCTTACATTCTAACATTTATTCTAATATTGAAATCTTTACTCTAATATATATGTTGGTTTACCATTGGCTTTTAAATTCACTTTTCATTTCTATAACTTCGAATTTGGCTACATTGGTTTTTTTTTCCTTAGACTATAATGTTTACTCTAATATTTAAATCCTTTTTTTTTTAATTCATTTTTCATTTCTATTAATTGGAATTTGATTACTGTCTTGTTTTCGTTTAAACCTTTACGCTAATATATAATAATATAACTTTTCCTTTATACTATGTTCGAAATTGAGACAATTTCGTCCGAAATTGAAAGTGTTCGGACTCGCATTCACAACTGCATTTGACGTTTCAGTTGTTTACTGCGCGATTTTCATTAGCATTAGCAAACAATGGAAATTGTCCATCTTTTACAATTAACAGTTAACAATCAAACATAAATTCTTCGCAAATACAGCTGCGGAGGAAATGGATGTCGGACCAGTTTTCAATTAACAGCGCAACAGCCATTTCGCTCCACAGATTCCTTTTTTTGTAGGTTCTTTTAATTTTTTCAAAAAACAATTCAATCACGCGACAGTTGTATTTATTTGTCAAACGTACGTGGAGAGAACGCGATAAGCTAAAATAGCAAAATAAATAAAAAAAAATTCAAATGACGAAAAAGATGACCACTGTCAGGGCAGCTCAGCTCGTCCGGCCGTGCTCAGGGAAACTTCAACAACCCCGACAGTGTCTTTATACCCCAGTTACAAAAAAACAGATCGGAGCTGAGGCTTACATTGGCTCTACAGCCAAAGACAAGACCGATAATCGAAAATTTACACGACGAAATCCGCTCGTGGTCGACACAAAGTGGGTGGCGGCTAAGCAAACGTACCACAAAAAAAATAAGTACGCGGAGGTTCACGAGGGAAAGAGATATGAGAGGAGGAGGGGGGGAGGAGTAGGTGTTATTTCCCTCCCCCTTTCTATACCCACCCTACCATGGTTGGCGCGGCGGCATTTGTTGCGCCAACCCCTTTTCCTTGTGTCGCCTGGCTGCGCGGAGTGGAACCGCTAACTCACCTGTTTACCTAATTAAATATTTAGTCCATTTTAATTTCACCATGTCAAAAATTTAATTGTTAATTTAATGTAAAAAGTCAACAAATTTAATGTTAAAATATTCATTACAATATTAATTTTTATTTCCATTCAATTGCTTCTTATCTTAATTAAGAAACCTATTTTAGTGAAACAAACACTAGTAGTTATTTAGAGAAGTTCACTAGTTCACTAGTTAGTATTTGAGAAGAAAAAAAAATAACTGTTGATATTATACACAAATTAAAAAGAACACCTACAACTAAACGCTGGAGAATATATTAAATTCAATCAATGATCGACTGCATATCGATTTGAATTATTCGAGCACTTCAAAACTATTCGAAACGAGCTTATAAATGATTCGATCAAGTTACAAAATTAAGCGGAAGTAGGCGGAATGAATGTATTATTTTAATGTTTTCTTGCTTCAAGGATAAGATTAGCTTTGCTTCAAGTGTAAAGCTGACCTTTTGAATTGTTAAAAATGTCCAATAAACAGTGCTTAAATTAATAAAGTATTCGAAGTATCTAAAATCATCATTTTAGAGTTTATATATGTTTGAACGCAATCAATTAGTAATAATGTATAATTACATAATTTTGTAGTTCTAGAATTATGTATAGCAACTGAACAATATAATAATAATGCAAATAATATATTTATACATACGCAATTACAATTGATAGATTTTTACATTTTTTTTTTCTAAAATTTATAGCAAAACGTGTAAAACTAATTTTCTCGGTTATACATGATTATGTAAGGACTTAAATATAAATACAACGCTTTATTTGATTCTGTAAATTGCTGATCGAATGTTTTCTTTTTATTTATAAAGGTGTGTAAATATAATTGAACTTCTTCCGTTGCGGTTTCAATCAAACTCAAATTGATTTAACAGTGAATATAATAACTATAAATTCTTCATTATTTGTGGTTAATTCCAGTTGGTCCTGTCGTTCAGTTTTAGTTTATTTAAACCATGCTCAATTTGTAAAACATTTGTTATCGGATCATTAATATTCTCAGTAGATTTGATAAATGGTAGACATAAAAAAAAATAGTTCTTAAAATGACAACATACGCACATATTCCAACTCGAACATCAGTTATCATAATGCAATAAAAGTGTAGAGAAAAGTCTTCATGGGTCTCTTTGTTGGTGTTGTTTGTGTTTTAGTGTGTTTGATGATGATGTTAGTGGAGATATTGTTTAATGATGCTTTCGTGGTGAAGTTGATGTTTTTTTTTTTATTGATGCTTTGCAATCTTTTCGACATTATTTTTTTTTTGTTATTTCCAATTTAATAGTAATGTAACGATTTAATTAATGTATGTGGGTATATTAATAGAATATTTAATATTTTTAAGGTTGCACTAGTATTATGTTTGTTCTTCAGATTCAAAAATACAACGAATACAAATTATAGCAGTTATTGTTAAACATCAAATATGATTTGAAATAATAAAAACATTTTATTTGATGATTTCATGTTATTTATAACAGATAACTAAGAATTATGAATTATTTTAGTAGTGAAAATTTTAAGGAAATGATATACATTCCAATATTCAATATCTATTAACAATCTAGTGTTTCGATATTTGCATGTTAACGCTTTAGTGTTACTTCGTGTCTTATTATTACTGTTATTATATTATTATCATTGCTTCTGTTGTTGTTGGTGTTGTTTGTGTGATTTTGTTGAACGTTGAAAAATTCCGACTGAGAAATTCCGACAGCGAAAATGTTTATATTATTATTTATCTATATTGCAATATAAATTTAATGCATATTTGTCACTTAATAATTTGAATTTATTTTAATTCACTTCAAAGTATCGTCATCACTAGTAAACGAAAAATCTATTCTGTTCTTCAATGCATTAATTATGAAATACTTTTACTTGAATGTATTATCAATTGCAAATAAATACACGAGGAAAAAAGAAAACGTGCTTAGTTTTTATTTATCAGTTTTCGTTTTGCATTTGGATATATTTAGATATACCTGTACATATATGTATATGATTTGGTTGTTTTTATTATGCTGGTTTTTATCCCATTTTTCACGAACTGAAAACTTATCAAAACCCAATTAAAATTGTTGATTTTATCACTTTTGTAACTCAAATATGTTTTAAACAGAATTGTTGTTAATATTATTTATTTAAATCCTACTATTTCGTTGTTCTGTTCAAATAATTCATTTAATTACCGATTTAAATCTTTTCTACTTTACAATCTTTGTAATCCAACGCCATATTGTTACGTGTCCCGGTTGACTTTGCGCTGGCTTACGCATCCGACTAGCTCAATCTCCCAGCGAGGTTCTCCACCCAGCCAGTCGCGAATCGGAAGCAACAATAAATTTTAAAAATGTCTTTAATGAATCCTAAAATCCAACTTTTCAGCACACGATCTGTGTCGAAGCTGCAGAGCGAAAAACCGGTTCGCTCCGCTCATTCCAGTCGTGACCGCTCTGCACCTATGGACATCTCGCTCTCTCTTAACAGCGTCAGCGTTAATTGCTAGTTCCGTAGGATGGCGTGATGTGAAGTTCATAGAAAAAAAATTTGTTTTCTCGAAACTTCCACCACGCCACCATACGGGACTCATCAGTCCGTCGTATGATGGAAAGAGGAGATGCCGATATCTGCATTGCAGACACGGACTGGAAAGAGCGGCTCTTCGTTTGCTTACGCTCTGCGCTCCGACACAGAGCGTGAGCCCCGCCACACCTCACAGGCTTTTAAATTCATTTTTCATCTCTGTTAGTTCAAGTTTTATGACATTTTTATTTTGTTTGTCTTACACTCTAACATTTATTCTAATATTAAAATCTTTACTCTAATATATATGTTGGTTTACCATTGGCTTTTAAATTCACTTTTCATTTCTATAACTTCGAATTTGGCTACATTGGTTTCTTTTTTCCCTAGACTATAATGTTTACTCTAATATTTAAATTTCTTTTTTTTTTAATTCATTTTTCATTTCTATTAATTGGAATTTGATTACTGTCTTGTTTTCGTTTAAACCTTTACGCTAATATATAATAATATAACTTTTCCTTTACTATGATGTTTACTCTAATATTTTAGTTTCTTAACTTGCTGACTTAAATTTTCATTTGTGTTGCTTTACATTTCAGACATACATATTTGTTTTGTTATGTACATTTCTGTTAAAATTTTGTTCTATTCTTGTTTTTCTTCTTTGTTTTTGTTTTCTTATCTTTATTTAATTGGAGTTTAATTTACGGCGTTCAAAATATTTTCTTACGTGAATGAAAATACTCCGTCCGTTAGGTTGTGCTTATTGTGATGTCATGGTTTCGACGTTTATAACGCCGGTCCGGGAGATGGTGATCTTGACGCGCTTCTCAACCACTGTCCGCATCAGCCGTACCCTCTTTCCGACCTTCCGGAGGCGTTAAGCATCTCTGACCTGTTCCTGCAGCCATTCTGGCATCGCTAGTTGTTCGGCGGCGTGTCGTTGTGCGTCGTCGGGCGCTGCTTCAACTTCGCTTGTGGGTGGCCAGTCTGTGTCTAAGCTCATCGCGGTGCCGGTAGGCCAGAGATAACGAGATAGCTGACTTATTCCAGCGATTTTTCGGCTTCCTATTCGGGTTCCACAAGTTTGTTGGTGTTCGTGAAAAACATGGAATTTTGTATAGAACTCCCCACCAGAGACCCCTACTCACCTCTTGACGCCGGTTGATGAGGGGTCGCAGACGACAAGATTTTGCCTTTGTTTACAATATTTTATGTATGCCTTAACACTTTGTTTTGAGATTTCAACTCAATTGTAAACTTGTAAAACTAAAATAAATTATTTCGATTGAACGCATATTGATTTTATATATGATTATTACTTTACATTAAGCGTATATATATATATAGTGATGGTATTAAATGTTCGCAGAACAAAAAATTTGAGTGAATATTTTAATATGTCCTGTATTTATAGGAAATTTAATACACGTTTTTGTTATGCGTATAATACTCAACTACATATTTGGGTTCCGTTTACAAAGTAAAATGATTGTTTATATTTCAAGACTTTTATTTTTGGCATAAATAATACATTTCAGATCTTTTTACAGCTTTCTAGTTGTTAACATTATAGAACCTTTTATTTCGTTAATGATTGTAGTTCATATCGAGGACTTCAAAGTATTTCGTTGGCTGCATTTTAACTTTAACTTAATCTAGTCCTCATAAAACACTTCAATAATATTTTACTTATTTATGTTAATACAAAAAGTATATTATACAGCTTCTCTAAAAATAATTTATTAATTGAGGTTATGAATTAATAGAAAGAAAACAGCATCAATGTAGTATTGGCATATCTACATTTTCATTTCCACCTTACTAGTGAATTTTATTACCCGTTTGCAAACTGCGTACGTTTCCGCGTACTTTTACTATGGTACTTAAGTAGTGTTACTATATTACTACTTTTTGAGGAAAAACATATTTTCGCTACATTAAAATTACACTAATGCGTTGCGACGTAACTTTCCGCCCTGGATATGTCTCAGACGCGTCCGGGGTTCGCACAGTTATTTGTTTTGAACTGAGCACACACTTTTATTTGGTTTTCTTGATCTTTATTATATACTAACCGCAGTAGATATGCTTTACTGGCATATTTCTGAGTTTAGGTTAATGAAAATAGGAGGAAAAGAAAGGTTGCGTTGGCCGTGGAGTGAAAACCCACTTCGGCAGCTGATCTTAGCGTTGTCCGTGGAGTGAAAACCCACTTCGGCAGATGATCCCAGCGTTGGCCGTGGAGTGAAAACCCACATCGGCAGATGATCCTAGCGTTGGCCGTGGAGGGAAAACCCTCTTCGGCAGATGATCCTAGCGTTGGCCGTGGAGTGAAAACCCACTTCGGCAGATGATCCTAGCGTTGGCCGTGGAGTGAAAACCCACTTCGGCAGATGATCCTAGCATTGGCCGTGGAGTGAAAACCCACTTCGGCAGATGATCCTAGCGTTGGCCGTGTAGTGAAAACCCACTTCGGCAGCTGATCCTAGCGTTGGCCGTGGAGTGAAAACCCACTTCGGCAGATGATCCTAGCGTTGGCCACGGAGTGAAAACCCTCTTCGGCAGATGATCCTGTTCGACGTTCTCTGTGTCGTCGACGTTCTCTGCTCTGTCGACGTCGTACGTGCTGTTGACGTCTCCCTCTCTGCTGTCGTCCTCTGCTCTGCCAGCGTCTTACGTTCTGCTGGCGCCCTCTGCTCTGCCGACGTCGTACGTTCTGTTGACGTTCTCCTCTCTGCTGTCGTCCTCTGCTCTGCCGACGTCGTACGTTCCGTTGACGTCCTCCTCTCTGCTGTCGTCCTCTGCTCTGCCGGCGTTCTCTGCTCTGCCGACGTTGACTTCGCTGTTCGTGCTGTGCTGCTTGCGTTGTCCTTGCTGCCTTGGAGCTTGTTGCTTGTGTGGTGATCGCTTCGGAGGTCCGGACGAGACTGACTCTTTCCTCGCAAGTGGCTTCCTTTTATACCCCTTTTGGGGTAATTCTTGTTCTTGCTTTGTTCGCAGTTGCACATGGCGGCAGGTTGTGTTTCCGTGTGTTGGAAAGAACTCGTTTTTCGGTTGTTGAAGGAATTCCGGATTCTGGAGGAATAACTTAGCGTAGTGGATGGTGAACGCACCGCAGTCTACCATATTCCTTTGGCGTGGTGCTCTTACTGCTGACAATGATAGCGTGGCTGCCGTAAACGTCGGTTCTTGCCTGCCCTTGTATTGGGCGCTGTCTTCGTCATTTAAATAAGCGCGTAGTATTACAGCGACGTTGGGTTTTCCGTTGCTAGAGTATGAGTCGAACACTAAAATATTTCCCTTTCGTCGAGCTGCCTTTGGTTGGTTGAGTCTAACGACGGTGAGGAACCAATGGCCTCTTTCATACATCGGCATTAGGAGATACGATTTTTCCATTAAGTTGCGGACCTGTGTACGCCCTCTTAAGTGTCGGTAGTCATCAGCAGTGTGTACTGATGCTAACTGTGCGAAGAATTGTGCTCTAAAAAGGTGCGTTTTAGCTTGCACTTCCTCTGGTTGTTGCTCTAGTAATACCTGCAGGTACACATCAATGATAGTATCATTGATCAGGCGATCGTGGAATATCCTCGCGTAGTCTTCTGCGAATATGGGAAAACTGGCTGCGCCGACTGAGGCTATCATCAGCGGTGATTCATAGCCGCCGCTGTTGTTCTCGTCCTGTATCCTCCTGACGCTTGGTGCGACGAGATCGGCGTCGCACAATTTCTCGTTGGCAATTAGCGGTGACTGTGGTTGGTCTGTCTCAAGCAGCGTGTTCTGTTGTCGGTGGCTGCCCGGCGTCACCTTACTGCAGTCAGTGGTCGTTGGTAATGGTTCGTGCGGCTGTTCTGCTCGCAATGTGGGTTTGTCAGTAGTTAGCAGCGTTTGTGCAGTTGGTCCCCACTTCTGTATCGGGGGGATACAGACAAACAAATTTCCATTTTTGTTTGTGCTCCAATACTTTTGCCTGCTGCGCCTTTGCTGTTGGACGCGTACCAAGTGATTGTTGTTGCTGATGTTCGTGGCAGCGCTGTTGTTTCGGCTGCGGTGTAATCGGAACCGCCCGCAGTTGGGTTAAGTGTCCAGGAGCTTTGTGCTGAAGTTGCTGTGGTACGTGTTTCCCGTGCGGCTCTACTGAGAGAAGTGCCGCTGTGTGTGACGGCTTTGTTAGCTTTGGTTGTTGCGTTGACGTTGCTTGTCGTAGAACAGTAATAAACTGTTGCGTCGGCTGATGCGCCATCCGTTTATTTTTTGGCATTTTTTTTCCCCTGTCGACCTTTCTACTGGCACTATTTTAAACTCACTGATTCTAATTTGCAAGAAATGTTCTAGTTAATCCCTCTGCTGTTTGTTCCCTTATGCTAACGGGACTTTTTCGTAGTCTGCTTTGATTGCTAAAGGATATCTCCGTGATAAGTGCGAGTAGTAGATCAAATGTGTGGTCGAATTAGTACTTGTCTGTTAGATCGAACTGGTTTGCGTAGTCGTTGTTGTTCTCTTCGTTGTTTGTTGTTTGTTTTTATTTTATTATTATTATTTTTTTTTTCTCCCACCTTTTCTCTTTTTATTTTGTTCTATTTATAGAGAAGCCGAGTTTCTTGTAATGATGCAAAAACTCGGTGACTTGCAAACGATTATCCGTATATGACATTCTGCTTATATTAATTCAATGCTACTCTATTTAAATGTAGTTTACTGGGTTTCTTAAATTAAATGATTAGTATGCCAAAGATTTTGTGATTAGTTCCTTGGTTGTTATATCCATATATATAATTCATGATCTTCATACTTGGTAAATATCCATAGTTGTGTGTCACACAGCATCGTAATAAAATTCTATGCTTATATGCCTAGGTGTCCATGAATGTTTATATACATCATTATGTAATTTACATGTGGTGTAGGTTTTCAGTGGGCATGTTCTGCTTAGTTATTAATGTTTGAATCGTTTGCTATCTATTATTCATATTCTATTCTTCGGGTTCACATTTCGTATTAGTATCTTATATCTTATTAGTACTATGACAAAAATCGTACGCTTATTCTCGGGTGAAAGCATCAAGTCAAGCAACCAAAAATAATGCGTGGAACATCGGAGTTTGGCGAATGGTGCACGGATTAGTGTCATTTTTTTTATCGCGGGAGGTGGTTTGTCTTCTTCTGTTCTGTAGGTTGAAAGAGTTTACTGCTTGTGCTGCCACACTATGTAACGTACAGTGTGACGTTATCTGCGCGGTTCAAGTTTGGCCGACGTTGGCTGTGTAGGTACAAATGCTTTCGAGTTTTCTTCCTGGAATGGTTTCAATTCGCTTATATGGACTGTGCGTAAGGACGTCCCGCCTATTTTCCTTATTCGTACGATGACGGGCGAGACGAAAGACGTCACACAAAACGGCCCCTCGTACTTAGGTGCTAACTTCTGTGCAAAATAGTCCGTGGCTTTCGAAAGTACATGTGTTTTTACAAGAACTTTCTCTCCGATCCTAGGTGCCCACTGACGTCGGCGCAGGTTGTAATAACGTGCTTGTTCCTGTGCCCCCTGTGCTGTCCTCGCTCTTACTATCTCAAATACCTCTTTGAGTTCCTGCTCTTTTTTTCTTGGGTCGCAAGGTGCCTGACCTGTGCCGGGTAACCGTGGCTCTCGCCCTTTTAATAGAAATGCCGGGCTGTACCCTGAGGGTTCTGATTCACTGGAATTAAGTGCCAGCATTACTTCCGCTAGGAGCTCGTCCCAGGTGCGCTGGTGTCCGTCAGCCAGTTGCGCGATAATAGTATTGATTGTTCTGTTTCTCCTTTCGGTCGGGTTTTCCTGTGGTATATAAAGGGCTGTGAATTGTTGCTTCGTTCCGAGTTCATGTAGGAAGTCATGGAATACCCTGCTTTTAAATTGCTTGCCATTGTCTGTGATTAATAGTTTAGGGACTCCAAATCTGGCGAGGATTCTGTCACGAAATCCTGCAATCACGTGTTCGCTAGTAGCACTCCGCAGGGGTATTAGTTCCGTCCACTTTGAAAATTTATCGAAGAATACTAAGATGAACTTATTCCCGCGCCGTGAACGTGGTAGGGGTCCCTCGAAGTCTGCGCAAACCGTCGCCCAGGGTTCTTCGGCGGGATTCGTTATCATTAGACCTGCTTGGCGTCGCTGTTCTACTTTATATTTTTGACATGACTTACAGCATCGAACGTACCGGCTTATTTCCCTTCCCATGCCTGGCCAATAGTAACGTTTCATTATCCGGGCGGTAGTCTTCCGTATTCCAAGGTGGCCTGCACTGGGCTGGTCGTGATTTTCCTGGAGCACTCGAGTACGCAAGTGTGTCGGTACACAGAGCTTCCAAGGCGTGTTGTCGTCGTCTCCAGTCGTCGTTTGGATGTGCCTATATAGTTGTTCTCCCTCGATTATGTAGTCAGGAAACTTATCCGGGCGTTGAGTCACTTCCCGGATTCGACCTGCTAGCCATGGGCATTTTGGTTATGGTTTGGAATATGTAATAATTCGAACTACTGCCTCCACCGGTTGCCGCGACAGGGCGTCCGCTACCACGTTTAGTTTTCCTTTTCGGTACTTTATCTCAAAATTATACTGCTGTAGTTCAAGTGCCCACCTCGCTATTCGGCCGGACGGGCTCTCGATCGAGTTGAGCCATTTAAGGGAAAGGTGATCCGTGATTACTGTGACGCTATACCCTTCTACATAGCAGCGCATCTTATGGAACGGCCAATACCCGTTCTTTAAGTCTAGACTACTGATGTATCTGGCGTTCCGTAGACGGTCTAATATGTGGTGGATTCGGGGAAGCGAGTACGCGTCGGGTGTTGATCGAGCGTTAAGTTGCCTGTAGTCGACGCAAAGCCGCCACATTCCGGTTTTTTTCCTGACCAGCACGACAGGGGCGCTAAAAGCGCTGTGGGAGGGTTCGATACAACCTTTATTCAACAGTTCGTCTACCTCACGGTTGATAATCTCCTGCAGAGCTGGGTTACGTGGTATGTACCGCTGTTTAATAGGGCGGTCGTCGATCATATTGATGCGATGTTTCGTGATGGTTGAAGGGCCTTGAAGATCTTCGAATGCCTTGAGTTCTTCCTGTAGGAATGCCTGGATTCTATCAGTTTGGATTTCCGCTAAAGGTTCCGGCGACCGTTCTACCATGTCTTCCTCTTCCGAGGTCCTCGTACAAGTGGTGGTTTCGGGGATTGCGTCGTGTGTCCCATAACGTAGTTCAACGGTGTGCCCGCCGCAGGAAAAGCGGGTGCCGATTTTCACCAAGAAGTCGATGCCTAACAGGACATCATCTATAGCTTCGGGAAGGATTAGTAAGTCAATATTTGCTAACGCTCTTCCTATTCGAATGTCCATCTTGACGAGGAAGGTTATCACCTTCTGTGAGCCGTCCGCCATACGTATGCTGATTGGAGAATTCAGCTTCTTCTCTCTTTTTCCCGTCTGGTATATAAATCGTTGGTTGGCAAAACTGCGCGTTGCCCCTGTATCAATCATAGCTTCCTGTGTACGCCCATTGATTTCAACGCGGGCCAGGAGGTACCCGTTGTGGAAACGCAATGTCTCTAGTGTTGGTATCGAGTGGTCTGCCCGCGTTCCGCCTGTCCTCGCTGTTGGCGGGGGCCTTCCCCGTTTCCTGAAGTCGGTACTGGTTGCCGGCTGCAGCAGTCTACTGTCCGATTGCCTCGTCTACCGCATGTCCAGCAGAATAACACTGGGGTATTTTGGCAAAATCGTCTCACGTGTCCATCCTGCCCGCATCGACGGCATGCTGTCGAAACGTTTATTGGGCCAATTGGAAGTTGTGTTACCTCCCGATGTCGCTCTTCTTTTGCTCGAGGAGCTACCATGCCTATGTCGTCTTTTCTTCCGTGTATCCCTTCCAAGTCCTCTGCAAGGGATACTAAGCCGTCGAGGTCCGTAAAGTCTCTTCTCTTGATGTATAGCTGGTACTCCTGGCGACAATTTCGGAAAACCCGTTCTAATTTACGCTGTTCGGCGAAACCGGCGTGCCGCATTAAATCACATATCTCCAGGACATAGTCTTTAAATTTTTCCCCATTTCGCTGTACTCGTGCCCGGATTGCGTCCTCTAACTGTTTGAAATAGCGCGCCGAGAGGAAGAACTTTAGAAACGACTGCTTAAAATCGTTCCAGCTGGCCCACTCCCGACGGGAGTTCCATAACCAAGTCAATGCCCTATCTCGTAGTAACTCGGGCATCATAGTTGGGAGGCTGTCTACGTGTAAGTTGTATACCCTAGTTAGTTCTTCCACTCGTTCTATGAATGACAGTGGTTCGCGGCCACCGTCATACTTGATATTCCATTTCCTTATTTTGCCTATTATAGCGGCCTGATCCATGGGCGGCGCGCATGGTTGCGGGGTACTCATAAGGTTAACACTCTGCTGCCCACAGTTTGGGCTTACTGGTGGGACAGGTGATGGCTGCGGTGTTGTTATGACAAGTAGGGGTTGATCCATTCCCCCTGTGTCGACTAATTTTTGTGGGGCCTTTTCGCGTGCCGCCGAATGAAGAGCTTCAAGTTCTTGTAACCGGCGGAGCTCCGACTCTTCTCTGACTGCTTGGATGGAGGTGGCAAATCTTTTCCGAAGTTCCTCAACCGTTCCGGTTGCGTCGACACGGAATTCTTTGGCGTATGTCTGGAGTTCCTCCTTGCGCAGGAAGTATATCCAAGAGGTCTTAAGCATTCCGTACGGCCCTGTCCGCAAATATAATAAAAGTGTGCTCAGGTCCCTGCTCGGGCGCCACTGCGACGTAACTTTCCGGCCTGGATATGTCTCAGACGCGTCCGGGGTTCGCACAGTTATTTGTTTTGAACTGAGCACACACTTTTATTTGGTTTTCTTGATCTTTATTATATACTAACCGCAGTAGATATGCTTTACTGGCATATTTCTGAGTTTAGTTTAATGAAAATAGGAGGGATTGAAAGGTAGTATTAGTATTATGATGATCTTAGCGTTGGCCGTGGAGTGAAAACCCACTTCGGCAGATGATCCTAGCGTTGGCCGTGGAGTGAAAACCCACTTCGGCAGATGATCCTAGCGTTGGCCGTGGAGTGAAAACCCTCTTCGGCAGCTGATCCTAGCGTTGGCCGTGGAGTGAAAACCCACTTCGGCAGATGATCCTAGCGTTGGCCGTGGAGTGAAAACCCACTTCGGCAGATGATCCTAGCGTTGGCCGTGGAGTGAAAACCCTCTTCGGCAGATGATCCTAGCGTTGGCCGTGGAGTGAAAACCCACTTTGGCAGATGATCCTAGCGTTGGCCGTGGAGTGAAAACCCACTTCGGCAGATGATCCTAGCGTTGGCCGTGGAGTGAAAACCCACTTCGGCAGATGATCCTAGCGTTGGCCGTGGAGTGAAAACCCACTTCGGCAGATGATCCTAGCGTTGGCTGTGGAGTGAAAACCCACTTCTGCAGCTGATCCTAGCGTTGGCCGTGGAGTGAAAACCCACTTCGGCAGATGATCCTAGCGTTGGCCGTGGAGTGAAAACCCTCTTCGGCAGATGATCCTGTTCGACGTTCTCTGTGTCGTCGACGTTCTCTGCTCTGTCGACGTCGTACGTGCTGTTGACGTCTCCCTCTCTGCTGTCGTCCTCTGCTCTGCCAGCGTCTTACGTTCTGTAGGCGCCCTCTGCTCTGCCGACGTCGTACGTGCTGTTGACGTCCCCCTCTCTGCTGTCGTCCTCTGCTCTGCCAGCGTCTTACGTTCTGTCGGCGCCCTCTGCTCTGCCGACGTCGTACGTTCTGTTGACGTTCTCCTCTCTGCTGTCGTCCTCTGCTCTGCCGACGTCGTACGTTCCGTTGACGTCCTCCTCTCTGCTGTCGTCCTCTGCTCTGCCGGCGTTCTCTGCTCTGCCGACGTTGACTTCGCTGTTCGTGCTGTGCTGCTTGCGTTGTCCTTGCTGCCTTGGAGCTTGTTGCTTGTGTGGTGATCGCTTCGGAGGTCCGGACGAGACTGACTCTTTCCTCGCAAGTGGCCTCCTTTTATACCCCTTTTGGGGTAATTCTTCACATGGCGGCTGGTTGTGTTTCCGTGTGTTGGAAAGAACTCGTTTTTCGGTTGTTGTCGTTTCTTCTATGTGAGTCGTTCGTCGTTTCTGTCTGGTACAGTACCTAGATTTGGAGTTAAACGCCTGTATATATTTATTTTGTATATTTCTTTGAGCATATGTACACCAAAATTTATCATATAAATTATGTCGTTACAGTGTTTAAAATTCTTAATTGATTATATAATGCCTTATCTCATTTTCCTTTTTGAGTTATTTTTTAAAAACAAACAATATTAAAGTACAATTTTGGTACCATACATTTTTGGCAATTTCGTACTATAAAAATTTCATGAAATTCCTTATCTTTTCACCTCAAAGATGAAGAAGTAGCATTTCATAATTTTATTTATAATATAATAACATAAAAACATGAATTATTAATGCTCTCATGTAATTTAACTATTGAACAATATTATCAAATACATATTGACACATATAAATACAGCAGAATTCGTTTTTGAAGAGTGCGGTAACATAAACGAATGTCTGCTTTATGGCAGCAGCAACATCAGCATAGTTCAAAAAGCCAATCAGATGTGAATTCGCGTGGTGAATAACACGTACAGTGTACGTGAAGAAATCGAAAAAACGAAGTCACAAATCTTCGGAAACCCGAGAGAGTCAGCCATCTCGTTATCTCTGCGGTAGGCGAAGCCGGAAGCCATGCTGGCAACTCCTCCAGAAACTCTCGTCCGGGCGTCTTTGGGACTGCGGCTTCTGATCCAGTCTGTTGTCGTTTCCTCCTTCTGGAATCCGGCGGTGAGGGGTGAACAACGGCCGTGGGTCTCTTGGTTGGCGTGTGCGGCGTTACTGGGCGTGGCTGTTCGATGTTCTTTGCTCTGACGGGAGCCATCTCTCTCTTAGCGTCGTTGTCGCTGTCTTCGCTGCTGCTGCTGTTGCTGCTGCTGCTGGTGTTGCTGTTGCTGCTGTGCTTTCGTTGTTGTCAGGGTATGCGGTGACTTCCTGCTCTTTGATCCTTCTCGCCGATATCTCCTGTATTGGCGGCATGGCTGTCGGCACCATCTTTTCCTGTGGCAGGTAAAGTTTAGTCAGCTTCTGCCGATCATCCTTTGGCAACAGCAACTGAACTGCCCAGGCCAGGTTGCGACGTTTGTCTTCAGCATCGTTTGGAGGAAACCATCGGCTGAAATCCCTTCTGTGGTAGGGTAGTGGCGGCCTTCGTAGGAAACAGCTGGCGAAGTGGAGCAGGAATGCGCCACAGTCCGTCGAGTTCCGCTGTTGGGGAACTTGTACTTTAAATGCTGGCAGCGTCTCTGCCGTAACGGCCGTATGCAACACGTCCGTCAAATATGCGCGCAGTAGTTGCGGGACGTGTGCCTTATCGTGTTGCTGCAGAGAGTCGAATACGAGGATGTCCTTCGCCCCTTCGGTGTGTTGTATCGACGATGGCCAGAAACCAGTGGCAAATCTTCATTGATTGGTACCACTATCAACGCCTTTGACGCTACGTCGACGACGCGCGTCCATGCTCGCATTCGCTTGCGCCCGTTTTCTGAGTTGTAGCAGTTCTTCAACTACGAGAAGAAGTGTGTGCTGAATATATGTGTTTTCCTGCACAGCTCAGTCGATCTGCGAATCGCGGTAAATTCGCAATCCTTGGTGTGTGAGGAGGGGTCGGCGACGCTCCCCTTCCTCGTCACTCGACAGCACGATCACGCTGTACGCTGGTGTTGTCACTGACGGCGGCGGCGGCGGCGGCGGCGACGGTGACGGTGACGGTGACGTCGACTTCGACTTTGGCTTCGAACGAGGCGCTGAGAAAGACATGTCGAATTTTTGATTTGCGTTGTTTCACTTACTTGTGCGGACGACCGTTTCGGCTGATGATCCTTTATGATTAAATGCTCTGCGGTCACTCGGAGTCTTCTAATGTCTTCGTGTATCAAGCTTCAAGGCGTCATAACGGTTCCTGACTGCTGTCTCATAGCTTCCCTTGCTAAACGTCGTCGCAACCCAACACACACATGTCTTATCTCCTTACCTTTCCTCCTCGCAAACATTTGTGCAGCGGAGATGAGTACGAAACGAAGTCAACGGAAACGGCGTTTTGTTCAGTCTTTCAATGTGGAAACGGCGTTTCCTTTTCCTCTTCTTGCTTAAAACTTGCTACCGTTTCCTCTGGTTTCCAAATTACTTATTTTACGTTTGTGATGCAGTTTCCCGTTATGTTGTGTGTGCGAAAACCCCTTTTCCTCGCGTTGTAGGTTCGCGGTTTGCGTTGTTATTTATTTGGCTGGCTTGCTGAGTGTTGTTTTATGGTTTTATTGCCTTTATGCGTGAGGTCAGCGGCGGGCTGCGAGGCAGCGTTGCGTTGTGTGTAGCGCTTTGCGCCGCTCGATGACTTTCGTTGTACTCTGTGATTTCCGCTGTTTTGTTTCCTGCGCTGAGTGGTATTGACATGTGTGTGCGTTCAATTCTGTGAAGAAATTTTTCTTCGCGATATTTTTTTTTTTTTTGGTTCGTTGATTAACAGGAATTTGTTGTTTCTTCCTCCGCTTCAGTTTTCGTAGTTTTTTTTTTCCTTTCGATTGCTTTTATTTGTTTTAAGGTATGCATTAACACTGTTTCGTTTGTGTGGTTAAATTCTCGTGGTCGCGTACGGAAAGGGGGGAAGATTCCGTTCTATCCTTTGGTCGAGTTGTGGCATTGATTTGACGTAGTTTCCGATTAGGTCTCTTCCGGCTCGTGTTGTTTCATAATTTTTTCTCTTCTAAAGCGTTGTGTATTACCCCTGTAGGAAATCGGCGTCTTCTGCAGGCGGCGGCGATTCCTCTGAATATATTACGGGGCGCTGAAATCTGTTGCTTGGTTCTGCTGATTGGTTTGCTCTCGTTAGTCGATAATCGCTGAGGTATCTAAGTTGTCTGCATTTTCTCGGAATTGATTTGCAATTGTACTGGGCCATTATAACTAATAAAATCGTAGCTTGATTAACGGCGCTGATATAATATCTGAAAGAAACGAGTAATCTAGAAATTTGGGATGACCACATAAATAAATGTTTGTTATGCCATTCATGACAATCGTTGTTGTTATTCCCGCAAGCATGTATTTTCTTTGAGTGTTTGTAATAACTGCTGTGGCGTCGGTTTGCGCCGCCCACTTGTATCGACGGTGACATACGGTTTTAACTCGCTAACGTGAACAGTGTGCATTTTGGCATGTTTTAAATCTTTTATCCTTGCAATGACCGGTCAGCTGTTGCTTGTGCCTGTCTGCCTCGCACACTTTCGAAGACGTCTCTTAGTTGTTTTGCTCTCGTGTTGGCGCTCTGAGTCGCAACGGCGATTCATAACTCGTGCTGTTGTTTTTCAGATTCCTAGGTGACCTGCAGTCGGGGTGTCGTGATTCTCGTGAAGAACGCGTGCGCGCAGGTATGCAGGAACGCAGAGTTTCCACGGTGCGTTGTCATCGTTGCCAAGTTGACTTTGGATGTGTCGTCTTGTAGTCGTCTTTCGGTCCATGAGCATGTTGGTTGAGTCATGCTGTCTCCTGCGGCGTTGGCGATGGCGTTCGATGGTTGACGGGAAAGGGCATCAGCGTTAACGTTCAGTTTCCCTTTTCGATACTTGATGTCAAAGCTAAACTGCTATAATTCCAACGCCCAGCGAGCAATGCGTCCTGACGGTCTCTCTCAGTTCGTCTTTTCGCAGTGTGTATATCCATGAACGCTTCGACATTTTTCCCACATCCTTGTTGAATTCGTTGTTCGCAAGTTATTAAATATTCGGTGTATCAGGTCCCTGTTCGAGCGCCACTGTAACGATGCTTTTACTCTCTCGCCTGGATATCACTCAGTCCAGTCCAAGGTCTCGTCCAGTTATTTATTGATTTGAACGCAATACACCGATTTCGATACTAACAACTTTATTTAATAAATCTTGACAGTAGTTACAATAGTTTGAAATATGCTTAGTGATACGTTTTGGCTAAGATAAGTTTATATTTAACAAGTTTACAATCGTTAGGCTGAAACAGAGTTTATGATTAAGAGCCTGAAACAGAATTATGATTAAGAGCCTGAAACAGAGTTTATGATCATTAGGCTGAAACAGAGTTTATGATCATTAGGCTGAAACAGAGTTTATGATTAAGAGCCTGAAACAGAGTTTATGATCATTAGGCTGAAACAGAGGTTGTGATTAAGAGCATGTCGATTATTTGGTTATCTTATATATCTGTGCTGAAAAGAGACTTTGATTAGTGTGTGTCCACTGTCACGGAGTATAAACCCAACAGGCCGACAGGTCTTTGTAACTATGTAGTTATAGTACGCTTGAAAGAAACGACGTTTCTTATGTTTCTTACCCGATTCATACCTCCACGATGCTGTAGCTGATGTTGTAGATTTATGACGCGGCGGCGTAGATGCGGCGGCGTAGATGTGTCGTCGAGTGAGACGTCGACTGAGACCTTGACTGCGGCGTCGGCTGAGACGATGACTGCGACGTCGACTGTGGCGTCGACTGAGACGTTGACTGCGACGTCGACTGTGGTGTCGACTGAGACGTCGACTGAGACGTTGACTGCGACGTCGGCTGAGGTCCTTGCGATATTGACTACCAGTCCTTGCGATGCCGACTTGAGGTCCTTGCGATGCTGACTGTGAGTCCTTGCGATGCCGACTTGAGGTCCTTGCGATGCTGACTGCGAGTCCTTGCGATGCCGACTTGAGGTCCTTGCGATGCCGACTTGAGGTTCTTGCGATGCTGACTGTGAGTCCTTGCGATGTCGACTTGAGGTCCTTGTGATGCTGACTGTCCACGGGTGTGGTTTCGAAAGAGGGCCATGAATGCAAGGTTGTCACAGATCACTCATGCTTGAAATGGTTGATGAGTCAGGGGGATCTCTCTGGGCGATCAGCTCGATGGTCACTCAATTGAATATCGGAAGTTGTGGCGGATTCTGAATCCAATTATTTTAAATTTGAAAGGCATAAAAGATTTGGTAGGACATGAACAGGAACGAATTACTATAACAGACTTCATAGATGCGTCGGAATTTAAGATTTTGCAAAATAATGATTTAATTGTGGTCTACATTAAATATACACTACTAATAAACACGTGTAAATTATATAAAGCGAGAGCTATAAGCAAAAACCATGGTAAACTTGTAATAGAGAAAGAAATTGTTAAATGTGAAAGTATTTATAAGACTGTAAAAAAATGCAAAATAGAACTATGTAGTACATTTTGTGAAATTAAGCCAAAGGAAAGTTGCCTTTCTAATTTATTAAACAATAAAGATAAGTGAAAAAAAATAACAGAAAAAACAAACCGATGGAAATTATTACAGACGGTGCCATACTTATATCTCGCAACCACGTAGTCAATAAGAAATTAATTTTGACAGGAATCTATTTAATCTGTTTTGAAAATGTAACGGTTATAGATAATAAATATTTTTTTAATCCTACAAGGTTAATCTGGAATTATGTAAAAAATAAAGAAATAGATTTATTTGAGATTTATTAGATTTATTATAAGTGAATATATTGAAACGGAAAACAAAAGTTTAAAATTTGAACCTGAAAACCTGAAAATTTCAGTCCTCAATTGCATTCGTGATGATATTAACACAAGCTCTGTTGGGAATAGTTTGTTTGACGACGCTTTACACTGTAATGAAAATGCATTTTCATTACAATCACTGCAAAACCAAACTAATACCGATATTGGGTGCCTAACAAATGAGATGATGAGTAAAATATGGTGAAGAGGTGATGATGCTCAAATAATGAAGTTATACCGCCGCCTTGATGAAACCACTAGAAAAGTTCGATCTAAAAATATATGGTGCAACAAATGTATTTGTATTGAACCACATCGTTAGAAACTTAAGCATTTACAATTGAGTAGAAAACTCTTACGGATATCCATAGTTAAACACTGTAATTCTGTTTGCAGTCAAAGCTGCGTTCTTATTTGTAGGATGTGGAAAAAATATTATGTATGAGAATAACCGCACGGTGACATTGGAACCATAAACCATTTCCTGCTTTGTGATACGTGCTCGGTCACCGAATGTCCATATTGTCAGATACCTCTGATCGCAACGTACACTTGAACAAAAGCGAGTGTCACCTACTGGCGGACTTTGCTAGAAAGTATATGTTAAAGACAATGTACTAAATAGCAAATTTATGACGTAGCTTCAAGAAGGAACTACCAAATTATGAGCAAAACAAAAACAAAAAGAATTAAATAGACTTATTGACATGGCAATATTTTATTTAATATTAAATATTATAATTTGTTTTTAATTGCAATTCTTAATTTCTATTTCAAGCTTTCTATTGAAACGTACATACAATTAAATAAAATATTGAAGCACCGAATTGTAATATTTCATAAATGTTTTTTTATGATCTTATTCAAGGCATTCATTTATTTATTTTAGCATACGTCTTATAAAGGATAACTTATAGCAGATTACAGTAAAGGTTCCTACGATCGATTTATATCCATGTATAACATGGTGCATTGTTCAGCAATAACATCATCTTCGTCAAGCACAGTAATGAGAAATAAATCATTCTACAAAATGAAAAAAAAAATTTAATTCATTGCACTTTTGTTTAAATTATGTTATTGTGATGATTTACATTTTTTGCCTGCCACAATTACTCCACTAGTCTTAAGAATCTCTGCATTTCCGAGCTGCTGGTGAAGAATATCACTGAATCATCTGAACATTCACGCACCTCTTGACACGAAAACTCCAGAATACTTCTGCAATTTCGAGTGCTTTGTGGTTGTGTTGATTAACAATGCATTTAGTGATGTGGAATTATTAAATGTGGCTGTAGAGCGTAAAAATTGCAACAGTTTTGTAGGCGTAGAATTAACAGATGACGAGGAGTATTGTCCCATCTTTGATTGGAGTGCTCAATGAGGAACTTAACTACAAAAAAAGATTTTATTACATAAAATTTATTACAGATTTCACCAAGCATATGTTCAACTAACCAGGTTCGAATTGTCTTCTGACAGTTTTAATTGAGACTGATCTTTAATATCATGGAAATAGTAGCATCCACTTTTCCACTTTATTAATTACCCTTAAAGGTGCAGAAAAATCTTCACCTAAAGTCTAAAGTTTTGTGCTTCTCTTGCATTTCAAAAAGCTGAAAGAAAACAATTGAAATTAAATTATGGATTTTAGAAGTTATATAAAGCAGTCATCGAAACAATCCTTTAACTTACTACTCCATTAATATTATTATTTTTATTATAAATCACTAGGTTCAGAAGAAAAGAATCAAAAATCAAAGAATCAAGAATTGTATTGAAAAATTTAGTTTTCACCATATATAAACAAAGGTGGTGAAGTTAGTCAAATGTTATTGAGTGGGTTTCGAAAAGAGCGTGAAAGCCCCCATGATCTGAATTCTATATTAACAATATGTATGTATTGAAAAATAAAACTATATTTAAATTTCCACATTATCACTCTTTATATTTTAAATAAATAGGGTAACAATTTCGCGTTTGCGACAGAATATTTAGACGGACGAGTAAATTAAGTCAATATAATTGAATTAAATTTGACAATGCTATGTAAAATTGTGAAAGTAACCATTTATTCTCATTATTTGGGAGTTCAAGTTGTATTATGTACGTGTTTTAAGCATAAAAAAATATAATTTATTATTTATTTTATTTGACGTTTCTGCAACCAGCCCACGTTAAATTAATATTATAAGCGTTCATGGGAAAAATTTCACCACAGAGAAGTATAAATTTTTTGCAGCGAAGTACAAGTTTTTTGCAGCGAATTAAGAAAAGTAGAAATTTTTTGCAGCGAATTGCAAGTTTTATTTCATAGTGTAGGTGCAATTCCAGCAAAAATGGATTGGGATGAACGGCGAATTTAGGAGTGTTTCATCTCTTTATCTCTGACTCAGCGGAGGAATGGCAACTACTTGCTTTGTATGCAAGCGTTTGCTTTTTTGCCTACGTTCGATTTTAGGAAAAAAAACAGCGATAATTTCGTTCTGGAAAGATCAAGAATACAACTTTACTGCGAACTGCTGGAAACAAAAAAATAATGTGGAAAGTGTTGTTGTAAAATTGGAAATATTCCTTTTCACGTTGCCTAATGTAAACTTTTCGTTTCCTCACTCTCTGTTCGTTCGGCAACGAAAATTAGCAGCTGTTTCACGAAAAGCACAAAGCATAGCGTAGGACAACGTTGTCGTTGAAAGATAGAGAATGACACTATTAAGCGTATAAAACTTTAGGTTAAGATTTGATGTCAAACGAAGCAGTCGAGCTTTAATAAAAATATATTTTTTAACTCAAGTTAAAGAAGGAAATTTAATTTGCATGAATATTTGCATAAAATATTAATATCCTCTAAAAGAAATGATGAATTCTTTCACGCCTCAAAAGGGAACTGTCAAGTTATTCATACTTTGCCATTTTATCCATCATAGATGTATATACTTGCACAATAAACAATACTTTTTTTAAACGCGAAAACATCTGATTTTAATATTCACAAATTTTATTTATTTAGAAAGTCAAAGTCCAATTCGCTTCAAAACACTGAATTCGTCTTTTTATAACCAACTTTCGAGCCTGAACGGTGGAATTAGCGAAAGGAAGTTGCGACCTACATTCGAATTAAAATTGAAGACTGAACGTACTATAAGAGTACACTACTTATAGTAAAATTTTTGAGCTGGCTTCATTCAGCCACGTTCCATTCTGAACGCTTCTTTCAGGTTCAGGTGTATCAGCAGAAAGATATGACACTACCAAATGGCGGTGGTTCGGCTGCGAGACTACACCTTTTCCACTTTTAAATCAGAAAGCGTCACTTTAAAATCAGAAAGCGTCACTTGTAATTCAGAAATGTCATTTGTCAATCATAAAGCGTCACTTGTAAATCAGAAATGTCATTTGTAAATCAGAAAGCGTCACTTGTAAATCAGAAAGCGTCACTTGTAATTTAGAAAGCATAATTTTAAACTCCGAAGTGCCATTTATAAATCATAAAGTGTCACTTGTAATTCAGAAAGCGTCACGTTAAATTTAGAAATGTCATTTGTAAATCAGAAAGTGTCACTTGTACATCAGAAAGCGTCACTTGTAAATCAGAAAGCATAATTTTAAACTCAGAAGTGCCATTTGTAAATCAGAAAGTGTCACTTGTACTTCAGAAAGCGTCACGTTAAATTTAGAAATGTAATTTGTAAATGAGAAAGTGTCACTTGTACATCAGAAAGCGTCACTTGTAAATCAGAAAGCGTCACTTGTAAATCAGAAAGCGTCACTTGTAATTCAGAAAGTATAATTTTAAACTCAGAAGTGCCATTTGTAAATCAGAAAGTGTCACTTGTAATTCAGAAAGCGTCACGTTAAATTTAGAAATGTCATTTGTAAATCAGAAAGTGCCACTTGTACATTCAGAAATTTCTGTCTGACCGTCTGATTTACCAGTGACGCATATTGATTTAAAATTCTGATTCACTGATTCCTGTCGCCAGACGAACTTGGTATTTCGAAAGTGAAAGAAGTGCCTTCGACTTGCTCAGTTCAACCTATGCCATAGCAGTCGGGTAATGTAGCAATTTTATCTGTTTCCCCAGGTACGATTTGCGTCACCTATGACTATGATGGTTCTTTTTAGATGCCGCGGATCGTTTAAAATGAGTCCATGGATATATTGTTGATGACTCAACTTCACAATTGGTTTTTAAGCATTACAGTTTCATTTTATATGAAAAAATAATTGCATATAACTATGCTAGACCGTACCTCTGGTGTACGTCAGACCCTGACGACGCAGTTTCCTTGGACAAAATCGACACTGTATTCTATTGAACAAGTATTCTATAGTCTTTGCCTGTGCTGTGTTTTTCGTTCGTACTTAAATGGGGCTGTAACCATTGCTGCAAATTTTTGGCCGGCAACAAAAGTTAAATGCGGCCTCAAAGTAAGAGGTTAAAAGTTTTTGTAAAGAATAATTTATTAATATAACATATATTCTTCTTATTATGGGCATATTCAAAATTCTTCACCGATGTGATTGAAGTAAATTATGTTTTTCTCATAATGAAACCATATAACAACAATTCAACTAAGCTATGTGGTTGTTTTGTGGTTTTCAAAAGCGAAAAAGTAAGTCATGACAGGAAAAATATATCAATCAGTTATTCTGACATGCTATATTTCTCCCGGTGATTACTTCTTATATATGTATTATAAATTTTTTAAAAAATGGAGATATGAGTGATATATCTATATTTTACTGGTACCTATGGATATACATACGTATTTGGCTGACCTTCAGCGGACGTCAGCTGCTATGTGGACTCCATCTGAAAAGAAAAAAATAAAACCAAAACAAAGGTCTGCAATATTCACGTTACATATCCTTTCATACTTAGAATATATTTCTTACTTTCCCTCCCACCAATTTTCTTTGTTGGGCGTGGCTTCCATTCAGGAGTTATGAACGTTTGAAAATCAACTTTTAAACTGCCATATCTACAAAAGTAATAAATGTAAAGATGGGTCTGTTGTATATCATATACATTGTATGTATACCATTAATACAAAAACAAAAGAACATTATTAAAAAAAGGAAGTCCCTCATTATAGATGTTGCTGTTTTCTTATATTCACCAAAAAATATTAAAAATTTTACAAGAAAAATTTCAAATAAAAAAAAAAAAACCGATTTCAGCAAACGTGCGTAAAACAGCAAGAAGAAAACTTTTTGGTAATATTATGAGAAACATGGTATTCAAGACATGGACGGAGTAATTTTTCTTGCTGTTGCTGCTCCAGTAGCTACCCAGAAAAATAAACAACGCCCCGCCCCTTTTAGGAGATATGACCTTTAAAAGTTTGGAGCTTTTATGGGCTATATATCATAATCCCAGCACATATCGTGACGATATATACCTTTTGAAATGTAATTTGAATAACTAAAATGTATTTTTAGAGAAATTTTTCCGTAAAACTTTTAGTTTTCTTGCAAACCCTTATTAACCGCATTTTTCGTTTAAATACTACAGTTTTACTGTCTTTTTTATAGAAGACAGGAGCGAATATGTTGCGTATGCGGTGTTAAGCTGCAAGACAAGGATTATAATCAATCCTCTCGGCATCCCAGATTTTAGCATTTAGACAAATGCAAAAAGTAGTGTTATTAAAATTTTAATGTCGATTTGGCCTATATCATAAGAAATAGTAGTAAAAACTATAAATACATTTTACGGGAAAATTAAAATTTTTTCTTGTATATGTCGAACTATAAATTGTATATATTAAAATTACCTTTTGAAAGTGGTATATGCCGTCGCGTTATGTGCGACGATTATGGAGATTCAGTCCAAAAAATCTCCAAATTTTGAAAGCTCAGATCTCCTTGTTGAAAATCTGGCAACACGAATACTTTATTAATAAGTACACACTATATACATTAAAACATTCTTCTCTTCCCTGCAAGACCTCAATAACCGAGTCGCGCACACAATGATAAATTTTTCGTGGTTCACGAACGATCTCTCATGACATTTTCAGAAGCTTTTCCAAGTGCGAAAGGGATATCGACCGTACTGTGACAAACCAAATACTAAACTCTTTTTAGCTCTTTCTTTCTTATTTTGCTATTCTCACTTGACAGCTTGCGATCAGTGCTGTCGCAAATTGTGAATTCACTTCATTCAATTCATTCTTAAGCATTTCCTCGTGAGTTCATAAAATTGAATTTAATACTTAAAGACAATAAAACAATGAAATGGAAAACCTTTTTACCTTATATTTCTGAGGAAAAAAACTTTATTTTACTGGTTTTTTCACCGGTAGCAATACCCGAAGTTGTGGTTATCACTCTCGGTTACTTTACTGGTTATTTTACCGGTAGCAATAACCGAAGTTTTAGTTATTACTCTCAGTTATTTCACTGGTTATTTTACCGGTAGCAATAACCGAGAGCTGCGACTTGCGAAAGAGAACACTATACATTTTCGCTTATGAAGTTGGACGTACGAGAGAAAGGAACAGGGCATCACATGTATACAAAAGTTTCGGTTAGTATCGTCGAAAGGCCCTTAAGAAACTAATAGAAACTTTAACCGAAACTTCGGTCAATGCTACCGGTGAAATAACCGGTTAATTAACCGGTAGCTTTCTTGCAGGGTTGTTATACACGTTATTAACGCAGTTCAAAATATATACTCAAGGAAAGCAGACGTTTTTTATTTTTTTGCTCACAAAGGTTATGGGGCCAGGTACAGTCGCGATTAAAACAATTGAATATTAAGTATATATTAAAATGGCTATAATGTATAGTATCGAGAAACTCGATGATAACAATTACGACTCATGGGTTATTCAAATTGCCGGCGTTTTAGTGCATCAAGAATTATGGAATGTGGTGAATGGAAAGTCTATTAAAACTGAGGGCATGAGTGAGGAGCTTTTACAAAGCTGGACGACAAAAGACGAGAAAGCTCTGGCTACGATAGTGTTGTGTGTGAAGCCAAGCCAATTGTTGCATATAAAAAATTGTGTATCATCCGCTGTTGCCTGGAAGCGATTGCAAGAAATTTATCACCCTACAGGGCCAGCTAGGCAGGTGTCTTTATACAAAAAATTGTTCAGTTTAAAAATGACTGAACTTAAGGAAGTAGCGCAATATCTTAACAAATTTTCCGAGATTGTGGAGAAATTGGCAGAGTCTAAAGTCGAAATGTCTCAAAAAATAATTGGTCATAATTCTTTTGTCAAGCCTTCCTCATGATTATGACAATTTCGTAGTGGCCGTAGAAGCAAGAGACGCGTTGCCAACTCTAAGCGCATTGAAAGCCCGGATTTTAGAGGAAGGTGAACGCAGAGCACAGAAAAATAGCGATGGTTTGGGAACAAGCACAAAGGGCTTAGAACAACACGCATTTGTGGCACAGACACAGCATAAATCGAAGATCGAGAATCACAACAACAAAAGCGGTAAGCGAAGCGGAAAACATAACCTAAAATGTTTTAGGTGTGGTAAAATTGGATATTTTGCAAATAATTGCAACGAAAGATTTAGAAACGAACACAAAACAACGCAAAATGTTCAGCAACAATAGTTTTCATATACAACCTTGGCAGAAACAGATCAACAGTTATTCGATCATTCGATGTGGTGTCTCGATAGCGGAGCAACAGCACATATGTGTAACAAACTACACTTATTTACTTCAATTTCTGAGCATAGAGAGAAAGAGTGATGCTAACGGGTAATAGTTTCATTGTCTCAGAAGGCATAGGACAAGTAAATCTTGGAACAATGGGAAATGAAATCACTCTCAAAAATGTTTTGTACATTCCATCACTGCAGGGAAATTTTATGTCAATGAGCAGAGCAGTCAAAAGTGGCATGGAAGTAATATTTAATAAAATTAGTGCTCGTATAAAAGACACTTGTGGAGAATTGGTATTGGAAGCGCAGAAAGTGAATAAATTATTTCTGTTTTACAATTCCATTAACTCATGTGTTTCTTCTAGTAACGATGCAATGAAATGGCATCTGCAATTTGGTCACCTAAATTTTGACAGCTTAAAAGAACTTCTGAAAAAACAAATGGTGCGCGGCATAGAAACGATAAGCGTACCAAACAATGTTAAATGCATAAATTGCATGAAATGTAAAATACATTCGTTACCATTTCCACGTGCAGTGAAGAATCCAAAAGTGTGTTGGAATTAATTCATACGGACGTTTGCGGATCTTTTCCTACTTTCGAGGGACTCGATACTTTCTTTTATTCATCGACGATTTTTCGCGAAAAATATTTGTTTATTTCTTAAAGTCAAATAGCGAAGTTCTGGACAAATTTGTGGCATTCAAAAACATGGTCGAACGAGCTACCAATAAGTCCATAAAAGCGTTAAGAAGCGATAATGGCCGCGAATACGTAAATGCTGTTTTTGACAAATTTTTACAAACGCATGGTATCCAGAGACAACTAACAGTACCGTACACGCCTCAACCAAATGGTGTTGCCGAAAGGGCAAACCGAACCATTGTCGAGATGGCTAGATGTATGCTGTTGCAGTCCAATCTTGGTAAGTTTTTGTGGGCAGAAGGAGTAGCAAGTGCTGTTTATATACGGAATAGATCACCCAACAAAGCACTTAAGAGCAAAAGTCCGTACGAAGCATGGTCGGGCTACAAGCCTGTAGTACGTCACTTCAGAATATTTGGTTCGGTTGTAGTTGTCTTAGACAAGACCGCGAAAGGAAAATTTCAGCCAAAAGGCAAGGAAATGAGGATGGTGGGTTACTCCTTAACCTCTAAAGCTTATCCTCTGTATGATCCAGTAGCGCGAAAAATAGTTGAAGGCCGAGATGTGTTATTCAACCAAGACTGCGGTCAATCAGCAGTGCGCATAGACTCCGAAAACCAAGATGATCGCGCTAAGCTGCAGAATTCTAATATTTTTGATATTGTTAATATACTTCCAGAGAAAATAGAGCAACCATGTGAAACCACTAATAACTTTAATGATGGCGCAGCTGACAATGACAACGTATTATCAGATCAGTTTGAATCTGCGGAATCAGTGGACGACGGTGAGGAAGAAAATATAATTTCACGTGAAGAACAAGGTGAAATAATTTTCGGGAGAGGCAGGCCAAAAATTATTCGTGATGGAAAAGTTGGTCGTCCCAGAAAACAAAAGAATATGATCAATATAGTTCAAAGGGCAGCAGATATTACAATTCAAAATTCAGTTACAGAGGCATTAAATGGTGCGTGTTGCAGACAATGGAAGGACGCTATGAAAGACGAATTTAAGTCTTTGATTGCTAACAACACATGGAAATTAGTTAATTTGCCAAAAGGTGAGCGGCCGATTGGATGCAAATGGGTATTTAATGTTAAGAAGAACAAGAATGGAAACGTTGAGCGATTCAAAGCTAGATTGGTAGCGAAGGGATGCAGTCAACGATACGGAGTTAATTATACTGAAACCTTTTCTCCGGTGGTGAGATATGCCACAATACGAATGATAATCGCCTTAGCTGTTGAGCACAAGCTTCACTTGCACCAAATAGACGTTTCAACTGCTTATTTAAACAGCGACCTGCATGATGATGTCTTCATGGAGCAGCCGGAAGAGTTCGTTGACAGTACGCACGGAGACAAAGTCTTAAAACTTAACAAGTCCATATACGGTTTAAAACAGAGTGGTAGGGAGTGGAATCAACAGCTAGATGAGGTTCTGAAGTTGATCGGCTTTTCGTCATGTCAATGCGAACCCTGTGTGTACACGAGACATAAAAACGGCAAGTATAACATTATTGCAGTATATGTAGACGACATACTTTTAGCTAGCACTGATGAATCTGAACTTTTTGAGATAAAAAGTAAGATCGCTGATTATTTTAATATAACATATATAAGGACCTATATATATATATAAGGACCTATAATATATATATATATATAAGGACCTATACAACATTTTTTTGGCATAGAAGTGGAACGTAAGGGAAAAACTGAACCAATTGCCATCGGTCAACAACAATTTGTTTACGAACTTTTGGAACGCTTTCAAATGCAAAATTTCCGTCCTGTTTCTACGCCATTAGATAACGGATTTCAAATCAAATGTTCAAACACTGACTGTAAACCAGTAAACGCAACTACATATCAATCGATGATTGGTTCTCTAATGTATCTCGCAGTCAGTACGCGCCCAGATATAATGCATTCCGTCTGCAAATTGGCACAACGTAACTCAGACCCACATATTGAACATCAAAAAGCAGCCAAACATATTCTACGTTATTTGAGTAAAACCGCAAATTTGAAGCTACACTATTATAGAACTGGACAACCACTTCAGGGATTTGCAGACGTTGATTGGGGTGGAGATCCAACGGATCGAAAGTCATTTTCTGGCTTCGCGTTTATTCTTAGTGGCAGCGTATTTAGCTGACAATCGAAAAAGCAGAGTTGTGTTACCTTGCTTTCTGAAGCAACGAAGGAACCTCTATATCTACGGAAACTCTTTCAGGAGATTGGTTTTGAGAAGGCCTGTGACGATTAGCGGCGACAACATAAGTGCACAACAGCTTGTAAAGAATTCAATCTATCATGCGCGCAGCAAGCACATCGACATTAGATATCACCATATCCGGGAGGCTTACGAGAAAAGTGTGATTTCCCTAAAATATGTGGATACCAACAATATGTTAGCCGACATATTAACTAAAAATTTATCAAAGGAAAAACACCTAAAATTTTTGAATATGTTAGGGCTGGCGTAACTTCTTAACATTAATTGATTTCCATTTTGTAATGAATTTTCTATTTTGTATTAATAAAGCATTCGTTTTGAGGGGCCATGTTGAAAATCTGGCAACACGAATACTTTATTAATAAGTACACACTATATATATTAATACATTCTAATACAATCCTAAATGATTGGGGTTTGTTTTTCAGGGTAAGAAGCTATAAAAGCAACACAAAGTAGTCTACAAAAAGTAACTATCTATTAATCATAGTTTTTAATATTAATTGACAAAATAATATACAATAAAGAAAACGTTTTCGTTTGAGTTTACTGCATGTTTTGTGTTGTGTTTTTCGTATTTTTCCAAACGGAATATACTCACACTCAACCAAAACTCGAAATCGAAGCAAATGTCAAATTTGTTGGTAATTTACATGCTTTGCAGAATAAGAAATCGAAGTAAATGTCAAATTTGTTGTTAGTATTTCATGCTTTGCAAAATTCGTTTGGTTGCTGAGGTGTTCCGGGTTGGAAATTCCTAGAAATCGTCTGTCAAATCAGACGGTAGCATAATCGTTGAGTTTTGAATATTGTCTAATGAGTAATTTTGTCACTGACTACCATTACTTTATAAGATTTACAGCCTTATTCCGGTCGGCATTCGCAAACGCAAAGCAGCGCTTTTTTCTGTTCTCTTTTTGCTCTTTCGTTGTTTTTTTCGTATTTCGATACGTACGGTTGAAAAATTTGTTGGTAATTTTCTATCCATGTAAAGTTCAATCCAACGTAAATTCAAACCAAGCCAATTTTTATGCAATAAATAGTAGAATTCATTTTCTGATGAAAGAACCATGAGAACTCGGGCGTTTCTCTTAAAGGATGAGGGGAGTTAAGGTACTCTATTAACCAGAGGCTCCCATAAGCGGTTGCTTAAAATCGATAAGCAACATGACTGGGAACGAAACGTATTCTCAAAGTCTGGTAAACAAGTTGGTCATAAACAAATTCGTCATATTACAGACACTTCAAGTATTCATCGATTGGATTGAATACTCGAAATTCAAAACAAGTAAAGTCCAGCTATTGGACTTTGCCTTAAATTATAGTACAAAAGCATCGATTGTTAATATTAAAGCGTAGACTTATGATGTCATTCTCTATCTTTCAAACGAAACGTTCGTTACTCTTCTCAGCGAACATTTTCGTTCTTAATTTTCTATTTACAATCTTCCCCATAATTTTGTTTGAACTCTCTATCGTTCAACTTTCCAGCCTTCTTCCCGTGCCGTAAGCATGCTTGTGTATACATATTTTATAGGCGTGCATGGTAAGCATATTGTTCGCTCTTTTTCTCTTATCATTTTATGGACCAACAATTTGCTTGCGATACCTGTGCTGTTCTGATGCATGCATAAAATTATCAAGTTTCTGTGCTTATTTATCTGAACCAGAAAAAATGCAACCGGTTGGTTTTCAATTCTATTTTGCTATACAAATCAATAATTAATAATAATAATCAATAATACTAGTAATATTTGACAAATTTAATTCAATAAATAAAGAGAAATAAATAATATCTCTAAGAATATAAAGATAAATCTAAATTAAATAACATGTATTTATAATTTAAAGCATATCATAAATTATTATTATGTACATAAAATAAATCTACAAATAAACTATAATAAATAGATATTTATAATAAAATATAATGTCTTTAATAGTGTCTTCAAATATCACATAACATCGATGCATAATCCTCTGCTGTGTACTTTCACACTCAGCGGAGGAATGGCAACTACTTGCTTTGTATGCAAGCGTTTGCTTTTTGCCGACGTTCGATTTCAGGAAAAAAAATCGATCATTTCGTTCTGGAAAGATCAAGAATACAACTTTACTGCGAACTGCTGGAAACAAAAAAATAATGTGGAAAGTATTGTTGTAAAATTGGAAATATTCCTGTTCACGTTGCCTATTGTAAACTTTTCGTTTCCTCATTCTCTGTTCGTTCGGCAACGAAAATTAGCAGCTGTTTCACGAAAAGCACAAAGCATAGCGTAGGACAACGTTGTCGTTGAAAGATAGAGAATGACACCATTAAGCGTATAAAACTTTAGGTTAAGATTTGATGTCAAACGAAGCAGTCGAGCTTTAATAAAAATATATTTTTTTAACTCAAGTTAAAGAAGGAAATTTAATTTGCATGAATATTTGCATAAAATTTGCATAAAGAAATGATGAATTCTTTCATGCCTCAAAAGGGAACTTTCAAGTTATTCATTTAGTTAGCCATTTTATCCATCATAGATGTATATACTTGCACAATAAACAATACCTTTTTTATACGCGAAAACATCTGATTTTAATATTCACAAATTTTATTTACTTAGAAAGTCAAAGTCTAATTCGCTTCAAGACATTGAATTCGCCTTTTTATAACTAACTTTCGAGCCTGAACGGTGGAATTAGCGAAAGGAATTTACGACCTACATTCGAATTAAAATTGAAGACTGAACGTACTATAAGAGTACACTACTTATAGTAAAATTTTCTAACTGGCCACGCTTCGTTCAGATTCAGGTGTATCAGCAGAAAGATATGACACTTCCAAATGGCGGGTGTTCGGCTGCGCGACTACACATTTTCTACTTTCAAATCAGAAAGCGTCACTTTAAAATCAGAAAACGTCACTTGTAAATTAGAAAGAGTTACTTTTAATTCAAAAAAGCGTCACTTGTAATTCAGAAATGTCATTTGTAAATCAGAAAGCGTCAATTGTAAATCAGAAAGCGCCACTTGTAAATCAGAAAGCGTCACTTGTAATTCATAAAGCATAATTTTAAATTCAAAAGTGGCATTTGTAAATCAAACAGCGTCACTTATAATTCAGAAAGCATCATTTTAAACTCAGAAGTGCCGTTTGTAAATCAGAAAGTGTCACTCGTAATTCAGAAAGCGTCACGTCAAATTCAGAAATGTCATTTGTAAATCAGAAAGCGTCACTTGTAATTGAGAAAGCGTCAATTTTAATTCAGAAATGCCAGAGAAAATTTTAAATGATAATTTCTGAATTACAAGTGACGGTGTCTGATTTACCAGTGACGCATAATGATTTAAAATTCTGATTCACTGATTCCACAGTGACGCTTTCTGATTTAAAAGTGAAGCAGGTGTAGAGTTGATAATACCGCTTCATTCCGGAAACATTAAGAACAAATATTTCCGCGGATAGGTTAGGTTAAGTTAGAAGGGCATGTGCTTAGATCTACCAGTTCCAGCGAGGCTTAAGCGGCCCATTGTAGCAGCCCTTGGTGTGGGAAGCGGCCACTACCTATGTCCGTCACATTGCCAACGAGACCCTCCCAACGCCATACTTACTCGGGTATGGGCCTGGAAAAAGCGGACTTGGTGCTCTTGATAAATCTCAGCAGACTGACGATCGGTAGCTCCGCCAGCTCCGACTCCTTAAAAAACCAGCTCCTACTGATTGGAGTCGGCGATAATGAAGAGTAGGGCAATGGCAGAGCAAGTGGATCACAGTCTCTTCCTAACCAGTGTCATTGCAACATCTGCAATGGTCGATCACCTAGCCACCATATTCCCGACCGGGCAGTGCCCCGTTATCACCCCTGTCGCCAGACGAACTTGGTATTTCGAAAGTGAAAGAAGTGCCTTCGACTTGCTCAGTTCAACCCATGCCATAGCTATCGGGTAATGTAGCAATTTTACCTGTTTTCCCAGGTACGATTTGCGTCACCTATGACTATGATGGTTCTTTTTAGATGCCCCATTGGAACATACACTGAGGAGACTATCATGTGGTGCTCTAATGAGGAACCGGTTTTGGCCACGCCGCCAGCTCATTGCACTCAATGTTTGAGTGCCCTGGAACCCAGCAGAATTTCACCGTGTTGTCTCTCATAAGCCCCCGAAACGTTTCCCTGCACGTCAAGACAATTCTGGACTTCACTTCCACCGCATATATTGCCTTCAGAGCCGCCTGGCTGTCAACAAAGAAGTTGATATTCTTCTATTGAGTATACCTTCTTCAGTGACAAAGTTGGGAGGCCTTTCTATCATAGATTACTAGATGTGACACTCGCTATTCGCCGCTTCAAAAAGTCGGTTTGACATTTGATTGTTTGGTATGTTGAACTCACGTATACAATACGTGAGAGATACCACATTGTTGTTCTTGTTTCTTTATCAAACAATGTGTACGATAGTGCAACCGTATGTGCTAAAGGGTTTTGGAGCCCCAACTAGGCCAATAACGTATAATTTCCAATTATTTTGTAATAATTTGTATTCAGTTTCATTTATACTATTCTGCTAACAGCATACTAAAATATTTTTGCAATTAGGCGCATAATTGTGTATTTATAACAAAAGGTTTTGATTACCGACTGCATTTATAGGAAATATAACGAAGCAAATTAGAAAATGCTGTGTAAAATGTTATAGAATATATTTATTAACTTTAAGACTGGATTTATAGAAAATATAACGAATCAAATTTGGAAATGCTGTGTAAAATGTGATAGAATATATTTATTAACATTAAAACTATGTTTTATATATGTTTTTCACGAATAAAAAACATAATATTTATAATTATTTATTTTGACGTTTCGATAAACAACCCCCTTAAAATAAATTTTCGATCAGTGCTTGCTACAAAATTTTTGCGGCGAGGCTACATTATTTTACGGCGAGGCTACACTTTTTTACGGCGAGGCTACACTTTTTTTGCAGCGAATCAAAGTTTTCTTTCATTGTATCAGTGCAATTCCAGCAAAAATGCATTAGTGTATAAGGGACATTTTCGAGTGTCTCATCTACTAATCTATGCTTTCTATGGCGAATACTTCGGCCTGATTTCCGCGGATATATTAGAACTGAATTAATTCCGCGGATCGTTTAAAATTAGTCCATGGAAATGTAATTTTAATAACTGAAATGTATTTTTAGAGACATTTATCCGTAAAACTTTTAGTTTTCTTGCAAACCCTTATTAAACGCATTTTTCGTTTAAATACTACAGTTTTACTGTCTTTTATACAAAAGACAGTAAAACTGTAGTATTTAAACGAAAAATTATATTATTATTAATTATTTTCTTTTATACAAAAGACAGTAAAACTGTAGTATTTAAACGAAAAATGCGTTTAATAAGGGTTTGCAAGAAAACTAAAAGTTTTACGGATAAATGTCTCTAAAAATACATTTCACTTATTAAAATTACATTTCCATGGACTAATTTTAAACGATCCGCGGAATTAATTCAGTTCTAATATATCCGCGGAAATCAGGCCGAAGTATTCGCCATAGAAAGCATAGATTAGTAGATGAGACACTCGAAAATGTCCCTTATACACTAATGCATTTTTGCTGGAATTGCACTGATACAATGAAAGAAAACTTTGATTCGCTGCAAAAAAAGTGTAGCCTCGCCGTAAAAAAGTGTAGCCTCGCCGTAAAATAATGTAGCCTCGCCGCAAAAATTTTGTAGCAAGCACTGATCGAAAATTTATTTTAAGGGGGTTGTTTATCGAAACGTCAAAATAAATAATTATAAATATTATGTTTTTTATTCGTGAAAAACATATATAAAACATAGTTTTAATGTTAATAAATATATTCTATCACATTTTACACAGCATTTCCAAATTTGATTCGTTATATTTTCTATAAATCCAGTCTTAAAGTTAATAAATATATTCTATAACATTTTACACAGCATTTTCTAATTTGCTTCGTTATATTTCCTATAAATGCAGTCGGTAATCAAAACCTTTTGTTATAAATACACAATTATGCGCCTAATTGCAAAAATATTTTAGTATGCTGTTAGCAGAATAGTATAAATGAAACTGAATACAAATTATTACAAAATAATTGGAAATTATACGTTATTGGCCTAGTTGGGGCTCCAAAACCCTTTAGCACATACGGTTGCACTATCGTACACATTGTTTGATAAAGAAACAAGAACAACAATGTGGTATCTCTCACGTATTGTATACGTGAGTTCAACATACCAAACAATCAAATGTCAAACCGACTTTTTGAAGCGGCGAATAGCGAGTGTCACATCTAGTAATCTATGATAGAAAGGCCTCCCAACTTTGTCACTGAAGAAGGTATACTCAATAGAAGAATATCAACTTCTTTGTTGACAGCCAGGCGGCTCTGAAGGCAATATATGCGGTGGAAGTGAAGTCCAGAATTGTCTTGACGTGCAGGGAAACGTTTCGGGGGCTTATGAGAGACAACACGGTGAAATTCTGCTGGGTTCCAGGGCACTCAAACATTGAGTGCAATGAGCTGGCGGCGTGGCCAAAACCGGTTTCTCATTAGAGCACCACATGATAGTCTCCTCAGTGTATGTTCCAATGGGGCATCTAAAAAGAACCATCATAGTCATAGGTGACGCAAATCGTACCTGGGAAAACAGGTAAAATTGCTACATTACCCGATAGCTATGGCATGGGTTGAACTGAGCAAGTCGAAGGCACTTCTTTCACTTTCGAAATACCAAGTTCGTCTGGCGACAGGGGTGATAACGGGGCACTGCCCGGTCGGGAATATGGTGGCTAGGTGATCGACCATTGCAGATGTTGCAATGACACTGGTTAGGAAGAGACTGTGATCCACTTGCTCTGCCATTGCCCTACTCTTCATTATCGCCGACTCCAATCAGTAGGAGCTGGTTTTTTAAGGAGTCGGAGCTGGCGGAGCTACCGATCGTCAGTCTGCTGAGATTTATCAAGAGCACCAAGTCCGCTTTTTCCAGGCCCATACCCGAGTAAGTATGGCGTTGGGAGGGTCTCGTTGGCAATGTGACGGACATAGGTAGTGGCCGCTTCCCACACCAAGGGCTGCTACAATGGGCCGCTTAAGCCTCGCTGGAACTGGTAGATCTAAGCACATGCCCTTCTAACTTAACCTAACCTATCCGCGGAAATATTTGTTCTTAATGTTTCCGGAATGAAGCGGTATTATCAACTCTACACCTGCTTCACTTTTAAATCAGAAAGCGTCACTGTGGAATCAGTGAATCAGAATTTTAAATCATTATGCGTCACTGGTAAATCAGACACCGTCACTTGTAATTCAGAAATTATCATTTAAAATTTTCTCTGGCATTTCTGAATTAAAATTGACGCTTTCTCAATTACAAGTGACGCTTTCTGATTTACAAATGACATTTCTGAATTTGACGTGACGCTTTCTGAATTACGAGTGACACTTTCTGATTTACAAACGGCACTTCTGAGTTTAAAATGATGCTTTCTGAATTATAAGTGACGCTGTTTGATTTACAAATGCCACTTTTGAATTTAAAATTATGCTTTATGAATTACAAGTGACGCTTTCTGATTTACAAGTGGCGCTTTCTGATTTACAATTGACGCTTTCTGATTTACAAATGACATTTCTGAATTACAAGTGACGCTTTTTTGAATTAAAAGTAACTCTTTCTAATTTACAAGTGACGTTTTCTGATTTTAAAGTGACGCTTTCTGATTTGAAAGTAGAAAATGTGTAGTCGCGCAGCCGAACACCCGCCATTTGGAAGTGTCATATCTTTCTGCTGATACACCTGAATCTGAACGAAGCGTGGCCAGTTAGAAAATTTTACTATAAGTAGTGTACTCTTATAGTACGTTCAGTCTTCAATTTTAATTCGAATGTAGGTCGTAAATTCCTTTCGCTAATTCCACCGTTCAGGCTCGAAAGTTAGTTATAAAAAGGCGAATTCAATGTCTTGAAGCGAATTAGACTTTGACTTTCTAAGTAAATAAAATTTGTGAATATTAAAATCAGATGTTTTCGCGTATAAAAAAGGTATTGTTTATTGTGCAAGTATATACATCTATGATGGATAAAATGGCTAACTAAATGAATAACTTGAAAGTTCCCTTTTGAGGCATGAAAGAATTCATCATTTCTTTATGCAAATTTTATGCAAATATTCATGCAAATTAAATTTCCTTCTTTAACTTGAGTTAAAAAAATATATTTTTATTAAAGCTCGACTGCTTCGTTTGACATCAAATCTTAACCTAAAGTTTTATACGCTTAATGGTGTCATTCTCTATCTTTCAACGACAACGTTGTCCTACGCTATGCTTTGTGCTTTTCGTGAAACAGCTGCTAATTTTCGTTGCCGAACGAACAGAGAATGAGGAAACGAAAAGTTTACAATAGGCAACGTGAACAGGAATATTTCCAATTTTACAACAATACTTTCCACATTATTTTTTTGTTTCCAGCAGTTCGCAGTAAAGTTGTATTCTTGATCTTTCCAGAACGAAATGATCGATTTTTTTTCCTGAAATCGAACGTCGGCAAAAAGCAAACGCTTGCATACAAAGCAAGTAGTTGCCATTCCTCCGCTGAGTGTGAAAGTACACAGCAGAGGATTATGCATCGATGTTATGTGATATTTGAAGACACTATTAAAGACATTATATTTTATTATAAATATCTATTTATTATAGTTTATTTGTAGATTTATTTTATGTACATAATAATAATTTATGATATGCTTTAAATTATAAATACATGTTATTTAATTTAGATTTATCTTTATATTCTTAGAGATATTATTTATTTCTCTTTATTTATTGAATTAAATTTGTCAAATATTACTAGTATTATTGATTATTATTATTAATTATTGATTTGTATAGCAAAATAGAATTGAAAACCAACCGGTTGCATTTTTTCTGGTTCAGATAAATAAGCACAGAAACTTGATAATTTTATGCATGCATCAGAACAGCACAGGTATCGCAAGCAAATTGTTGGTCCATAAAATGATAAGAGAAAAAGAGCGAACAATATGCTTACCATGCACGCCTATAAAATATGTATACACAAGCATGCTTACGGCACGGGAAGAAGGCTGGAAAGTTGAACGATAGAGAGTTCAAACAAAATTATGGGGAAGATTGTAAATAGAAAATTAAGAACGAAAATGTTCGCTGAGAAGAGTAACGAACGTTTCGTTTGAAAGATAGAGAATGACATCATAAGTCTACGCTTTAATATTAACAATCGATGCTTTTGTACTATAATTTAAGGCAAAGTCCAATAGCTGGACTTTACTTGTTTTGAATTTCGAGTATTCAATCCAATCGATGAATACTTGAAGTGTCTGTAATATGACGAATTTGTTTATGACCAACTTGTTTACCAGACTTTGAGAATACGTTTCGTTCCCAGTCATGTTGCTTATCGATTTTAAGCAACCGCTTATGGGAGCCTCTGGTTAATAGAGTACCTTAACTCCCCTCATCCTTTAAGAGAAACGCCCGAGTTCTCATGGTTCTTTCATCAGAAAATGAATTCTACTATTTATTGCATAAAAATTGGCTTGGTTTGAATTTACGTTGGATTGAACTTTACATGGATAGAAAATTACCAACAAATTTTTCAACCGTACGTATCGAAATACGAAAAAAACAACGAAAGAGCAAAAAGAGAACAGAAAAAAGCGCTGCTTTGCGTTTGCGAATGCCGACCGGAATAAGGCTGTAAATCTTATAAAGTAATGGTAGTCAGTGACAAAATTACTCATTAGACAATATTCAAAACTCAACGATTATGCTACCGTCTGATTTGACAGACGATTTCTAGGAATTTCCAACCCGGAACACCTCAGCAACCAAACGAATTTTGCAAAGCATGAAATACTAACAACAAATTTGACATTTACTTCGATTTCTTATTCTGCAAAGCATGTAAATTACCAACAAATTTGACATTTGCTTCGATTTCGAGTTTTGGTTGAGTGTGAGTATATTCCGTTTGGAAAAATACGAAAAACACAACACAAAACATGCAGTAAACTCAAACGAAAACGTTTTCTTTATTGTATATTATTTTGTCAATTAATATTAAAAACTATGATTAATAGATAGTTACTTTTTGTAGACTACTTTGTGTTGCTTTTATAGCTTCTTACCCTGAAAAACAAACCCCAATCATTTAGGATTGTATTAGAATGTATTAATATATATAGTGTGTACTTATTAATAAAGTATTCGTGTTGCCAGATTTTCAACATGGCCCCTCAAAACGAATGCTTTATTAATACAAAATAGAAAATTCATTACAAAATGGAAATCAATTAATGTTAACAAGTTACGCCAGCCCTAACATATTCAAAAATTTTAGGTGTTTTTCCTTTGATAAATTTTTAGTTAATATGTCGGCTAACATATTGTTGGTATCCACATATTTTAGGGAAATCACACTTTTCTCGTAAGCCTCCCGGATATGGTGATATCTAATGTCGATGTGCTTGCTGCGCGCATGATAGATTGAATTCTTTACAAGCTGTTGTGCACTTATGTTGTCGCCGCTAATCGTCACAGGCCTTCTCAAAACCAATCTCCTGAAAGAGTTTCCGTAGATATAGAGGTTCCTTCGTTGCTTCAGAAAGCAAGGTAACACAACTCTGCTTTTTCGATTGTCAGCTAAATACGCTGCCACTAAGAATAAACGCGAAGCCAGAAAATGACTTTCGATCCGTTCAGGAGCGACTATGCTGCATATTCGGTGTTAAGCTACAAGATAGGGATTATAATCAATCCTCTCGGCCGAAGGCCAAGAGCCTACACGTGCATCCTAGAATTTAGCATTTAGACAAATGCAAAAAGTAGTGTTATTAAAATTTTAATGTCGTTTTGGCCTATATCATAAGAAATAGTAGTAAAAACTATAAATACATTTTACGGGAAAATTAAAAATTTTTCTTGTATATGTCTAACTACAAATTATATAAATTAAAATTACCTTTTGAAAGTGGTATATGCCGTCGCGTTATGTGCGACGATTATGGAGATTCAGTCCAAAAAATCTCCAAATTTTGAAAGCTCAGATCTCCTAAAGGGGTGGGGTTTGTTTTTCAGGGTAAGAAGCTATAAAAACAACAAAAAGTAGTCAGGAAAGATTTTATCCAAACATTGAGATGTTTGTTCGGTAAAGATATTGAACTGAATAGTTTTTAATATTACTTGACAAAATAATAGACAATAAAGAAAACGTTTTCGTTTGAGTTTATTGCATGTTTTGTGTTGCGTTCTTCGTATTTTTCCAAACGGAATATTCTCACACTCAAGCAAAACTCGAAATCGAAGCAAATGTCAAATTTGTTGGTAATTTACATTCTTTGCAGAATTAGAAATCGAAGTAAATGTCAAATTTGTTGGTAGTATTTCATGCTTTGCAAAATTCGTTTGGTTGCTGAGGTGTTCCGGGTTGGAAATTCCTAGAAATCGTCTGTCAAATCAGACGGTAGCATAATCGTTGAGTTTTGAATATTGTCTAATGAGTAATTTTGTCACTGACTACCATTACTTTATAAGATTTACAGCCTTATTCCGGTCGGCATTCGCAAACGCAAAGCAGCGCTTTTTTCTGTTCTCTTTTTGCTCTTTCGTTGTTTTTTTCGTATTTCGATACGTACGGTTGAAAAATTTGTTGGTAATTTTCTATCCATGTAAAGTTCAATCCAACGTAAATTCAAACCAAGCCAATTTTTATGCAATAAATAGTAGAATTCATTTTCTGATGAAAGAACCATGAGAACTCGGGCGTTTCTCTTAAAGGATGAGGGGAGTTAAGGTACTCTATTAACCAGAGGCTCCCATAAGCGGTTGCTTAAAATCGATAAGCAACATGACTGGGAACGAAACGTATTCTCAAAGTCTGGTAAACAAGTTGGTCATAAACAAATTCGTCATATTACAGACACTTCAAGTATTCATTGATTGGATTGAATACTCGAAATTCAAAACAAGTAAAGTCCAGCTATTGGACTTTGCCTTAAATTATAGTACAAAAGCATCGATTGTTAATATTAAAGCGTAGACTTATGATGTCATTCTCTATCTTTCAAACGAAACGTTCGTTACTCTTCTCAGCGAACATTTTCGTTCTTAATTATCTATTTACAATCTTCCCCATAATTTTGTTTGAACTCTCTATCGTTCAACTTTCCAGCCTTCTTCCCGTGCCGAAAGCATGCTTGTGTATACATATTTTATAGGCGTGCATGGTAAGCATATTGTTCGCTCTTTTTCTCTTATAATTTTATGGACCAACAATTTGCTTGCGATACCTGTGCTGTTCTGATGCATGCATAAAATTATCAAGTTTCTGTGCTTATTTATCTGAACCAAAAAAAATGCAACCGGTTGGTCTTCAATTCTATTTTGCTATACAAATCAATAATTAATAATAATAATCAATAATACTAGTAATATTTGACAAATTTAATTCAATAAATAAAGAGAAATAAATAATATCTCTAAGAATATAAAGATAAATCTAAATTAAATAACATGTATTTATAATTTAAAGCATATCATAAATTATTATTATGTACATAAAATAAATCTACAAATAAACTATAATAAATAGATATTTATAATAAAATATAATGTCTTTAATAGTGTCTTCAAATATCACATAACATCGATGCATAATCCTCTGCTGTGTACTTTCACACTCAGCGGAGGAATGGCAACTACTTGCTTTGTATGCAAGCGTTTGCTTTTTTGCCTACGTTCGATTTCAGGAAAAAAAATCGATCATTTCGTTCTGGAAAGATCAAGAATACAACTTTACTGCGAACTGCTGGAAACAAAAAAATAATGTGGAAAGTATTGTTGTAAAATTGGAAATATTCCTGTTCACGTTGCCTAATGTAAACTTTTCGTTTCCTCATTCTCTGTTCGTTCGGCAACGAAAATTAGCAGCTGTTTCACGAAAAGCACAAAGCATAGCGTAGGACAACGTTGTCGTTGAAAGATAGAGAATGACACCATTAAGCGTATAAAACTTTAGGCTAAGATTTGATGTCAAACGAAGCAGTCGAGCTTTAATAAAAATATATTTTTTTAACTCAAGTTAAAGAAGGAAATTTAATTTGCATGAATATTTGCATAAAATATTAATATCCTCTGAAAGAAATGATGAATTCTTTCATGCCTCAAAAGGGAACTTTCAAGTTATTCATACTTTGCCATTTTATCATCATAGATGTATATACTTGCACAATAAACAATACCTTTTTTATACGCGAAAACATCTGATTTTAATATTCACAAATTTTATTTACTTAGAAAGTCAAAGTCCAATTCGCTTCAAGACATTGAATTCGCCTTTTTATAACTAACTTTCGAGCCTGAACGGTGGAATTAGCGAAAGGAATTTACGACCTACATTCGAATTAAAATTGAAGACTGAACGTACTATAAGAGTACACTACTTATAGTAAAATTTTCTAACTGGCCACGCTTCGTTCAGATTCAGGTGTATCAGCAGAAAGATATGACACTTCCAAATGGCGGGTGTTCGGCTGCGCGACTACACATTTTCTACTTTCAAATCAGAAAGCGTCACTTTAAAATCAGAAAACGTCACTTGTAAATTAGAAAGCGTTACTTTTAATTCAAAAAAGCGTCACTTGTAATTCAGAAATGTCATTTGTAAATCAGAAAGCGTCAATTGTAAATCAGAAAGCGCCACTTGTAAATCAGAAAGCGTCACTTGTAATTCATAAAGCATAATTTTAAATTCAAAAGTGGCATTTGTAAATCAAACAGCGTCACTTATAATTCAGAAAGCATCATTTTAAACTCAGAAGTGCCGTTTGTAAATCAGAAAGTGTCACTCGTAATTCAGAAAGCGTCACGTCAAATTCAGAAATGTCATTTGTAAATCAGAAAGCGTCACTTGTAATTGAGAAAGCGTCAATTTTAATTCAGAAATGCCAGAGAAAATTTTAAATGATAATTTCTGAATTACAAGTGACGGTGTCTGATTTACCAGTGACGCATAATGATTTAAAATTCTGATTCACTGATTCCACAGTGACGCTTTCTGATTTAAAAGTGAAGCAGGTGTTGGTAAAAAGCAGGTAAAAGTGAAGCAGCAGGTAGAGTTGATAATACCGCTTCATTCCGGAAACATTAAGAACCAATATTTCCGCGGATAGGTTAGGTTAAGTTAGAAGGGCATGTGCTTAGATCTACCAGTTCCAGCGAGGCTTAAGCGGCCCATTGTAGCAGCCCTTGGTGTGGGAAGCGGCCACTACCTATGTCCGTCACATTGCCAACGAGACCCTCCCAACGCCATACTTACTCGGGTATGGGCATTTGAAAAAGCGGACTTGGTGCTCTTGATAAATCTCAGCAGACTGACGATCGGTAGCTCCGCCAGCTCCGACTCCTTAAAAAACCAGCTCCTACTGATTGGAGTCGGCGATAATGAAGAGTAGGGCAATGGCAGAGCAAGTGGATCACAGTCTCTTCCTAACCAGTGTCATTGCAACATCTGCAATGGTCGATCACCTAGCCACCATATTCCCGACCGGGCAGTGCCCCGTTATCACCCCTGTCGCCAGACGAACTTGGTATTTCGAAAGTGAAAGAAGTGCCTTCGACTTGCTCAGTTCAACCCATGCCATAGCTATCGGGTAATGTAGCAATTTTACCTGTTTTCCCAGGTACGATTTGCGTCACCTATGACTATGATGGTTCTTTTTAGATGCCCCATTGGAACATACACTGAGGAGACTATCATGTGGTGCTCTAATGAGGAACCGGTTTTGGCCACGCCGCCAGCTCATTGCACTCAATGTTTGAGTGCCCTTGAACCCAGCAGAATTTCACCGTGTTGTCTCTCATAAGCCCCCGAAACGTTTCCCTGCACGTCAAGACAATTCTGGACTTCACTTCCACCGCATATATTGCCTTCAGAGCCGCCTGGCTGTCAACAAAGAAGTTGATATTCTTCTATTGAGTATCCCTTCTTCAGTGACAAAGTTGGGAGGCCTTTCTATCATAGATTACTAGATGTGACACTCGCTATTCGCCGCTTCAAAAAGTCGGTTTGACATTTGATTGTTTGGTATGTTGAACTCACGTATACAATACGTGAGAGATACCACATTGTTGTTCTTGTTTCTTTATCAAACAATGTGTACGATAGTGCAACCGTATGTGCTAAAGGGTTTTGGAGCCCCAACTAGGCCAATAACGTATAATTTCCAATTATTTTGTAATAATTTGTATTCAGTTTCATTTATACTATTCTGCTAACAGCATACTAAAATATTTTTGCAATTAGGCGCATAATTGTGTATTTATAACAAAAGGTTTTGATTACCGACTGCATTTATAGGAAATATAACGAAGCAAATTAGAAAATGCTGTGTAAAATGTTATAGAATATATTTATTAACTTTAAGACTGGATTTATAGAAAATATAACGAATCAAATTTGGAAATGCTGTGTAAAATGTGATAGAATATATTTATTAACATTAAAACTATGTTTTATATATGTTTTTCACGAATAAAAAACATAATATTTATAATTATTTATTTTGACGTTTCGATAAACAACCCCCTTAAAATAAATTTTCGATCAGTGCTTGCTACAAAATTTTTGCGGCGAGGCTACATTATTTTACGGCGAGGCTACACTTTTTTACGGCGAGGCTACACTTTTTTTGCAGCGAATCAGTTTTCTTTCATTGTATCAGTGCAATTCCAGCAAAAATGCATTAGTGTATAAGGGACATTTTCGAGTGTCTCATCTACTAATCTATGCTTTCTATGGCGAATACTTCGGCCTGATTTCCGCGGATATATTAGAACTGAATTAATTCCGCGGATCGTTTAAAATTAGTCCATGGAAATGTAATTTTAATAACTGAAATGTATTTTTAGAGACATTTATCCGTAAAACTTTTAGTTTTCTTGCAAACCCTTATTAAACGCATTTTTCGTTTAAATACTACAGTTTTACTGTCTTTTGTATAAAAGACAGGAGCGACTATGCTGCATATTCGGTGTTAAGCTACAAGATAGGGATTATAATCAATCCTCTCGGCCGAAGGCCAAGAGCCTACACGTGCATCCTAGAATTTAGCATTTAGACAAATGCAAAAAGTAGTGTTATTAAAATTTTAATGTCGTTTTGGCCTATATCATAAGAAATAGTAGTAAAAACTATAAATACATTTTACGGGAAAATTAAAAATTTTTCTTGTATATGTCTAACTACAAATTATATATATTAAAATTACCTTTTGAAAGTGGTATATGCCGTCGCGTTATGTGCGACGATTATGGAGATTCAGTCCAAAAAATCTCCAAATTTTGAAAGCTCAGATCTCCTAAAGGGGTGGGGTTTGTTTTTCAGGGTAAGAAGCTATAAAAACAACAAAAAGTAGTCAGGAAAGATTTTATCCAAACATTGAGATGTTTGTTCGGTAAAGATATTGAACTGAATAGTTTTTAATATTACTTGACAAAATAATAGACAATAAAGAAAACGTTTTCGTTTGAGTTTATTGCATGTTTTGTGTTGCGTTCTTCGTATTTTTCCAAACGGAATATTCTCACACTCAAGCAAAACTCGAAATCGAAGCAAATGTCAAATTTGTTGGTAATTTACATTCTTTGCAGAATTAGAAATCGAAGTAAATGTCAAATTTGTTGGTAGTATTTCATGCTTTGCAAAATCCGTTTGGTTGCTGAGGTGTTCCGGGTTGGAAATTCCTAGAAATCGTCTGTCAAATCAGACGGTAGCATAATCGTTGAGTTTTGAATATTGTCTAATGAGTAATGTTGTCACTGACTACCATTACTTTATAAGATTTACAGCCTCATTCCGGTCGGCATTCGCATACGCAAAGCAGCGCTTTTTTTTTTGTGCTCTTTTTGCTCTTTCGTTGTTTTTTTCGTATTTCGATAGATTCTGAAGAAACTGTGTCGGCAGAGCGCCCGACGTAGGACAGACGTACGGTTGAAAAATTTGTTGGTAATTTTCTATCCATGTAAAGTTCAATCCAACGTAAATTCAAACCAAGCCAATTTTTATGCAATAAATAGTAGAATTCATTTTCTAATGAAAGAACCATGAGAACCCGGCGTTTCTCTTAAAGGATGAGGGGAGTTAAGGTACTCAATTAACCAGAGGCCCCCATAAGCGTTTGCTTAAAATCGATAAGCAACATGACTGGGAACGAAACGTATTCTCAACGTCTGGTAAACAAGTTGGTCATAAACAAATTCGTCATATTACAGACACTTCAAGTATTCATCGGTTGGATTGAATACTCGAAATTCAAAACAAGTAAAGTCCAGCTATTGGACTTTGCCTTAAATTATAGTACAAAAGCATCGATTGTTAGTATTAAAGCGTAGACTTATGATGTCATTCTCTATCTTTCAAACGAAACGTTCGTTACTCTTCTCAGCGAACATTTTCGTTCTTAATTTTCTATTCACAATCTTTCCCCATAATTTTCGTTCGAACTCTCTATCGTTCAACTTTCCAGCCTTCTTCCCGTGCCGTAAGCATGCTTGTGTATACATATTTTATAGGCGTGCATGGTAAGCACATTGTTCGCTCTTTTTCTCTTATAATTTTATGGACCAACAATTTGCTTCCGATACCTGTGCTGTTCTGATGCATGCATAAAATTATCAAGTTTCTGTGCTCATTTATCTGAACCAGAAAAAATGCGACCGGTTGGTCTTCAATTCTATCAATAATTAATAATAATAATCAATAATACTAGTAATATTTGACAAATTCAATTCAATAAATAAAGAGAAATAAATAATATCTCTAAGAATATAAAGATAAATATAAATTAAATAACATGTATTTATAATTTAAAGGATATCACATAAAATAAATCTACAAATAAACTATAATAAATAGATATTTATTATAAAATATAATGTCTTTAATAGTGTCTTCAAATATCACATAACATCGATGCATAATCCTCTGCTGTGTACTTTCACACTCAGCGGAGGAATGGCAACTACTTGCTTTGTATGCAAGCGTTTGCTTTTTTGCCTACGTTCGATTTCAGGAAAAAAAACAGCGATCATTTCGTCCTGGAAAGATCAAGAATACAACTTTACTGCGAACTGCTGGAAACAAAAAAATAATGTGGAAAGTATTGTTGTAAAATTGGAAATATTCCTGTTCACGTTGCCTAATGTAAACTTTTCGTTTCCTCATTCTCTGTTCGTTCGGCAACGAAAATTAGCAGCTGTTTCACGAAAAGCACAAAGCATAGCGTAGGACAACGTTGTCGTTGAAAGATAGAGAATGACACCATTAAGCGTATAAAACTTTAGGTTAAGATTTGATGTCAAACGAAGCAGTCGAGCTTTAATAAAAATATATTTTTTTAACTCAAGTTAAAGAAGGAAACTTAATTTGCATGAATATTTGCATAAAATATTAATATCCTCTGAAAGAAATGATGAATTCTTTCATGCCTCAAAAGGGAACTTTCAAGTTATTCATACTTTGCCATTTTATCCATCATAGATGTATATACTTGCACAATAAACAATACCTTTTTTTATACGCGAAAACATCTGATTTTAATATTCACAAATTTTATTTACTTAGAAAGTCAAAGTCCAATTCGCTTCAAGACACTGAATTCGCCTTTTTATAACTAACTTTCGAGCCTGAACGGTGGAATTAGCGAAAGGAATTTACGACCTACATTCGAATTAAAATTGAAGACTGAACGTACTATAAGAGTACACCTAAGTCTGTTTTTACACGGTGTTTTTGTACACGGTTTTGATATAACACGGTTTGAAAATTGAATATTTTTAATTTTTTTACATGATTTTATTCCATTTAGCACGATTTGAAATTTTATGTACTTAAATTTTTTTTGTCAAATTTAATTTTTGCGAAGTTTGTTCATATCACAAAAAAGTATTTATGAAAGAAAAAAGTCTGAAACCATCGATAGTATCGATAGTTTGCGAACACTAACTTAAAGATTTAAGTGAATTCCCCTTTAGCGCTTTTTAAGATTAGAGTGCATATCTTTTTTTATCATTAATTACTATGCTTGTGAAAATAAGCATTATATATTTGATTTAATAAAATAAACATGAATTCTTGTTCTTAAAAATTCTTGTTTTTCAGTAATTTTAATAGGTTTTAGAGATTAGGAACAAATCACCCATTTTTGTATTAGATCAATGTCTTTTTTACACGGTTTTTTTTACACGGCTTCTTCTGGAACCAATCTACCGTGTAAAAACAGACTTAGGTGTACACTACTTATAGTAAAATTTTCGAGCTGGCCACGCTTCGTTCAGATTCAGGTGTATCAGCAGAAAGATATGACACTTCCAAATGGCGGGTGTTCGGCTGCGCGACTACACATTTTCTACTTTCAAATCAGAAAGCGTCACTTTAAAATCAGAAAACGTCACTTGTAAATTAGAAAGCGTTACTTTTAATTCAGAAAGCGTCACTTGTAATTCAGAAATGTCATTTGTAAATCAGAAAGCGTCAATTGTAAATCAGAAAGCGCCACTTGTAAATCAGAAAGCGTCACTTGTAATTCATAAAGCATAATTTTAAATTCAAAAGTGGCATTTGTAAATCAAACAGCGTCACTTATAATTCAGAAAGCATCATTTTAAACTCAGAAGTGCCGTTTGTAAATCAGAAAGTGTCACTCGTAATTCAGAAAGCGTCACGTCAAATTCAGAAATGTCATTTGTAAATCAGAAAGCGTCACTTGTAATTGAGGAAGCGTCAATTTTAATTCAGAAATGCCAGAGAAAATTTTAAATGATAATTTCTGAATTACAAGTGACGGTGTCTGATTTACCAGTGACGCATAATGATTTAAAATTCTGATTCACTGATTCCACAGTGACGCTTTCTGATTTAAAAGTGAAGCAGGTGTAGAGTTGATAATACCGCTTCGTTCCGGAAACATTAAGAACAAATATTTCCGCGGATAGGTTAGGTTAAGTTAGAAGGGCATGTGCTTAGATCTACCAGTTCCAGCGAGGCTTAAGCGGCCCATTGTAGCAGCCCTTGGTGTGGGAAGCGGCCACTACCTATGTCCGTCACATTGCCAACGAGACCCTCCCAACGCCATACTTACTCGGGTATGGGCCTGGAAAAAGCGGACTTGGTGCTCTTGATAAATCTCAGCAGACTGACGATCGGTAGCTCCGCCAGCTCCGACTCCTTAAAAATCCAGCTCCTACTGATTGGAGTCGGCGGTAATGAAGAGTCGGGTAATGGCAGAGCAAGTGGATCACAGTCTCTTCCTACTCAGTGTCATTGCAACATCTGCAATGGTCGATCACCTAGCCACCATATTCCCGACCGGGCAGTGGCCCGTTATCACCCCTGTCCCCAGACGAACTTGGTATTTCGACAGTGAAAGAAGTGCCTTCGACTTGCTCAGCTCAACCCATGCCATAGCTATCGGGTAATGTAGCAATTTTACCTGTTTTCCCAGGTACGATTTGCGTCACCTGTGACTATGATGGTTCTTTTTAGATGCCCCATTGGAACATACACTGAGGAGACTATCATGTGGTGCTCTAATGAGGAACCGGTATTGGCCACGCCGCCAGCTCATTGCACTCAATGTTTGAGTGCCCTGGAACCCAGCAGAACTTCACCGTGTTGTCTCTCATAAGCCCCCGGAACGGTTCCCTGCACGTCAAGACAATTCTGGACTTCACTTCCACCGCATATGTTGCCTTCAGAGCCGCCTGGCTGTCAACAAAGAAGTTGATATTCTTCTATTGAGTATCCCTTCTTCAGTGACAAAGTTGGGAGGCCTTTCTAGGGCGAATACTTCGGCCTGATTTCCGCGGATATATTAGAACTGAATTAATTCCGCGGATCGTTTAAAATGAGTCCATGGAAATATTGTTGATGACTCAACTTCACATTTGGTTTTTAAGCATTACAGTTTCATTTTATATGAAAAAATAATTGCATATGACTATGCTAGACTGTACCTCTGGTGTACGTCAGACCCTGACGACACAGTTTCCTTGGACAAAATCGACACTAGTCAAATGCAATGAAAAACAACGAAAATAAACGCGTAAAGAAAACTGTGCTGTGTTTTTCGTTCGTAATTAAATGGGGCTGTAACAATCATAGATTACTAGATGTGACACTCGCTATTCGCCGCTTCAAAAAGTCGGTTTGACATTTGATTGTTTGGTATGTTGAACTCACGTGTACAATACGTGAGAGATACCACATTGTTGTTCTTGTTTCTTTATCAAACAATGTGTACGATTTCTTACCAGTGCAACCGTATGTGCTAAAGGGTTTTGGAGCCCCAACTAGGCCAATAACCTATAATTTCCAATTATTTTGTAATAATTTGTATTCAGTTTCATTTATACTATTCTGCTAACAGCATACTAAAATATTTTTGCAATTAGGCGCATAATTGTGTATTTATAACAAAAGGTTTTGATTACCGACTGCATTTATAGGAAATATAACGAAGCAAATTAGAAAATGCTGTGTAAAATGTTATAGAATATATTTATTAACTTTAAAACTATGCTTTACACATGTTTTTCACGGATAAAAAACATAATATTTATAATTATTTATTTTGACGTTTCGATAAACAACCCCCTTAAAATAAATTTTCGATCAGTGCTTGCTACAAAATTTTTGCGGCGAGGCTACATTATTTTACGGAGAGGCTACACTTTTTTACGGCGAGGCTACACTTTTTTTGCAGCGAATCAAAGTTTTCTTTCATTGTATCAGTGCAATTCCAGCAAAAATGCATTAGTGTATAAGGGACATTTTCGAGTGTCTCATCTACTAATCTATGGTAACAATTGCTGCAAATTTTGGTCAACAACAAAAGTTTAATGCAACGTTTTTCTGAATGCAGCCTTAATAGCTTGTAAATATTGTTTTCTTAGTATTCAGACGTTAGTAAACCTTTGATCGACGCGAAAAAACGGAAATGTAATGTCCTTTGAAAGGCCTCAAAGTAAGAGGTTAAAAGTTTTTGTAAAGAATAATTTATTAATATAACATATATTCTTCTTATTATGGGCATATTCAAAATTCTTCACCGATGTGATTGAAGTAAATTATGTTTTCCTCATAATGAAACCATAGTTAATGGGTAACAATTTCAACTAAACTATGTGGTTGTTTTGTGGTTTTCAAAAGCGAAAAAGTAAGTCATGATAGGAAAAATATATCAATCAGTTATTTTGACATGCTATATCTTCCGGTGATTACTTCTTATATGTATTATAAATTTTTTAAAAAATGGAGATATGAGTGATATATCTATATTTTAATTGTACCCATGGATATACATACGTATTTTGCTACAGTACGCTTTTTCCCACTCCCCAATCTTGCGCTTGTGGATACTATTACTGGAGCTGTTTTCAAACAGCACAATCGCAATTGTCAACACCTCCACATCCGGAATTATATCATAAAATAGTTTTAAACTTTTATACATTATCTTACAAACGGCAATCATTTGGCAATGCGATAAATATAGCATACTACAAAGCGATAGCTACATACATTTAAGGAGATTTAGTGTAAGCAGAGTTCAGATTTCATTTAATTATGGTGGACCTTGAGCGGACGTCAGTTGCTATGTGGATTCCATCTGAAAAGAAAAAAATAAAACCAAAACAAAGGTCTGCAATATTCACGTTATATATCCTTTCATACTTAGAATATATTTCTTACTTTCTCTCCCACCAATTTTCTTTGTTGGGCGTGGCTTCCATTCAGGAGTTACAGTGGACCCTCGGTTAACGTACACAATTGGTTCCAGCATCTTGTTCGTTATGCGAAACGTTCGTTAAGCAAAACCATTATTCCCATATAAAGCAATGTAAAATGAATTAATGCGTTCCAGGTCGAAAAAAATACACTAATATTTTTCAATCTTTCACTTTTATTGAAAGAATGTAACATAAAATGCATCAAAAGAACTGAAAAAATACACCAATATATTTAAAGTTCAGCTTTTATTGAAATAAAGTTAAATGAAACGTATAAAATTTTTTAAGGAAACAAAAAACTGTCTAGAGTCGTTTGTTTCTGACGTCGCTTCAACATTTGTTGAAAATGAGACACAGCATTATCGTTGAATAATTCTGTTGCACGTATAGCCTCTGTCTGATTGGGGTGATACTTTTTAACGTATGATGCCACAGACTCCCATGCTTTGAGCATTTCTCTGATTGCACTAGACGGTTGCTGTTCTTCTGTTATCTCCTCGTCTGATAAAGTCTGCTTCTCAACATATTGCTGTAAAGCACATTGCAATTCTACAAGCTCTTCGGTAGTCAGATCTTCCCTGTGCTCTCCCACAAACTCAGCTATGTCATTGCTATCCACCTCTAGCCCAATCTGGTCAGCCAAAAATATAATTTCGTTGGTTATTGAATCCGTATATACTGCGTCGAGTCCTTCAAATGTGCATTCGGCAAAGCGTTCGGGCCAAAGTTTTCAAAGATTGGTTTTTTCAGTCACATCAAAGCAATGCTGGAAAAGTTCTTTAGTGTAGAGCTTCTTGAAGTTAGATATAACTTGCTGATCCATGGGCTGAAGCAATAGGGTTGTATTAGGAGGCAAAAAGTTAATTTTGATGAATTTCAACTCTTCAATGAGATCATCTTGTAAACCTGGTGGATGTGAAGGAGCGTTGTCCATAATAAGCAAGACACGAAGAGGCAAATCCATCTCAATCAAATATTTCTGCACAGAGGGCCAAAAAACTTTATTGATCCACTCAGTAAAAAGATCACGTGTCACCCAAGCTTTACTGTTGGACTTCCACATCACATTAAGCTTGCTCTTGTCGACATCATACTTTTTGAAGGCACTTGGATTCTCTGAATGATAGACAAGAAGTGGTTTTATTTTCAAGTCGCCGCTTGCATTGGCACAAAAAAGCAGAGTAAGGCGGTCTTTCATTGGCTTGTGGCCGGCCATTGCTTTCTCCTCTGCTGTTATGTACGTTCGCTTGGGCATCTTTTTCCAAAAAAGACCCCTTTCGTCGCAATTAAAAATCTGCTGGGTCAAGTAACCTTCAGAAACCACAATCTTCTTGAATTCGCAGACAAAACTCTCTGCTGCCCTAGCGTCTGAGCTTGCTGCTTCACCATGTCTCGTAACGCTATGAATACCAGTACGTTTTTTAAAATTCTCGAACCACCCCTTACTTGCTTTGAACTCTTTTCCTCTGGCTGTTGATGTTCCTGGTGACTTTTCAATAAGATTGGTGAATATTGTTTTAGCCTTCTCACAAATTATATTCTACGAAATTGTATCACCTTGCATTTGCTTTTCGTTAATACATATCAGAAGCAATCTTTTAATATCATCTATCATCGAGAATTTGTGGTCGGTGCGAAGAAACTTTTGATACTCCCTTTGAAGCATTCAACACCGCAAGCTTGTCCTTATTCTTGAGGATAGTAGAAATCGTTGATTTCGATAAGTTGAACGCACGTCCTAAATCAGCCACACCCAAACCATGTTTATGTTTTTCAATGATCTTCAGTTTCATTTCAATAGTTATTTTGGCTCTTTTATTTTTCTCTTTCTCCGAATCTTTTTTTGAAGGCATTTACGTATGTTATTTTGCAATTTTTATAAAAACAAAATTAAAAATAGAACATTTGTATGTTTCAACACTTTTGTCTTTTCAATTTTACGAACACAGGCAATTATGCACAAAAATAAAACAAAATGCACAATTATGAAACAAAAGCTAAACACAGACAGCACTATAATGTGTATTTGGGGTTTCCCCTGTTTAGTTGCTTAGCACAGACAGAAATTTTACATGCAATTAAGGTTCCCCCTTTTTCGTTGGTCCTTATGTGAAACTTCGTTCGTTAAGAGAAACTTTTTTCCCAAAAAAAAGTGTTCGTTATGCGAAATGTTCGTTATGCGGGGCGTTCGTTAACCTGGGGTCCACTGTATGTACGTTTGCAAATCACCTTTTAAACTGCCATATCTACAAAAGTAATAAATGTAAAGATGGGTCTGGTGTATATCATATACATTGTATGTATATCATTAATACAAAAACAAAAGAACATCATTAAAAAAAGGAAGTTCCTTATCATAGATGTTGATGTTTTATTATATTGACCAAAAAATATTAAATATTTTACAAGAAACATTTCAAATAAAAAAAAAACCTCCGTTTTAAGCAAACGTGCGTAAAACAGCAACAAGAAAACTTGTTAGTAATATTATGAGAAACATGGGGTTCAAGACATGGACGGAGTAATTTTTCTTGCTGTTGCTGCTCCAGTAGCTACCCAGAAAAATAAACCGGGCCCGCCCCTTTTAGGAGATATGACCTTTAAAAGTTTGGAGCTTTTATGGGCTATATATCATAATCCAAGCACATATCGTGACGATATATACACCTTTTGAAATGTAATTTGCATGTCAAGACCTGCACGTCAAGACAATTCTGGACTACACTTTCACCGCATATATTGCCTTCAGAGCCGCCTGGCTGTCAACAAAGAAGTTGATATTCTTATTGAGTATTCCTTCTTCAGTGACAAAGTTGGGAGCCCTTTCTATGGCGAATACTTCGGCCTGATTTCCGCGGATATATTAGAACTGAATTAATTCCTCGGATCGTTTAAAATGAGTCCAAAACCACTCAAACCGAGTCGTTTATGTGTATATATATATATATTTTTATTATAATAGCAATGCGTACGACTTACGAGCTTAAATTTTAATGTTTTCTTTAATCCATCTACTCTAATAAGATCTACTCTAATAAGAAAACACTAATTATTACAAGCGGCTAATTATTACAAGAGCAAACAAGATAATAACAAGGGGCAATGTACTGTAGTGCGTGCCATAAACATACAATGGTTATGCCCACCTCTGCGCAGGAAAATAATAATAATAATTCGTTTAAAAAATTCCCTTTCGTAGAAAGTCTGAGTCATCCACTCGAGGACGTAATTTGAGCCATCGAGTGCGACGTGTTTCTTGTGCCGCCTCAACACAACGTGCGTTTGTTGTAGCGCTGCAACAAATGTGCAAGCAACACACTTTAACTTAAAGCCCAAGACAAGTGCAAGGCCGTGGTAGAATGTGAAAAAAGAGTAAAAATAAAAATAAGAATTGGATTGCGACACATGTGATCGTCAACTATTTTGGCGATCACCAATGAAAAGTAAACCAATCAAAAGTGTCGAACGTAGGATATTTTTCAAAGTCAGAATACGAAGATTGTGTAAATTTTAAATAAAGATCAGAATGAATTAGTAAGCCTACAATTACATTGTGTCATTTACCAGCGAATAATTTTGCGACACATGATCGCCTTCGCTTTCATTCTCATTTAATTCGGCAACATCAGCTTGCCTAACTAATTTGCGTAGCCTAACCGCTAAGCTAATAAAAAGTTATGCACAAACATGTATGGATAAAAGATAAATTTTAAAAAATGTCTGTTTAGATGAAGCACCAGGACGATACGTCCAGCAGATGGCGATCCTGCGGATTCGAAACTACCTATTGTTTTAAATGTGAAAAGCAGTTAATAAATCTAAAGATAGAAACGCATCTAGACGCATAATGAAGGCAAATAGATTAGTAAATCAATTATATATATTACAATAAAAGAAGAATAGAAAAATTATAAACACAATGGTTAAAACGAAATCAAAGAATATAAATGAAAGCAACACAGAAAACAGCATTCTCATAAATTATATTACGAGTAGAGGCTACTACCTATTGATAACTATAATTGTAGTCGTAGGAATTATTGCATTATATAAAATACGAAAATAATATAAAAACTAGTAAAGGTGTTGTCTACAGCCGGGCTGTAGCCGAAATACCCTACACCTTAAAACTGCATATATACTCGTATATATATTTAGAAGTGGTGCGATATAATATACTCGTATATATATACAATATATATATTATATATCTAATAATAAATATACAATATATACATAATAATAATAAAAACAAAAAAAGTTTCCTTTTAAAAGGCAAATCAAAGGTACCTGCACTCTCGATATAAAAAGTAGGCGTGGTCCTTGGTCGATTTTGCCCATTTTCAATACGAAACACCCCAACATAGCAACGAATATTTTTGCCAAATACATTTTGAAATCTTAATCCGTTCTCCTGTGATCGTGATTTCAACGGACAGACAGACGGACGGACAGACATAGTTATTTCAATTTTGGTGGTGATGCTGATCAAGAATATATATACTTTTCCATACCTATCTTGTCTAGTTCTATGCGTTACACACTCCGGTAGAAAGTGAATATACCCTCAACCTTAAGGTGTAGGGTATAATAACATCACAAAAATACAATAAGAAATTTTAAATGGAACAGATTTTTGAAGTACTCAAACGAATACTTTCGAAATTTAAAAAAACTGCAATAGAAAATACACAGAGAAATATAAAGATACATTAATATAATACCTAGACGAGTTAAAACTAGTAAAGGTGTTGTCTACAGCCGGGCTGTAGCCGAAATACCCTACACCTTAAAGCTGCATATATACTCGTATATATATTTAGAAGTGGTGCGATATAATATACACGTATATATATACAATATATACATATATTATATATCTAATAATAAATATACAATATATATATATATATATATATATATATATATAATAATAATAATAATAAAAACAAAAAAAAAATTTTTTTAAGTGGGCGGATCACGCCCATATTTGGCATATTAACTGGAAGCATTAGTCTAAACCTACATATAAAATTTTCTTGTCTTCTCTCAAGAAGTGATGCTGATATGGCCTTCTTTAATAGGCAAAACAGAGGTACCTGCACTCTCGATATAAAAAGTAGGCGTGGTCCTTGGGCGATTTTGCCTATTTTCAATACGAAACACCCCAACATAGCAACGAATATTTTTGCCAAATTTCATTTTGAAATGTTAATCCGTTCTCCTGTGATCTTGATTTCAACGGACAGACAGACAGACGGACAGACATCGCTATTTCAATTTTGGTTGTTATGCTGATCAAGAATATATATAGTTTTCCATACCTATCTTGTCTAGTTCTATGCGTTACACACTCCGGTAGAAAGTGAATATACCCTCAACCTTAAGGTGTAGGGTATAAAAAGCGTTTACAAAGGAATTACAAACAACAGAAAAAACAGAACATTGTCAACTCATCAACAATGACGACCTTTGACATCCTAACATATAAAAGTTTTACCAGAATTCTCCGGTCAGCGGAACGAATTCCCAAAATTCATAGGAATAGTGGAACTAATATCAAAAACAGTACCGTAACCTTTCCTTTTGCAATTTTATAATAGATACGCGCATTCCTATTGAAGTAAAAAACAAAATTGGTTTAGGTGAAAAAATTGAAAACAACACAGTTAATCAACAAGCTAAATTTTCAAACCCACAAAAAACGCAAACAGCATTTACCAAAAACTGGTACGTCTTAAACAAGGCGATAGGACGATAACAGCTTACAGTGACGAATTAACTTCACTAATTTCTTAACTAAATAATATACAAATTTCAGAACTAGGCGACTCGCATGGTCAAGTTATACTTAAGTCTAACGACATAATTGCTTTCAACACATTTAAAAATGGCATAAATTGTCAAACAATAAAACAAACCATAAATGCGAGTAGAGTCAAAATATTTAGTGAGGCCGTAAGCATGGCAGAATAGACAGGAGAAACGGACAGCGACAAAATCTGAACATACAGACGTAACCAAAATTGTGGACAAACAAACTAACACTTTAGGAACCAAAACAATTACAGATACAACAATTTACATAACAGACGCCATAACTATAGAGACAATTACAACAACAGCGAAACCGGTGCAGATGTATCAATACTAAAACTTAATATACTACTACTGCCCATAAAATTAAGTGTAACAGAAGGCAGTCTCATTTGCAACAAAAAAATATCAAATTGCGTTTACATAGCAAATTCAATAATACCATCAAAAGGCGTTAAACACATACGAATACTAAACACTTCGGAGAGAAACATTTCAATAAAACTACCCTCACTTGAAATAAAACCACTTAAAAATTATCCTAACAAATCAGCGTAAAACCGACAATAAACGATGGAAAAATGTAAAGGACATGCTAATATTGACATTCCAGACCCAAAAGCAAAAGATGCAGTGCTAAGGATATGCCAACAATACCAACATATTTTCCATTTAGACAATGACAAGTTGACGGTCAATAACTTATAAACAAAACATACACACCATTGACAACAAGCCGGTGTACATAAAAAACTATCGTCTGCCACTTACTCAAAAGGAAATAATACAATCAGAAGTAGAAAAATTAGAAAATAGCGATATTATAGAACCATCAGTAAGCCCGTATAACTCACCACTCCTCATAGTGGTGAGCTATACGGTCACCAACAACTCCCCAAGAAAAGAACTGAGAACTGTGTACTCCCCAAGAAAAGTACACATGACACAAAACAAAATAGTAACCAGCGACAAATTTCCATTAACTAGATTAGACGACGTTTTAGACATAATAGGAAGAGCAAAATACTTTGACATTGGACATGACAAGCTCGTTCCACCAGATAGAATTCGAAAAACAGTCTAGACCATTAACGGCTTTCTTTACAAATGACGGACAATATCAATTTAAACGACTCCCGTTCGTATTAAAAATATCATCCAACAGTTTTCAATGGATGTTAACATTAGTATTGATTGGACTGGACTTCAATGCTTTCTTATACGTAGATGACGTAATAGTTTTCGGCTGCTCCTTACAGCATCACAATCAGAACCTTTGCAGAATAATTGAACGACTGGACAAGTACAATCTAAAACTAGTAAAGGTGTTGTCTACAGCCGGGCTGTAGCCGAAGTACCCTACACCTTAAAGCTGCATATATACTAGTATATATATTTAGAAGTGGTGCGATATAATATACTCGTATATATATACAATATATATATTATATATCTAATAATAAATAGATAATATATATATAATAATAATAATAAAAACAAAAAATTTTTTTTTAAGTGGGCGGACCACGCCCATATTTGGCATATTAACTGGAAGCATTAGTCTAAACCTACATATAAAATTTTCTTGTCTTCTCTCAAAAAGTGATGCTAATATGGCCGTTTTTAATAGGCACAACAGAGGTACCTGAACTCTCGATATAAAAAGTAGGCGTGGTCCTTGGGCGATTTTGTCCATTTTCAATACGAAACACCCCAACATAGCAACGAATATTTTTGCCAAATTTCATTTTGAAATCTTAATCCGTTCTCCTGTGATCGTGATTTCAACGGACAGACAGACAGACGGACAGACATCGTTATTTCAATTTCGGTGGTGATGCTGATCAAGAATATATATACTTTCCCATACCTATCTTGTCTAGTTCTATGCGTTACACACTCCGGTAGAAAGTGAATATACCCTCAACCTTAAGGTGTAGGGTATAATTAAATCCCTCTAAATGTCAATTCCTAAAATCAGAAGTCGTATATCTAGGACATTTAATTACCTGAAAGGGCATAACTGCAGACCCTGAGAACTGTAAAACTATTAAAAATTACAGTTACAGTACAGATTTATAAAAGATTTTTGCGAAAATAGCAAAACCACTCAACAATCTCTTAAAGAAGACTCAGAAATTCGAATGGACAAAAGAATACCAAGACGCATTCGACAGATTACAGACATCTATAACAGAACCACCTATACTACAATACCCCGACATGGACAAAAAATTCATGCTAACTCTCTCACAAAGAGAAATAGAAAAAGATTTACCGATATCTTACGCAAGCCGATCTCTGAACAAACATGAAATTAATAAACCGGTTATAGAAAAAGAACTTCTTGCCATTCACTGGGGAATAAATCATGTTAGGCCATACTTATACGGAACAACACACACAGTGATAACGGACCACAGACCATTAGTATCACTTTTTAGTAATAAAAACCCATCACGTAGTTTGACTAGAATTAGAGTGGATTTAATGGATTATGATTTAACATTATATTTTAACAAGGCAGATTAAACACAAATGCGGACGCGCTATCTAAAATTAAATTAGATTCTAATATTTTAAAAACCATGGTACCAACAATAAACTTCGTAACTAGAAGCAATACTTTAAAGAATAAAAGCGTTAACGAAGAGACACAGAATGAAGATGCTATTACACAAGAGCCTGATCAATTCTATATGTGGAATTGTATCTCTCTATGTGATGTTCGTAAAGTGAAAACATTAAAATTTAAGCTCGTAAGTCGTACGCATTGCTATTATAATAAAAATATATACATACACATAAACGAAAACGGTGCATTCGCAGAAATTAGCGAAAATCCCAACAAGCAGACTTTGGAGTCAGTTTGGGAGAAACTAATTTTCTTATCGAATAAACATAACATCGATAAATTAGCAATTCAAAATGACGATATCATATTTAAATGCTTAAAAAAGGAAGAAATAATAAAAATGTTTAACAGAAAAATGAAAATAATGATTAACACTAAAAATTACAAGCCAGTAAAAATTTAAATATATAAAGCACCAATGGCATTCAATGACGCGCATAATCAACTAGAGTTCATAATGGAGGTTATAATGGCGTGAAAAGAACAATGGCTAAATTAAAGCAACAATATGTGTGGAAAAATATGCATAAAATGATAAAAAACTTCATAAGTAAATGCATAGATTGCAATAAAAATAAGATAACAAGACACACAAAAGACGAACTAATGATAACTGACACACTCAGCAGACCATTCGAAACAATCACAATTGACACAGTAGGACCAATACACGTCGCCAATGAAAAAAATTCATACTAACAGCACAATGCGAACTTACAAAATATATAGAAGCACACCCAATGCCTACAAAAGAAACGACAGAAATTGCAAAGACTTTAGTAGAAAAGATAATATTAAAACATGGTACTTTCAAAACTATTAAAAGTGATAAAGGTTCAGAATTCACGAGCGAGCTCTTCGGCAACATATGTAAAATTCTAAACATAAAACACAAAACATCAACACCATCAAACACTAGGCACTGTAGAAAGAAACCACAGACTATTAAATGAGTATATGAGATCGTTTATATACAGAGACGACGAGACCCCTGACTCTTACAAATGCCATGCATGTGTGCGTTAATCGACGAGGATCCCAACAACAAATCCATGTAAATTTTTGTTTACGCAAAACCCCGGGTGCATAGCGGAGTACAATATTCACTCCGCTAAATAAATACATTTTTTTAGATTTCTGGATTTTACTTTCACGAAACATTTTTAGAAATGTTCTCGCTTCATTATTTTATAAAACTTATAAGTTGTAAACAACGTTTTTCTCCCGCGCTTTTATTTCTGTGATTTGGACTGACACTTCGATACAATGTTTGTTCAGAGATTCCAATCCAAAAGAGTAAGTGAAGTTAATATTTTAGAGAAAATTTTCGCATAAATATAATAATTTTCGTAATAAGATTTTTTAAAACACTATATACAATAGTAGCAGCGGCCCGTCTAAAAGCAAAAATAATTCAATGGGAAATCTCATGTATAGTGTGCATGTGTTTTCATTTTGCATTTTTTGATGGTACTATAAGAGTCCGGGGTCTCGTCGCCTCTGGTTTATAGACAACGTAGACTGGGACACATGGATACCGTACTACGCATTTTCCTATAACACGACACCACAAACTGAGACAGGCTACACAACCTTTGAATTAGTACACGGACGTTTAGCAACCCTTCCAAATGAGGCATTACCAACTGAACGCATATACAACACAAACGACTATATAATAGAACCAAGAACGAAATTGCAACACGCATTCAGTAAGGCCAACGAATTGTTCGAAAAATCAAAAGAACTGAGAAAAGAAAGTTATGACAAAAATATTAATAAAATAAATATTAAAATAGGAGATAAAGTATTTTTGAGGGAACACTTACCAGTTATTTTACTTGGTTTGCGATCAACAATTAAAAAAGATATCTCATGTAGTCCTTCTGAATTAGCATACGGTCAATCACTGAGACTTCCAGGGGAATTAATTGGAGAAAGAAATGAAGAATTTGCAACAAAAGATATGATAAATAAACTTAGAGATTATTTTAAACAAACTCGAACTAATCTTGCCCATCATGATTCAAATAAATATTACATATGTAAAGATTTATTTACTTGTAATTATGTTTTTGTTGAAAGCAACTATTGTTCAAACTTACAAGCAACTTATGAAGCACTTTACAAGATCATTTGGTTCACAAATTAAAACAATATCAATTGACCTACACAAACCAGCACACTTATAGTATGATTCCCGATAAACGACGCCTGGAAGTTTTCGTTTTTAAGCGCTGATTCTCTTTTGTGGTTTTCGTCGTTTTCCATTAAAAACGACGCTGCGCTGCTCTGTTTCAACGAATGTGTGTGAGAACGCCGAAAAACGAAAACGAAGGCTGTTGTTGCTATTTTTTCATATGTGTTACGAGTTTGAAAACGAATGGCATTTCCAGCCATTCTAAAATATTAGATTGGCATTTCTAAAATATTAGAACTATCTCTAATGTTTCTACGAATGATGGCCATGCTTTGTCCTGATTCCTCCTCTTCGCGCAAACGACGTAAATATAAAAACACCGGTATCATTTTATTAATTTTGCTTTATATAATTTATTATTAAAACAGTAAAACAATATGCTCGCGTAATTATCTCACAAGAGTAGCTTGTTAAATGGTGACCAATTTTACTTGGCATAGAATAGAATACTAAAAAATGGTTCTTCACTTCGATTTTCACAAAACTTTAAAGCCATCCACTCAAAATTGGCTGCACACTGTCTAAAAAATTCTGAATTACGTCAATTGCTGGTGCATTGTAAGCAATGGCAGCATTGTTACCACGCAAGACCTTACGAAACGAAACCAAAGTTCGTCAAAGCCTTAGGGAATCAAACGTTTGAAATAGTTTCGACGACGCCGGCAGAGCAACTGAGAGGAACGATCGCTTATCGGGAATCAAGGCCTTAATAATTTAGTTTTTATTTAGTTTGTTTCTTTTTTTATTTTTTGTTACACTGCTGCGGGAGTGATGTACTGTTCAACAGTAGCAGCCAGTGGTAGAAACGTTAGTGAGAAATCACAACACGTTCCTACAAGTTACATTTTCAAGAATGATCGACCCGCAATAAGATTGTGGTTTGCACAGATTTGCTATTCGATGGCAAAAAATTTTGATAGTGCTTGACTTGACTTGACTGACAGTTTGGCTATATTTCATTATTATTTTTATTATTAATGGGCCTTCTCACACTGCGACCCTTGGGATCAATTGTGCATGCCCTAGTTTAATCCAGGTTAAGGCTCTTTAAATATTTGAGCACAGTACCCGGATTGGTGTTCCAAATTTTGAAGTGACGCACCTGTGAATCACAAAAGTACAGTAGCCTCCGATTGTTAAGGGCCGGACAACCGCAGAGGACGTGCTCTGAGGTTTATTCACGCACGGATACGTAATTCGCTCCTACTTAGCCTCAGGAGCCTTTTAGATGCTCCCTCTGCTAGGGTGAGAAATCTTTTCACCCTAGCCGGTGGCCAGATACTCTGCCCCAGGCATATGCAAATTCATTCTGTTTCCATTTCCGGACTACCTCTAGTTTATATCTATTTCATAGTCCGCAGAACGGTTCAGGTTCAATGAAAGGCCTCTGTGCTCCGCATTTTTGCTCCGCAGCAAAGCAATCTGCTCTTTCATTGCCTTCGAACCCTTCATGACCCGGAATCCAAACCAAGGTAAGGGCATTACAGCTGCCCATTTGGTTAATGATATTTCGGCAGTTATCCACAAGTCTGATTTCAATCGTATACGATCCAAGGGCTTTAAGAGCCGCCTGGCTGTCGGAGAGGCGCCACATATCTCTATGGCGTGTAGTTCAGCCTGAAAGATAGTGGCAAGCTTACCTATTGGTATCCCTTTTTGGAATTTAGGGCCAAATATGCCCGCACCAGTGTCACCGTTTTGTAATTTGCATAGTTAACTGCATAGTTCCTAGAGATTGTCAATTTCTTTGGCATCCTATCATTAAATTTGAAAATAGGCTCTTTGATGATGATTTTAGCAATCTTGGCTTGGTGGCTTGTTAAGTCTAAGCGCCCCTAAGCAAGCCTCCCTTTTTATAGTTCAAGGTAGGGGAGAAATGTGCAAGAGGAAAGCAAGGGCAAGACTTGGGCACGATTTCATTGCTCCAGTGATGCCGATACAGACTAAACGGTGTAGTTCCAGGATAACACCCAGATATTCGGCTCATTAAACAATTAGAGCAGAGTACCTCCCACGATTAGCTTGGAGAAACTAAACTACGTTTTCTCGTGAATGGTACTGAGATGGTTTTCTCAGGATTGAGTTTCAGACCCTTTTCCACACACCATCTGTTTGTGATATTGATGGTCCGTTGCATTCGTTCAGTTATGGTAGATTGGTCAGCCCCACAACGTGAACCACGAAATCATCTGCATAAGCCTGCGTGCTCACGCCTAATGGTTAAGCTTTACGAGGTGCTCATCCATGACCAAAGTCCACAACAGAGGTGATAGTACCCCTCCTTAGCGGCATACTCTGGTGGCTTTAATTTATCTTTTTGCTCCTCCCAGCTCAAATTGCATGCATCTGGATTCCAGCATACTAATTGTCCAGCTATATTTCATATATTAATTAAAAATATGTTTTTACTAAAAATTACGCGGCAAATTAAAAAATGTATTTAAAAACATTTAAACAAAAAAGAGTTTTAGGAAGCATTCAGGTAGTGCAATTAGTTTTTTAGGTTTCCTCGCAAAATAGCCACAATAAATTGTAGAAAGAGTTTGCCATTTTGTTTGCTTATTAGTTTGACAGTTTAAGCAGGGCTGCAGTTCGTAGTTGCGCAGAACGAACTAATTTTTAAAGCCCGTCAGTGCGATACTGTATTCTAGCGACCATTACTTGTTCGTTATTTCTTACCTTAATAAAAACTTGTTTTGAGATAAAACTGTTTGTAATTTACTTCATCTAGAAAAAATTAGATAGCTGATTAAAACAAAAAAAAAAAAAAAAAAACGAATCTGGTTTAAAATTAAAAAAAACTGAATATATACTTCTTCCACAAATAAATATTGTTTCCTTTTTATTGCGAATACCTATCGGGTATCCACACTATCATTCTTGTTACTTTTGATATACTGTATGCATATTACATAGTAGTAATTGGAGTAATTCCAAGTTTCGATAATCAATTTATATGTTTGGTTAATCCATAGAGAACTTTACTATTGTAATACGGCTACATGGACGCGGTCCGTCCGCAAGGAAAACAAAGAGTGAGTGCAATGAGTGCGCAATACGTCCTCTAGCAGAGAAGCTATCAATTTCAACAAAGTTCACCCATCATTCCCCATTTTGGATCGCGGAAGACTCTTCGACGAATCGACAGGAAGATCGAAAACAATCGCCGACGAGGTAATTTTTGAATTTTCCGCGATACGTTTATTGTGTGAAGTTGAAGCTTCACGGAAGATTCCACAAGAAGTATCCTGTACGATACTTGCAGAATACTCTTATGCGACTCTCTTTTTGTTTTCCCTACACTTAAATAATAAATTTATGTTTATTTATGTTAATTTATGTTTAATTTAGATAGTTCTTTTAAACAATTTTAAAAAACAAGAAAACCGAGTAACTATTCTTAAACAAAGTGGTGTTGAAGAACTTGATCCGTTTGCTATAACTGTTCTCGTCTAGCATTATTATATGTCGATGCAAAACTTTTTAGCTGTTTGCTAGAGCCGGTATTTATAATACATATATAGTGAATAAAGTGTTTTTACATCTTGTGTCATTAGAATTTTTGTGTTACTTTATTTAAAAAAGTAGAAAGTATTTTACAATTATATAAATATAATTCACATTATAAAATAAAAATTTAATAAAATAATGTTTTTCGCGGAGCAGCTATGACGAGGTAAATGAGCAGCCAAACACTTAATGCAGAGATCGGAACGGAAAATATTTAATGGCTACATACTGATATCCCAGACAGAGACACGAAACGGAATTAAGCAAAAAGTTGCGCAGTGCTCGCAGTTTAATAGAGCTCGTCTGCTTCGGCGAGTAATCCTTGCAGGTCTGGTTACATTTGACAACTATTTTTGCTGTAGCATGCGCGTCGCGTATTTCCAATAACTGCTTCGCGCGCTGTAAATTTCTCGTCTGTGGGCTTGCTGACACACAGTGCGTCTGCTTTCAAAACATTTTGATTTTCTGCAAGCGGCGCGTAAGCATGTTCGTTGTCTGTGAAGCGGGGCGCGCAACAATGCCAAAGCAGTGTAAAAAATCATTCTATTCGAGTCGTCAACGAGTTCACGGTGCGGAAAAATGAATGTTGAAGAAAAGTTTTTAACGAACCTGATAGAATATTTAAGGAATAGTTCACATTGTGGCATTTGAAAATTTTATACCGTGATTCAGAAAGTCTTCAAGTAAAGTCTACAGCAGAGTCGTTAAACAAAGACTATAGCTGAGAATAGACTTTCGTTACGTCGTAACAACTCCTTCGTAACATTGTTTGCTCAGCCATTGTTTTTGCTATGAAGATTTTAGTGGTGCTAAATTGTATTTATACAAATACTTCATTGAAGTGGCAATGTTGAATTATGATGAATGATCCTGTCAAATTGTTTTTTTCGACCAAATTAAGGATTATAAATGCAGGAAAAAAAAGCTAAACTTAAGAAATTTGTTTGTTTTGTTTTTCTATTGTATTTTTCCCTAAATGTGGTGCAAAATATACCAAGAATTTTTATTTCTTTTGCGAACCTTGCAACGTTAAAAGTTGGAAAAAAAAATATATTCTACAAATAAATCGTGAAATTCGTGATATTGTCGAATCAAAGAATTTTCAGTGAAAGTGATATCATACAAGAGTTTCAAATATTTATTTTTTATAAAAATAAAGGTAACAATTCAAAATAAAATAATAATATTCATTAGGTATTAGGAACATTCATACATGAATATCGGTAACAATCAGGGTATGTAAGCGCACGGTCATTTTTGAACCCGACCGCGTGCGCGTGCGCTTAAAATATTTTTTATTGAACCCGACCGCAAAAAATTTTTAGCGCACGCGCACGCGGTCGGGTTCAAAAAAAATATTTTTTATTGAACGCGCACGCGGTCGGGTTCAATAAAAAATATTTTAAGCGCACGCGCACGCGATGTAATGTATGTCTGACCAAAATTTAAGATTTTTTAATCGAAAATATATAGTAAGTGAGATTTAGAAAATTATATTGGAATGAATATATCATTTATATTACCTATTTGGTATTAATATTTAGGTTTTTCTCGAATTTTTTTTTTGTGATACATAAAATTAAAATAATTTCCGTATTCATGCATTCCAAATCTTATATTTTTACCTGCGAATATTTTGCCAAGTTATTTCTGCAATAATATGAGAAACAAAACACCCTGAAAAATGCAATCCCTTTACTGTGAAGTTTTTATATACTCCTTGTTAGGCTGCTGTCTTTGGGATTTTCCCTTAATTAGGATACTCAATTGTGTAGCCAGCAAACAGGCTTCACTATTTTTGATTTTTACTGGAAGGTAGCAAGGTTCAAAACTGAAATATGCATTCAAACAAATTGGTGATTTCTCGCAGCTTCCGAAGACAATAAAAAACCGTTAGGATTATGAGATCTTCGAAATTTGTTAAAGGAAACAATATACATTTAAGGATTTTTACGATATTTTCTTGCTATAAATAACACCAACGTTGCAATGGAAGTAAACATGACCTTTTTTAATGAGCTATCTGAAATTTTATATACTTTATATTTAAGTTTATATTTATTTAGTAAGAAAGCAGATCACAAGCAGATTACATTTCACAGATCCATATAAAGAGTTGTACTAGATATCACAGTATTTCAATTTTCATAGTTTTTATTATGAAATATTATAAATTTCTTCACAATTAACACAAACAATTGGATGCATGAATACGGAAATTATTTTAAATTTATGTATCACAAAAACAAAAAATCGAGAAAAACCTTAATATTAATACCAAATAAGTCATATAAATGATATATTCATTCCAATATAATTTTCTAAATCTCACTTACTATATATTTTCGATTAAAAAATCTTAAATTTTGGTCAGACATACATTACATCGCGTGCGCGTGTGCTTAAAATATTTATTATTGAACCCGACCGCTTGCGCGTTCAATAAAAAATATTTTAAGCGCACGCGCACGCGGTCGGGTTCAAAAATGAGTCGACCGCGAGCGTGCGCTTACATACCCTGGTAACAATTCAGTGGCAAACTGCATTTCTATTAGAAGTCTACAGCTTAGGGCCTGTAGACTTTATTGAGTCGTCGACAACCACTGCTATAGACTTTCTGATAAGGCTTTTGTAACGACTGACTCGTAACGCTTTAACAAAAGCATAAGGGAGATTCAACGCGTTGACTTTCAAAAGTCGTCGTTGACTCTGAAACAAAGTAAAGCACAAACCTGGCACAAAATTTTTCAATTGTGTGATGGATTTTAGCCAAATATATCAATTAAAATATAATAGAAATGTTACATGAAATATAAACATTAAAAATTATATTTCGGCGTTTCCATTACTGAAAAATTGTTAAATACTGAGTTTGAATAACTCCAACATTTTCATTGATTTTACATGGGTGCCTTCTTCTCTTCCGGCAACCACTCATTCATCAATATTGTTCTGCGTTTATTGTTTTTTTCAATCGTAAACGTATCATGTGCTTTTTAGATAGAGATGTTTATACATTGACGGCGAAACATGAAATGAGCCGCGCGACAGTCTGTGGCAAACGTGAACACGCATATCTAGGAAATGAGCGACACACATGCTTGTCGTCTATGGGCCACTTAATGGAGAATTTGGAAATGGTGGAATGGCTGCAATGTTCGGAAGCGAATTTTTTGTACCACTAATTGTACACTTGCACAAGTAATTACTTAAGGCTTCATTCGACACAGATTCGCGAATAGGACCTGGTGGCTCGGCAGTGGTTGCTTCTCTTCCGTTTCAATAAAATCGAGCGTGTCGCGCAGCAGCTGAGCCATAGATTCGGCAACTTTTTTTTTTGTTACCCTTGCTTTCATATCATCATTTTCCCACTCTTTATTGTGGCATTGCCTTGTTTGCCTAAAAGCGGGCCCACCTGTGGCAAGAAAATATTTCTCCCTTATCTCCTCAAGGAACTTTCTAAATGGTTGTTGGGTGATTAGTCTGTAGAAGTTATACATTACAAATAGTTTGTAATTACAAAAATATTTCACCTGCGCTGATTCGACATCAAAAACAAAAGTTGCCGCCAGCGAAATCGTACTTCCACATAAAACTATGCAAACGTTTGCTTTTTTGTGTTCGTTTCACTTGACAGAGAAACCCGAAGTTTTTCTTTTTATACCATAAAACAAATGTGTTGTTTTTGTATGAAGTTTATTAATTTTAACGATACAAAATGGCGGTGTTTCTGGCTGTAGAATTTTCTCAAAGAAAAATTTTTTAATAATGATATTTTGATCTTAATCTTTGGTAATAATAAGCCAATTATTGTGACTGTTCAACTTAGCTTATCACTGTTCAGCAATAATGCGCCTATGCTATGTGCCTCTACATAAAACCATCAAATAAAATTACCTCTCGACTCACTTCTGTTACTATTATGGTTTATCATCGATTTATAGAAGTAGTTTATTCCTCGATGAATTTACTTAAGAAAGACAAATATATCGGATATCAAGTAAAAGGTAACATAGATATGGTATCAATGTACATATTTTTATATCGTATTAAGAAATAATTTACAGTTCCATGTTGTAATTCTTATTGTTTGATTTTTGTTTGTTTTTTTTGGGGGGGGGGGGGGGGGTGGGGGGGGGCTTGGTGAGGGGTTTGTTAAATCATTTTATGGATTTTAAGAACTTCTATAAACCATTAATAATTTTTATAACGAAAATATTTTATGTTTATATTTGCAGCAAAGTCTAAAACTAAAAAAATGAATTTCAGTGTGTAAAACTTATGGTATCCAAAAGTCAAAATGGAACATTCAGCAGAAAGAATCGTTTTCAAAGTACCTAACGAATCATCGACAGTAAAGATGTCTTCTATAACTCCTGATTCCATAGACAGCAAAAATGAAATTTTAAGTGAATTTACATCCTCTATAGGCAAAAATGCATATGATGTCATTCAAGACATATCTGAAGTTAATGTGAGCAATACTGAAGACTGTTTTGCTTTGAAGAAACAGAATTCGGAAGAGCACAATCTCGGTGACTTGCATTCTTTTAAAAGAGAAGATACTAAAGATACACCTTCAGTGATTATGGGAATTAAAAGAAAATTCGAGACTGATTCTGCAGTTTTACTTGAGGCTAAATTGAAGTCGGCTGCTTTGGCGGATGAAAAGAAAATTGCTAATTTGCGTAAAAATATACGTGATGTTATGGGAGAAAACCAATTGGACACTAACACAATAGTAGCACAAAGAGAAGAATCTGAACGTCTAGCTCGTGTGGCTGAGCAGCAAAAAATAATAAGAGAATATCAAAGACAAACCGCTGTTAATAAACAAAATGTACGTACACAAAACAAAGTTCTTTCACTATTGCAAAGTGGTAACACTTTTGCAAAAATCACAGATCTTACGGATGACACTCCTCTAGAAATAAGTACCAAGACTTCAGTTCAGTTACATACAAGTCTAAATAATACCACTGCTAATAATCGCCTATTCGATACTTCTGCTACAAAGATTCTTGAAAAATGTGATAATGAACTTAGCAAAACACATACACACGTGTGCTCAAATACAGTAATCGCTAGCCAATCTACATTACCTGTAAGTGAAATCGTCACTATTGAAGATAGTTCTTCCGAAGATGATTGCATTCTATTATCAGATGGGGAAGATGAAGAACACGAGGAGGTTGAGGATGATCCAAGCAACAGTGGTTTACATGTGAAAGATGCATACAATGTACCAGATGAAAATGGCCGTGTAGTTGTAAATGTAGGTCATCCTGAAGGTGATCCTGATATTTTCGTTGCTCCTCAAATCGCAAAATCAATCAAACCACATCAAATTGGTGGTGTTCGATTCCTTTTTGATAACATAGTTGAATCTATTAAGAGATTCAATAATTCTACTGGATTTGGATGTATTTTAGCACATTCTATGGGTTTAGGAAAAACTATGCAAGTAGTTTGTTTCTGTGATATATTTTTAAGACATACTGATTCAAGAACTGTACTTTGTGTGATGCCGATTAATACTTTGCAGAATTGGGTTTCTGAATTTAATATGTGGATTCCAACAGATTCTAATAATATAGAAGAAGTACGCCCGCGTTCTTTTAAGGTATTTGTTTTAAATGATCAACAAAAAACTCTAAGCGCTCGAGCCAAAATAATTCTTAAATGGGCTGAAGAAGGTGGAGTTTTGCTAATGGGTTACGAACTATTTAGATTGTTAGCATTGAAACTAATTCCCAATAGGAAACGCAGAATTGGAAAAAACTTTATTTTCACAGAGAAGGTAGAAACGGAAGCTCATAAACGGCTTACTGAAAATATATACCAAGCACTTGTTAAACCTGGTCCTGACTTGGTTATTTGTGATGAAGGTCATCGTATAAAAAATTCCCACGCTGGTATATCATTGGCTCTGAAACAAATTCGAACGCGCCGAAGAATTGTGCTTACTGGATATCCGTTGCAAAATAATTTAATGGAATATTGGTGTATGGTTGATTTTGTGCGGCCGAACTATTTAGGTACACGCACCGAATTTAGCAACATGTTTGAACGGCCTATTCAAAATGGTCAATGCATTGATTCTACACCAGAAGATATTAAGTTAATGAGATTTAGAGCTCATGTATTACATTCATTGCTGGCAGGATTTGTTCAACGACGATCTCATGTAGTGTTGCAACACACATTACCACAAAAGCTGGAGTATGTTATATTAACCAAAATGAATGAATTTCAAAGAAAACTTTATGACACTTTTATGAATGATGTGGTGCGTAAAAAAGCTGTTCCAAATCCACTAAAGGCATTTGCTGTTTGTTGCAAAATTTGGAATCATCCGGATGTACTATATAATTTCCTAAAAAAACGAGAGACTGATCTAGACTTAGAAATAGATGATGCTGATGGTACTCCAGATAGTACAACTACATTGAAAGACAATTTGAATAAAAGTTATGGCACGATGCCTTCAAAAGATTTTTTCATTGAAGAGCCAGACGTATGTAATGTGCAGACGAAGTCAGCATCTAAATTAATATCAACAGATTTTCCCACACCTCATGTCAATTCAAAATCTCATTTCCTTGATTCAGATAGCAACCATGGTTCAAACGTTTTGGAAAGTACAAATGCAATCGCAAGGTTAGCTACAAAATTATATGCTTTAAATATATTAATATTAAATAATTAGGTTGTAAAAATTTTTGTTTGTTTGTACTGGGCTAAAAGTCTTTTTTAAATCAATTTCAAAAACAATGCTGTTATTAAATTTTAATTTATTTTAATTGCAATTTCTTTATTTTATTTATTTCGGACCACCATCGGTGTCCGTCTTAAGGCCACAACTGAATGCTTATATTTTTACAAAATTTTGTATACGAGAAAACAAACAATATATTTACTTAACTGTTCATGTTATATATTTTGTTTATTATATATATCTATAAACGCGAGTGCATTGTTCAGTGTTTGTTCATTTTGTGGTCAGTGGCACTTGTGAGCTACCAATCTTGCCCGAAGTTTGATTTTAGTTGTCCCTACATATAGTATATCACATTTCATGATTTGAATCTATCGCAATTACATGGAATTTGATATATCACATCTGTTTTATCAACTCTGCGTCAGTATTGCGACTCAAATAATGCATTTGCCAACGCAAACAAGAAGAAGAAATCTGCTTCAAAACAATCAAAAACTCAAAATATGAAAAAATATTTTCGATGGAAGAAACTACCTTCACATACACAACTATACAAAACTGTTCCTCGCACACACAACAATTGTGACAACAGATCTCGCTGAATGCGTGACTAAATAAGATTACGCAGGCAAGAAGTGAAGAGAAGAGAATCGATGTACTTATTTGTTTGTTATTATTTTCTATTGTTCTTCTGATAGTTTTAATAAGTAAACTTTTACTCAAGCCTCGCACCTAAATGTAGCTTTAACCATAGAGAAAGAATAACAAGAGGCCGAATCTTGAACAAAAATATTTTCTACTGGCGATCCAGTACTAGATCTTTTTTCACTCATTGCTGAGTGTTTCGCTCTCTTCTCTTTTGCTATTGCAAATCCTAATGTGTTTTCGTTGATGCTCTGAGCATTTGTTTCCTATCCACTACTGAATCGATGATGAATTGCTGAGTGCTTCGCTCTCTACCCTATACCTTTTGCTCTTGTTTGTGTGTTTGCACTGATGCTCTGAGAATTCGGCAACGCAGTTCTGGATCGTGTGAAGATATTTGAGTATTTGGCTTTTTTTGCTTTTGCTTTCGTACTCTGAGCATTTGTTTCCTATCCACTACTGAATCGTTGATAGATTTTTGAATGCTACCCTCTCTATGCTATACGTATTGCACGAGTTTGTGTGTTTGCAATGATGCTCTGAGAATTTGTACACAGCTCTGGATCGTATGAAGATTTCTGAGTGTTTTGCTTTTTAATTTTGCTTTCGTAATCTGAGAATTTTTTTCTGTCCACTACTGGATCGTTTACAGATTGTTGGTGTAATTTCATTTCTTCTATTCGTCTTTTTTTCATTATTGATCCTTTATGGAGCAAATCAAGAGTGTATGTATGTATGTCGAATGAATACATGTGAATACATATTGATAACTTTGTGCTTTGTGATTTCTGGACATTATTTTGTTTGTTTTTTTTATAATTAGTGGCTTCGTAGGGATTTGTATGTTTGTACATTTGTTTTTGCTTTCTTGTGCTTGCGCCTACTGCTGCAATTTTACATTAGAAATTCGATGAAGGAGGTCCAAACCTTCTTGATCAGTACAATTATAGAAAACTAAAATTTTTGCAATTATTTGTAGTTAGCAGCTTATATAATTGCGGAAAGTCTGAAAGCTTTAGGAGATGATTTTCGGAAATCGTAAAACACAAATATTTACGAGATTAAAATAAAGAAAATTATAATTAGTCATATCAAAATTGAACTGTGTTCATACTTAGCATATTTGCTAGTTTTTAGAGATTAGATATATTCATAATAGTGCTCCTGTAAACATATATTTTTTATAGGGTTTTTTTTGTACCCACCATGCCGACTCAAATAAATCGATGGTCATCGCAAACATAGTTCAGAAAAGTATCAGAAACTCCAGAAATGCTAAAAAATGTTAATGCTTAAAAATTATTCACACACACACAACCAAACGAAAAAGTTTCAGGCATGCTAAAACAGAGTGAATGATTGAAAAGAAATATTCGCTGTATGCGTGAGTAAATTTATTGAAATTTGCTAGTCTCTCCTTGAGGACGCATTTTACACTCATTTCGTTTCTTCGTTTCCCTTGCGGACCGACCGCTTCAATTTGGCGTTCGAGTAAATTTCGCTGATTCGGCCTCTTGTTATTCTTTCTCTATGCTTTAACTCCATGTAAGAGTGTTTGGTTGCCTGATGTTAGCTAGCTGACACATAATTTTTTGGACAATTTTTTTTTTCTGCACTCGTCATCTGTATATTACTTGTCTGTATATGTATAATATATAGGTATTGTTGTTTTGTGTTTTCTATGACATTATTGATCACTTATACGTAGAATCGTGTTTACAAAGCTATAAGCTACAAAGCTATAGGCTATAGTTATAGACTGCGTCTAAGAAGCGCAATCTGTTATAGTTTTTTTTTTTTTTTTAGGTGAGGTTTTCTTCCGGCAGAAGTTTACCAACATCTGTATTTTCATAAATGAGCGACTCTATTGTCTCGTTGAAGTTATATCTTATAGATTTCAACATGCTACTGTTCGTCGGAACACAATATTTTTGCTTGTGTACGTTTTTTTTTTGTTTTGATATGGTAAGACCAATTTTTTAATTCAATGTGTTTTGCACATCCTGCGCAATATGATGTTGTTCGTTGTAGGACACTGAATTTAGTTGTGCTATCAGATCCCTCATTTCTATGAGACTTCTTTTTATGCTCATGTAAATGGTATTTTCGCTCAAATTTCGTGTCACACTCTCGGCATTTTAAAAATGTATGTTCATGTTTTGCCTTTGTCTAGTTAATTTACGTTTTGATGCATAAGCAGCGTTGCACTTTTCACATATGAATTGCATTTTGTTTTGTTTTCGCTTTTGTAAATAAATATCTAAAAGCACACACTATAAACAATTTAATTTGTTGTTGTTGAATTTGTTCCAATTATTATAAACAATTATTACTACGATTTCGCAGGAATTAAACAATTTAGATAAAACATTATCTTTTTTTCTTCTTCTAGTTTCGTTTCCTTTCTTGTTTCTCGGCAAGTACTGATTTTAAGTACTATATTTAATATTCAACACAAAATTATTAGTTTATAATTTCAAATTAATTTTTTTTTATTTTTATTTTTTTTTAATTTTACTTTATTATTCCATTTGTTTACACATTCTGTCATTAATAAATATCATTTAAATTTCAAGCAGTTGAATAATAAAAAACCCAAAGTATAGAAGCAGAGCAGAAGTATAACATCGACGTTTACCGGGCTTACCCGAATCAATCACCATTAATAAGTATACAGCATTGGCTATAAACACTTCGCGCCAAAGTACATAGTGCGTCATATCCAAAGCTTACTGAATAAAAATGACGCATATATATACATATGTATAAAAAACATAAAATTAAATTTCAGCGCATAACAGCGCATCTTCAACTCAATGACCATTAATGCTCTTCATTTGTATCGAAGCAAAAATTAACTTAATGTATACACATACATACATATATATAATGAAATCAGATGGTCCATTACTGGAGCAAAACTACTCCTGTTTACTAAATAAGAGAGCAATAAAACCAAAATGTTGTTTAATGTCACCGATCTTGAGACCGGAGTTCTTTAAAAAAACAACAACAACGACTGCTCACTGTTACATCAACAACATATTTGTGTCCCCCAAGAACAATTCCTACCGTACCTCGTTTGTATTTCCAAGTATCATAATTGTTAAAACGATGAACAACAGCATCTCAAAAAGAAAAAAAATCAGTGTTAATTTTACCAGCGGTCCATAGCGTTGACTAACTTTGTATACATGATATAATTGATCCGCGGTTTAATAAAATAAACTAAAATCGTATACACTGCATGCTACAAGTCTACGATATAAGCAATTAAGGAATCACCAAACACTAACTCGATCTACGGCACTTCGCTGAGGAAACATCACACACACATGAACATACATATTAAAAGTATATAGCAAAGCATAATGACCTACATTTGTACGAAAAATAAAAATTCAACCCTATTTTCAATGAACTAAAATTATCTGCATTTGCACTAAGCAGAGAATCCACTTGAAAGGGTCTCCGTTCATTTATAAAAGTAAAAAAAGCTATAAAATATGAATGCCACCGCTCATAAGAAACGCATACCCAAATTACATTGTAAAGAAAAGACAACAACAACAAAGATTGTGTCGTGGACACATTGCACTTACACATATTCCACTTTGCATTTAAAGCAAATCAAAGAACATAGGTAAGAAAAAGAAACAAAACGCAATTGGTTTATACTATACTGGTCGACGGCACTCAGTTCACCAAAATAGTCATCAGAAACACACAAACAAACATTGCAAGCCTATATCATAAACAATAAAAGAAATCACCCAAATTTATTTATACTAACACTGTGGACTGACGTTCTCGTTCACTGAACAATAATATGACAACAACAACGTGTTCCTACACAACATGATGGGCATCTGCAGCTCTCCCATCGCTTCAAGCACACACATTCCTTCCCTTCCCAAAATTCTTGTATGTCCGTCTGTCTATATTTATGTTCGTCTGTCTATCGGTTTGTCTGTTCTAACACACGTGAAGTGGAGCGCCAAACAGATGTCTGTCTGAAGCTTCTATCGCCTGCTCACTCGCTCTTACGGTATCCATATAGCGTTATCTCACTCTAATACACGCAAAGCATAGCACCATGGCGCACAGTTGTGCCAGAACCCCTCTTTCCATACTACTTACATGTATAGCAGATTTTCCAGAAGCAGAAGTTGTTTGTTTTTATTTGCTTCGAAGCCCTAAATTTACACTCGAAATAAATATGATTTCAAATAACAAAGCCATTTCTTTTTATACCCTACACCTTAAGGTTGAGGGTATATTCACTTTCTACCGGAGTGTGTAACGCATAGAACTAGACAAGATAGGTATGGAAAAGTATATATATTCTTGATCAGCATCACCACCAAAATTGAAATAACGATGTCTGTCCGTCTGTCTGTCTGTCCGTTGAAATCACGATCACAGGAGAACGGATTAAGATTTCAAAATGAAATTTGGCAAAAATATTCATTGCTATGTTGGGGTGTTTCGTATTGAAAATTGGCAAAATCGCCCAAGGACCACGCCTACTTTTTATATCGAGAGTGCAGGTACCTCTGTTTTGCCTATTAAAAAAGGCCATATCAGCATCACTTTTTGAGAGAAGACAAGAAAATTTTATATGTAGGTTTAGAATAATGCTTCCAGTTAATATGCCAAATATGGGCGTGATGCGCCCACTTTTAGTTTACATAGGTCATGGAGGTCATATAAGTTTCCTGAATAATGGTGTACATAATATTGTAGTTTGTGAACCAATAATATTCTGTTGGGAAAAAATGGGCGGGCCACGCCTCCTTTTTACCCATCCACCCAGTATTGCAATATATTTTTATACCCTACCTTATATTTCTTATATATACGAGTATATATGTAGCTTAAGGTGTAGGGTATTTCAGGTAAAGCCCGGCTGTAGACAACACCTTTACTAGTTATAATTAGGAAATTTTCAAAGCTGCAAATTGTAGCAATATTGGCAGCGAAAGCATTGCATTGCCATTGCACTGCCGCACCTTCAAGACCAAGGCAATGAATGGCAATCGCAATACACGTTGCTGCAATGAAAGGCAAGGCAATTCAATGGCAATTTGTAGCTCTCTATTAGGTATTAGGATTTGCAGAATCTATACGAATGGGTTTGACTGGAGTAACTTCTTCATGTATTTTGGGTAAGCCATAGATATTTTGGGCTGCTGCATTGTATGACAGGAGTTTTTCTATCCGTTTCTGGAGCTACATTCACTTTGAGTATCTTTTGAACTCTTCTGTAGTTTTGCAGTCGAGTCACTCTTTAAGTCTATATATACAAATATCTTGTAGTACCGTTTTCATTTTATTTCATATTTCTTTCTCTCCATTGCATCCGAAATATTTTCTTTGTCTGCTTTTAAGATGATCACTTCATTGTTTTCTTTCAAAAAACGTTTTCTTATTTTTTACCGATTAATATATATTTATCGAATCGTGTGTTGGAACATCAGAATTTTGTTTTGAGTATGATTTTAAAAAGACCTTTAGCCCAATTAACACAAAAAATTTTTAACAATATCAAATAATATTGCTTAAAAGATTAATAATATATATATACATAAATATATATTTAAATAATAATAGAATAATTTAATATTTAGTTAACTAATTATATAATTTATAATATATAATTATAAATTGCATATTTTTGTATAAAATATATATAAAATTACATTATAAATATATATTTAATAATATTATATATGTATATATTATTTAAATTATTATTCAAATATAAATATATGTATATGTGTGTATTATATATTATAAATTTATATATATATATATAGAAATCGGGAATAAATTTCAAATTGTCATTTAGTGTACAAGACGAGGAATTAAGCTAAAGCGAGTTTTGAATTTATGCCTTCTCTAAGAAGTAGATTTTTGAAGAGATTGAATTCTAATATTAACTCGAATGCAATAAGAAAGCGTATTTCTTCCAAAATTTTACTGCGAGAAAAAACATTAATTTTGTGGAGATTTTAAGAAAAATGCGGGCACAATTGACTAAATCTACTCAGGAGGTTATACTGCTCAAGATTACTTTACCATATGCAAACACTTGTCCATTTAATTTTTCTCTGTTTGTGTACGGTACATATTTCGTAACAAAGTGTATATATCCTAAATCTGTATGTATATTTGGTAATATAATTGTGTTATTTTTTACTATATAAGTATGTAATATGTATGTATTATGTATGTATGCATATATATATATTTATTTATATATATTTATATTATAATTATATTATTGTATATATTAGTAATAAACAATCTTTTATTAATATTTGTAGATTTAACAATGATCATAATTCTCAAAATTACTACCGAAGTAGTCAATCGGAAACCTTCCTTCCGCACTCTCATGGAGAAACCTACTGGCAGGACACCAATACGCCATATTACGGCTATCAGTCCTTATGTGGTAATATAGATCCTCCTATAAAGCCTGATTATGTGGGAATGGTTATTAAACAGACCCGAGAGATGGAAAACACTAACAGTTCTTCGCAAATTGTAGACTTGGATACCAAGGAAATAAAAATAGTTGAAACTGACATTGATGTAACAATCAATCAATTGGTAAACAAGAGCTTAATAAGTGAGACGGAGACACCGACAATTAAATATGAAGATATGTGCGAAACAACAGTGCCAGATTCATCGACAAGAAATTCTAAAGTTTCTTTATCAAATATCAACAATTCTAAAACCTTTAGCAATAGTGGTTGCTTTGAGAAGGATACGCTGAAGGGAAAAACTGAAGATGTAATTCCTTACGATTGGGCAGTAGATATAATGAAAGGATATGAACCAAATTTGATTCGAAACTCTCCAAAAATGCAAATATTCTTTTGTATTCTGAATGAAAGCCTTAGACAAGGTGACCGAGTACTATTGTTCAGTCAGAGCCTTTTAACCTTGAATTTAATAGAAACGTTTTTGCAATCAACCCATGTTCCGGACTCAAATAAGTACTGGGCCAAAAACTCTTCATATTTCCGTACGGATAATAACATTTTTTATTTCTTATATAATAATTCATATCTTGACGAATTTTTAGGATTGGACGGTTCAACTACATCGCAAGAACGTGAAAAACTTGTTAATGACTTTAATTCGAATTCTAAAATAATGCTGTTTTTAATTTCTACAAAGGCTGGTTCGTTAGGTATAAATTTGGTTGGAGCTAATCGCGTAATAGTCTTTGATGCTAGTTGGAACCCATGCCATGATACGCAGGCAGTTTATCGAATCTATAGGTGAGTGTACGTTTGCAATTGTTATTCCTAAATTATCCTGTACGTTGCAATTACTGATCGTCCTGATTTTAATGACGATATTTAAATTCACTATCATAATACCAGTAATATTAATTATGTAATAATATATATCTTAACATTTTAATATACATATACCACGCCGTTGTATATAAATAATGTACTCTCTACCACACTTTCCCAAACGAAATTCATTGTGGAGGGAATATAATAACAAAGAAGGAAACAAAAAGTATCAGCATCAGATAAATGCATGAATGGTCGTTTTTGACCGTCTGACCTCTTCATAGATTTACGAGTGCGACTGTGTTTTACACGTGTTTCACAGTTTCAGTTTAACCGACCTTTAAACAACCAAAGTGTGTAATGTATTATGTTTTGAAGATAATACATTATAGTCTTTAATTTTGTTAACACTTTCATATGAATTTTATAACTTATAACTTGTTTTGAAAAAGGCTCAATAAACAAAATTTGAATTTGAATTTTCAACGGCAACTGAATCTTTCTTATAAAATCCGAAGAAGACATACAGAGTTGTGAGGTAAAAACACAACACAAAATAACCTAAATTTTCTGGAATTCTGTTCTTGTGTGGATAACGTTTGGAATTTATATGTCTCACAAGTTTATTCCAAATTTATTTTAAGTAAGCTTTTAATATTGTTTATGGGGAAGAGTGTTAAAAAGCATTTGCAGTGTCTATTTCAAAAGTTGTGACTGTGAGCGGTATTCCAAATTGCAAAGTGCTACTTGCATTTTTGATGAAATGTGGATATTTTTATTAAATCTGCAATAGGTTCTCAAAATGGAATGAGCTCTTTAGTTCTCTGATGAACATATCTTTAATGAGGTTGACTCGGCCGGGACGTCCTGATCAAATGAATGAGTTATAAATATTCATATGTTTCGTATCTTTTTATTTCATACTGTAAAGAAGCTTCTCGGTTGCCCGTCCAAAAGCGCAGATACCTTGCTGGATTGCCAATGTTCGATAAAGAAATTTCGGTATTTGCGAAATACTATCTCTATTGTAGCTTTTTAGGTCCATGCCCCACTAAACACTTGTCCGGGAATAGCGTCCTTTAGGAAACTCCAGTATTGTCAACGCGGCCACACTAGTTTAATTGCTCTGATATCAACCGAGCAAGAAGTCGGTAGACCTCGACTTCGTGCTATAAATGACAAGAACTCCATAGACCACGAGTGACTAATAAGATAGAAATAACGACACTATCCCTCGATGTGTAATTGAGGTTCACGTTAAGTAGGACGAATCGAAGTCTATTCTTAAAATTTGGCATTTAGAATACCCGAAGAATACATGGAAAACAAAAATTCTTTTTGCGAAGATAAATATTTCTATTTTATTCAGGGTTTGGAAATGTGAGCACATCGAAGCACATTCCTTATTCCACTAAACACCGTGCCGGAGCATACAGCATATGACAAAAACACTGAAAGGTCACACAAATCTGCACGCACCGTGCCAAAGATATAAGTCACCTACACAGCACTTCGTGCAGGAGACAATCATTTAGCACGAAGCACGCTGTCGCACTTCACTAACACATCTCCGACGATATGTTGCTTGAGTGCTGCTGCGCGCATGTATAAGAATTTCGGCATAAAATCAAGTACGAAAATTTTAAAGCAAAATGACACAAAACGTACGTGCCAAATGTGCCAATAGCTAGCAAATTTTTGAAACTTATCTGTTCGGCTAGAGGATATTTATCGATGTTAATATGGATTCATAATCATTTTCTGTGCTTTCAGTTGTTATACACCTTATTGTTAGCAGGTGAGCAGGTGCTCTCTCCTTGTCTAATTTTTGTATTCTAAGGAGTAGAGTTTAATAAGTTGTTAGTTGAAATTCGCTGGAGGAATTAAATAATATGTGCTTTGAATTATGCTATATAGATTCTACGGGCCTAAATTTCTGTCAACCACAAAATTTTTGTAACGAAGTTTTTAATAAATAAATTTATGATTGCTAAAGAAATTTATTTATAAATTATTAAATTAATAGTTACTAATTTATTAGTTATTAAATTAATAATTACTAATTTATTCATAATTGAAGTAATAACTAATAATTTATTAATTATTAAAGGTAGATTTATTAAATTATTAATTATTTATTTGTTAATCAATAACTAAATTTTAATTTTTATATAGATTTATAGTTTTAATTATGGTCTCAATTAATGATGTACTGATGAATAATTATATATTTCCAATTGATAAATATTTCCTTTGATAATTATGAAACTTTATTTAATGAAAATACTTTAAACTCATAAATTTTAAAATAAAGTACATATATGTGACTGAAATCTCTCATAACCAAGAACCAAGTTCTAGGGAATTTGCTCTTCATTAGCTCTCCTATCCCAGTGAAATAAACGCCCATGACATGATGCATCCTCTTCCGCTAACATTGTATGGTGGACCCATCCTGAAATAATGGGAAACATTAAGAACGAACGGTTGTGACGAAGTTACGATTCGTGCTTATGTGTGTGTACAGTATACAAACAATCTAATACATGCGATGCTTGGATAACAACGCCGATCGCATTCGGATGTAGTACAAAAATTTCATTTTATATTTCACTGGGATGCCTTATGTGCGACTGCTCGCTCTCTCTCTCTCTCTCTCTCTCTCTTTCTCTCTCTCTCTCTTTCTCTCTCTTTCTCTCTCTCTCTCTCTTTCTCTCTCTCTCTCTCTCTCTCTCTCTCTCTCTCTCTCTCTCTCTCTCTTACTCCCACAGAGCCGCCGCGTACGTTGGAAAAATTGCAGATTTGAAACAATGTGCAATGTGACGTCAAGTCTATTCTCTCTTAATAGCAGGCACGCTCATATATATATGTATATTCATATACATACAAACCAAGCTCTCTAAAAATTCTCATACTTGATTCCGAACTTCGGCCTGTATTGAGAAGAGCTTTGAAAAGAAGACAAGCAAATTCAACAATTGTTGGTGTCTTCAGCAATTAAGAACTTGCTCCTAAAAATGTAGAACTTGCTTCTAAACGTAAGCAGCTTTTCGCTTCACAAAAATTCATAGGAACTAATTCTTGAAAATGTGTGGTTTATATAGCGAGTCTTGCATTTTCATAAGACACCAGAAAAAGATCGCTGATGAGAAACCGTGGCTGGTTTCGAAATAGCTATACGATCTGCCAATTGACCGGATTTGTTTGTGTGATAACGCTGATGCCGGAAAATATGGGTGTTTAATATTTACACGCATAAAAAAACCATTATTCCAATTTAATAAAAAACAGCGTTGGAAAAATTGCAGATTTGAAACAATGTGCAATGTGACGTCAAGTCTATTCTCTCTTAATAGCAGGCACGCTCATATATATGTATATTCATATACATACAAACCAAGCTCTCTAAAAATTCTCATACTTGATTCCGAACTTCGGCCTGTATTGAGAAGAGCTTTGAAAAGAAGACAAGCAAATTCAACAATTGTTGGTGTCTTCAGCAATTAAGAACTTGCTCCTAAAAATGTAGAACTTGCTTCTAAACGTAAGCAGCTTTTCGCTTCACAAAAATTCATAGGAACTAATTCTTGAAAATGTGTGGTTTATATAGCGAGTCTTGCATTTTCATAAGACACCAGAAAAAGATCGCTGATGAGAAACCGTGGCTGGTTTCGAAATAGCTATACGATCTGCCAATTGACCGGATTTGTTTGTGTGATAACGCTGATGCCGGAAAATATGGGTGTTTAATATTTACACGCATAAAAAAACCATTATTCCAATTTAATAAAAACAGCGTTGGAAAAATTGCAGATTTGAAACAATGTGCAATGTGACGTCAAGTCTATTCTCTCTTAACAACACAAACATTTACGGGCTCGCCGAAGAATAGGGTGTTATAATAATGCGTCGCCTGCTATGTCAGCGAATTGCCTGCTGGCGCTGTTGAGATCAATACCTACGCAGCGCAAAATAAATCTAACATCATCTAGTGAACAATTACCTTAAACATCCCAACTCGGCGGTCTAAATTGCTTTTGCATCTTATTTTCTAAAAGGTCTTCTTTACTTTTTCGCGTATCTACAATTACACTCACCAAATCCGTTTGATATACAAATTTACCAACGATTGCAAATATAAAGGAACTCGGTTTCTTTCAAGGAATTCATTTATATTGTAACCAAATCTATTAAAGTAATTTTTCTTTTAACATTAACGAAATGAAAGCAACATTAACGATAACTATAGGAGTAACGATTTCATTTTCGTTGCATTAACGTTAACGAAAATTTTATGAGGAAGTAACGAAGTTCAATAACCTTGAACGATAACCATAACTAGTTAACGATTAACTAGTTAGTGCCAAACTCTGGTTAAGCCATATGCGAAACTTGTTTTTGAGCTGTCCAAATACTTTGTCAATGATGTTACGAGCTCTTACATGTGCATGTTGATAACGTTGTTGCGGTGGAGTAAGCACAATATTCTGTCGAAATGGAGTTAACAATATTTTCCTTAGCATAACCACCATCGCGTAGCAAAACACCTCCACTAAGTTTCAGTTCCGAGAGCTCCAGCTGTTGTTTGATTTCTGATAGCCGTCAAATTCTCGAATCGTGTGTTGATCCTCTCCAATGGCAAATAACATCTAGGATCAACCCATCTGCATCACATATAACCTGAAAAAATACAAGTTTTTAAGTAAAATAGTAAATGATTTTGAAATATTTACCTGCACATTTAGTGAATAGTAACCATTCCGGCACCTGTGCCTCGCTTCAAGTTCTCCTCCAGGATTTTTAATTTTCACTTGAGTGCAATCGCACCAATTTATTGAGGATATCTTTACTTAGTCTAGAACTAATTTTTTTATTTCTATAATTCACTGACTGTTTCTGGGAACTTAATGAAGCGTTCCTGACCAGTGGCCACTACATCCTTCTAGTCTGGCCATGCTCATCTTCGACATTTTCCAAGTCAATTCACAAAAATACGGCTATAGGGGAGTTCGCAATTTTTTATATTTAGTTCTTCTCGTTAATACCTTTCGAATGATATATGTTTCATCAACGCACGCGGAAGTTTTCCTGACCAGTAGCCACTTCATCCTCCTAATCTGGCCAGGCAAACATTAATATGAAGCAAATATCAATATTCAGAGTTAAATACGTATTTAACTTCTCGGTTTTCCTCTGACAGCCTATGCAAATTGGTTATGTGAATCACCCTATTTTTCGGTTTGTGAATTTGCTAAGTTATATTCGTATTTTTCTTCGCACTTAAATACGTATTTAACTTCACGCACTTGAAAACGCTTTTTATCTAGTAGGGATAGTAGCCTATCTTCATTTCTTAATTCTGAAAATCCACGCAGCTAGATGGCTTTAGGTTTATCAACAGTCTTCCGTACTTAATTCTTTCGTAATGAATACAGTTCTGCATCAATTGCTTTCTTCCAGTTCACTTCATCACCCATATCACTAACTCGTGAATATGCTTCTTTAGCATCTATGAAACAACAAGTATTCGAGATCTCTTTCTCTCTCAATTCGTATTGGAATTTCATCACGTTAGTTACCGTCCATGTTTTCTGAGGGCAATTCAAAAGCGGCTTGGAATTCTTCATTAATTACTACAGCGTGCGAGGAATCTTGACCTACGCTCCAGTAGTTTGATTTTCATTAGGACTTTACGAAGCCCTGAAGACTGATAAAATTACCTTCACTTGCAAATCAGCGTACGATGCTAAATGCTATTTTTATATTGAATAAAATCCGCGCAGTTATAAATAGTCCATAGCTATTATCAAACATTTACATTAATTTTCCTTACTGTACTTTGAGGCAATATCCTGCCATATTATTCATTATTCGGATTCAGATTGTTTATTTAAGTTAAATATTTTCTATTTGTATCTTTATCTTGATGTTGTAATTCTTTGTATTTATGATAGGAACTATAAAGAAAAAGCTTAGTTAAATCTTTTTTAAATAAATAATTGAATATGTCTCCATCATTGTTCCTTTCTGGCTCATTATTGTATTTACAGCTTTATAATGGATCCATCGCGTTTGCGTTTCTTGCTCGTTTTTTTGTTTTGGCAGCATTGAGAGCGCAAAATAGCGTAAAACTCTCAAACGCAACCCAAACGCGAAGTCGAAGGCAAGAGCGAATTTGTTGGTAATTTTCATGATTTGCAGTCCACGTCGCGTTTCCGAGGTATAACCGATTAGTCACTTCGTCCAAATTGGCTGTCAAACCAAGCTATTGAAAAAACATTGCGTTTCAAAGATTGTATTGAATTTTAGTATGCCAATATGTTAATAATTTTTAAAAAGGGCAAAGCCATTAATAAGTTTGAATATTTTTTCTAATTTTGGATTTTCGTGCGATATTATTATAACTTTATTTTTCGAAAAATAAAAAATTTCATTCGTTTAAGTAATTTAGAAACATAACTATTTATTATTTTTGAGATAATTTGTAAACATAATATTGGTATATATTCAATAATAATAATATTAATTGATATCATATTCAAAAATATTGTCAGTTTTATAGTTTAGGCGCAGTACATGAAGGAGCGTATTTGTACAGAGCGAAAAAACTTTGGCAATTCTTTCAGACATATCTCGAGTTCTAGCCAACCGATCGTGCCAAGACTGGTATCAAATGAAAGGTCATTAAATGAGGAACAACCATGCTGTATATAATTTTCGTATCAGTGTTATAGTTTAGGAGCAGTACATGAAGGAGCTTTTTTGTATGGAGCGAAAAAACTTCGGCATTCCTTTCAGGCATATCTCGAGTTCTAGCTAACGGATCGCGCCAAGATGGGTTTTAAATGAAATGTTATTAAATGAGGAAAGACCATGTTGTATTATTATATTATATTATTTTCGCATCAATTTGTAACGATAAATTTTGCTGATAAAATTTAACCTTCATACAAAGAAGTACACTCAGCATCAAAGTCAAGGACAAAGCACAGCAAACTCGTTTTCGCTAAGTAAATTGAGAAAACTAGTCAAACGAGTTTGCTGAATAGCTCGTAAACACTGGAAGCGACGAACATGTCGTATCATTTCCAGCGAAAAAGTCCGAAGTTCGTAGAAAGCTTTAAAGCTCCTCACATAATGAGGAGCAGAGTATAAATGAGCGCGCACTCAGTACATCGAGACAGTCGTTCAGAAACCACACGCGTGGACAGTAATTTCGAAACCACACCCGTGGACAGTCAGCATCACAAGGACCTCAAGTCGACATCGCAAGGACTCGCAGTCAGCATCGCAAGGACCTCAAGTAGGCATCGCAAGGACTCGCAGTCAGCATCGCAAGGACCTCAAGTCGGCATCGCAAGGACTCGCAGTCAGCATCGCAAGGACCTCAAGTCGGCATCGCAAGGACCCGCAGTCAGCATCGCAAGGACCTCAGTCGACGCCGCAGTCAACGTCTCAGTCAACGCCGCAGTCGACGACACATCTACGCCGCCGCGTCATAAATCTACAACATCAGCTACAACATCGTAAAGGCTTGAATCGGGTAAGAAACATAAGAAACGTCGTTTCTTTCAAGCGTAACTACATAGTTACAAAGCCCTGTCGGTCTGTTGGGTTTATACTCCGCGACAGTGGACAGTCGGTCTGTGGGTTTATACTCCGCGGCTATCTATATTTAACGTCCTGTCGGCCTGTTGGGTTTATACTCCGCGAGAGTGGACACACACTAATCAAAGTCTCTTTTCAGCACAGATTTATAAGATAACCAAATAATCGACATGCTCTTAATCTTAATCTCTGTTTCAGCCTAATGATCATGAACTCTGTTTCAGGCTCTTAATCATAAACTCTGTTTCAGCCTAATGATCATAAACTCTCTTTCAGGCTCTTAATCATAATTCTGTTTCAGGCTCTTAATCATAAACTCTGTTTCAGCCTAACGATTGTAAACTTGTTAAATATAAACTTATCTTAGGCAAAACTTATCGCTAAGCATATTTCAAACTATTGTAACTACTGTCAAGATTTATTAAATAAAGTTGTTAGTATCGAAATCGGTGTATTACGTTCAAATCAATAAATAACTGGACGAGACCTTGGACTGGACTGAGTGATATCCAGACGAGAGAGGAAAAGCATCGTTACAAGTTTTATAGTTTAGGAGCAGTACATGAAGGAGCGTATTTGTATGAAGCGAAAAAACTTTGGCAATTCTTTCAGGCATATCTCGAGTTCTAGCCAACCGATCGTGCCAAGACAGGTATTAAAAGAAAGGTCATTAAATGAGGAACAGCCATGCTATATATCATTTTCGCATCAGTTATAGTTTAGGCGCAGTATATGAAGGAGCGTATTTCTACAGAGCGAAAAAACTTCGGGACTCCTTTTAGGCATTGCCTGAAATAGTGAATTTTGCCTAACGAAGCCCACTATAGTTCTATGAGCCCTTTTTCCTTCACGGTCAACTCAAACAATCGGATTTGAACACTATGTAGTCAGGATCACACTTTGTGGAATTTAAACTTACCACTATTACACTATAATTAACACTAAAAATAAATTATTACATATAACAATTATATAAACACTAGATATTAAATAAGATTGAACATTAATCGCTAAATTAAGTGTTTCGGACTTTGTTTAGCAACAGGGGAAAAAATATATATATATAAATAAACTCGAGATTAACGCTTTTAACTCATCAAGTGTTTCGTAATTTAATTTCACGTATTCGTGTTACCAATAACAGAGCAAAAACAAATATATGCTAGGTAATAAGATCTGAAGAGATACGTGAAAATACCGAGAAATCATAAAAGAAGCGATACACAACCTCTTTCTTCAACAAGCAGCTGTGCACTAAAATAAGGGAAAGCAAAATGTCACATTTCTTTATTGTACACATTGTTGCCGCCCGCCACTAACCAACAAATTTCAACAGAAAAAGTGTGTTCGAAGCCAAACTGCATACATTGCAATCTTTTGCTTTCTGAAAACAATGGCCTATGATGCACGGCTAACGTCGATGCGTGCTTCGTATTGGGCACACATGTGCTTGCGTTCGTTTGTGAAGCGCTCATCGGTATAGCCGTGTGTCATGGGCAGCGTGGTTGTCTGCAAGAATGTTTTTGTTTTCCCTCAAAATCTCAAACGCAGGATACTCGATAAAGTTCCATTATGCTATTTCAAACGCATTGCGCTTGGCTTCGTGGTTGAGTTTGCGTTTGAAAGCAAATACCTTTCAACCAAAAACTCGTAATTTATTAAGATGAGGTTTGGTAACGTAGAATATTTCTTCTGGAGTACTTTTATTTCTGAGTTATATAATGGCACCTGTATTAATGAAATATTATGAAGTACGCGCTGCTTCACACTACAGCCGCATCCGTGCATTAGTTTCGGCTAAGCCTATCCTTACATTTTCAATTAGTGTTCTGTTAAATCGCTCCGCAACACCGTTTTCTTGTGGTGTATATGGTAATGTCATTTCTACATAAATTTATTTTTCTTTATATTGTTAATTGTCAGTTTTGAAATGAAATATAAAGATTTTGCATTTACTTTTGCTTCGTTGTTCTTTCATTACAGATTAAGAATTAAGATTCAGATTAAGACTAAGATTTTTTCTTAATTGTGTATATCATGGCAAAATGTGTAAAGTCATCGATAAAGGATACAATGTATTTTGTATCATTCCAAGCAACAAGATCCTTCGGCCCACATCAGAATGTATTCTTTCAGGAATTCTTTAGATACGTCTCGGGTACATTTAAATGGATCACGCGTTTGTTTACCTTGAACACACATCACAAAAACCGACATCTTTAGATTTAACATCTAATCCCTATGGCAAATTATTCTTTATCAAGTCATTAAATACTCGTTGACCTTAAAGCGCAAAGCGCTTATGCCATAGTTTTACCTTATCCGAATTGCATGGTAAGCATTTTTCTGATATAGATCTATATCTATTTCGGACAATCGTCGTAAGTATGTTGTGGCAGTTCTTTGATATAATTTACTTTTTTTTGCAAAATATTACTTTAATTCCTATTAGTAAGTAACTTACTATTAGTAAGTAACTTACTATTAGTAAGTTGCCGAACAGAGAGCAAACTATGACGCGAGTCTAGAATATACAGCACATCCCTTATTAATAATTGCTCACTTAACAAATTTGTCCAAAACAAATTATTTTATATTTGGACAGCTTAAGGCCAAATATAAAATTCGGATGCAAACATATAGAAAAATGTTAAACTATTATTGTACAAATCCGAAAAACTGAAAGAATTTCTCTTAGAGTGGTTTATATTAAGGTTTATATTAACGAAGTTTATATTAAAATGCAACTAATCAGATTTATAAGAAAAAATAATTTTCCCATCTAACACACAAAAGCATTCATACACAAACAAAACAATAAGTTGGTGGCTCAAATTATAACGACGTTATATCTGCTGGTATGCGCTATGTTACAAATTATATCTTAACAAAAAATATTTATGAAATTTACAAGTAAGCAAAAAAATACTCCATTAAAAAACGCATATATCATTTGTCAGTATATAGAATAGAATAGCTCTATAGCTGAAAGTTTTTAAATGACATCGATTTTTAACTAATCATAACCTAGACATCTTCCTTCCATTTCTCACAAAGTGTAAAAAATCTACGCCTGACAATTCTTCCATCTTTCCAATCTAGCAACATGTTCAACGATCTTAATGCAGCTCGCGAGTTCTCTGCGTGCTTGCTTACGTCTTAAAAGTAACTCTTATTTCAAAAAAGTTCGTAGAAACTTTTTTAGGTGACCTTCGAGAATAAAAGTTTCTGAAAAATTTTTGCTTTTAAAAACAAGAATATAATTTTAAAGTTAGCTATTGTTAAAACTAATAGTTTACAGTTTTACCTTTTTGAAGAAGGCCTTTTAAGTATGAGTTCTGCACAGAAGTGATTCATGCAAGCATTACTGACTTTATCGTGCCTTTATACACAAGTCACTGGTAACAGCACTATTAGTTTTATAAATTTTAGGTTTAGCCTTTCATGGTTTGACACGGGGTTTTTCCACAATGAATTTAACGTAGTAACATTTTTATTTAACATCTCTTAATTGTTATATTTTTTAAATACAATAAATTTATTGAATTTTTATTTTTTTTTTGTATAGATATGGGCAACACAAGCCATGCTTTGTTTACAGAATAGTAATGGATAAATGTCTGGAAAAAAAAATTTATGATAGACAAGTTAAAAAGCAGGGAATGTCGGATCGTGTTGTTGATGAATGCAATCCTGATGCACATTTATCTATGAAAGATGTTACAAATCTTTGCTACGATTACGACACTGATTTGAATAAACCCGTCACAGAGTTTCAAAAACCAATCGAATCATACAATGATATTATAATTCAAAAAATTATTCAGACAAATAGAGCTGCTCTTTCTAAAGAACCTTTTCATCATGAAAGTTTACTTATTGATCGCAAGGAAAAAAAACTATCACTTGCGGAGAAAAGACAAGCACAGCGTGGATACGAATTAGAGAAAAAGGCTTCATCAAAACAAATATTCTCCCAAGCTAATAAATTGCAATATAGAATCGTAAGAAATGATGGGACAATAGTAACAAGACCAGTTGCTTCGGTAATTTTATAATTTATACATAACTTACATAATATTAGTAAAGTAAATAACTTCAAAGGTGCGACCTATGCAAACAATAAAAACACAAAATTCTTCAAAAAGCGGCTCTATTAGATCAACACGTTGGATTCCAGCTGAAGTGTGGCAAAGACAAGGAATGACTGCCCAAGAAATGACCCTTCCTCTGGGTAAGAAAATACTCGTTTTGCTAACTTGAATTTACTTTTTATTTTTAAACCGTTGTAGATGTGGTTATTCCTACGAATTCGAGTGATAAAACTAATATAATTTTAAAATCTGGTCAGCGAGTAATGGTTTTAAAATCTCCTAAAGGAATTTACATGCAGTTAGAAAGCGGAAAGATTATTGCAATACGCACTTCAAGCAAGATTTATCCATCCAGTAAAAGCCAAAAGGAGTCTACTATAGATATATCTACAGAAAGCACAAAACAATCTGTGATTAATACAAAGGGTCATCCAGAATTGAAAACTACGGATAAGTCCGAAACAAGTATTTATACGGATAAAGGTAATTACTATTAAGTAATTATACTAAAATAATCAAAATTTGAAAGCATATTAAAGAATTTACTATATTTTTTACTTAAAGAGAATTTACTATATTTTTAAACTCAAGTCGTCGCTGCTGTATCATTATCAGCGCCGTCATTCGGCTCACTGATTTCTAGAACTCCTTGTCCTTAAGCATATGGTTGACTATATTCTCCGGCGTAACAGGCACACCTACCAGTCTCTGCAGGTCATTTCTCAGCGTGTCATATCTGGGGCATTCGAAGAACACATGCTTCGCATCTTCTGTTGTTGGCACTCCGCAGTGATCGCATTGCGGATCTCGTTCATAACGAAATCTTTAGAGATATGCCTTAAAACATCCATGTCCGCTTAGTACTTGTGTCACATAAAAATCAATCTCTCCATGTTCTCTGCATAGTCATGGCTCCAACCTGGGGCCGCTTGTGCGTCCACCTTCCATTTGATGCACTCTGCCATCTCTCCTGCCACTCGTCGATGGTTGCTCTTCTCGCCTCGCTTTGCACACTAGCCGCACTTTCTGCATTAGTGCTCCTTATCGCCTCGTTGACCAACAAATCCAAAGGGACCAGCCCTCCTAACACTAGATCTGCCTCCAATGAGGCCGTGCGAAATGCGCATGCCACTCGCAGCGCACATTGTCTATATGACGCACATAGCTACTCCTCAGAAAACTTTCTTTCCATATGGGTGACGCGTATAGTATTATAGACTTAACCACCGACGCAAGGAGGTGAGGAATACGCTGTCGCGGACCCCGATTGTTCAACATCATTCGAGATAGCGCTGCTGTAGCTCTTGCAGCCTTCTGCTGTACATATTCCAAATGTGCAGCGATGATCTATCATTAACCCAAAGTATTTTATATAGGGCTTAGTTGTAACGATGCATTGATCCACCCTCACCTCTAGGCATTCGACCCTCTTTCGACTACTCACTAAAATAGCTTCCGTCTTATGTTCTGGTAAATCAAGTGCAACTAAAGTTAGCCAATTTTTAATTGTTGCTAAGGCTGACTCTGCAGACTCCTTAACATCGCTCAGGAGTTTTCCTACGACAACTACTGCAATATCATCACCCTACAATTGTTACCCCTTCAGGTACTCTCAGCTGCAATATCGCGTTGTACATAACGTTCCAGAGTAGAGGGCCCGACACCGATCCCCGGGGTACAACCCCGTCAGGTCGTACTCTATTGGTCCCTCTGAGGTGTTATAGAGTAGAACTCGGTCACTCTGTTAGCTGGACACTACGTTGAGGAAATATGTTGGTACTTCGAACGCCCCAACAGCTTCCAGTATCTTCTGACAGTTCGCTAAATTAAACGCGTTTTTCACATCGAAGGTGACGATTAGGGAGTACTGTTTGCTTCCACCTTGCCAGCGCTTGCCCTCAATCGCTTTCTCCGCAACATCTTTCACAAGCTGCAGGGCATCCGTTGTTGACAGGGCATCCCTTTTGGAAAACCAAACTGCCTGCTTGAAATTTTCTCATTCACCGAGATTAACAATCGCTCCTTAATTATTGTTTCAAACAGTTTACCCGATGTGTCCAACAAACACAGAGGCTGATACCACGCCGGGCCAGTTAAATTGTCGCCCTTTTGGAGCAAAACAAGCCGTTGCCTCTTCCATTGCTTTGGGAATATTCCTTCTCTTAAGCATACTTCAAATACTCCTCTCAGCAGGTCGGTCTCGCCAAGAGCGGCCGCTTTCACACCTTTATTTGGCACTCCACCTGGACCAGGCGCTTTATCTATTTTGAGTTTGCTGGCGGCTTGCACAACCTCGACCGTTGTTACCCTCGGCACCATTTGGGACTCAACTTCCCGCAGCATTCTCGATACACGCGGCGCTCGGGAAAAATATGATTTACAATCTCTTCCTTAACACGTGGATTATGTATGTATTGTAGTCACTAAAATCCCCCTCTCTATCCTGGAACCGTTCTCGCATTACTTCAAGATAGAGATCCAAGCGGTCCTATATATAGAACTAATCTACTCTCCTGCGGGCAGGTCTGTCATCTTGGCGTGGCTAATCTTGACCCCGCTTTCGTGCTTCCATGTCGGATTTTTTCCGGCGAAGAATTTCTTCGACGTATATCTCTATTACGTTCCATGTACTACATTCCCAGAATAAATGGGGCCAACTGCAGCTTCCAGCGTTAGCCGTTTTGAGACCCATCGTTCGCATGAGAGAAACGTGTGTTCTACATAGTCGATTTCAGTGCAATAAATGCATACTGCCGTCATCATCTTGCCGATGCTATGCAAATACTTTCCAAAATATCCATGCCCAGTTAGGAACTGCGTCAGGTAATATTTAATATCTCTATGAGTTTTTTTTATCCAAGCTGCAACATGCGGTATCAATCTCGCGGTCCATCTGCCTCTAGAATCCTTTGAAAGAAATTGTATTTGAGAAATACCTATCATGGATTAGCTTCAACTTCAATTCAATTAATTATAAAATAATTATCAGATTTCGGTCCCTTCGTGTTTGCCATTAATCTGCTTAGCATATTGACTTTCTCCGCTGCCGTATCAGTTGTTACCTGAATGTGGTTGCAGAAGTTCAGCTTTTTGTCCAGTCTTATGCCGAGATATTTCAGGCTTGGGGATTCTTCGATTTCCCTCTATTCGAGTTTCCACTTCTGGACATTGTATTTTTGCCGTCGCGTCAGAACAATAATCTCAGTCTTCTGGTCAGCCATCGCCAAGCCGCGGCTTATCATTCATTGTTTTATGCGTCTGAAGGCTTGGTTTAGCTTGAACTGTGCGGTTTTAAGATCTCGAGCTGTAATCACCGCCGCGAGGTCATCTGCGTAGGACACTCATTTCATTCACTCGGCATTTCCATCTGGAGCATGCTGTTATACTGAATTTTCCAGGGATCCGGTCGGAGTATGGATCCTTGGGCAGCACCAACCGTCACCTTGCAACGTAACCTTCTCGGCCGGGGTATTTCTCAGACGCGTTCGGGGTTCGTCAAGTTATTTTTATTTAAATGACCCGTTCACACTTTCATCTACCTCTCAAAGATGGATCTATTTAAGGCCTATTTGTTAAAATAATAACAATAATCTTTATTATATTATAAGCAAAAGTTATGATATATGCAACTTAAAATCTTATTTATATATATCTATATATATGTATATGTATATATGAGTATATGTTAGTCTTCAAGGATTATTCTTGCGTTGGTCACGGAGTGAACACCCGCTGTGACTGATGATCCTCGCGTTGGTCACGGAGTGAAAACCCGCTGTGACTGAAGATCCTCGCGTTGGTCACGGAGTGAAGACCCGCTGTGACTGATGATCCTCGCGTTGGTCACGGAGTGAAAACCCGCTGTGACTGATGATCCTCGCGTTGGTCACAGAGTGAAAACCCGCTGTGATCTTCGCGTTGGTCACGGAGTGAAAACCCGCTGTGACCCGATGATTCGTGCTCTGATCACGGAGTGAAAACCCACTGTGATCTTCGCGTTGGTCACGGAGTTAAAACAGGCTGTGACTGACGATCCTTGCGTTGGTCACGGAGTGAGAACCGGCTGTGACTTTCTTTGCGGCCACCTACGGATAAATCCTTACCTGAGTACAACCGCAGGACGCTCAATCTTTAAAGATCCTGGCGCAGACGCTAATGCTCTGTCGTCGACTATGCTGACGCAGACTTGGGTGCTCTGCCGTGACGATGTCGGCGCTGACGCGGATGCTCTGTCGTCGATGATGCTGACGCAGACGTTGATGCTCTGCCGTTGACGATGCTGAAGCAGACGCGGATGCTCTGCCGTTGCCGATGCTGGCGCAGACGCCGATGCTCTGCTGTTAACGATGCTGGCGTAGACGCGGATGCTCTGCCTTCGATGATGCTGACGCAGACGCGATGCTCTGCCGTCGACTATGGTAATAATATCACTTTGCAATTTATTTATTTGCTGTGCGTTCCTTGGAGGCTTCCACCAGACTGACCGCTTCGTGTTGGCACGCTGCCTTTTATACCCATCTCCATCGATGTTTGCTCTGTCTTCACGTCGTATGTTCTATTCCACTGCGGTGAGCTGGAATGGGACGCCCGTCCTCTAGCTTGTTCAGTCTTGCTCATGCGTTTATTTTATTCACGTTCTTTTCGATCTTCTTATGATCATATTCTAATTATTAGCCTTGGAATTAGAATTTAGAAGAGTATAATTCTATTCATAAATATAATTATTTATGCATGAAGGAATGAATACGCATCGGAGTTGTTCCGTTATGTGAAATATGTATTCTATGTAGTTAACATTAATAAGTAATATGAAATATAAACTATAAATATAAAATATTGTTAATATGTATGGCGAAATTTAGGCCGATTAAATTTCGTCGTTACATCACCCTCTCTCATTGCGGACGAGGAGTGATGTAGTTTTCGCCGCTCCGCTTTGAGGTAACCCGCACCTTGCGGCCGTCCACTATTCGTGTTACTCTTAACCGTCTTCGTCTGCCAGTGGGATGTTGCCTCTCGTCGATTTTGCCTCTTAGCCATTCGGGTATTGCTTTGTTGCATTGCGGCTCTTGCATTGTGGGGCAGTCGCGGATGTCGTCGTGTTGGCGTCGCGGATGTCGTCGTGTTGGCGTCGCGCACAAGAATATGATTCGATAGATGATGCCCAACCGCTTATTGACGCGACGTCTGACAAGGCTGCACGACCCGGTGATGGTGGCAGGTCCATGTGTTGCGATTCTGCTAGTGGTGGTGTACTGCTTGACAGAACGCAGTCGCCACTTACACTGCTTTTTTTTGCTAATTTTTTGTTTTAACATTTGTTTTATTTACTGAATAATTTCTTGTTTTTACTTTTGTTTTATTTATTAACTTATTGATTTTTTGTTTTGGCATTTGTTTTATATTTTAACTTATTAATTTTTTGTTTTGCCATTTCTTTTATTTATTTACTTAATAATTTCTTGTTTTTACTTTTGTTTTATTTATGAACTTAATAATTTCTTGTTTTTACTTTTGTTTTATTTATGAACTTAATAATTTGTTGTTTTTACTTTTGTTTTATTTATGAACTTATTAATTTTTTGTTTTGACATTTGTTTTATTTATTTACTTAATAATTTCTTGTTTTTACTTTTGTTTTATTTATGAACTTCATAATTTCTGGTTTTTACTTTTGTTTTATTTATGAACTTATTTATTTTTTGTTTTGACATTCGTTTTATTTATTTACTTAATAATTTCTTGTTTTTACTTTTGCTTTATTTATTAACTTAATAATTTCTTGTTTTTACTTTTGTTTTTTTATGAATGCTGCTGCTGCTACTCTTGCTGTCGCTATCGCTGGTACTCTCGCTGTCGCTATCACTGCTAGAATCTCTCCTTCGTTCCTTTACACGTGCTGCTGTTTTGGTCTGTTGTGCTGTGGTTGACATGTTTTCTGCCATTTGCTGTTGTCGGTCGCTTTTGTGTTTTTGCCAGGGTACACACCGCTGAACATAACGTGATATATCTCTTCCCATTGCTGGCCAATAGTATCGATTCATGATGCGGGCGGTGGTTTTCGTTATGCTCAAGTGTCCGGCACTCGGTTGATCGTGATTCTCGGCCAGAACTCGTTTACGCAGCTGTTTTGGCACGCACAGTTTCCAAGGTGTGTTGTCTTCGTTGGCAGATCTCTTCTGTATGTGTGTATAGAGTTGCCCCTCTTCTAAACGATAGTCAGGAAATTTCTCCGGTCGTTGTGTGATTTCATTAATTTTCTTCTCCAACCACTGACAGGGCGGGCTGGTTGTTCTTTCTGCTGTTATTCTCACCAGTGTTTCCTCAGGTTTACATGAGAGTGCGTCGGCTACAATATTCAACTTTCCTTTGCGGTGAGGTGGAATGTAACGTTGTTTAATGGGGCGTTCGTCGAAAATTTGAATGCGATGCGTCGCGATATTGGAAGCGCCTTTTAAGCTTTCAAATGCCTGTAGTTCCTTCTGTAAAATTGCTTCTGTATCCGGATGTGTCTCGTCTGTGTGCTCTTCTTCGGATGTTACTGTGCACGTGCTCGCAGTGCACTCCCTTGACTTGTTCTCTTCTTCGTGGATAAGTTCTAGCGTGTGTCCGTTTTTTCACTTTCCTCAGAAAATCTGTTCCGAGTAGTATGTCGTCCAATGCGTCGGGTAGGATAAGTAGATCGAGTCCTGTGAGTACGTTTCCTATGCGTACCTCCACCTGTACGTAGCGTGATATTAGTTTCTGTGAGCCGTCAGCCATGCGGATATCAACTGAGGGGCTTCATGTCCTCTCTCTGTCGCCCAAGCGGTATACTAAGCGTTGATTGGCAAAGCTCCTTATTGCTCCAGTGTCGACCATAGCTTCCTGCAAGCGTCCGGTAATTTCAACGCATGCCAGGAGATGTCCGTTGTGTGATCACAGAGGTTTTAATTTCATTTCTGAGGATTTTGCCCTGGCTCCGTCATTCCTCGCTGATGGCGGGGGCACGACTCGTTTCCTGGGGTAGGCATTTGTTGTTGCCGGCAGCAATCAACTGCCCTTATGCCGCGTCGTCCGCAAGTCCAGCAGAATAACATCGGAGCGTTTCGACAAAATCTTTTTATATGGCCATTTCGCCCACACCGGCGGCATGCTGTTGTCGGATTAATGTTGACGGGATTCAACTGTGTCACTTCCCGGTGGTGCACTTCTCTTCTACGGTGTATTTCAGAGTGTTCATGCTCCTGGGGCTTTGAGGTGCTCTCCAAGTCCTCTGCCAACGACACAAGCTCATTTATGTCCTTGAATTCCCGTCACTTAATGTAGAGTTGATACTCCTGCCGAGAGTTCTGGAATATTCTCTCTAGCTTTGCCTGATCAGTAATATTCGCGTGGCGTATCAAGTCGCATATCTCTAGCACATAATCTTTGAACTTCTCCTGTTTCTGCTGCATGTGGGCTCTGATGCGGTCTTCGAGTTGCTCGAAATATCTATTCGACAGAAAAAACTTTAAAAATGATTGTTTAAAATCATCCCATTTCGTGTCTTCCCGACGGGTGTTTCTCCACCATGTAAGTGCTTTGTCCCGAAGTAGCTCGGGTCTCGGCCGCCCTCGTACTTGACATTCCATTTCCGCACCTTGTCTATGATCAGTGCCCGGTCCATACGAATTTCCATCGGGAGTGTCGCGTCTTTGAATGCGCAGGACTTTTGTTGATCTCTTACCACGGTTTCCATGCGCTGTATTCCGTCTGCCTTGGTATACGTGGATGCTGGTGACGTTACCACCAATAACGGCTGGGTTGCATCTGATGACCCTGCTCCTCGTGGGGATATCCTTGGTAATGATGTGTGCAATGTTTCCAACTCCTGCAGTCTGTCCATATATTCCGATTTTTCGTTGTCTGACTGAACGAAAGCAGCGAAACATTTTCGGAGTTCCTAGACTACCCACGTGTCATCAAAACCAAATTCTTTGGCATATCCTTGGAGTTCGTCCTTGCGTAGTAAATATATCCAACTTGTTCTTCCCATGATTGTCTCCTTTGCTCTAGTGTTGATAAATAAAAGTGTGCTTCAGGTCCCTGCTCGGGCGCCACTTGCAACGTAACCTTTTCGGCCGGGGTATTTGTCAGACGCGTTCGGGGTTCGTCAAGTTATTTTTATTTAAATGACCCGTTCACACTTTCATCTACCTCTCAAAGATGGATGTATTTAACGCCTATTTGTTAAAATAATAACAATAATTTATTTATATATGAGTATATGTTAGTCTTCAAGGATTATTCTTGTGTTGGTCACGGAGTGAAAACCCACTGTGACTAATGATCTTCGCGTTGGTCACGGAGTGAACACCCGCTGTGACTGATGATCCTCGCGTTTGTCACGGAGTGAAGACTCGCTGTGACTGATGATCCTCGCGTTGGTCACGGAGTGAAAACCCGCTGTGACTGATGATCCTCGCGTTGGTCATGGAGTGAAAAGCCGCTGTGACTGATGATTTGTGCTCTGATCATGGAGTGAAAACCCGCTGTGATCTTCGCGTTGGTCACAGAGTGAAAACCCGCTGTGACCCGATGATTCGTGCTCTGATCACGGAGTGAAAACCAACTGTGATCTTCGCGTTGCTCACGGAGTGAAAACCCGCTGTGACCTGATGATCCTCGCATTGGTCACGGAGTGAAAACCCGCTGTGACTGACGATCCTTGCGTTGGTCACGGAGTGAAAAACCGCTGTGACTTTCATTGCGGCCGCCTATGGGTAAACTCTTACCTGGCGCAGACGCTGATGTTCTGTCGTCGACTATGCTGACGCAGACGCGATGCTCTGCCGTTGACTATGGTAATAATATCACTTTGCACTTTATTTATTTGCTGAGCCTTCCTTGGAGGCTTGCACCAGACTGAGCGCTTCGTGTTGGCACGCTCCCATTTATACCCATCTCCATCGATGTTTGCTCTGTCTTCACGTCGTATGTGAATTCGTATTCCACTGCGGTGAGCTGGAATGGGACGCCCGTCCTCTAGCTTGTTCAGTCTTGCTCATGCGTTTATTTTATTGGCGTTCTTTTCGATCTTCTTATGATCATATTCTAATTATTAGCCTTGGAATTAGAATTTAGAAGAGTGCACATAAATATAATTATTTATGCATGAAGGATTGAATACGCATCGGAGTTGTTCCGTTATGTGAAATATGTATTCTATGTAGTTAACATTAATAAGTAATATGAAATATAAACTATAAATATAAAATATTGTTAATATGTATGGCGAAATTTAGACCTATTAAATTTCGGCGTTACAACCTTCTTCTTCTTCGTCCCCTCGTCGCTATCGTGTAGCAGGGTGCGCTCACGTAGGTAGCTCTCCATCATACGTAAGAAGTACGCTGGCAGGCAAAAATCATCTCTAAGCGCTTCCAATATCACATTCCAGCTGGCAGAGTTAAAGGTGTTCTTTACGTCGAAAGTGACTAGCAGCGTTGCTTTCTAGAGGAGAAATTTCCTTCCTGTGCCCTTTCTGTAGATTTACTACGTTCTCAATTGCATTTAACGTACAATCCCTTCCTAGAACCATGCTGGTTTGCGGATAAGCCCCCAGTTTATCCAGACAGGATGCGCGGCTGCAGCAGCTTCTCCAATAGTTTGCCTGTGGTGTCCAGCATGCAAAGGGGTCTGTATGACGACGCTGCGCTGTCTACTTTTCTCTCCTTGCCGATGAGAACTAAGCGGGCAGTCTTCCACCTGGGGTTGAAATCGCCCGCCATTGGACATGCATTATACATGTTCAACAGCAAGTGCGGGCAGGTTTTTGCTGCCAGCTTGAGAGCCTCCGCTGGAATTCCATCTGGGCCAGCAGCCCTGCCATTCTTCAGGGATTCTGCAGCTTTTACGAGCTCAGATTCTCTGAATAGTGGGATATGCTCCAGGAGACTTTCAACGTTAGGACCTCTCCCTGGATATGATGCAAATAGTTCATCAACTATTCACTTCATCGCCTCTGTGTCCAGTGCTACTTTACTGAAAGCCTCGAGTTTTTTAGTGACGACCTTATATCCGAGTCCCCAACGTTCTAGTTTACTGCGCTTGATTGCTTCCCGTAGATGCTTCTTTTCTTCTTTGTACTGTGCCGTTAGTAAAATCCTGTCCGGGTTGTTTCTAGTACGTTGGGCTTGTCGTCTTCGCTGCAGGCACGCTTTTCTTAAAGTTGCAATCTCCCTGTCCACCACTAAGCCGGTCTCCTACGCTTATGTGGGGGCTAACGCCTCATTAATACATCACTCGCTCGGGCTGTTAGCTTCATTGTGCGAGCAACAAGAGCATTTGCAGCCAGCTATCCTCGAAGGCTGTCGCATTCCCTCTCTTCGAGAGTTTCTCCGCGAAACTATCGCCTGCCTGCACTCAGGCCTCCGCGAAGCTTCCCCGGCACATATGTTGAAGACTATATACTGCTGGTCGCTGCCCGTATAATCGTCGATTACTCGCCATCCATAAATTTTTGCTGTTACATTTTTAGAACAAAACGTGACGTTTAGTATAGTTTGTCGATGGCCCGATCGACGGATCGTCCCTACACTTCCTACATTCTGAACGACTAGGCCTAATCGGACACACATCTCCATAATGCGTCTACCACGTGAGTCTGTGTGTGGCATACCCTACTCTAGGGCCTTGGCATTAAAGTTCCCGCCTACTACTAGACTGCCATCCAGCTTAGCTTGGAATTCTGCGATGAATTCATTTGTCGTAAAGTAAGAGCTGTCGTAAACCATACTCCCAGCTCTCACCCATACGAAACCGCATCCTGACCCATATTCCTCGACGTGGAACTCTCCAGTATTATGGATCCATAATGCTGCAGTTCTTAAGCTATCAGCAAACCAACCAACACTTTCTCTGTTGCGATATTGTTCACTAATAAGGACTATGCCAATTTCCCTTTCAGATATTAACTGCTCTAAAAGTAAGCTTGCAGTTTTACTCCTGTTCATATTGCATTGTAGTATTCTGGTAATTTGACTTGGGCCTTTGCTTTCAACAGTGCGCTACGGAAGACGGTACATATCCCCGATTCTGCTATGTGACCTCTGCTGTCCTCTGCCATATTTTCCTCGGTGCATAGTATACTACCAAATGGTGCTCCACCTACATCTAGGTTTTAGTGTGCATGTGGCTGCTATGTGACCTTCTTGACCGCATCTATAGCAGGTTTTGCTATGGTCCTTTCCCTGGCACTCGGGTACGCGGTGTCCGTACCGAAGGCCCCTAAAGCACCATATCATAACCACTCGTCGACGCACTGGACAGTTTATACATCCAGCTTCCACCCTTCCAGCTTTTACCAGCGCATTAGCATCTTTGTGTTCCTTTTCAAGGATGGCTATCCTTTGACCCCTGATGTTCTCCTTTGTCAGTGTCACGTCGTTAATCAGCTTTTTAACTGCAGATTCAACATCTTCGGCAGTTGTCACGCAGTCGATATCGCATATCTCCAGACTAGCCGTCGGTGTTAGCATACTTACTTCCCCGGGCTGACCGACAGCCTCCTTCACAACATTAGTAAAAGATTCGTTTTTCCTTCCGTCCGTTCCTTTTAAAAGTTCCACGAGAAGAGAACCAAATTTCGTCTGTCGTATGGTGCGAATATCCGCTCCGCAGTCTTCAGGGTTGACCTTGCTTCGGATATCTCTCACAATATCCGCGTAAAGCTTGCCTCCGTTTTGAGTATTACTGCATTGAATGTTTCTGAGGTCTGATCTTCTTTTTAAGAAGTTTCTTTTCCTTGGGTATTCGTCCTGGTGTAACTGTCGTCTTTAAGTGCTCGCCATGAGTTCCAATATGCGCATTACCCTTTCCTAGGGGGCGTTTCCTGCTTTCCAGCAGCCGCTTTCGTCCTCGCCGTCTTTCTTCTTTTTCCCATTATCAGCAGTTTGCTCGAGGGGGCTACTAGCCAGCCTCTTCGAGTTCGGGCGGATAGCAGAGGTTGGCCCAGCTCTGCCTGCATCTCTGGGTTCTATCACCGGTTTGTTCACTTCGATATCGATCTCTATAGCAAGCTAAATTTTTTTGCAACTGGAGATAATATCTAGGTATTCTTCAAGCTCGCTAATCCCATCCTTGATGTCAGCGCTCACATTTTTTTGTCGAAGTATAACTTTCTTCATTTTTTTGAGAGTTTCCTTGCATAAGGCTAGACCTTCCTCTTCATTCTTTCGCGTCTTAAACATATACTCTCTCCGCGGGGGGTAGCTGATTGTAGGCATTTGCTCTGTTGAAGCCTTATTACTCTGCTGCTGTGATGGAACGCAGCTTTCAGCTGTGTTTTCCACGATATGTTCCGGAGTGTCGCAGTCGGCGGTGTACTTTTTATTAAATTGCATTTAACAAAAGGCAATATTGTTCCGCCATGCCTGCCCGAAAGTATCTCTCACAGCCCTAACCTGTGCGTCTCCTTTCGACTTTCCCTCATCTCCAGTTCTTAAGCCACTCCTTGGTATGGCCAGTGCTTATAAACGCAATGTCAATTACAGAAGCCAAACTATTCTTGCTGAATGTGTGTTCACTACTTGTGTTCAGTACTATATTTAAAGAGCACTATATTTAAGGAGGAGAATAGGTCCACAAGAGATCTGCCTCGATGATTTGTTCTACTGGATCCCCACTCAGTGGCCCACGCATTGAAGTAACCAGCAATTAGGACAGGATTTCTTCCACGCGCATCCCAAGTCAACGGTCTAGAAATGCGTTGAATGTGTTTATATCTGCGCTTGGAGGCACATAGCAGCTATATATAAACAGTCCACATATCTCTGCACACACATAACCTACTTCCGTCGCATGTACAATAAAATCTGACGCACTTACATTGGCGTTCCATATTGCTGCCTTGCCAGTCATGTCGGTAGAACGCATGTCCTTTGTTTTGCTTGCATGTGGTTCACTCAGAATCGTCACATCAATGCGCAATTCAGAGATTGGTTGCTGTAATAATTCCTGTGCTGCTTCGCAATGGTTCAAATTAAGCTGCAACAATTTCATTCCTTGGGATCGTTTGACCTAACTCCTTTTAGTGTCATCGTAGCTTTCTGATACACCGGGCACTTGAATGCTCCACACTTGTGGTTGATGTCGTTTTTGCTTCTCTCTAGCACAGTATACACTTCATTAGAACACGCTTTAGCAAAGTGGCCTTGTTGCCCACACCTGAAGCATATCTTTACAGAATCCTCTATCCAATTCCTGCAGTGCTTGGAGATATGTCCAAATCCTAAGCACCTGTACCACTTAACCGGCCTGGTTGCTCGCGTATACGACAGCTAACCCACCCAATCCTTATTTTCCCAGCCTTCAAAGAATGTTTGCACTTTCAGTTGTCACCTTTATGACTGCCGTTTGAGTGCCGCCAAACGATCGTTTTAACACGAGCACGTCTTCTTGTGAGAAACTTTTTAAGCTAAATTGCGCTGCAACAGCTTGAAATATATCGGTCTTGGTATTCATCGGTCTTGGTAACTTTATCTATGACTTTTATATCGAGCACTACTTTTTCTGATAGCCCTCGCACATTTGCATCCCCACCTTTTTCAGCATTCTCACCGGTTTCGTTTAGTTGCAAAATCAACTCATTTGCCTCGTGCGTCTATTCTTGGTGAAGGCCTGGCTCAAATCCCCTTATCAGGGTCCGCTTTCATTTTACGTAGCATCTTCGCATATGAGAGCTGCCCTTTTTTCTCAATCACAACCGCTTGCGGTCTGGATCTTTTCGTTGTTTTCTCAATTTCATTGGGTTTTCATGCCCTTACCAGCTCCCATTGTCCACTATTGTCCGCAGATTTTTTTTCATCTACTGTAGACCTTCGCTGAAGCGCACTAGCATAGCCTAGAGCTCCAGAGATCCTGTTTTTCTTTGCCGCCGATTGCAGCAGTTGGTTATCGTCTCTACCTCGCTTGGTTGATTTCTCTTGACCATTATCCACTAGGGAAGAAGTCTGGATGCCAACTTCAGCCACACTTTTGCCGCCCTTTTTCCGCTCAAATTGTAGCTTTTCGTTTGCTCGAGCTGTTTTGTCTCCATTTTCCACTTTTTCGTATAGCTTGGCTATGCACATTATCAGATCCCTCATTGGCTGATACAGTCGCTCTCAAGTCCCCGTGGTTATCTATGCAATGCAGGGAGGCCACGCGAGGGTTGACATTGCTCCTTATGAGAGTCAGTGTTCAGAGCCAGGACGAGCGTAAGTCAGGAGTGACGTAATTTTGAACGTTCTTGAAGACCCGCCACGGTTTTAACGGGAAGGAGGCGATTGCAGCATTAGCCTGAAAGCCGTTTCGGCAGAATGTCACTCCTGCGTACTAAAGTAACAGAATACTTCAACAACAACAAGCGGCTGCTTGCTGACCATCCAGGGGCTACCACATGGAGGTGCGAGTCGACTTGGTACCATTAATGACCAGGAAGCTGGCCTTCGCCTGGTTAAGGCACTCAACATCTTTCCCTGATATAGCGGCACACAAAGCCCCATGTTTTCACCAGTGCAGCATTATGAATGTTGGCAGTCGGTCAACGCGCTATCAAAGAGTCCCTTTGAAAAGGATTTCTAACCGGCGTGGTCTCCATTAGACACCCTTTCCACGAGAAAGAAAAGGTAGCCTAAAAGTAGGCCCCAGAATATTGCGAACCACTTAATTGCGTATAAGCGGCGACGTAAATCCGCGCTTGCAGAAAGCTCGTACGGCGAAGCTCAGCTTAGGAGAGCCATCTGATCTGTTATGAGCGATGTCACGAACCCGAGCGGAGAAATTACCCATAGGTCAGTTAAAAAGATATCAAATGTATGCTTGTGACAATAGTTTATTCAAGCTGGCACGCTTTTGTATATACAAAAGTTAATTTAGCAAAGGGAAAAACAATGGTAAACGGAGATTATGTGAAGTAAAAATTAGAGTAGACGGAGTAAGAAATATGTTTATAAACTATGACTTATCTGGCTGTCCGTAATGAAATTTATGTAAATAGAACCCTGCATACACGTTCCAGGGAGCACTCGTGATAATAACATGAACGCTAACACTATTGTAAACAGTTTACTACAATATTTGTATTTTTAAAATCTTTTTATACTCGAAAAAATGAGGTATTTGTTGGAACACTACCTTCGCTTCTTGCGTCAAACCTCTTGTTTGCACTTGCATCTAGAGTGCTCAGATTAAATAATAAATATAATAATCATAAAATAATAGTCAAGTTGTTATAATATACACGCACGCACGCTTTATTTTTTATTAGAAATGTACTATATATACTATTTTATACTGACTATCATATAGCAACGGCGAACCCGTACACACCGCCTAAGCTCCCGTTCACAAAACTGCCAACACATCCCTGTTCGGGACTACAATCGTAGTCCGCTTAGTACGGCAGTCGCCTTCGCACTCTTCTGGAACGAAAGTTAACGGCTGGTGGTGATCGTTCGCGTTCGTCGTAGGGTACGTGAGCCGGCAAGTTTGCAAATGCATCTTCAAACATTGACATGTCCGATTCTGTACTGGACTCTGATGATGATGAATTTGGTGATTCGTGCTGTGAATTTGGTGGTTGATGCCTCGAGCGTTAATAGCTGTAATGGCGTTAAGAGCCTCAATGTTTTCATCAATATCAACGTTGATTTCGTTTTTCTATACACGCAATTACATAGTCCTCGTCATCTTTTCGCGCTGGTGCAATTAAGCAGGACAAAACATCTGCGTTACCAAAGTCGTGAGTGGACGTATACTGAATATTAATGTCGTATGTCGCCCAAAGCTGGAGTCGATTATCTTCGTATATTGGAATTTCTGACCTTGAGCCGTAAATTGTGATCAGGGGCTTATGATCACAGGCTGAAATTACGCCCGAAAATAAAACGGTGAAATTTCTTTACAGCAAATACCAACGCAAGACCCTCTTTCTCGATTTGGCTGTAGTTTTGCTCTGCTTTGGTAAGTGCAATTGACGCGTGCGCAATGGCTTTATCTGTGTTACCAGGGAAGACGTGGGTGATTGATGCACCGATTCGCCATAAACTTTTACGGGTTGTGAAATGTTAAAAGTAGGTCTCTCAATAAAAGATTCTTACGCTTTCTGAAATGTTGCTCTTCGAACGCTTTCTGACATGTTGCGTCCCATTCCCATTTGGTTTCTTTGGGCAAGAGTTTGTCAAGTGGAAAGCGTAGTTCATGCATTTGTCTAACAAATTTGCCGTAAAAATTAATCGCCCCAGAAAAGAACGGAATTCACTGATATTACCGAAATGAGGCATGGTAGCTATTGCATTAAGTTTTTCGGGGTTGCTTCTAATTCCGCTGCTGTCTATAATTACTCCCAAATTGTTGACTTCATACATAAGTAAATTACATTTTTCAGCAATGGCTTTTTCTGTGTTATCAGGGAAGACATCGGTGATTGGTACCTTGTGAGTATTGTTAGCTAAAATTTGTTTTGACTTATCGTCTACCTCGATCTGTAAGTATGCATCCGATAAATCGAATATATTGTCTGGAAAAAGCGAATATATCGTCTTGAATAATTTGCGGATACGGATTCGCGTATTATTTAGTCCAGTGGAGTAGTCAGCACATATCCTGATGCTACCATTTGGACGCTTAACGGCGTTGGAGCAGCCCATTTTGAATAATTAATAGGTGAAATTATTTTCAATTTTTGCAAACGCAGGAGTTCTTCCTCCACTGCTTGCAATGCTGCATCTGCTACCGGTCGTCTTGGTCGATAAATAGCTTTTGCTTCTGGTTTCAGATAAATATGGGCTGAAATTAAATTAAGTTTATATTAAGTAAATTTTTCCCGGTTTTGATTCTTTGATTACTGGAATTTCCAGGTTACATTAACTTAACTTAACTTATATTTAATATATATATATATATATATATAAGTTAGCTTTTAACTTATATTTATCATTTTAAAAATAAAAGTTTTTCAGGAACTTTTATTCTTGAAGGTCACCGATAAAAGTTTCAATGAAGACTTTTTCTTCGGACTTTTTTGAAATAAGAGTTATTTAGAAGAGTTCTTCGCTGAAGGAAAGCAAGCGCGCAGAGAAATGGCGTGTGCATAAAGATTGTTGAATACGTGGCGAGATTTGGGAGATGGAAGAATTTTCAGCGGTAGATTTTTCACTGCATGTGAGAAATGGAAGGAAGCAGTTTAGATTAAGATTAGCTATAAATTAATAAGTAATTTAAGATCTTTCGTGTATAGAGCAAAATACAGATTATAAAATAAAACTTTTTTCGATAACTTTTAAATTTAAAATCAGAGGATAACTCTTATGGAAAACTTTTAAAAATAAAAGTTATTAATAACAGTTATTGCCTGACTTTTTTATTTAAACGATATGGATAACTCTTATTCATGCGACTTTTTCGATTAAAGTTATAAAAGTTTCAAGCTCTGATTATAATATATTATCCTATCACATAAAGAAATAAAATCATTAACAATGTAATGCATAAAGAGAAGAAATTGCGGTGCAATATATTGTGTCCTCTAAGGATTTTGCATATGCTTAATTCTACTTTTTGCCAAAGTTTCATTATTTTCTTAACTGCCCATTGTTTTCTCAACATTTACTATAAGCAAAACATTTTCTGCTAGAAATCTCTAATGCCAAAACCAAAGAAAAAAGGAAGGGAAATATTATTTATTTTATAATTAACAGCAGGAGTTGTACTGAAACCCGTCTCCCATATCTCTTAACCGAAGAAGGAATAATACTGTTATTAGTGTTGTTTGTTTTTGCATTAGTGTTGGTAAATACTTACGCTTTTTGTTATCTCTATGCATGTGTTTTAAAAAAAGAAGCAAACAGCAAAATATTTAAACGATCGAGATGCCAAACCAACTTGGTACAAAACAGAAATAAAAACAAAGACAAACAAACAAAAAAAAAACATAGAAAGAGAACGAAAACGTATAACATTGCGGGTGAGAACAAAAAATGCTCCAAATTGTGCCAAAATTGCTTAAGGTGAGGAAATTGCTCCTGTCTTTCAATTTGTTTATTGCATGAAAATCGAAATCAAAAAGGAATTATGACGAAAATTTTTTTTACTGACAATAGTTTCACAGTTGCATGGTATGAAAACAACAAAAAATTTCTAAATATTTTCCTGCAATAAAAACGCAAAAATAGCTGCACAAATTAAAATAATTTTCCATCAAACTTATCCATACAACAATTCTATAATTTTGTCACATTAATTCCTATTAACTTGAAGAAAAATATGTAAAATTTTATGGTTGTGGAACTTGTTTAAAGATTTTTATTCACTCCACACAATGCAAAAAGTTTGGGTTGCTAACACTGAAATGGCTATCTCCCGAAGCTGTTACGAAACCGAGTGACTCTTTCCAGAGTTTTAAGTACTTCTGCATACGCGTCGTCTCAAAAGGTGACGGAGTTGACGTGCCCATCATAGGACTTCTAATGCTAGACCATGGAGAACATATCACGAATCTTTGTAGAAGAGTCATTCACTAATAAGTTTACATTAAAATCATCGCACACGATTACGTGATTCAACAAATTCAACAAATGATCGTCGTATTGAAGAAATGGCCAAGAGTGGTATTTTTGTTATGTTTAAAAACACAAGAGACAAGTAGGCCTGTTTTGTGTACATAATATATTTTATTTACCTTTTTTTATAGAAAAGGTAAATTGAAGCGATGCTGAATTAATAACGCCCTAAAATTCATATGTATGCTGATGATGTACAAGTATATTGGAAAGGTACGAATGACAAATTGAAGCTTGAGTCAGAAATCTTAATTGTGATCTTGCGAGGATTAATCGCTGGGCACTTAGAAATAGATTATTTATTTATTTATTTCAGCCAAAGAATACATTGATCAACATGCTAGATATTGTAATATAAAATAATTAACACTTAAGCTAAGAAAAATATTTGTATAAGTACTAAGAATATGATAGCTTTAACTGCCACATTTCTTGGATGAGAGTATTTGCGGTTACTACGACGCCTGACCACATGCTGCGTTTTATTGAGCAAAGTTTTGTGTAAAATGCAGACAATAGAGTAGTCAAGCTTATCAGTGAAATCGAGCCTGTTCTCGCTCAGTATTCAGAATTGTTTTGTAACGACGAGTTTTCCTTTCCCAGCCGGGAATAGCTCACTCGTCCCAGGGTTCGTGGCCAGTGGATCTCGGAACCACTTGCGAACAATATTTTAAGCTGCGTTTCCGAATTTCGTTCGATTGGTGTTTCAACCAATCTAGCACTCAGAGAGTTCAGCTCGGACGCAATTCCTAATATCGTTTTTATTTAATTTCCTTAACAATTTTTATAATACTTCGAATACCTTATAATTTATAAAGAGCCGCTGTGGCGGTCAAGAGCCAACTAAGGGTTGTTTTTAAAGAGCCGCTTTTGCGGTCAAGAGCCAACTAAGGGTCGTTTTTAAAGAGCCGCTTTTGCGGTCAAGAGCCAACTAAGGGTCGTTTTAAAGAGCCAACTAAGGGTCGTTTAAAGATCCGCTTCTGCGGTCAAGAGCCAACTAAGGGTCGTTTTAAAGAGCCAACTAAGGGTCGTTTAAAGAGCCGCTTTTGCGGTAAGAGCCAACTAAGGGTCGTTGTAAAGAGCCAACTAAGGGTCGTTTAAAGAGCCGCTTCTGCGGCCAAGAGCCAACTAAGGGTCGTTTTAAAGAGCCAACTAAGGGTCGTTTTAAAGAGCCGCTTTTGCCGTCAAGAGCCAACTAAGGGTCGTTTTAAAGAGCCAACTAAGGGTCGTTTAAAGAGGCAACTAAGGGTCGTTTAAAGAGCCGCTTTTGCGGTCAAGAGCCAACTAAGGGCCGTTTTAAAGAGCCTACTAAGGGTCGTTTAAAGAGCCGCTTTTGCGGTCGAGAGCCAACTAAGGGTCGTTTTCCTTACGAATACTTAAAAATAAAAGAGCTAAAATAAAAATTAAAAAGGTTTTCTAGGGCCACTAGAATACCTATCCAAAAGAGCTAACCTTGCCAACGACACTGCTATACGTGGATGTCAGTGCTTGTGTCGATCAAGAGCTGATCTAAAATGTTCGGAGGAGCACGTTAAAAGCGACAATCGAAATAAAGCATGTGTGAATCGTAAGCTATTTCCAACGGAATCGGTCGTGAACGGAGACAAATTCCATTCCAAACAACATTTTGTCCGTCGGCTACTTATTCGCATGTCTGCATATATGTCAGTAGATGTATGTTTTCTGGTTTTCTCTACTTGATCTGGAAATGTACATATTTGTATAGCTATGTGTTCGTAGTGTGTATTCGTTTACATGAGTTCACTTGAAAGAAACAGGTTTTTCGTATTAATTCCAATTCTATTCTTCGTGGTCGGTTTGTATTCTTTGTGTTTTGTTTTACTCTTTTTGCCGTTCGGTAGGTATGTTTGTATGTACATCTGGTTAACGCGAGTGTAAGTTTGATTATTTCCATGTTTTGCTTTGCTCTTCATGTTTAACTAATATATGTATGTAAATATGTGTATTAATTGTCTAATCTAAAACTATTTATATTAAAATATTATTGTAACGAATTGTGGTCGTTACATCCTATCCCTACTTAGAGCGAAATAAAAAAACAAAAATAAGTAATAATTTGGTGAAGGCGAACAGCTTTGATGCTACCGGTTGAACCAAAATGTTCTATGTCTGTTACTGGCGACGACTTCATCGATGTCTCGGTATCGTAGTTGAGCTCGTTCCTTCTTCTTTGATAAAGCGTATGTCCCATGTTTTGTTTGGCGATTATGTTTGCTGGTTGTGAAAGAATAATGTTGTCTTTCATGTTCAGACGGTTGTTGTGCGGTGGCGGGACTCACATAATGTCTGCGGTACGGTACGGTAGGCGGTAAACGTTCTGCTCGTGTCATTTTCGCTGACACCGGTTTATGAATAATACATTTGGTCGTATGCGTTGGTTTACTATCTGGGCGCTCGTTTGATTGAGGTTTCTGCCCTGTTGGTCTTGGAGAAGTTGGATCCCTTCTTTATTTCCTGCGACATTTGTTGGTATTCGACTTCTTTTTATATGGGTGTGGAAATTGTCCAACGGTCTGTACAGTTGGTCTGGATTTGGTTGATTCTTTCCTTAACTTGTTGCGACACGTGCTGGTGTACTGGTTCAGGTTTCGTGGCGTGAACTGTTGTTGAGTTTTACTGGTTGAAAGCGATGGCCGTTGTACTCCGTTTTAATTCAGGTGGAGAGCAACTTTGAATAGTCTGGCCGGCGATTAGTAGCTTGCATCCTAATTTTGACAACAAGTCGGTTCCTATAATTAATTCTTCTTGGAGACCTGGTAGGAAATGAACTTCTTGTCGGACTCGCAGTCGCCGGAAAGTGAAATGGTGGACGCGCGATCTCACGCTTAAGCGTAGAGCCGTAAGACGTCTTCGCAAGCGCTTCCAGGCGTCGAGGCGTACGAACAGAGTGAATGCGGATCGGCGAGGGGCTGCCTTCAGGCGGTGTCTGCGCGAGTATAAACGTATGATTCTGATTGCGAAGGAGAACGACTGGAAGGCTTTTGCCAACCGGCACAGCGATGACCCCTGGGGCGAGTTATACCGCGTAAGTCGTTCGAACCCTCGCAGAATGCCTGTGAATTTGAGTTGTATCCGCGTGGGTGACACCGTTCTAAGCGACTGGAAAGAATGTGTGGGCGCACTGATGAATGAGTTCTTCCCTCGTGAAGAGCGGCAGGCTCCGTTGCCTGTGGGACCGATTGATGCTCCTGAGTTACAGCTCAGCGAGGTCAATAGCAGTTTCTCACAGGTCAAGTCTCGGAGATCGCCTGGTTTTGACGGGCTAACCGGAGAGATGGTGAAAGCCATCTGGAAGGCTATCCCGCAATACTTGTTTGCCGTGTATGAAAGGTGTGTGCATGATGGTGTTTTTCCGAGTGTATGGAAAAGTGCTCGTGTGATTCTGCTATTGAAGTCGCCGGATAGGATCAGGTCGAATCCTCGTTCCTATCGTGGCATCAGCCTCCTGCCAGTACTCGGTAAAGTGCTGGAAAGGATTATGGTTGAAAGACTTCGGACTGACATGCATGAGGACTTATGCCCTCTTCAATTTGCATTTGCCAAAGGCAAGTGTATTGAAGAGGCATGGCTCCATGTCAAGAACACTGTTGCTGGATCCAACTCAAAGTATGTTCTGGGAGTGTTTGTGGACTTTAAAGGTGCATTTGATTACCTGAGCAGGTTCAGTGTGATTGAGAGGTTGCGTGAGCTCGGATGCCGTGAAATTAACTTGTGGAATAGTTACTTTTCCGGCAGAAGGGCATGTGTGGTAGGAAAGAGCGAGTCAGTTTGGATGGATGTTGTTCGTGGCTGTCCTCAGGGTTCCATTTGCGGTCCATTCATTTGGAACGTTATGATGGACCCGTTGTTGAGGCGCCTCCAAGGAGTGACTGAGTTCTGCGCGTATGCGGACGACCTGCTCCTTTTAATAGAGGGTCAGAGTCGTTGTGACCTTGAGCGTAAGAGTTTGACGGCGATGAATCTGGTGTGTGAATGGGGTTCTTCTGTCGGTGTGGATGTTGCGATGGACAAGACGGTGATGATGCTCCTAAAGGGAAAACTGTCACCTAATCGGCATCCATCACTTCGAGTTGCGGGAGTTGTTGTCAAGTATGTAACTCAGGTCAAGTACTTGGGAATAACTATTGGGGAGCGAATTAATTTCGTCCCTCATCTCGGTCACTTGAAGGCTCGTCTCACCGTTGCAGTGAACCAGATGCGTCGCCTTCTCAAGTGTGATTGGGGCCTTAGCAGGCGAGCCATTCGCACCGTTTATAGCGGCCTCTTTCTCGCTTGTGCGACGTTTGGGGCGGCTGTATGGGGCGAGGTGGTGAAGACTGCTTTGGGGTATCGCAAGATACTCTCATGCCAGCGTGTTTTGTTGCTCAGCTGTTTGCCGGTTTGTCGCACGGTCTCAACGGAGGCTATGCAGGTTCTTTTTGGCGTACCTCCTCTGGACCTGGAGGTTTTGCGTCGCGATATCGCTTTTCGCAGGAAAAGGAGACTGCCCTTGCTGTGTGACTGGATGACTGATGGTGAATCTGATGGGATGAGTGAGTTTGTATTTCAATGGCGATTGATGGAGTGTGTGTTATCTAGATGGAGATCTAGATGGTGTGATAGTGTGAATGGTAGAGCCACCTTCCGGGACATCTGGACTGCGGATTTTATCCGCTTTAGGCCATGTTTCCGTTTTAGCATGCAACTCGGTTTCTTACTCACTGGGCACGGCTCTCTCAATGCATTTTTGCATAAGAGATGCCTTGCCGCCAGTGAGTCTTGCGACTGTGGAGCGGGCGTTGAGGACTGGATTCATGTCCTTTGTGAGTGTCCGTTGTACTCCGGATTTAGAGATCTGGCGGCAATGGGAGTTTGCCGGGAAGGCGCGGGCTGGAATGTGGGAGGGTTGCTCGCCACAGAAGATCGTGTCTGTCGAGCGAATGAGTTTGCGTTTCAGGCCTTTAGGATGCGTAGTGCAAGGAGGAATTTAGTTGCATAGTCTAAGTGAATGGTGTATGAATGTGTGAGTGAATGTCTTTACTTCTGTGCTTCGTTCATGTACCGGCGCACTTCGCTGCCAGCCAGGTTCACCAGTACCTAGCTACATGGAGCTAACTGGTAGTAACAGTGTGTTACGAACCTTACCCAGAGGTTTCTGGTACCACAGGTGTCAAGGAGTATGGGGTTGGTCTCAACGCCTCACCTTGACATCAAAGATCCTTTGCGATCTTGTGGGGGGTACGATTAGGCCTAGGCCTTGAACATGGATGCCGTTCTCCTAGGTCGAGCGGTAGAGGTAGCGATCGGCCTCGCTCTTCACAGTGAGAGGCAGGCGACCATGTGCGCTTGTCTAAACTGTTCCACCTATGCGTAGTTAGCTACTGCGTAGTTTTGTTGTTCCGATCTCCTTTCGTACCCTTAAAACATCTAACGGTCACCAGTCCGGGGTTATAAGGAACCCAACTGGTAGTAGTTTTGACTACGAAGTCTGACCAGAGGCTCTTTTCTGGTACCACGGGGATCAGAATGGCCCATGGGCGGCACCTACCGCCCTTTCTGATCGTGAGGTAGGATCCCCTTGTGGGAGTATCGTGGGGGCTGTGATTTAATACCCAAATCGCGGGTAGAGCTTATTTGCTCGGTGTGGAGTTGCATTTCAACCGGGTGCTGTGACCCATAGAACAGCAGAGGTGGTAAGAAAGGCCTCAACCTTCACCAAAGGGGGAGTCACGTCCTTTATGCGTGTCTCCGTTTGGTACCGGAGACTTGGTTTTCCTAGTCGATGGGGTGCTGGCCGTCACTAATTTCGGCCCCGGGTGTGATGGCACACCATGAGTTTAAGCATTTTGTAGGCAGGCACTCACGTTAAGCACATGGATATTCTGTCGGACTCGCAATTTGTTTATTACTATGGTGGCGTAGTAACTTCTCTCGGTTGACACTGGTTGGCTATTACCTAGTGATAGCTGTTGAGCTTTACCCTTCTCGGGGATGCATTTGTGTTGTAAATGCTCATCGACCGTCCTGCCTATTAGAGTGAGTGAGGCGCCCGTGTCTGTCAGAGCGTTGATTGGTTTCTCATTGCATACAATCGGCATTCCGTACATTGGATGATCATAAGTCTCCATAATTCCATATGGGGTTGTCATTTTATTTCGGCAGCTACAATCTCGCGATAGTATGTCTGCCTTACCACAATGCGAACAGAATAATTTCGGGTTTCAATGGCACTCAGTTCGTCTATGTCCTGGTTTACCGCATCGCCAGCAGTGGCTCTGGCGTGCATAATCTTGAGTGGTTACCCAGTTGGAAACGTGTGGTCGGCTGTGATGAGCTTCTTCTCCACGAATATGCTCATACTCATCGGTATGGCTCATGAGCGAATCCAAATCTTTAAAGTCACTGCGTCGAATATAAACACGGTACTCTGGTCGCAAACCTTCATAAATGCGCTCTGCGGGATTTTCTTGACTCATGCGTGGATGTTGGCGAATCAGGTTCATGATACTCATGATGTATTCTTTCGCTTTTTCGCGAGGCCCCTGGCGTCTTCGTATTATATCCTCTTCTAACTTTTGCATGTATCTCGGTGGTAAGAAGAATATCGTAGCAGCGTCTTAACTGCGTAACTGCTGCCATGTGTTTATATCGGACCGTTTATAGCGCCACCAGTCTCTGGCGCGATCGCGGAGTAGCTTTAGCATTTAATGGCAAGAGCAAGCTGTTGTAGTTGATTTGATAACAGCTGGCTAGATCTTCCATGTTTTCAATAAATTCTAAAATGGAACGTGTCCCATTGAAATGCAAATTCCATTTGCGCACCGTATTCATGACGTCGTATTCTCGATGATCATGCGGTTGCTGCATTGGGTAAGTTGAATGCTGTCTTTCATTGACGACGGCTTGTGGCGGAAACAATGTGGTTGATGCGGGTACTGCGAGTGAATCGATTTTCAGATTACCGCGCTCTGCCGAGTTCCGTCTTGATCGTTGCTCCTTGCAATGTTGGCTTAAGCGTTGTCTCATATCCTTCACGGTGGTATCTATTGGCAGACTTAGAAGTCTCATTTGAGCTTCTAACTCCTCTTTATTTAATTTGTAGATGAAACTTAAATTCTCTGGGAGTTGTTCATCATAGTTAACTTGTACTTGCTGTGGCTTTGAATGCATGGTTTGAGCATTCGAGTGGCTCGGTGCGCTGCTGCATTTGTTTTCATGCTGATCTGGTGAATTACTCCTTGACTGGTTCGAAGGATTGCGTAATTTATCAGCTTGCTGGTGAGGAGAAATGCTGCGCTGATTTGGTGAAATATTCCTGTGTTGAATATCTTGTTGCTGCGGTGAGTTACTTCTTTGTATGGAAGCACCGCCTGTTTGAACAATCGGTTGTTCATTTTGTGTGTGTAATGAACCGCTTCCAGAGGAAAGCGGTCCCTGCTCGGGCGCCATTTGTAACGACGAGTTTTCCTTTCCCAGCCGGGAATAGCTCACTCGTCCCAGGGTTCGTGGCCAGTGGATCTCGGAACCACTTGCGAACAATATTTTAAGCTGCGTTTCCGAATTTCGTTCGATTGGTGTTTCAACCAATCTAGCACTGACTCAGAGAGTTCAGCTCGGACGCAATTCCTAATATCGTTTTTATTTAATTTCCTTAACAATTTTTATAATACTTAGAATACCTTATAATTTATAAAGAGCCGCTGTGGCGGTCAAGAGCCAACTAAGGGTTGTTTTTAAAGAGCCGCTTTTGCGGTCAAGAGCCAACTAAGGGTCGTTTTTAAAGAGCCGCTTTTGCGGTCAAGAGCCAACTAAGGGTCGTTTTAAAGAGCCAACTAAGGGTCGTTTAAAGAGCCGCTTTTGCCGTCAAGAGCCAACTAAGAGTCGTTTTAAAGAGCCAACTAAGGGTCGTTGTAAAGAGCCAACTAAGGGTCGTTTAAAGAGCCGCTTTTGCGGTCAAGAGCCAACTAAGGGCCGTTTTAAAGAGCCTACTAAGGGTCGTTTAAAGAGCCGCTTTTGCGGTCGAGTTCCAACTAAGGGTCGTTTTCCATACAAATACTTAAAAATAAAAGAGCTAAAATAAAAATTAAAAAGGTTTTCTAGGGCCACTAGAATACCTATCCAAAAGAGCTAACCTTGCCAACGACACTGCTATACGTGGATGTCAGTGCTTGTGTCGATCAAGAGCTGATCTAAAATGTTCGGAGGAGCACGTTAAAAGCGACAATCGAAATAAAGCATGTGTGAATCGTAAGCTATTTCCAATGGAATCGGTCGTGAACGGAGACAAATTCCATTCCAAACAACATTTTGTCCGTCGGCTACTTACTCGCATGTCTGCATATATGTCAGTAGATGTATGTTTTCTGGTTTTCTCTACTTGATCTGGAAATGTACATATTTGTATAGCTATGTGTTCGAAGTGTGTATTCGTTTACATGCGTTCACTTGAAAGAAACAGGTTTTTCGTATTAATTCCAATTCTATTCTTCGTGGTCGGTTTGTATTCTTTGTGTTTTGTTTTACTCTTTTTGCCGTTCGGTAGGTATGTTTGTATGTACATCTGGTTAACGCGAGTGTAAGTTTGATTATTTCCATGTTTTGCTTTGCTCTTCATGTTTAACTAATATATGTATGTAAATATGTGTATTAATTGTCTAATCTAAAACTATTTATATTAAAATATTATTGTAACGAATTGTGGTCGTTACACTTTTATAAAACAATTATACTGCAAGAAACCACGGTCTTATATCAAGTACAATTCAATCACTATGTATTATCATGAGTAAATAGCTTATTTTAAATTTAAAATTTCTTAATAAATAGTTTAGAAGATAAGAAGTAGAGCGATGCTGACTAGTGGAGGAAGGATGGAGGAGGTAACCGGGGAATTGCATTTGTGATGTATAAATTACCAGCGCAGCAAAAGTTTGATGCATTTCCGTCTAAAATGAGAACTAGTGGTGATTCTCTGCAGCAGAAGCACTAGTGGTGATCGCCTGACAGCAGAAATAAAAAGTGTCTTTTGGAAACCAGACACTTACATATGTCTGTAAATTTATCGCATTGTTGCGCTGCGACTTCGAAAATTGGAGCTTTTGCCTCAAATACGATGGCTCCCCAAGTGCTGTGATCTTTTGAAGGCACACCAATGACCTGCATATAAAGCAAGGCATTGACCGACATGCCGAATATAAGGTGTGAAAAATTGGAAACGTGATCGAAGTGTTTCAGACCAAACACATACCCGACAATGTTTTTGTATCTAATGGTAAGTTTAGCCTTGCTGCAAGAATCCGAGCTGAAAAACAGCTCGCAAACATATAGCAAAGATGGGAAGACATATGTTTTCGCTAACAGAATTCTAATTTTTAAAGCTGTGAAATATTGTGTAACCCAAAGTGTACAAAGATGATCTTCTTAATTTAACGACCTGTTTATTTTTAAATGACCCCAAGATTTTTCGAAGTGGCATTATATTCGATTATGCTGCTGTTTAAATAAAATCCTGGAAGTCTATTAGAAAATATTTTCTTTCTACTGATAAGTAAATACTTTTTTGAAGAATTGAAGCATTATCCCAAGCTGAATGTTAAAGGTCTTCGTGATATAATTTTCAACTCTTTAAACGTCAAAGCAAATGCGTCTAATGGTGACGCTACTAAGCTCCAACGTAGTATCAGGAATTGGGCTCAGGGGAATGAAATGGAAAAATCATCTGCTTCTGCATCTGATTATTGCACTATGCCTGCTTCTACTGCTTTAAATACATCATCAATTGTTTTGGTTTCTCACATCTCTGTTGGTACTAATGTTCCTTCTCCCGTCAGTCATCAGAATGTTCCTAGTTTCTCTAGAACGTTTGCTGCTTCCAATCATGTTTTGCCGCTGACAAATAAGGATGTGCCTCACTCCAATGGATGGAAAAACTATTGGTGTGCTTCAGCCCGATTAAAAAGGATGCAAATAAAGAGAGTTTACATAGTGTGAATTTTAAATTAGGAGTTGCATCTAATCCTTATGCTGAACTTTTCAAACCTACGTTGTGGCCAGCGAATATTAAGATTCGGCCGTTTGATTTTTTTCAAAGAAATGTGAACCCGAACCACGTAACTGACGCCTACTGCTGATATAGTTACTCATAGTGGAAACTGGCAATCACTTAAAATTTATCGCCGAAATGTTTCTGGGCTGAGGACTAAATCTAAGTCTGTATTTCTTGCTACCTCGCATCTTGATTATGATATTATCGTTCTTGTTGAAACGTGGCTGAATGCTGATTTTGCTGATGGAGAATTTTTTGATCAATCTCACTACTGTGTTTACCGTAAGGAGAGAGATTCAACTAAAACAAAATGTTCTCGTGGTGGAGGCTTATTGCGGTAATTTCACGCTGCGTTCTTCATTACGACTACTAGACAGTGATGATTCTTTGCTGGAACAACTATGCGTTTCTATTTCTGGATCCAGTGAGCAGCTTTTATTTTAGTGTCTTATATACCACCTAATAGCTCTGATTCAATTTATTTTTGGGCATGTATTTTGTATTTTTATTTTTTTTTTTTAGAAGAGGAGGGGTGATCTTCCAAAGATACCAATGACCGGCATGCACGATTCACACCAACAGGTGCGCCTACGTACTAAAACCTAACTCCTCTTGTGATAGAAGTGGGAGAGTCGAAGTACACCACTTGATTCGGGTCCTTTTTCGACCCAACACCATCCTACCAGAACCTAGTCTCTAGACGTGTGGAATCTATCCAGCTCGGTTCTCATGACCAGGTCCCGTGACATTCGAAGCAAATTACGAAGTTTGACGCCACTGACATCGTCGTCATCTATAAAGTGGCGACCCAGTATGGCCAACCTCCTGCTTGCTACTACTGAACACTGGCACATTACATGCAGCGCTGTCTCATCCTCTTCCTGACACAGCCTGCAGATCCCTTCCTCAGGAAGACCTATCTTTTTGAGATGGTTCTGAAGTTACCATGACCAGCCACAACTGCTGCTAGCCAGCTTAGGGTACTCCTCGGAAGTTGGGTGACCCATTTCATTGCACCGGCCATAGGGGTGCACATAACAAACCTAGCTTGTCTACACGTGGCTAAATTCTCCCATCTCTTCAGGTGGGAGAATTCCATCCATTGTTCGACTAAAGCCCTTACCGATTCCCTGTTGAGAGCAGCTCTTGGCTCGGGCCCAACAAAAGTCGATTTTGACACCTGCTTAGCGAGTTTAAGACCACATTCTTGTGCCACCTTCGAATCCACGTGTGTCCGATCCATGCACTGAATCACGGATTGATTGTCCAGCGCAATCAAGATGGTCTTATCGTGCACCTTTCCATCAATCACGTGATCCAGAGATAGAGCACAGGCCAGGTCCAACTCTACCGAGTAGACTCCGGCTCCCGCCTTGTCTTCCTTCAATACCCCATGATTAAAGATGCATATGTCATTCTTCTCACACTCCTCGTGTGTTAGACCATCTGTTATGAGGCTATTATGCCTCTTTATTGAGGCTATAGTCTTACTCATACTATCAGTTAGCATCAGCGTCTCCCTGATCTCGGTGTTAACGAGGTCAAGAATACGCCTATGCCCCACCACCGCACCGAACTCATTCCAAATGCCACAAGGTTTCATGCGCAGTGCTGCGAGTGCCGCCGTCTTCTTAATAAATAAGTCGAACGGGAGCAATCCCATCAGCGCCTCAAGGGCAGCAGTCGCGGATGTACGCATAGCTCCCATAACAGCAATGCACGCCAGACGTTGGACCGCATCAAGTCTACCTCGTATTGCGTTTTGTTGAGATTTAGGCCACCAGACAACCGAGGCATAAGCAATAATGGGTCTAATCATTGCAGTGTATATCTAGTAAATGGCTCGGGGGTTTAAGCCCCAAGGTAAGCCATATACTCTTCTATCTGCGGATCTTATTTTCAATATGGTCGTTCCAGGATAGTTTACTATCAGAGATTACTCCCAGGTATGTGACCATCCTGGAGATCCTGATTTCAGCACCAAAGAGGTCCGGCTCATGTCCAGACCTTGCCTCCTTCTTGTAAAGAGAATCTTATCTGACTTACTCGCGTTGATAGTCAATTCTTGTTCTCTACACCATCTCTCCACTGTTCTAAGAGCATTTCTCATAACGTTGGCGATGCTGTCCAATAACAGTCCAGGAACCACCAGACCTATATCATCCGCATACCCCACAGTGTGTATGCCCATATCATCTAATCTTTGTAGGAGAGTGTCCACGGTTAAGTTTCACAGAAGTGGGGGAGAACAGCCCCCTGAGTGCATCCAATCCACACCCTCCCCTTAAATTTTGACTTCCCACACTGTAAATTAATTGCCGTGTGTTTCAACGAGTTATCCACCCAATTTATAATCAGTGGGCTGACCTCTCGGCAAACCAAAACGTCCTGCAGTTTATCGAAGCCTATTTTATCGAAGAAAATCGAGTCTCTATGTCCATAAAAACAGCCATAGTTATGCCTCCGACTGCCAGCTCCTTCTGCACAACCCTTACCGTAGTATCCGTAGACCTTCCTACACAAAATTCGTGTTGAAATCTACTTAACGGTCTACTCACCAGCGTCGGCGCTTCAAGAAAATCAGCTACAATCCTCTCCAGCGTCTTTAGCAGGAAAGGTGAGAGGCTAATTGGCCTGAATGCTTTCGCTTCTGAGCAGTCCCTTTGTCCAAGTTTGGAAAGAAAAACCACGTTTGTTTCTCTCCACCCTTTTGGAACATAACCTGTCGCTAAACAGATACTCCGTGTAGTATCTGTGCATACAAATACTCCGTGTAGTGTTTCCAGAAGAGCGTCAATGCCCCATTTAAGGAAGGCCGGAAATATTCTATCCAGTCGCGATAATTTGAACGCTGAAAAGGCTCCAACTGCCCTGTTAATGCCGTTCAAAGTCACAATCTGTTCCGCCTCCCTTTTACCCATCCTGTTCACGCATTTACAAAAGTATGAGCAAGGTTTATTAGAAAGGAGGCTTCCCGGAAAGTGTACTTCCATCAGAGTCTGCAACGATTCACCTACGGTCTCTGACATACTTCCGTCTACTCTTCGCAGAAGGCCCAGTCTTGAGACAGGGTCTTTAGATATTGTCTTCTGCAATCTGCTTACATCCGACATACCCTTTACACTACTGCAGAAAGCCCTCCAAGTCTCCCTTTTACGTCGACGAAAAATGCTCTTTAGTAACTTTTTCTTCTCCATTTAAGAAGCCCATGATTTAGTACTTTCCATCCTCATGTGCTTGTTGAAGGCCTTTCTTGTCTCCTTCTTCATGGACTCAAACTCATCATTCCACAATGATGTCTGATTCGCTTCCTCCACTGCAGATTTGGGACAAGCCACTTAAAAACGCATTGTTCATGGATACGGTAAAAGCCTTGACCTCGATCTCAATATCTGCTGTTCTAAGAACATGAGGTTGTTTATTTGCCAGCAAGTCCCGTAACACTTCAGTATATTTGGTACTGTTTGTATTAGAGGGATTCTCTGCAAGTTGTAAGTTCTTTTCTGCCACCCATCTTAGAATAGAATAGGTTGGCGGCACTACAACATAAACCCCTGATCGCGTTGTGTGCTATCCAGTGTTCTTGTAATATGGCAACATCCAGCCCATCCGACACAAAGCGCCTGGCCAGCAAAGTTGACGCAGCCCTACTGTGGTGCAGATTGAGCTGAACTGCTTTTAATTTAGTCTGGCACGATCCCTTCTCCTGCCCAGACTTCCATCTTTTTGCGGAAATGGCAGCCGGTCCCGTGCCAGGGGCGCACTCACGAGTCATCCTTTCTGAATTTGACCAATGCTTGGTCAAGCCCGCAGTTAAGTTTCGCTCCCGCGCGCTCGATAGCAGCGGCCTCTTCTTTCGGGCACCAAACCGTGAGAACGACGCCTTCTTTCCCGGCTGCAGCAAACTTGACCGCACGAATGACCCCCCATTTCGATGTGTCCTTCACGCAGGCATTCTGTCGTTGCAGCCTTCCGAGGATGATATCCTTGGACTAGCTCGTCCTGTGAACAAGGATTGTCACTTTCCTCGCATCCTTCAACACACAGAGTCGGTCGATACTTAGGCGGGCATTCTCCCACAAACCTTCAAGTCCGCGCAAGCACCGCGGACAAACATATCCAAATGTGAGCCCTGCATCGGCCCCTTCCGCGAGATATCGGTAATGCCCTTAAGGAGATCACATTGTGCCACTGTCGCAAAAGAGACCTCGTTACCAGCTAGTTTTCTCACTTTGGGCATGTAAATATTATTTTAAATTCACCTTACATCGATGTGATCTCAACCTCAGTCCTGGTCCTATGTTGCTGGTGAGAATAGCCTCTCTCCAATGAATGCTAGTGCTGATCATGAAATCTATGTGATTGATAGCTTTCTGTATCTTGATCTTGTGCAAATTAATTGCTTGTTAAATTTTTTAAATCGTAGTTTTGACTTTATTTTCTTAAATAGTACACTTAAATATAACTTGGAAGAATGTGTGAGTCCGTTTTCACCACCTAGCATACATCACGTACCACTTGTTCTTAAAGTTGAGCTACACTGCCGTCCATAAGTTTCCGGACAAGCCATTTTATTCCACAATTGTGCAATTCTTTGCCTGTAGAAGACTGAGATGGACACTCAGATAGACAATTCTTTCAAATTTTATTAGTAAAATATAACAACTTCTTTTAACACAAAACAGGTAACAGGATTTTAGGTAAAAGACCGAAAGGTACCTGTTCACCGGTGCATGTGGTAGTAATGAAAAATGTCTAAATTGGTTGAACCATCATAAAACTTATGGAAAAAGATGAATGCTTCTGTTTACTAGGGGGGAAAATGTTTACAACTTCCAGGTAAATAATTAGTAAAGTCGAATGCATTTTTATTTTGCCAAAAAATGGCACTATAAAAGCATTGGTCATGTGGTTTTCGGATCAGTTCTTCTTAACGTCTACAATCCTAAAGCTGTGCTGAAAAAGCTAAAAACATTTAAAAAAATTGGGACAAACAAGGACAATTCTGAGCCAGAACGCTTTGGAATAATAACTTTACACAATGAAGGATATACTGTGCGCGAAATTTCAGAAAAGATGAAAATACCTAAGTCCACAGTCCATGACACTATAAAGCGCTTCAGAGAGACCTCTAGTATTGCCAGCAGGCCAAGAAGCGGAAGACCCAAACTGACCTCAGGTCAGGAGGATCACACCATCAAAATGATCAGCAAGAGAAATCGACGGCTTACAGCTCCAGAAATCTGCGCAGAATTCAACAGTTCGCATTCAAAGAAGATATCGTTGACAACGACGAAGAGACGTTTAGCTGACGCAGGCCTCCATGGTAGAATAGCAATACGAAAACCGTTGCTACGACCACAAAATAAAATCAAGCGATTAGAATGGGGAAGAGAGCATCAGGAATGGACACAAAGCCAATGGTTGAAGGTTTTATGGACAGATGAATCCAAATTTGAAATTTTTGGCCAAAAGAGGAGAATCTTCGTTCGACGGTCAGCTGCAGAAGCATGGCGTTGGTTCTATAATGGTCTGGGGATGTTTTTCTTTCGACGGCGTTGGAGACCTTATCCGTATTGATGGAACCATGACTAAGGAAAGGTACAAAGAAATTTTAGAATTGCACACCATCCCATCAGGTTTGCGGTTAATTGGACGTGGATTTATCTTGATGCAAGATAATGATCCAAAACATTCTTCTAAGCTCTGCCGAGGATATGTGAAAGAAGAAGAACGCAAAGGAAATGAATAATCAGAAGCTTTTTTCTGACCTTGGATAGCCAAGTCTAGCCTTGACTCGACGATGCGAAAAATGATTTAAACACGATCGTTGCTATTTTAAGACTGTTTATTAGTTTCAAAGTGACATACAGAAGTAGGAAAAAGTGAAGAGAAAATGACTGCAATCAAACCGGTTTAGATTGATGCTTAACCTGTGTGTGGACTACGTGCCTTAACAGGAACCTTAAAGAATATGAAATGGCCCAATCACCTGACCTTAATCCCATAGAGCTACTTTGGGATCACCCGGACAGGGAGGTTCGAAAAACATGTCCCACATCGAAAAAAGATCTTTGGAATATTCTGCAAGAGGCCTGGAGTTCCACACCACTTCCAACAATACAGAAGCTAATCGAAAGGATGCCAAAAATATCGTCAAAATCGTAAAGGTGAAAGGAGCATTTTTTGACGAAAAAGATTTTTGAAAAGAAATGTATTTCTTTTTAAATTATATTGTTAAGTTAAGTTAATATGATCTAATATTCAACAAAATATATTGTTAACAAAACAAAATAAATATTAGTTTAATTTCTAAAATGAAAAGAAGTGAAGATTTTCATAAGTTCTAAGGAAAAAATGGCATGTCCGGAAACTTGTGGACGGCAGTGTATATGTGTTTTTTAAATTACTTAAAATTAAGGATAAACTTAATTTTAAAAAAAGAAATTTTGTTAATATTAATGATATTGTAAAGCGTACTGATTGGAGCAGGAATACTCAAACAAAGATACGGATTCGTGTTTTGATATATTTTCTGAACTAATGAATGATGCAAGAATGTTCCTTTGAACATTCATTGAAGAATTTGAGGAATAAATCGTTTAATAGGTTTAAAATCACAGGGGAGCTTGTAGACAAAGAACTGATCTGGGCAAATTCGTGCATAACAACTACATAATGAATTGTGAAGCTAATAGTAAGAGCAATGCAAAGGCTTTTTTGACAGTTTATTCAGTCGAAAAACCCTATTCTGATATTCCTTCCTTTATGACATATAATGGAGTTGTTGCATATTCTGCAAGTAAAATTACAAATCTTTTCGCTGATTTCTGTTTTTGAAATATTAACATTCCGGCCCCTTTGAAAGAACTTTCAAACTGGTAAGAGTGCTAATTTGTGTATTGGACGACGGAGGATCCCTTTGGGTGTTTTGACATCGGCAACCCTGACCTTGTTGTCCTTCCCAGGTATGACAGCTACGATCCTTCCACAGAGCCAGTGTTGGGGCGGTGCATTGTCGTCGTGGATAAGCACCAGTGAGTCAATGTGAGCATTTGGTTGAACCCTTTGCCATTTGGTTCTTGACTGAAGTTCACTCATATATTCTTTCGACCACTGCTGCCAAAATCGCTGCTTGATAGCCGTAATACGTGCCCAGCACTCCAGATGATCGATTTCCTTTGGCTCTGAGATCATGAGTTCGGGTAAAGCCTTCAATGAACAGCCTATTAGGAAGTGGGCTGGTGTGAGAATTTCGGAGTCGTTTGGATCCGCTGAGAGTGGTGATAGCGGACGCGAATTTAAAATTGCTTCAATTTCGATCAGCGTTGTCGTCAATTCTTCAAAAGTTAAGCGCGTGTTGTTGAGACTGCGGTTCAGATGACCCTTCGCTGCTTTAACTGCTGCCTCCCACAAGCCACCAAAATGAGGTGCTCTAGGCGGGATGAACCTAAAGTTAACAAATTCATTAGTACAAAAGTTTGTTATTAAAGTTTGATTTTTGGGGTTAAAGAGAAAAGTTTTCATATCAACAAGCTTTCGACTAGCTCCAACAAAATTGGTAGCATTGTCGCAAAATATGTCCGTTGGTAGTCCTCTCCTTCCGATTAACCGTTTCAGAGCAGCTATGAAGGCTTCGGTTGATAGGTTGGAAACTACTTCAATGTGGACTGCCTTGGACCACAGGCACACGAAAATGGCTATGTACGATTTATAGGGTGGTTTGCCTCGGATTCGGAGATAGGTGTTTACTGGGCCGCAGAAGTCCACCGCACAGCGAGAAAAGGGTCTACATGGGGTCAAACGCTCGACCGGTAGATTGCCCATAACTTGTCCCATTAATTTTGGTTTGTATCGAACGCAGTGAATGTATGATCGCACTGTGCGACGAGCGATGTCTCTTGCATTGATGATCCAAAATCGGAGCCGAATGAGAGCAACGAGAGCTTTTGGTCCAGCATGATAATTGATGAGGTGTAGATGGCGAACTAGAGTTTCGACAAAGTGGCATTTACTTGGTAAAAGCACCGGATGAGATTGTGAATATGGCATTGATGATAATTCTAGTCGACCCCCGACCTTTAACAGTTCAAAATTACATGTTTTATTTAGAAATGGGTTGAGATATTTTAAAGCATGTTGAGCTGGCTCGCCCTTTCGAGCGCGGCGTATGTCTTCTGGGAAATGTTGCTGCTGGATGTTCCATACAATGCACCACAGTGCGGTTTCCAAATCTTGTGGTGTTAGTTTGGGTGGATCATGCTGGTAGTTTGCTGTAGTTATTTTGCGATAGAAGTAAAACATCCAAGCGACCACTCTAACAGCCGTTAGATAAGCACTATATTGTTCAATCGCTGCAGAAGATAATTTGGATGTTGTGCAGCCAGAAATACGGCTTTCCGCTTTTCTTTGTTAACTTCGTCCCAATCAGGCGTAAGAGAATGATGTTGCGGCCATTGTTCTTGAGGGCCGAGTAGGAAAGCTGGTCCCTTCAACCAGATAGATTCCTTTAGATGATTGACAGTGCAACCCCTTGAGACAATGTCTGCATGGTTATCTTGAGTAGGAACGAATCTCCATATGCAATCCTGATTGGTGATATCTTGTATCTCCGATACCCTGTTTCCGACGAATGTGGATAATGTTGACGAGTGCATTTGCAGCCAGTGAAGAACAATCTGAGAATCACTCCAGAGATAAATTTTGAACTTGAAGCCATTCAAAATTGGTTTTGTATTGCTGACGAGCTTAGAGAGCAGTTGGGCAGCGCAAAGCTCCAACTTTGGCAATGACTTCTTTTTCGTTGGTGCAACTCGCGATTTGGCTGTTAATAAGTTAACAGTAATGTCACTTGGTGAGTTTTCCACACGAAGATAAATGCAGCAACCATATGCACGAATGGAGGAGTCGCAAAATCCATGCATTTGTATGTGTTGAGGGTTAACCTTTGATCCCAAAGCGTATTCTGCAGCGTACTGATCTGCCAAGTAATGTAAACTTTTCACCGCGAGATATGGCGCTGATGCCGTGCCGTAAGTGACAGTGTTAAGTTTGTAGGTACGATTCTGTTCCTTAATGTTATTTCTCCAGACGATGTATTGAAAGCACTGATCACGAGGGTCGACTAGTACTTGACGATACATTTTAATAATGTCGGCAGTGATGACATATCGATGAAGCCGAAACCGAAGCAACAAATTCTGTAGATGATCTTGTATAGTTGGTCCTACCATCAACAGATCGTTGAGAGATTTTTGAGTTGATGTGCGGCACGAAGCGTCGAAGACAACTCTTAGCTTGGTGGATGTGCTTTTGGGTTGCAGGACACAATGATGCGGGATGTAATAATGTGGTGTGTCTTGGGTGGGAGCCTTTATTATGGTCATGTGACCCAGTTCCTCGTATTCAGTCATAAAGGCCACATACTGAGCCTTTATCTCTGGATTATTTGCAAGCCTTCTTTCTTGAGCTGCAAATCTTTTTAATGCGATGTCATATGAACGTCCAAGTAATGTTGCAGGTTCTTTGAAGGACAATCGTACAGTGATTCTGCCATCAGGACCTTGAGTTACGGATTCTTTAAAAAATGCTTCGCAGCTGGCTTGTTCTTCGGAAAGCACCTTTTTAGAGGCTATCTCATCTAGTTTCCACAACTGCTCGAGATTGAAATTTATTGCTTCATCATGGGATAGGCAGAGTGATATCGATTGTTGTGGCGTTGTGGTGGATGATTCATACTTCCCTGATACCACCCATCCGAGTAGTGTTTTTTGAAGCGTCGGAAGATTTGTTCCCAATTTTATTTGTCCAACAGATAGGACGTCGAAAAAACTTTCAGTGCCTATGAGGAGGTCAATGCGTTTTGATTTGAAGAAATGCTCGTCAGCCAATGATATATTTGCTGGTAACTGCCATGACGAAATGTCAATCTCTGTTTCCGGTTGATATGATATGTGAGAGGTGACACAGAGGCTAAGAGAAAGTTCAAAATTAGTAAAGCGTGATTTTATAAGTTGATTGATGATCTATGCTTAATTTTAGACGTTGCATTTCCGATACTTAGGATTTGAACGTCATGTCGTTCTCGCGGCAATCGCAATTTCTGCAAAAAGTCTTCAGTGATAAAGTTGACTTGCGAGCACGAGTCAAGCAAAGCTCTTCCGAGCTGATAGCACCCTGATGAATCCTGAACGAGAACCATAGCTGTTGCCAGTATGATTGCATCCTTTGACGAATTGCCTTGGAGGTGTGTGTGCGTTGAGGCTGATGTTTCAGTTAATGCACCGTGCTCTTTCATTGAAGAGATTTGCGTTGAAGTGGATGGCGACGCTGCTGGACCTGTCTTGGATTGCTCTCGATGCAGCAGAGTGTGATGAGAGCATGCGCATATCTTGCATTTGAATGTAGAACTACATTGCGTGACCTTATGGTTCTTTGACAAGCAGTTGATGCAAAGGCCTAAACGTTTTGCCCTTTCGAAGCGATTAGCGACTGTCAAGCTGACAAATTGTTGACATTGATTGATGCCATGATCACACTGACCACAATGGGTGCATGTGCGTTTGGTGCAAGCGAAAGTGAAATTTTTCTGCTGAGCTTGGTGGCTTTCGCTCCTTCGAGAGGTTTTGTCAACTCGGCGTGGTTTGTCTTGACAAGAATGCGATGATTCCAACGAACTAAGGAACTGACATCGCCTGTCTAGTAACTTTGTGCATTCTTCCCATGTTGGTAACCTTGTGAAGTCCAGAGATTCTTTCCAGCTTCTCTGTGTAGTTTCATCAACCTTCTGCATAACTAGGTAAATCAGCATCGAGTTCGCAATGTCTTTGTCGGAACCGATTGATTGAAGTGAACTATAGATGGCAGCTACATTGTCAACTAGACGCCGAAGCTGCGTTGAAGTTTGCTTTGTGACAGAAGGTAATTCAAATAGCGATGTAATGTTCTCCAAAAATATAAGACAGCTGTTGTCATATCGAGAATTTAACCTCTCAAGTGCCTTTGGGTAATTTTCATTGGTCACCTGAAAGGCCTTTATTGTTTCTAATGCCTGGCCCTGTAAGCAATTTAGCAAGTGGTTAAACTTCTCTATGTTTGTTAGGCACAGTTCTCTATTGATAATTTGATTAAAGGATGTTATAAAATTTTTAAATTCGGAATACTTCCCGTCAAAAGTGGGTAACTTCAGCTGTGGTAACCTTGAGCTTGGAGTTGGAGCAAATAGAGTGTGGTCTCTTATGGATGAGTTCAGCTCTTCTCCTAACTGCTCATGTATTGCGAGTTTTGTGCTGACGTACAGTTCCTCAAGTTCAGCACGACCATTGTCATCAGGTTCCAGTTTCTCAATTTGGGTTTGGTAGCTGCATATTTGTGAGAAATATGATTCTAGGATTCCTAACCGGCACTTCAATTCCATTGAAGTTAAGGCCTTTCCTTCACCTTTTCCATTTGCATCAATAATAGATTTGATGCGTGAAATATTTCTTTTGGTGTTTGTACGTTGTTGCTTCAGTTGATCTGCCATGTTGTCGGCAATGCAGTAAACTTGACGAATTCAACTATGAAGTTCGATTTGTTCGACCAAGGTCGACAGTTATTAGAACTGTACTTGATGTCCGAAAACGCGAAATGCCCTTGCACAAGGTGAACAAGAACGACGAAAGGGTAGCGAAGAATGACTCTGCTGATGATTACAGTAGAATTCACAATTGTTGTATCGATAATTGAACCGTTAACTTGACTTCGAATTGCCGAACACTGATCTTGTTTTGCTCAAGGTGATGATTGCAAGACCCACGCGATTAATTTGAGAAGGCAAAGAATTTAGCGTTCTTTTTATTTAACTCAACGTTTTTAATGAGTCTCTTACACGAAGTCGTGCCCCACGTTGGGCGCCAAATGAATAATCAGAAGCTTTTTTCTGACCTTGGATAGCCAAGTCTAGCCTTGACTCGACGATGCGAAAAATGATTTAAACACGATCGTTGCTATTTTAAGACTGTTTATTAGTTTCAAAGTGACATACAGAAGTAGGAAAAAGTGAAGAGAAAATGACTGCAATCAAACCGGTTTAGATTGATGCTTAACCTGTGTGTGGACTACGTGCCTTAACAGGAACCTTAAAGAATATGAAATGGCCCAATCACCTGACCTTAATCCCATAGAGCTACTTTGGGATCACCCGGACAGGGAGGTTCGAAAAACATGTCCCACATCGAAAAAAGATCTTTGGAATATTCTGCAAGAGGCCTGGAGTTCCACACCACTTCCAACAATACAGAAGCTAATCGAAAGGATGCCAAAAATATCGTCAAAATCGTAAAGGTGAAAGGAGCATTTTTTGACGAAAAAGATTTTTGAAAAGAAATGTATTTCTTTTTAAATTATATTGTTAAGTTAAGTTAATATGATCTAATATTCAACAAAATATATTGTTAACAAAACAAAATAAATATTAGTTTAATTTCTAAAATGAAAAGAAGTGAAGATTTTCATAAGTTCTAAGGAAAAAATGGCATGTCCGGAAACTTGTGGACGGCAGTGTATATGTGTTTTTTAAATTACTTAAAATTAAGGATAAACTTAATTTTAAAAAAAGAAATTTTGTTAATATTAATGATATTGTAAAGCGTACTGATTGGAGCAGGAATACTCAAAAAAAGATACGGATTCGTGTTTTGATATATTTTCTGAACTAATGAATGATGCAAGAATGTTCCTTTGAACATTCATTGAAGAATTTGAGGAATAAATCGTTTAATAGGTTTAAAATCACAGGGGAGCTTGTAGACAAAGAACTGATCTGGGCAAATTCGTGCATAACAACTACATAATGAATTGTGAAGCTAATAGTAAGAGCAATGCAAAGGCTTTTTTGACAGTTTATTCAGTCGAAAAACCCTATTCTGATATTCCTTCCTTTATGACATATAATGGAGTTGTTGCATATTCTGCAAGTGAAATTACAAATCTTTTCGCTGATTTCTGTTTTTCAAATATTGAATCTGAATGTGTTGTGTTGACTTCAGCTCGTTCAGATTTCGTCCGCTGATTTCATATGTATTACGGAAACTTGGTTGATAGAGGAGGATGATGTATCTTGGAATCGGAAGTCAGAAATCTACTGCAGGCAAAGTTAATGCGAGTAAACTCAATGAACACTTCATATCGACAGAATGCTAGCTTTTCGGATGGACTTAATTGTGATTCCTTTCCAGCTCCTTTTCCAGCCACATCGAATTCGATAAAACTTAGAATACTCTGTACAGGAAGATGTCAGCTTTAACGAAATATAGGATGTTACTAGCGTAAAGCCCGTGGAGGGACCGTAAATTAATAGTGATGCTGACGTTGTCAAGAAACTTAAGGCGATCAAATCATCTGCGTTGCAATTTCACAGAATACACATAAAATTTATTAAAATTACGCTACCTTTAATAATATCACCTGTTGCAGAGACTATCATATTCTGTCTACATTGTAACGAAGTTCCGGTCTTCCGGATTTAGCACCAAAGTACACTCGCCGGATTGCCAATGTTCTTTACAGAAATTTATATTCAGAGAGATTTGTTTTGCTAAATACAGGCTTTATTGATGCTTTCGATTTCTATGCTATGCTCTATCCTACCGCCCTAAGTTCGACAACCGGCACTGATCCTGGTGGTCCCCGTAGTGTTCCTCGATGGTGGGCAAAGATGATCTGTGATAGTTTAGCGGTGCCTTGTCGAGTGCGTGCCCGTGTGTCGACTTACATACGTCTCCACGCTGTCGTTTTGTGGGACCGTTGGACTTGTGTGGTCGCACAGATAAGCAGGTCCAACGACCTGCAAATCCGTTGGTGTATATAGCAGGACAGCAGATCTTTTGGTCTGCAAGTCCACATTGCTTATCCGATTTGTCCGTTTTGCTTATCCGATACGTTAGCCTACAGTTCTTCGTTTCCTTGTAGCGTGGTTTACATACAATAGCAAAGATAATATAATGCATTGTATTAATAATTATGGTTGTAACAATTCATTATGGTTCAATAAAAATGGTTCGTTGTAAAACAAAAGCAATTTATGTTCAAATAATAATATAAGTTCATAGACTTCTTAATTAATTTTAACAATAATAGCATACTAAATCAATTCAAATACTAATTCAAGTTCATGGACTTCTTAGTCACTATTTTAACACTATACTGTAGCAAATGGTCAGGAAATGAATTCAACATTTAAAATCAAAGGCCAAATGTACCACAAAGTAGGCTCATTGCTGCCAATGCCAAACGAACCACATAAATTTTTACAGATCTTCTTCATGGGCTGTGAGGATATCAATCACGCGAACTCCCAAAAACCGTAGATACACGTTGTGTCTAAAATAATCTGAATTCGCCTAATGCCATACGCTTCATCGGCGAATTGGACGCCCTATTCAATGAGCACAATGAATTAGTGAAATTCTTAAAAACACACATGCACGCAATGCGAAATGACAATCACGCTATCGTAATCAACACCCATGAAACAGCAGCTCGTTCGTAGATTCAATGCTCCTATTACTGACGATGTTGCTGTAATCGTGGTTGGCGAACACATCGCGTCACGAGAAATTGCGATTTGGAAAAAAAAACAATAATCTTGAGTTCATCGCCGATACACATTGCTCATACGACGCTCTCCAATATCCGCTAATTTTCTGGAAAGGACAAGACGGATATTGCATAAACATTAAACAACGAGATCCCTCCACAGGTAATTCTACCATTACGAGTATCACTACTCCCTTTGAATGAAAATATAAGGATATATTTTTACAGGAGCGGAAACAAACAAGGAAGTAAGCTCGATGCATTTTTATGCGTACAGTATGATAATTCGACGTGGTCAGGATAACGTCATTCTGCGATGTTGTGAGCTGTGCCAACAATTCATGGTTGACATGTACACGAAAGTAGAGAGCGAACGACTGCGATTCCTAAGACATAATCAACAGAAGCTGCGTGCGGACGAATGCATTCACTTGCGAGACGCTATCATAAGCAACGCCGACACCGCCGACATTGGTAACTCTGTCATTTTACTGTACGAGAGTATGGACGGCCGTGTCTATTTTTCACGTTTACATGGAATCCAAAGTGGCAGGATATTACATCTTTGCTATACACAGGTCGAAATGGAATACATCGCCATGACATTACATTACAGCACGTGTATTCAAACAAAAATTGAAGTGTTTATTGAGCTTCATTGCAACATCACACGTATTCGGTCCCACACGTTGTTGGTTGAATGGCAAAAGCGAGGATTACCACATGCACACATTCTGATTTTGTTAATCGACAAAATTCGTCCTGAGGAAATGCATAGTGTAATTCCCACGGAAATTCCAGATCTGTCTACTGATATTCTATATTGTTACCAAAAACATGATTCATGGCCCATGCGGTGATCAGAATCGTTTATCGCCTTGCATGGCAGATGGAAAAAGGGTACACCAACGACACGGTCACAAACGTCGACGGATATCCAATATATCGTCGAAGAACTACTGATAATGGCGGACAATCATTTACGCAAAATAACCACGCAACCGTTGACAATCAATGGGTGGTATCATATTCGGAATTGCTGTGCAAAATATGACATGGAATGACAACGACGAATAAAACGCTCCCAATTTGGCCGGTATATCAGCTCAAGCTGTCTGCCGTATGTTTAGTTTCCCAATTCACGAACAGGAACCGCCGTTATACATTTAGCCGTAAATCTTGAACACGGCTAGCGTGTATTTTTCACAAACAACAGCAATTGAGCGTGCCATGAATCCACCAAAAACTACAATGACTGAATTTTTCGAATTGTGCAATCGTGCGGATACTTTCGGTGCATTTCAAACAAAAAAATGGATGCCCCGCAAGCAAGGGACACCAATTAATGCTCGCCCTGGCCTATTCAAATCAAACACTTTGTGCCGAATATATACAGTTAAACCAAGGCAGATTCAGTGCTTCTATCTGCTACTGTTGTTGGCTAATGTCGCCGGACCATTGTCATTTCAAGATATACGTAAAGTGAATGGGCAACAGCATCCAACGTATTAAGATGTACAGCAAGTTAATTCGTTTACTATTCGCTATAGTGTTGACTACATGTTTCGCGGGACGAGCAGGCACGTTGTGGGATAAGCATAAAGACTCAATGACTGAGGTTATATTGCACCGAATTCCCACATGATGTCATGATAAAACAATTACATTCAGCGACACTATGCACAACGAAGCATTGATTGCTATCGAGGATCTTTGCGTTGTTATTGCCAACTTACCACTCAGTCATTTCGGTATGCGTTCGCCACATCGAAGTGCATATGATTTATTGAACACCGAATTGAATCGTGAACTGCAGTACGATACTGCTGATCGCAGCGATTTTTACTGGCATGGTCTCACTACTGACTCATGAAGAAAAAGTCATTTAAGACCGCATTATGCTGTCAGTATTGGCAGGACAAGGTAGATTATTTTTTTTTTATTGATGTACAAGCTGGAACTGGTAAAACATTTCTAATTTCGCTACTTCTGGCTAAACTACGATCAAATAATGGTATCGCATTAGCCGTTACATCATGTGGCATTGCAGCAACATTGTTGGATTGACGCAGAACAGCTCATTAGCATGTACGCTGCCACTAAATATTCAAAAAAACCCAGACGCAGTATGCAACATAAAAAAACAATCGTCAATGGCCACACTGATAAAACAATGTAAAATTATTACAGAACACTCACAGATAAAAAAAAAATGGCAAACTATTCGGCGAAACTCTGCTACTCATTTCAGATGATTTCCGACAAAAGACTATACAAGACAAGAAAGCTCTCTCATTTCGTGAGAGACCCCAAAAAAAAAATGTTCATCCGCGAGCTCACGTACACTATATGTGATTCTTATGCTGAATTCGCAAACTAAAACTAGCTGTTACAAAGTGTATAAGCTTCAAAAAAAATCTGTTTTGGCTGGTTACCACACGATCATAAGATTATGGGGTGACTTACGAGCAGGGATATCAACCGGACAACGTTTCTGTTATTTATTTTCTTGAATCTGTAAGCAAACTATAGTTAAAAAAGTTCAATATGTTTAGAAGATATCGCTGTATAAAGATTTCTTCTTCTTATTTCTTATTTCCTATTTTTCCAAGTGATATTCATAAAATGAAATGATTATAATGTTTGCGTGTCTTTCCACATCACCCTTATACATATCACGTACACCATTACCTTTTTTCGTTTGAGTGCGTTGGCCAATTAAATCCCCCCAAAAAAAAAAAAAAAATAAATTATTAAGCAAATAATGGACGATTACAAAATACATACCAATAATATCGCAATTAAAATATTATCGAACGAAATAAAATAACACCTTAATTGTATTCAATACGATAAAAAATAATGCGCACAGTAAAAAATAAAAATATAACAGTTAAATTAAAATGTTGAATATATTATACCAAAGTGTATACGATATCAACGAAACCGATTCCAAATTAATCATGTCAGAAGTTAATATGTTAGTGCTTCTATATTAGATATAATGTCTTTGTTCCTTTGAATCGCAGAAACCTGTTTAGGAAGAACAAACAATTTCAGCTGAGGAACTATTAAAAGGTTTCAAAAATTTCACCCAATAATTAAGGTATAATAAACTGAAAGTATTTGAAATAGCCTTGTTAGCCTTGTTTGTAACATCCGAAACTATCCATACTTGATGCAACTGCATGACCTAAAACTTGTACAGCTAGACGAAAAGAAACTTCTTGAAAATAGTGTGGTGAAATAACCAATATTAAAATGAAAATATATTGGCATCTCGAGCAAATGAAGGAAACTATGGTAGATAAAAACAGCTTACTATATTTGCAATTTTGATAAAAATTAACTTCGTTTTTTTATGAAAATAAGCCATATTTTACAAATGCAAGACTTGAAAGAGCTTCCTTCTGAATTTACACAAGCATAACTTGCTTTTCCCCACTCCCATTGGCTTTATTTGCATATTTGAAAAACGAAGATTTAGACCTCTCAAACACTTTTGTAAACAAAACTTGGAGTTTTCAAAAAAAGAAAAAAATTCTCTTGGAGTTGCATGCATTTTGTTTTTGTAATCTACTACCGCTAGGCATAATTTCACTAACTCATTTAAAGATAAAATTCATTTTCTACACAATTGTTGCTCTCATTGACTGCTTATGCCCACATGTAAACACACAATATATGAATCTTGCATGGCTAACAGAGAGACGGAGCCATTTTTGCAAAAATTGTGAAAGTCGACGATTTAAACTCTAAGATACTACAATCGTTGCCCGGCTACTTGGTATCATACAAATCAGTTGATTCAGTTTGCGATGTCAATGAAGCTGTAAATTATCCAAAAGAGTTTCTTAATTCACTGGATCTGCTAGGCAAGTCGGATCTCCGGTTATTTTACTTCGGAATTTGAACCCACCGTGCAATGGCACGCGATTAGTTATTATTGATGAAAAGCAATCCAAAGGTGTTTTGATGCCAAAAAATCCAATGATCCCACAGACGTGCCAATTGAATTTGAACGCGTTCAATTGCCCATTAAGTTAGCATTCGCTATGACAATCTATAAATTGCAAGGCATACATTTTGTTGCCACTGCAAACATTTGGACTAATTTAGGTTATAAATTTCTAGGGCAAGTTTAACAACTCGCTTTCTTTGTTGTCTTTATTGTAACGACTGTTTTTTGCTACTTATAGTACGTTTACAGCGACCGCAAATCGCGCATTTGAGCTATTTTTCCCAAATGCGACACCAAATTTTTACGATTTGCATACGATTTGACAAACCAAATTTAATGCATTTTGACAAAATGCGACCAAAATGCGAGGAATAATAATAGTTTGAATCAGTCTGTTGCCGGGATAAAGAAATTCCCAAAACAAAACACTGGAAATGGAACGAAAATAATCGCAATCAGTTGTTAAATAATTGACACAATTGAGATTTTATTAGTTGAAAAATTTACAACTAAATTTTTAAATTTACAAATCACAAATCACGCGCACGCATACGCACACGGTATTGCCATCCTATAATAACTATTTGTGAAAATATAATAAAGTTGAATAAGGTTTTGCAACGACGACTAAAACTAATATGTAATCACAAAATAACTGCTACTACATATGTATATGGATACGTATATAGAGTTTCATCTGCAAAAGTATTTGAGACCATGATTTTGAAGTTTTTTGTAAAATAAGATTTAGAAAAGCATATGACAAACTGTAGGAGGATATGATGATTAGATCGCTACAAACGCAAAAGCTGATTTCACAAAGTATAGAAAAATTAAAGAATCTTGGTTTTCTTGTAATCAAAGAAAAGAAAACCTTTCAGTGAACGCTGCCTGCATCGATCATCGTTTCGGCCGCAGACCTTTTCAGCGACGCCAGTCCTTTGAAAAAAAATCTCCTCGTTTCGCTTGTGCGAGAAAGAGTGCGTAGTTGTTGATTGTTTACATTCAACTGTTATAACGATTTGAATGCAGAAACTACCGCCGTTTGGTGGTGCATTTGTTTTAATAGAATAAATATTGGTACTAAAAACTAATTAGTAGTATGAAAATTAAAAGTTAGTTAACTCTTAGACGGTAGCAACGATTTTGATGCGATTTTTGCCATTCTCCTCAAAAGTGTTTCTATTATTCTATTTTTGTTCAAAACATTTCAAAATTTCGTTATCTCTAATTTTGTATCTCAAATGGGATGTCATATATTTATAAGTTTTTGCTTCGCACATACAAGTTTTCTTAAATAGCCAATGGCAGAACATTGCCTATGAGACCCTGTATCTATCACACCATTTGTTGGTGTCAGGCAGACGGATTATATTCTAGCGGACAAAACTGAGGAATATGATTTTGCTGCTGACATCCTGTTGCTACTTCAAAGTTTGTATTGTAAGACAATATTCACTGAAGATGGCAAAATTTTATGCCTGTTCTGCTGTAATCTGAATGCATATAAAAAACTGCCGTCTCAATTTTGAAATGCATTTGGAAACTGCAAAACGAAAACAGTCGTAGGTAAAAAATAAAATATGCGGCTTTTATTGTTTGAAAGCTGCTTCCAGTTGCAAGCGTTATTTTTGTCGTTGGCGCCAAGGTATCTTTTTTTGGCTAGCTAACACTTCATCGTCTTAATTGATGGAAAATCCCGAATACCGTAACGAGAATCGTAATGAGTGTACGAAACGAACAACATTCAAGAATATACATATGTACATAAACATGTATGTATGTCTGAGCGAGATGGTTTTCTTTTGGTGTTTTGTTTGTAATACGTTTTTGTATATTTTGCATATTGCTCAGTTTTGTCCGCTAGAATATAATCCGTCTGCCTGACACCAATAAATGGTGTGATAGATACAGGGTCTCATAGGCAATGTTCTGCCATTGGCCATTTAAGAAAACTTGTATGTGCGAAGCAAAAGTCTAATAAATATTAGGCATCCCATTTGAGATACAAAATTAGAGATAACGAAATTTTGAAATGTTTTGAACAAGAATGAATAATAGAAACACTTTTGAGGAGAATGGCGAAAACCGCATCAAAATCGGTGCTACCGTCTAAGAGTTAACTAACTTTTAATTTTCATACTACTAATTAGTTTTTAGTACCAATATTTATTCTATTAAAACAATTGCACCACCAAACGGCGGTAGTTTCTGCATTCAAATCGTTAGAACAGTTGAATGTAAACAATCAACAACAACGCACTCTTTCTCGCACAAGCGAAACGAGGAGATGTTTTTTCAAAGGACTGGCGTCGCTGAAAAGGTCTGCGGCCGAAACGATGATCGATGAAGGCAGCGTTCGCTGAAAGGTTTTCTTTTCTTTGATTACAATAAAACCAAGATTCTTTAATTTTTTTATACTTTGTGAAATCAGCTTTTGCGTTTGTAGCGATCTAATCATCATATCCTCCTACAGTTTGTCATATGCTTTTCTAAATCTTATTTTACAAAAAACTTCAAAATCATGGTCTCAAATACTTTTGCAGATGAAACTCTATATACGTATCCATATACATATGTAGTAGTAGTTATTTTGTGATTACATATTAGTTTTAGTCGTCGTTGCAAAACCTTATTCAACTTTATTATATTTTCACAAATAGTTATTATAGTATGGCAATACCGTGTGCGTATGCTTTTTTTCCCGTTCTGTTTATCGTTCGCTAATCTGGACACTACGCTCGCGTTCTAACCTGCGTTGTCTCATCATAATATTGGCACACATGGATTTAAGGGCCAGCCAAGCTTCTGGCGATCGCAGCATGCAGTTGGTGAAATTGTCCGCTGTTAACTTTCGACACAGCACTGTTTCTGTGTTTAAGCGAACGGGTGCAAAAGCTTCGCATTCAAAAAATATGTGGTGCACATCTTCATGTGCAATGGCGGACGAACCACATGTGGCACTCGAGTCGTGCTCATACTTCTGGAGATAGCTCCGGAAACAGCTATGACCACTGACCATTTGTGTTAAATAAAAATCTAAATCACCGTGTGGTCTTTCCACCCAGCACTTCACGTCAGGAATCAGTCTATGTGTCCATCGCCCTTTGCTAGAGATGTTCCACCTATCTTGCCACTTGGAGAAGGTGACTCGGGTTATATCTTTGACTTCGTGAGCTGCAAGACTTCTGCGGATGTCAGTTCTCTTATAGAAACGTGTTGAGATTTCCTCAACTAATAAGTCGGGCGGAGGTAATCCTGCGATCACAGCGGCTGCTTCGTGCGAGATCGTTCGGAAGCCACAGCAAACTCGTAGAGCGCATAAACGAAAAATTTGATTTAATTGTCGCACGTTCTTCTTTGCATGTATCGCCTTAGCCCAAACCGGTGCAGCGTACATTACAATAGATATAACTACTTTAGCCAGCAGCAGTCTACGCTTCTGGCTGGGCCCATATGTATTACCCATTATACGAGTTAGGGCCGCGTACGTTGCCATTGCCTTACCACACACCATTTCGATATGCGTAGAGAAAGTCAGCCTGCTATCTAGCATCATGCCTAGATATCGAATCGCTGGTACAGACTTGATTCTGACTCCATCAATGTTCAACTCTACGAATTCGAGCTTTTTCCTGCTGGTTATTAGCACCGCTTCTGTCTTCTGTGTAGCCAGGCACAATTTGTTTCTCGTGAGCCAAGTTTTAATCAAACACATTACATCAGTCGCTAATGATTGCAGCTGGTGTATCTGCTTTGCCATAATGAACACCGCAACATCGTCGGCATATCCAATTATTTTTACGCAGCTTGGGACAGGGATGCGTAGCACTGAATCATACATAATGTTCCACAGTAGTGGTCCCAACACCGAGCCTTGCGGAACTCCTGCAGTAACTTTGTGTTGTGCGTGCGCGTGCGCTAAAAAAATTCCTAAGCGAACGCGTCCTGTGCGCTTAGCGCACGTAAGGTGAGTAGCGTACAGGACGCGTGCGCCCAAAAAAATTTTTGAAGCGCACGTGTCCTGTGCGCTACACACCTTGCGTGCGCTAAACGCACAGGACGCGTGCGCTAAAAAAATTTTAAAGCGCACGCGTCCGCGTCCTTACTCATGACTGCGACCGCGTGCGCACGTGTGTGTGCGCTTACATGCCCTGATTGTATCTAACAATCACCATTTCACTGAAATTAATTTATATGACCGCGCAAGTTTTGCCGGACAGCAAATATATAAAACAAATCAAAAGACTTTATGTTGATTTTATACTGTATTACCAGGTTACTAATTTGACATTATTCTGCCACAACCAAAGCGGAAAGTTGTAAATATCAGTAGAATTTATCCAACAGAACAAAATAAAATATTCCTACAAGTATATCAACATACATTTCCATTCTTGAAGTTGTGAGTGAGCATAGTGCACTAAGAAAGCTGTTTTCTATGTGTCCTGCTGATTTTCCTAAGTTTTGATAATATGGCATTGCTGTCTTCATTACCTTCATCGTCCCACCTAAATTTCTTCTTTGGTACTACCCATATTGGTTATTTTTTTAGTATACTACTTAAAAAAACAATGAAATGGTCAAAAGACTGTCAATTGCTTGTCTCAGTTTTTAATGCACTTCCGTACACTCTTACTCTTAAATTTGAGCTGTCAATCCATAAAAGGAAGAATCGCCTTATCTGTGGTCATACATACCCCAAATATTATCATCAGCATTAGCGGAGCTGTGAGAAACACAAGTACGGTGTGCAACGTAATCGGGAATGCAAAGCACTTAATTTTTTATTGGAGTAAATTCAATAATATTTGATGTGATTTTCCGCTATTAAAAAAACTTAAAAATCCTAACAATCTCGGAAATATTAGTCCGCTTGTTTGCTAACAGTAACAATGGTCTTATAATCTATTTGATTGGGCAAGTAGTTTCTGTCTGGAAGCAGACACAGCCAGCAACAAAAAGACGGCAATGAAAATGTAAAAATTGTATCTAAAAACTTTAAATTATTGTCCTAAAACTAAGAATTATGTTAAATGTCTGTAAACATTTAAGGTTAAAAATTACTAAAATAAATTTTGCTTAATTACAACAAAGTCTTACAATATACTATAATAATATTAATAACTTAAATCAATTCTTTCTAGAGACTTCAATCGCCAAAACAATAAAAGCAGGATGTAAGAGTGGTTCAGATGTAGTAATAATCAGTGAAGAAAAAATATCGAAAACAAGTAACTCGCTTAATAAACACAACCTTCAGAAACAAAGTAAAATTTTTAGTTCAGTTACACAAAAAAAAGAGAAGGCTTTAGAAAACTTTACTTTTAATAAAATGTCCCCTGAAATTGGAGAAGTAACTTTTGCAGTTGGCGATGGAAACTCAGTGCTTTCTTCAACGAATAACACCGAAAATATACACAATAATAAAAACCAGTTCTTAAATTTAAATACTAGTGCAAATATGTGCTTAATTGAGAGTACAAAAGATGAGGATAACATAGAATGTTTAAACGACAACTTTCATCAAGGAACGTCTCCCGCAATGGAGACTTTTCCCGAGCAAACTACGGATTCGAAAGCAAGTCATCCGGTTTCGGTTTCATCTGCATATGATGCTGCTAGAAGTATCGCACCTAAAGTAACAGAAGAGGCAGCAAATACCTGCAATATCAGACAAGGTAAACAATAAATGCTATGTAAAATCTTGTCATTAAGTTATTTATATTTATTATACTGCAGCGTGAAGGTTACTAAATTTGAGAAAATTCGTAAAATATTTGCTAAGAATAAGAGTGAAACAAACTATAGTTTCTCAAACAAAATCTTAATAGGCACGTAAATTTATAAAATATTGGTTTTTAAAACCGCAATGCCATAATACAAATTGTAGGTAAACATACACCCCGCTCAGTTATTACTGAGAATACTCTCATACATCGCAAATAAAAAAGTATGACATGCAAAGAACTCTGCAGTTAATTTACCAACAGAACTCACTTCCAATAGGATAGTAATCCTTTAACTCTTACCTATACAGTGGCGTACCGAAGTTCCCGTGGAAAGTGGTGATGCGCAGTAACTGTAGCGAGTATTTAATTTTTTTTATTTACCTTTTAACGCTACTAATTCAATAATTGCTGAGATGATCAAAGAACCAGTAATTCACCATGTCGAAAGTCGGAACAGTCTAATAAAATTAAAAACTATAATGTAATATCTAATCGTAGGAAGCTAAAATTGTGGATGCTGATTTGTTTGCAAAAACCTTTGAAATTGTAAAATCCTAAGATTTGTTACGTCTTTACTCAGATGATTGTAGAGTATTAACAAAAAGTTAACTTCCATCTATTATTAAATTGCAGAAGGCGAATAATCAGTGACAATGCGGTTCTTCGAAGAGACATGCCAACAGCACAGATAGATTTTAACATTACATATATTTAAATAGGAGACTGGATTTTTTTTTTTTTTTTTTGGTAATCATTGCCAAAAATATCTCTGACGTTCAAACTTTTTCTCACGACGTTTGTTTCTGTAGCTGTATGTAAAATATGTTTATGAAACGTGACTTGCGCCATATTTCCGGAGTAGTTTGGAACTAATATTACATTCTAATCTCTAGTTTAAGTACTGAACATAAAATCACAGCTAGTAAAGATTTTTACTAAGTGATTGCCAACTTTGGAAATTACATAACAATATCATAAAATAATTCAAATAAAATTGGAACAACGACAGTGATAAGAGTTGCCAGATTGATATTATTGTGCAATACATTTCTTTTCAGCGGTAGATTTTTTACTGCTTGTGGAAAATGGAAGGAAGCAGTGTGGATTATGATTAGCTAGAAATTAATAAGTAATTTAAGATCTTTCGTGTATAGAGCAAAATAGAGTGATAGATATTCATTGACATATGCAAATTTTATATGCACAACGGGTTTCGCGTTAATGTAAATGTTGCATATAATAAATATATTTTGTTAAAAAAAATTTGTAGCAAACATAATTGTGAATCCCTCATCAGCATTTATGCGGCGTCTGGCTTTGAAACAACAACTCATTTTTGCGCTCGTGTATGAATGTGACTGTGTTGTTATTGTGTGTTTACTTTTCATGCCTTATGAAGAACCTAAGAAGAAAGACTTCTGCAATTTATTTAGATTTACTATTTAGGAAAACTATAAATTATATATATATTATATTATATAAAGCTGATTAGTCGCACGTTAATAAAAACTTAGTTAACTTTTAAACGGTTGCTCCGATTTCGATGCGGTTTTCACCATTCTGACAGCAAATCTTTCCTTGTTCCGTATTTGTACAAAAATTGTTAAGAATAATTTTCTATATGTCCGCTTCCCATTTATGGGCGTTTGAATTATGGCGATATTTTTTACAACGTAAAAACCTTAAAACTAAATTTCACAAGCTTCGACGAGGTTTTGTTCCACGATATTTATATTATATTAATTAGAAATCTCTGCTGTTCTTTCTCGGAAGCGCGACATGAATATCTATCACTGTATTTTGCTCTATACACGAAAGATCTTAAATTACTTATTAATTTATAGCTAATCCTAATCTAAACTGCTTCCTTCCATTCCTCACATTCAGTGAAAAATCTACCGCTGAAAATTCTTCCATCTCCCAAATCTCAACAACAATCTTCATGCTCTCTGCACTGTGCGTACGCATCACGACCGTAGCACGACCCTTATCAGCAGGAACAGCGGCGTCATGCTTTCAAACAACTCATTGTTGCGCTTGCGTATGAATGTGACTATATTGTTATTGCTGCTGTGTGTTGTAACGATTAAATTTTGTTTGATTAGCCTAACAAAAAAAAAAACTCCAGATGAGTTAAACCCCAAAAAAAAAAAAAAAAACAAACAAGAAAACCATAAGCTAAATAAGACAATGACAACAAACATGTAGAAATAGAAAAGCTTATAGTAAGAGCGACAAAACATAAGCGCAATCAGCGAGAAATAAGAATTAGAAAAAAGAAACATAGAAAATAAATAAACTCATTTAATCAACAAGAGACTTATTATTCAAAGAGGAACCGGCAGTCGGCCGCAATGAGCCATGAATTCTACACTCGATCGCCCAAACTTCCCCCCCCCCCCCCCCCACCCCAAGTAAGGGGAAAATGTAACGATTAAATTTTGTTGACACAAAGAATCAAGCTCAAGGACAACTGCAGCAAACTCGTTTTCATAACGTAAATTAACAAAACTAGTCAAACGAGTTTGCGAAATAGCTCAAAAACATTGAAAGCAGCGAACACGTCGTATAAATTACATCAAACAGGTTCAGATTTTGACGAAAGCTTTAAAGCTTTTCATACAACCTGGAAGAAGAAGAGACGACGATAAAAGTGAGAGCACACAGCGCATCGGGACAGTCTTTTAGAAACCACACCCGTGGCCAGTCATTTAGAAACCACAGCCGTGGTTAGTCATTGAGAACCACACCCGTGGGCAGTCATTTAGAAACCACACCCATGGACAGTCTTTTAGAAACCATACCCCGTGGACAGTCATTTAGCAACCACACCCGTGGACAGTCGAAAATAACACGCGTTAAATATTTCAGCATAGACGATCAGCACCATAAGGATATAGCAGTCTGCATCGAAAGGTCTTCTAGTCGGCATCAAAGGAACTCGCAGTCAACAGCGCAAAGACATTTCAGTCAACGTCGAAGCCAACGCCAGTCGACGTCACAGTCAACGTCGAAGCCAACGCCTTAGTCGACGTCGCAGTCAACGTCGAAGCCAACGTCGCAGTCAACGTCGATGCCAACGTCGAAGCCAACGGCTCAGTCGACGTCTCAGTCAACGTCGAAGCTAACGCCCCAGTCGACGTCTCAGTCAACGTCGAAGCCAACGTCTCGGTTGAAGCCGCAGTCAACATCGAAGCCAACGTCTTAATCGACGACACCATTAAGAGCGCAGCTGGTGCATCGCTGCAACCAATATCGCCCTGTCGGTCTGTGGGTTTATACCCCGAGGCAGAAGAACTGGCGGTCTGTGGGTTTATACCCCGCGGCAGAAGGACAGTCGGCCTGTGCGTTTATACCCCGCGACTCATAACAATATCGCCCTGTCGGTCTGTGGGTTTATACCCCGAGGCAGAAGGACAGTCGGTCTGTGTGTTTATACCCCGCGACTCATAACGCCTCCAGGAGAAACTAACAAGAAATTTTCTTTCAGCCTAATTAAATAAATTATAAAGATAAATAAATCGTTAAAATAAATTTAACGATTTGCTTACAGTCTAATTAGATAACTCTTAATTTCCAGCAATCTAACCATTCGCTTACAGCCTAATCAGATAACTTTCAATTTCCAGCAATTTAACTATTTGCTTACAGCCTAATCGACAATATTAAATTTCCAGCAACTTATTGCAAACTTAAGTAAGAAACTTATCATACACATTGTATCCCAAAATCGAAAGCAATTCAATAAAGTTGTTAAATATAAAATTTGATGTATTACGTTCTAACAAATAAATAACTGAACGAGACCTTGGACTGGACTGAGTTATATCCAGGCGAAGTGTTACAGTGTTTACAATAGCTTATAAACAATCTAAAGCAGAAAGACTTCTGCAATTTATTCAGGAAAACTATCATTTTCATATAATAGATGGTGGTACAGGACCAGCCACCTTTCATTTGCCGTATGCCTCATATTGGCACATCTGTCTTGGACCGAGCAGTGTCCAGTTCATCATTCGGATTTTTCTACGTCACTTGACCACAAACAGTGCAATTTTCAAGAAAATCTTAAGAGAAAACGCCAACTCAGAGCCCTTTGATTTTCTTAGCACTAATGCTACTAGAAGCCACCTTTCATTTGCCGTATGCCTCATGTTGGCACATCCGTCCTGGACCGAGCAGTATCCTTGATAGCAGGGCCCTTTGATTTTCTTAGCACTAATGCTACTAGAAGCCACCTTTCATTTGTCGTATGCCCCATGTTGGCACATCTGTCCTGGACCGAGCAGTGTCCATGTCATCATTCGGATTTTTGTACGGCACTTGACCACAAACAGTGCAATTTTCAAAAAAATCTTAACAGAAAACGCCAACTCAGGGCCCTTTGATTTTCTTAGCACTAATGCTACTAGAAGCCACCTTTTATTTGCCGTATGCCTCATTTTGGCACATCTGTTCTGGACCGAGCAGTGTTCACTTCACCATTCGGATTTTTGTACGGCACTTGACCGCAAACAGTGGAATTTTCAAAAAAATCTTAACAAAAAACCGTTACTCAGGGCCTTTGATTATCTTAGCACTAATGCTACTGGAAGCCACCTCTCATTTGCCGCATGCCTCATGTTTGCACATCTGTCCTGGACCGAGCAGTGTCCACTTCATCATTCGGATTTCTCTACGTCACTTGACCACAAACAGTGCAATTTTCAAAAAAATCTTAACAGAAAACGCCAACTCAGGGCCCTTTGATTTTCTTAGCACTAATGCTACTAGAAGCCACCTTTCATTTGCCGTATGCCTCATGTTGGCACATCTGTCCTTGACCGAGCAGTGTCCATTTCATCATTCGGATTTTTGTACGGCACTTGACCACAAACAGTGCAATTTTCAAAAAAATCTTAACAGAAAACGCCAACTCAGGGCCCTTTGATTTTCTTAGCACTAATGCTACTAGAAGCCACCTTTCATTTGGCGTATGCCTCATTTTGGCACATCTGTTCTGGACCGAGCAGTGTTCACTTCACCATTCGGATTTTTCTACGGCACTTGACCGCAAACAGTGGAATTTTCAAAAAAATCTTAACAAAAAACCGTTACTCAGGGCCTTTGATTATCCTAGCACTAATGCTACTGGAAGCCACCTCTCATTTGCCGTATGCCTCATGTTTGCACATCTGTCCTGGACCGAGCAGTGTCCACTTCATCATTCGGATTTCTCTACGTCACTTGACCACAAACAGTGCAATTTTCAAAAAAATCTTAACAGAAAACGCCAACTCAGGGCCCTTTGATTTTCTTAGCACTAATGCTACTAGAAGCCACCTTTCATTTGCCGCATGCCTCATGTTGGTACATCTGTCCTGGACCGAGCAGTGTCCACTTAATCATTCGGATTTTTGTACGGCACTTGACCACAAACAGTGCAATTTTCAAAAAAATCTTAACAGAAAACGCCAACTCAGGGCCCTTTGATTTTCTTAGCACTAATGCTACTAGAAGCCACCATTCATTTGCCGTATGCCTCATGTTGGCACATCTGTCCTTGACCGAGCAGTGTCCATTTCATCATTCGGATTTTTGTACGGCACTTGACCACAAACAGTGCAATTTTCAAAAAAATCTTAACAGAAAACGCCAACTCAGGGCCCTTTGATTTTCTTAGTACTAATGCTACTAGAAACCACCTTTCATTTGTCGTATGCCCCATGTTGGCACATCTGTCCTGGACCGAGCAGTGTCCAGTTCATCATTCGGATTTTTGTACGGCACTTGACCACAAACAGTGCAATTTTCAAAAAAATCTTAACAAAAAACGCCAACTCAGGGCCCTTTGATTTTCTTAGCACTAATGCTACTAGAAACCACCTTTCAATGGCCGTATGCCTCATTTTGGCACATCTGTCCTGGACCGAGCAGTGTCCAGTTCACCATTCGGATTTTTCTACGGCACTTGACCGCAAACAGTGGAATTTTCAAAGAAATCTTAACAAAAAACCGTTACTTAGGGCCTTTGATTATCTTAGCACTAATCCTACTGGAAGCCACCTCTCATTTGCCGTATGCCTCATGTTGGCACATCAGTCCTGGACCGAGCAGTTGACCACAATTGCGCAATTTTCAAAAAACTCTTAACAGAAAACGCCAACTCAGGGCCCTTTGATTTTCTTAGCACTAATGCTACTAGAAGCCACCTCTCATTTACCGTATGCTTCATATTGGTACATCTGTCTTGGACCGAGCAGTGTCCACTTCACCATTCGGATTTTTGTACGGCACTTGACCGCAAACAGTGGAATTTTCAAAAAAATCTTAACAAAAAACCGTTACTCAGGGCCTTTGATTATCTTAGCACTAATGCTACTGGAATCCACCTCTCATTTGCCGTATGCCTCATGTTAGCACATCTGTCCTGGACTGAGCAGTTGACCACAAACAGTGCAATTTTCAAAAAAATCTTAACAGAAAACGCCAACTCAGGGCCCTTTGATTTTCTTAGCACTAATGCTATTAGAAGCCACCTTTCATTTGCCGTATGCCTCATTTTGGCACATCTGTCCTGGACCGAGCAGTGTTCACTTCACCATTCGGATTTTTCTACGGCACTTGACCGCAAACAGTGGAATTTTCAAAAAAATCTTAACAAAAAACCGTTACTCAGGGCCTTTGATTATCTTAGCACTAATGCTACTGGAAGCCGCCTCTCATTTGCCGTATGCCTCATGTTTGCACATCTGTCCTGGACCGAGCAGTGTCCACTTCATCATTCGGATTTCTCTACGTCACTTGACCACAAACAGTGCAATTTTCAAAAAAATCTTAACAGAAAACGCCAACTCAGGCCCCTTTGATTTTCTTAGCACTAATGCTACTAGAAGCCACCTTTCATTTGCCGTATGCCTCATGTTGGCACATCTGTCCTTGACCGAGCAGTGTGCATTTCATCATTCGGATTTTTGTACGGCACTTGACCACAAACAGTGCAATTCTAAAAAAAAATCTTAACAGAAAACGCCAACTCAGGGCCCTTTGATTTTCTTAGCACTAATGCTACTAGAAGCCACCTTTCATTTGCCGTATGCCTCATGTTGTCACATCTCTCCTGGACCGAGCAGTGTCCACTTCATCATTCGGAATTTTGTACGGCACTTGACCACAAACAGTGCAAATTTTCAAAAAATCTTAACAAAAAACGCCAATTTAGGCCCCTTTGATTTTCTTAGCACTAATGCTACTAGAAGCCACCTTTCATTTGCCTTATGCCTCATTTTGGCACATCTGTCCTGGACCGAGCAGTGTTCACTTCACCATTCGGATTTTTGTACGGCACTTGACCGCAAACAGTGGAATTTTCAAAAAAATCTTAACAAAAAACCGTTACTCAGGGCCTTTGATTTTCTTAGCACTAATGCTACTAGAAGCCACCTTTCATTTGCCGTATGCCTCATGTTGGCACATCTGTCCTGGACCGAGCAGTGTCCACTTCATCATTCGGATTTTTGTACGGCACTTGACCACAAACAGTGCAATTCTAAAAAAAAATCTTAACAGAAAACGCCAACTCAGGGCCCTTTGATTTTCTTAGCACTAATGCTACTAGAAGCCACCTTTCATTTGCCGTATGCCTCATGTTGTCACATCTCTCCTGGACCGAGCAGTGTCCACTTCATCATTCGGAATTTTGTACGGCACTTGACCACAAACAGTGCAAATTTTCAAAAAATCTTAACAAAAAACGCCAATTTAGGCCCCTTTGATTTTCTTAGCACTAATGCTACTAGAAGCCACCTTTCATTTGCCGTATGCCTCATGTTGTCACATCCCTCCTGGACCGAGCAGTGTCCTTGATAGCAGGGCCCTTTGATTTTCTTAGCACTAATGCTACTAGAAGCCACCTTTCATTTGTCGTATGCCTCATGTTGGCACATCTGTCCTGGACCGAGCAGTGTCCACTTCATCATTCGGATTTTTGTACGGCACTTGACCACAAACAGTGCAATTTTCAAAAAAATCTTAACAGAAAACTCCAACTCAGGGCCCTTTGATTTTCTTAGCACTAATGCTACTAGAAACCACCTTTCAATGGCCGTATGCCTCATGTTGGCACATCCGTCCTGGACCGAGCAGTGTCCACTTCATCATTCGGATTTTTGTATGGCACTTGACCACAAACAGTGCAATTTTCAAAAAAATCTTAACAGAAAACGCCAACTCAGGCCCCTTTGATTTTCTTAGCACTAATGCTACTAAAAGCCACCTTTCATTTGTCGTACGCCCCATGTTGGCACATCTGTCCTGGACCGAGCAGTATCCTTGATAGCAGGGCCCTTTGATTTTCTTAGCACTAATGCTACTAGAAGCCACCTTTCATTTGTCGTATGCCCCATGTTGGCACATCTGTCCTGGACCGAGCAGTATCCTTGATAGCAGGGCCCTTTGATTTTCTTAGCACTAATGCTACTAGAAGCCACCTTTCATTTGTCGTATGCCCCATGTTGGCACATCTGTCCTGGACCGAGCAGTATCCATTTCATCATTCGGATTTTTGTACGGCACTTGACCACAAACAGTGCAATTTTCAAAAAAATTTTAACAGAAAACGCCAACTCAGGGCCCTTTGATTTTCTTAGCACTAAAGCTATTAGAAGCCACCTTTCATTTGCCGTATGCCTCATTTTGGCACATCTGTCCTGGACCGAGCAGTGTTCACTTCACCATTCGGATTTTTCTACGGCACTTGACCGCAAACAGTGGAATTTTCAAAAAAATCTTAACAAAAAACCGTTACTCAGGGCCTTTGATTATCTTAGCACTAATGCTACTGGAAGCCGCCTCTCATTTGCCGTATGCCTCATGTTTGCACATCTGTCCTGGACCGAGCAGTGTCCACTTCATCATTCGGATTTCTCTACGTCACTTGACCACAAACAGTGCAATTTTCAAAAAAATCTTAACAGAAAACGCCAACTCAGGCCCCTTTGATTTTCTTAGCACTAATGCTACTAGAAGCCACCTTTCATTTGCCGTATGCCTCATTTTGGCACATCTGTCCTGGACCGAGCAGTGTTCACTTCACCATTCGGATTTTTGTACGGCACTTGACCGCAAACAGTGGAATTTTCAAAAAAATCTTAACAAAAAACCGTTACTCAGGGCCTTTGATTTTCTTAGCGCTAATGCTACTAGAAGCCACCTTTCATTTGCCGTATGCCTCATGTTGGCACATCTGTCCTGGACCGAGCAGTGTCCACTTCATCATTCGGATTTTTGTACGGCACTTGACCACAAACAGTGCAATTTTCAAAAAAATCTTAACAGAAAACTCCAACTCAGGGCCCTTTGATTTTCTTAGCACTAATGCTACTAGAAACCACCTTTCAATGGCCGTATGCCTCATGTTGGCACATCCGTCCTGGACCGAGCAGTGTCCACTTCATCATTCGGATTTTTGTATGGCACTTGACCACAAACAGTGCAATTTTCAAAAAAATCTTAACAGAAAACGCCAACTCAGGCCCCTTTGATTTTCTTAGCACTAATGCTACTAGAAGCCACCTTTCATTTGTCGTATGCCCCATGTTGGCACATCTGTCCTGGACCGAGCAGTATCCTTGATAGCAGGGCCCTTTGATTTTCTTAGCACTAATGCTACTAGAAGCCACCTTTCATTTGTCGTATGCCCCATGTTGGCACATCTGTCCTGGACCGAGCAGTGTCCATTTCATCATTCGGATTTTTGTACGGCACTTGACCACAAACAGTGGAATTTTCAAAAAAATCTTAACAAAAAACCGTTACTCAGGGCCTTTGATTATCTTAGCACTAATGCTACTGGAAGCCACCTCTCATTTGCCGTATGCCTCATGTTTGCACATCTGTCCTGGACCGAGCAGTGTCCACTTCATCATTCGGATTTCTCTACGTCACTTGACCACAAACAGTGCAATTTTCAAAAAAATCTTAACAGAAAACGCCAACTCAGGGCCCTTTGATTTTCTTAGCACTAATGCTACTAGAAGCCACCTTTCATTTGCCGTATGCCTCATTTTGTCACATCCCTCCTGGACCGAGCAGTGTCCACTTCATCATTCGGATTTTTGTACGGAACTTGACCACAAACAGTGCAAATTTTCAAAAAATCTTAACAAAAAACGCCAATTTAGGCCCCTTTGATTTTCTTAGCACTAATGCTACTAGAAGCCACCTTTCATTTGCCGTATGCCTCATGTTGGCACATCTGTCCTGGACCGAGCAGTGTCCACTTCATCATTCGGATTTTTGTACGGCACTTGACCACAAACAGTGCAATTTTAAAAAAAATCTTAACAGAAAACGCCAACTCAGGGCCCTTTGATTTGCTTAGCACTAATGCTACTAGAAGCCACCTTTCATTTGCCGTATGCCTCATGTTGTCACATCCCTCCTGGACCGAGCAGTGTCCACTTCATCATTCGGATTTTTGTACGGCACTTGACCACAAACAGTGCAAATTTTCAAAAAATCTTAACAAAAAACGCCAATTTAGGCCCCTTTGATTTTCTTAGCACTAATGCTACTAGAAGCCACCTTTCATTTGCCGTATGCCTCATGTTGGCACATCTGTCCTGGACCGAGCAGTGTCCACTTCATCATTCGGATTTTTGTACGGCACTTGACCACAAACAGTGCAATTTTAAAAAAAATCTTAACAGAAAACGCCAACTCAGGGCCCTTTGATTTGCTTAGCACTAATGCTACTAGAAGCCACCTTTCATTTGCCGTATGCCTCATGTTGTCACATCCCTCCTGGACCGAGCAGTGTCCACTTCATCATTCGGATTTTTGTACGGCACTTGACCACAAACAGTGCAAATTTTCAAAAAATCTTAACAAAAAACGCCAATTTAGGCCCCTTTGATTTTCTTAGCACTAATGCTACTAGAAGCCACCTTTCATTTGCCGTATGCCTCATTTTGTCACATCCCTCCTGGACCGAGCAGTGTCCACTTCATCATTCGGATTTTTGTACGGAACTTGACCACAAACAGTGCAAATTTTCAAAAAATCTTAACAAAAAACGCCAATTTAGGCCCCTTTGATTTTCTTAGCACTAATGCTACTAGAAGCCACCTTTCATTTGCCGTATGCCTCATGTTGGCACATCTGTCCTGGACCGAGCAGTGTCCACTTCATCATTCGGATTTTTGTACGGCACTTGACCACAAACAGTGCAATTTTAAAAAAAATCTTAACAGAAAACGCCAACTCAGGGCCCTTTGATTTGCTTAGCACTAATGCTACTAGAAGCCACCTTTCATTTGCCGTATGCCTCATGTTGTCACATCCCTCCTGGACCGAGCAGTGTCCACTTCATCATTCGGATTTTTGTACGGCACTTGACCACAAACAGTGCAAATTTTCAAAAAATCTTAACAAAAAACGCCAATTTAGGCCCCTTTGATTTTCTTAGCACTAATGCTATGTGAGGTGTGGCGAGGTCCGCTCTCTGTGTCGAGGCGCAGAGAGAATGCGGACGGAGAGCCGCTCATTCCAGTTCGTATCCGCATTGCAGTTATCGGCATCTCCTTTTGCTCCGCATGACGACGGACAGACAAGTTCCGAAAAGTGGCGTGATCGAAGTTTCTAGAAGAATTTTTTTTCTATGAACTTCGCATCATGCCATTTTGCGGGACTTGTAAAGAAAGCCGATCATGATGAGAGGGAGCGAGAGGTCGGTGGCTGCGCTGCGGCCGCGACTGGAATGAGCAAAGCAAACCAGTTTTCTCGGTGCCGCTTCGACACAGAGCGTGGACAGCAGAATAGTAGATTCGGGTTAGAGAGTTGATAGACAGCGAGTGAACTGAGCTGACGGAAAAGTTGGTTATAAAGAAAAAGTATTTCAGTTTTATAAATTCGGACAAACAAATTAAAAGTGTGAATCGATTTCTGAAAAAAAAACTCAAGTTATGTGTGGAAAAGACTTCATTGAGATAAAATCAGTATAAAATGACGCTAAAAATTCGATAAAACATCGGTATATAAATCAGTTGAAGTAACACGAAGTGCAAAGAAAACGGCGAAATCTGCCGGTGAATTGAAAAACTTGTTTGCGGATAAAAATCACAAATATTAATGGTGAAAACTTCAGCGGAGATATAAAAATACCTTTTATACTCGAATACTAAAACGCAGTTTTAAGCGGGTGAAAATCGGAATAGAAATTGGCATATTAACGAAATCACGTCAAAAAAACATACATGTGGCGTTATATATACATACAACTATATATGCAAATTTAGCCGGTGCAAAACAAAAACTCAAACAAAAACACGAGTTTAACAAGTGTTCTTTTTCATCGTGCAATTATTTGTGCTAGAAAAAAAAAAAAAAACTTACTAAAATTGGCTTCGAGTGCAGATGAATTGGTTTATAATATTTCTTTAAATCGATGACGATACTTTAAAGTGAATGAAAACTCAGTGACAACTATTAGTTAAATTCGCATTAAATTGCATTTTGTAAAATTATGAACATAATTTTTTTCGTTGATTTGCTGCTGCTTCAAAAATTACTGCAGATTCACCGTTCGTTTCTTCGCACTTATTGTGTCGTGCTGCCATCGCAACGTCGTCGCCTAACTGTTTAATTGGATTCGACAACTAAGACCACGTGGATACAGGGTGAAGTTAACATCACATTGGTATCGTTTCTCCCACAAATCGTCATCCAAATTATCAACAACCGAAAATACAACTACAACTACAAAAACAAAACGTGCTTCACACTCAGGCAACAAGCAAATAGAACATACCAACGCAACAATTGCAACAGCAGCCACACCAAATCAACGCGCAAGTACATAACATAATGAAAAGTTGACACCAACATTAATTATCAGCGAAATGGGAAATATTGGAAATTGTTTTATTTTGATTATCATTAAATAACACGTTGCAGCAAATAAATTATTGTAATTTGCTTGACACGTCTTCAGAAACACAAATGGAAGTTGCTTTAGCTTTCAAGTTCGTGAGATTTTGAGCTTATGTACGCAATTATTATTAGTCATTATTTGTATTTACTTATATAATCGTCAACACAACTCAGCGATCAATCGTTTAGGCAGCTCCTTCGACGAATTACGCTTTAAGCCAATCTACAAAAACAAGTCAATTTCATTTATATTTTATGTTTATTACCAAGTGAGAGTTATTCGAAGGTGGTAGGATAAAGCAAGAGAATTACAACTACTTGTCATTTAAGCAACTTGCTCAGAATTCTACTCTTTCAAAAAAAAAAAAAAAAAATTGACTTTTATTTATGTATTTTGATTTTTTTTTCTTTTATGATTTATTTTTTTTTTCTTACACGTGATCTAATGAGTAAATTGAACAACTCATTACAGTAGGAAAAACTGTGCAAATAATGCTACCATTTAAGTTTTACATATGAATCTCGAAGAAATGCTCAAATTATCGAAATTAAGAGAAATTTTATATAGCCAGCAATTCATTTATTAATTGAAGCGATTAGAATCTAGAAAAGAAAAAAACTAAGAAAGAAAACAAACCAAAATATGAGTTAAATTAGACGTTTGGTTTCGAACTTGATACTAACTGAATATTAAAATGTAATTTTGTATTATCATTAAGGCAAAAGAAAATATCTTTACTACAAAATTTTTTTTTGTTATATAAATCTAAGGATTAATTGAGTAATTCCAGGTCGGACCTTCCCTCGCGGGCGCCTACGAAGAGGAGGACCATAACAGGTAATTCATTATAACATTGCCAAATTTGTTTGTACATTATTTTACTTGTTCAACTTTACTTACCTAAAATTTATATACGCAATTTTTTGTTATAATGCAACGCCAATCATCATTTGATCACACCTATGTAATTATTAACTTATTTACTACGTCGATATTGTAGAATACTGTTAGTTTAATAAAAAAAAAAAAAAAAAAAAAAAATTAGTGAGCAAAAATTCCTTGCGTGTAAAACAAAAATGGTTTGAATAATTAATTAGGTAAGCAGGTGAGTAGGCGGTTCCACCCCGCGCAGCCAGGCGACACACAAGGAAGGGGTTGGCGCACAAACGCACAACGCGCCAACCATGGTAGGGTGGGTAAAGAAAGGGGGAGGAAAATGACACCAACTCCTCCCCCCCCCTCCTCCTCTCACCTCTCTCTCCCCCCCCCCCGATCCTCCGCGTAATATCGCTTTGTTTTGGTGGATCTTTTTTTTTTGGCCGCCACCAGTCTGGCATCGATCGCGAGGGGATGAGTCGTGTTAATAATTTTTATTCGGTCTGGTTTATGGCTGTAGAGCCACCGTAAGCCTCAGCTCATTTCCTTTTTTTTTTTGTAACTGGGGTTTCAAGTCACTGTCGGGGTTGTTTAAGAACCCCCCCACTTTCCCTGAGCACGGCCGGACGAGCTGAGCTGCCCTGACAGTGGTCAAATCTTCGTCGTCTTTGAAATTTTTTTTTATTGATTTAGTTTATCGCGTGTTTCCACCACCACACCCCCCCCACAACGTTACAAAATGGCGCCCAACGTGGGGCCCACTGTAGTGAAATTTTTTTTTGTTTTGTCCGTCCGAAATGTTTGAGAGTCCCTGTACAGTGGTGCCCAAACTTCGGTAGCAACTTTAATTATTTCGGTTAAATTTTCAAGTAAATTAAATTTTTATATTTTTTCGGTTTTCTTTAGATTCTCGCTGGATTGGCGCGATCGAATGAATATGTTCGGTGCGTACCGCTGAATCATCTCTTCGTGCGATTGCTTGGCTTTGGTCATTCCGCCGAAGAAGAAAATATTACGAATACAGTTCTGGAATTCCACTATTATCATTTGCAGGAATTTTCTGATTCGAGATTTTGTTTCATGAATTTTATGGTCGTCTAGCAACTCATCAGAAATTCCAAATTAATTAATTTTTTTTTATGGTGGTACAGTGTAGCCTCGTTCAACTCGAGATTTCACCCTAATGAAATTCGATGGTTCGTTGGTGACTCGTTGGACGACGCTCACTTTAATTTTTTTTTATTTTCTAGTTTAGCCCTTGGTTTCTTTTGTTTATCACTAGTGGTTGCTACTGAACACCACTCGTGATCGGTGCAAGTTGGAGGTGACAATGAAAAGTTTTTTTCATAAGACTGCGGATAATAGGGAGATTGAATGAGAGTGAGGGTGTCGTCTGGTTGAGTGGAGCCGCTGCTTTACCACCTGTTAAACCTTTTTCTTTTTTGTTTGACTTTATCTTTTCTTATTTTTTTTTGTGCATTTAAATATCTACCTTCGTCTTAAGTCGTTTTGCGAGTTGTTTATTGCGATTATTGACGGGTTTTGGTTTCAATCATTAATTTTTTTGGTTGTTGATCAGGGAATGCGTAAAGTGCACTCCTTATATATATATTTTTTTTTTTTTCCTTTTTAAGGTATTATACAGTTTACCTGTACTTATATATTTTTACTTTAGGTCAAAAATTTTATTTCCCTTTAGGTTTTTTTTTGTTTCGCCATTCGATTTAATTTAATTTAAACTATTGGTTTAATTCTCGATTTAACTTATCGGATAGTTGATATTATTGTTGTTTTAATCCGCTTGGTTACTGTTAGGTAAACTTATTTTTTTTTTTTCTCTCTTTATTTTAATTCAAGCTTCCTATAATTTTTATGCTGATTTTTGATTTTTTTTTATTTCTCAATTTTCGGCGTTTAATTTTACATTTCGCCTAAATTAATTCGGTTTAATTTTGGCCGTAATTTTTTTTGTGGATCGAATTCAATTCGTTGAGTTAATTTCGATTTTACATAATAAGTGATTTAACTTGGGATTGGGTTTATTTCTTTTTGAACAAAATGCCGAACGCCAGCCGATGTCCAATTTGTAATGAGCCGCTTAACACGAAGGGCCCATTGACGCGTACGTCTTGTCGGCACAACTTTCATTTTTGGTGTCTACAAGCTTGGTTGGAAAGATCCCAAACATGCCCAGTGTGTAGTATTCACCTCGAGCCGACCCTAACTGGGGCGGTTCCAAAACATAGTGTGGTAGGCGACTACACAGGCCCGGTTACGCGAAGCATGACGAGTGATAGAGCGCGGGAGTTGGCAACCCAAGCTCCGACGGTAACTGGTGATAAGTTTTTCGAAGAAATAAACCGGCTAAGTTTGTCTCAGTCTGGTCCTCTTCAAACTACTCAGCGTCCAACTTCAGGTGTAGACGATGACGTGCAGAGAGATGGTGCAAATGCCTCGGCTATACACAACTCCACGGTCAGGTCGCAAGAGCGAAACTCGATAGTCAATTCGACTCTGTCTCAAGAACTTCAGTCCATGAAGGACGAACTGCGGTCAGTCGTTCTAGAATTGCGACGCGTATCTATGGGCGCACCGGTGGCCACCACCAGTGTAACAACCACAACGGGATCCACTTTGGTCACTCCTGCAGTCACTATGGCTGACAATCGTTGGGCTCCGGCCATGCCAAACCACGCACCAACCACTCAAGCTCCGTTAGTCGGAGGCACTTTCGATAAGGCCTCAGCAGTCATCTCGGGATGGCGGCTGAAGTTTTCTGGCGATACCTCCGGGATGAACGTGGAAGACTTCATCTACCGGGTAAATGCGCTAACGTCCCAATGCCTGGCAGGCAACTTTTCGCTGCTATGTCAGCACGCTCACTTGCTCTTCACAGGTAAAGCTGAAGAGTGGTACTGGCGCTTCCATCGACAAACCTATCGGGTTGATTGGACCGGCTTGTGCAGCCAGTTAAAAAACAAGTTCCAAAGCTTCTTAACTGATTACGAGCTGAGCGAACACATACGCCGGCGTAAGCAACGCCCAAGCGAACGGTTTGACGACTTTTTCGACAGTGTGTTGGCTATGAATGATCGCTTACACCATCCCTTACGGGACCCTGAACTGCTCGAGATCCTTACCCACAATTTGTCCCCAACGTTAGGACGAGAGCTACTGCATGTCAACCTGACTAGTCTGAACGACCTCCGTCGGGCATGTCACAAGCACGAGAACTATTACCGTGAGCGGTACCATGACCAGCATGACCCCACATTAGCCAGAAGACGAGTGTCTGAGGTGAAGTCTGACAACTGGGAGGGCGTAATGGGGCAAACCGGTGAGCCATCAGACTTATGCGCGGTAACCCAACGATCGCGGGAAAAATGTTGGAACTGCGATGCGGATGGCCATCGATACCAAGAATGCCACGTGATGCCGCGGCGCACGTTTTGCTACGGTTGCGGTAAACCGAACACTTTCAAACCCTCCTGCTTGACGTGCAAGGATCGATCGGAAAACCAAATGGCGAGCACTCATGCGAGGACGACCGGAGCTGTCTCGCGTCCCAGTCGTCCAATGTCGCCTCAGAACCGGCACTAATTCCACCATTAATAATTTTACCAAGACCCAACAATGCCCACTTCGAAGGGAGCAACCTTCCTCCAAACGCACCTACTCCCAGCCGAGATATTATACCGTATCACATTCGGCTTGCCAACTACAACCGAAGGCGAGCAGAAATTTTCGCAAACGAAATACGACGTAGCCGAAAAACCCTGCGTCTGCGTGCGTTCTGGAGCCGGCTTAGGCGACTGAGCAAAATGGTAATTTCCTCGATCATCACTAAACCAAACGATACGCGGCCTTACGTGAATGTGTCAATAAATGGCAATTGCTATCTAGCCTTGCTAGACAGCGGGGCGAACGTGAGTGTGATTGGAGGTGCTTTAGCTCAAACCATCCTTAAAGAAGGTGGCGCAGTCGAAAATTTCCGAGGAAAGATACGAACTGCCGATGGACAATCACAGGCAGTGGTTGGGTACTACACGGCAAAGACTAAGTTTAATAGCCATTCACTTGACTTTCGCTTTTTATTAATACCATCAATTACGTCCAATGTAATTTGCGGCATAGACTTCTGGAGAAGATTTAATATCCAGATCTCCGGCCTAGGAACAAGTACAGTCGCGTCACTAAATCGCGATGATGACAAATACATAGCACTGAACGACGCCCAAAACCGACGTCTGAATGGGGTTATTCAGAGCTTCCCGTCCTCAGAACGGGAAGGCCTGGGTAAAACCACTCTAGTAGAGCATTCCATCGACACTGGGGTGGCTAAGGCAATCAAGCAGCGATATTATCCAATTTCGCCTGCTCGGGAAAGATTGCTTTGCCAAGAGTTGGATCGGATGCTGTCGATGGGCGTGATAGAGGAAGCAGGTGGGTCAGCATGGTCATCCCCTGGGGTGCTGATCGTCAAACCTGGCAAGGTGCGTTTCTGTCTCGATTCTCGCAAGTTGAACGAAGTCACCATTAAAGATGCTTATCCACTGCCAAATATAGATGGTATCTTAAGCCGATTGCCGGCAGTGAACTTCATTTCCAAAGTCGACTTGAAAGACGCATTCTGGCAGATTTGCCTTGACGAAGCTTCCAAGGGAAAGACCGCCTTTACTGTCCCGAACAGACCACACTACCAATTTACACGAATGCCTTTCGGGTTGTGCAATGCACCCCAGACAATGTGCCGACTTATGGATCAGGTGATCCCCTACAATCTCAAGTCGAGGGTGTTCGTGTATCTTGATGACCTGCTGATCCTATCGAGCTCTTTTGACGAACATTTGATACACTTGTCCGAAGTGGCGAATTGTTTGCGCAGGGCTGGCTTAACCATAAACGTGTCAAAGAGCGAGTTCTGCCTACACGAAGTAAACTACTTGGGCTACGTTGTGGGAAGAGGTACTCTACGAACCGACCCGGAAAAAGTAGTCGCTATCAACGAGTACCCGGAACCAAAAACCGTGAAGCAAGTGCGCAGGTTCCTGGGCATGGTGGGCTGGTATAGGAAGTTCATTTCAGATTTTTCAACGGTCACTTTCCATCTGACCGAATTGCTAACGAAGGGCAAAAGCTTCGCATGGGGACCTCTGGCTCAGAAGTCCTTCGACAGGATCAAGCAACTACTGACCGAGGCACCGTTTCTCATACATCCTGACTACTCCAAACCATTCATTGTCCAGTGTGACGCAAGTCAATCAGGGGTTGGAGCTGTGCTAGCGCAACGTGACAAAGATGGCCATGAGCGACCCATCGCTTACATGTCTCAGAAATTATCCAAGGCCCAGCGCAATTACACAGTCTCCGAACTTGAATGTTTGGCAGTGATCCTCGCAATCAAGAAGTTTAGGATGTATATCGAGGGCCAGGAATTCAAAGTTGTCACCGATCACTCTTGTTTGAAGTGGTTGATGAGTCAGAGGGACCTCTCGGGCCGACTAGCTCGATGGTCACTCAAGCTTCAAGGACTAGATTTTTCAATCGAACATCGGAAGGGCTCCGCCAATGTCGTGGCGGACGCGTTGTCAAGATCGATGGAAGATGCCCCAAGTGATGGGTTGTCATCCATCGAAATTGTCACCGAGCCGCTCATCGACTTGGCGTCCCCGGCTTTTTCATCCGCAGAGTACGAAGAATTGAAAGAAAAATTCTCGGGCGAAGAATTCCCGGATTTCCGCGTCGTCGATCAGTATTTGTACCACCGCACAGAGTTCAACACGGGTAACAATGACACCGACGATTTGGGGTGGAAACTTTACGTGCCACTCGACCTTCGAGACCAAGTCGTCAGAGCTTCACACGACCCTCCTACTTCAGCTCATGCCGGAATCGCGAAAACACTGCATAAAATCCGACGTCATTTATATTGGCCAGGAATGTATCAGCAGGTATACAAATATATCTCGAATTGCGAAGTATGTAGCACGACCAAGGTGCCGTCTCAGACCTTGCGACCACCTATGGGATCTTTAGGCTCGACCGAAAGCCCCTTTCAGCGACTATATATGGACCTGATCGGTCCATTTCCACGCACTAAAAACGGTAACATAGGCATTCTTATTGTCATGGACCACTTTTCGAAATTCACCTTTCTGAAGCCGCTACGAAAGTTTACGGCGACTCCAATTATTGATTTCCTGCGCGATAACGTGTTTTATTGTTTCGGTGTACCCCAGACAATAGTGAGCGACAATGGTCGGCAGTTTATCAGCCGGGACATGTCCACCTTCTTAGAAAAATTTGGCGTTAAGCATATCTTTACTGCCGCTTATTCTCCGCAAGCTAATGCATCCGAGCGGGTCAACCGTTCGATCAATCAAGCGCTTCGCGCATACGTTAAACAGGATCAGCGGTCATGGGATGTTTACCTCAGTAGCATTAACTGTGCACTGCGTGACAGCCTGCATCAGTCAATTGGTTACGCTCCTTATTTTGTCCTGTTTGGCCAACATATGGTCACTCATGGGAAAGACTATGGAGTTATGCAAAAACTCGGCGAGGTGAATGACCGGTCCATTCGACCGCGACGAACTGACATAAACCAGATGCTACAGACTCAGGTTAGGAAGCGTCTGCAAGCGGCCTTCGAGAAAAACGCCCGCAGGTATAATCTCAGGTCGAGGGTTCGAGTTTTCGAAGTAGGCCAGCGGGTCACCCGACGAAACTTCCAACTGAGTAAACAGGCCGATCATTTCTGCGCTAAGCTAGCCCCGGTTGGGATACCCGCTAAAGTAGTGGAAGTGGTTGGAAATTCGTGCTATCGCCTAGAAACTCCAAAGGGAGCCCCGATGGGGATATACCACGCCAAGGACATTTGGTGAGGCAGGCAGAGCATGTCACCTTCTCCAGCTGTTGCTCTGGTCACAGGTGACCGATCACCACCTGTTTTGTGAGGTGTGGCGAGGTCCGCTCTCTGTGTCGAGGCGCAGAGAGAATGCGGACGGAGAGCCGCTCATTCCAGTTCGTATCCGCATTGCAGTTATCGGCATCTCCTTTTGCTCCGCATGACGACGGACAGACAAGTTCCGAAAAGTGGCGTGATCGAAGTTTCTAGAAGAATTTTTTTTCTATGAACTTCGCATCATGCCATTTTGCGGGACTTGTAAAGAAAGCCGATCATGATGAGAGGGAGCGAGAGGTCGGTGGCTGCGCTGCGGCCGCGACTGGAATGAGCAAAGCAAACCAGTTTTCTCGGTGCCGCTTCGACACAGAGCGTGGACAGCAGAATAGTAGATTCGGGTTAGAGAGTTGATAGACAGCGAGTGAACTGAGCTGACGGAAAAGTTGGTTATAAAGAAAAAGTATTTCAGTTTTATAAATTCGGACAAACAAATTAAAAGTGTGAATCGATTTCTGAAAAAAAAACTCAAGTTATGTGTGGAAAAGACTTCATTGAGATAAAATCAGTATAAAATGACGCTAAAAATTCGATAAAACATCGGTATATAAATCAGTTGAAGTAACACGAAGTGCAAAGAAAACGGCGAAATCTGCCGGTGAATTGAAAAACTTGTTTGCGGATAAAAATCACAAATATTAATGGTGAAAACTTCAGCGGAGATATAAAAATACCTTTTATACTCGAATACTAAAACGCAGTTTTAAGCGGGTGAAAATCGGAATAGAAATTGGCATATTAACGAAATCACGTCAAAAAAACATACATGTGGCGTTATATATACATACAACTATATATGCAAATTTAGCCGGTGCAAAACAAAAACTCAAACAAAAACACGAGTTTAACAAGTGTTCTTTTTCATCGTGCAATTATTTGTGCTAGAAAAAAAAAAAAAAACTTACTAAAATTGGCTTCGAGTGCAGATGAATTGGTTTATAATATTTCTTTAAATCGATGACGATACTTTAAAGTGAATGAAAACTCAGTGACAACTATTAGTTAAATTCGCATTAAATTGCATTTTGTAAAATTATGAACATAATTTTTTTCGTTGATTTGCTGCTGCTTCAAAAATTACTGCAGATTCACCGTTCGTTTCTTCGCACTTATTGTGTCGTGCTGCCATCGCAACGTCGTCGCCTAACTGTTTAATTGGATTCGACAACTAAGACCACGTGGATACAGGGTGAAGTTAACATCACATTGGTATCGTTTCTCCCACAAATCGTCATCCAAATTATCAACAACCGAAAATACAACTACAACTACAAAAACAAAACGTGCTTCACACTCAGGCAACAAGCAAATAGAACATACCAACGCAACAATTGCAACAGCAGCCACACCAAATCAACGCGCAAGTACATAACATAATGAAAAGTTGACACCAACATTAATTATCAGCGAAATGGGAAATATTGGAAATTGTTTTATTTTGATTATCATTAAATAACACGTTGCAGCAAATAAATTATTGTAATTTGCTTGACACGTCTTCAGAAACACAAATGGAAGTTGCTTTAGCTTTCAAGTTCGTGAGATTTTGAGCTTATGTACGCAATTATTATTAGTCATTATTTGTATTTACTTATATAATCGTCAACACAACTCAGCGATCAATCGTTTAGGCAGCTCCTTCGACGAATTACGCTTTAAGCCAATCTACAAAAACAAGTCAATTTCATTTATATTTTATGTTTATTACCAAGTGAGAGTTATTCGAAGGTGGTAGGATAAAGCAAGAGAATTACAACTACTTGTCATTTAAGCAACTTGCTCAGAATTCTACTCTTTCAAAAAAAAAAAAAAAAAATTGACTTTTATTTATGTATTTTGATTTTTTTTTCTTTTATGATTTATTTTTTTTTTCTTACACGTGATCTAATGAGTAAATTGAACAACTCATTACAGTAGGAAAAACTGTGCAAATAATGCTACCATTTAAGTTTTACATATGAATCTCGAAGAAATGCTCAAATTATCGAAATTAAGAGAAATTTTATATAGCCAGCAATTCATTTATTAATTGAAGCGATTAGAATCTAGAAAAGAAAAAAACTAAGAAAGAAAACAAACCAAAATATGAGTTAAATTAGACGTTTGGTTTCGAACTTGATACTAACTGAATATTAAAATGTAATTTTGTATTATCATTAAGGCAAAAGAAAATATCTTTACTACAAAATTTTTTTTTGTTATATAAATCTAAGGATTAATTGAGTAATTCCAGGTCGGACCTTCCCTCGCGGGCGCCTACGAAGAGGAGGACCATAACAGGTAATTCATTATAACATTGCCAAATTTGTTTGTACATTATTTTACTTGTTCAACTTTACTTACCTAAAATTTATATACGCAATTTTTTGTTATAATGCAACGCCAATCATCATTTGATCACACCTATGTAATTATTAACTTATTTACTACGTCGATATTGTAGAATACTGTTAGTTTAATAAAAAAAAAAAAAAAAAAAAAAAATTAGTGAGCAAAAATTCCTTGCGTGTAAAACAAAAATGGTTTGAATAATTAATTAGGTAAGCAGGTGAGTAGGCGGTTCCACCCCGCGCAGCCAGGCGACACACAAGGAAGGGGTTGGCGCACAAACGCACAACGCGCCAACCATGGTAGGGTGGGTAAAGAAAGGGGGAGGAAAATGACACCAACTCCTCCCCCCCCCTCCTCCTCTCACCTCTCTCTCCCCCCCCCCCGATCCTCCGCGTAATATCGCTTTGTTTTGGTGGATCTTTTTTTTTTGGCCGCCACCAGTCTGGCATCGATCGCGAGGGGATGAGTCGTGTTAATAATTTTTATTCGGTCTGGTTTATGGCTGTAGAGCCACCGTAAGCCTCAGCTCATTTCCTTTTTTTTTTTGTAACTGGGGTTTCAAGTCACTGTCGGGGTTGTTTAAGAACCCCCCCACTTTCCCTGAGCACGGCCGGACGAGCTGAGCTGCCCTGACAGTGGTCAAATCTTCGTCGTCTTTGAAATTTTTTTTTATTGATTTAGTTTATCGCGTGTTTCCACCACCACACCCCCCCCACAACGTTACAGCTACTAGAAGCCACCTTTCATTTGCCGTATGCCTCATGTTGTCACATCCCTCCTGGACCGAGCAGTGTCCATTTCATCATTCGGATTTTTGTACGGCACTTGACCACAAACAGTGCAATTTTCAAAAAAATCTTAACAGAAAACGCCAACTCAGGGCCCTTTGATTTTCTTAGCACTAATGCTACTAGAAGCCACCTTTCATTTGCCGTATGCCTCATGTTGGCACATCTGTCCTTGACCGAGCAGTGTCCATTTCATCATTTGGATTTTTCTACGGCACTTGACCACAAACAGTGCAATTTTCAAAAAAATCTTAACAAAAAACTCCAACTCAGGGCCCTTTGATTTTCTTAGCACTAATGCTACTAGAAACCACCTTTCATTTGCCGTATGCCTCATGTTGGCACATCCGTCCTGGACTGAGCAGTATCCTTGATAGCAGGGCCCTTTGATTTTCTTAGCACTAATGCTACTAGACCCCACCTTTCATTTGTCGTATGCCCCATGTTGGCACATCTGTCCTGGACCGAGCAGTGTCCATTTCATCATTCGGATTTTTGTACGGCACTTGACCACAAACAGTGCAATTTTCAAAAAAATCTTAACAAAAAACCGTTACTTAGGGCCTTTGATTATCTTAGCACTAATCCTACTGGAAGCCACCTCTCATTTGCCGTATGCCTCATGTTGGCACATCAGTCCTGGACCGAGCAGTTGACCACAATTGCGCAATTTTCAAAAAACTCTTAACAGAAAACGCCAACTCAGGGCCCTTTGATTTTCTTAGCACTAATGCTACTAGAAGCCACCTCTCATTTACCGTATGCTTCATATTGGTACATCTGTCTTGGACCGAGCAGTGTCCACTTCACCATTCGGATTTTTGTACGGCACTTGACCGCAAACAGTGGAATTTTCAAAAAAATCTTAACAAAAAACCGTTACTCAGGGCCTTTGATTATCTTAGCACTAATGCTACTGGAATCCACCTCTCATTTGCCGTATGCCTCATGTTAGCACATCTGTCCTGGACTGAGCAGTTGACCACAAACAGTGCAATTTTCAAAAAAATCTTAACAGAAAACGCCAACTCAGGGCCCTTTGATTTTCTTAGCACTAATGCTATTAGAAGCCACCTTTCATTTGCCGTATGCCTCATTTTGGCACATCTGTCCTGGACCGAGCAGTGTTCACTTCACCATTCGGATTTTTCTACGGCACTTGACCGCAAACAGTGGAATTTTCAAAAAAATCTTAACAAAAAACCGTTACTCAGGGCCTTTGATTATCTTAGCACTAATGCTACTGGAAGCCGCCTCTCATTTGCCGTATGCCTCATGTTTGCACATCTGTCCTGGACCGAGCAGTGTCCACTTCATCATTCGGATTTCTCTACGTCACTTGACCACAAACAGTGCAATTTTCAAAAAAATCTTAACAGAAAACGCCAACTCAGGCCCCTTTGATTTTCTTAGCACTAATGCTACTAGAAGCCACCTTTCATTTGCCGTATGCCTCATGTTGGCACATCTGTCCTTGACCGAGCAGTGTCCATTTCATCATTCGGATTTTTGTACGGCACTTGACCACAAACAGTGCAATTCTAAAAAAAAATCTTAACAGAAAACGCCAACTCAGGGCCCTTTGATTTTCTTAGCACTAATGCTACTAGAAGCCACCTTTCATTTGCCGTATGCCTCATGTTGTCACATCTCTCCTGGACCGAGCAGTGTCCACTTCATCATTCGGAATTTTGTACGGCACTTGACCACAAACAGTGCAAATTTTCAAAAAATCTTAACAAAAAACGCCAATTTAGGCCCCTTTGATTTTCTTAGCACTAATGCTACTAGAAGCCACCTTTCATTTGCCTTATGCCTCATTTTGGCACATCTGTCCTGGACCGAGCAGTGTTCACTTCACCATTCGGATTTTTGTACGGCACTTGACCGCAAACAGTGGAATTTTCAAAAAAATCTTAACAAAAAACCGTTACTCAGGGCCTTTGATTTTCTTAGCACTAATGCTACTAGAAGCCACCTTTCATTTGCCGTATGCCTCATGTTGGCACATCTGTCCTGGACCGAGCAGTGTCCACTTCATCATTCGGATTTTTGTACGGCACTTGACCACAAACAGTGCAATTCTAAAAAAAAATCTTAACAGAAAACGCCAACTCAGGGCCCTTTGATTTTCTTAGCACTAATGCTACTAGAAGCCACCTTTCATTTGCCGTATGCCTCATGTTGTCACATCTCTCCTGGACCGAGCAGTGTCCACTTCATCATTCGGAATTTTGTACGGCACTTGACCACAAACAGTGCAAATTTTCAAAAAATCTTAACAAAAAACGCCAATTTAGGCCCCTTTGATTTTCTTAGCACTAATGCTACTAGAAGCCACCTTTCATTTGCCGTATGCCTCATGTTGTCACATCCCTCCTGGACCGAGCAGTGTCCTTGATAGCAGGGCCCTTTGATTTTCTTAGCACTAATGCTACTAGAAGCCACCTTTCATTTGTCGTATGCCTCATGTTGGCACATCTGTCCTGGACCGAGCAGTGTCCACTTCATCATTCGGATTTTTGTACGGCACTTGACCACAAACAGTGCAATTTTCAAAAAAATCTTAACAGAAAACTCCAACTCAGGGCCCTTTGATTTTCTTAGCACTAATGCTACTAGAAACCACCTTTCAATGGCCGTATGCCTCATGTTGGCACATCCGTCCTGGACCGAGCAGTGTCCACTTCATCATTCGGATTTTTGTATGGCACTTGACCACAAACAGTGCAATTTTCAAAAAAATCTTAACAGAAAACGCCAACTCAGGCCCCTTTGATTTTCTTAGCACTAATGCTACTAAAAGCCACCTTTCATTTGTCGTACGCCCCATGTTGGCACATCTGTCCTGGACCGAGCAGTATCCTTGATAGCAGGGCCCTTTGATTTTCTTAGCACTAATGCTACTAGAAGCCACCTTTCATTTGTCGTATGCCCCATGTTGGCACATCTGTCCTGGACCGAGCAGTATCCTTGATAGCAGGGCCCTTTGATTTTCTTAGCACTAATGCTACTAGAAGCCACCTTTCATTTGTCGTATGCCCCATGTTGGCACATCTGTCCTGGACCGAGCAGTATCCATTTCATCATTCGGATTTTTGTACGGCACTTGACCACAAACAGTGCAATTTTCAAAAAAATTTTAACAGAAAACGCCAACTCAGGGCCCTTTGATTTTCTTAGCACTAAAGCTATTAGAAGCCACCTTTCATTTGCCGTATGCCTCATTTTGGCACATCTGTCCTGGACCGAGCAGTGTTCACTTCACCATTCGGATTTTTCTACGGCACTTGACCGCAAACAGTGGAATTTTCAAAAAAATCTTAACAAAAAACCGTTACTCAGGGCCTTTGATTATCTTAGCACTAATGCTACTGGAAGCCGCCTCTCATTTGCCGTATGCCTCATGTTTGCACATCTGTCCTGGACCGAGCAGTGTCCACTTCATCATTCGGATTTCTCTACGTCACTTGACCACAAACAGTGCAATTTTCAAAAAAATCTTAACAGAAAACGCCAACTCAGGCCCCTTTGATTTTCTTAGCACTAATGCTACTAGAAGCCACCTTTCATTTGCCGTATGCCTCATTTTGGCACATCTGTCCTGGACCGAGCAGTGTTCACTTCACCATTCGGATTTTTGTACGGCACTTGACCGCAAACAGTGGAATTTTCAAAAAAATCTTAACAAAAAACCGTTACTCAGGGCCTTTGATTTTCTTAGCGCTAATGCTACTAGAAGCCACCTTTCATTTGCCGTATGCCTCATGTTGGCACATCTGTCCTGGACCGAGCAGTGTCCACTTCATCATTCGGATTTTTGTACGGCACTTGACCACAAACAGTGCAATTTTCAAAAAAATCTTAACAGAAAACTCCAACTCAGGGCCCTTTGATTTTCTTAGCACTAATGCTACTAGAAACCACCTTTCAATGGCCGTATGCCTCATGTTGGCACATCCGTCCTGGACCGAGCAGTGTCCACTTCATCATTCGGATTTTTGTACGGCACTTGACCACAAACAGTGCAATTTTCAAAAAAATCTTAACAGAAAACGCCAACTCAGGGCCCTTTGATTTTCTTAGCACTAATGCTACTAGAAGCCACCTTTCATTTGGCGTATGCCTCATTTTGGCACATCTGTTCTGGACCGAGCAGTGTTCACTTCACCATTCGGATTTTTCTACGGCACTTGACCGCAAACAGTGGAATTTTCAAAAAAATCTTAACAAAAAACCGTTACTCAGGGCCTTTGATTATCTTAGCACTAATGCTACTGGAAGCCACCTCTCATTTGCCGCATGCCTCATGTTTGCACATCTGTCCTGGACCGAGCAGTGTCCACTTCATCATTCGGATTTCTCTACGTCACTTGACCACAAACAGTGCAATTTTCAAAAAAATCTTAACAGAAAACGCCAACTCAGGGCCCTTTGATTTTCTTAGCACTAATGCTACTAGAAGCCACCTTTCATTTGCCGCATGCCTCATGTTGGTACATCTGTCCTGGACCGAGCAGTGTCCACTTAATCATTCGGATTTTTGTACGGCACTTGACCACAAACAGTGCAATTTTCAAAAAAATCTTAACAGAAAACGCCAACTCAGGGCCCTTTGATTTTCTTAGCACTAATGCTACTAGAAGCCACCATTCATTTGCCGTATGCCTCATGTTGGCACATCTGTCCTTGACCGAGCAGTGTCCATTTCATCATTCGGATTTTTGTACGGCACTTGACCACAAACAGTGCAATTTTCAAAAAAATCTTAACAGAAAACGCCAACTCAGGGCCCTTTGATTTTCTTAGTACTAATGCTACTAGAAACCACCTTTCATTTGTCGTATGCCCCATGTTGGCACATCTGTCCTGGACCGAGCAGTGTCCAGTTCATCATTCGGATTTTTGTACGGCACTTGACCACAAACAGTGCAATTTTCAAAAAAATCTTAACAAAAAACGCCAACTCAGGGCCCTTTGATTTTCTTAGCACTAATGCTACTAGAAACCACCTTTCAATGGCCGTATGCCTCATTTTGGCACATCTGTCCTGGACCGAGCAGTGTCCAGTTCACCATTCGGATTTTTCTACGGCACTTGACCGCAAACAGTGGAATTTTCAAAAAAATCTTAACAAAAAACCGTTACTTAGGGCCTTTGATTATCTTAGCACTAATCCTACTGGAAGCCACCTCTCATTTGCCGTATGCCTCATGTTGGCACATCAGTCCTGGACCGAGCAGTTGACCACAATTGCGCAATTTTCAAAAAACTCTTAACAGAAAACGCCAACTCAGGGCCCTTTGATTTTCTTAGCACTAATGCTACTAGAAGCCACCTCTCATTTACCGTATGCTTCATATTGGTACATCTGTCTTGGACCGAGCAGTGTCCACTTCACCATTCGGATTTTTGTACGGCACTTGACCGCAAACAGTGGAATTTTCAAAAAAATCTTAACAAAAAACCGTTACTCAGGGCCTTTGATTATCTTAGCACTAATGCTACTGGAATCCACCTCTCATTTGCCGTATGCCTCATGTTAGCACATCTGTCCTGGACTGAGCAGTTGACCACAAACAGTGCAATTTTCAAAAAAATCTTAACAGAAAACGCCAACTCAGGGCCCTTTGATTTTCTTAGCACTAATGCTATTAGAAGCCACCTTTCATTTGCCGTATGCCTCATTTTGGCACATCTGTCCTGGACCGAGCAGTGTTCACTTCACCATTCGGATTTTTCTACGGCACTTGACCGCAAACAGTGGAATTTTCAAAAAAATCTTAACAAAAAACCGTTACTCAGGGCCTTTGATTATCTTAGCACTAATGCTACTGGAAGCCGCCTCTCATTTGCCGTATGCCTCATGTTTGCACATCTGTCCTGGACCGAGCAGTGTCCACTTCATCATTCGGATTTCTCTACGTCACTTGACCACAAACAGTGCAATTTTCAAAAAAATCTTAACAGAAAACGCCAACTCAGGCCCCTTTGATTTTCTTAGCACTAATGCTACTAGAAGCCACCTTTCATTTGCCGTATGCCTCATGTTGGCACATCTGTCCTTGACCGAGCAGTGTCCATTTCATCATTCGGATTTTTGTACGGCACTTGACCACAAACAGTGCAATTCTAAAAAAAAATCTTAACAGAAAACGCCAACTCAGGGCCCTTTGATTTTCTTAGCACTAATGCTACTAGAAGCCACCTTTCATTTGCCGTATGCCTCATGTTGTCACATCTCTCCTGGACCGAGCAGTGTCCACTTCATCATTCGGAATTTTGTACGGCACTTGACCACAAACAGTGCAAATTTTCAAAAAATCTTAACAAAAAACGCCAATTTAGGCCCCTTTGATTTTCTTAGCACTAATGCTACTAGAAGCCACCTTTCATTTGCCTTATGCCTCATTTTGGCACATCTGTCCTGGACCGAGCAGTGTTCACTTCACCATTCGGATTTTTGTACGGCACTTGACCGCAAACAGTGGAATTTTCAAAAAAATCTTAACAAAAAACCGTTACTCAGGGCCTTTGATTTTCTTAGCACTAATGCTACTAGAAGCCACCTTTCATTTGCCGTATGCCTCATGTTGGCACATCTGTCCTGGACCGAGCAGTGTCCACTTCATCATTCGGATTTTTGTACGGCACTTGACCACAAACAGTGCAATTCTAAAAAAAAATCTTAACAGAAAACGCCAACTCAGGGCCCTTTGATTTTCTTAGCACTAATGCTACTAGAAGCCACCTTTCATTTGCCGTATGCCTCATGTTGTCACATCTCTCCTGGACCGAGCAGTGTCCACTTCATCATTCGGAATTTTGTACGGCACTTGACCACAAACAGTGCAAATTTTCAAAAAATCTTAACAAAAAACGCCAATTTAGGCCCCTTTGATTTTCTTAGCACTAATGCTACTAGAAGCCACCTTTCATTTGCCGTATGCCTCATGTTGTCACATCCCTCCTGGACCGAGCAGTGTCCTTGATAGCAGGGCCCTTTGATTTTCTTAGCACTAATGCTACTAGAAGCCACCTTTCATTTGTCGTATGCCTCATGTTGGCACATCTGTCCTGGACCGAGCAGTGTCCACTTCATCATTCGGATTTTTGTACGGCACTTGACCACAAACAGTGCAATTTTCAAAAAAATCTTAACAGAAAACTCCAACTCAGGGCCCTTTGATTTTCTTAGCACTAATGCTACTAGAAACCACCTTTCAATGGCCGTATGCCTCATGTTGGCACATCCGTCCTGGACCGAGCAGTGTCCACTTCATCATTCGGATTTTTGTATGGCACTTGACCACAAACAGTGCAATTTTCAAAAAAATCTTAACAGAAAACGCCAACTCAGGCCCCTTTGATTTTCTTAGCACTAATGCTACTAAAAGCCACCTTTCATTTGTCGTACGCCCCATGTTGGCACATCTGTCCTGGACCGAGCAGTATCCTTGATAGCAGGGCCCTTTGATTTTCTTAGCACTAATGCTACTAGAAGCCACCTTTCATTTGTCGTATGCCCCATGTTGGCACATCTGTCCTGGACCGAGCAGTATCCTTGATAGCAGGGCCCTTTGATTTTCTTAGCACTAATGCTACTAGAAGCCACCTTTCATTTGTCGTATGCCCCATGTTGGCACATCTGTCCTGGACCGAGCAGTATCCATTTCATCATTCGGATTTTTGTACGGCACTTGACCACAAACAGTGCAATTTTCAAAAAAATTTTAACAGAAAACGCCAACTCAGGGCCCTTTGATTTTCTTAGCACTAAAGCTATTAGAAGCCACCTTTCATTTGCCGTATGCCTCATTTTGGCACATCTGTCCTGGACCGAGCAGTGTTCACTTCACCATTCGGATTTTTCTACGGCACTTGACCGCAAACAGTGGAATTTTCAAAAAAATCTTAACAAAAAACCGTTACTCAGGGCCTTTGATTATCTTAGCACTAATGCTACTGGAAGCCGCCTCTCATTTGCCGTATGCCTCATGTTTGCACATCTGTCCTGGACCGAGCAGTGTCCACTTCATCATTCGGATTTCTCTACGTCACTTGACCACAAACAGTGCAATTTTCAAAAAAATCTTAACAGAAAACGCCAACTCAGGCCCCTTTGATTTTCTTAGCACTAATGCTACTAGAAGCCACCTTTCATTTGCCGTATGCCTCATTTTGGCACATCTGTCCTGGACCGAGCAGTGTTCACTTCACCATTCGGATTTTTGTACGGCACTTGACCGCAAACAGTGGAATTTTCAAAAAAATCTTAACAAAAAACCGTTACTCAGGGCCTTTGATTTTCTTAGCGCTAATGCTACTAGAAGCCACCTTTCATTTGCCGTATGCCTCATGTTGGCACATCTGTCCTGGACCGAGCAGTGTCCACTTCATCATTCGGATTTTTGTACGGCACTTGACCACAAACAGTGCAATTTTCAAAAAAATCTTAACAGAAAACTCCAACTCAGGGCCCTTTGATTTTCTTAGCACTAATGCTACTAGAAACCACCTTTCAATGGCCGTATGCCTCATGTTGGCACATCCGTCCTGGACCGAGCAGTGTCCACTTCATCATTCGGATTTTTGTATGGCACTTGACCACAAACAGTGCAATTTTCAAAAAAATCTTAACAGAAAACGCCAACTCAGGCCCCTTTGATTTTCTTAGCACTAATGCTACTAGAAGCCACCTTTCATTTGTCGTATGCCCCATGTTGGCACATCTGTCCTGGACCGAGCAGTATCCTTGATAGCAGGGCCCTTTGATTTTCTTAGCACTAATGCTACTAGAAGCCACCTTTCATTTGTCGTATGCCCCATGTTGGCACATCTGTCCTGGACCGAGCAGTGTCCATTTCATCATTCGGATTTTTGTACGGCACTTGACCACAAACAGTGGAATTTTCAAAAAAATCTTAACAAAAAACCGTTACTCAGGGCCTTTGATTATCTTAGCACTAATGCTACTGGAAGCCACCTCTCATTTGCCGTATGCCTCATGTTTGCACATCTGTCCTGGACCGAGCAGTGTCCACTTCATCATTCGGATTTCTCTACGTCACTTGACCACAAACAGTGCAATTTTCAAAAAAATCTTAACAGAAAACGCCAACTCAGGGCCCTTTGATTTTCTTAGCACTAATGCTACTAGAAGCCACCTTTCATTTGCCGTATGCCTCATTTTGTCACATCCCTCCTGGACCGAGCAGTGTCCACTTCATCATTCGGATTTTTGTACGGAACTTGACCACAAACAGTGCAAATTTTCAAAAAATCTTAACAAAAAACGCCAATTTAGGCCCCTTTGATTTTCTTAGCAGTAATGCTACTAGAAGCCACCTTTCATTTGCCGTATGCCTCATGTTGGCACATCTGTCCTGGACCGAGCAGTGTCCACTTCATCATTCGGATTTTTGTACGGCACTTGACCACAAACAGTGCAATTTTAAAAAAAATCTTAACAGAAAACGCCAACTCAGGGCCCTTTGATTTGCTTAGCACTAATGCTACTAGAAGCCACCTTTCATTTGCCGTATGCCTCATGTTGTCACATCCCTCCTGGACCGAGCAGTGTCCACTTCATCATTCGGATTTTTGTACGGCACTTGACCACAAACAGTGCAAATTTTCAAAAAATCTTAACAAAAAACGCCAATTTAGGCCCCTTTGATTTTCTTAGCACTAATGCTACTAGAAGCCACCTTTCATTTGCCGTATGCCTCATGTTGGCACATCTGTCCTGGACCGAGCAGTGTCCACTTCATCATTCGGATTTTTGTACGGCACTTGACCACAAACAGTGCAATTTTAAAAAAAATCTTAACAGAAAACGCCAACTCAGGGCCCTTTGATTTGCTTAGCACTAATGCTACTAGAAGCCACCTTTCATTTGCCGTATGCCTCATGTTGTCACATCCCTCCTGGACCGAGCAGTGTCCACTTCATCATTCGGATTTTTGTACGGCACTTGACCACAAACAGTGCAAATTTTCAAAAAATCTTAACAAAAAACGCCAATTTAGGCCCCTTTGATTTTCTTAGCACTAATGCTACTAGAAGCCACCTTTCATTTGCCGTATGCCTCATTTTGTCACATCCCTCCTGGACCGAGCAGTGTCCACTTCATCATTCGGATTTTTGTACGGAACTTGACCACAAACAGTGCAAATTTTCAAAAAATCTTAACAAAAAACGCCAATTTAGGCCCCTTTGATTTTCTTAGCACTAATGCTACTAGAAGCCACCTTTCATTTGCCGTATGCCTCATGTTGGCACATCTGTCCTGGACCGAGCAGTGTCCACTTCATCATTCGGATTTTTGTACGGCACTTGACCACAAACAGTGCAATTTTAAAAAAAATCTTAACAGAAAACGCCAACTCAGGGCCCTTTGATTTGCTTAGCACTAATGCTACTAGAAGCCACCTTTCATTTGCCGTATGCCTCATGTTGTCACATCCCTCCTGGACCGAGCAGTGTCCACTTCATCATTCGGATTTTTGTACGGCACTTGACCACAAACAGTGCAAATTTTCAAAAAATCTTAACAAAAAACGCCAATTTAGGCCCCTTTGATTTTCTTAGCACTAATGCTACTAGAAGCCACCTTTCATTTGCCGTATGCCTCATGTTGTCACATCCCTCCTGGACCGAGCAGTGTCCATTTCATCATTCGGATTTTTGTACGGCACTTGACCACAAACAGTGCAATTTTCAAAAAAATCTTAACAGAAAACGCCAACTCAGGGCCCTTTGATTTTCTTAGCACTAATGCTACTAGAAGCCACCTTTCATTTGCCGTATGCCTCATGTTGGCACATCTGTCCTTGACCGAGCAGTGTCCATTTCATCATTTGGATTTTTCTACGGCACTTGACCACAAACAGTGCAATTTTCAAAAAAATCTTAACAAAAAACTCCAACTCAGGGCCCTTTGATTTTCTTAGCACTAATGCTACTAGAAACCACCTTTCATTTGCCGTATGCCTCATGTTGGCACATCCGTCCTGGACTGAGCAGTATCCTTGATAGCAGGGCCCTTTGATTTTCTTAGCACTAATGCTACTAGACCCCACCTTTCATTTGTCGTATGCCCCATGTTGGCACATCTGTCCTGGACCGAGCAGTGTCCATTTCATCATTCGGATTTTTGTACGGCACTTGACCACAAACAGTGCAATTTTCAAAAAAATCTTAACAAAAAACCGTTACTTAGGGCCTTTGATTATCTTAGCACTAATCCTACTGGAAGCCACCTCTCATTTGCCGTATGCCTCATGTTGGCACATCAGTCCTGGACCGAGCAGTTGACCACAATTGCGCAATTTTCAAAAAACTCTTAACAGAAAACGCCAACTCAGGGCCCTTTGATTTTCTTAGCACTAATGCTACTAGAAGCCACCTCTCATTTACCGTATGCTTCATATTGGTACATCTGTCTTGGACCGAGCAGTGTCCACTTCACCATTCGGATTTTTGTACGGCACTTGACCGCAAACAGTGGAATTTTCAAAAAAATCTTAACAAAAAACCGTTACTCAGGGCCTTTGATTATCTTAGCACTAATGCTACTGGAATCCACCTCTCATTTGCCGTATGCCTCATGTTAGCACATCTGTCCTGGACTGAGCAGTTGACCACAAACAGTGCAATTTTCAAAAAAATCTTAACAGAAAACGCCAACTCAGGGCCCTTTGATTTTCTTAGCACTAATGCTATTAGAAGCCACCTTTCATTTGCCGTATGCCTCATTTTGGCACATCTGTCCTGGACCGAGCAGTGTTCACTTCACCATTCGGATTTTTCAACGGCACTTGACCGCAAACAGTGGAATTTTCAAAAAAATCTTAACAAAAAACCGTTACTCAGGGCCTTTGATTATCTTAGCACTAATGCTACTGGAAGCCGCCTCTCATTTGCCGTATGCCTCATGTTTGCACATCTGTCCTGGACCGAGCAGTGTCCACTTCATCATTCGGATTTCTCACGTCACTTGACCACAAACAGTGCAATTTTCAAAAAAATCTTAACAGAAAACGCCAACTCAGGCCCCTTTGATTTTCTTAGCACTAATGCTACTAGAAGCCACCTTTCATTTGCCGTATGCCTCATGTTGGCACATCTGTCCTTGACCGAGCAGTGTCCATTTCATCATTCGGATTTTTGTACGGCACTTGACCACAAACAGTGCAATTCTAAAAAAAAATCTTAACAGAAAACGCCAACTCAGGGCCCTTTGATTTTCTTAGCACTAATGCTACTAGAAGCCACCTTTCATTTGCCGTATGCCTCATGTTGTCACATCTCTCCTGGACCGAGCAGTGTCCACTTCATCATTCGGAATTTTGTACGGCACTTGACCACAAACAGTGCAAATTTTCAAAAAATCTTAACAAAAAACGCCAATTTAGGCCCCTTTGATTTTCTTAGCACTAATGCTACTAGAAGCCACCTTTCATTTGCCTTATGCCTCATTTTGGCACATCTGTCCTGGACCGAGCAGTGTTCACTTCACCATTCGGATTTTTGTACGGCACTTGACCGCAAACAGTGGAATTTTCAAAAAAATCTTAACAAAAAACCGTTACTCAGGGCCTTTGATTTTCTTAGCACTAATGCTACTAGAAGCCACCTTTCATTTGCCGTATGCCTCATGTTGGCACATCTGTCCTGGACCGAGCAGTGTCCACTTCATCATTCGGATTTTTGTACGGCACTTGACCACAAACAGTGCAATTCTAAAAAAAAATCTTAACAGAAAACGCCAACTCAGGGCCCTTTGATTTTCTTAGCACTAATGCTACTAGAAGCCACCTTTCATTTGCCGTATGCCTCATGTTGTCACATCTCTCCTGGACCGAGCAGTGTCCACTTCATCATTCGGAATTTTGTACGGCACTTGACCACAAACAGTGCAAATTTTCAAAAAATCTTAACAAAAAACGCCAATTTAGGCCCCTTTGATTTTCTTAGCACTAATGCTACTAGAAGCCACCTTTCATTTGCCGTATGCCTCATGTTGTCACATCCCTCCTGGACCGAGCAGTGTCCTTGATAGCAGGGCCCTTTGATTTTCTTAGCACTAATGCTACTAGAAGCCACCTTTCATTTGTCGTATGCCTCATGTTGGCACATCTGTCCTGGACCGAGCAGTGTCCACTTCATCATTCGGATTTTTGTACGGCACTTGACCACAAACAGTGCAATTTTCAAAAAAATCTTAACAGAAAACTCCAACTCAGGGCCCTTTGATTTTCTTAGCACTAATGCTACTAGAAACCACCTTTCAATGGCCGTATGCCTCATGTTGGCACATCCGTCCTGGACCGAGCAGTGTCCACTTCATCATTCGGATTTTTGTATGGCACTTGACCACAAACAGTGCAATTTTCAAAAAAATCTTAACAGAAAACGCCAACTCAGGCCCCTTTGATTTTCTTAGCACTAATGCTACTAAAAGCCACCTTTCATTTGTCGTACGCCCCATGTTGGCACATCTGTCCTGGACCGAGCAGTATCCTTGATAGCAGGGCCCTTTGATTTTCTTAGCACTAATGCTACTAGAAGCCACCTTTCATTTGTCGTATGCCCCATGTTGGCACATCTGTCCTGGACCGAGCAGTATCCTTGATAGCAGGGCCCTTTGATTTTCTTAGCACTAATGCTACTAGAAGCCACCTTTCATTTGTCGTATGCCCCATGTTGGCACATCTGTCCTGGACCGAGCAGTATCCATTTCATCATTCGGATTTTTGTACGGCACTTGACCACAAACAGTGCAATTTTCAAAAAAATTTTAACAGAAAACGCCAACTCAGGGCCCTTTGATTTTCTTAGCACTAAAGCTATTAGAAGCCACCTTTCATTTGCCGTATGCCTCATTTTGGCACATCTGTCCTGGACCGAGCAGTGTTCACTTCACCATTCGGATTTTTCTACGGCACTTGACCGCAAACAGTGGAATTTTCAAAAAAATCTTAACAAAAAACCGTTACTCAGGGCCTTTGATTATCTTAGCACTAATGCTACTGGAAGCCGCCTCTCATTTGCCGTATGCCTCATGTTTGCACATCTGTCCTGGACCGAGCAGTGTCCACTTCATCATTCGGATTTCTCTACGTCACTTGACCACAAACAGTGCAATTTTCAAAAAAATCTTAACAGAAAACGCCAACTCAGGCCCCTTTGATTTTCTTAGCACTAATGCTACTAGAAGCCACCTTTCATTTGCCGTATGCCTCATTTTGGCACATCTGTCCTGGACCGAGCAGTGTTCACTTCACCATTCGGATTTTTGTACGGCACTTGACCGCAAACAGTGGAATTTTCAAAAAAATCTTAACAAAAAACCGTTACTCAGGGCCTTTGATTTTCTTAGCGCTAATGCTACTAGAAGCCACCTTTCATTTGCCGTATGCCTCATGTTGGCACATCTGTCCTGGACCGAGCAGTGTCCACTTCATCATTCGGATTTTTGTACGGCACTTGACCACAAACAGTGCAATTTTCAAAAAAATCTTAACAGAAAACTCCAACTCAGGGCCCTTTGATTTTCTTAGCACTAATGCTACTAGAAACCACCTTTCAATGGCCGTATGCCTCATGTTGGCACATCCGTCCTGGACCGAGCAGTGTCCACTTCATCATTCGGATTTTTGTATGGCACTTGACCACAAACAGTGCAATTTTCAAAAAAATCTTAACAGAAAACGCCAACTCAGGCCCCTTTGATTTTCTTAGCACTAATGCTACTAGAAGCCACCTTTCATTTGTCGTATGCCCCATGTTGGCACATCTGTCCTGGACCGAGCAGTATCCTTGATAGCAGGGCCCTTTGATTTTCTTAGCACTAATGCTACTAGAAGCCACCTTTCATTTGTCGTATGCCCCATGTTGGCACATCTGTCCTGGACCGAGCAGTGTCCATTTCATCATTCGGATTTTTGTACGGCACTTGACCACAAACAGTGGAATTTTCAAAAAAATCTTAACAAAAAACCGTTACTCAGGGCCTTTGATTATCTTAGCACTAATGCTACTGGAAGCCACCTCTCATTTGCCGTATGCCTCATGTTTGCACATCTGTCCTGGACCGAGCAGTGTCCACTTCATCATTCGGATTTCTCTACGTCACTTGACCACAAACAGTGCAATTTTCAAAAAAATCTTAACAGAAAACGCCAACTCAGGGCCCTTTGATTTTCTTAGCACTAATGCTACTAGAAGCCACCTTTCATTTGCCGTATGCCTCATTTTGTCACATCCCTCCTGGACCGAGCAGTGTCCACTTCATCATTCGGATTTTTGTACGGAACTTGACCACAAACAGTGCAAATTTTCAAAAAATCTTAACAAAAAACGCCAATTTAGGCCCCTTTGATTTTCTTAGCACTAATGCTACTAGAAGCCACCTTTCATTTGCCGTATGCCTCATGTTGGCACATCTGTCCTGGACCGAGCAGTGTCCACTTCATCATTCGGATTTTTGTACGGCACTTGACCACAAACAGTGCAATTTTAAAAAAAATCTTAACAGAAAACGCCAACTCAGGGCCCTTTGATTTGCTTAGCACTAATGCTACTAGAAGCCACCTTTCATTTGCCGTATGCCTCATGTTGTCACATCCCTCCTGGACCGAGCAGTGTCCACTTCATCATTCGGATTTTTGTACGGCACTTGACCACAAACAGTGCAAATTTTCAAAAAATCTTAACAAAAAACGCCAATTTAGGCCCCTTTGATTTTCTTAGCACTAATGCTACTAGAAGCCACCTTTCATTTGCCGTATGCCTCATGTTGGCACATCTGTCCTGGACCGAGCAGTGTCCACTTCATCATTCGGATTTTTGTACGGCACTTGACCACAAACAGTGCAATTTTAAAAAAAATCTTAACAGAAAACGCCAACTCAGGGCCCTTTGATTTGCTTAGCACTAATGCTACTAGAAGCCACCTTTCATTTGCCGTATGCCTCATGTTGTCACATCCCTCCTGGACCGAGCAGTGTCCACTTCATCATTCGGATTTTTGTACGGCACTTGACCACAAACAGTGCAAATTTTCAAAAAATCTTAACAAAAAACGCCAATTTAGGCCCCTTTGATTTTCTTAGCACTAATGCTACTAGAAGCCACCTTTCATTTGCCGTATGCCTCATTTTGTCACATCCCTCCTGGACCGAGCAGTGTCCACTTCATCATTCGGATTTTTGTACGGAACTTGACCACAAACAGTGCAAATTTTCAAAAAATCTTAACAAAAAACGCCAATTTAGGCCCCTTTGATTTTCTTAGCACTAATGCTACTAGAAGCCACCTTTCATTTGCCGTATGCCTCATGTTGGCACATCTGTCCTGGACCGAGCAGTGTCCACTTCATCATTCGGATTTTTGTACGGCACTTGACCACAAACAGTGCAATTTTAAAAAAAATCTTAACAGTAAACGCCAACTCAGGGCCCTTTGATTTGCTTAGCACTAATGCTACTAGAAGCCACCTTTCATTTGCCGTATGCCTCATGTTGTCACATCCCTCCTGGACCGAGCAGTGTCCACTTCATCATTCGGATTTTTGTACGGCACTTGACCACAAACAGTGCAAATTTTCAAAAAATCTTAACAAAAAACGCCAATTTAGGCCCCTTTGATTTTCTTAGCACTAATGCTACTAGAAGCCACCTTTCATTTGCCGTATGCCTCATGTTGTCACATCCCTCCTGGACCGAGCAGTGTCCATTTCATCATTCGGATTTTTGTACGGCACTTGACCACAAACAGTGCAATTTTCAAAAAAATCTTAACAGAAAACGCCAACTCAGGGCCCTTTGATTTTCTTAGCACTAATGCTACTAGAAGCCACCTTTCATTTGCCGTATGCCTCATGTTGGCACATCTGTCCTTGACCGAGCAGTGTCCATTTCATCATTTGGATTTTTCTACGGCACTTGACCACAAACAGTGCAATTTTCAAAAAAATCTTAACAAAAAACTCCAACTCAGGGCCCTTTGATTTTCTTAGCACTAATGCTACTAGAAACCACCTTTCATTTGCCGTATGCCTCATGTTGGCACATCCGTCCTGGACTGAGCAGTATCCTTGATAGCAGGGCCCTTTGATTTTCTTAGCACTAATGCTACTAGACCCCACCTTTCATTTGTCGTATGCCCCATGTTGGCACATCTGTCCTGGACCGAGCAGTGTCCATTTCATCATTCGGATTTTTGTACGGCACTTGACCACAAACAGTGCAATTTTCAAGAAAATCTTAAGAGAAAACGCCAACTCAGGGCCCTTTGATTTTCTTAGCACTAATGCTACTAGAAGCCACCTTTCATTTGCCGTATCCCTCATGTTGGCACATCCGTCCTGGACTGAGCAGTATCTTTGATAGCAGGGCCCTTTGATTTTCTTAGCACTAATGCTACTAGAAGCCACCTTTCATTTGCCGTATGCCTCATGTTGGCACATCTGTCCTTGACCGAGCAGTGTCCATTTCATCATTCGGATTTTTGTACGGCACTTGACCACAAACAGTGCAATTTTCAAAACAATCTTAACAGAAAACGCCAACTCAGGGCCCTTTGATTTTCTTAGCACTAATGCTACTAGAAGCCACCTTTCATTTGCCTTATGCCTCATTTTGGCACATCTGTCCTGGACCGAGCAGTGTTCACTTCACCATTCGGATTTTTGTACGGCACTTGACCGCAAACAGTGGAATTTTCAAAAAAATCTTAACAAAAAACCGTTACTCAGGGCCTTTGATTTTCTTAGCACTAATGCTACTAGAAGCCACCTTTCATTTGCCGTATGCCTCATGTTGGCACATCTGTCCTGGACCGAGCAGTGTCCACTTCATCATTCGGATTTTTGTACGGCACTTGACCACAAACAGTGCAATTCTAAAAAAAAATCTTAACAGAAAACGCCAACTCAGGGCCCTTTGATTTTCTTAGCACTAATGCTACTAGAAGCCACCTTTCATTTGCCGTATGCCTCATGTTGTCACATCTCTCCTGGACCGAGCAGTGTCCACTTCATCATTCGGAATTTTGTACGGCACTTGACCACAAACAGTGCAAATTTTCAAAAAATCTTAACAAAAAACGCCAACTCAGGCCCCTTTGATTTTCTTAGCACTAATGCTACTAAAAGCCACCTTTCATTTGTCGTACGCCCCATGTTGGCACATCTGTCCTGGACCGAGCAGTATCCTTGATAGCAGGGCCCTTTGATTTTCTTAGCACTAATGCTACTAGAAGCCACCTTTCATTTGTCGTATGCCTCATGTTGGCACATCTGTCCTGGACCGAGCAGTGTCCACTTCATCATTCGGATTTTTGTACGGCACTTGACCACAAACAGTGCAATTTTCAAAAAAATCTTAACAGAAAACTCCAACTCAGGGCCCTTTGATTTTCTTAGCACTAATGCTACTAGAAACCACCTTTCAATGGCCGTATGCCTCATGTTGGCACATCCGTCCTGGACCGAGCAGTGTCCACTTCATCATTCGGATTTTTGTATGGCACTTGACCACAAACAGTGCAATTTTCAAAAAAATCTTAACAGAAAACGCCAACTCAGGCCCCTTTGATTTTCTTAGCACTAATGCTACTAAAAGCCACCTTTCATTTGTCGTACGCCCCATGTTGGCACATCTGTCCTGGACCGAGCAGTATCCTTGATAGCAGGGCCCTTTGATTTTCTTAGCACTAATGCTACTAGAAGCCACCTTTCATTTGTCGTATGCCCCATGTTGGCACATCTGTCCTGGACCGAGCAGTATCCTTGATAGCAGGGCCCTTTGATTTTCTTAGCACTAATGCTACTAGAAACCACCTTTCAATGGCCGTATGCCTCATGTTGGCACATCCGTCCTGGACCGAGCAGTGTCCACTTCATCATTCGGATTTTTGTATGGCACTTGACCACAAACAGTGCAATTTTCAAAAAAATCTTAACAGAAAACGCCAACTCAGGCCCCTTTGATTTTCTTAGCACTAATGCTACTAAAAGCCACCTTTCATTTGTCGTACGCCCCATGTTGGCACATCTGTCCTGGACCGAGCAGTATCCTTGATAGCAGGGCCCTTTGATTTTCTTAGCACTAATGCTACTAGAAGCCACCTTTCATTTGTCGTATGCCCCATGTTGGCACATCTGTCCTGGACCGAGCAGTGTCCATTTCATCATTCGGATTTTTGTACGGCACTTGACCACAAACAGTGGAATTTTCAAAAAAATCTTAACAAAAAACCGTTACTCAGGGCCTTTGATTATCTTAGCACTAATGCTACTGGAATCCACCTCTCATTTGCCGTATGCCTCATGTTAGCACATCTGTCCTGGACTGAGCAGTTGACCACAAACAGTGCAATTTTCAAAAAAATCTTAACAGAAAACGCCAACTCAGGGCCCTTTGATTTTCTTAGCACTAATGCTACTAGAAGCCACCTTTCATTTGTCGTATGCCCCATGTTGGCACATCTGTCCTGGACCGAGCAGTATCCTTGATAGCAGGGCCCTTTGATTTTCTTAGCACTAATGCTACTAGAAGCCACCTTTCATTTGTCGTATGCCCCATGTTGGCACATCTGTCCTGGACCGAGCAGTGTCCATTTCATCATTCGGATTTTTGTACGGCACTTGACCACAAACAGTGGAATTTTCAAAAAAATCTTAACAAAAAACCGTTACTCAGGGCCTTTGATTATCTTAGCACTAATGCTACTGGAAGCCACCTCTCATTTGCCGTATGCCTCATGTTTGCACATCTGTCCTGGACCGAGCAGTGTCCACTTCATCATTCGGATTTCTCTACGTCACTTGACCACAAACAGTGCAATTTTCAAAAAAATCTTAACAGAAAACGCCAACTCAGGGCCCTTTGATTTTCTTAGCACTAATGCTACTAGAAGCCACCTTTCATTTGCCGTATGCCTCATTTTGTCACATCCCTCCTGGACCGAGCAGTGTCCACTTCATCATTCGGATTTTTGTACGGAACTTGACCACAAACAGTGCAAATTTTCAAAAAATCTTAACAAAAAACGCCAATTTAGGCCCCTTTGATTTTCTTAGCACTAATGCTACTAGAAGCCACCTTTCATTTGCCGTATGCCTCATGTTGGCACATCTGTCCTGGACCGAGCAGTGTCCACTTCATCATTCGGATTTTTGTACGGCACTTGACCACAAACAGTGCAATTTTAAAAAAAATCTTAACAGAAAACGCCAACTCAGGGCCCTTTGATTTGCTTAGCACTAATGCTACTAGAAGCCACCTTTCATTTGCCGTATGCCTCATGTTGTCACATCCCTCCTGGACCGAGCAGTGTCCACTTCATCATTCGGATTTTTGTACGGCACTTGACCACAAACAGTGCAAATTTTCAAAAAATCTTAACAAAAAACGCCAATTTAGGCCCCTTTGATTTTCTTAGCACTAATGCTACTAGAAGCCACCTTTCATTTGCCGTATGCCTCATGTTGTCACATCCCTCCTGGACCGAGCAGTGTCCACTTCATCATTCGGATTTTTGTACGGCACTTGACAACAAACAGTGCAATTTTCAAAAAAATCTTAACAGAAAACTCCAACTCAGGGCCCTTTGATTTTCTTAGCACTAATGCTACTAGAAACCACCTTTCAATGGCCGTATGCCTCATGTTGGCACATCCGTCCTGGACCGAGCAGTGTCCACTTCATCATTCGGATTTTTGTATGGCACTTGACCACAAACAGTGCAATTTTCAAAAAAATCTTAACAGAAAACGCCAACTCAGGCCCCTTTGATTTTCTTAGCACTAATGCTACTAAAAGCCACCTTTCATTTGTCGTACGCCCCATGTTGGCACATCTGTCCTGGACCGAGCAGTGTCCAGTTCATCATTCGGATTTTTCTACGTCACTTGACCACAAACAGTGCAATTTTCAAGAAAATCTTAAGAGAAAACGCCAACTCAGGGCCCTTTGATTTTCTTAGCACTAATGCTACTAGAAGCCACCTTTCATTTGCCGTATGCCTCATGTTGGCACATCCGTCCTGGACCGAGCAGTATCCTTGATAGCAGGGCCCTTTGATTTTCTTAGCACTAATGCTACTAGAAGCCACCTTTCATTTGTCGTATGCCCCATGTTGGCACATCTGTCCTGGACCGAGCAGTGTCCATTTCATCATTCGGATTTTTGTACGGCACTTGACCACAAACAGTGCAATTTTCAAAAAAATCTTAACGGAAAACGCCAACTCAGGGCCCTTTGATTTTCTTAGCACTAATGCTACTAGAAGCCACCTTTCATTTGCCGTATGCCTCATGTTGGCACATCTGTCCTTGACCGAGCAGTGTCCATTTCATCATTCGGATTTTTGTACGGCACTTGACCACAAACAGTGCAATTTTCAAAAAAATCTTAACAGAAAACGCCAACTCAGGCCCCTTTGATTTTCTTAGCACTAATGCTACTAGAAGCCACCTTTCATTTGCCGTATGCCTCATTTTGGCACATCTGTTCTGGACCGAGCAGTGTTCACTTCACCATTCGGATTTTTCTACGGCACTTGACCGCAAACAGTGGAATTTTCAAAAAACTCTTAACAAAAAACCGTTACTCAGGGCCTTTGATTATCTTAGCACTAATGCTACTGGAAGCCACCTCTCATTTGCCGTATGCCTCATGTTTGCACATCTGTCCTGGACCGAGCAGTGTCCACTTCATCATTCGGATTTCTCTACGTCACTTGACCACAAACAGTGCAATTTTCAAAAAAATCTTAACAGAAAACGCCAACTCAGGCCCCTTTGATTTTCTTAGCACTAATGCTACTAGAAGCCACCTTTCATTTGCCGTATGCCTCATGTTGGTACATCTGTCCTGGACCGAGCAGTGTCCACTTAATCATTCGGATTTTTGTACGGCACTTGACCACAAACAGTGCAATTTTCAAAAAAAATCTTAACAGAAAACGCCAACTCAGGGCCCTTTGATTTTCTTAGCACTAATGCTACTAGAAGCCACCTTTCATTTGCCGTATGCCTCATGTTGGCACATCTGTCCTTGACCGAGCAGTGTCCATTTCATCATTCGGATTTTTGTACGGCACTTGACCACAAACAGTGCAATTTTCAAAAAAATTTTAACAGAAAACGCCAACTCAGGGCCCTTTGATTTTCTTAGCACTAATGCTACTAGAAGCCACCTTTCATTTGCCGTATGCCTCATGTTGGCACATCTGTCCTGGACCGAGCAGTGTTCACTTCACCATTCGGATTTTTCTACGGCACATGACCGCAAACAGTGGAATTTTCAAAAAAATCTTAACAAATAACCGTTACTCAGGGCCTTTAATTATCTTAGCACTAATGCTACTGGAAGCCACCTCTCAATTGCCGTATGCCTCATGTTGGTACATCTGTCCTGGACCGAGCAGTGTCCACTTCATCATTCGGATTTCTCTACGTCACTTGACCACAAACAGTGCAATTTTCAAAAAAATCTTAAAAGAAAACTCCAACTCAGGGCCCTTTGATTTTCTTAGCACTAATGCTACTAGAAGCCACCTTTCATTTGCCGTATGCCTCATGTTGGCACATCTGTCCTGGACCGAGCAGTGTCCACTTCATCATTCGGATTTTTGTACGGCACTTGACAACAAACAGTGCAATTTTAAAAAAAATCTTAACAGAAAACGCCAACTCAGGGCCCTTTGATTTTCTTAGCACTAATGCTACTAGAAGCCACCTTTCATTTGCCGTATGCCTCATGTTGGCACATCCGTCCTGGACCGAGCAGTATCCTTGATAGCAGGGCCCTTAGATTTTCTTAGCACTAATGCTACTGGAAGCCACCTCTCATTTGCCGTATGCCTCATGTTGGCACATCTGTCCTGGACCGAGCAGTTGACCACAAACAGTGCAATTTTCAAAAAAAAATCTTAACAGAAAACGCCAACTCAGGGCCCTTTGATTTTCTTAGCACTAATGCTACTAGAAGCCACCTTTCATTTGCCGTATGCCTCATGTTGGCACATCTGTCCTTGACCGAGCAGTGTCCATTTCATCATTCGGATTTTTGTACGGCACTTGACCACAAACAGTGCAATTTTCAAAAAAATCTTAACAGAAAACGCCAACTCAGGGCCCTTTGATTTTCTTAGCACTAATGCTACTAGAAGCCACCTTTCATTTGCCGTATGCCTCATTTTGGCACATCTGTCCTGGACCGAGCAGTGTTCACTTCACCATTCGGATTTTGCTACGGCACTTGACCGCAAACAGTGGAATTTTCAAAAAAATCTTAACAAAAAACCGTTACTCAGGGCCTTTGATTATCTTAGCACTAATGCTACTGGAAGCCACCTCTCATTTGCCGTATGCCTCATGTTTGCACATCTGTCCTGGACCGAGCAGTGTCCACTTCATCATTCGGATTTCTCTACGTCACTTGACCACAAACAGTGCAATTTTCAAAAAAATCTTAACAGAAAACGCCAACTCAGGGCCCTTTGATTTTCTTAGCACTAATGCTACTAGAAGCCACCTTTCATTTGCCGTATGCCTCATGTTGGTACATCTGTCCTGGACCGAGCAGTGTCCACTTAATCATTCGGATTTTTGTACGGCACTTGACCACAAACAGTGCAATTTTCAAAAAAATCTTAACAGAAAACGCCAACTCAGGGCCCTTTGATTTTCTTAGCACTAATGCTACTAGAAGCCACCTTTCATTTGCCGTATGCCTCATGTTGGCACATCTGTCCTTGACCGAGCAGTGTCCATTTCATCATTCGGATTTTTGTACGGCACTTGACCACAAACAGTGCAATTTTCAAAAAAATCTTAACAGAAAACGCCAACTCAGGGCCCTTTGATTTTCTTAGCACTAATGCTACTAGAAGCCACCTTTCATATGCCGTATGCCTCATGTTGGTACATCTGTCCTGGACCGAGCAGTGTCCACTTAATCATTCGGATTTTTGTACGGCACTTGACCACAAACAGTGCAATTTTCAAAAAAATCTTAACAGAAAACGCCAACTCAGGGCCCTTTGATTTTCTTAGCACTAATGCTACTAGAAGCCACCTTTCATTTGCCGTATGCCTCATGTTGGCACATCTGTCTTTGACCGAGCAGTGTCCATTTCATAATTCGGATTTTTGTACGGCACTTGACCACAAACAGTGCAATTTTCAAAAAAATCTTAACAGAAAACGCCAACTCAGAGCCCTTTGATTTTCTTAGCACTAATGCTACTAGAAGCCACCTTTCATTTGCCGTATGCCTCATTTTGGCACATCTGTTCTGGACCGAGCAGTGTTCACTTCACCATTCGGATTTCTCTACGTCACTTGACCACAAACAGTGCAATTTTCAAAAAAATCTTAACAGAAAACGCCAACTCAGGCCCCTTTGATTTTCTTAGCACTAATGCTACTAGAAGCCACCTTTCATTTGTCGTATGCCTCATGTTGGCACATCTGTCCTTGACAGAGCAGTGTCCATTTCATCATTCGGATTTTTGTACGGCACTTGACCACAAACAGTGCAATTTTCAAAACAATCTTAACAGAAAACGCCAACTCAGGGCCCTTTGATTTTCTTAGCACTAATGCTACTAGAAGCCACCTTTCATTTGCCGTATGCCTCATTTTGTCACATCCCTCCTGGACCGAGCAGTGTCCACTTCATCATTCGGATTTTTGTACGGAACTTGACCACAAACAGTGCAAATTTTCAAAAAATCTTAACAAAAAACGCCAATTTAGGCCCCTTTGATTTTCTTAGCACTAATGCTACTAGAAGCCACCTTTCATTTGCCGTATGCCTCATGTTGGCACATCTGTCCTGGACCGAGCAGTGTCCACTTCATCATTCGGATTTCTCTACGTCACTTGACCACAAACAGTGCAATTTTCAAAAAAATCTTAACAGAAAACGCCAACTCAGGCCCCTTTGATTTTCTTAGCACTAATGCTACTAGAAGCCACCTTTCATTTGTCGTATGCCTCATGTTGGCACATCTGTCCTTGACCGAGCAGTGTCCAGTTCATCATTCGGATTTTTCTACGTCACTTGACCACAAACAGTGCAATTTTCAAGAAAATCTTAAGAGAAAACGCCAACTCAGGCCCCTTTGATTTTCTTAGCACTAATGCTACTAGAAGCCACCTTTCATTTGTCGTATGCCTCATGTTGGCACATCTGTCCTTGACCGAGCAGTATCCTTGATAGCAGGGCCCTTTGATTTTCTTAGCACTAATGCTACTAGAAGCCACCTTTCATTTGTCGTATGCCCCATGTTGGCACATCTGTCCTGGACCGAGCAGTGTCCATTTCATCATTCGGATTTTTGTACGGCACTTGACCACAAACAGTGCAATTTTCAAAAAAATCTTAACGGAAAACGCCAACTCAGGGCCCTTTGATTTTCTTAGCACTAATGCTACTAGAAGCCACCTTTCATTTGTCGTATGCCCCATGTTGGCACATCTGTCCTGGACCGAGCAGTGTCCATTTCATCATTCGGATTTTTGTACGGCACTTGACCACAAACAGTGCAATTTTCAAAAAAATCTTAACGGAAAACGCCAACTCAGGGCCCTTTGATTTTCTTAGCACTAATGCTACTAGAAGCCACCTTTCATTTGCCGTATGCCTCATGTTGGCACATCTGTCCTTGACCGAGCAGTGTCCATTTCATCATTCGGATTTTTGTACGGCACTTGACCACAAACAGTGCAATTTTCAAAAAAATCTTAACAGAAAACTCCAACTCAGGGCCCTTTGATTTTCTTAGCACTAATGCTACTAGAAACCACCTTTCAATGGCCGTATGCCTCATGTTGGCACATCCGTCCTGGACCGAGCAGTGTCCACTTCATCATTCGGATTTTTGTATGGCACTTGACCACAAACAGTGCAATTTTCAAAAAAATCTTAACAGAAAACGCCAACTCAGGCCCCTTTGATTTTCTTAGCACTAATGCTACTAAAAGCCACCTTTCATTTGTCGTACGCCCCATGTTGGCACATCTGTCCTGGACCGACCAGTGTCCAGTTCATCATTCGGATTTTTCTACGTCACTTGACCACAAACAGTGCAATTTTCAAGAAAATCTTAAGAGAAAACGCCAACTCAGGGCCCTTTGATTTTCTTAGCACTAATGCTACTAGAAGCCACCTTTCATTTGCCGTATGCCTCATGTTGGCACATCCGTCCTGGACCGAGCAGTATCCTTGATAGCAGGGCCCTTTGATTTTCTTAGCACTAATGCTACTAGAAGCCACCTTTCATTTGTCGTATGCCCCATGTTGGCACATCTGTCCTGGACCGAGCAGTGTCCATTTCATCATTCGGATTTTTGTACGGCACTTGACCACAAACAGTGCAATTTTCAAAAAAATCTTAACGGAAAACGCCAACTCAGGGCCCTTTGATTTTCTTAGCACTAATGCTACTAGAAGCCACCTTTCATTTGCCGTATGCCTCATGTTGGCACATCTGTCCTTGACCGAGCAGTGTCCATTTCATCATTCGGATTTTTGTACGGCACTTGACCACAAACAGTGCAATTTTCAAAAAAATCTTAACAGAAAACGCCAACTCAGGGCCCTTTGATTTTCTTAGCACTAATGCTACTAGAAGCCACCTTTCATTTGCCGTATGCCTCATTTTGGCACATCTGTTCTGGACCGAGCAGTGTTCACTTCACCATTCGGATTTTTCTACGGCACTTGACCGCAAACAGTGGAATTTTCAAAAAACTCTTAACAAAAAACCGTTACTCAGGGCCTTTGATTATCTTAGCACTAATGCTACTGGAAGCCACCTCTCATTTGCCGTATGCCTCATGTTTGCACATCTGTCCTGGACCGAGCAGTGTCCACTTCATCATTCGGATTTCTCTACGTCACTTGACCACAAACAGTGCAATTTTCAAAAAAATCTTAACAGAAAACGCCAACTCAGGCCCCTTTGATTTTCTTAGCACTAATGCTACTAGAAGCCACCTTTCATTTGCCGTATGCCTCATGTTGGTACATCTGTCCTGGACCGAGCAGTGTCCACTTAATCATTCGGATTTTTGTACGGCACTTGACCACAAACAGTGCAATTTTCAAAAAAAATCTTAACAGAAAACGCCAACTCAGGGCCCTTTGATTTTCTTAGCACTAATGCTACTAGAAGCCACCTTTCATTTGCCGTATGCCTCATGTTGGCACATCTGTCCTTGACCGAGCAGTGTCCATTTCATCATTCGGATTTTTGTACGGCACTTGACCACAAACAGTGCAATTTTCAAAAAAATTTTAACAGAAAACGCCAACTCAGGGCCCTTTGATTTTCTTAGCACTAATGCTACTAGAAGCCACCTTTCATTTGCCGTATGCCTCATGTTGGCACATCTGTCCTGGACCGAGCAGTGTTCACTTCACCATTCGGATTTTTCTACGGCACTTGACCGCAAACAGTGGAATTTTCAAAAAAATCTTAACAAATAACCGTTACTCAGGGCCTTTAATTATCTTAGCACTAATGCTACTGGAAGCCACCTCTCAATTGCCGTATGCCTCATGTTGGTACATCTGTCCTGGACCGAGCAGTGTCCACTTCATCATTCGGATTTCTCTACGTCACTTGACCACAAACAGTGCAATTTTCAAAAAAATCTTAAAAGAAAACTCTTACTCAGGGCCCTTTGATTTTCTTAGCACTAATGCTACTAGAAGCCACCTTTCATTTGCCGTATGCCTCATGTTGGCACATCTGTCCTGGACCGAGCAGTGTCCACTTCATCATTCGGATTTTTGTACGGCACTTGACAACAAACAGTGCAATTTTAAAAAAAATCTTAACAGAAAACGCCAACTCAGGGCCCTTTGATTTTCTTAGCACTAATGCTACTAGAAGCCACCTTTCATTTGCCGTATGCCTCATGTTGGCACATCCGTCCTGGACCGAGCAGTATCCTTGATAGCAGGGCCCTTAGATTTTCTTAGCACTAATGCTACTGGAAGCCACCTCTCATTTGCCGTATGCCTCATGTTGGCACATCTGTCCTGGACCGAGCAGTTGACCACAAACAGTGCAATTTTCAAAAAAAAATCTTAACAGAAAACGCCAACTCAGGGCCCTTTGATTTTCTTAGCACTAATGCTACTAGAAGCCACCTTTCATTTGCCGTATGCCTCATGTTGGCACATCTGTCCTTGACCGAGCAGTGTCCATTTCATCATTCGGATTTTTGTACGGCACTTGACCACAAACAGTGCAATTTTCAAAAAAATCTTAACAGAAAACGCCAACTCAGGGCCCTTTGATTTTCTTAGCACTAATGCTACTAGAAGCCACCTTTCATTTGCCGTATGCCTCATTTTGGCACATCTGTCCTGGACCGAGCAGTGTTCACTTCACCATTCGGATTTTGCTACGGCACTTGACCGCAAACAGTGGAATTTTCAAAAAAATCTTAACAAAAAACCGTTACTCAGGGCCTTTGATTATCTTAGCACTAATGCTACTGGAAGCCACCTCTCATTTGCCGTATGCCTCATGTTTGCACATCTGTCCTGGACCGAGCAGTGTCCACTTCATCATTCGGATTTCTCTACGTCACTTGACCACAAACAGTGCAATTTTCAAAAAAATCTTAACAGAAAACGCCAACTCAGGGCCCTTTGATTTTCTTAGCACTAATGCTACTAGAAGCCACCTTTCATTTGCCGTATGCCTCATGTTGGTACATCTGTCCTGGACCGAGCAGTGTCCACTTAATCATTCGGATTTTTGTACGGCACTTGACCACAAACAGTGCAATTTTCAAAAAAATCTTAACAGAAAACGCCAACTCAGGGCCCTTTGATTTTCTTAGCACTAATGCTACTAGAAGCCACCTTTCATTTGCCGTATGCCTCATGTTGGCACATCTGTCCTTGACCGAGCAGTGTCCATTTCATCATTCGGATTTTTGTACGGCACTTGACCACAAACAGTGCAATTTTCAAAAAAATCTTAACAGAAAACGCCAACTCAGGGCCCTTTGATTTTCTTAGCACTAATGCTACTAGAAGCCACCGTTCATATGCCGTATGCCTCATGTTGGTACATCTGTCTTTGACCGAGCAGTGTCCATTTCATAATTCCTGTCCTGGACCGAGCAGTGTCCACTTAATCATTCGGATTTTTGTACGGCACTTGACCACAAACAGTGCAATTTTCAAAAAAATCTTAACAGAAAACGCCAACTCAGAGCCCTTTGATTTTCTTAGCACTAATGCTACTAGAAGCCACCTTTCATTTGCCGTATGCCTCATTTTGGCACATCTGTTCTGGACCGAGCAGTGTTCACTTCACCATTCGGATTTTTCTACGGCACTTGACCGCAAACAGTGGAATTTTCAAAAAAATCTTAACAAAAAACCGTTACTCAGGGCCTTTGATTATCTTAGCACTAATGCTACTGGAAGCCACCTCTCATTTGCCGTATGCCTCATGTTTGCACATCTGTCCTGGACCGAGCAGTGTCCACTTCATCATTCGGATTTCTCTACGTCACTTCACCACAAACAGTGCAATTTTCAAAAAAATCATAACAGAAAACGCCAACTCAGGGCCCTTTGATTTTCTTAGCACTAATGCTACTAGAAGCCACCTTTCATTTGCCGTATGCCTCATGTTGGTACATCTGTCCTGGACCGAGCAGTGTCCACTTAATCATTCGGATTTTTGTACGGCACTTGACCACAAACAGTGCAATTTTCAAAAAAATCTTAACAGAAAACGCCAACTTAGGGCCCTTTCATTTTCTTAGCACTAATGCTACTAGAAGCCACCTTTCATTTGCCGTATGCCTCATGTTGGTACATCTGTCTTTGACCGAGCAGTGTCCATTTCATAATTCCTGTCCTGGACCGAGCAGTGTCCACTTAATCATTCGGATTTTTGTACGGCACTTGACCACAAACAGTGCAATTTTCAAAAAAATCTTAACAGAAAACGCCAACTCAGAGCCCTTTGATTTTCTTAGCACTAATGCTACTAGAAGCCACCTTTCATTTGCCGTATGCCTCATTTTGGCACATCTGTTCTGGACCGAGCAGTGTTCACTTCACCATTCGGATTTTTCTACGGCACTTGACCGCAAACAGTGGAATTTTCAAAAAAATCTTAACAAAAAACCGTTACTCAGGGCCTTTGATTATCTTAGCACTAATGCTACTGGAAGCCACCTCTCATTTGCCGTATGCCTCATGTTTGCACATCTGTCCTGGACCGAGCAGTGTCCACTTCATCATTCGGATTTCTCTACGTCACTTCACCACAAACAGTGCAATTTTCAAAAAAATCATAACAGAAAACGCCAACTCAGGGCCCTTTGATTTTCTTAGCACTAATGCTACTAGAAGCCACCTTTCATTTGCCGTATGCCTCATGTTGGTACATCTGTCCTGGAACGAGCAGTGTCCACTTAATCATTCGGATTTTTGTACGGCACTTGACCACAAACAGTGCAATTTTCAAAAAAATCTTAACAGAAAACGCCAACTTAGGGCCCTTTCATTTTCTTAGCACTAATGCTACTAGAAGCCACCTTTCATTTGCCGTATGCCTCATGTTGGCACATCTGTCCTTGACCGAGCAGTGTCCATTTCATCATTCGGATTTTTGTACGGCACTTGACCACAAACAGTGCAATTTTCAAAAAAATCTTAACAGAAAACGCCAACTCAGAGCCCTTTGATTTTCTTAGCACTAATGCTACTAGAAGCCACCTTTCATTTGCCGTATGCCTCATTTTGGCACATCTGTTCTGGACCGAGCAGTGTTTACTTCACCATTCGGATTTTTCTACGGCACTTGACCGCAAACAGTGCAATTTTCAAAAAAATCTTAACAGAAAACGCCAACTCAGGGCCCTTTGATTTTCTTAGCACTAATGCTACTAGAAGCCACCTGTCATTAGCCGTATGCCTCATTTTGGCACATCTGTTCTGGACCGAGCAGTGTTCACTTCACCATTCGGATTTTTCTACGGCACTTGACCGCAAACAGTGGAATTTTCAAAAAAATCTTAACAGAAAACCGTTACTCAGGGCCTTTGATTATCTTAGCACTAATGCTACTAGAAGCCACCTTTCATTTGCCGTATGCCTCATGTTAGTACATCTGTCCTGGACCGAGCAGTGTCCACTTAATCATTCGGATTTTTGTACGGCACTTGACCACAAACAGTGCAATTTTCAAAAAAAACTTAACAGAAAACGCCAACTCAGGGCCCTTTGATTTTCTTAGCACTAATGCTACTAGAAGCCACCTTTCATTTGCCGTATGCCTCATGTTGGCACATCTGTCCTTGACCGAGCAGTGTCCATTTCATCATTCGGATTTTTGTACGGCACTTGACCACAAACAGTGCAATTTTCAAAAAAATCTTAACAGAAAACTCCAACTCAGGGCCCTTTGATTTTCTTAGCACTAATGCTACTAGAAGCCACCTTTCATTTGCCGTATGCCTCATGTTGGCATATCTGTCCTGCACCGAGCAGTGTCCACTTCATCATTCGGATTTTTGTACGGCACTTGACCACAAACAATGCAATTTTCAAAAAAATCTTAACAGAAAACGCCAACTCAGGGCCCTTTGATTTTCTTAGCACTAATGCTACTAGAAGCCACCTTTCATTTGCCGTATGCCTCATGTTGGCACATCTGTCCTTGACCGAGCAGTGTCCATTTCATCATTCGGATTTTTGTACGGCACTTGACCACAAACAGTGCAATTTTCAAAAAAATCTTAACAGAAAACGCCAACTCAGGGCCCTTTGATTTTCTTAGCACTAATGCTACTAGAAGCCACCTTTCATTTGCCGTATGCCTCATGTTGGCACATCTGTCCTTGACCGAGCAGTGTCCATTTCATCATTCGGATTTTTGTACGGCACTTGACCACAAACAGTGCAATTTTCAAAAAAATCTTAACAGAAAACGCCAACTCAGGGCCCTTTGATTTTCTTAGCACTAATGCTACTAGAAGCCACCTTTCATTTGCCGTATGCCTCATTTTGGCACATCTGTTCTGGACCGAGCAGTGTTCACTTCACCATTCGGATTTCTCTACGTCACTTGACCACAAACAGTGCAATTTTCAAAAAAAATCTTAACAGAAAACGCCAACTCAGGCCCCTTTGATTTTCTTAGCACTAATGCTACTAGAAGCCACCTTTCATTTGCCGTATGCCTCATGTTGGTACATCTGTCCTGGACCGAGCAGTGTCCACTTAATCATTCGGATTTTTGTACGGCACTTGACCACAAACAGTGCAATTTTCAAAAAAAATCTTAACAGAAAACGCCAACTCAGGGCCCTTTGATTTTCTTAGCACTAATGCTACTAGAAGCCACCTTTCATTTGCCGTATGCCTCATGTTGGCACATCTGTCCTTGACCGAGCAGTGTCCATTTCATCATTCGGATTTTTGTACGGAACTTGACCACAAACAGTGCAAATTTTCAAAAAATCTTAACAAAAAACGCCAATTTAGGCCCCTTTGATTTTCTTAGCACTAATGCTACTAGAAGCCACCTTTCATTTGCCGTATGCCTCATGTTGGCACATCTGTCCTGGACCGAGCAGTGTCCACTTCATCATTCAGATTTTTGTACGGCACTTGACCACAAACAGTGCAATTTTAAAAAAAATCTTAACAGAAAACGCCAACTCAGGGCCCTTTGATTTGCTTAGCACTAATGCTACTAGAAGCCACCTTTCATTTGCCGTATGCCTCATGTTGTCACATCCCTCCTGGACCGAGCAGTGTCCACTTCATCATTCGGATTTTTGTACGGCACTTGACCACAAACAGTGCAAATTTTCAAAAAATCTTAACAAAAAACGCCAATTTAGGCCCCTTTGATTTTCTTAGCACTAATGCTACTAGAAGCCACCTTTCATTTGCCGTATGCCTCATGTTGTCACATCGCTCCTGGACCGAGCAGTGTCCACTTCATCATTCGGATTTTTGTACGGCACTTGACCACAAACAGTGCAATTTTCAAAAAAATCTTAACAGAAAACTCCAACTCAGGGCCCTTTGATTTTCTTAGCACTAATGCTACTAGAAACCACCTTTCAATGGCCGTATGCCTCATGTTGGCACATCCGTCCTGGACCGAGCAGTGTCCACTTCATCATTCGGATTTTTGTATGGCACTTGACCACAAACAGTGCAATTTTCAAAAAAATCTTAACAGAAAACGCCAACTCAGGCCCCTTTGATTTTCTTAGCACTAATGCTACTAAAAGCCACCTTTCATTTGTCGTACGCCCCATGTTGGCACATCTGTCCTGGACCGAGCAGTGTCCAGTTCATCATTCGGATTTTTCTACGTCACTTGACCACAAACAGTGCAATTTTCAAGAAAATCTTAAGAGAAAACGCCAACTCAGGGCCCTTTGATTTTCTTAGCACTAATGCTACTAGAAGCCACCTTTCATTTGCCGTATGCCTCATGTTGGCACATCCGTCCTGGACCGAGCAGTATCCTTGATAGCAGGGCCCTTTGATTTTCTTAGCACTAATGCTACTAGAAGCCACCTTTCATTTGTCGTATGCCCCATGTTGGCACATCTGTCCTGGACCGAGCAGTGTCCATTTCATCATTCGGATTTTTGTACGGCACTTGACCACAAACAGTGCAATTTTCAAAAAAATCTTAACGGAAAACGCCAACTCAGGGCCCTTTGATTTTCTTAGCACTAATGCTACTAGAAGCCACCTTTCATTTGCCGTATGCCTCATGTTGGCACATCTGTCCTTGACCGAGCAGTGTCCATTTCATCATTCGGATTTTTGTACGGCACTTGACCACAAACAGTGCAATTTTCAAAAAAATCTTAACAGAAAACGCCAACTCAGGGCCCTTTGATTTTCTTAGCACTAATGCTACTAGAAGCCACCTTTCATTTGCCGTATGCCTCATTTTGGCACATCTGTTCTGGACCGAGCAGTGTTCACTTCACCATTCGGATTTTTCTACGGCACTTGACCGCAAACAGTGGAATTTTCAAAAAACTCTTAACAAAAAACCGTTACTCAGGGCCTTTGATTATCTTAGCACTAATGCTACTGGAAGCCACCTCTCATTTGCCGTATGCCTCATGTTTGCACATCTGTCCTGGACCGAGCAGTGTCCACTTCATCATTCGGATTTCTCTACGTCACTTGACCACAAACAGTGCAATTTTCAAAAAAATCTTAACAGAAAACGCCAACTCAGGCCCCTTTGATTTTCTTAGCACTAATGCTACTAGAAGCCACCTTTCATTTGCCGTATGCCTCATGTTGGTACATCTGTCCTGGACCGAGCAGTGTCCACTTAATCATTCGGATTTTTGTACGGCACTTGACCACAAACAGTGCAATTTTCAAAAAAAATCTTAACAGAAAACGCCAACTCAGGGCCCTTTGATTTTCTTAGCACTAATGCTACTAGAAGCCACCTTTCATTTGCCGTATGCCTCATGTTGGCACATCTGTCCTTGACCGAGCAGTGTCCATTTCATCATTCGGATTTTTGTACGGCACTTGACCACAAACAGTGCAATTTTCAAAAAAATTTTAACAGAAAACGCCAACTCAGGGCCCTTTGATTTTCTTAGCACTAATGCTACTAGAAGCCACCTTTCATTTGCCGTATGCCTCATGTTGGCACATCTGTCCTGGACCGAGCAGTGTTCACTTCACCATTCGGATTTTTCTACGGCACTTGACCGCAAACAGTGGAATTTTCAAAAAAATCTTAACAAATAACCGTTACTCAGGGCCTTTAATTATCTTAGCACTAATGCTACTGGAAGCCACCTCTCAATTGCCGTATGCCTCATGTTGGTACATCTGTCCTGGACCGAGCAGTGTCCACTTCATCATTCGGATTTCTCTACGTCACTTGACCACAAACAGTGCAATTTTCAAAAAAATCTTAAAAGAAAACTCCAACTCAGGGCCCTTTGATTTTCTTAGCACTAATGCTACTAGAAGCCACCTTTCATTTGCCGTATGCCTCATGTTGGCACATCTGTCCTGGACCGAGCAGTGTCCACTTCATCATTCGGATTTTTGTACGGCACTTGACAACAAACAGTGCAATTTTAAAAAAAAATCTTAACAGAAAACGCCAACTCAGGGCCCTTTGATTTTCTTAGCACTAATGCTACTAGAAGCCACCTTTCATTTGCCGTATGCCTCATGTTGGCACATCCGTCCTGGACCGAGCAGTATCCTTGATAGCAGGGCCCTTAGATTTTCTTAGCACTAATGCTACTGGAAGCCACCTCTCATTTGCCGTATGCCTCATGTTGGCACATCTGTCCTGGACCGAGCAGTTGACCACAAACAGTGCAATTTTCAAAAAAAAATCTTAACAGAAAACGCCAACTCAGGGCCCTTTGATTTTCTTAGCACTAATGCTACTAGAAGCCACCTTTCATTTGCCGTATGCCTCATGTTGGCACATCTGTCCTTGACCGAGCAGTGTCCATTTCATCATTCGGATTTTTGTACGGCACTTGACCACAAACAGTGCAATTTTCAAAAAAATCTTAACAGAAAACGCCAACTCAGGGCCCTTTGATTTTCTTAGCACTAATGCTACTAGAAGCCACCTTTCATTTGCCGTATGCCTCATTTTGGCACATCTGTCCTGGACCGAGCAGTGTTCACTTCACCATTCGGATTTTGCTACGGCACTTGACCGCAAACAGTGGAATTTTCAAAAAAATCTTAACAAAAAACCGTTACTCAGGGCCTTTGATTATCTTAGCACTAATGCTACTGGAAGCCACCTCTCATTTGCCGTATGCCTCATGTTTGCACATCTGTCCTGGACCGAGCAGTGTCCACTTCATCATTCGGATTTCTCTACGTCACTTGACCACAAACAGTGCAATTTTCAAAAAAATCTTAACAGAAAACGCCAACTCAGGGCCCTTTGATTTTCTTAGCACTAATGCTACTAGAAGCCACCTTTCATTTGCCGTATGCCTCATGTTGGTACATCTGTCCTGGACCGAGCAGTGTCCACTTAATCATTCGGATTTTTGTACGGCACTTGACCACAAACAGTGCAATTTTCAAAAAAATCTTAACAGAAAACGCCAACTCAGGGCCCTTTGATTTTCTTAGCACTAATGCTACTAGAAGCCACCTTTCATTTGCCGTATGCCTCATGTTGGCACATCTGTCCTTGACCGAGCAGTGTCCATTTCATCATTCGGATTTTTGTACGGCACTTGACCACAAACAGTGCAATTTTCAAAAAAATCTTAACAGAAAACGCCAACTCAGGGCCCTTTGATTTTCTTAGCACTAATGCTACTAGAAGCCACCGTTCATATGCCGTATGCCTCATGTTGGTACATCTGTCCTGGACCGAGCAGTGTCCACTTAATCATTCGGATTTTTGTACGGCACTTGACCACAAACAGTGCAATTTTCAAAAAAATCTTAACAGAAAACGCCAACTCAGGGCCCTTTGATTTTCTTAGCACTAATGCTACTAGAAGCCACCTTTCATTTGCCGTATGCCTCATGTTGGCACATCTGTCTTTGACCGAGCAGTGTCCATTTCATAATTCGGATTTTTGTACGGCACTTGACCACAAACAGTGCAATTTTCAAAAAAATCTTAACAGAAAACGCCAACTCAGAGCCCTTTGATTTTCTTAGCACTAATGCTACTAGAAGCCACCTTTCATTTGCCGTATGCCTCATTTTGGCACATCTGTTCTGGACCGAGCAGTGTTCACTTCACCATTCGGATTTTTCTACGGCACTTGACCGCAAACAGTGGAATTTTCAAAAAAATCTTAACAAAAAACCGTTACTCAGGGCCTTTGATTATCTTAGCACTAATGCTACTGGAAGCCACCTCTCATTTGCCGTATGCCTCATGTTTGCACATCTGTCCTGGACCGAGCAGTGTCCACTTCATCATTCGGATTTCTCTACGTCACTTCACCACAAACAGTGCAATTTTCAAAAAAATCATAACAGAAAACGCCAACTCAGGGCCCTTTGATTTTCTTAGCACTAATGCTACTAGAAGCCACCTTTCATTTGCCGTATGCCTCATGTTGGTACATCTGTCCTGGACCGAGCAGTGTCCACTTAATCATTCGGATTTTTGTACGGCACTTGACCACAAACAGTGCAATTTTCAAAAAAATCTTAACAGAAAACGCCAACTTAGGGCCCTTTCATTTTCTTAGCACTAATGCTACTAGAAGCCACCTTTCATTTGCCGTATGCCTCATGTTGGCACATCTGTCCTTGACCGAGCAGTGTCCATTTCATCATTCGGATTTTTGTACGGCACTTGACCACAAACAGTGCAATTTTCAAAAAAATCTTAACAGAAAACGCCAACTCAGAGCCCTTTGATTTTCTTAGCACTAATGCTACTAGAAGCCACCTTTCATTTGCCGTATGCCTCATTTTGGCACATCTGTTCTGGACCGAGCAGTGTTTACTTCACCATTCGGATTTTTCTACGGCACTTGACCGCAAACAGTGCAATTTTCAAAAAAATCTTAACAGAAAACGCCAACTCAGGGCCCTTTGATTTTCTTAGCACTAATGCTACTAGAAGCCACCTGTCATTAGCCGTATGCCTCATTTTGGCACATCTGTTCTGGACCGAGCAGTGTTCACTTCACCATTCGGATTTTTCTACGGCACTTGACCGCAAACAGTGGAATTTTCAAAAAAATCTTAACAGAAAACCATTACTCAGGGCCTTTGATTATCTTAGCACTAATGCTACTAGAAGCCACCTTTCATTTGCCGTATGCCTCATGTTAGTACATCTGTCCTGGACCGAGCAGTGTCCACTTAATCATTCGGATTTTTGTACGGCACTTGACCACAAACAGTGCAATTTTCAAAAAAAACTTAACAGAAAACGCCAACTCAGGGCCCTTTGATTTTCTTAGCACTAATGCTACTAGAAGCCACCTTTCATTTGCCGTATGCCTCATGTTGGCACATCTGTCCTTGACCGAGCAGTGTCCATTTCATCATTCGGATTTTTGTACGGCACTTGACCACAAACAGTGCAATTTTCAAAAAAATCTTAACAGAAAACTCCAACTCAGGGCCCTTTGATTTTCTTAGCACTAATGCTACTAGAAGCCACCTTTCATTTGCCGTATGCCTCATGTTGGCATATCTGTCCTGGACCGAGCAGTGTCCACTTCATCATTCGGATTTTTGTACGGCACTTGACCACAAACAGTGCAATTTTAAAAAAAATCTTAACAGAAAACGCCAACTCAGGGCCCTTTGATTTTCTTAGCACTAATGCTACTAGAAGCCACCTTTCATTTGTCGTATGCCTCATTTTGGCACATCTGTCCTGGACCGAGCAGTGTCCAGTTCACCATTCGGATTTTTCTACGGCACTTGACCGCAAACAGTGGAATTTTCAAAAAAATCTTAACAAAAAACCGTTACTCAGGGCCTTTGATTATCTTAGCACTAATGCTACTGGAAGCCACCTCTCATTTGCCGTATGCCTCATGTTGGCACATCAGTCCTGGACCGAGCAGTTGACCACAATTGTGCAATTTTCAAAAAACTCTTAACAGAAAACGCCAACTCAGGGCCCTTTGATTTTCTTAGCACTAATGCTACTAGAAGCCACCTTTCATTTGCCGTATGCCTCATTTTGGCACATCTGTCCTGGACCGAGCAGTGTTCACTTCACCATTCGGATTTTTCTACGGCACTTGACCGCAAACAGTGGAATTTTCAAAAAAATCTTAACAAAAAACCGTTACTCAGGGCCTTTGATTATCTTAGCACTAATGCTACTGGAAGCCACCTCTCATTTGCCGTATGCCTCATGTTTGCACATCTGTCCTGGACCAAGCAGTGTCCACTTCATCATTCGGATTTCTCTACGTCACTTGACCACAAACAGTGCAATTTTCAAAAAAATCTTAACAGAAAACGCCAACTCAGGCCCCTTTGATTTTCTTAGCACTAATGCTACTAGAAGCCACCTTTCATTTGCCGTATGCCTCATGTTGGCACATCTGTCCTTGACCGAGCAGTGTCCATTTCATCATTCGGATTTTTGTACGGCACTTGACCACAAACAGTGCAATTTTCAAAAAAATCTTAACAGAAAACGCCAACTCAGGGCCCTTTGATTTTCTTAGCACTAATGCTACTAGAAGCCACCTTTCATTTGCCGTACGCCTCATTTTGGCACATCTGTCCTGGATCGAGCAGTGTTCACTTCACCATTCGGATTTTTCTACGGCACTTGACCGCAAACAGTGGAATTTTCAAAAAAATCTTAACAAAAACCGTTACTCAGGGCCTTTGATTTTCTTAGCACTAATGCTACTAGAAGCCACCTTTCATTTGCCGTATGCCTCATGTTGTCACATCCCTCCTGGACCGAGCAGTGTCCACTTCATCATTCGGATTTTTGTACGGCACTTGACCACAAACAGTGCAATTTTAAAAAAAAATCTTAACAGAAAACGCCAACTCAGGGCCCTTTGATTTTCTTAGCACTAATGCTACTAGAAGCCACCTTTCATTTGCCGTATGCCTCATGTTGGCACATCTGTCCTGGACCGAGCAGTGTCCACTTCATCATTCGGATTTTTGTACGGCACTTGACCACAAACAGTGCAAATTTTCAAAAAATCTTAACAAAAAACGCCAATTTAGGCTCCTTTGATTTTCTTAGCACTAATGCTACTAGAAGCCACCTTTCATTTGCCGTATGCCTCATGTTGTCACATCCCTCCTGGACCGAGCAGTGTCCACTTCATCATTCGGATTTTTGTATGGCACTTGACCACAAACAGTGCAATTTTCAAAAAAATCTTAACAGAAAACGCCAACTCAGGCCCCTTTGATTTTCTTAGCACTAATGCTACTAAAAGCCACCTTTCATTTGTCGTACGCCCCATATTGGCACATCTGTCCTGGACCGAGCAGTGTCCACTTCATCATTCGGATTTCTCTACGTCACTTGACCACAAACAGTGCAATTTTCAAAAAAATCTTAACAGAAAACGCCAACTCAGGGCCCCTTGATTTTCTTAGCACTAATGCTACTAGAAGCCACCTTTCATTTGCCGTATGCCTCATGTTGGCACATCCGTCCTGGACTGAGCAGTATCCTTGATAGCAGGGCCCTTTGATTTTCTTAGCACTAATGCTACTAGAAGCCACCTTTCATTTGTCGTATGCCCCATGTTGGCACATCTGTCCTGGACCGAGCAGTGTCCATTTCATCATTCGGATTTTTGTACGGCACTTGACCACAAACAGTGCAATTTTCAAAAAAATCTTAACAGAAAACGCCAACTCAGGGCCCTTTGATTTTCTTAGCACTAATGCTACTAGAAGCCACCTTTCATTTGCCGTATGCCTCATGTTGGCACATCTGTCCTTAACCGAGCAGTGTCCATTTCATCATTCGGATTTTTGTACGGCACTTGACCACAAACAGTGCAATTTTCAAAAAAATCTTAACAGAAAACGCCAACTCAGGGCCCTTTGATTTTCTTAGCACTAATGCTACTAGAAGCCACCTTTCATTTGCCGTATGCCTCATGTTGGCACATCTGTCCTTGACCGAGCAGTGTCCATTTCATCATTCGGATTTTTCTACGGCACTTGACCACAAACAGTGCAATTTTCAAAAAAATCTTAACAAAAAACTCCAACTCAGGGCCCTTTGATTTTCTTAGCACTAATGCTACTAGAAACCACCTTTCATTTGCCGTATGCCTCATGTTGGCACATCCGTCCTGGACTGAGCAGTATCCTTGATAGCAGGGCCCTTTGATTTTCTTAGCACTAATGCTACTAGACCCCACCTTTCATTTGTCGTATGCCCCATGTTGGCACATCTGTCCTGGACCGAGCAGTGTCCATTTCATCATTCGGATTTTTGTACGGCACTTGACCACAAACAGTGCAATTTTCAAGAAAATCTTAAGAGAAAACGCCAACTCAGGGCCCTTTGATTTTCTTAGCACTAATGCTACTAGAAGCCACCTTTCATTTGCCGTATGCCTCATGTTGGCACATCCGTCCTGGACTGAGCAGTATCCTTGATAGCAGGGCCCTTTGATTTTCTTAGCACTAATGCTACTAGAAGCCACCTTTCATTTGTCGTATGCCCCATGTTGGCACATCTGTCCTGGACCGAGCAGTGTCCATTTCATCATTCGGATTTTTGTACGGCACTTGACCACAAACAGTGCAAATTTTCAAAAAATCTTAACAAAAAACGCCAATTTAGGCTCCTTTGATTTTCTTAGCACTAATGCTACTAGAAGCCACCTTTCATTTGCCGTATGCCTCATGTTGTCACATCCCTCCTGGACCGAGCAGTGTCCACTTCATCATTCGGATTTTTGTATGGCACTTGACCACAAACAGTGCAATTTTCAAAAAAATCTTAACAGAAAACGCCAACTCAGGCCCCTTTGATTTTCTTAGCACTAATGCTACTAAAAGCCACCTTTCATTTGTCGTACGCCCCATATTGGCACATCTGTCCTGGACCGAGCAGTGTCCAGTTCATCATTCGGATTTTTCTACGTCACTTGACCACAAACAGTGCAATTTTCAAGAAAATCTTAAGAGAAAACGCCAACTCAGGGCCCTTTGATTTTCTTAGCACTAATGCTACTGGAAGCCACCTTTCATTTGCCGTATGCCTCATGTTGGCACATCCGTCCTGGACTGAGCAGTATCCTTGATAGCAGGGCCCTTTGATTTTCTTAGCACTAATGCTACTAGAAGCCACCTTTCATTTGTCGTATGCCCCATGTTGGCACATCTGTCCTGGACCGAGCAGTGTCCATTTCATCATTCGGATTTTTGTACGGCACTTGACCACAAACAGTGCAATTTTCAAAAAAATCTTAACAGAAAACGCCAACTCAGGGCCCTTTGATTTTCTTAGCACTAATGCTACTAGAAGCCACCTTTCATTTGCCGTATGCCTCATGTTGGCACATCTGTCCTTGACCGAGCAGTGTCCATTTCATCATTCGGATTTTTGTACGGCACTTGACCACAAACAGTGCAATTTTCAAAAAAATCTTAACAGAAAACGCCAACTCAGGGCCCCTTGATTTTCTTAGCACTAATGCTACTAGAAGCCACCTTTCATTTGCCGTATGCCTCATTTTGGCACATCTGTTCTGGACCGAGCAGTGTTCACTTCACCATTCGGATTTTTCTACGGCACTTGACCGCAAACAGTGGAATTTTCAAAAAAATCTTAACAAAAAACCGTTACTCAGGGCCTTTGATTATCTTAGCACTAATGCTACTGGAAGCCACCTCTCATTTGCCGTATGCCTCATGTTTGCACATCTGTCCTGGACCGAGCAGTGTCCACTTCATCATTCGGATTTCTCTACGTCACTTGACCACAAACAGTGCAATTTTCAAAAAAATCTTAACAGAAAACGTCAACTCAGGGCCCTTTGATTTTCTTAGCACTAATGCTACTAGAAGCCACCTTTCATTTGCCGTATGCCTCATGTTGGTACATCTGTCCTGGACCGAGCAGTGTCCACTTAATCATTCGGATTTTTGTACGGCACTTGACCACAAACAGTGCAATTTTCAAAAAAATCTTAACAGAAAACGCCAACTCAGGGCCCTTTGATTTTCTTAGCACTAATGCTACTAGAAGCCACCTTTCATTTGCCGTATGCCTCATGTTGGCACATCTGTCCTTGACCGAGCAGTGTCCATTTCATCATTCGGATTTTTCTACGGCACTTGACCACAAACAGTGCAATTTTCAAAAAAATCTTAACAAAAAACTCCAACTCAGGGCCCTTTGATTTTCTTAGCACTAATGCTACTAGAAACCACCTTTCATTTGCCGTATGCCTCATGTTGGCACATCCGTCCTGGACTGAGCAGTATCCTTGATAGCAGGGCCCTTTGATTTTCTTAGCACTAATGCTACTAGACCCCACCTTTCATTTGTCGTATGCCCCATGTTGGCACATCTGTCCTGGACCGAGCAGTGTCCATTTAATCATTGGGATTTTTGTACGGCACTTGACCACAAACAGTGCAATTTTCAAGAAAATCTTAAGAGAAAACGCCAACTCAGGGCCCTTTGATTTTCTTAGCACTAATGCTACTAGAAGCCACCTTTCATTTGCCGTATGCCTCATGTTGGTACATCTGTCCTGGACCGAGCAGTGTCCACTTAATCATTCGGATTTTTGTACGGCACTTGACCACAAACAGTGCAATTTTCAAAAAAATCTTAACAGAAAACGCCAACTCAGGGCCCTTTGATTTTCTTAGCACTAATGCTACTAGAAGCCACCTTTCATTTGCCGTATGCCTCATGTTGGCACATCTGTCCTTGACCGAGCAGTGTCCATTTCATCATTCGGATTTTTGTACGGCACTTGACCACAAACAGTGCAATTTTCAAAAAAATCTTAACAGAAAACGCCAACTCAGGGCCCTTTGATTTTCTTAGCACTAATGCTACTAGAAGCCACCTTTCATTTGCCGTATGCCTCATTTTGGCACATCTGTTCTGGACCGAGCAGTGTTCACTTCACCATTCGGATTTTTCTACGGCACTTGACCGCAAACAGTGGAATTTTCAAAAAAATCTTAACAAAAAACCGTTACTCAGGGCCTTTGATTATCTTAGCACTAATGCTACTGGAAGCCACCTCTCATTTGCCGTATGCCTCATGTTTGCACATCTGTCCTGGACCGAGCAGTGTCCACTTCATCATTCGGATTTCTCTACGTCACTTGACCACAAACAGTGCAATTTTCAAAAAAATCTTAACAGAAAACGCCAACTCAGGGCCCTTTGATTTTCTTAGCACTAATGCTACTAGAAGCCACCTTTCATTTGCCGTATGCCTCATGTTGGTACATCTGTCCTGGACCAAGCAGTGTCCACTTAATCATTCGGATTTTTGTACGGCACTTGACCACAAACAGTGCAATTTTCAAAAAAATCTTAACAGAAAACGCCAACTCAGGGCCCTTTGATTTTCTTAGCACTAATGCTACTAGAAGCCACCTTTCATTTGCCGTATGCCTCATGTTGGCACCTCTGTCCTTGACCGAGCAGTGTCCATTTCATCATTCGGATTTTTCTACGGCACTTGACCACAAACAGTGCAATTTTCAAAAAAATCTTAACAGAAAACGCCAACTCAGGGCCCTTTGATTTTCTTAGCACTAATGCTACTAGAAGCCACCTTTCATTTGCCGTATGCCTCATTTTGGCACATCTGTCCTGGACCGAGCAGTGTCCACTTCATCATTCGGATTTCTCTACGTCACTTGACCACAAACAGTGCAATTTTCAAAAAAATCTTAACAGAAAACTCCAACTCAGGGCCCTTTGATTTTCTTAGCACTAATGCTACTAGAAGCCACCTTTCATTTGCCGTATGCCTCATGTTGGCACATCTGTCCTGGACCGAGCAGTGTCCACTTCATCATTCGGATTTTTGTACGGCACTTGACCACAAACAGTGCAATTTTAAAAAAAATCTTAACAGAAAACGCTAACTCAGGGCCCTTTGATTTTCTTAGCACTAATGCTACTAGAAGCCACCTTTCATTTGCCGTATGCCTCATGTTGGCACATCCGTCCTGGACCGAGCAGTATCCTTGATAGCAGGGCCCTTTGATTTTCTTAGCACTAATGCTACTAGAAGCCACCTTTCATTTGCCGTATGCCTCATTTTGGCACATCTGTTCTGGACCGAGCAGTGTTCACTTCACCATTCGGATTTTTCTACGGCACTTGACCGCAAACAGTGGAATTTTCAAAAAAATCTTAACAAAAAACCGTTACTCAGGGCCTTTGATTATCTTAGCACTAATGCTACTGGAAGCCACCTCTCATTTGCCGTATGCCTCATGTTTGCACATCTGTCCTGGACCGAGCAGTGTTCACTTCACCATTCGGATTTTTCTACGGCACTTGACCGCAAACAGTGGAATTTTCAAAAAAATCTTAACAAAAAACCGTTACTCAGGGCCTTTGATTATCTTAGCACTAATGCTACTGGAAGCCACCTCTCATTTGCCGTATGCCTCATGTTTGCACATCTGTCCTGGACCGAGCAGTGTCCACTTCATCATTCGGATTTCTCTACGTCACTTGACCACAAACAGTGCAATTTTCCAAAAAATCGTAACAGAAAACGCCAACTCAGGGCCCTTTGATTTTCTTAGCACTAATGCTACTAGAAGCCACCTTTCATTTGCCGTATGCCTCATGTTGGTACATCTGTCCTGGACCGAGCAGTGTCCACTTAATCATTCGGATTTTTGTACGGCACTTGACCACAAACAGTGCAATTTTCAAAAAAATCTTAACAGAAAACGCCAACTCAGGGCCCTTTGATTTTCTTAGCACTAATGCTACTAGAAGCCACCTTTCATTTGCCGTATGCCTCATGTTGGCACATCTGTCCTTGACCGAGCAGTGTCCATTTCATCATTCGGATTTTTGTACGGCACTTGACCACAAACAGTGCAATTTTCAAAAAAATCTTAACAGAAAACGCCAACTCAGGGCCCCTTGATTTTCTTAGCACTAATGCTACTAGAAGCCACCTTTCATTTGCCGTATGCCTCATTTTGGCACATCTGTTCTGGACCGAGCAGTGTTCACTTCACCATTCGGATTTTTCTACGGCACTTGACCGCAAACAGTGGAATTTTCAAAAAAATCTTAACAAAAAACCGTTACTCAGGGCCTTTGATTATCTTAGCACTAATGCTACTGGAAGCCACCTCTCATTTGCCGTATGCCTCATGTTTGCACATCTGTCCTGGACCGAGCAGTGTCCACTTCATCATTCGGATTTCTCTACGTCACTTGACCACAAACAGTGCAATTTTCAAAAAAATCTTAACAGAAAACGCCAACTCAGGGCCCTTTGATTTTCTTAGCACTAATGCTACTAGAAGCCACCTTTCATTTGCCGTATGCCTCATGTTGGTACATCTGTCCTGGACCGAGCAGTGTCCACTTAATCATTCGGATTTTTGTACGGCACTTGACCACAAACAGTGCAATTTTCAAAAAAATCTTAACAGAAAACGCCAACTCAGGGCCCTTTGATTTTCTTAGCACTAATGCTACTAGAAGCCACCTTTCATTTGCCGTATGCCTCATGTTGGCATATCTGTCCTTGACCGAGCAGTGTCCATTTCATCATTCGGATTTTTCTACGGCACTTGACCACAAACAGTGCAATTTTCAAAAAAATCTTAACAAAAAACTCCAACTCAGGGCCCTTTGATTTTCTTAGCACTAATGCTACTAGAAGCCACCTTTCATTTGCCGTATGCCTCATGTTGGCACATCTGTCCTTGACCGAGCAGTGTCCATTTCATCATTCGGATTTTTGTACGGCACTTGACCACAAACAGTGCAATTTTCAAAAAAATCTTAACAGAAAACGCCAACTCAGGGCCCTTTGATTTTCTTAGCACTAATGCTACTAGAAGCCACCTTTCATTTGCCGTATGCCTCATTTTGGCACATCTGTTCTGGACCGAGCAGTGTTCACTTCACCATTCGGATTTTTCTACGGCACTTGACCGCAAATAGTGGAATTTTCAAAAAAATCTTAACAAAAAACCGTTACTCAGGGCCTTTGATTATCTTAGCACTAATGCTACTGGAAGCCACCTCTCATTTGCCGTATGCCTCATGTTTGCACATCTGTCCTGGACCGAGCAGTGTCCACTTCATCATTCGGATTTCTCTACGTCACTTGACCACAAACAGTGCAATTTTCAAAAAAATCTTAACAGAAAACGCCAACTCAGGGCCCTTTGATTTTCTTAGCACTAATGCTACTAGAAGCCACCTTTCATTTGCCGTATGCCTCATGTTGGTACATCTGTCCTGGACCAAGCAGTGTCCACTTAATCATTCGGATTTTTGTACGGCACTTGACCACAAACAGTGCAATTTTCAAAAAAATCTTAACAGAAAACGCCAACTCAGGGCCCTTTGATTTTCTTAGCACTAATGCTACTAGAAGCCACCTTTCATTTGCCGTATGCCTCATGTTGGCACCTCTGTCCTTGACCGAGCAGTGTCCATTTCATCATTCGGATTTTTCTACGGCACTTGACCACAAACAGTGCAATTTTCAAAAAAATCTTAACAGAAAACGCCAACTCAGGGCCCTTTGATTTTCTTAGCACTAATGCTACTAGAAGCCACCTTTCATTTGCCGTATGCCTCATTTTGGCACATCTGTTCTGGACCGAGCAGTGTTCACTTCACCATTCGGATTTTTCTACGGCACTTGACCGCAAACAGTGGAATTTTCAAAAAAATCTTAACAAAAAACCGTTACTCAGGGCCTTTGATTATCTTAGCACTAATGCTACTGGAAGCCACCTCTCATTTGCCGTATGCCTCATGTTTGCACATCTGTCCTGGACCGAGCAGTGTCCACTTCATCATTCGGATTTCTCTACGTCACTTGACCACAAACAGTGCAATTTTCAAAAAAATCTTAACAGAAAACTCCAACTCAGGGCCCTTTGATTTTCTTAGCACTAATGCTACTAGAAGCCACCTTTCATTTGCCGTATGCCTCATGTTGGCACATCTGTCCTGGACCGAGCAGTGTCCACTTCATCATTCGGATTTTTGTACGGCACTTGACCACAAACAGTGCAATTTTAAAAAAAATCTTAACAGAAAACGCTAACTCAGGGCCCTTTGATTTTCTTAGCACTAATGCTACTAGAAGCCACCTTTCATTTGCCGTATGCCTCATGTTGGCACATCCGTCCTGGACCGAGCAGTATCCTTGATAGCAGGGCCCTTTGATTTTCTTAGCACTAATGCTACTAGAAGCCACCTTTCATTTGCCGTATGCCTCATGTTGGCACATCTGTCCTGGACCGAGCAGTGTCCACTTCATCATTCGGATTTTTGTACGGCACTTGACCACAAACAGTGCAAATTTTCAAAAAAATCTTAACAAAAAACGCCAACTCAGGCCCCTTTGATTTTCTTAGTACTAATGCTACTGGAAGCCACCTCTCATTTGCCGTATGCCTCATGTTGGCACATCCGTCCTGGACCGAGCAGTATCCTTGATAGCAGGGCCCTTTGATTTTCTTAGCACTAATGCTACTAGAAGCCACCTTTCATTTGCCGTATGCCTCATGTTGGCACATCTGTCCTGGACCGAGCAGTGTCCACTTCATCATTTGGATTTTTGTACGGCACTTGACCACAAACAGTGCAAATTTTCAAAAAAATCTTAACAAAAAACGCCAACTCAGTCCCCTTTGATTTTCTTAGCACTAATGCTACTGGAAGCCACCTCTCATTTGCCGTATGCCTCATGTTGGCACATCTGTCCTGGACCGAGCAGTGGCCACTTCATCATTCGGATTTTTCTACCTCACTTGACCACAAACAGTGCAATTTTCAAAAAAATCTTAACAGAAAACGCCAACTCAGGCCCCTTTGATTTTCTTAGCACTAATGCTACTAAAAGCCACCTCTAGTTTGCCGTATGCCTCATGTTGGCACATTTGTCCTGAACCGAGCAGTGTCCACTTCATCATTCGGATTTTTGTACGGCACTTGACCACAAACAGTGCAAATTTTCAAAAAAATCTTAACAAAAAACGCCAACTCAGGCCCCTTTGATTTTCTTAGCACTAATGCTACTAGAAGCCACCTTTCATTTGCCGTATCCCTCATGTTGGCACATCCGTCCTGGACCGAGCAGTGTCCACTTCATCATTCGGATTTTTGTACGGCACTTGACCACAAACAGTGCAATTTTCAAAAAAATCTTAACAAAAAACCCCAACCAGGGCCCTTTGATTTTCTTAGCACTAATGCTACTAGAAGCTATCTTTTATTTGCCGTATGTCTCATGTTGGCACATCTGTCCTGGACCGAGCAGGGTCCACTTCATCATTCGGATTTTTGTACGGCACTTGACCACAAACAGTGCAATTTTCAAAAAAATCTTAACAAAAATATCTGATGTGGGCAACACATAACTTCCTTGTATGACGGCAATTGTATGGTTTTATTTCAAGAGTGGTTGATATATTTTATTTATATTTTAAAATTGAAGTTTTAAAAATTTTAAATATTTTTACTTCCATAATGAAAAAATTTCATAGGCTTCTTCCTTGTATACGTAGTAAATACAAGAAAGTATTGTAATCATGAAAAATTTCGATATTGAGATTTTGATGGTAACATACATTTTGACCATCGCGGAGTCCATTTTGACTAGTTTGGTCGTGACGTGTGTACGTATGTACGTATGTACGTATGTACGTATGTACGTATTTACGTGTGTACGTATGTACGTATGTACGTGTGTACGTATGTACGTATGTACGTATCCTCAATAACTTCCTCCTGTAAAGATTTATTTTTTATAGGGCTTTTTTGTACCCAGCATGCCGACTCAAATAAATCGATGGTCATCGCAAACAAAATTCAGAAAAGCATCAGAAACTCTAGAAATGCTAAAAAATGTTGATGCTTAAAAATTATTCACACACACAACCAAACGAAACAGTTTCAGGCATGCTAAAAGAGAGTGAATGATTGAAAGGAATATTCGCTGTATGCGTGAGTAAATTTATTGAAATTTGCTAGTCTCTCCTTGAGGACGCATTTTGCACTCATTTCGTTTCTTCGTTTCCCTTGCGGATCGACCGCTTCCATTAGGCGTTCGAGTAAATTTCGCTGATTCGGCCTCTTGTTATTCTTTCTCTATGCTTAAAGTGAGTAGTGTTATTTTGTGTATTGTTGCTTATTCTTCTATGTTTAGCTTTTATAAGTAGTTATTGGGCTTTAGTCAACGCGTAGCGTAGTCTTGTTCTCAATTCATTTGTGTAATTATCAAAATCGTAAATTTTTCTATTAGGACTAGGATCAATTATTAGGCAAGGAAGTTTTCCATAAACTAGTTGAAATGGTGTGTAACCTGTGTCAACGTGTGGTGTCGTATTGTATGTAAATGTAAAGTAAGGTATCCATTCGTGCCATTTGTTGTCATTTGATGTTGTGAGTAAAAATTCGTTAAGTACTCTGTGGTTGCGTTCTAAAGAACCTATTGTTTGGTGATGATATGGTGTTGAGAATGTTTGTTTGATCTTTAAAAGTGTGCATATATTTGTCATCAGTTCGTTCTTGAATTCTATCCCGCAGTCAGATTTAAGTGTCTTAAAATGTCCGTATCTTAGTATGAACTGGTCTACAAGTGTTTTTGCTGTTGTGTGAGCGTCTTTGGTTGGCATGGGGTATGCAATTACAAATTTTTTTAATTCACATTGCAGTGTTAGTATGTAGCGCTAACCATTTGAGATCCTCAAGGGTCCGACGGTGTCTACTGAGATTATTTCGAAGCTGTTACTTAGGGTGTCTGTCAACGTAAGGGGTTCTTTTATGTGTGTAACTTGTTTATTTTTGGCACAAGTGTCGCAATACGATATGAATTTCTTTATCATTCTGTTCATGTTCTTCCAAAAAAATCTTTGTTTTAGTTTTAGAATTGTTTTTCTAACAACTATGTGTCCTGCGCCGTGAAATTCGTTTATGAGTTTGTATTTCATTATATCATCTGATATTCGTTTTGGTGAATTGTAAATTAGTATTTTTAGCTGAGGACTTTTATGAAGACTTCTGTTTTCTATTATTCTTTTATACGCGACTTTTAATTCTTCCTTTGTAAAAAATTTTAAATATTTTGTCATCACTGGCAAGTACTAATTCTTTTATATTTTCTTTATTCATTGATGATATCAGTTTTTACTTCCTTGTATACGTAGTAAATACAAGAAAGTATTGTAATCATGAAAAATTTCGATATTGAGATTTTGATGGTAACACACATTTTGACCATCGCGGAGTCCATTTTGACTAGTTTGGTCGTGACGTGTGTACGTATGTACGTATGTACGTCTGTACGTATGTACGTCTGTACGTCTGTACGTATGTACGTATCCTCAATAACTTAAAAACGGAGAATCGTAGAAACTTGAAATTTGGTATTTGCGACTCTTATAAGACCTAGTTGTGCACCTCTCTTTTTGGATGCAATCGGTTGCGCGAAAAGGACACTTCTCATGTACTTTTTTTCAAATTTCATACATTACTCAAAAACAAACACTCCTAGAAAGTATATACTATTGCGCCTTACATAAGACACAATTTTGTAGCTCCAATTTTAATGATGGTTCGCACCAAAAGGACTCTTCGCCAAAGGAACACGAAGCATGCATTATCCGAATTACATAAATGATAATGATAAATTAATGTTATGCTGCTATATCTTTTACAAAAATTGGTTGTACCCTTACAGAACTAAACAGGGAAATCAAAATTAGTACGATTGATAGTTAAAGCTGTGTGGAAACTAATTTGTACTTCCTTGTTTTTACTTACTACTATTTAAATTATTTAAATTAAGAGAAGCCTATGAAATTTTTTTCATTATAGAAGTAAAAATATTTAAAATTTTTAAAACTTCAATTTTAAAATATAAATAAAATATATCAACCGCTCTTGAAATAAAACCAATTTTTTTTTTAAAACAATTTTTATAACAGTACTACAAGAGCCACAATGGGTCGCGTAATTAAAGAGCCACAAGGGGTCGAGTAAATAAAGAGCCACAATGGGTCGAGTAAATAAAGAGCCACAATGGGTCGAGTAAAAGAAGAGCCACAATGGGTCGAGTAAATAAAGAGCCACAATGAGTCGAATAAATAAAGAGCCACAATGGGTCGAGTAAATAAAGAGCCACAAGGGGTCGAGTAAATAAAGAGCCACAATGGGTCGAGTAAATAAAGAGCCACAATGGGTCGAGTAAAAGAAGAGCCACAATGGGTCGAGTAAATAAAGAGCCACAATGAGTCGAATAAATAAAGAGCCACAATGGGTCGGGTAAATAAAGAGCCACAATGGATCGAGTAACTAACTACAGGAGCCGTTTTCACGGTCGATATTTATTACACGAGGCCTTCTGGGAGTCACCAAGATACCTCAAAATGCGAACCTTTGGCGTTTACTGCTGCGTTACTAATATATTAGTGTTAACATCAAAGGCTGATTTGTAATGTCCGAGTGAAATCGTTAAAAGCGAAAAGCGAAATAAACCGTCCCCGAATTCTAAGACATTTCCAATGGAATCGGCCGTGAACGGTGTTGTGGTGTATAGTTGGGAGAGAGATCCTTGCAAGTCCTTCGTCCCACTAATGGCTTCCTTCAGTTTATTAACAAGTGGTCCTGGAGGTCCTGGAAACGTTGCTATTACCCTTAGGAAACTCACACACAATTTTCTAATAGAACACAAGTTTAATTAAGGTTTAACTTCGAGCACACTTTGTCGACGACTCTTTATTCGTTCAATCTAATGCTTAATTTATACCTTGGTCTACATTCTAATGTTCCTATAATTCTTATGCTAAGGGAACGACATGGGATATGTCACCTGTTAAATCCAAGCAAGATGCAAAGTCCAATGCTTTAAATTATGCTGAGAGTGCATAACTTCGCGGAACAGTTGTTCCGGAGCAAGTTAGCGTGTGCTGAAGGCACCGCCTAAAAGTATGTGCTGAGCTATGGTTGTTGGACAAGCTGTCACTGCTACGTCGTCATTGGTTGAAGACCACACTAATTGCTGCCTAAAAGTACGTGTAGCGAAAATGTGATGAGATTTAGCTTGAGTCTAACTTGTGACTCACAACATCCCTCCATTCTTAGAGCAAAAATTAATATATGTGAGTTAATCTATTCACATATATTAATTTTTCTTAGTCACTTATTTTACTATGTATTATGTTAATATTATTTTTCTTATCAAAAACAGAAATGGCGAGGACAGTTTTGCCGAATTTGTTAATCCTTAAACTATGTATTATTAAGTTTGTAACATGTTTTCTCGGATGTGGGTCTATCGTAAATATATATGTATATAATTTTTTTTTTCTCTTTCTCATGTAAATATATTATTTATTTTTTTTTTTTTTTTTATATATATTTTTCCCTCTTTTTTTTTTTGTTTTTAATTTTCTTTTTACCTCTTTCGAAAGTTATGTAGGAAGAATACACGTGCTAGTGTTACAGTTTTACAGTTTTATTTTCTTTTATAATAGATCTCGGTTTGCGATACATCTTGGATACTTGGAGTTGAATAGTGCAGATGTTGTAACCGTATCGAATTGTTGTTTACCCGTACCATGGTCTTCGGTTGTGCTGTTATCATTAGTATTGCGGCTGTTGTTGGTACCGCCCGCCTATTGTAGACGTGGTGAGCATGTGGATGGGTGAATTGGGGCTACTTAATGATTTTGGTTCGGGTCCAGAGTCACGTTGTACAATACTTCTTCGATTAAATTTGTGTTCAATACTTTTCAGGTGGGGAATCATCAGGTGTGAGCTGCATTTTTAGTGTTACATTATATAACCTGAATCCACCATGTAAGTTGCTGATTATCGTGTGATTGCAAACGTAGATTGTTTTTTTTTTCAATCCAAGTGATTGAATATCTGGATCCTGTACCCCTCCATCCCTTAATTTGTCCCTCTGTTTTTTATAACAAAATTTCTTTTTTCTTTTTTTTTTGTATAAAAAAAAGTTTCCCATAGTAGGGTTTAACAACTTTTGTGTGTTGTTTAGCGGTTCTTGGTGTATATGTACTGTTTCGTTAAAGGTGCTATAATTAATTTAAGGAGTAATTCGTTCACGGTATAATTCACTGCGGAAGTATGTGGAGATGTCGTCATTTTTATGTTGAGATGTCGCCATTTTTATGTTGCGATGTCGCCATTTTTATAATGAGATGTCGTCATGTTATCTTCTATGTCGGTTGGGAGTTATGATGATGTTGTTTTCTTTGTATTTTGAGCTGCGATTGTTCCTTGTGTGCAGTATCTTACGAGTCGGCTTAATTTTAAGTTATCTAAATAAGTTCTTAAGTGTGCTCTGATTGTGCTACCATATGTATTAAATGTGTATATATGTAACGTAATATATGTAATGTGTACTATATGTATTAAATGTGTGTTGTTATAGATTCGATAGTCTTATGTAATATCAATTGTATGGATACTTTAATAGTATGTGGTACGTTTTGGTTGTGTATTATGCTTATCTGTTGTTGCTTTCTCCTCTTTTGTATGTGTGTTTCTATCTTTAAGTTTTAGTGTGTTATTTGTTACATTAACTTTTATTTTCCGATTTTTTGAGTATATATTTACAAGTATAACTATGGTAATAATTAATAATAGTATTGTTCCAATGCCAATTCCATATGAAATATTCTTATGATATTTTAATTCTCTTATTTCTTTTAGGTTTTCTATTTGTTGTATTTCAATTTTGTTGAACTGTGGTAATTTTTGTAATGTGTTATTTAATTTTATTGTGCTTAATAGAAATTTGTCTTGTACAGTTACTTTTTTGTTCGTGTATGTTTTATTTAGAACCGTTATTTGGCAGTTTGCGAGGGTTAGTAGGTAATTCCCATTTAGAGTCTTATTTTGGCTATTGCAATAGTTCGTTATTTGTAGATTTAATGCGTTTTTTATTATTATTGTCTCGTCGTTTATGTGTTTTATTTGTGTTTTGTTGTTGTGTACTAGTTTACATGTGCTTTTGAATATACAATTGGTACTTAGGTCTAAGTCTGCTAGAAGCGTGTTTTGGGTGTATGTGTATTTTTCTCCGTCTATTTTTACTACTAATTCATCTTGTTCTTCGATTTCGTAATTTTGGTTGTTTGTTATTGGTGTAATTAAATAAATGTCTGTATTTATATATGTTATAGGAATTTTTATGGCTATGATTAGTTTGTCGTTTTGGAGTGATAATACTCCCATTTTTATTAGTTTTAGTTTATAAAGATCTATATCGTACTCATCTATTTCTTGCTTTGTTAAAATGCTCGGGTGTACTGTGTTCTGTTTGGCTGATGCTATATTATCTTGTATTTGGTCAACTATATTTTTTAGATTCCTTAATTTGAACATAATGTCTGTATACATAAGGTGTCTGAATATGAAGGCGGTTTCTTGTCTGATGGCAGTGAAAGTTTTTTTTATATTGTTCCTATCCTGTTGAATATTATTCTTTAATATTTGCAAGCTGTTGTTGAAATAGTCATTAATTTTTATTTGTTTATTTAGTTGAGTTATGGAGTTATGGGAGTTTTCGTCTGTTATTTTTAGATGTTCTAAAATTTCTTGCCTGTCTTCGTCATCCATGACTCCAAAAAGCCATTTGTGTGCTTTTCCTACAATGTTAATTAGTCCTCTTTTGGTTCTGTCTTTCTTTGCATTATTTGGGAGTAGGGTTTTTATTTTTGATAATAAGTTTTCTATCTCGCTGTTTATGATGTCTGTGTTCTCGACAAGAGAATCGTTAACGTTTTTTTGAATGTCTTTAATAATTTCAAGTATTTCGTATGGATCAATTATATGCAGAATCGTCATCGTCTGGTTTGCGATTTCTGTGTCTTGTAGCCGTAGCATAATGTAGCCCTCTGTTCCTTGTAATTCGGTTATTTGTAGAAGTGATTCAGATGTGCCCATTATTGCTACCATGTTTAATGTTAGAAAAAGTAGTTTGAATGTCATTGTGAATTGCTGAAAAAGAAAAGAGAAACGGTGCATTAGTTGATGTTGGTGGTGTATGTAAATCGCGGTTCACTAAATGCATTGATCGTGTTAGTTTATGTTATATGTGTGGATGCTGTTGTGGATGCTGCTGTGGATGCTGTTGTGAAGAACTGCATTCTTAAGCTTCGGTAAGCGGTAGTTTGATTTAATTGATTAGTTCTCTGCTGTCACTAGAACAATTAAGCTGTTTATCGTGTCATCTAATTTTTCCTTCTTAGTATTGGCAATGGTACGTTTTATTTTCCGGTGTTGTTATCATATTTCCTTTTTTAGTTTTGTGTTTAATTTATTTTATAAAAATTATTGATATTGTGTTTTCCTACAGGCAACATTCAAGCAAACGATTTTGGAGTTTTGTTCGGAGGTGTCTGAGATAACTTGGGACCTCGATTATATGTTGAGGTGTTTGAGGGAGCAGGTGGAAATTCTCTCTTGGGATCCTGAACCAATCGTGTTTCAGGACACCTTCATCCTGATGGATTTGTTAGAGTCCATGCTGCGGCGACAGGGCCACGATCCGCCACAAATTCCGGATTGGCTAAGTGCCCTTCGCAGAGCTTACGGCCGTCAAGCGAATTAAAAAAAAAACTGAAATTGTGAAAAGAAGAAAACAAGAAAATTTATTTCCTTTATTTTATTCATTGTGTGTTTATTATTGCAATTTGTAACTTACAGGTGTAGTTTTGTGAAAGAGAAACCTGCAAAAGAGTATATTTTTCAAACGTTTTCCTTGTAGTACAATTTGATATTATTAATGTGATTTTTATTCATTGTGTGTCTGTCGTTGAGGGTAGTGTTGTGTTGTAGTGCTTTAAGAGGTTGTTATGATACTTTTTGTGTTTGTTTTTTATTGTAATTACCGTAGTGACTGGGCTTGTTATATCTATAACATTGTAAGGACCTAACCATATTGGAGAAAATTTGTTTTTCCTAGTTTGATTTTTTAACAAAACTTTGTCTCCAATATTAAAAATTATTGGGTTTAGTTTAATGTCGTGTTGTTTCTTTGCTAGTTCTTTTGCTCTTTCTTGGTGTTTTTTTGCTAATTCGTGTGCTTTCTGAATTTGAAATTTTAGAATTTTTGACGGGTCTTCTGCGTTGTAAATTGGGGAGCATTTTCTTGTTAAGTTTGTTGGGAGATTTGTATCAAATCCAAATAGTGTGAAAAATGGTGTCTGCTTCGTTGTTATGTGTGGTGTATGGTTGTGTACATGCATGGCTGCTGATAGCCATTGATCCCAGTTGGAACCGTCTTCTTTTGCGAAACTACGCAAATATTCTGCTAGTGGTCGATGACTTCTTTCCAGTGAGCCATTCGCTTGTGGGTGGTATGGAGTAATATTTAATTTCTTGATTCCCAATATTTTACAGGTGTCTGAAAATACTCTTGAAATAAAGTTAGTGCCATTGTCGGTTATGAGAATTTTAGGGATTCCGTAACGAGCTACTATTTCATCGAAAAATGCTTTTGATATAGTGCTCGCTTCGGCATCTGGTATTGCTATGCTAATCATAAATTTTGAGAGATCGTCCTGAAAGGTTAGTATGTATTTATTGCCTGAAGTGGTTTCCGGTAAGATTCCGACTATGTCCATATATACCTTATTGAATGGTTTTTCCGGTGTGTCTGTCAAAACTAAGGGCATTTTAGTTAGTTTTGAGCTTTTGTTTACTTGGCATTTTGGACATTGTTTTACGAATGTTTTTATTTGTTTCTGCATACCAGGCCATCGATATTGTTTTCGTATCCTTAGATATGTTTTTACAGCGCCTTGGTGGCCGCCTAGAGGTGAATTGTGGAAATCTTTTAGTATCGTTTGAATTTCCTTGGGATCGGATAAAAGTGTTACGGATTCTGTAGTTTTGGATACATTTTTCGGGTCTTCTAAATCCTTTTCGGCGTCATTCGCCTTCGTTTTAGAACGGGTTTGTACGGTTGCAATGTCGCTTTTCTGAGTTGAAATGCGGCTAAGGGCATATGCGTTCAGATTCTTCTTGCCGGGTTTGTAAATAATTTCGAAGTCGTACTCTGATAATTTGTGTCTAAAACGAGCTAATCTGGATGTTTGATCCTTTAAATTTGCTATTCCTCTGAGTGGTTGGTGATCTGTAAATATTTTAAATGGTCTGCCTAGTAAATACGCGCGAAAATTTTTTGTTGCCCAAACTATTGCCAGAAATTCTTTCTCTATTGTGGAATAACGTTTTTCAGCGTCATTTAGGGCTCGGCTGGCGAACGCTATTGGCTTGTCTAATCCTATTTCACCCTGCGATAAAACTGCTCCTAAAGCTTCATTGCTTGCGTCGGTTGTTAAGTTAAATGTTTTCGAAAAATCTGGGTATGCAAGGATAGGTGGTGAACTAATTTTTGATTTTAGAATTTCGAAAGCTTCTTGGCATTCTGTTGTCCATATAAATTTTGCGTTTTTTCTTAGCAATTTATTTATTGGTAGTGCTAATTTTGCTGTATTTGAAATAAATTTTCTGTAATAGTTAATTAGCCCAAGAAATGCTTGCACTTCTTTTTGATTTTTCGGAGGTTGTATTCTTAATACACACTCAACTTTTTCTGGATCAGGCAGTGCGCCTGATTCTGTACACTTATGGCCTAAGTAAACTATTTCTTTTTTAAGGAATTGGCATTTCTTTGTATTCAATTTAAGATTAGTATTTCGTAATATTTCTAGAACTTTACTTAGTCTAACCTCATGTTGTTTTAAGTTTCTACCGTAAATAACTATGTCGTCTAAATATACGAAACAATCTATACCCTGCAATCCTGTAAGAATATGGTTCATTATTCTTTGGAAGGTTGCAGGTGCTCCGGTAAGGCCGAAAGGCATTCTGTTGAATTCAAAATGTCCTAATCCTGTACTAAAAGCTGTTTTTTCTCTATCGCTATCTTTTATTAATATTTGGTGATATCCACTGGCAAGGTCTAATGTTGAAAAATATCTACTATGTCCTAATTGCTCCAAGATTTCATCTATTCGTGGTATTGGAAAAACTTGCTTAATTGTAATATCATTAAGCTTACGGTAATCTATAACTAACCTCCATTTTTTCTCTGTATTGGTAGTATTTTTCTTTGGAACTAACAAGAGTGGAGAGTTCCATGGTGAAGTGCTGGGGGAAATTATATTTTCGTCTAATAATTTCTTTACCTGTATGTTTATCTCCTCCCTGTGAGAGTGAGGAAGGCGGTATTGTTTTTGATTGATTGGAGGTGTATTTTGTAAAGTTGGTATCTCATGCTGCATTATGGTTGAGTACGATAATTGTTGTCCCTCTAATAGAAAAACGTCGTGAAACTTCATACAAATATTTTCTATTGATTCTCGTTCTTCTTCATTTAGGTTGGAATCTAATTGTAACTCTTGTAGAAGTTGTCTCACTCTCGATCGTTCACATATATTCGTCTCATTAATATTATTTATATCGAAATTTTGTATTTTATAATCATCAAAGTCTGAGTATGATACGCTTAAATTTTCTGGTATGATGAATCCTTTCTCTGTCGAGTTTAACAGTGGGACAATTGCTGTTTTGTCCTTTATGTTAGTCAGAGTTTCTGGTATATAAATATTTGGTGCAATTTGCTGCTTATGTATTATCGCTGTTTTTATGTCAGCGTTAATATTAATGGGGACTATTTTTATAGTTCTACTATCTATTGTTATATTTTCTATTTTATTTTGATCATTTTCTATATTTTCATATTTTACCATTGGTAGTGTTGTGATACATTTTTTATTCTTATCAAAAAATGAGATTTTTTTGTTATTTATTTTTAGCGTGTTTATCACGGATTGGTTCCATAAATTATCTCGACCAATTATTCCATCTGCAGGTACGCCTTGCTCCAAAGAAACAACGTGTAACTTGAAAGCAAGTTGTTTTACTCTGCTATGATTTATAAGAATTGATCCTTGTGTTGTTATGTGGCCGCCAAATGCTCCACATAAATTTTTTATGTCATTGGTATTTATTTGTAATGATTCTGTTAATTTACTTTTTTTTACTAAACTTGTATCCGCTCCAGAATCGACAAGTAAAGTGAGTTTTTTATTTTTTGTACCCTCGCAGGGTATTTCGATAAACACGTCATTTAAACTGTCGGATTCTGTGCAAGGATTTTGCTTGGTGAAGCTTGAATAGTTATTAGTTTCGTTATTTTTGAAATTATTATTTGCTTTTTCCATTTCAGCATGAAAGAATTTAACAAATTCAACGATGTTTTTTATTCTTGTTATTATAAGTGATTGTATTATTTTCTGTGTAATATTAAGTAGATGTAGTATACAGTTTATGGCGTTTGGAGTTGCTTGTATTAGAAGGTGTATTGTAAGATATATAAGTAGTAACAAAGGCAACATAATTTCTCCCAATTTTCTGAAGAGGACCTTCGTATTATATTTAAATAAGTCCGAGTTGGGATTTATTGTTATTTCCTTTTCGCTATTCTGAAATAATGATTTTGCTAACCAATGGCTTTCGTCCCTTTGCTCGATGATCTTTTTTTGCTTTGGTTTTTCCACTGTGATTTTGTTATTCATTGTATCATTGCATGTTATGTTAGGTGGATTTTGTACATTAACTTGAGGTTGGTTATGTTCTTCTGTTATATTAATGTTATGTTTAGCACAATTTGTTGCAAACGTATCAACGATCCTATTGGATGTGTGACTTACTGTTTCCACGCAATTTGGCCTAAAGTTACTATTATTTTGGGGTACCCAGTTTACTGGCCTTGACTGGGCCCCTGCTGGTTTCCCTGGAGATTTTCCCAATTTTTCTTGGCATTACAGCTAAAAGCCGAGTGTCCTGGTCGGTTGCACCATAGGCATTGTTTAGCGTAATTTCTATTATTTACATTATTTCTATTTATGTTATTGTTATTATAGTTGTTAGTTGAATTTTTCATATAACTATTATTATTATTGGGTGTCCTTGAATACTCTGAGTGATTTCGATTCGCGTTGCTGAAGTTTTGTTTTTGCTCTTTTATTTTATTATAGTTATTGTTGTAATTTGTTTCATAATTGGTATCATCATTTCTTTGTATATTCGTTTGTGCGGGGTAATTCATTTTTCTGCTGATGTTGTCAGCGTTGACTATTGCGCCGGACGTGTTATATCTTGCATTCCAAGTTTGCTGTTGCGGGTGTCTTGTTTCATATTTTCTGCTTACCGAGTCGCGCGGGTTCGCGCTAGCGCAACGCCAATTTTGTTCATGTCCATAGCGCAGACAAATTGTGCAGAACGGTGCATTTTTTCTGCTTAAGCACTCGTCTCTGGTATGCCCTTTTTTCCCACAGAAGGAACATGAGATATTCGCTTGTGGATAGCGACGTCTGTTTTGTGTATGATTTTGAAGTGTTTTGAAATTTGCAATATTTGTAGTTGTCGTAGCGTTGTGTGGGAAAATATTTTGTGTTTTGTTGCCTTGCTCCAAGATGTTTAAAACGCTTAACGTTTGTTCTATTAACTCATCTACGTTTTGTGTCGAGATATTTAATACGTGGAGTCGAAGTTGGGGATCTATTAAGCCTGTTTTGAAAGCTAGAATTGTAGATGATTGCAGTTCTTGAAGTAATGCTTCTGAATTCTGACTTGCATATGCATGTTGAATTATTTCCTCAGCTTGTAGTTTCAATGAGATTAATCTTCTAGCGAAAGATCTTACTGATTCTATTGGATTTTGTTTAATGCTTTGAATTTTTTGTGTTACTGAAGAGAGTGTCACCGGCTCTAAATATGTGGATTTTATAAGTAAATAGAAATCTTCTAATTTTTCTATTTTCCTTAGTCGAATTAAATTGAACGCATCACCATGTAGGCGTTGTTTTATGCATGCTATGAATGTTTGTAAGTCTCTGGCGTCGATGCTCTTGTTTGCTAACTCGCATCCTTCGATAAACTTATAGATTTCGCTTCTAATGTCGGGTGATTGGGTGCCTGAGAATAGTGGAACTAACCTATTTACAGTTTTTGCGATCTGTTCAATGCTCATTTTGGAAGTAATTAAGGGCTGTGAGGTGATTGGAGACAGAACTTCGGTGGAATCTATGTTTTCTGACTTAGATCTCTGGGTTGTTATATATGGTTGTAGAAATGTCGTATTTTTTGGAGTGTCCGAAAGGGATCTTCTGGATGCAGATAGTTTTTGTTTGAGTGTTTTATTTTCCTCTTTAAATTTTTCGAGTTGGTCTAGGGTGTGTGATAATGTTGGTAATTGGTTAATTTCTTCTTCTGTCAGGTTTTTAAATTTTCTAAGATTAGAATTTTCTTGGTCTAATTCTTCAATCAAAATTTCCTGCCTTTTCCCTTGTTCTATTATATTTTTATGTTTTGTCGCAAGAGCGCAAAATTCTGTTTTCCAATGTTCTATTTCTTTTTCTAAGCTGTCTTGTTTGTGTTCGCTGAAATTTAGTATTTCTGTGAGAACTGTGTCTAGTTTTTCTACTTTTGAAATTCTTCCTAATGCTGATAACTTTGTTTTTATAAGGGCAATGTTTTCTTTATTTTTTATTGTTGTTATCAGAACAGTCCAAATTTTCTCTACAAGACTATCTATTTCTGTTTGAAAATCCTTATATTCTTTTAGTAAACTAAAATATTTTTCATTCAGTTCGTGCTTTTCTGCCATCTAATTTGACTTTGTAGCATTCTAGATGTTGCAATCGTAATAGCAATAAGCATTCGTTTGCAGTTTTTTTTTTGTGTTTAACTTTTTCGAAGGGTTAGTGCATATTCGCGTGGGCGAATAATAGACGGAAAAGAAGATCAGATTGTTTTTGTTCTACTCTGTCAGAAATGTCTTATATTGTGAATGAATTGATCGTTTTGTCTTTTAGTTCCGGGGTTTTATGATTCTTATGAATATCTCGGATTTGCAGATGCTTCTGTTTGATGTGAATTGATTTGAAGGAAATGTTACCAGCAATAAATTAATTAACAGCCTCGCATGCTTTCGCGTGAAATCTCCTATTAACTTTATATGACCAGACACAAAAATGAGAATGGTTTTTTTTTTGTTTATTTATTTGGTTTATTATTTTGACGACGTTATTTCGTTAATTAGACTTTTTAATGCTTTTGCAGGGTTATTCGTAAATCCTTCTGTAGCCAGACTCAGCTGCAGAGTAACGGGTAAAGGTGTCTTGCCCAGGATTTCTATTAATTATAATTGTAATTGAAATTTTCTATTAACTTTATATGACCAGACACAAAAATGAGATTGGTTTTTCTTTTCGTTTATTTATTTGGTTTATTATTTTGAAGAAGTTATTTCGTTGATTAGAATTTTTAATGCTTTTTGCAAGGTTATTCGTAAATCCTTCTGTAGCCAGACTCAGCTGCAGAGTAACGGGTAAAGGTGTCTTGCCCAGGATTTCTATTAATTATAATTGTAATTTGTTTTCGATATTTTGTTACTAATCTTGGAGGGTCCCTTGGGAATCGCAAAATTTAATATTATTCCAAACTGGAGGGCCTCGTAAGGATCGCAGTTTAGTTAACTTTTAATGTTTATTAAGGATTTATTTTATTTGGTTATTTATAGTTGTTTTGTAGATTTTATTTTCATATTTAAGTAACAATTTCCTTTATCTTTTGATTCTACTGATGTGTTAATGTTTCTTATATTTATTGCTGATATGTTTTGGTTTTATTATTATTTTTTTTTTTTCTCCAAATAAATTAACAAAATTATTTTTGGGAACTTACTTGAAGGATCCTACCGGCTGCGCCAATAATGTTGTGGTGTATAGTTGGGAGAGAGATCCTTGCAAGTCCTTCGTCCCACTAATGGCTTCCTTCAGTTTATTAACAAGTGGTCCTGGAGGTCCTGGAAACGTTGCTATTACCCTTAGGAAACTCACACACAATTTTCTAATAGAACACAAGTTTAATTAAGGTTTAACTTCGAGCACACTTTGTCGACGACTCTTTATTCGTTCAATCTAATGCTTAATTTATACCTTGGTCTACATTCTAATGTTCCTATAATTCTTATGCTAAGGGAACGACATGGGATATGTCACCTGTTAAATCCAAGCAAGATGCAAAGTCCAATGCTTTAAATTATGCTGAGAGTGCATAACTTCGCGGAACAGTTGTTCCGGAGCAAGTTAGCGTGTGCTGAAGGCACCGCCCAAAAGTATGTGCTGAGCTATGGTTGTTGGACAAGCTGTCACTGCTACGTCGTCATTGGTTGAAGACCACACTAATTGCTGCCTAAAAGTACGTGTAGCGAAAATGTGATGAGATTTAGCTTGAGTCTAACTTGTGACTCACAACAACGGCAACAAATTCTATTCAAAACAACATTTTGTCCGTCTGCTGATTACTATTCATTCGTATGTATGTAGATATAGTTGCATTAGTTGTCGTTCACAGTGAGGGAAAATATCTATAAACTTCAAACAAGCAAGGAAATAAAAGCTTTATTATAAAGGAGAAGATTTTAAAGAATTCTACAAAAAAAATTATTCAAAGTTGCGAGGAAGAATTGAAATTAAAGTCAATTTACTCCAGTGAAATCTTTTAGTGAAAGTTCTTAGAATCAAATCAAAAGTAATTTAATTCGCTGGAAAAGTCATCAATTCAAAGCTACTTAAATAACATCCATAAATGCGAACCTTTGGCATTTACTGCTGCGTTACTAATATATTAGTGTTAGCATCAAAGGCTGATTTGTAATGTCCGAGTGATCTCGTTAAAAGCGAAAAGCGAAATAAACCGTCCCCGAATTCTAAGACATTTCCAATGGAATCGGCCGTGAACGGCGACAAATTCTATTCAAAACAACATTTTGTCCGTCTGCTGATTACTATTCATTCGTATGTATGTAGATATAGTTGCATTAGTTGTCGTTCACAGTGAGGGAAAATATCTATAAACTTAAACAAGCAAGGAAATAAAAGCTTTAATATAAAGGAGAAGATTGTACTGCGTGCCACACGTTTGGCCACCCCTGCATAATCAATGCATAATATTTCGTGCATTCTATTTTGTTTTATTAGCAAGCTTTTTTCGTTAGCAGTCTTTGGGTCATCAACTTCAAAACGAAACCCGAGTCATCAAGTGCGTTGACCGCTCGCGACGTATTTGTGAGCGTTGCAAGAAATGCATGCGCTTCACTTTAAATTCGTGAACTAAAATAAAGCAAATAAATGTTAATCAAAAATAATAACGCAAAAACAAAACATGGCAATTTTTTCGACGACCACCAATCAAGGGACAACCAATCAGAAATTTCGAAGTTGGAATATTTTCGAATTTAGTTGAAGAAAATTTAGTATATAAGAACTACAATATTTAAAATAAAGTTAGCGTTAACTGGTCAATCAAGAATCAGCTTGCGTAATTAATTCTTTACATAAATCGGCGACACTTGTTCGCCTGTAAAGAAAACAAATACCAAGGACAAAAATTGGCGACACTAGCTCGCCTGTTCTCTAAATAATTCGGCGACACCTGATCGCCTCAGCAATCGGCGGAACCTAACCGCCTATATCCAAAAGGGTATGCACAAACACACACACACGCTAGAATAATACTACATAGATGAGCTTAGAGGACCAATTGTCTCCAAGCACTACATGGCGATCCTGCCCGTCACGTTCCTGCGATGACATACTAGAAATAAATGCACCTTCGGAAGCGGACATTGCGAACATATTTGCGAAGTGGGAGCAACCAGCAGAATACGATCCGGGGCCCGTGCAAGACTACGCACCCGAATACAAGGCAACAGAAAAAACACAAGGACCGAAACCAATAAGTTTGGAAGAATATAGACGTCGCCAAGCTTCAAGGAAATCGATACAAACTCAACTGCAACCAACACTCCTAAAGAAAAAAAAAAGAGGGGCGGAAAAACTTTTAACAAGAGAAAGGAGATAGCCATTTTATACAAACAGATAAACTTGGAAACAAATAAAAGAATAATTAATGATTTAAGATTCCAACTAAAAACTTTAAAACAAAAACCAAATAAAAATTAATATAGAATAAATATGGGTCTCATACAAACCAAACCACAATACAACGAAACAACAAACACATACACCTTAAATAATCTTTACACACAAGACGCTGTAATTATCATAATAATAGTTATAATTGTAAAAATACGTTCTAAGACAGGTGCGCAATGCACAATTACAAAATCCATAAATGATAATTATACCACACCATAGAACCACGTACATTATTCTAATAAAATAAATGGAAATTATTGATGAACTAAAGAAAATTTTAGTAAATTTAAAAAAGAATCCAAATAGAAGATACACGCAAAAATATCACAACACGTTGAACTCGTATCTATTAGAGTTGCATACAAAACTTAAAGACGAATTACAAAAAGTAAAGAAGGACGAACACGTCCAGATAATAAATTCTTTCGAGACATACATATCAAAAATAAAACAAATCTTAACAATGGCAACAACCACTTTTGATATCCTAACATACATTAAAGTAATACCAGAATTTTCGGGACAGCGAAAAGACTTTTCAGAATTCATAGGTTTACTTGAACTAGTGACAAAAACAGTACCAGCTGAGCACAACCATTCTTTTTGCACATTCATTTTAGAAACACGCATTCCTCTTGAAATAAAAAATAAACTAAACTTAGGTGGCAAAATAGAAAATACTACACAATTAATAAACAGACTAAAAACAATCTACAAACCAACAAAAACAGCGAATAGTATTTTCAAAGAACTAATACAGCTTCAGCAAGGCCCCAAAACAATAACAGCTTACAGTGACGAAATAAGTTCTCTAATCACTGAATTAAACAGTATACAAATTTCAGAATTAGATAGCCCTACTAATAACGATACAATAGTAAGATCCAATGACATAATAGCCTTCAATGCATTTAAAGACGGCATTAGAAACCCAGCAATTAGACAAACAATAGAAGTCAGTAGAGTTAAAACATTCAACGAAGCCGTAGCTATAGCAGAAGAAACAAGAGAAAATCACACTGACAGCATACTAACTTACAGAAACTATGAACAATTCCAACAAACAAATACACACTTCAGAAACTCCAACAACTTCCAGCGAAATACAAACCCACATAACACCTTCAACAGCAGACGTCCATATAACTCAACATATAGAACTAATAATAATTTTATAAATAATCAAAGAAATGGCGACCGATATCACACCAATAGAACTAATAATAATTTTATAAATAATCAAAGAAATGGCGACCGATATCACACCTATAGAACTAATAATAACTTTATAAATAATCGAAGAAATGGCAACCGAAACGAGGGCAATTACACAAACAATAGCAGTAATAATAACAGATTCAATAACTATAACAATAACAGAGGCAATCGTTATAATAACCAATATCGAGATAGAACAATAAACTACGTACACGAAGAAACAAAAAACGATTAGAACCCCACTACCATGGTAGAAAGCGTGAATTTGGTAGTTCGGGGAAAACAAGACAAATACTGAACTTATATAATAAGAACTATGCTAGCAATCATATAAACATTAAATGTAACAATAAAATTTTAAGTTTCTTAATAGACACTGGTGCAGACATATCTATCGTAAAATTTAAAGCATTAAATGGTGAAGTTATTGATAAAAACAATTATTGTACTATCACAGGTATATCAAATCAAAATATCAATACAATAGGACTTACTACAATCAGATTAAATTTGAGTAGTGGTCAAATCAGTCATAATTTCCAGACAGTTGATAATAATTTCCCAATATTAGTAGATGGTATTCTTGGCAGAGATTTCCTGCGTAAATATCAATGCAAAATAGATTATGAAACCCTGACAGTAACTATAACACAAAATGACGAGGATAACATTTTCGACATAAAAACTGAGGTATTCACAATAAACGTTCCCCCAAGAAGTGAAATTCTACACCCTATAAAATTAAACATAACTGAAGATAGCCTCGTATGTAATAAAAAAATATCTAACAGCATATACATAGCCAATTCAATCATACCATCAACGGGCATCAAGCACATTAGGATTCTTAACACTTCAGATAAGGAAATATCAATAACACCAAAACATAATTCTCTCAGAACACCAAAACAAAACAAACAACAGATGGGATAAAGTAAAAAACATTTTAAGAATAGACACTGAGGATCCAAGAGCAAAGACTGAACTACTAGAATTATGTAAACAATACCAACACATCTTCCATTTAGATGACGATAAATTGACGGTTAACAATTTCTACAAACAACACGTAGGTCTAATCGACAACAACCCAGTGTACATAAAAAATTACCGTTTGCCAATCACACAAAAAGACATCATAAAATCCGAAGTACAAAAATTACAACAGTGATATCGTAGAACCTTCAGTAAGCCCATATAATTCCCCACTACTTATAGTTCCAAAAAAGAGCACAGACGACACAAAAAAATGGAGACTCGTAGTAGATTTCAGACAATTGAACAAGAAAATTTCTAACGACAAATTCCCCTTAACCAGACTGGACGATGTTTTGGACATAATAGGAAGAGCAAAATACTTCACAACTCTGGATATGACTAGTTCGTTCCACCAAATAGAATTAGAAAAACAATCAAGACCTTTAACAGCTTTTTCAACAAATGACGGACAATATCAGTTTAAACGGCTCCCTTTTGGATTGAAGATATCCTCCAATAGTTTCCAACGAATGTTAACACTAGCACTCGCTGGACTAGACTATAATGCATTTCTATATGTCGACGACATAATAGTTTTCGGATGCTCTTTCCAACACCATAATAAAAACCTGAATAAAATATTTGAACGACTTGATAAATACAACCTCAAACTAAATCCATCCAAATGCCAATTCTTAAAAACAGAAGTAGTATATTTCCCGACGATCATTCTAACTGACAGCGAGACCGAGCTGTCTGACGAGGACAGAAGCCCGGAAATACACGAAGAGGAAGAGGTGTCGCTGTTGTCCAAGGAACTGGAAGAAGGCACCGGATCCTTATTGACCGAGATGCAACCACCGCAGGTCGGCGACGACATAGCAAATGACAACGACACCGAGGTAAGTGTAGTGGCTAGTGACAACGAATACATCGACGAGAGCACCGAGGAATACGAGCCAGCTGGTGCCACAGTGGACCGCGAAGTTGAGCGCTGGTATTGGGAGGGGCCAGGCTATGTGTCCTACTGTACCAACGTCAAGACCATACTCACCGTTTACCAACCGAATTTGTTGTCGAGATGCGGGAAACGCCGCCGGCGGTGGTCAGCGACGCGGACAGACGCCCTCCCAGTAAAGAAGTCAAGCAACGGTGACAATTACTGTGAGAAAGTCCCGATCGACACCAGTGTCACCTTAGCCGATGGTTCCACGCAAGCGTTAAGACAGGCAGTAGTCACACCTGTGCGACTAGGGAAATTCCTGGCGCGGACGACGTTCATTGTGACGCCTACCACCACCGATAATGTCGTCTTGGGACTTGACTTCCTGCGGGTCGCAGGAGCCACACTCAGTTTCGGCGGAGACACCCTTGTGATGCGCATGGACATGGAGAGAAGGGAGACACGGAATTGTCTGATGACCAACGGAGACCGACAAACAGAGGAAGAAGCTGTGGCTGGTGTTGGTGAAGAAGAAGACGGGCGCCTTTCGCCTTTGCATCGGCTACCGACAACTTAACAGCCGCTCTGTGCCAGACGCTTACCCACTACCACGGATCAACCACATCTTGGACCGGCTACGGAATGCCAGATTCATTAGCAGCCTGGAGTTAAAGGACGGCTACTGGCAGATATCCATGGCAGAACAGTAAGAAGTATACGGCGTTCACCGTTCCGGGGCGTGGCCTGTTTCAATGGCGAGTGATGCTCTTCGGACTCCACTCTGCTCCGGCTACCTTCCAGCAAGCCCAGACCAAGGTAAAGTATCTGGGGCACGTCATCAGCAAGTACGGGATCGACACCGACCCGGACAAATTAGCGGCCATCAGGGAACTGAAGCCACCCCAGAATGTTCGTGAGGTTCGGTGGTTTTTAGGAATTGCCTCGTAGTACCGACGTTTTGTACGAGAAATTTGCCACCCTCGTACAACCGCTAACAGCACAATTGAAGAAGGGTAAGCACTGGAAATGGGGAAAGGAGCATCAGATAGCCTTCGAGGAGCTGAAGAAAAAACTAACACAGTCTTGGCCTGCCCCGACTTCACCCAGATGTTCACGTTACAAACGGACGCAAGCGACTTTGGATTGGGTGCCGTATTGGCGCAGGTACTCGACGGAGCTGAGCGGGTCATCGCGTATGCCAGCCACCACATCAACAACGCTGAAAAGAATTACTCGGCCACCGAAAAGGAATGCCTGGCCATCATATGGGGCATCTGGAAAATGAGGCCCTATCTAGAAGGATATATGTTCACCGTCATCACAGGCCACCTGTCACTTAAATGGCTCAATTCCATCGACAGCCCAACCGGAAGAATCGCCCGCTGGGCGATGGAATTGCACCAATACCAATTCACCGTTCAGACGAGGTAAGCATAATGTGGTTGCGGACGATATCTCGCGCCAACCTAGGCAGACGCTTCAACGACTCACGAAGACCACGACGGCACCAGCCAAGGAGGAAGAACCGGAACCTTGCTCCTGGTACCTAAGGAAATTTGAAGACGTACAGCGGCATCCGGAAAAGTTCCCCGAGTACTCAATCGTAGCTGGCCAGCTATTCCGGCACTTTCCCACGAAGTGTCCACTTCGAAGACTGCTCGCCATGGAAGCTATGCATTGAAACCTCCCTACGGAAACAGGTGCTGCCCGAAAACCGCGACCATCCTTCAGCCAGGCATATGGGCATACGGAAGACAATACATCGTATTGCGAACAGGTATTATTGGCCGGATATGTTTCGCGACATTAGCCGCTACGTCTGAAACTGCGACTCGTGGCAAAAATATAAAGCAAGTCAGTTGGCACCAGCAGGCGAAATGCTTACCAAGCGAACCCTGGAATACGATTTGCGCGGATTTTGTGGGACCACTGCCGCGTTCGAAACTTGGGAACGCGATGTTACTAGTCCTGGTTGACCGTTTCCCAAAGTGGGCGGAACTGATACCCCTTCGCAAAGCCACACCAGCCGTAAATTTAGGAAATTCCTCGACGACATCGGTACACGTCAACAGTTCACGGCTCCATATATGCCACAGGAGATTCCCACGGAGAGGACAAATCGTACTTTGAAAACTAAGATCGCACAGATGGCCGGAAACCAGCAACAAAGCTGTGACGACCTACTGCCGGAACTTTCGCTGGCAATCAACACCAGCGTGTCAGAGACGACGGGTTTCATCGCAGCATACCTAACGCAAGGAAGAGAACCACGACTACCAGGAGCCTTGTACGACTTGGTTACATTGGGAACGGGAAACAAAGCAAGGCCACCGACTGAATTGTCAAAACAACTGCAGGAAGTCATAAATATTGTACGCCACGATATCACGCGGGCATCTCACGAGCAAGCCCGACACTACAAATACGCAGACGCCACTGGACCCCAGCCATCGGCCAACAGGTCCTTGTGAAACAACACCACATTTCCAAAAAAATCGACGACTTCAACGCCAAGCTAGCGCCAAAGTATGATAGACCCTATACCGTTGTGGGTTTCACATACCCAGTAATTGTACGATTACGAACAGCGGGGCCCGCGATCAAGCTCCGGACAGTCCACATCAGCGAACTGAGAACGTACTACGCTACGAACGACGCACTTGAACCGGTAACTGGCAAAGAGGCAATAACCTTCTCTTCCATTTCAGATAACATGAATCGACACGGCCAGACTACACAGAGCAGATTCGAGGAGTCAGCACCCATATTCCGCCTACAGGTAATAGCGGAGAAAGATGCGCGACGAAAGATTAAATTCCTCGAAGTCCATCCACCGGGACCCGTATTTCAACGGACGCGTGTAGCTGCACGACACGCTACCGAGAGAACAACAGCTCCTTTGTCCGGGAGACAAATGGTCACGGGGCAGCCCCTCGAAGACAACCAACAACAGCTGCCGCGACCCAGGGTGCAACGTAGAATCACGTCCGTAAACCGGCCTAGCACTACGATGCCAGCGCCGACACGGCAAACGCCATGGCAACACCCACCAACGAGCGACCACGGCGCAGCTCACCGCCGCCGTTAGTACCTTTCCACAAGCCAACGCTGTCGCGAGGGCCAGTGTCATGATCTCGGCCGACCCTCGCTACAGAAGAGAGCTCCCCCTTGTTTCAGCGGTTCGAATTAACACCGCAAACGCAGTGTGGACCGCAGACGCAGTCGATGAGACACGACAGCAATCCTGTCGGCACCCATTCCAACATACCGCCACTTATCCGCTTCACAGAGGCCGGGCCAGGGCAACGCTTTTCAGCTCCAACAATCAAGGTCATGCCAGCGCAGCGGAACACGCCTCCACCTACCCGTACGGTAGAACACGACAGCAATCCTGTCTGCACCCATCGAAACATACCGCCAATGATCCGCTTCACAGAAGCCGGTCCAGAGGAGCATTTATCAATGTCACCAGTCAATACGACAGCAACTGCCGGTAGAGCTGTTTGCTTCCGCTATCCACCTGAGCGTGGCAACGACGTTTACCTTGAAGGCTACCACAGGGCAGCTTCCGTTCGATGGTTCAGCGACGTCGTCATCGACGTATACCTACAATGGATTCATCGAGAAGAACTGCCAGCCGCCACTCAACAAGGGTCTTATTGTTTCTCGGCGCTGTTCGCGAGACGCGTGAACGACATAGACGCGCGCATGGACTCACAACAACGCCATAAGCAAGTTGCTCGATGGACCAAGCACGTGGACTTGTTCCAAAAGGAGCACGTGCTGATACCAGTCAATGCCATCGGCGAAGACGAAGCACCGGCGGCATACATTAACGTGCTGGACTCACTACCACCACGGACCTACTCAGAGCGGGTGCGGCAGTGCCGCAAGTATCTCGTCCAGGAGTACCGCGTCCGAAAGGGCGGCGGAGAATCGCAGCTGTTCACCGACAAAGCACTCCCGCTCAGGGTCCTGACGGTGCCGGTGCACCCAAACACCACCGACTGCGGGGCCTACTTACCAGACGAGTGCTCACCCGAACACCCGAGTGGACTTCCGCACGACGAGTGTTCACCCGAATGCTTCCCGAGATTAACAGTGTATAGAGTAAGAATGAAATAGAGAATAAACAAAAGTGAATAACAAATGTGACAAAGTGTGTTTCCTTATGGTAACGTATACCCCTCTTTCTCCTCTCGGTCATTTTACAAATAAATGTTCTGTGAGTGCTGAACCCTTCGGATCCGGCGAGCGTACCCGTAGCAAAGAAAGCATCGTCACAATACTCGTATATATATATGTATATATATAAAGATACAACGGCAGGAGAATGTACCATAAAGTCGATGCTTCTGCGTAACAGTTTTCTGTTGTCTCGCCGATTATCACTTGTTATTCAAGTGCCCTTAAGTTGTTACAATGGTTGTACAACTCCAAAACGCGCGTGGTTTCTGTGTATAACGATAAAAATTGCCATCAGCTCGAACACATAAGCTGTGGCAATTCTTTAAACGGTTTAAGTTTTACATAATCGAAACCATTTTCGTACGCTCTTCGCACATTTCTTTATCGTGCGCTCTCCGTGGTGAAACCAACGCTAAACCGGTTGCGTGGCTTTGGTTCGTGTTTATTTCTCAAACACGCTCTTCGCAAGCTTTCTTTACAAAGTTCTGCGCTCACTTTTGAAACCAAAAACCACCACCTTTTGCTGGTATTTGGTTCGTGTTTGTTTCGCAAACGCGCTCTTCGCAAAGTTTCATTACAAAGTTCTGCGCTCTCCTTTGAAACGAAAAACCACCACCTTTTGCTGGTCTTTGGTTCGTGTTTGTTTCGTAAACGCGCTCTTCGTAAAACTTCCAATAAGAAGTTCGGCGCTCTTTGAGCCAAAGCAAAACCGCGATCGCTTTTGCAGTGAAATCGTTAAGCAATTCAAGTGAGAATTCGCGTGTCGGATTGTTGTATATTAAGAAAGAAACATTTTTGACTATTGACTGGAAACAAGTTGGAGTCTAATAAAAATCTAATCTGAATCCGTTTTCAATTCGGCTGCTGAACACGCGAATTCAATAAATTTAAAAAAAAAAACAAAAATTAAATACGCCGCGACGCGCAATCGTTGGCTGAATTTTTCGACGTACCTAAATGGAATATCTTCGCGACTTCTGCATCGTGCTCCGGATTATTTCCGAAACCAATTAACATGGCTTTACCCACTTCGTTCACGCGTTTAACTGAGAGCCGCCTCGATCTGGACGATGAGCTAGTGAAGCTCCTGGACGAGCCAACCACGGTATTCGCACTCGAAGTGCATCGAACGGAATTGACTTCGCAATGGGTGCTTTTTAAATCCACCTACGACATCGTTCTGGAAAAAATGGCCAGTAACGAAACTCTCGCGCAGAATAGCTACCACTTTAAGGCAAAGCGAAAGCAATGCTACAACGATTATGTGAGATGCATGGCTATCATCAACCAAGTGATCGATTCACTACAGTCATTAGCCCCCAGCCAAGTATGACGTGTCAATGGAACTCCCTCTACTGGCTACAATATTCACCTGCCGCTATGCGATACTGAGTTTTTTAAAGGCGAGTATTTGTCATGGCCGTCCTTTTGTGACATGTTCACGGCCCTGTACATTAAGAATACACGCATTGCCCCAGTGGAAAAACTCTTCCTCTTAAATCAAAAGAACAAAGGCGAAGCGAAGGAAATCGTCCAGAAGTCGCCATTAACCAATGAAGAAATCGCGCAAGCATGAAAGAATTTATCGAATTGTTACGAAAACCAGCGCGTCCTCGTGAATACGCTTCTGAAAAATCTCTTCGGTCTCGCGACAATCACCAAAGAAACTGGCCAGGAAATTAAAAACTTACAACGCGAAATAAATAACATACTCGCCGCGCTCGCGCTTTAAGCGATAGACACATCCCAATGGGACGCTATTATAGTTTTTATCTTTTCGACTCGGCTACCGGAAGCCACCCTTGCATTGTGGGAACAGTCCATACACAATAAGTTCGAAATTCCGAAATGGACCGACCTCGACGCGTTTATGACCCACCGCTTTCAAACTCTTGAAACGGTGCACGATATGAAAGGCGTTTCTGCTACCAAGACTCGCCAGGCTCCTGCACTGCCTTATGCAGCCCCCTCATCGAAAAAACGAAATACGTTTCAGCTGAATGTCGCGTCGTCCACATGTGCCCTATGCGCGGCACCTCATAACTTACGTGTCTGCATACAATTTTTATACCCTACACCTTAAGGTTGAGGGTATATTCACTTTCTACAGGAGTGTGTAACGCTCTATGCGTTACTAGACAAGATAGGTATGGTAAAGTATATATATTCTTGATTAGCATCACCACCAAAATTGAAATAACGATGTCTGTCAGTCTGTCTGCCTGCCTGTCTGTCTGTCCGCCTGTCTGTATGTCCAACGGCATGGATACTCCGTAGCCCATATCCCGCAATTTTGCTTGTTTACGAAGCCATTCAATTGGAAAGAGGCTTTATCCGATTTTCTTCTGCTTTTTGTCAGAATGAAATCGCATAATCAAGGCGGTGTTAGTAGTCTATCGGCTTCAATTGTTGCACAAGCTGAACCTTATACAGGAACATGTGCAATGTGGCCAAAATCCTCTGAACAGACCTCCGTGATAGCCCCAGTTGTGCCAAGCGTCTTCTTGTTGATGTTTGTGAACTGTCCTACACACTACCCGCAACACTTTGGATATTTTCTTCCGTATGGACCGTACGTGCTCCCCCCGTACGCGGAAAATGTATTACTGTACCATGTTGTTGAAAATTTGCAACAAGGGCTGTTTATTGTTGATGCTGAAGGTCTAGTACGCGCATTAAGAAAACGACGATAAGTACGCTGCGTCAAAACAATTGACCGTTGATTTTCAAAAAAAAAAATTCAACAATTGCTGACCGCTGTTCTGTTGTGTAGTATTCCATTTCAAATTGTTCTTCACAAAATTCTGAAATAACAATAAAAAAAAAAAATAAAAAATTTAATAAGTTATTAAACATCCAAACCATATCGCTCATTAAGCGCCACCCAGTATATCCAGCTCTCGTTTTTGCAATGATTTGTATAAATATGTATTCGTATAATAAGGGATTCTACTTGTAAGGTGAAAAATTTGGCTTTTCTGTGAGATTGCACAGTTTTTCAAAATATTAAATGGTAATTTAACAACGATATGAAATATCTTTGGCCATTGACATTTGTGTGTACAGTATATTGGTTACCGGATGTCAGATCTCTATAGCTATTTGTAACTACCGTTATTGTTAACGGTGTTAATTATTGTTAAATAATTTTCCTCTACGGCATATCTTTGCTGGTTTTATAGTAGTGAGTTTCATTTAGACCTATTATTTCATTTTTTCATTTCATTTATTGTCATCAATTAGAAAGTACAATAAGAATAAATTCTTTTTTAACACAGAGATTTACTTTAGAACATATAATATTAATATATCAATCCATCTTAATACTATCGTTATTAATGACCATGTAACAACTACTCAAAAAATAATAGGAGTAGATAGTAAATACAATGTAGCAGAAAATAGAAATAAAAACAGAAAGTATTAAAGTTATAGAGAGGAACGTCAAAAAACACTCGAAAGCTCGATATCTGAAGGCCGCCCCACCATTGGAATCTCGCAAGCTTATTGGTAGGGAGATTCCACAAGCGTACAGCATTTAGGAAGAACAGACGCGATGTGACTAAAGATTCACTCCTTGGCAGGATCAAGGTACCACTACGCCGATACATGCGGAATCAAATCTTATCATAGAGATAACGAGGTGTTTTTGTTCTGATTAGTTTACGGAGAAAAACACAATTTCTCATCTTCAGATAACTAATAAAGTCACATGAGACAAGAACGGGACCGGCCTGCAACATAGCGCGTTGCATAATTAAATGCCAACTTCTCCTTGCAAAAAGCTACGGTGAGCATAACACACGTCATAACGATGAGTATATCACCCACTAACGCGGCTCACTTGATATTTTTAGGCCGAATGTCAGTTTTAGCTTATATCAACGATTTTTGATTACTGGTCACGGCTCATTAAGTGAGTTCCTTTTTAAGCCAAGGCTTAGCGAATCTGCTGCATGTGACTGGTTCTGCGAGTGATGATTGGATGCGTGTTTTGTGTGTGTGTCCCTTGTACGGAGATATTATAAATTTTGTTTTTAGTTAGCATAGTTTTGGATAGGCAGGACCTTACACAGCCTACCTTGCAGAAGGCATTGTAACTAAGAGGTTGGGAAAGTGCATCGACACCGTTTCACACGCTGGTGCACCTCTGTTACGGCGTGACTCGTTGAACGGATGCACGGATCGTGTTGCCCGTGAAATGTGTGATATCACAAAATTATCGTATGGGAGCGCTTTAGGTAGTGTGTAAACTTGATTAGATGAGACCTCATTAAAAAGAAATTCTGAGCACCATTCAGTAGGTCCATCGCTTTAACTTTAAATCTGTACCGGCAACAAAAGCACCCGCATGTGACACTCTATCCGCTCGAAATATTTTAAATCCACTGGCAAGCAACTGTAGTTAGATGTGTAAATCCATCGCAAATTTAGCTCACGTCAAGTAGGGCGTCAATCAGTTGCTTCCAGCAGTCTTCCACTGAAATTTTTGTTTCAAAAATTTCCAGCAAAAAATAGAATTCGATATGCAGTGTACATCGTTGAAAAGAGACCGACACATTTCTAACGATCAATGTTCCATGCGTGCACGCGGAATAGTTTGGTGTCAGTGTTGGCATGAACATAACGCTTTTCTGTACACCTTATGGCAGATTTCCATTAAAATTTTTGTCGAACAAAAACTAGAATTTGAATATATGTTGTAGATCGTTGAAACGAGTAGGCCAATATCTTTTCAATGATTTCCGAGACAACATTTTCATTAATTCAATATACTCACTCGTTCGCATCTCATCAGCCTTGTTAGTGTTTAGCGATAGTTCAGTAATGGGTCCTCTTTTTATCTTTTTATCAAAGCTCCAGAAAATATCCCTCAATTCAATAACTTAAAATGTGGTCACGTGTGTTTTTTTTTATATTTTGGCTTGCTGAAGTTTCAATTAATCGTACGGCTCTGTGCACAAAAGGTGTTTTATAATCACAGCGTTGAGCACTATTATTATCAGTTTTTTTATTTTGAGTTGCAACACGGGCTAGCTTAGTTGCGCAGTTGCTCATAGCCTTTACGTTTTCCTCTATAATCGAGTTTGTGATATCTACGAATTTTCTAGCAACAATGTATTCCACACACGGAAACACTGGATATAGTACAATTACGAAAACGTTTTATTCCAAATCAATGTTTGGAATTTGTCTCAAAATCATTTAACTAATAGTACTAGTATTCAATAAAGTACCATATTCAGATTTTAACATAATGTTTTTATTGCAGAAAAATTTAATTCAGAATTGAACTTGGTAAAGGCATCAACGACTGTTCAGACATCGTCTCAAGCACACCAAATACAAAAAAAATCTCATCAATCTCCTTTTTTCTCGCAATGCTATGATCAAAGAGAATCGTTTGGTTCTGCATATAATACTCAACATTCACAACTCGTTGATAAGGTTCAACATGTTATCGCAAGTCGCACCGCATCGAATACTTTACTGACAAATCTTGACTCAACAAATCATCCGCAGTATTACGATACAATGTACGAGAACGGGATGGGCCCGTCGTATGATTATTCTGCACATCGATATTCGAACTATACTTCGCATAATACTTATGTTAACCCTGAGACTCAATATCATCCGCATTTGCACAATTATAATAATACGCAGGACAATGGTATTACTACACATCCATACTATTTACATTGGCCTCATCCAATGCCTAGTCTACCACAATCCAATAATCAACATCATTTAAGCTCACCTTATTCACAAAATGGGTCTTCTATGAATCAATGGCATAATCAAAGATAAATAACTATTTAAAACATGTATTGGTTTGACAGAAATTTATATAATATATATTTTCATTGCAAACTATATCACTGCTATTACCACGCAAATAAATAATCATGTACAATTAGTTAAAATAAAAAATTAATTATTATATAAAGTAACGAAAATGTATTTGCCCGGCTCATTATAAAAACCGTTACGAATATATTAATGAACGTTTTACTTACAAATAATTTGTTCTTCGTAATCAAGGCTTCGTCTACCTTTTTTGCTTATGATATGAAGTGCAAGTTGTAAATTATACAACTGAAAAATAATAAATATTATATTGAATTAGTTTTACTAATAACAGTTATAGTTAAAATCTGTTAGTAGAAGTTCATTCATATCAAGCTTTCGTAGTAAAGTAATTTTCTTACTATGTAAATAATGCAACTATCTCTAAACTTTTTAAACTTCAACAATCTTTATGCTACGTTTACACCGAGCGCAAACCGCGCATTTGAGCTATTTTTCGCGAAGGCGATGCCAAATTTTTAAGATTTGTATGCTATTTGACAAACCAAATTGAATGTATTTTGAGGAACTACGAACAAAATGTGAGAAAGAATAATATTTTGAATCAGTCTGTTGCAGGGATAAATAAATTCCCAAAACAAAACACCGGAAATGGAATGAAAATATTTGCAATCATCTGTTAAAATAATTGATTAACAGAATTTTTCCAAACATTGCAACAGTTCCAAAAGTGAATTCGAAAATATGGAGCCCCCACAAAAATTTTAAAAAGCTAAATACTATTGCCAAATTATGCGCTTTCATAGATAAAATTAATGGATTTATGCGATCATTTCTGCGATAATTCTTGCAATTAGTAAATTTTTCAACAACTTCAATCTCAGTTTAAATTTTTCAAAACAGCTGATGGTTATGTCTAACCAAATGGAAAAGGCGGTCAGTGTAAACATAGCATTAAACTGATGTTAAGTACTGGGTGGCCCAGAATGACCGATATGGTTTGAATGTTTAATAATTTCTTTATTTAATGAATTATTATTTTTTTTTTTTTTGTGTTATAAAGTATATTAACGGGGAATATTTTTGGCTTAAGTATGAAAAATTACATCCCGCAAGTGATGGCCATTTTCGGATTATGGCTTGAACTTCATTGCGAATGTTTTCTTTTATTGTGTTATGGTGGCTGGCTTATTAATGTATTTATTAACGCGACCAATTGTGGCTTTTTATTTACTCGACCCATTGCGGCTCTTTATTTACACGACCCATTGCGACTCTTCATTTACGCCACCCATTGTGGCTCTTAATTTACTCGACCCATTGCGGCTCTTAATTTACTCGACCCATTGCGGCTCTTTATTTACACGACCCATACAAGCTCAAGTAGTTCTCTCTTTGACTGTTCACCAAGTTGTGTTGTGTGTTCTGTGTCCTCTTCAGCTTTTACGTGTACGTAAAGCGGCTCGGACGTTTGCTAAGCTACAAGCGGGAACACGCAAACCGAAAAAATTAACAAATGTATATCCTTTCTTTCAAATAACCCCAAAGAAAACAGTCTGGCGCTGTCAAATCGGATGAACATGGGGCAATTGAAAATTGAAATCGCTTCTGCGAGAAATAATGCGTTCGCCAAAGAGGTCCCGTAACAGAGCAATTGTGTCCATTGCTGTGTGGGCTGTGGTTCCATCTTGTTGAAACCACAACTGTGGATGGTCTTGTACAGCTAGTCCCAAAAAATTGTCCAGCATCGGTCGATGTTCAGCACCATTCACCGTAACTGAAGCGCCATGTGCCTTTTCAAATAAATATGGACCAATAATCCTTTCAGACGATACACCGCACAGTGCAATTAAGTGGTTGCAACTGTTGCTGATAAACTGTTCTTGGATACTCCGTAGCCCATATCCCGCAATTTTGCTTTTTTACGAAGCCATTCAATTGGAAATAGGCTTTTTCCCTCATTATCAAAATGTTAGTGAAATCGCGATTTTCTTCTGCTTTTTGTCAGAATGAAATCGCATAATCAAGGCGGTGTTAGTAGTCTATCGGCTTCAATTGTTGCACAAGCTGAACCTTATACAGGAACATGTGCAATGTGGCCAAAATCCTCTGAACAGACCTCCGTGATAGCCCCAGTTGTGCCAAGCGTCTTCTTGTTGATGTTTGTGAACTGTCCTACACACTATCCGCAACACTTTGGATATTTTCTTCCGTATGGACCGTACGTGGTCCCCCGGTACGTGGAAGGTGTATTACTGTACCATGTTGTTGAAAATTTGCAACAAGGGCAGTTTATTGTTGATGCTGAAGGTCTAGTACGCGCATTAAGAAAACGACGATAAGTACGCTGCGTCAAAACAATTGACCGTTGATTTTCAAAAAAAAATTCAACAATTGCTGACCGCTGTTCTGTTGTGTAGTATTCCATTTCAAATTGTTCTTCACAAAATTCTGAAATAACAAAAAAAAAAAAATAAAAAATTTAATAAGTTATTAAACATCCAAACCATATCGCTCATTAAGCGCCACCCAGTATATCCAGCTCTCGTTTTTACAATGATTTGTATAAATATGTATTCGTATAATAAGGGGTTCTACTTGTAATGTGAAAAATTTGGCTTTTCTGTGAGATTGCACAGTTTTTCAAAATATTAAATGGTAATTTAACAACGATATGAAATATCTGTGGCCATTGACATTTGTGTATATAGTATATTGGTTACCGGATGTCAGATCTGTATAGCTATTTGTAACTACCGTTATTGCTAACTATTCTGACTACTATAATTGCCTGATTCGGAAGTTCATAATCCCCGAACAGATAGAATAATTTTCCTCTACGGCAAATCTTTGCTGGTTTTATAGTAGTGAATTTCATTTAGACCTATTACTTCATTTCAATTTTTCATTTCATTTATTGTCATCAATTTCAAAGTATAATAAGAATAAATTCTTTTTTAGCACACAGAGGTTTTCTTTAGAACATATAATATTAATATATCAATCCATCTTAATACTATCGTTATTAATGACCATGTAACAACTACTCAAAAAATAATAGGAGTAGATAGTAAATACAATGTAGCAGAAAATAGAAATAAAAACAGAAAGTATTAAAGTTATAGAGTGGAACGGGAAAAAACACTGGAAAGCTCGACGTCTGAAGGCCGCCCCACCATTGGAATCTCGCAAGCTTATTGGTAGGGAGTTTCCACAAGCGTACAGCATTTAGGAAGAACAGACGCGATGTGACTAAAGATTCACTCCTTGGCAGGATCAAGGTACCACTACGCCGATACATGCGGAATCAAATCTTATCATAGAGATAACGAGGTGTTTTTGTTCTGATTAGTTTACGGAGAAAAAGACAATTTCTCATCTTCAGATAACTAATAAAGTCACATGAGACATGAGCGGGACAGGCCTACAACATAGCGCGTTGCATAATTAAAGGCCAACTTCTCCTTGCAAAAAGTTACGGTGGGCATAACACACGTCATAACGATGAGTATATCACCCACCAACGCGGGTCACTTGCTATTTTTAGGTCGAATTTCAGCTTTAGCTTATATCAACGATTTTTGATTACTGGTCACGGCTCATTAAGTGAGTTTCTCTTTAAGCGAAGGCTTAGCGGATCTGCTGCATGTGACTGGTTCTGCGAGTGATGATTGGATGCATGTTTTGTGTGTGTGTTCCTTGTACGCAGATATTAGAAATTTTGTTTTTAGTTAGCAGAGTTTTGGATAGGCAGGACCTTACACAGCCTACCTTGCTGTTGCTTCCAGCAGTCTTCCACTGAAATTTTTGTTCAGCAAAAAATAGAATTCGAATATGTAGTGTACATCGTTGAAAAGAGACCGACACATTTCTAACGATCAATGTTTCATGCGTGCACGCGGAGTAGTTTGGTGCCAGTGTTGGCATGAACATAACGCTTTTCCGTACACCTTATGGCAGATTTCCATTAAAATATTTGTCGAACAAAAACTAGAATTTGAATATATGTTGTAGATCGTTGAAACGAGTAGGCCAATATCTTTTCAATGATTTCCGAGACAACATTTTCATTAATTCAATATACTCACTCGTTCGCATCTCATCAGCCTTGTTAGTGTTTAGCGATAGTTCAGTAATGGGTCCTCTTTTTATCTTTTTATCAAAGCTCCAGAAAATATCCCTCAATTCAATAACCTCAAATGTGGTCACGTGTGTTTTTTTTTATAATTTGGCTTGCTGAAGTTTCAATTAATCGTACGGCTCTGTGCACAAAAGGTGTTTCATAATCACAGCGTTGAGCACTATTATTATCAGTTTTTTTATTTTGAGGTGCAACACGGGCTAGCTTAGTTGCGCAGTTGCTCATAGCCTTTACGTTTTCCTTTATAATCGAGTTCGTGATATCTACGAATTTTCTAGCAACAATGTATTCCACACACGGAAACACTGGATATAGTACAATTACGAAATCGTTTTATTCCAAATCAAAGTTTGGAATTTGTCTCAAAATCATTTAACTAATAGTACTAGTATTCAATAAAGTACCATATTCAGATTTTAACATAATGTTTTTATTGCAGAAAAATTTAATCCAGAATTGAACTTGGTAAAGGCATCAACGACTGTTCAGACATCGTCTCAAGCACACCAAATACAAAAAAAATCTCATCAATCTCCTTTTTTCTCGCAATGCTATGATCAAAGAGAATCGTTTGGTTCTGCATATAATACTCAACATTCACAGCTTGTTGATAAGGTTCAACATGTTATCGCAAGTCGCACCGCATCGAATACTTTACTGACAAATCTTGACTCAACAAATCATCCGCAGTATTACGATACAATGTACGAGAACGGGATGGGCCCGTCGTATGATTATTCTGCACATCGATATTCGAACTATATTTCGCATAATACTTATGTTAACCCTGAGACTCAATATCATCCGCATTTGCACAATTATAATAATACGCAGGACAATGGTATTACTACACATCCATACTATTTACATTGGCCTCATCCAATGCCTAGTCTACCACAATCCAATAATCAACATCATTTAAGCTCACCTTATTCACAAAATGGGTCTTCTATGAATCAATGGCATAATCAAAGATAAATAACTATTTAAAACATGTATTGGTTTGACAGAAATTTATATAATATATATTTTCATTGCAAACTATATCACTGCTATTACCACGCAAATAAATAATCATGTACAATTAGTTAAAATAAAAAATTAATTATTATATAAAGTAACGAAAATGTATTTGCCCGGATCATTATAAAAACCGTTACGAATATATTAATGAACGTTTTACTTACAAATAATTTGTTCTTCGTAATCAAGGCTTCGTCTACCTTTTTTGCTTATGATATGTAGTGCAAGTTGTAAATTATACAACTGAAAAATAATAAATATTATATTGAATTAGTTTTACTAATAACATTTATAGTTAAAATCTGTTAGTAGAAGTTCATTCATATAAAGCTTTCGTAGTAAAGTAATTTTCTTACTATGTAAATAATGCAACTATCTCTAAACTTTTTAAACTTCAACAATCTTTATGCTACGTTTACACCGAGCGCAAACCGCGCATTTGAGCTATTTTTCGCGAAGGAGATGCCAAATTTTTAAGATTTGTATGCTATTTGACAAACCAAATTGAATGTATTTTGAGGAACTACGAACAAAATGTGAGAAAGAATAATATTTTGAATCAGTCTGTTGCAGGGATAAATAAATTCCCAAAACAAAACACCGGAAATGGAATGAAAATATTTGCAATCATCTGTTAAAATAATTGATTAACAGAATTTTTCCAAACATTGCAACAGTTCCAAAAGTGAATTCGAAAATATGGAGCCCCCACAAAAATTTTAAAAAGCTAAATACTATTGCCAAATTATGCGCTTTCATAGATAAAATTAATGAATTTATGCGATCATTTCTGCGATAATTCTTGCAATTAGTAAATTTTTCAACAACTTCAATCTCAGTTTAAATTTTTCAAAACAGCTGATGGTTATGTCTAACCAAATGGAAAAGGCGGTCAGTGTAAACATAGTATTAAACTGATGTTAAGTACTGGGTGGCCCAGAATGACCGATATGGTTTGAATGTTTAATAATTTCTTTATTTAATGAATTATTATTTTTTTTTTTTTTGTGTTATAAAGTATATTAACGGGGAATATTTTTGGCTTAAGTATGAAAAATTACATCCCGCAAGTGATGGCCATTTTCGGATTATGGCTTGAACTTCATTGCGAATGTTTTCTTTTATTGTGTTATGGTGGCTGGCTTATTAATGTATTTATTAACGCGACCAATTGTGGCTTTTTATTTACTCGACCCATTGCGGCTCTTTATTTACACGACTCATTGCGACTCTTTATTTACGCCACCCATTGTGGCTCTTAATTTACTCGACCCATTGCGGCTCTTAATTTACTCGACCCATTGCGGCTCTTTATTTACACGACCCATACAAGCTCAAGTAGTTCTCTCTTTGACTGTTCACCAAGTTGTGTTGTGTGTTCTGTGTCCTCTTCAGCTTTTACGTGTACGTAAAGCGGCTCGGACGTTTGCTAAGCTACAAGCGGGAACACGCAAACCGAAGAAATTAACAAATGTATATCCTTTCTTTCAAATAACCCCAAAGAAAACAGTCTGGCGCTGTCAAATCGGATGAACATGGGGCAATTGAAAATTGAAATCGCTTCTGCGAGAAATAATGCGTTCGCCAAAGAGGTCCCGTAACAGAGCCATTGTGTCCATTGCTGTGTGGGCTGTGGTTCCATCTTGTTGAAACCACAACTGTGGATGGTCTTGTACAGCTAGTCCCAAAAAATTGTCCAGCATCGGTCGATGTTCAGCACCATTCACCGTAACTGAAGCGCCATGTGCCTTTTCAAATAAATATGGACCAATAATCCTTTCAGACGATACACCGCACAGTGCAATTAAGTGGTTGCAACTGTTGCTGATAAACTGTTCTTGGATACTCCGTAGCCCATATCCCGCAATTTTGCTTGTTTACGAAGCCATTCAATTGGAAATAGGCTTTTTCCCTCATTATCAAATTGTTAGTGAAATCGCGATTTTCTTCTGCTTTTTGTCAGAATGAAATCGCATAATCAAGGCGGTGTTAGTAGTCTATCGGCTTCAATTGTTGCACAAGCTGAACCTTATACAGGAACATGTGCAATGTGGCCAAAATCCTCTGAACAGACCTCCGTGATAGCCCCAGTTGTGCCAAGCGTCTTCTTGTTGATGTTTGTGAACTGTCCTACACACTATCCGCAACACTTTGGATATTTTCTTCCGTATGGACCGTACGTGGTCCCCCGGTACGTGGAAGGTGTATTACTGTACCATGTTGTTGAAAATTTGCAACAAGGGCAGTTTATTGTTGATGCTGAAGGTCTAGTACGCGCATTAAGAAAACGACGATAAGTACGCTGCGTCAAAACAATTGACCGTTGATTTTAAAAAAAAAATTCAACAATTGCTGACCGCTGTTCTGTTGTGTAGTATTCCATTTCAAATTGTTCTTCACAAAATTCTGAAATAACAAAAAAAAAAAAAATAAAAAATTTAATAAGTTATTAAACATCCAATCCATATCGCTCATTAAGCGCCACCCAGTATATCCAGCTCTCGTTTTTACAATGATTTGTATAAATAAGTATTCGTATAATAAGGGGTTCTACTTGTAATGTGAAAAATTTGGCTTTTCTGTGAGATTGCACAGTTTTTCAAAATATTAAATGGTAATTTAACAACGATATGAAATATCTTTGGCCATTGACAATTGTGTATATAGTATATTGGTTACCGGATGTCAGATCTGTATAGCTATTTGTAACTACCGTTATTGCTAACTATTCTGACTACTATAATTGCCTGATTCGGAAGTTCATAATCCCCGAACAGATAGAATAATTTTCCTCTACGGCAAATCTTTGCTGGTTTTATAGTAGTGAATTTCATTTAGACCTATTACTTCATTTCAATTTTTCATTTCATTTATTGTCATCAATTTCAAAGTACAATAAGAATAAATTCTTTTTTAGCACACAGAGGTTTACTTTAGAACATATAAGTAACCTCTGTGTGTATTATATAACATATATAATATATATTAATATATCAATCCATCTTAATACTATCGTTATTAATGACCATGTAACAACTACTCAAAAAATAATAGGAGTAGATAGTAAATACAATGTAGCAGAAAATAGAAATAAAAACGGAAAGTATTAAAGTTATAGAGAGGAACGGGAAAAAACACTGGAAAGCTCGACGTCTGAAGGCCGCCCCACCATTTTAATCTCGCAAGCTTATTGGTAGGGAGTTTCCACAAGCGTACAGCATTTAGGAAGAACAGACGCGATGTGACTAAAGATTCACTCCTTGGCAGGATCAAGGTACCACTACGCCGATACATGCGGAATCAAATCTTATCAAAGAGATAACGAGGTGTTTTTGTTCTGATTAGTTTACGGAGAAAAAGACAATTTCTCATCTTCAGATAACTAATAAAGTCACATGAGACATGAGCGGGACAGGCCTACAACATAGCGCGTTGCATAATTAAAGGCCAACTTCTCCTTGCAAAAAGTTACGGTGGGCATAACACACGTCATAACGATGAGTATATCACCCACCAACGCGGGTCACTTGCTATTTTTAGGTCGAATTTCAGCTTTAGCTTATATCAACGATTTTTGATTACTGGTCACGGCTCATTAAGTGAGTTCCTCTTTAAGCGAAGGCTTAGCGGATCTGCTGCATGTGACTGGTTCTGCGAGTGATGATTGGATGCATGTTTTGTGTGTGTGTTCCTTGTACGCAGATATTAGAAATTTTGTTTTTAGTTAGCAGAGTTTTGGATAGGCAGGACCTTACACAGCCTACCTTGCTGTTGCTTCCAGCAGTCTTCCACTGAAATTTTTGTTCAGCAAAAAATAGAATTCGAATATGTAGTGTACATCGTTGAAAAGAGACCGACACATTTCTAACGATCAATGTTTCATGCGTGCACGCGGAGTAGTTTGGTGCCAGTGTTGGCATGAACATAACGCTTTTCCGTACACCTTATGGCAGATTTCCATTAAAATATTTGTCGAACAAAAACTAGAATTTGAATATATGTTGTAGATCGTTGAAACGAGTAGGCCAATATCTTTTCAATGATTTCCGAGACAACATTTTCATTAATTCAATATACTCACTCGTTCGCATCTCATCAGCCTTGTTAGTGTTTACCGATAGTTCAGTAATGGGTCCTCTTTTTATCTTTTTATCAAAGCTCCAGAAAATATCCCTCAATTCAATAACCTCAAATGTGGTCACGTGTGTTTTTTTTATAATTTGGCTTGCTGAAGTTTCAATTAATCGTACGGCTCTGTGCACAAAAGGTGTTTCATAATCACAGCGTTGAGCACTATTATTATCAGTTTTTTTATTTTGAGGTGCAACACGGGCTAGCTTAGTTGCGCAGTTGCTCATAGCCTTTACGTTTTCCTTTATAATCGAGTTCGTGATATCTACGAATTTTCTAGCAACAATGTATTCCACACACGGAAACACTGGATATAGTACAATTACGATATCGTTTTATTCCAAATCAAAGTTTGGAATTTGTCTCAAAATCATTTAACTAATAGTACTAGTATTCAATAAAGTACCATATTCAGATTTTAACATAATGTTTTTATTGCAGAAAAATTTAATCCAGAATTGAACTTGGTAAAGGCATCAACGACTGTTCAGACATCGTCTCAAGCACACCAAATACAAAAAAAATCTCATCAATCTCCTTTTTTCTCGCAATGCTATGATCAAAGAGAATCGTTTGGTTCTGCATATAATACTCAACATTCACAGCTCGTTGATAAGGTTCAACATGTTATCGCAAGTCGCACCGCATCGAATACTTTACTGACAAATCTTGACTCAACAAATCATCCGCAGTATTACGATACAATGTACGAGAACGGGATGGGCCCGTCGTATGATTATTCTGCACATCGATATTCGAACTATACTTCGCATAATACTTATGTTAACCCTGAGACTCAATATCATCCGCATTTTCACAATTGTAATAATACGCAGGACAATGGCATTACTACACATCCATACTATATGCATTGGCCTCATCCAATGCCTAGTCTACCACAATCCAATAATCAACATCATTTAAGCTCACCTTATTCACAAAATGGGTCTTCTATTAATCAATGGCATAATCAAAGATAAATAACTATTTAAAAAACGTATTGGTTTGACAAAAATTTATATAATATATATTTTCATTGCAAACTATATCACTGCTATTACCACGCAAATAAAGAAGCATGAACAATTAGTTAAAATAAAAATTATGTCTAACCAAATGGAAAAGGCGGTCAGTGTAAACATAGCATTAAACTGATGTTAAGTACTGGGTGGCCCAGAATGACCGATATGGTTTGAATGTTTAATAATTTCTTTATTTAATGAATTATTATTTTTTTTTTTGTTATAAAATATATTAACGGGGAATATTTTTGGCTTAAGTATGAAAAATTACATCCCGCAAGTGATGGCCATTTTCGGATTATGGCTTGAACTTCATTGCGAATGTTTTCTTTTATTGTGTTATGGTGGCTGGCTTATTAATGTATTTATTAACGCGACCAATTGTGGCTTTTTATTTACTCGACCCATTACGGCTCTTTATTTACACGACCCATTGCGACTCTTTATTTACGCGACCCATTGTGGCTCTTAATTTACTCGACCCATTGCGGCTCCTTATTTACACGACCCATACAAGCTCAAGTAGTTCACTCTTTGACTGTTCACCAAGTTTTGTTGTGTGTTCTGTGTCCTCTTCAGCTTTTACGTGTACGTAAAGCGGCTCGGACGTTTGCTAAGCTACAAGCGGGAACACGCAAACCGAACAAATGGACAAATGTATATCCTTTCTTTCAAATAAACCCCAAAGAAAACAGTCTGGCGCTGTCAAATCGGATGAACATGGGGCAATTGAAAATTGAAGTCGCTTCTGCGAGAAATAATGCGTTCGCCAAAGAGGTCCCGTAACAGAGCCATTGTGTCCATTGCTGTGTGGGCTGTGGCTCCATCTTGTTGAAACCACAACTGTGGATGGTTTTGTACAGCTAGTCCCAAAAAATTGTCCAGCATCGGTCGATCTTCAGCACCATTCACCGTAACTGAAGCGCCATGTGCCTTTTCAAATAAATATGGACCAATAATCCTTTCAGACGATACACCGCACAGTGCAATTAAGTGGTTGCAACTGTCGCTGATAAACTGTTCTTGGATACTCCGTAGCCCATATCCCGCAATTTTGCTTGTTTACGTAGCCATTCAATTGGAAAGAGGCTTTATACCTCATTATCAAATTGTTAGTGAAATCGCGATTTTCTTCTGCTTTTTGTCAGAATGAAATCGCATAATCAAGGCGGTGTTAGTAGTCTATCGGCTTCAATTGTTGCACAAGCTGAACCTTATACAGGAACATGTGCAATTTGGCCAAAATCCTCTGAACACACCTCCGTGATAGCCCCAGTTATGCCAAGCGTCTTCTTGTTGATGTTTGTGAACTGTCCTACACACTATCCGCAACACTTTGGATATTTTCTTCCGTATGGACCGTACGTGGTTCCCCGGTACGTGGAAGGTCTATTACTGTACCATGTTGTTGAAAATTTGCAACAAGGGCAGTTTATTGTTGATGCTGAAGGTCTAGTACGCGTATTAAGAAAACGACGATAAGTACGCTGCGTCAAAACAATTGACCGTTGATTTTCAAAAAAAAAATTCAACAATTGCTGACCGCTGTTCTGTTGTGTAGTATTCCATTACAAATTGTTCTTCACAAAATTCTGAAATAACAATTAAAAAAAAATAAAAAATTTAATAAGTTATTAAACATCCAAACCATATCGCTCATTAAGCGCCTCCCAGTATATCCAGCTCTCGTTTTTGCAGTGATTTGTATAAATATGTATTCGTATAATAAGGGGTTCTACTTGTAAGGTGAAAAATTTGGCTTTTCTGTGAGATTGCACAGTTTTTCAAAATATTAAATGGTAATTTAACAACGATATGAAATATCTTTGGCCATTGACATTTGTGTATATAGTATATTGGTTACCGGATGTCAGATCTGTATAGCTATTTGTAACTACCGTTATTGCTAACTATTCTGACTACTACTACTTAAAAATAATTGCCTGATTCGGAAGTTCATAATCGCCGAACAGATAGAATAATTTTCCTCTACGGCAAATCTTTGCTGGTTTTATAGTAGTGAGTTTCATTTAGACCTATTATTTCATTTTTTCATTTAATTTATTGTCATCAATTACAAAGAACAATAAGAATAAATTCTTTTTTAACACAGAGATTTACTTTAGAACATATAATATTAATATATCAATCCATCTTAATACTATCGTTATTAATGACCATGTAACAACTACTCAAAAAATTATAGGAGTAGATAGTAAATACAATGTAGCAGAAAATAGAAATAAAAACAGAAAGTATTAAAGTTATAGAGAGGAACGTGAAAAAACACTCGAAAGCTCGATATCTGAAGGCCGCCCCACCATTGGAATCATAGATTACTAGATGTGACACTCGCTATTCGCCGCTTCAAAAAGTCGGTTTGACATTTGATTGTTTGGTATGTTGAACTCACGTATACAATACGTGAGAGCTACCACATTGTTGTTCTTGTTTCTTTATCAAACAATGTGTACGATTTCTTACCAGTGCAACCGTATGTGCTAAAGGGTTTTGGAGCCCCAACTAGGCCAATAATATATAATAATAATTATAATTTCCAATTATTTTGTAATAATTTGTATTCAGTTTCATTTATACTATTCTGCTAACAGCATACTAAAATATTTTTGCAATTAGGCGCATAATTGTGTATTTATAACAAAAGGTTTTGATTACCGACTGCATTTATAGGAAATATAACGAAGCAAATTAGAAAATGCTGTGTAGAATGTTATAGAATATATTTATTAACTTTAAAACTATGTTTTACACATGTTTTTCACGGATAAAAAACATAATATTTATAATTATTTATTTTGACGTTTCGATAAACAACCCCCTTAAAATAAATTTCGATCAGTGCTTGCTACAAAATTTTTGCGGCGAGGCTACATTATTTTACGGCGAGGCTACACTTTTTTACGGCGAGGCTACACTTTTTTTGCAGCGAATCAAAGTTTTCTTTCATTGTATCAGTGCAATTCCAGCAAAAATGCATTAGTGTATAAGGGACATTTTCGAGTGTCTCATCTACTAATCTATGATTGGAATCTCGCAAGCTTATTGGTAGGGAGATTCCACAAGCGTACAGCATTTAGGAAGAACAGACGCGATGTGACTAAAGATTCACTCCTTGGCAGGATCAAGGTACCACTACGCCGATAGATGCGGAATCAAATCTTATCAAAGAGATAACGAGGTGTTTTTGTTCTGATTAGTTTACGGAGAAAAAGACAATTTCTCATCTTCAGATAACTAATAAAGTCACATGAGACATGAGCGGGACAGGCCTACAACATAGCGCGTTGCATAATTAAAGGCCAACTTCTCCTTGCAAAAAGTTACGGTGGGCATAACACACGTCATAACGATGAGTATATCACCCACCAACGCGGGTCACTTGCTATTTTTAGGTCGAATTTCAGCTTTAGCTTATATCAACGATTTTTGATTACTGGTCACGGCTCATTAAGTGAGTTCCTCTTTAAGCGAAGGCTTAGCGGATCTGCTGCATGTGACTGGTTCTGCGAGTGATGATTGGATGCATGTTTTGTGTGTGTGTTCCTTGTACGCAGATATTAGAAATTTTGTTTTTAGTTAGCAGAGTTTTGGATAGGCAGGACCTTACACAGCCTACCTTGCTGTTGCTTCCAGCAGTCTTCCACTGAAATTTTTGTTCAGCAAAAAATAGAATTCGATATGTAGTGTACATCGTTGAAAAGAGACCGACACATTTCTAACGATCAATGTTCCATGCGTGCACGCGGAATAGTTTGGTGTCAGTGTTGGCATGAACATAACGCTTTTCTGTACACCCTATGGCAGATTTCCATTAAAATTTTTGTCGAACAAAAACTAGAATTTGAATATATGTTGTAGATCGTTGAAACGAGTAGGCCAATATCTTTTCAATGATTTCCGAGACAACATTTTCATTAATTCAATATACTCACTCGTTCGCATCTCATCAGCCTTGTTAGTGTTTAGCGATAGTTCAGTAATGGGTCCTCTTTTTATCTTTTTATCAAAGCTCCAGAAAATATCCCTCAATTCAATAACTTAAAATGTGGTCACGTGTGTTTTTTTTTATATTTTGGCTTGCTGAAGTTTCAATTAATCGTACGGCTCTGTGCACAAAAGGTGTTTCATAATCACAGCGTTGAGCACTATTATTATCAGTTTTTTTATTTTGAGTTGCAACACGGGCTAGCTTAGTTGCGCAGTTGCTCATAGCCTTTACGTTTTCCTCTATAATCGAGTTTGTGATATCTACGAATTTTCTAGCAACAATGTATTTCACACACGGAAACACTGGATATAGTACAATTACGAAAACGTTTTATTCCAAATCAATGTTTGGAATTTGTCTCAAAATCATTTAACTAATAGGACTAGTATTCAATAAAGTACCATATTCAGATTTTAACATAATGTTTTTATTGCAGAAAAATTTAATCCAGAATTGAACTTGGTAAAGGCATCAACGACTGTTCAGACATCGTCTCAAGCACACCAAATACAAAAAAAATCTCATCAATCTCCTTTTTTCTCGCAATGCTATGATCAAAGAGAAGCTTTTGGTTCTGCATATAGTAATAGTCATCATTCACAACTCGTTGATAAGGTTCAACATGTTATCGCAAGTCGCACCGCATCGAATACTTTACTGACAAATCTTGACTCAACAAATCATCCGCAGTATTACGATACAATGTACGAGAACGGAATGGGCCCGTCGTATGATTATTCTGCACATCGATATTCGAACTATATTTCGCATAATACTTATGTTAACCCTGAGACTCAATATCATCCGCATTTGCACAATTATAATAATACGCAGGACAATGGTATTACTACACATCCATACTATTTACATTGGCCTCATCCAATGCCTAGTCTACCACAATCCAATAATCAACATCATTTAAGCTCACCTTATTCACAAAATGGGTCTTCTATGAATCAATGGCATAATCAAAGATAAATAATTATTTAAAACATGTATTGGTTTGACAGAAATTTATATAATATATATTTTCATTGCAAACTATATCACTGCTATTACCACGCAAATAAATAATCATGTACAATTAGTTAAAATAAAAAATTAATTATTATATAAAGTAACGAAAATGTATTTGCCCGGATCATTATAAAAACCGTTACGAATATATTAATAAACGTTTTACTTACAAATAATTTGTTCTTCGTAATCAAGGCTTCGTCTACCTTTTTTGCTTATGATATGTAGTGCAAGTTGTAAATTATACAACTGAAAAATAATAAATATTATATTGAATTAGTTTTACTAATAACATTTATAGTTAAAATCTGTTAGTAGAAGTTCATTCATATAAAGCTTTCGTAGTAAAGTAATTTTCTTACTATGTAAATAATGCAACTATCTCTAAACTTTTTAAACTTCAACAATCTTTATGCTACGTTTACACCGAGCGCAAACCGCGCATTTGAGCTATTTTTCGCAAAGGCGATGCCAAATTTTTAAGATTTGTATGCGATTTGACAAACCAAATTGAATGTATTTTGAGGAACTACGAACAAAATGTGAGAAAGAATAATATTTTGAATCAGTCTGTTGCAGGGATAAATAAATTCCCAAAACAAAACACCGGAAATGGAATGAAAATATTTGCAATCATCTGTTAAAATAATTGATTAACAGAATTTTTCCAAACATTGCAACAGTTCCAAAAGTGAATTCGAAAATATGGAGCCCCCACAAAAATTTTAAAAAGCTAAATACTATTGCCAAATTATGCGCTTTCATAGATAAAATTAATGGATTTATGCGATCATTTCTGCGATAATTCTTGCAATTAGTAAATTTTTCAACAACTTCAATCTCAGTTTAAATTTTTCAAAACAGCTGATGGTTATGTCTAACCAAATGGAAAAGGCGGTCAGTGTAAACATAGTATTAAACTGATGTTAAGTACTGGGTGGCCCAGAATGACCGATATGGTTTGAATGTTTAATAATTTCTTTATTTAATGAATTATTATTTTTTTTTTTTTTTGTGTTATAAAGTATATTAACGGGGAATATTTTTGGCTTAAGTATGAAAAATTACATCCCGCAAGTGATGGCCATTTTCGGATTATGGCTTGAACTTCATTGCGAATGTTTTCTTTTATTGTGTTATGGTGGCTGGCTTATTAATGTATTTATTAACGCGACCAATTGTGGCTTTTTATTTACTCGACCCATTGCGGCTCTTTATTTACACGACCCATTGCGACTCTTTATTTACGCCACCCATTGTGGCTCTTAATTTACTCGACCCATTGCGGCTCTTAATTTACTCGACCCATTGCGGCTCTTTATTTACACGACCCATACAAGCTCAAGTAGTTCTCTCTTTGACTGTTCACCAAGTTGTGTTGTGCGATGTTCAGCACCATTCACCGTAACTGAAGCGCCATGTGCCTTTTCAAATAAATATGGACCAATAATCCTTTCAGACGATACACCGCACAGTGCAATTAAGTGGTTGCAACTGTTGCTGATAAACTGTTCTCGGATACTCCGTAGCCCATATCCCGCAATTTTGCTTGTTTACGAAGCCATTCAATTGGAAATAGGCTTTTTCCCTCATTATCAAATTGTTAGTGAAATCGCGATTTTCTTCTGCTTTTTGTCAGAATGAAATCGCATAATCAAGGCGGTGTTAGTAGTCTATCGGCTTCAATTGTTGCACAAGCTGAACCTTATACAGGAACATGTGCAATGTGGCCAAAATCCTCTGAACAGACCTCCGTGATAGCCCCAGGAGGGGTTGTGCCAAGCGTCTTCTTGTTGATGTTTGTGAACTGTCCTACACACTATCCGCAACACTTTGGATATTTTCTTCGGAAAATGTATTACTGTACCATGTTGTTGAAAATTTGCAACAAGGGCTGTTTATTGTTGATGCTGAAGGTCTAGTACGCGCATTAAGAAAACGACGATAAGTACGCTGCGTCAAAACAATTGACCGTTTATTTTCAAAAAAAAAACCACCAGAGCCACCCAGTATATCCAGCTCTCGTTTTTGCAATGATTTGTATAAATATGTATTCGTATAATAAGGGGTTCTACTTGTAAGGTGAAAAATTTGGCTTTTCTGTGAGATTTCACAGTTTTTCAAAATATTAAATGGTAATTTAACAACGATATGAAATATCTTTGGCCATTGACATTTGTGTGTACAGTATATTGGTTACCGGATGTCAGATTTGTATAGCTATTTGTAACTACCGTTATTGTTAACGGTGTTAATTATTGTTAAATAATTTTCCTCTACGGCATATCTTTGCTGGTTTTATAGTAGTGAGTTTCATTTAGACCTATTATTTCATTGTTTCATTTCATTTATTGTCATCAATTACAAAGTACAATAACAATAAATTCTTTTTTAACACAGAGATTTACTTTAGAACATATAATATTAATATATCAATCCATCTTAATACTATCGTTATTAATGACCATGTAACAACTACTCAAAAAGTTTTAGGAGTAGATAGTAAATACAATGTAGCAGAAAATAGAAATAAAAACAGAAAGTATTAAAGTTATAGAGAGGAACGTGAAAAAACACTCGAAATCTCGATATCTGAAGGCCGCCCCACCATCGGAATCTCGCAAGCTTATTGGTAGGGAGATTCCACAAGCGTACAGCATTTAGGAAGAACAGACGCGATGTGACTAAAGATTCACTCCTTGGCAGGATCAAGGTACCACTACACCGATAGATGCGGAATCAAATCTTATCATAGAGATAACGAGGTGTTTTTGTTCTGATTAGTTTACGGAGAAAAATACAATTTCTCATCTTCAGATAACTAATAAAGTCACATGAGACAAGAACGGGACCGGCCTGCAACATAGCGCGTTGCATAATTAAAGGCCAACTTCTCCTTGCAAAAAGCTACGGTGAGCATAACACACGTCATAACGATGAGTATATCACCCACTAACGCGGCTCACTTGATATTTTTAGGCCGAATGTCAGTTTTAGCTTATATCAACGATTTTTGATTACTGGTCACGGCTCATTAAGTGAGTTCCTTTTTAAGCCAAGGCTTAGCGAATCTGCTGCATGTGACTGGTTCTGCGAGTGATGATTGGATGCGTGTTTTGTGTGTGTGTCCCTTGTACGGAGATATTATAAATTTTGTTTTTAGTTAGCATAGTTTTGGATAGGCATGACCTTACACAGCCTACCTTGCAGAAGGCATTGTAACTAAGAGGTTGGGAAAGTGCCTCGACACCGTTTTACACGCTGGTGCACCTCTGTTACGGCGTGACTCGCTGAACGGATGCACGGATCGTGTTGCCCGTGAAATGTGTGATATCACAAAATTATCGTATGGGAGCGCTTTAGGTAGTGTGTTAACTTGATTAGATGAGACCTCATTAAAAAGAAATTCTGAGCACCATTCAGTAGGTCCATCGCTTTAACTTTAAATCTGTACCGGCAACAAAAGCACCCGCATGTGACACTCTATCCGCTCGAAATATTTTAAATCCACTGTCAAGCAACTGTAGTTAGATGTGTAAATCCATCGCAAATTTAGCTCACGTCAAGTAGGGCGTCAATCAGTTGCTTCCAGCAGTCTTCCACTGAAATTTTTGTTCAGCAAAAAATAGAATTCGATATGTAGTGTACATCGTTGAAAAGAGACCGACACATTTCTAACGATCAATGTTCCATGCGTGCACGCGGAGTAGTTTGGTGTCAGTGTTGGCATGAACATAACGCTTTTCTGTACACCTTATGGCAGATTTCCATTAAAATTTTTGTCGAACTAAAACTAACTAACTTTTCAATGATTTCCGAGACAACATTTTCATTAATTCAATATACTCACTCGTTCGCATCTCATCAGCCTTGTTAGTGTTTAGCGATAGTTCAGTAATGGGTCCTCTTTTTATCTTTTTATCAAAGCTCCAGAAAATATCCCTCAATTCAATAACCTAAAATGTGGTCACGTGTGTTTTTTTTTTTATTTTTTGGCTTGCTGAAGTTTCAATTAATCGTACGGCTCTGTGCACAAAAGGTGTTTCATAATCGCAGCGTTGAGCACTATTATTATCAGTTTTTTTATTTTGAGTTGCAACACGGGCTAGCTTAGTTGCGCAGTTGCTCATAGCCTTTACGTTTTCCTCTATAATCGAGTTTGTGATATCTACGAATTTTCTAGCAACAATGTATTTCACACACGGAAACACTGGATATAGTACAATTACGAAAACGTTTTATTCCAAATCAATGTTTGGAATTTGTCTCAAAATCATTTAACTAATAGTACTAGTATTCAATAAAGTACCATATTCAGATTTTAACATAATGTTTTTATTGCAGAAAAATTTAATCCAGAATTGAACTTGGTAAAGGCATCAACGACTGTTCAGACATCGTCTCAAGCACACCAAATACAAAAAAAATCTCATCAATCTCCTTTTTTCTCGCAATGCTATGATCAAAGAGAATCGTTTGGTTCTGCATATAATACTCAACATTCACAACTCGTTGATAAGGTTCAACATGTTATCGCAAGTCGCACCGCATCGAATACTTTACTGACAAATCTTGACTCAACAAATCATCCGCAGTATTACGATACAATGTACGAGAACGGGATGGGCCCGTCGTATGATTATTCTGCACATCGATATTCGAACTATACTTCGCATAATACTTATGTTAACCCTGAGACTCAATATCATCCGCATTTGCACAATTATAATAATACGCAGCACAATGGTATTACTACACATCCATACTATTTACATTGGCCTCATCCAATGCCTAGTCTACCACAATCCAATAATCAACATCATTTAAGCCAGAGCTGTTCATTTTTGGACTCAGTACAAGTACCAGTACCAGTCCGGCATACTTGTACTGGTACTGGAAAAAATCATGGACATCGTACTTGGGACTTGAAATTTTTACAGTACCAGTACATTATGAGGTACTGCAAAAGGAGTACAAATACTGTGGACTTAAAGCTGAAAGTACCAGTCCATTTCAAGTACTTTTGCAGTACCAGTCCTTTTCAAGTACCCAGTCCTTTTCAAGTACCCAGTCCTTTTTCAAGTACCCAGTCCTTTTTCAAATACCCAGTCCTCTTCAAGTACCCAGTCCTTTTCAAGTATCCAGTCCTTTAGTATTTATTTACGCCTAGATAATGGCAGAGTAATACCACAATATTATACTTAATCTTAGTTTATAAGATCATCCATCGCTTACTGATTGATACCTGATTTGACTATCAAACAAAAATATTACGATTTCGTTTAATGCAACTAATAGAAAACACAATTTTACATGTAAAATTCGATTCGATTTGTCGCAAATTCAAACTGTTAAACGCAGCTTTTAAGTGCTGCGATTGTCAAAGAATTGCGTGCTTTAGGGGTTGCGTTAACTGACCTCACACTCTATGTTTAAATAAGAGCCCGAGAATGGTTAAACTACACTTTATGAAAACTGCCTTATATTTGAAAAGCGAAAAAACAAAAGTTGCCTAATTTATAATTCTCTATGATTTTATAGAAAACTAGCTGATTCGCCGTAATTCGCCTAGCCCAAGAATTCTTTTGGACAGAAGCGGAAGTGTTTTTTGTGGATAGAAATATGCTCCTCGTTCTCTGTCTTCCCCTCAACCACACACTCTCTAAAGCATTCTATATATATTGTAATATTTATTATTTATTTTTATCACAATCTCATTAGTCGAGTTAATTAACTCATGACCGGTTTAAACGACTTTTATGCGATTTTTGCCATTCTGGCAGATATTTTTTTTTTGGTTAATCGTTAATACTTCATCATCGCGTTCTATAATTACCTGCCGAAAAACCTCCAAACTTCCAAGTGTTCACTGGAACGCGTACTATAATATTCCGCGGCCGTACAACTAAATTGACCAATCACAGAATGTCGCATATAAGAGTCTGTGCGATTTGTTGACGACAGGTAGAAGGATAGGATTTCGACTGTATATCATTTATATATTTTATTTCAAAAAAGTCTGTTTTAAATTATAAATTGACTTTTTTGCTAAAGGTCATTTGGATAAAAGTTATAACACATTTGCTAGCAATATAAATGTGAGATTTTCCAAGTCTAAATCAAACCTAATAGATAAAAAAGATTTGGTACTTGAAAAGGACTGGGTACTTAAAAAGGACTGGGTACTTGAAAAAGGACTGGGTACTTGAAAAAGGACTTGGTACTTGAAAAGGACTGGTACTGCAAAAGTACTTGAAAAGGACTGGTACTTTCAGTTTTAAGTCCACAGTATTTGTACTCCCTTTCAAGTACCTAAATGTACTGGTACTTTAAAATTTTCCAGTACGCAGTCCTTTTCATGTACTTGAAGTACCAGTACCAGTCCTTGGACTTTGTAAGGGAGATTATACCTCCCCTACAAATTTGCGTAAGGATGTAGAACCTGGCCTGCTTCCCCACTGAGCTGGCCCTGTGAAAATCGTTTTCACGAGGCTCAGTAACCTCGAATTGTGCGGTCCCAATTTGGGGTGGATTTAACTCTATAACCACCAAAAAAAAATATACTTCACCAAACCTGAAAGCACAAGAGGTGAAAAGCACACCAGCTACAGTGTGCAACGAAAACTTGAAAGAACTTCCAATTTAGCAGCCAAACGCAACAACAAACACACACAAGAAATCGGACCGAAATTTAGCAGCCAAACGTAACAACAAACACACACAAGAAATCGGACCGAGATTTAGCAGCCAAACGCAACAACAAACACACACAAGAAATCGGACCGAAATTTAGCAGCCAAACGCAACAACAAACACACAAGAAATCGGACCGAAATTTAGCAGCCAAACACAACAACAAACACACAAGAAATCGGACCGAAATTTAGCAATCAAATGCAACAACAAACACACACAAGAAATCGGACCGAAATTTAGCAATCAAACACAACAACAAACACACAAGAAATCGGACCGAAATTTAGCAGCCAAACGCAACAACAAACACACACAAGAAATCGGACCGAGATTTAGCAACCAAACACAACAACAAACACACGCAAGAAACCGTATGCAGATTTACAAGTAAAAGCATAAAAACCCATTAGGAAAGAAGTCACTCTACCTTTGAAGGAAAATAAGATCTAATGCAACAACAAATGCAAAGGTTTACGCACGAAGAGTGCAAAAAGGGAGTTGAAGGTGACCCTAATTAAATGTAGTAAACAAAGGGATTAATCCAAGGTCGCCAATTAAGATTGCGAAAAGGTGAAATTATGAAATAAACAAAAGGATTAATTCAAGGCCACCCATAAGCAATCAAGGAAAGTACCGTTAGCCTTTGGTGTATAAAAGCCGCCGCAAATGAACACTCGCGCTTCTTTTGGAAAACATACGCTGTACGGGTGAGTCGACTTTTTAGCTAACTAATATTATTTTTACGTCCAGTGCTTGCAAGTGTGGACACAAAGGAATCCTTGAATCCTTCCGAATACTCTTAATCCTTTTAAATCCAGTGCTTTCAAGTGTGGACCATCGTCGTAAAACAAATCCTAGAATCCTTGAATCACCTTTTGCACTTTTTTGAGTCCAGTGCTCGTAAGTGTGGACAGGCAACGTAAAACAAATCCTAGAATCCTTGAATCACCTTTTGCACTTTTTTGAGTCCAGTGCTCGTAAGTGTGGACAAGCAACGTAAAACAAATCCTAGAATCCTTGAATCACTTTTGAACTTTTTTGAGTCCAGTGCTCGTAAGTGTGGACAAGCAACATAAATCAAATCCTAGAATCCTTGAATCATTTTTTAACTTTTGAGTCCAGTGCTATTAAGTGTGGACTAGCAACGTAAAACTAGCCTTTGAGCACTGCCTTTTCTTGAATCACTTACCCTTAAGGTAAGCCACTTACGAATCATTCATGAGTCACTTACGAATCATTTATGAATCACCTATGAATCACTTATGAATCACTTATGAGTACTCTTGAATCCATATTTTCTTGAACTATTATAAAGCGACATTACATTGAGTCACAGGCAGAGTGCACATTTTTTCTTACGTCCAGTGCTTGCAAGTGTGGACGAATTTGTGAACGTTCGTAGGATAGCAATGGTGAACGGTCGGAATTAATTCTATATTTATAATCTCTGACTAAACTATCAGAGTATATTTGTAATAATAAAAGGAATAGCACACAATAAAGAGAATTACAGCAAATAACTGAGTTTTATTTATTGGGTGGTGAACCCCGGATAGACTGGGTATACCCTGGCAAATTTACACGAAGAAAACTTCGTTACAAAGTGGCGCCCGAACAGGGACCATAGACTCCCAAAACACAGTGAACGAATTGAAAAGTCGATAAAAATATTTGACATTGAAAACAAAACCCTACAGTGAAACCCCGACGCATTGGACAGTGAAAGTGAACCTATCGAGTGAGTGAATTCAAAAGTCAATAAGGGCATTAAACATTGAAAGCAAGACCCTACAGTGAAAGCCTGATATCGTGAACAGTAGAAAAAAAAAGTACAATAGATACAGTGAAAACTCGATAAGGACATTGAACATTGCAAGGAAAAAAAAAAGAAATTTCGAACAGTGAATAGAAACAAGTCGGTGTTAGAAAAAAAAAGTACAATAACTACAGTGAAAACTCGGTAAGGACATTGAACATTGCAAGAAAACTAGAAAAAAAAAGATTTCGAACAAGTGAATAGAAACAAGTCGGTGTTAGAAAAAAGTACAATAACTACAGTGAAAACTCGATAAGGACAGAGGTTTCGGACAGTGAACAGAAATAAGTCGGTGTTAGGAAAAAAAGGACAAACGTAACCAATCACACCATGGGAAAGAGTTGGATCTACTATGTACCCAAGGTAAATCTACAAGAGATTCTCACGGAATTTGGTCTTGTAAACACCGGAGCGACCGAGGAGCTTCGAAAGGCGCTGGCCAGCTTGATTGGGTCAACCGAACTAACGGATCCACAGATTGATCGACTAAACGAGCTGGAGGCGAGGTGGACACGGGACGCTGCACAAGGAACACAGCACGCAGCCACACAGGAAACAAATACCAAAACAACAAGTAGGCCCCCTCAGAATCAGGGTGTCCCAGCAACGAGTCACACTATGAGTCACGAACCCGGACAGCCTAACCGAAACACTGTCAGCCACGCAGAGGTAATGGACAAGGTGCGTAAATGGTCATGCCGATTCGACGGGGGAAAGGATCCGATCGGATTTCTCGAAAGGATCGAAGAGCTGGCTGAGGCTTACGAACTACCCAAAGATGCCCTGCCACGCACGATGCCAGAGCTACTGAAGGACAGAGCGCTTTGTTGGTACAGAAACAACAACCGCTGCTGGACCACATGGCAATCTTTTAAAGCCGATTTTCGGAAGTTTTTCCTACCAGGCCGATTTGTCGAGGAATTGGAAGACAATATTAGGAGAAGAGTACAAGGACAACGGGAAAAGTTTAAGGATTACGTACTCGCTATGCAGACATTGATGCGGCACATCGACTACAGCGAGGAGCAACGCCTTCAACGGATATACCGAAACTGTCATCGAGATTATCTCCTCTACATCAGACGGACTGACTTCACCACAATGGAGGAGCTAATGGCCAGAGCGGAGGACTTCGAAAGTATTCGTCAGGAGCCAGAACCGGTGCGAATCAATCGAGAGTCTTGGCGACCACGAGCTGAGCCACATAGGATGGTCTCAATGGCACCAGTACAAACACCGCAGGACCTTAAAAGGGCCTGTCGACGATGCGGCCGGAATGGACACTTCCAGCGAGAGTGTAATAACGAAAAAAAGTTATTTTGTTGGGAGTGCGGGAAACCAGACACTCTCACCAAGGTGTGTTGCGGAAAAAGCAAGCCGGGAAACGGTCATGGTACCCAGCGGAAACGAGGACCACTGGGACCGAATCGCGAGCTTCCTCGAATCTAAGTTGCAACAGAAAACGAGTCTCAGCTAGAGTGGTCCTTGGTGGTGAACTGGTGACGGCCACTCTAGACACTGGAGCGTCGAGGAGCTTTCTGAGCGAAGAGATGGCCAATAAACTAGATCGAAACAGTCTTTGGACGAAGGTGAATATCCAGGTCAAGATGGCTGATGGCACAGCACGACGGATCGAAGAAGAGGTGCAAGTGAGGGTGAGAATGGGAACGATAGACACCAGGACGTCATTCCTCATACTCCGAGATGCCACCGAGCAGGTAATACTAGGCCTAGACTTTCTAATGGACAACGGTGCATCCATTAGCTGCGGAGGCCAAACCATCGTGCTACACTCAAGCAAGGACGAACCACCAGAAGATGAGACGACCTGCTCAACACTCCGAACGACGTCAGAATACCCCGCCGAAGAAGAAGCAACACGGCAAAGCGGTAGCAAAACGCCAGATACACAAAGTGATGATAATGCCAAGGAAACGTTTCTCAGGGAAGAACTAAAGAAGTTTGAGACTTTAGCCGGACCTTCGACCATTACCACGCATAAGATAATCATGAGGGATGATAGGCCGATTAAACAAAGGTACTACCCGAAAAACCCCGCGATGCAAACTATAATCAACAAGGAAATAGACGCACTCTTGGAAAAAGGGTGTATTGAACCCTCGTGCAGTCCATATAGCGCACCGATCGTACTGGTCAAAAAGAAGAACGGACAGTGGCGATTATGCGTCGACTATCGGCAAGTAAACGCCCGATCCGTACCCGATGCATACCCACTGCCCAGGATCCAACACATCTTAGACCAGTTACGTGACGCTAAATTCATCAGCAGCTTAGATCTCAAGAATGGTTATTGGCAAATACCGATGAGTTCAGAAAGTAAGCAATATACGGCGTTTACCGTCCCAGGAAGGGGACTGTTCCAATGGAGAGTAATGCCTTTTGGTTTACACTCTGCACCAGCGACATTCCAAAGAGCATTAGACCAGGTTATCGGCCCAGAGATGGAGCCGCACGCTTTTGCCTATCTGGACGACATCATCGTCATCGGAAGAACACTAGAAGAACACACACGAAATTTACGAGAAGTTTTTAGACGACTACGAGCAGCAAACCTGAAAATCAACGAAGAAAAGTGCGAGTTTTTCAAACAAGATTTGAAGTACCTCGGCCATCTTGTCAGTAGTAATGGTATTCACACCGATCCAGACAAAATCGCAGCCATTAAGGAGCTTACACCACCAACGAACATCCGAGGAGTACGGCAGTTCCTCGGTGTTGCATCTTGGTATTGACGTTTCGTACCGGACTTCTCCAAATTAGTTGTCCCACTCACGAGATTACTAAAGAAGGGTCGTCGATGGCAGTGGGGAGAGGAACAACAGCAAGCTTTCGAAAACTTAAAAGAGAAATTGACGACAGCACCGATACTAACGTGTCCAGACTTCAACAAAGAATTTTCGCTCCAGACAAACGCGTGCAACTACGGACTAGGTGCGGTACTCACACAGAACGATGACGACGGCGAAAAGGTCATCGCATACGCTAGCAGGACGCTGAACAAAGCCGAGCAAAATTACTCCGCGACCGAGAAGGAGTGCCTAGCAATAATCTGGGGTATTAGGAAGATGAGACCGTATCTGGAAGGTTACAAATTCCGAGTAGTCACGGATCATCTCTCGCTAAAATGGTTAAATTCACTGGAGAACCCTTCAGGGCGGATAGCGAGATGGGCCCTAGAATTGCAACAATACAACTTCGAGGTAGTATATAGAAAGGGTAAGTGGAATGTAGTAGCAGACACATTGTCTAGACAGCCTGTAGAAAACATAAATCACATCACCACTACGGACGACAAGTGCAGCTGGATCCAGAAGAAGATGGCAGAAGTGGAACGACATCCTGAGAAATTCAGCGATTATGCGATCAAGAATGAACAGCTGTACCGGCATATTCCCGGACCGGCGAACGACGAAGATTGTGCAGCTTGGAAGCTATGCGTACCACGACAACTAAGAGCGAGAGTACTGAGGGAAAATCACGACGCCCCGAGCGCTGGCCACCCAGGTATCAGAAAGACGGTGACAAGGATAGCGAACCAGTATTACTGGCCAGGCATGTACCGGGACATACGGAAGCATGTATACTGCTGCGAGTCGTGTCAACGGTATAAACCAGCGCAGGACCAGGCCGCTGGCAAGATGCTGACACAGTTACCCGAAGAACCATGGGCCATTCTCTGCGCTGACTTCATCGGACCCCTACCAAGGTCTAAACACGGCAATACGATGATACTCGTATTCTTCGACAAATTTTCAAAGTGGACGGAAATCGTGCAACTTCGACATGCTACCACAGAGACGCTGAAGAAAGCCATCCGGGAAAGGATCCTAGCACGATATGGGGTCCCAAAAGTTCTCGTTACGGACAACGGCGTACAGTTCAGCAGCCGAAGTTTTCACACATTCCTACAGGATTTGGGAGTCAAGCAACAATTCACGGCACCATACACTCCCCAAGAGAACCCCACGGAAAGGGCGAATAGGAACGTTAAGAGAATCATAGCACAGATCAGCGATAACAAGCAAACACAATGGGATGATTTTATCCCCGAAATCTCGTTGGCACTAAACACGATGACATCAGAAACGACCAGTTTTACTCCAGCATTTCTTACACAAGGACGAGAACCCAGGCTACCAGGAGCACTTTATGACGAAGTCACCACGGGAACAGGAACCTCACCACAAAGTGCCGAATACAGAGGAAATCGGCTACGAGAAATCTACAAGATCGTGAGGAGAAACCTCGAGAGGGCATCTAGAGACCAGGCCAGACACTACAACCTCCGGCGAAGAGATTGGAAGCCGGAAATAGGAACGCTAGTCCTACTCAAAACGCATTACCTATCAAAGGCGATTGATAAATTCAATGCGAAATTGGCACCGAAGTTCGACGGGCCGTACAGAATTACGCAATATATTTCGCCCGTTATTGTCAAGCTGCAAGGAGTTGGGGAGCACAGGACCGATCGTAATAGTCGCACGGCACATATTAGCGACTTGAAACTATTCCACCAAAATGTTTAACCTTTTTAATAAAGTTTACATATTTGTCCAGTAGAAATGTGTTTAGTCGTGTTGTCCCCCTACGAAAGTTCATTGAACTGACTAACAAAATCTTATTCCAGATCCATTCGAAAACCAAAATTCTACAACATGGCTCGCATAATCGGAGTTTTAAAAACCTACGACCTAACTACGGAGGACAAGGACAACACCAAACCAACCGGACAACAGAACGGACAGGAGCAGAACAGACAGGACAAGGACAACATCAAACCAACCGGACAACAGAACGGACAGGAGCAGAACAGACAGGACAAGGACAACATCAAACCAACCGGACAACAGAACGGACAGGGGACTCGGCTACGGGCGATCCTCATGGCAGGCAACAAGACCATCGCTACGTACCCGAGAGGAGAGCGCGGCATTGCCATAAACATGGACGACTACGCCCGACTCGGCCCAGGACGATTCCTGAACGACACACTAATCGAGGTGTTCTTGCGCCACCTGTATGCAGAACAAGCCGATGACGAGCAACGAGAGAAGCTGTACGTGTTCAGCCCATTCCTCTGGCTCAAGATTGGACGCGCAGATGGTTCGGCTGCAGAGCGCCACGATGCCGTTAAACGTTGGACGAAGGGCGTCGACTTGTTTAAGAAGGAGTACATCCTGATTCCCATCAACCAGCAGCAACACTGGTTCCTGATGGTCATATGCTTCCCTGGCCAACGTGGAAGGAAGATGACCAATCTCCGCAACGAGGATGGCACATGGGCGGTGCGGGAACCGTGCATACTTCAATTCGACTCCGTCGAACGGAGGCCACGCGTTGGAACCGCCCAACGCATTTGGGAGTATCTCCAAATGGAATTCACGGCCAAGAGACCCCAGGACGATGACCGCCGCTTTAACGAGGAGACTTTGCCACTACGAGTTCCGCAGGTACCGACGCAGACCAACGGCACCGACTGTGGTGTGTTCTTGCTACAATACGCTAGCAAGTTTGTACTGGAGCCATTCGTCGACTTTCGGGAGGAGCAGATCCACCGGCCGAACTGGTTCCCTGCTACCGACATCGACCGGAAACGTGCAGACATGGCCAAGCAAATCCGAGCATGGTCAAAGGAACAAGGCAATTCGGAGGATGCCTTCCCGAAACTGGCACAGCGTATGGCCGTCGGAGTCGCTCAGTCAATAGTCCCCGAAACGAGGAATTCGCCGGAACCACGGAAGGTCGCAGCACCCGTCTACGTCGACCTATTGACCGGAGCTTCGTACGATGACCTCTACCGGGAGATGGACAGCCACTGCCTTCCCGCATTGCCATAAACGGTCACGCTGACGGACGAGCAGACGCCACAAAAGGTACGGACGCCAAATGAGTGGGTCTTCAACAGCATTGACGAAGTGGAGAACGCAACATCGATGTTCGATCCGGAAATAATACAGGGGATCCGGATGCGGTACAGTCACCTGGAATCGGGGAACCGGAGGAAACGACGACGTCTGCAATGCCGCATTCAGGATACCAGAATCACGATAACCCCCAACAAGATCGTGATCCTTCAATCCCCGGAAAGTGGAGAGGGAGTGTAAGGGAGATTATACCTCCCCTACAAATTTGCGTAAGGATGTAGAACCTGGCCTGCTTCCCCACTGAGCTGGCCCTGTGAAAATCGTTTTCACGAGGCTCAGTAACCTCGAATTGTGCGGTCCCAATTTGGGGTGGATTTAACTCTATAACCACCAAAAAAAAATATATTTCACCAAACCTGAAAGCACAAGAGGTGAAAAGCACACCAGCTACAGTGTGCAACGAAAACTTGAAAGAACTTCCAATTTAGCAGCCAAACGCAACAACAAACACACACAAGAAATCGGACCGAAATTTAGCAGCCAAACGTAACAACAAACACACACAAGAAATCGGACCGAGATTTAGCAGCCAAACGCAACAACAAACACACACAAGAAATCGGACCGAAATTTAGCAGCCAAACGCAACAACAAACACACACAAGAAATCGGACCGAAATTTAGCAGCCAAACACAACAACAAACACACAAGAAATCGGACCGAAATTTAGCAATCAAATGCAACAACAAACACACACAAGAAATCGGACCGAAATTTAGCAATCAAACACAACAACAAACACACAAGAAATCGGACCGAAATTTAGCAGCCAAACGCAACAACAAACACACACAAGAAATCGGACCGAGATTTAGCAACCAAACACAACAACAAACACACGCAAGAAACCGTATGCAGATTTACAAGTAAAAGCATAAAAACCCATTAGGAAAGAAGTCACTCTACCTTTGAAGGAAAATAAGATCTAATGCAACAACAAATGCAAAGGTTTACGCACGAAGAGTGCAAAAAGGGAGTTGAAGGTGACCCTAATTAAATGTAGTAAACAAAGGGATTAATCCAAGGTCGCCAATTAAGATTGCGAAAAGGTGAAATTATGAAATAAACAAAAGGATTAATTCAAGGCCACCCATAAGCAATCAAGGAAAGTACCGTTAGCCTTTGGTGTATAAAAGCCGCCGCAAATGAACACTCGCGCTTCTTTTGGAAAACATACGCTGTACGGGTGAGTCGACTTTTTAGCTAACTAATATTATTTTTACGTCCAGTGCTTGCAAGTGTGGACACAAAGGAATCCTTGAATCCTTCCGAATACTCTTAATCCTTTTAAATCCAGTGCTTTCAAGTGTGGACCATCGTCGTAAAACAACAAGGTTATAATCTCTGACTAAACTATCAGAGTATATTTGTAATAATAAAAGGAATAGCACACAATAAAGAGAATTACATCAAATAACTGAGTTTTATTTATTGGGTGGTGAACCCCGGATAGACTGGGTATACCCTGGCAAATTTACACGAAGAAAACTTCGTTACAACTTGATACTTGAAAGGTACTGAAGTACAAATGTACTGAATACATTACAGCTCTGATTTAAGCTCACCTTATTCACAAAATGGGTCTTCTATGAATCAATGGCATAATCAAAGATAAATAACTATTTAAAACATGTATTGTTTTGACAGAAATTTATATAATATATATTTTCATTGCAAACTATATCACTGCTATTACCACGCAAATAAATAATCATGTACAATTAGTTAAAATAAAAAATTAATTATTATATAAAGTAACGAAAATGTATTTGCCCGGCTCATTATAAAAACTGTTACGAATTTAATAATGAACGTTTTACTTACAAATAATTTGTTCTTCGCAATCAAGGCTTCATCTACCTTTTTTGCTTATGCTATGTAGTGCAAGTTGTAAATTATACAACTGAAAAATAATAAATATTATATTGAATTAGTTTTACTAATAACAGTTATAGTTAAAATCTGTTAGTAGAAGTTCATTCATATCAAGCTTTCGTAGTAAAGTAATTTTCTTACTATGTAAATAATGCAACTATCTCTAAACTTTTTAAACTTCAACATTCTTTATGCTACGTTTACACCGAGCGCAAACCGCGCATTTGAGCTATTTTCGCAAAGGCGATGCCAAATTTTTAAGATTTGTATGCTATTTGACAAACCAAATTGAATGTATTTTGAGGAACTACGAACAAAATGTGAGAGAGAATAATATTTTGAATCAGTCTGTTGCAGGGATAATTAAATTCCCAAAACAAAACACCGGAAATGGAATGAAAATATTTGCAATCATCTGTTAAAATAATTGATTAACAGAATTTTTCCAAACATTGCAACAGTTCCAAAAGTGAATTCGAAAATATGGAGCCCCACAAAAATTTTAAAAAGCTAAATACTATTGCCAAATTATGCGCTTTCATAGATAAAATTAATGGATGTATGCGATCATTTCCGCGATAATTCTTGCAATTAGTAAATTTTTCAACAAGTTCAATCTCAGTTTAAATTTTTCAAAACAGCTGATGGTTATGTCTAACCAAATGGAAAAGGCGGTCAGTGTAAACATAGCATTAAACTGATGTTAAGTACTGGGTGGCCCAGAATGACCGATATGGTTTGAATGTTTAATAATTTCTTTATTTAATGAATTATTATTTTTTTTTTTTTGTGTTATAAAGTATATTAACGGGAAATATTTTTGGATTAAGTATGAAAAATTACATCCCGCAAGTGATGGCCATTTTCGGATTATGGCTTGAACTTCATTGCGAATGTTTTCTTTTATTGTGTTATGGTGGCTGGCTTATTAATGTATTTATTAACGCGACCAATTGTGGCTTTTTATTTACTCGACCCATTGCGGCTCTTTATTTACACGACCCATTGCGACTCTTTATTTACGCGACCCATTGTGGCTCTTAATTTACTCGACCCATTGCGGCTCTTAATTTACTCGACCCATTGCTGCTCTTTATTTACACGACCCATACAAGCTCAAGTAGTTCTCTCTTTGACTGTTCACCAAGTTGTGTTGTGTGTTCTGTGTCCTCTTCAGCTTTTACGTGTACGTAAAGCGGCTCGGACGTTTGCTAAGCTACAAGCGGGAACACGCAAACCGAAGAAATTAACAAATGTATATCCTTTCTTTCAAATAACCCCAAAGAAAACAGTCTGGCGCTGTCAAATCGGATGAACATGGGGCAATTGAAAATTGAAATCGCTTCTGCGAGAAATAATGCGTTCGCCAAAGAGGTCCCGTAACAGAGCCATTGTGTCCATTGCTGTGTGGGCTGTGGTTCCATCTTGTTGAAACCACAACTGTGGATGGTCTTGTACAGCTAGTCCTAAAAAATTGTCCAGCATCGGTCGATCTTCAGCACCATTCACCGTAACTGAAGCGCCATGTGCCTTTTCAAATAAATATGGACCAATAATCCTTTCAGACGATACACCGCACAGTGCAATTAAGTGGTTGCAACTGTCGCTGATAAACTGTTCTTGGATACTCCGTAGCCCATATCCCGCAATTTTGCTTGTTTACGTAGCCATTCAATTGGAAAGAGGCTTTATACCTCATTATCAAATTGTTAGTGAAATCGCGATTTTCTTCTGCTTTTTGTCAGGATGAAATAGCATAATCAAGGCGGTGTAAGTAGTCTATCGGCTTCAATTGTTGCACAAGCTGAACCTTATACAGGAACATGTGCAATGTGGCCAAAATCCTCTGAACAGACCTCCGTGATAGCCCCAGTTATGCCAAGCGTCTTCTTGTTGATGTTTGTGAACTGTCCTACATACTATCCGCAACACTTTGGATATTTTCTTCCGTATGGACCGTACGTGGTCCCCCGGTACGTGGAAGGTGTATTACTGTACCATGTTGTTGAAAATTTGCAACAAGGGCAGTTTATTGTTGATGCTGAAGGTCTAGTACGCGCATTAAGAAAACGACGATAAGTACGCTGCGTCAAAACAATTGACCGTTGATTTTCAAAAAAAAAATTCAACAATTGCTGACCGCTGTTCTGTTGTGTAGTATTCCATTTCAAATTGTTCTTCACAAAATTCTGAAATAACAAAAAAAAAAAAATAAAAAATTTAATAAGTTATTAAACATCCAAACCATATCGCTCATTAAGCGCCACCCAGTATATCCAGCTCTCGTTTTTACAATGATTTGTATAAATAAGTATTCGTATAATAAGGGGTTCTACTTGTAATGTGAAAAATTTGGCTTTTCTGTGAGATTGCACAGTTTTTCAAAATATTAAATGGTAATTTAACAACGATATGAAATATCTTTGGCCATTGACATTTGTGTATATAGTATATTGGTTACCGGATGTCAGATCTGTATAGCTATTTGTAACTACCGTTATTGCTAACTATTCTGACTACTATAATTGCCTGATTCGGAAGTTCATAATCCCCGAACAGATAGAATAATTTTCCTCTACGGCAAATCTTTGCTGGTTTTATAGTAGTGAATTTCATTTAGACCTATTACTTCATTTCAATTTTTCATTTCATTTATTGTCATCAATTTCAAAGTATAATAAGAATAAATTCTTTTTTAGCACACAGAGGTTTACTTTAGAACATATAATATTAATATATCAATCCATCTTAATACTATCGTTATTAATGACCATGTAACAACTACTCAAAAAATAATAGGAGTAGATAGTAAATACAATGTAGCAGAAAATAGAAATAAAAACAGAAAGTATTAAAGTTATAGAGAGGAACGGGAAAAAACACTGGAAAGCTCGACGTCTGAAGGCCGCCCCACCATTGGAATCTCGCAAGCTTATTGGTAGGGAGTTTCCACAAGCGTACAGCATTTAGGAAGAACAGACGCGATGTGACTAAAGATTCACTCCTTGGCAGGATCAAGGTACCACTACGCCGATACATGCGGAATTAAATCTTATCATAGAGATAACGAGGTGTTTTTGTTCTGATTAGTTTACGGAGAAAAAGACAATTTCTCATCTTCAGATAACTAATAAAGTCACATGAGACATGAGCGGGACAGGCCTACAACATAGCGCGTTGCATAATTAAAGGCCAACTTCTCCTTGCAAAAAGTTACGGTGGGCATAACACACGTCATAACGATGAGTATATCACCCACCAACGCGGGTCACTTGCTATTTTTAGGTCGAATTTCAGCTTTAGCTTATATCAACGATTTTTGATTACTGGTCACGGTTCATTAAGTGAGTTCCTCTTTAAGCGAAGGCTTAGCGGATCTGCTGCATGTGACTGGTTCTGCGAGTGATGATTGGATGCATGTTTTGTGTGTGTGTTCCTTGTACGCAGATATTAGAAATTTTGTTTTTAGTTAGCAGAGTTTTGGATAGGCAGGACCTTACACAGCCTACCTTGCTGTTGCTTCCAGCTGTCTTCCACTGAAATTTTTGTTCAGCAAAAAATAGAATTCGAATATGTAGTGTACATCGTTGAAGAGAGACCGACACATTTCTAACGATCAATGTTTCATGCGTGCACGCGGAGTAGTTTGGTGTCAGTGTTGGCATGAACATTTTTCCGTACACCTTATGGCAGATTTCCATTAAAATATTTGTCGAACAAAAACTAGAATTTGAATATATGTTGTAGATCGTTGAAACGAGTAGGCCAATATCTTTTCAATGATTTCCGAGACAACATTTTCATTAATTCAATATACTCACTCGTTCGCATCTCATCAGCCTTGTTAGTGTTTAGCGATAGTTCAGTAATGGGTCCTCTTTTTATCTTTTTATCAAAGCTCCAGAAAATATCCCTCAATTCAATAACCTCAAATGTGGTCACGTGTGTTTTTTTTTATAATTTGGCTTGCGTAAGTTTCAATTAATCGTACGGCTCTGTGCACAAAAGGTGTTTCATAATCACAGCGTTGAGCACTATTATTATCAGTTTTTTTATTTTGAGGTGCAACACGGGCTAGCTTAGTTGCGCAGTTGCTCATAGCCTTTACGTTTTCCTTTATAATCGAGTTCGTGATATCTACGAATTTTCTAGCAACAATGTATTCCACACACGGAAACACTGGATATAGTACAATTACGAAATCGTTTTATTCCAAATCAAAGTTTGGAATTTGTCTCAAAATCATTTAACTAATAGTAATAGTATTCAATAAAATACCATATTCAGATTTTACCATAATGTTTTTATTGCAGGAAAATTTAATCCAGAATTGAACTTGGTAAAGGCATCAACGACTGTTCAGACATCGTCACAAGCACACCAAATACAAAAAAAATCTCACCAATCTCCTTTTTTCTCGCAATGCTATGATCAAAGAGAATCGTTTGGTTCTGCATATAATACTCAACATTCACAGCTCGTTGATAAGGTTCAACATGTTATCGCAAGTCGCACCGCATCGAATACTTTACTGACAAATCTTGACTCAACAAATCATCCGCAGTATTACGATACAATGTACGAGAACGGGATGGGCCCGTCGTATGATTATTCTGCACATCGATATTCGAACTATACTTCGCATAATACTTATGTTAACCCTGAGACTCAATATCATCCGCATTTTCACAATTGTAATAATACGCAGGACAATGGCATTACTACACATCCATACTATATGCATTGGCCTCATCCAATGCCTAGTCTACCACAATCCAATAATCAACATCATTTAAGCTCACCTTATTCACAAAATGGGTCTTCTATTAATCAATGGCATAATCAAAGATAAATAACTATTTAAAACACGTATTGGTTTGACAGAAATTTATATAATATATATTTTCATTGCAAACTATATCACTGCTATTACCACGCAAATAAAGAAGCATGAACAATTAGTTAAAATAAAAATTAATTATTGTATAAAGTAACGAAAATGTATTTGCCCGGCTCATTATAAAAACTGTTACGAATTTAATAATGAACGTTTTACTTACAAATAATTTGTTCTTCGCAATCAAGGCTTCATCTACCTTTTTTGCTTATGCTATGTAGTGCAAGTTGTAAATTATACAACTGAAAAATAATAAATATTATATTGAATTAGTTCTACTAATAACAGTCATAGTTAAAATCTGTTAGTAGAAGTTCATTCACATCAAGCTTTCGTAGTAAAGTAATTTTCTTACTATGTAAATAATGCAACTATCTCTAAACTTTTTAAACTTCAACAATCTTTATGCTACGTTTACACCGAGCGCAAATCGCGCATTTGAGCTATTTTCCGCAAAGGCGATGCCAAATTTTTAAGATTTGTATGCGATTTGACAAACCAAATTGAATGTATTTTGAGGAACTGCAAACAAAATGTGAGAAAGAATAGTATTTTGAATCAGTCTGTTGCAGGGATAAATAAATTCCCAAAACAAAACACCGGAAATGGAATGAAAATATTTGCAATCTTCTGTTAAAATAATTGATTAACAGAATTTTTCCAAACATTGCAACAGTTCCAAAAGTGAATTGGAAAATATGGAGCCCCACAAAAATTTTAAAAAGCTAAATACTATTGCCAAATTATGCGCTTTCATAGATAAAATTAATGGATGTATGCGATCATTTCTACGATAATTCTTGCAATTAGTAAATTTTTCAACAAGTTCAATCTCAGTTTAAATTTTTCAAAACAGCTGATGGTTATGTCTAACCAAATGGAAAAGGCGGTCAGTGTAAACATAGCATTAAACTGATGTTAAGTACTGGGTGGCCCAGAATGACCGATATGGTTTGAATGTTTAATAATTTCTTTATTTAATGAATAATTATTTTTTTTTTGGTGTTATAAAGAATATTAACGGGGAATATTTTTGGCTTAAGTATGAAAAATTACATCCCGCAAGTGATGGCCATTTTCGGATTATGGCTTGAACTTAATTGCGAATGTTTTCTTTTATTGTGTTATGGTGGCTGGCTTATTAATGTATTTATTAACGCGACCAATTGTGGCTTTTTATTTACTCGACCCATTGCGGCTCTTTATTTACACGAGCCATTGCGACTCTTTATTTACGCGACCCATTGTGGCTCTTAATTTACTCGACCCATTGCGGCTCTTAATTTACTCGACCCATTGCGGGTCTTAATTTACACGACCCATACAAGCTCAAGTAGTTCTCTCTTTGACTGTTCACCAAGTTGTGTTGTGTGTTCTGTGTCCTCTTCAGCTTTTACGTGTACGTAAAGCGGCTCGGACGTTTGCTAAGCTACAAGCGGGAACACGCAAACCGAACAAATTAACAAATGTATATCCTTTCTTTCAAATAACCCCAAAGAAAACAGTCTGGCGCTGTCAAATCGGATGAACATGGGGCAATTGAAAATTGAAATCGCTTCTGCAAGAAATAATGCGTTCGCCAAAGAGGTCCCGTAACAGAGCCATTGTGTCCATTGCTGTGTGGGCTGTGGTTCCATCTTGTTGAAACCACAACTGTGGATGGTCTTGTACAGCTAGTCCCAAAAAATTGTCCAGCATCGGTCGATCTTCAGCACCATTCACCGTAACTGAAGCGCCATGTGCCTTTTCAAATAAATATGGACCAATAATCCTTTCAGACGATACACCGCACAGTGCAATTAAGTGGTTGCAACTGTCGCTGATAAACTGTTCTTGGATACTCCGTAGCCCATATCCCGCAATTTTGCTTGTTTACGTAGCCATTCAATTGGAAAGAGGCTTTATACCTCATTATCAAATTGTTAGTGAAATCGCGATTTTCTTCTGCTTTTTGTCAGAATGAAATAGCATAATCAAGGCGGTGTAAGTAGTCTATCGGCTTCAATTGTTGCACAAGCTGAACCTTATACAGGAACATGTGCAATGTGGCCAAAATCCTCTGAACAGACCTCCGTGATAGCCCCAGTTATGCCAAGCGTCTTCTTGTTGATGTTTGTGAACTGTCCTACATACTATCCGCAACACTTTGGATATTTTCTTCCGTATGGACCGTACGTGGTCCCCCGGTACGTGGAAGGTGTATTACTGTACCATGTTGTTGAAAATTTGCAACAAGGGCAGTTTATTGTTGATGCTGAAGGTCTAGTACGCGCATTAAGAAAACGACGATAAGTACGCTGCGTCAAAACAATTGACCGTTGATTTTCAAAAAAAAAATTCAACAATTGCTGACCGCTGTTCTGTTGTGTAGTATTCCATTTCAAATTGTTCTTCACAAAATTCTGAAATAACAAAAAAAAAAAAAAATAAAAAATTTAATAAGTTATTAAACATCCAAACCATATCGCTCATTAAGCGCCACCCAGTATATCCAGCTCTCGTTTTTACAATGATTTGTATAAATAAGTATTCGTATAATAAGGGGTTCTACTTGTAATGTGAAAAATTTGGCTTTTCTGTGAGATTGCACAGTTTTTCAAAATATTAAATGGTAATTTAACAACGATATGAAATATCTTTGGCCATTGGCATTTGTGTATATAGTATATTGGTTACCGGATGTCAGATCTGTATAGCTATTTGTAACTACCGTTATTGCTAACTATTCTGACTACTATAATTGCCTGATTCGGAAGTTCATAATCCCCGAACAGATGGAATAATTTTCCTCTACGGCAAATCTTTGCTGGTTTTATAGTAGTGAATTTCATTTAGACCTATTACTTCATTTCAATTTTTCATTTCATTTATTGTCATCAATTTCAAAGTATAATAAGAATAAATTCTTTTTTAGCACACAGAGGTTTACTTTAGAACATATAATATTAATATATCAATCCATCTTAATACTATCGTTATTAATGACCATGTAACAACTACTCAAAAAATAATAGGAGTAGATAGTAAATACAATGTAGCAGAAAATAGAAATAAAAACAGAAAGTATTAAAGTTATAGAGAGGAACGGGAAAAAACACTGGAAAGCTCGACGTCTGAAGGCCGCCCCACCATTGGAATCTCGCAAGCTTATTGGTAGGGAGTTTCCACAAGCGTACAGCATTTAGGAAGAACAGACGCGATGTGACTAAAGATTCACTCCTTGGCAGGATCAAGGTACCACTACGCCGATACATGCGGAATTAAATCTTATCATAGAGATAACGAGGTGTTTTTGTTCTGATTAGTTTACGGAGAAAAAGACAATTTCTCATCTTCAGATAACTAATAAAGTCACATGAGACATGAGCGGGACAGGCCTACAACATAGCGCGTTGCATAATTAAAGGCCAACTTCTCCTTGCAAAAAGTTACGGTGGGCATAACACACGTCATAACGATGAGTATATCACCCACCAACGCGGGTCACTTGCTATTTTTAGGTCGAATTTCAGCTTTAGCTTATATCAACGATTTTTGATTACTGGTCACGGCTCATTAAGTGAGTTCCTCTTTAAGCGAAGGCTTAGCGGATCTGCTGCATGTGACTGGTTCTGCGAGTGATGATTGGATGCATGTTTTGTGTGTGTGTTCCTTGTACGCAGATATTAGAAATTTTGTTTTTAGTTAGCAGAGTTTTGGATAGGCAGGACCTTACACAGCCTACCTTGCTGTTGCTTCCAGCAGTCTTCCACTGAAATTTTTGTTCAGCAAAAAATAGAATTCGAATATGTAGTGTACATCGTTGAAGAGAGACCGACACATTTCTAACGATCAATGTTTCATGCGTGCACGCGGAGTAGTTTGGTGTCAGTGTTGGCATGAACATTTTTCCGTACACCTTATGGCAGATTTCCATTAAAATATTTGTCGAACAAAAACTAGAATTTGAATATATGTTGTAGATCGTTGAAACGAGTAGGCCAATATCTTTTCAATGATTTCCGAGACAACATTTTCATTAATTCAATATACTCACTCGTTCGCATCTCATCAGCCTTGTTAGTGTTTAGCGATAGTTCAGTAATGGGTCCTCTTTTTATCTTTTTATCAAAGCTCCAGAAAATATCCCTCAATTCAATAACCTCAAATGTGGTCACGTGTGTTTTTTTTTATAATTTGGCTTGCGTAAGTTTCAATTAATCGTACGGCTCTGTGCACAAAAGGTGTTTCATAATCACAGCGTTGAGCACTATTATTATCAGTTTTTTTATTTTGAGGTGCAACACGGGCTAGCTTAGTTGCGCAGTTGCTCATAGCCTTTACGTTTTCCTTTATAATCGAGTTCGTGATATCTACGAATTTTCTAGCAACAATGTATTCCACACACGGAAACACTGGATATAGTACAATTACGAAATCGTTTTATTCCAAATCAAAGTTTGGAATTTGTCTCAAAATCATTTAACTAATAGTAATAGTATTCAATAAAATACCATATTCAGATTTTAACATAATGTTTTTATTGCAGGAAAATTTAATCCAGAATTGAACTTGGTAAAGGCATCAACGACTGTTCAGACATCGTCACAAGCACACCAAATACAAAAAAAATCTCACCAATCTCCTTTTTTCTCGCAATGCTATGATCAAAGAGAATCGTTTGGTTCTGCATATAATACTCAACATTCACAGCTCGTTGATAAGGTTCAACATGTTATCGCAAGTCGCACCGCATCGAATACTTTACTGACAAATCTTGACTCAACAAATCATCCGCAGTATTACGATACAATGTACGAGAACGGGATGGGCCCGTCGTATGATTATTCTGCACATCGATATTCGAACTATACTTCGCATAATACTTATGTTAACCCTGAGACTCAATATCATCCGCATTTTCACAATTGTAATAATACGCAGGACAATGGCATTACTACACATCCATACTATATGCATTGGCCTCATCCAATGCCTAGTCTACCACAATCCAATAATCAACATCATTTAAGCTCACCTTATTCACAAAATGGGTCTTCTATTAATCAATGGCATAATCAAAGATAAATAACTATTTAAAACACGTATTGGTTTGACAGAAATTTATATAATATATATTTTCATTGCAAACTATATCACTGCTATTACCACGCAAATAAAGAAGCATGAACAATTAGTTAAAATAAAAATTAATTATTGTATAAAGTAACGAAAATGTATTTGCCCGGCTCATTATAAAAACTGTTACGAATTTAATAATGAACGTTTTACTTACAAATAATTTGTTCTTCGCAATCAAGGCTTCATCTACCTTTTTTGCTTATGCTATGTAGTGCAAGTTGTAAATTATACAACTGAAAAATAATAAATATTATATTGAATTAGTTCTACTAATAACAGTCATAGTTAAAATCTGTTAGTAGAAGTTCATTCACATCAAGCTTTCGTAGTAAAGTAATTTTCTTACTATGTAAATAATGCAACTATCTCTAAACTTTTTAAACTTCAACAATCTTTATGCTACGTTTACACCGAGCGCAAATCGCGCATTTGAGCTATTTTCCGCAAAGGCGATGCCAAATTTTTAAGATTTGTATGCGATTTGACAAACCAAATTGAATGTATTTTGAGGAACTGCAAACAAAATGTGAGAAAGAATAGTATTTTGAATCAGTCTGTTGCAGGGATAAATAAATTCCCAAAACAAAACACCGGAAATGGAATGAAAATATTTGCAATCTTCTGTTAAAATAATTGATTAACAGAATTTTTCCAAACATTGCAACAGTTCCAAAAGTGAATTGGAAAATATGGAGCCCCACAAAAATTTTAAAAAGCTAAATACTATTGCCAAATTATGCGCTTTCATAGATAAAATTAATGGATGTATGCGATCATTTCTACGATAATTCTTGCAATTAGTAAATTTTTCAACAAGTTCAATCTCAGTTTAAATTTTTCAAAACAGCTGATGGTTATGTCTAACCAAATGGAAAAGGCGGTCAGTGTAAACATAGCATTAAACTGATGTTAAGTACTGGGTGGCCCAGAATGACCGATATGGTTTGAATGTTTAATAATTTCTTTATTTAATGAATAATTATTTTTTTTTTGGTGTTATAAAGAATATTAACGGGGAATATTTTTGGCTTAAGTATGAAAAATTACATCCCGCAAGTGATGGCCATTTTCGGATTATGGCTTGAACTTAATTGCGAATGTTTTCTTTTATTGTGTTATGGTGGCTGGCTTATTAATGTATTTATTAACGCGACCAATTGTGGCTTTTTATTTACTCGACCCATTGCGGCTCTTTATTTACACGAGCCATTGCGACTCTTTATTTACGCGACCCATTGTGGCTCTTAATTTACTCGACCCATTGCGGCTCTTAATTTACTCGACCCATTGCGGGTCTTAATTTACACGACCCATACAAGCTCAAGTAGTTCTCTCTTTGACTGTTCACCAAGTTTGTTGTGTGTTCTGTGTCCTCTTCAGCTTTTACGTGTACGTAAAGCGGCTCGGACGTTTGCTAAGCTACAAGCGGGAACACGCAAACCGAACAAATTAACAAATGTATATCCTTTCTTTCAAATAACCCCAAAGAAAACAGTCTGGCGCTGTCAAATCGGATGAACATGGGGCAATTGAAAATTGAAATCGCTTCTGCAAGAAATAATGCGTTCGCCAAAGAGGTCCCGTAACAGAGCCATTGTGTCCATTGCTGTGTGGGCTGTGGTTCCATCTTGTTGAAACCACAACTGTGGATGGTCTTGTACAGCTAGTCCCAAAAAATTGTCCAGCATCGGTCGATCTTCAGCACCATTCACCGTAACTGAAGCGCCATGTGCCTTTTCAAATAAATATGGACCAATAATCCTTTCAGACGATACACCGCACAGTGCAATTAAGTGGTTGCAACTGTCGCCGATAAACTGTTCTTGGATACTCCGTAGCCCATATCCCGCAATTTTGCTTGTTTACGTAGCCATTCAATTGGAAAGAGGCTTTATACCTCATTATCAAATTGTTAGTGAAATCGCGATTTTCTTCTGCTTTTTGTCAGAATGAAATAGCATAATCAAGGCGGTGTAAGTAGTCTATCGGCTTCAATTGTTGCACAAGCTGAACCTTATACAGGAACATGTGCAATGTGGCCAAAATCCTCTGAACAGACCTCCGTGATAGCCCCAGTTATGCCAAGCGTCTTCTTGTTGATGTTTGTGAACTGTCCTACATACTATCCGCAACACTTTGGATATTTTCTTCCGTATGGACCGTACGTGGTCCCCCGGTACGTGGAAGGTGTATTACTGTACCATGTTGTTGAAAATTTGCAACAAGGGCAGTTTATTGTTGATGCTGAAGGTCTAGTACGCGCATTAAGAAAACGACGATAAGTACGCTGCGTCAAAACAATTGACCGTTGATTTTCAAAAAAAAAATTCAACAATTGCTGACCGCTGTTCTGTTGTGTAGTATTCCATTTCAAATTGTTCTTCACAAAATTCTGAAATAACAAAAAAAAAAAATAAAAAATTTAATAAGTTATTAAACATCCAAACCATATCGCTCATTAAGCGCCACCCAGTATATCCAGCTCTCGTTTTTACAATGATTTGTATAAATAAGTATTCGTATAATAAGGGGTTCTACTTGTAATGTGAAAAATTTGGCTTTTCTGTGAGATTGCACAGTTTTTCAAAATATTAAATGGTAATTTAACAACGATATGAAATATCTTTGGCCATTGACATTTGTGTATATAGTATATTGGTTACCGGATGTCAGATCTGTATAGCTATTTGTAACAACCGTTATTGCTAACTATTCTGACTACTATAATTGCCTGATTCGGAAGTTCATAATCCCCGAACAGATAGAATAATTTTCCTCTACGGCAAATCTTTGCTGGTTTTATAGTAGTGAATTTCATTTAGACCTATTACTTCATTTCAATTTTTCATTTCATTTATTGTCATCAATTTCAAAGTATAATAAGAATAAATTCTTTTTTAGCACACAGAGGTTTACTTTAGAACATATAATATTAATATATCAATCCATCTTAATACTATCGTTATTAATGACCATGTAACAACTACTCAAAAAATAATAGGAGTAGATAGTAAATACAATGTAGCAGAAAATAGAAATAAAAACAGAAAGTATTAAAGTTATAGAGAGGAACGGGAAAAAACACTGGAAAGCTCGACGTCTGAAGGCCGCCCCACCATTGGAATCTCGCAAGCTTATTGGTAGGGAGTTTCCACAAGCGTACAGCATTTAGGAAGAACAGACGCGATGTGACTAAAGATTCACTCCTTGGCAGGATCAAGGTACCACTACGCCGATACATGCGGAATCAAATCTTATCATAGAGATAACGAGGTGTTTTTGTTCTGATTAGTTTACGGAGAAAAATACAATTTCTCATCTTCAGATAACTAATAAAGTCACATGAGACAAGAACGGGACCGGCCTGCAACATAGCGCGTTGCATAATTAAAGGCCAACTTCTCCTTGCAAAAAGCTACGGTGAGCATAACACACGTCATAACGATGAGTATATCACCCACCAACGCGGGTCACTTGCTATTTTTAGGTCGAATTTCAGCTTTAGCTTATATCAACGATTTTTGATTACTGGTCACGGTTCATTAAGTGAGTTCCTCTTTAAGCGAAGGCTTAGCGGATCTGCTGCATGTGACTGGTTCTGCGAGTGATGATTGGATGCATGTTTTGTGTGTGTGTTCCTTGTACGCAGATATTAGAAATTTTGTTTTTAGTTAGCAGAGTTTTGGATAGGCAGGACCTTACACAGCCTACCTTGCTGTTGCTTCCAGCAGTCTTCCACTGAAATTTTTGTTCACCAAAAAATAGAATTCGAATATGTAGTGTACATCGTTGAAGAGAGACTGACACATTTCTAACGATCAATGTTTCATGCGTGCACGCGGAGTAGTTTGGTGTCAGTGTTGGCATGAATATTTTTCCGTACACCTTATGGCAGATTTCCATTAAAATATTTGTCGAACAAAAACTAGAATTTGAATATATGTTGTAGATCGTTGAAACGAGTAGGCCAATATCTTTTCAATGATTTCCGAGACAACATTTTCATTAATTCAATATACTCACTCGTTCGCATCTCATCAGCCTTGTTAGTGTTTAGCGATAGTTCAGTAATGGGTCCTCTTTTTATCTTTTTATCAAAGCTCCAGAAAATATCCCTCAATTCAATAACCTCAAATGTGGTCACGTGTGTTTTTTTTTATAATTTGGCTTGCGTAAGTTTCAATTAATCGTACGGCTCTGTGCACAAAAGGTGTTTCATAATCACAGCGTTGAGCACTATTATTATCATTTTTTTTATTTTGAGGTGCAACACGGGCTAGCTTAGTTGCGCAGTTGCTCATAGCCTTTACGTTTTCCTTTATAATCGAGTTCGTGATATCTACGAATTTTCTAGCAACAATGTATTCCACACACGGAAACACTGGATATAGTACAATTACGAAATCGTTTTATTCCAAATCAAAGTTTGGAATTTGTCTCAAAATCATTTAACTAATAGTAATAGTATTCAATAAAATACCATATTCAGATTTTAACATAATGTTTTTATTGCAGGAAAATTTAATCCAGAATTGAACTTGGTAAAGGCATCAACGACTGTTCAGACATCGTCACAAGCACACCAAATACAAAAAAAATCTCACCAATCTCCTTTTTTCTCGCAATGCTATGATCAAAGAGAATCGTTTGGTTCTGCATATAATACTCAACATTCACAGCTCGTTGATAAGGTTCAACATGTTATCGCAAGTCGCACCGCATCGAATACTTTACTGACAAATCTTGACTCAACAAATCATCCGCAGTATTACGATACAATGTACGAGAACGGGATGGGCCCGTCGTATGATTATTCTGCACATCGATATTCGAACTATACTTCGCATAATACTTATGTTAACCCTGAGACTCAATATCATCCGCATTTTCACAATTGTAATAATACGCAGGACAATGGCATTACTACACATCCATACTATATGCATTGGCCTCATCCAATGCCTAGTCTACCACAATCCAATAATCAACATCATTTAAGCTCACCTTATTCACAAAATGGGTCTTCTATTAATCAATGGCATAATCAAAGATAAATAACTATTTAAAACACGTATTGGTTTGACAGAAATTTATATAATATATATTTTCATTGCAAACTATATCACTGCTATTACCACGCAAATAAAGAAGCATGAACAATTAGTTAAAATAAAAATTAATTATTGTATAAAGTAACGAAAATGTATTTGCCCGGCTCATTATAAAAACTGTTACGAATTTAATAATGAACGTTTTACTTACAAATAATTTGTTCTTCGCAATCAAGGCTTCATCTACCTTTTTTGCTTATGCTATGTAGTGCAAGTTGTAAATTATACAACTGAAAAATAATAAATATTATATTGAATTAGTTCTACTAATAACAGTCATAGTTAAAATCTGTTAGTAGAAGTTCATTCACATCAAGCTTTCGTAGTAAAGTAATTTTCTTACTATGTAAATAATGCAACTATCTCTAAACTTTTTAAACTTCAACAATCTTTATGCTACGTTTACACCGAGCGCAAATCGCGCATTTGAGCTATTTTCCGCAAAGGCGATGCCAAATTTTTAAGATTTGTATGCGATTTGACAAACCAAATTGAATGTATTTTGAGGAACTGCAAACAAAATGTGAGAAAGAATAGTATTTTGAATCAGTCTGTTGCAGGGATAAATAAATTCCCAAAACAAAACACCGGAAATGGAATGAAAATATTTGCAATCTTCTGTTAAAATAATTGATTAACAGAATTTTTCCAAACATTGCAACAGTTCCAAAAGTGAATTGGAAAATATGGAGCCCCACAAAAATTTTAAAAAGCTAAATACTATTGCCAAATTATGCGCTTTCATAGATAAAATTAATGGATGTATGCGATCATTTCTACGATAATTCTTGCAATTAGTAAATTTTTCAACAAGTTCAATCTCAGTTTAAATTTTTCAAAACAGCTGATGGTTATGTCTAACCAAATGGAAAAGGCGGTCAGTGTAAACATAGCATTAAACTGATGTTAAGTACTGGGTGGCCCAGAATGACCGATATGGTTTGAATGTTTAATAATTTCTTTATTTAATGAATAATTATTTTTTTTTTGGTGTTATAAAGAATATTAACGGGGAATATTTTTGGCTTAAGTATGAAAAATTACATCCCGCAAGTGATGGCCATTTTCGGATTATGGCTTGAACTTAATTGCGAATGTTTTCTTTTATTGTGTTATGGTGGCTGGCTTATTAATGTATTTATTAACGCGACCAATTGTGGCTTTTTATTTACTCGACCCATTGCGGCTCTTTATTTACACGAGCCATTGCGACTCTTTATTTACGCGACCCATTGTGGCTCTTAATTTACTCGACCCATTGCGGCTCTTAATTTACTCGACCCATTGCGGGTCTTAATTTACACGACCCATACAAGCTCAAGTAGTTCTCTCTTTGACTGTTCACCAAGTTGTGTTGTGTGTTCTGTGTCCTCTTCAGCTTTTACGTGTACGTAAAGCGGCTCGGACGTTTGCTAAGCTACAAGCGGGAACACGCAAACCGAACAAATTAACAAATGTATATCCTTTCTTTCAAATAACCCCAAAGAAAACAGTCTGGCGCTGTCAAATCGGATGAACATGGGGCAATTGAAAATTGAAATCGCTTCTGCAAGAAATAATGCGTTCGCCAAAGAGGTCCCGTAACAGAGCCATTGTGTCCATTGCTGTGTGGGCTGTGGTTCCATCTTGTTGAAACCACAACTGTGGATGGTCTTGTACAGCTAGTCCCAAAAAATTGTCCAGCATCGGTCGATCTTCAGCACCATTCACCGTAACTGAAGCGCCATGTGCCTTTTCAAATAAATATGGACCAATAATCCTTTCAGACGATACACCGCACAGTGCAATTAAGTGGTTGCAACTGTCGCTGATAAACTGTTCTTGGATACTACGTAGCCCATATCCCGCAATTTTGCTTGTTTACGAAGCCATTCAATTGGAAAGAGGCTTTATCCGATTTTCTTCTGCTTTTTGTCAGAATGAAATCGCATAATGAAGGCGGTTTTAGTAGTCTATCGGCTTCAATTGTTGCACAAGCTGAACCTTATACAGGAACATGTGCAATGTGGCCAAAATCCTCTGAACAGACCTCCGTGATAGCCCCAGTTGTGCCAAGCGTCTTCTTGTTGATGTTTGTGAACTGTCCTACACACTATCCGCAACACTTTGGATATTTTCTTCCGTATGGACCGTACGTGCTCCCCCCGTACGCGGAAAATGTATTACTGTACCATGTTGTTGAAAATTTGCAACAAGGGCTGTTTATTGTTGATGCTGAAGGTCTAGTACGCGCATTAAGAAAACGATGATAAGTATGCTGCGTCAAAACAATTGACCGTTGATTTTCAAAAAAAAAAAAATTCAACAATTGCTGACCGCTGTTCTGTTGTGTAGTATTCCATTTTAAATTGTTCTTCACAAAATTCTGAAATAACAATAAAAAAAAAAAAAAATAAAAAATTTAATAAGTTATTAAACATCCAAACCATATCGCTCATTAAGCGCCACCCAGTATATCCAGCTCTCGTTTTTGCAATGATTTGTATAAATATGTATTCGTATAATAAGGGGTTCTACTTGTAAGGTGAAAAATTTGGCTTTTCTGTGAGATTGCACAGTTTTTCAAAATATTAAATGGTAATTTAACAACGATATGAAATATCTTTGGCCATTGACATTTGTGTGTACAGTATATTGGTTACCGGATGTCAGATCTGTATAGCTATTTGTAACTACCGTTATTGTTAACGGTGTTAATTATTGTTAAATAATTTTCCTCTACGGCAAATCTTTGCTGGTTTTATAGTAGTGAGTTTCATTTAGACCTATTATTTCATTTTTTCATTTCATTTATTGTCATCAATTACAAAGTACAATAAGAAGAAATTCTTTTTTAACACAGAGATTTACTTTAGAACATATAATATTAATATATCAATCCATCTTAATACTATCGTTATTAATGACCATGTAACAACTACTCAAAAAATTATAGGAGTAGATAGTAAATACAATGTAGCAGAAAATAGAAATAAAAACAGAAAGTATTAAAGTTATAGAGAGGAACGTGAAAAAACACTCGAAAGCTCGATATCTGAAGGCCGCCCCACCATTGGAATCTCGCAAGCTTATTGGTAGGGAGCTTCCACAAGCGTACAGCATTTAGGAAGAACAGACGCGATGTGACTAAAGATTCACTCCTTGGCAGGATCAAGGTACCACTACGCCGATAGATGCGGAATCAAATCTTATCATAGAGATAACGAGGTGTTTTTGTTCTGATTAGTTTACGGAGAAGAATACAATTTCTCATCTTCAGATAACATGAGACAAGAACGGGACCGGCCTGCAACATAGCGCGTTGCATAATTAAAGGCCAACTTCTCCTTGCAAAAAGCTACGGTGAGCATAACACACGTCATAACGATGAGTATATCACCCACTAACGCGGCTCACTTGATATTTTTAGGCCAAATGTCAGTTTTAGATTATATCAACGATTTTTGATTACTGGTCACGGCTCATTAAGTGAGTTCCTTTTTAAGCCAAGGCTTAGCGAATCTGCTGCATGTGACTGGTTCTGCGAGTGATGATTAGATGCGTGTTTTGTGTGTGTGTCCCTTGTACGGAGATATTATAAATTTTGTTTTTAGTTAGCATAGTTTTGGATAGGCAGGACCTTACACAGCCTACCTTGCAGAAGGCATTGTAACTAAGAGGTTGGGAAAGTGCCTCGACACCGTTTTACACGCTGGTGCACCTCTGTTACGGCGTGACTCGCTGAACGGATGCACGGATCGTGTTGCCCGTGAAATGTGTGATATCACAAAATTATCGTATGGGAGCGCTTTAGGTAGTGTGTTAACTTGATTAGATGAGACCTCATTAAAAAGAAATTCTGAGCACCATTCAGTAGGTCCATCGCTTTAACTTTAAATCTGCACCGGCAACAAAAGCACCCGCATGTGACACTCTATCCGCTCGAAATATTTTAAATCCACTGTCAAGCAACTGTAGTTAGATGTGTAAATCCATCGCAAATTTAGATCACGTCAAGTAGGGCGTCAATCAGTTGCTTCCAGCAGTCTTCCACTGAAATTTTTGTTCAGCAAAAAATAGAATTCGATATGTAGTGTACATCGTTGAAAAGAGACCGACACATTTCTAACGATCAATGTTTCAGGCGTGCACGCGGAGTAGTTTGGTGTCAGTGTTGGCATGAACATTTTTCCGTACACCTTATGGCAGATTTCCATTAAAATATTTGTCGAACAAAAACTAGAATTTGAATATATGTTGTAGATCGTTGAAACGAGTAGGCCAATATCTTTTCAATGATTTCCGAGACAACATTTTCATTAATTCAATATACTCACTCGTTCGCATCTCATCAGCCTTGTTAGTGTTTAGCGATAGTTCAGTAATGGGTCCTCTTTTTATCTTTTTATCAAAGCTCCAGAAAATATCCCTCAATTCAATAACTTAAAATGTGGTCACGTGTGTTTTTTTTTATATTTTGGCTTGCTGAAGTTTCAATTAATCGTACGGCTCTGTGCACAAAAGGTGTTTCATAATCACAGCGTTGAGCACTATTATTATCAGTTTTTTTATTTTGAGTTGCAACACGGGCTAGCTTAGTTGCGCAGTTGCTCATAGCCTTTACGTTTTCCTCTATAATCGAGTTTGTGATATCTACGAATTTTCTAGCAACAATGTATTTCACACACGGAAACACTGGATATAGTACAATTACGAAAACGTTTTATTCCAAATCAATGTTTGGAATTTGTCTCAAAATCATTTAACTAATAGGACTAGTATTCAATAAAGTACCATATTCAGATTTTAACATAATGTTTTTATTGCAGAAAAATTTAATCCAGAATTGAACTTGGTAAAGGCATCAACGACTGTTCAGACATCGTCTCAAGCACACCAAATACAAAAAAAATCTCATCAATCTCCTTTTTTCTCGCAATGCTATGATCAAAGAGAAGCTTTTGGTTCTGCATATAGTAATAGTCATCATTCACAACTCGTTGATAAGGTTCAACATGTTATCGCAAGTCGCACCGCATCGAATACTTTACTGACAAATTTTGACTCAACAAGTCATCCGCAGTATTACGATACAATGTACGAGAACGGGATGGGCCCGTCGTATGATTATTCTGCACATCGATATTCGAACTATACTTCGCATAATACTTATGTTAACCCTGAGACTCAATATCATCCGCATTTTCACAATTGTAATAATACGCAGGACAATGGCATTACTACACATCCATACTATATGCATTGGCCTCATCCAATGCCTAGTCTACCACAATCCAATAATCAACATCATTTAAGCTCACCTTATTCACAAAATGGGTTTCTATTAATCAATGGCATAATCAAAGATAAATAACTATTTAAAACAAGTATTGGTTTGACAGAAATTTATATAATATATATTTTCATTGCAAACTATATCTAACTATAACTATATATATATTAAAATAAAAATTAATTATTGTATAAAGTAACGAAAATGTATTTGCCCGGCTCATTATAAAAACTGTTACGAATTTAATAATGAACGTTTTACTTACAAATAATTTGTTCTTCGCAATCAAGGCTTCATCTACCTTTTTTGCTTATGCTATGTAGTGCAAGTTGTAAATTATACAACTGAAAAATAATAAATATTATATTGAATTAGTTCTACTAATAACAGTCATAGTTAAAATCTGTTAGTAGAAGTTCATTCACATCAAGCTTTCGTAGTAAAGTAATTTTCTTACTATGTAAATAATGCAACTATCTCTGAACTTTTTAAACTTCAACAATCTTTATGCTACGTTTACACCGAGCGCAAATCGCGCATTTGAGCTATTTTCCGCAAAGGCGATGCCAAATTTTTAAGATTTGTATGCGATTTGACAAACCAAATTGAATGTATTTTGAGGAACTGCAAACAAAATGTGAGAAAGAATAGTATTTTGAATCAGTCTGTTGCAGGGATAGATAAATTCCCAAAACAAAACACCGGAAATGGAATGAAAATAATTGCAATCATCTGTTAAATTAATTGATTAACAGAATTTTTCCAAACATTGCAACAGTTCCAAAAGTGAATTGGAAAATATGGAGCCCCACAAAAATTTTAAAAAGCTAAATACTATTGCCAAATTATGCGCTTTCATATATAAAATTAATGGATGTATGCGATCATTTCTGCGATAATTCTTGCAATTAGTAAATTTTTCAACGAGTTCAATCTCAGTTTAAATTTTTCAAAACAGCTGATGGTTATGTCTAACCAAATGGAAAAGGCGGTCAGTGTAAACATAGCAATAAACTGATGTTAAGTACTGGCTGGCCCAGAATGACCGATATGGTTTGAATGTTTAATAATTTCTTTATTTAATGAATAATTATTTTTTTTTTGGTGTTATAAAGAATATTAACGGGGAATATTTTTGGCTTAAGTATGAAAAATTACATCCCGCAAGTGATGGCCATTTTCGGATTATGGCTTAAACTTAATTGCGAATGTTTTCTTTTATTGTGTTATGGTGGCTGGCTTATTAATGTATTTATTAACGCGACCAATTGTGGCTTTTTATTTACTCGACCCATTGCGGCTCTTTATTTACACGACCCATTGCGACTCTTTATTTACGCGACCCATTGTGGCTCTTAATTTACTCGACCCATTGCGGCTCTTAATTTACTCGACCCATTGCGGCTCTTAATTTACACGACCCATACAAGCTCAAGTAGTTCTCTCTTTGACTGTTCACCAAGTTGTGTTGTGTGTTCTGTGTCCTCTTCAGCTTTTACGTGTACGTAAAGCGGCTCGGACGTTTGCTAACAACAACAAATTAACAAATGGATATCCTATATCCGAACAAATTAACAAATGTATATCCTTTCTTTCAAATAACCCCAAAGAAAACAGTCTGGCGCTGTCAAATCGGATGAACATGGGGCAATTGAAAATTGAAATCGCTTCTGCGAGAAATAATGCGTTCGCCAAAGAGGTCCCGTAACAGAGCCATTGTGTCCATTGCTGTGTGGGCTGTGGTTCCATCTTGTTGAAACCACAACTGTGGATGGTCTTGTACAGCTAGTCCCAAAAAATTGTCCAGCATCGGTCGATCTTCAGCACCATTCACCGTAACTGAAGCGCCATGTGCCTTTTCAAATAAATATGGACCAATAATCCTTTCAGACGATACACCGCACAGTGCAATTAAGTGGTTGCAACTGTCGCTGATAAACTGTTCTTGGATACTACGTAGCCCATATCCCGCAATTTTGCTTGTTTACGAAGCCATTCAATTGGAAAGAGGCTTTATCCGATTTTCTTCTGCTTTTTGTCAAAATGAAATCGCATAATGAAGGCGGTTTTAGTAGTCTATCGGCTTCAATTGTTGCACAAGCTGAACCTTATACAGGAACATGTGCAATGTGGCCAAAATCCTCTGAACAGACCTCCGTGATAGCCCCAGTTGTGCCAAGCGTCTTCTTGTTGATGTTTGTGAACTGTCCTACACACTATCCGCAACACTTTGGATATTTTCTTCCGTATGGACCGTACGTGCTCCCCCCGTACGCGGAAAATGTATTACTGTACCATGTTGTTGAAAATTTGCAACAAGGGCTGTTTATTGTTGATACTGAAGGTCTAGTACGCGCATTAAGAAAACGATGATAAGTACGCTGCGTCAAAACAATTGACCGTTGATTTTCAAAAAAAAAAAAAAATTTACCCAGTATATCCAGCTCTCGTTTTTGCAATGATTTGTATAAATATGTATTCGTATAATAAGGGGTTCTACTTGTAAGGTGAAAAATTTGGCTTTTCTGTGAGATTGCACAGTTTTTCAAAATATTAAATGGTAATTTAACAACGATATGAAATATCTTTGGCCATTGACATTTGTGTGTACAGTATATTGGTTACCGGATGTCAGATCTGTATAGCTATTTGTAACTACCGTTATTGTTAACGGTGTTAATTATTGTTAAATAATTTTCCTCTACGGCAAATCTTTGCTGGTTTTATAGTAGTGAGTTTCATTTAGACCTATTATTTCATTTTTTCATTTCATTTATTGTCATCAATTACAAAGTACAATAAGAATAAATTCTTTTTTAACACAGAGATTTACTTTAGAACATATAATAATAATATATCAATCCATCTTAATACTATCGTTATTAATGACCATGTAACAACTACTCAAAAAATTATAGGAGTAGATTGTAAATACAATGTAGCAGAAAATAGAAATAAAAACAGAAAGTATTAAAGTTATAGAGAGGAACGTGAAAAAACACTCGAAAGCTCGATATCTGAAGGCCGCCCCACCATTGGAATCTCGCAAGCTTATTGGTAGGGAGTTTCCACAAGCGTACAGCATTTAGGAAGAACAGACGCGATGTGACTAAAGATGCACTCCTTGGCAGGATCAAGGTACCACTACGCCGATAGATGCGGAGTCAAATCTTATCATAGAGATAACGAGGTGTTTTTGTTCTGATTAGTTTACGGAGAAGAATACAATTTCTCATCTTCAGATAACTAATAATGTCACATGAGACAAGAACGGGACCGGCCTGCAACATAGCGCGATGCATAATTAAAGGCCAACTTCTCCTTGCAAAAAGCTACGGTGAGCATAACTCACGTCATAACGATGAGTATATCACCCACTAACGCGGTCACTTGATATTTTTAGGCCGAATGTCAGTTTTAGCTTATATCAACGATTTTTGATTACTGGTCACGGCTCATTAAGTGAGTTCCTTTTTAAGCCAAGGCTTAGCGAATCTGCTGCATGTGACTGGTTCTGCGAGTGATGATTGGATGCGTGTTTTGTGTGTGTGTCCCTTGTATGGAGATATTATCAATTTTGTTTTTAGTTAGCATAGTTTTGGATAGGCAGGACCTTACACAGCCTACCTTGCAGAAGGCATTGTAACTAAGAGGTTGGGAAAGTGCCTCGACACCGTTTCACACGCTGGTGCACCTCTGTTACGGCGTAATTCGCTGAACGGATGCACGGATCGTGTTGCCCGTGAAATGTGTGATATCAAAAAATTATCGTATGGGAGCGCTTTAGGTAGTGTGTTAACTTGATTAGATGAGACCTCATTAAAAAGAAATTCTGAGCACCATTCAGTAGGTCCATCGCTTTAACTTTAAATCTGTACCGGCAACAAAAGCACCCGCATGTGACACTCTATCCGGTCGAAATATTTTAAATCCACTGGCAAGCAACTGTAGTTAGATGTGTAAATCCATCGCAAATTTAGCTCACGTCAAGAAGAGCGTCAATCAGTTGCTTCCAGCAGTCTTCCACTGAAATTTTTGTTCAGCAAAAAATAGAATTCGATATGTAGTGTACATCGTTGAAAAGAGACCGACACATTTCTAACGATCAATGTTTCATGCGTGCACGCGGAATAGTTTGGTGTCAGTGTTGGCATGAACATAACGCTTTTCTGTACACCTTATGGCAGATTTCCATTAAAATTTTTGTCGAACAAAAACTAGAATTTGAATATATGTATGTTGTAGATTGTTGAAACGAGTAGGCCAATATCTTTTCAATGATTTCCGAGACAACATTTTCATTAATTCAATATACTCACTCGTTCGCATGTCATCAGCCTTGTTAGTGTGTCACAAACAATCACTATTATCATCAGTTTTTTTATTTTGAGTTGCAACACGGGCTAGCTTAGTTGCGCAGTTGCTCATAGCCTTTACGTTTTCCTCTATAATCGATTTTGTGATATCTACGAATTTTTTAGCAACAATGTATTTCACACACGGAAACACTGGATATAGTACAATTACGAAAACGTTTTATTCCAAATCAATATTTGGAATTTGTCTCAAAATCATTTAACTAATAGTACTTGTTTATTTTTATCCCAAAATTGGTTACTGCTTCTGGCACTTGAACCGAAGTAGTTTAAGGGAATGATTAAAGAATGATTTGTTCTGGCACTTTAACCGAACAAAGTCAAGAGTGTTAATGAGTTTCTTCTTCTGGCACTTAAACCGAAGAAGAACTGAGCTGCTATCCAAAGTAGAGAATCGCACTCTTTTGTGGTTTGAACTTGACAGACATTTAATGTTGAAAATCTTACAATTTATAGTAGTTTCACATATGTATATATAGTCTAATATTTCTTATGTGTTGGGTTTTGGTGTTTTCCAAATTCCGTTCCCATGAAGGTAAATGCATGTACAAATTTTGTTCCCATCACTTAATTATATAAAGATAAGACGAAATCTAATACCGCAAGGTGGAGACAGAGTGCCAACAACGCAAAGTCTTGAGTTGGAAATTTTGATGGCAGCGGTGCTGGCGCCGCTGCTGATGCAATTGATACCGCGAAACTGCATGTTTCAAGCGATTCGCAGACAGCTTCTCACAAATAAACCAAAACGCTGACCGTTGCATTCATGGTCAAGGCAAATAAATATAAATACAATAAATATCCAACTTTGGGAACGGAACGCAGCCACAACCAAAACTCAACATTCTCCCCGGCATTGACCGAAGGTCAATTATGGAAATATAGTAACAAATTCTTCTTCTTCTGCTTGTTCTTCAGTTGGAATAGTTTTTGGCGTCGGGATTGGCTTTTCCTGTTGTCGGGACCGTCGCATGTATCTTACTAGAATAGTGGCAAGAGCTATAACTCCGACCAATGCCGCGTAACCAATCGCAGTGTTGTGATAATTGTGTATTTGCAGGCGTCTGGGTAGATCTACGAGTTCTTGAGCCTGTAGAAGGTCTTGAAGAGCAGTCAACTGCTTCAGCTGAGTTGTGTATGGCTGCTGCAAGGGTTCATATGGAATTGATCGGTTCGGCTTAGCTAACTCCAGAATACCCCCAAAGCTCGTGTATGAGATGCTACTATGCGTCGTAAATATTTGACTGCCTAGCAATGTTGCCGTATCGCTTTTAATTACACAGTTTGGACTGATCTCAATTGAACCAGACCCTTGAAGGTGTTCTGCGATACCTCTGTGCCGCAAATGATGGTGATTCGTGTTGGAGTGGCGATTGCATAATACCATCGGTTCTCTGTAGTTGCCTTTGTCCAGGTTTCTCTATCTGCCGTGGAAAATTCGCACAGCCCTTGCGACTCATTGTGAAAGAGACTCACCTCACAGGCATTGTTAAGAGCGCCCTTCTGAAAGATTGGTTGTGTGTTAGGACACACATATGTTCGTTCTTGGATGACGTCGCATTGCTGTAATAGTTCTGGAGTCATCGGGTTGAAGTTGAATTGAAGTTGACAGCTTCACACTGATCATTTCATTGTTGTGATACACCGGAATTGGAATGAGTCTAAATAGAGTGAATGCATCTGTTCTGAGAAGTGGGATGGTGGTTTTGAAGAGGACATGATCTTCCGTTAGTCCTGCTTGGACAGTCATCATCTTGTACACAGATAACAAGCTACCTTGGTTACCGGCTATCTGAATATTTGAAGAAAGGTGGCCCTGAATTCTTTTGATCTCCCTGTCGAGCTGTTGTGGTGATAAAAGAAGTGGACTAATGTGTCCATGATGGGCTGCTGTGAGTACATCAATCAGCGATGACTGTATCCGATGAAGTTGCGACGCTACTAGTGTTAGCTCCAGCACTAACGTCGTGATAAGTTGCAACCTCTGAGTATCTTCGATATCCCTCTCGATGCGCGAAAAGGCCCTGGTGAATGCCTCTAGCCTCTGCTGGAATCTTGAAAAGGCCTTCATGGATGCTTCCTGATCTCTTTTCATTATGTTTATAGTTGCGTTTAGAATTGAGGTCTGATTCTTAATAAGCTCAAGGAGATGGTGTTCATTTGCTTCGATGTCCGCAATCGTGTTGGACATTTGTTCTGCATACTTGTCATCGAGAACTCCAAACAAAGTGTTGGCCAAATTTCCTATTACGTTGATTGCACCTCTTTTCTGACGACGATTGGTTAGCAGGCCATTATCCGCACGCAATTGTTGTTCGGATTGCTGGAGTTGGGTCACCAGGTATTCGCAGAGTGGCCGGTTTGGCAGCTCTTCACACAGGTGCTTAATAGTTTCCAGCCCAGTCGCTAACACTTGAAGATGGTTTTTAACGGCGATAGCTTGTAATGAATAATCAGTGTCCAGTGGTTTTCACTGATATATGCGGCTCCTATTTGTTCGAAGTGAATGCCAGTTGTTTGGTTGAATTGGAGAATGTTGAATTGACTGCTAGGCACCAGAGGCAGCGTTAAGAGAGCAATGATGATCGATAGCAGGCTGACATGAGTGGACTGGAATTTTCGTCTCTTTGGATGTGATCTTGAGCTACTGTCATCGTGCTCCTGTTGTATTGGTAGATTTGAAATAGGTTGGGGCTCCTCCGGAAGCTGCTCGAGTGGAAGCGGCGCTAGTCTATGGATTGGTCGTCTTAAGGTGCCTTTTGCGGTCTTCACATCTGCTACTCGGACTGCCTTGTCCGTGCCAGGATAAACCTTGATGATTCGCCCTAAGGGCCACTGCAATGGAGCTACGTTGTCTTCCTTGACTATCACCATCATGCCTTGTTGGGCATTATCCTGCATGGTTTTCCATTTGGCTCGTGTTACTAGTTCATTTAGGTACTCTTTAACCCAGCGACGCCAAAACTCGTGTTTGAGATGTGAGACCAATTTCCATCGATGCAGTAGTGACGTCTTGATAGGTGCAGCTGTGGTATCAATCTGCGCTGTTAATGGCTCACCTATTAGGAAATGTCCTGGTGTTAAGATGCCCAAATCATTGGGGTCGTTCGACAATGGGGTCAAGGGTCGAGAATTTAGAATAGACTCTATTTCCACCATGACTGTTTCCAATTCCTCGTAGGTCAGCGAGGCGTTTGCTGTGCTCCTTATAAAGAGATTTTTGGCACTTTTTACTGCAGCTTCCCATAGTCCACCAAAATGGGGTGCTCTTGCAGGAATAAATTCGAAGCTAATGCCCCTATTGCTGCAAAACCTTGTCAGCGCTATGGTCACGTGTTCAGAATGGACTGCTTCGTGCAGGTCTGCCAGCAGATTTTTTGCTCCCACAAAGTTGGTTGCGTTATCGCAGTAAAGATTGGTACAGTGTCCTCTTCGTCCAATAAACCGCTTTAAGCAACCAATAAATGCGTCGCTGCTCAAATCACTAACGATTTCCAAATGTACTGCTTTAGTTGCGAAGCAGCAAAACACGGCAACGTACGCCTTTTGTGGCCTTTTCCCGCGAAGTTTGTAATGGATCCAAAATGGCCCGAAAAAGTCCACTCCCGAATTGACGAATGGTCGTGCTGGTTGAGTTCGAGTTGCAGGTAGGTTTCCCATAAGTTGCTGGAATAACTTGGGCCGAACCCTCGTGCACCGCACACATTTTTGCACAATGGAGCGTGCCATGGACTTTCCCTTGATTGGCCAGAATCTCTGTCTGACTTGTGCCAGAAGTGCTTGCGCGCCACAGTGACAGTGCTCTTCGTGAAACCATGTCATCAGCATTTTGACTAGCGGGTCATTGTACGGTAGCACAACTGGATGCTTGGCGTCGTATGTGATTGGAGCATGTTCTAAACGCCCTCCAACCCTTATCATTGCATCGCTGTCTATGAAAGGATTTAAATTAAGTAATTGGCTTTTCTTGCTCACTGGTTTTTGAGCACCGAGCGCTGCCAACTCTTCGCTGAAATCTGATTGTTGAATGGCTTTCAGAATTGTGGTTAACGCCTCCTTTTGTTCCCCTGGACTGAGAGCTAGTCTACCGGCAGGAGTGGAATTTTTTCTCTTTAGCTTGTTGATAATCTTATGGACGTATGCTAATACATGGACTAATGTTTGGAAAGAATTATGATGATTGATTCCATAAACGATCTCTTCTAACTTGTTGGTGGACGTCGTCACTGCAGCAGCTGCTCTTTCTTTCCGTTCTGGATCGTCGATACGTTGATGAGAATTGACCTTATGATCGTTGCTCCACGTCAAGTCCCTGCTATGCAGGAAGAAAGGTCCGTAAAACCATAAGGGACAGGATCTGAATTTGTCAGGAGCCACTCCTCGCGATAATAGATCTGCCGGATTTTTCTTCGATGTGACATGGCGCCATTGGGTAGCTTGTGATAATCTATGGATTGTTGCAACTCGGTTGGCGACAAAAGTTTTAAAAGATGACGACAATGAATTGATCCATGATAATACTATTTCCGAGTCAGTCCACAGGAATATAGGTACATCTCGGCTGGCTATGTCTCGTTTTACGCGGTCGGCTAATTGCGCACTTAACACTGCCGCGCACAGTTCTAAGCGAGGCAGCGTCTGTGTTTTAGTTGGAGCTACACGCGATTTGGAACACAGCAACCGTACGACGACGACACCATCCTTGTCCGTCGCGCGCAGATACACCACTGCTCCGTACGCCTTTTCCGATGCATCCGCGAAGGCATGGATCTGTAGAGTCCCTTTTAATCCTTGTGGAAGTACGTGTCTTCCTATTTTGACGTTATTAAGTCCTGACAGCTGTTCGCGAAATCGTATCCACTGCTTGCTCAAATGAGTCGGTAATTCGTCATCCCAATTGATTTTGAGTTTCCACAGCTCTTGGATGAGCATTTTTGCTGTTACCACGACTGGACTCAAAATTCCCAATGGATCAAAAATTCTGGCGATATCTGATAATATGGTTCTCTTCGTAACACTGACTAAGACTTGTAAATTGACTCTTATGCACAAGTCGTCGGATTTAGGCAGCCAAATTAGTCCCAGCGTTTTGATGGTCTCGTCCTCATTGCTGTTGAAATTTAAGTTGACTTCTTGATCAACAGCTGGGATACCTTGAAGTAAGTCAGAGTGATTGGAACACCACTTCCTTAGGTTGAATCCGGCAGTTTGTAAAAGGGCAGATAATTGCCTTTGAATTTCCAGTGCGGTGGATCGAGTGTCAGCGCCTGTTAAGCAGTCGTCAACATAAAAATCATTTAGCAGTGCATTTGCCCCAAGTGGATAGTCAGTCTGATACTTCTGCCCCAGCTCCTGGAGACATTTAATCGCCAGGTATGGTGCGGTCCTTGTGCCATAAGTCACCGTGTTGAGTTGATAGCACCCCAGGTCCTCGGATTGATTCTCTCTCCAAAAGATGAGTTGTTATTTTCTATCCTCTGGTTCTATCCAAATCTGCCGATACATCTTTTCGATATCCGCTGTTAGCACATATCTCTTCAGTCGAAATCTCAGCAGGATTGAAAATAATTCATTTTGAATCGTAGGTCCTGTATGTAGAATGTCGTTTAGCGCTAAACCGGATGACGTTTTCGAGGATGCATCAAACACCACTCTCAGTTTGGTAGTACTACTCTCTGGACGTTGAATACAATGGTGTGGTATGAAGTAACACGGTGATGAAATATTGCTTATGCTGACTCTCGACATGTGGCCTAGTGCTTCATATTCTTTGAGAAACTCGGAGTATTGTTGCTTTAAGGGAGCATCTTTCGCTAATCGCCTTTCCAATGCATAAAAGCGATTCATAGTGATTTTCCTTGACTCTCCCAATGATGACGCTTCTTGAGTAAACGGAAGTTTTACCATAAACTTGCCGTCTGTGTTCCGTGTAGTATGTAGTGCGAAATGGGATTCGCAAAGGCGCTCACTAGCGGTGAAAGTATTTGCAGTAGGAAGTGTTTCTTCCAATCCCCAAAATTTTTCCAGCAGCTGATGTAAATCCTCTTCTGTATAAACTGCACATGTAGGGCTTGACATGTTTTGAATGTCCACTTTCCCAGCTAACATCCAGCCGAACACAGTGCTGTGCAGTGTTGGAAGCCCCTCCTGTAGGACTGTTTTTGTCCAGTTAAGAAATCATAATACAGTTCTGCTCCAAGTAAGACTTCCACTGGACTTGTCGTATGGAAGCGCGGATCTGCTAAGTCAATGTTTTGGGGTATATGCCATGCTGAAATATCCAGATGCTGCGTTGATTTGTGGAATGACAACTGCTTCCAATCGAACCGAATACGGATGAATACGGGAACTTAGTTGAATATTTGCCCGACGTCGTGCCCTTTTCGTGTTGTTGCCAATCCCTTCAATGATCATGGCTGTTGGTTTTAACGACAAATCTAGTCTCTTTGCGATTTTTTCTGTTATGAGATTAACTTGAGACCCTGAGTCCAACAATGCTCTGCACTCGATAGAACGCCCATTACCTGCTTGTAGACGTACGAGAGCAGTGCCAAGGAGTGTATATCCTGTGTGTGTATATGTGTGAGATGCCGCCATGCTAACTGTGGGTTGGCTGTGAGCTCCAGACTCCTTTGATGATGAGCTCTGATCCGGCTTGGATGGTGTGGTTAGGCGCTTCTCGAAATGAACCAGAGTATTGTGGCTTTAATTGCATTTAGTGCATTTGCCTGAGGTGCACTCCTGTGACGTATGCCCTGATTTTAAACAGTTTACGCACAGGTTGTTCGATTTTACCAATTGGAATCGCTGATTAATCGACATCCGTAGAAACTTTGGGCAGGCAAACAGCGCGTGATATTTGTTACTGCATGCCTTGCATTTATTGGGTTGCTGATTTGCTGCCGCCACTGATGATACCGCTTTGGACGATGACGATTTGTCCTTCGCGCCGATGGCTTCTAATGCTTGAAACCTCTTCTCCAAGAACTGCAGAAACCTCTGAAGCGATGGTAACTCCCGAGGACATTCCAGAGACTGCTCGAATGCCATATGAGTGCTCTTGTCGACCTTTTTGATGAGCAGATGTACGAGAATCGGATCCCAGGATGATGTGTCTATCCCCAAGTTGTTCAACACCGATATTGTCTCCTTCGTTGTGTCATGGAGAGACTTGAGTGCGATGACGGATGAATGCTCAGCTGGATGCTTCGGCTGTCCCAAGAGTTTCTCGAGTGCTGTCGATGTGATGAGCCGCCTGTTATTGTAACGGTCTTGTAACGTTGTCCAAACTGCATCATAATTATTTTCGGTTAGAGAGAAGTGTCTGACTAACTTTTCTGCTTCTCCGGTGAGGGTTGACTTCAAATACCACATTTTCTGAATTTTAGGCAAGGGTTTGGAGTCGATCAGTTCCCGAAAGATGTCGTAAAATTGATTCCATTTGAGACAGTTGCCATCGAACTGAGGCAAGGTAACCTTTGGTAAGTTATTGATTGAAGGTTCACAGCCGGATGACGACGTCTCTACATTCGAATCTCCCATTGTTTGAATGATTAGAAGTTGCTCGTTGATGCTGTCTTCTATCGCCAGATATTCTTCCAGATCGTATTTACTGGACTCGAAATCTTCCACTTCGTCAAGTATTTGATGATGCAATTTTTGCACGATGAGCCAATTGTTTTCAATGAGTTTTGCCTTGCTTTGGTAGTCCTTGAATGATTGTTTTGTGTTTTCATTCAAGACCTTCTCAATCATGTTGTTGATGACAGTGATGAGGACTGATTGTTTTCGAATCCTTTTTGTTGCTACGTCCTGTCGACGTCCTGCTGGCTCCTGGCCTTGTGACTCTGAATTGATGCTCTGTTTCGACAGGGCTCCAGGTCAGTTGCGCCTTTTTTGCTTGCCAAATTTGCTATGGCAGCCTTGATGTCTTGCTGGATATCTTCCCGGGCTTGATGATATTTTCCTTCGATCACTCCGTGAAGGTTCTGTCGAAAATACGGATGCTCTTTCACGACCTCCGGATGCTTTCGTAGAGTATCGTCGGCTTGTTGAAACTTGGTCCATAATTCATCCAATTCTTCTAATTTCCTCTCTAGGTAATCTGCCGTTTTTCGCTCCTTGGGCGCCTTCTTTATGTTGGAGATTGCCTTCTGCAGAGTGGCACCCAGCTCATCCTGCTCGGCCACCAAGTCGATGAATTGCTCCATATTCCGGTTGATTCGGACAATTTGTTGCGAAGATCGTGAATGTGATCACGTCGGGGTCACCAAAAAATATGTTTATTTTTATCCCAAAATTGGTTACTGCTTCTGGCACTTGAACCGAAGTAGTTTAAGGGAATGATTAAAGAATGATTTGTTCTGGCACTTTAACCGAACAAAGTCAAGAGTGTTAATGAGTTTCTTCTTCTGGCACTTAAACCGAAGAAGAACTGAGCTGCTATCCAAAATAGAGAATCGCACTCTTTTGTGGTTTGAACTTGACAGACATTTAATGTTGAAAATCTTACAATTTATAGTAGTTTCACATATGTATACATAGTCTAATATTTCTTATGTGTTGGGTTTTGGTGTTTTCCAAATTCCGTTCCCATGAAGGTAAATGCATGTACAAATTTTGTTCCCATCACTTAATTATATAAAGATAAGACGAAATCTAATACCGCAAGGTGGAGACAGAGTGTCAACAACGCAAAGTCTTGAGTTGGAAATTTTGATGGCAGCGGTGCTGGCGCCGCTGCTGATGCAATTGATACCGCGAAACTGCATGTTTCAAGCGATTCGCAGACAGCTTCTCACAAATAAACCAAAACGCTGACAGTTGCATTCATGGTCAAGGCAAATAAATATAAATACAATAAATATCCAACTTTGGGAACGGAAAGCAGCCACAACCAAAACTCAACAGAACTAGTATTCAATGTTTTTATTGCAGAAAAATTTAATCCAGAATTGAACTTGGTAAAGGCATCAACGACTGTTCAGACATCGTCTCAAGCACACCAAATACAAAAAAAATCTCATCAATCTCCTTTTGTCTCGCAATGCTATGATCAAAGAGAATCGTTTGGTTCTGCATATAATACTCAACATTCACAACTCGTTGATAAGGTTCAACATGTTATCGCAAGTCGCACCGCATTGAATACTTTACTGACAAATCTTGACTCAACAAATCATCCGCAGTATTACGATACAATGTACGAGAACGGGATGGGCCCGTCGTATGATTATTCTGCACATCGATATTTGAACTATACTTCGCATAATACTTATGTTAACCCTGAGACTCAATATCATCCGCATTTGCACAATTATAATAATACGCAGGACAATGGTATTACTACACATCCATATTATTTACATTGGCCTTATCCAATGCCTAGTCTACCACAATCCAATAATCAACATCATTTAAGCTCACCTTATTCACAAAATGGGTCTTCTATGAATCAATGGCATAATCAAAGATAAATAACTATTTAAAACATGTATTGATTTGACAGAAATTTATATAATATATATTTTCATTGCAAACTATATCACTGCTATTACCACGCAAATAAAGAAGCATGAACAATTAGTTAAAATAAAAATTAATTATTGTATAAAGTAACGAAAATGTATTTGCCCGGCTCATTATAAAAACTGTTACGAATTTAATAATGAACGTTTTACTTACAAATAATTTGTTCTTCGCAATCAAGGCTTCATCTACCTTTTTTGCTTATGCTATGTAGTGCAAGTTGTAAATTATACAACTGAAAAATAATAAATATTATATTGAATTAGTTTTACTAATAACAGTTATAGTTAAAATCTGTTAGTAGAAGTTCATTCATATCAAGCTTTCGTAGTAAAGTAATTTTCTTACTATGTAAATAATGCAACTATCTCTAAACTTTTTAAACTTCAACAATCTTTATGCTACGTTTACACCGAGCGCAAATCGCGCATTTGAGCTATTTTCCGCAAAGACGATGCCAAATTTTTAAGATTTGTATGCGATTTGACAAACCAAATTGAATGTATTTTGAGGAACTGCAAACAAAATGTGAGAAAGAATAGTATTTTGAATCAGTCTGTTGCAGGGATAAATAAATTCCCAAAACAAAACACTGGAAATGGAATGAAAATATTTGCAATCATCTGTTAAAATAATTGATTAATGGCATCATTTTCTACCACCGAACGTTTACGGTTGTTTCTATCACGGTGGTTCTTAAAACACAATTTTGTATCTTCCAGTCTACCGTACGTTCAGCGACCTTGCTTTCGTTCAACTTTTCCAGCACTTCCCGACCAAACGTTTGGCTGCCAGTACTGTCTGTATACATACTATAGATTTGTCTTTTCATGTATACTCGCTTAACTCTTTCCTTCTCAATTTGCAGCAAGCAAAACCGTACCCTACATATGCAAACTTTTGCTTTTTTGTGTACGTTTGATAGCACAAACGAACCCGGGGTTCGTTCGGTTGATAACGATACAAAATGCTACATTTGACCTGGAACGCACAAATAGTATGGAAAGTGTTGTTGTGAATTTGGAAGAACAAACGATCTACGTTTCTCAATGTAAACAATGGCTCGCCGTTCGTTGAGTACACATTTTAAACAGCTGTGTTATGAAAAGTACAAAGCAACACAAGGAGAACCGAAACGTTCGTTGGTAGAAAATGATGCCATAACAGAATTTTTCCAAACATTGCAACAGTTCCAAAAGTCAATTGGAAAATATGGAGCCCCCACAAAAAATTTTAAAAAGCTAAATATTATTGCCAAATTATGCGCTTTCATATATATAATTAATGGATGTATGCGATCATTTCTGCGATAATTCTTGCAATTAGTAAATTTTTCAACAAGTTCAATCTCAGTTTAAATTTTTCAAAACAGCTGATGGTTATGGCTAACCAAATGGAAAAGGCGGTCAGTGTAAACATAGCATTAAACTGATGTTAAGTACTGGGTGGCCCAGAATGACCGATATGGTTTGAATGTTTAATAATTTCTTTATTTAATGAATTATTATTTTTTTTTTTGGTGTTATAAAGTATATTAACGGGGAATATTTTTGGCTTAAGTATGAAAAATTACATCCCGCAAGTGATGGCCATTTTCGGATTATGGCTTGAACTTCATTGCGAATGTTTTCTTTTATTGTGTTATGGTGGCTGGCTTATTAATGTATTTATTAACGCGACCAATTGTGGCTTTTTATTTACTCGACCCATTGCGGCTTTTTATTTACACGACCCATTGCGACTCTTTATTTACGCGACCCATTGTGGCTCTTAATTTACTCGACCCATTGCGGCTCTTAATTTACACGACCCATTGCGACTCTTTATTTACGCGACCCATTGTGGCTCTTAATTTACACGACCCATACAAGCTCAAGTAGATCACTCTTTGACTGTTCACCAAGTTGTGTTGTGTGTTCTGTGTCCTATTCAGCTTTTACGTGTACGTAAAGCGGCTCGGACGTTTGCTAAGCTACAAGCGGGAACACGCAAACCGAACAAATGGACAAATGTATATCCTTTCTTTCAAATAACCCCAAAGAAAACAGTCTGGCGCTGTCAAATCGGATGAACATGGGGCAATTGAAAATTGAAATCGCTTCTGCGAGAAATAATGCGTTCGCCAAAGAGGTCCCGTAACAGAGCCATTGTGTCCATTGCTGTATGGGCTGTGGTTCCATCTTGTTGAAACCACAACTGTGGATGGTCTTGTACAGCTAGTACCAAAAAATTGTCCAGCATCGGAAGATGTTCAGCACCATTCACCGTAACTGAAGCGCCATGTGCCTTTTCAAATAAATATGGACCAATAATCCTTTCAGACGATACACCGCACAGTGCAATTAAGTGGTTGCAACTGTCGCTGATAAACTGTTCTTGGATACTCCGTAGCCCATATCCCGCAATATTGCTTGTTTACGAAGCCATTCAATTGGAAATAGGCTTTATCCGATTTTCTTCTGCTTTTTGTCAGAATGAAATCGCATAATCAAGGCGGTGTTAGTAGTCTATCGGCTTCAATTGTTGCACAAGCTGAACCTTATACAGGAACATGTGAATTGTGGCCAAAATCCTCTGAACAGACCTCCGTGATAGCCCCAGTTGTGCCAAGCGTCTTCTTGTTGATGTTTGTTCTTGTTGAACTGTCCTACACACTATCCGCAAAACTTTGGATATTTTCTTCCGTATGGACCGTACGTGGTCCCCCAGTACGTGGAAGGTGTATTACTGTCCCATGTTGTTGAAAATTTGCAACAAGGGCAGTTTATTGTTGATGCTGAAGGTCTAGTACGCGCATTAAGAAAACGGCGATAAGTACGCTGCGTCAAAACAATTGACCGTTGATTTTCAAAAAAAAAATTCAACAATTGCTGACCGCTGTTCTGTTGTGTAGTATTCCATTTCAAATTGTTCTTCACAAAATTCTGAAATAACAATAAAAAAAAAAAAAAATAAAAAATTTAATAAGTTATTAAACATCCAAACCATATCGCTCATTAAGCGCCACCCAGTATATCCAGCTCTCGTTTTTGAAATGATTTGTATAAATAAGTATTCGTATAATAAGAGGTTGTAAGGTGAAAAATTTGGCTTTTCTGTGAGATTGCACAGTTTTTCAAAATATTAAATGGTAATTTAACAACGATATGCAATATCTTTGGCCATTGACATTTGTGTGTACAGTATATTGGTTACCGGATGTCAGATCTGTATAGCTATTTGTAACTACCGTTATTGTTAACGGTGTTAATTATTGTTAAATAATTTTCCTCTACGGCAAATCTTTGCTGGTTTTATAGTAGTGAGTTTCATTTAGACCTATTATTTCATTTTTTCATTTCATTTATTGTCATCGATTACAAAAAAGTACAATAAGAAGAAATTCTTTTTTAACACAGAGATTTACTTTAGAACATATAATATTAATATATCAATCCATCTTAATACTATCGTTATTAATGACCATGTAACAACTACTAAAAAAATTATAGGAGTAGATAGTAAATACAATGTAGCAGAAAATAGAAATAAAAACAGAAAGTATTAAAGTTATAGAGAGGAACGTAAAAAAACACTCGAAAGCTCGATATCTGAAGGCCGCCCCACCATTGGAATCTCGCAAGCTTATTGGTAGGGAGCTTCCACAAGCGTACAGCATTTAGGAAGAACAGACGCGATGTGACTAAAGATTCACTCCTTGGCAGGATCAAGGTACCACTACGCCGATAGATGCGGAATCAAATCTTATAATAGAGATAACGAGGTGTTTTTGTTCTGATTAGTTTACGGAGAAAAATACAATTTCTGATCTTCAGATAACTAATAAAGTCACATGAGACAAGAACGGGACCGGCCTGCAACATAGCGCGTTGCATAATTAAAGGCCAACTTCTCCTTGCAAAAAGCTACGGTGAGCATAACACACGTCATAACGATGAGTATATCACCCACTAACGCGGCTCACTTGATATTTTTAGGCCGAATGTCAGTTTTAGCTTATATCAACGATTTTTGATTACTGGTCACGGCTGATTAAGTGAGTTCCATTTTAAGCCAAGGCTTAGCGAATCTGCTGCATGTGACTGGTTCTGCGAGTGATGATTGGATGCACGTTGTATGTGTGTGTCCCTTGTACGCAAATATTAGAAATTTTGTTTTTAGTTAGCATAGTTTTGGATAGGCAGGACCTTACACAGCCTACCTTGCAGAAGGCATTGTAACTAAGAGGTTGGGAAAGTGCCTTGACAGCGTTTCACACGCTGGTGCACCTCTGTTACGGCGTGACTCGCTGAACAGATGCACGGATCGTGTTGCCCGTGAAATGTGTGATATCACAAAATTATCGTATGGGAGCGCTTTAGGTAGTATGTTAACTTGATTAGATGAGACCTCAATAAAAAAAAAAAACTGAGCACCATTCAGGAGGTCCATCGCTTTAACTTTAAATCTGTACCGGCAACAAAAGCACCCGCATGTGACACTCTATCCGCTCGAAATATTTTAAATGCACTGGCAAGCAAGTGTAGTTAGATGTGTAAATCCATCGCGAATTTAGCACACGTCAAGTAGGGAGCCAATCAGTTGCTTCCAGCAGCAGAGATAACGAGATGCGACACTCACTCGGCTTTTGCAAAATATTTTGTTCAAAAGTCGTTCGGGTTTTCACGTATACTGTATGTGATATTCACCTCTGACGTCATACATGCATTGGAAGAAAACGTCATGTGATCATATGTTTACTCAACCTTTCACAGAAAATTTTTGTCAAATCTAGGTAAGAATTTGCAATTTTTCAATTTACGTGAAAAAATTAATATATTGTACAATTAAATTAATAAAATATTAATATATTATAGGAAATACATCCGCATTATGGTTTACCATAATGTACACTACAGATTCGGCAAATAGCTGACTGGACTACATGGCAGCGAATCTAGCATGGTAACAAAATTCATTATTTACATATGTGCTGCTTTTAATGGACTCCTTTTTCCTTCTGCAAAACAGGTCAGTTCTACATTTGTTGATGCAACTACGGCCGACTTTAACACTGTGGCGCGTTACCGATTTTTTTTTGTTGGGTGTTCGGTTCCCCGGTAGGCCTAATGCACCCATATAAAAATACAACAATATTGTAAATACAAATACCACCAAACATGCAAATGGTTAACAATGATAAATATATACAGTGAAATATTTAAATTTATAAATTATACAAACACTTCCATGTAAATACCATTAATAAAGATATTATATGCAGTAGAATATGCGCATATATGAGTTTAACTACGTAATTGTCATGTAAATATTTTTATAAATACAGATATTATATACAGAAAAATGTGCATAATGCTAAATACCAAATGTTCATGTAAATATTATTAAGTAATATAAATATATTCAGTGAAAAATGTTTTTATATAATATTATATACAAAATGCAAATTAAGTACATAGTATTATTGCAAATTATAATAGGATTCAGTATTATTTTAAATACATACACTAATGAATGCGGAGATCAATGGTTACAATATACTGATTAGCAAATATGCAATTATTTCACCGAATTACAGGTGCGTGACACGGAGAATCTTGTTCGCGTAATTTGATAGTTTCATGTCCCTATTGAAAAACTTTAGAAAGAAATATATACGAACTCTCTTCTTCTAGCCTAGGAATATCTTATTTTGTCTTAGCTGTTCGAATTGATGAATTCGTTGTAATTGTTTTCACCTCGGCAATAACGATGACGTCATGAAGCAGCGTTTCTCTCTTCATTGCTTAAAAGAAAGTATCAGAGTACGAAATTGCCAAAAGAGTATGTTTCCAAATGTGTACTCTAATAATGCTGATAATTTAATAATAACTCAAAAAGGGAAACTTAAATAAAGCATCAGTTCATTAATTATAATTTTTTAACTGAATAAATGTTGTTTTAATGTAGGGAAAACATGTTTTTCTCAAATGGTAGTATCATACCAACACTACTTAAGTAGCACAGTACATGCAAAAGTACGCGGAAACATACGGAGTTTGCAAACGGGTAATAAAATGTACTAGTGAGGTAAGTTGAGATTGTAGATATGCCAATACTACATTCATGTTATTCTCTTTATACAAGTTCATACACATATTTTATAAGTTTTACATAATATAAATTATGAATTTATTGAGGAATTGTAATAGAAGCAATGAACAAGTTCTTAAAAATTCTGATATGTATTGTTCATGACAAAAATAAAGTTCTTGCAATAATAATAATCTGTTTCCTTTCTATCCGGCACCCAAATATTTACTCTCATTTTATAACAACAAGATAACAAGAATCGTGTATTTAATATCTCTTAAATGCAAAACATGTTACAATATTTCTTAAAACTACAAAAAAAAGTTATTCTAAACGCATTCCTTCATTTATGATCGTGGACCGAATCGGAGTTAACATCATTATTCATTTATCCAGCTAATAACCATTTGCGATGCGTTAAGCTTTTTTCCTTCTGAGACCAGTAAATAAGTTCAATATATATGTATACTTTAAATTTAATGTACTAATAAATGTAATCAATATGAGTTCAATCTCAATAATTTATTATTTTGTCCAAGTATACAATCGAGTTGAAATCTCAGGATAAAGTGTGTTGACTATTATCGAATTTTGTAAACAAAGGAAACTCATGTCGTCTCGTACCCCTCATCCGGGGTCTGTTAAGGTGAGTTGGGGGTCTCTTGAGGAGAGTTTCTTGTCGCAACGTCATCAAATTCCAAATTTTTCACCAACACTACCATAAAATTTCCAAGTTTTTTACGAATACTACTAAGCTTCTGGAACCCGAATATAGACCTGAACACTGGCTGGAACGAGTGTCGCATCTCGTTATCTCTGTCCAGCAGTCTTCCACTGAAATTTTTGTTCAGCAAAAAATAGAATTCGAATATGTAGTGTACATCGTTGAAAAGAGACCGACACATTTCTAACGATCAATGTTTCATGCGTGCACGCGGAGTAGTTTGGTGTCAGTGTTGGCATGAACATAACGCTTTTCCGTACAGATTTCCATTAAAATATTTGTCGAACAAAAACTAGAATTTGAATATATGTTGTAGATCGTTGAAACGAGTAGGCCAATATCTTTTCAATGATTTCCGAGACAACATTTTCATTAATTCAATATACTCACTCGTTCGCATCTCATCAGCCTTGTTAGTGTTTAGCGATAGTTCAGTAATGGGTCCTCTTTTTATCTTTTTATCAAAGCTCCAGAAAATATCCCTCAATTCAATAACCTCAAATGTGGTCACGTGTGTTTTTTTTTTTATAATTTGGCTTGCTGAAGTTTCAATTAATGTATTGCAACAATGCAACAATGTATTCCACACACGGAAACACTGGATATAGTACAATTACGAAATCGTTTTATTCCAAATCAAAGTTTGGAATTTGTCTCAAAATCATTTAACTAATAGTAATAGTATTCAATAAAATACCATATTCAGATTTTAACATAATGTTTTTATTGCAGGAAAATTTAATCCAGAATTGAACTTGGTAAAGGCATCAACGACTGTTCAGACATCGTCACAAGCACACCAAATACAAAAAAAATCTCACCAATCTCCTTTTTTCTCGCAATGCTATGATCAAAGAGAATCGTTTGGTTCTGATAAGGTTCAACATGTTATCGCAAGTCGCACCGCATCGAATACTTTACTGACAAATCTTGACTCAACAAATCATCCGCAGTATTACGATACAATGTACGAGAACGGGATGGGCCCGTCGTATGATTATTCTGCACATCGATATTCGAACTATACTTCGCATAATACTTATGTTAACCCTGAGACTCAATATCATCCGCATTTTCACAATTGTAATAATACGCAGGACAATGGTATTACTACACATCCATACTATATGCATTGGCCTCATCCAATGCCTAGTCTACCACAATCCAATAATCCACATCATTTAAGCTCACCTTATTCACAAAATGGGTCTTCTATTAATCAATGGCATAATCAAAGATAAATAACTATTTAAAACACGTATTGGTTTGACAGAAATTTATATAATATATATTTTCATTGCAAACTATATCACTGCTATTACCACGCAAATAAAGGAGCATGAACAATTAGTTAAAATAAAAATTAATTATTGTATAAAGTAACGAAAATGTATTTGCCCGACTCATTATAAAAACTGTTACGAATTTAATAATGAACTTTTTACTTACAAATAATTTGTTCTTCGCAATCAAGGCTTCATCTACCTTTTTTGCTTATGCTATGTAGTGCAAGTTGTAAATTATACAACTGAAAAATAATAAATATTATATTGAATTAGTTTTACTAATAACAGTTATAGTTAAAATCTGTTAGTAGAAGTTCACAAAAACTATACAAGACTGGAAACTGAAATTTATCTTTCAATGTGTTAGTGAAATTATGCTTAGCTGTAGTAGATTACAAAAACAAAATGCATGCAATTTTGAGAACTCCAAGTGAATTTTTGACAACTCCAAGTTTTGTTTACAAAAGTTTTTGAGAGAGCAATGAAACTCTTGTTCTTCTTCATAGGCTGATATCTTCGTTTTTCAAATATGCAAATAAAGCCAATGGGAGTGGATTAAAAGCAACTAATGCTTGTGTAAATTCACAAGAAACATATTTCAAGTCTTGCATTTGTTCAATATTGCTTATTTTCAACAAAAATTGAAGTTAATTTTCATCAAAATTGCAAATTTAGTCAGCTGTTTTGATCTACAATAGTTGCTTTCATATGATCGAGATGCCAATGTTTTTTCATTTTAATGTTGATTATTTCACCACTGTTCAGGTTTTAAGGCATGCAGCATCAATACGGATACGGTACGGATAGTTTATATAGTTCAACCGTTTCGGATGTTCTAAACAATTCTAGATATGGAATACTTTTCAGTTTATTATTTCTTAAATATTGAGAGCAATTTTTGAACCCTATCAATAGTTCCACAGCTGAATGTGTTTGTTCTTCCTAAAGAGGCTTCCGCGACTCAAAGACATTAAATCTAATATAGGAGCACTAACATATTAACAAAGACAAGTCTGTGATATTAACTTCTGATATGATTATTTTGGCATCGGTTTCGTTGATGTCGTATACACCTTGGTATAATATATTCAACATTTTAATTTGAGTGTTATATTATTATCTTTTACTGTGCGCATTATTTTTTATCGTATTAAATACAATTAATCTTTGATTTAATATTGACCTTTTGTCGATTGTTATTTTATTTCGTTCGATCTTATTATGATAATAATAATAATTTTAATATTATTAATATGAAATTTAATTGAACTTGTGTTCATATAGATTTTCTAATCTTCTATTATTTGCTTAATAGTTTATTTTATTTTGGATGATACAATTGGACCAACGCTAAACGGCATCCAAAAGAAAAAAGGTTACGGGGTACGCGCTATCTATAACTAAAGGGTGATGTGGAAAGACATGCAAACGTTATAATGTAATTTCATTTTATGAATTTCACTAAGAATAATAGGAAATAATAAATAAGAAGAAGAAATCTTTATACAGCGACATCTTTTAAACGCATTAAAATTTTTCAACTATAGTGTGATAACATATTCAAAGAAATAATTAATAGAAACGTTGTCCAGTTGGAATCCCTGGTCGTAACTCACCCCATAATCTTAAGATGGTGTGGTACCAAACCAAACCGGATTATTTTTGCAATTTACACGCTTTGTAACAGCTAGTTTTTCCTTGTAAGAATGAGTTAATTTCACCATAAGAATCACATACAGTGTACGTGAGCTCGCGGACGGACATTTTTTTGGGGTCTCTCACGAAATGAGAAAGCTTTCCTGTCTTGTATAGTCTTTGGAAGTTCATTCACATCAAGCTTTCGTAGTAAAGTAATTTTCTTACTATGTAAATAATGCAACTATCTCTAAACTTTTTGAACTTCAACAATCTTTATGCTACGTTTACACCGACCGCAAATCGCGCATTTGAGTTATTTTTCGCAAATGCGATGCCAAATTTTTTAGATTTGTGTGCAATTTGACAAACCAAATTGAATGTATTTTGAGGAACTACGAACAAAATGTGAGAAAGAATAATATTTTGAATCAGCCTGTTGCAGGGATAAATAAATTCCCAAAACAAAACACCGGAAATAGAATGAAAATATTTGCAATCATCTGTTAAAATAATTGATTAACAGAATTTTTCCAAACATTGCAACAGTTCCACAAGCGAATTGGAAAATATGGAGCCCAATAAAAAATTTTAGAAAGCTAAATACTATTGCCAAATTATGCGCTTTCACAGATAAAATAAATGGATGTATGCGATCATTTCTGCGATAATTCTTGCAATTAGTAAATTTTTCAACAAGTTCAATCTCATTTAAAATTTTTTAAAACAGCTGATGGTTATGTCTAACCAAATGGAAAAGGCGGTCAGTGTAAACATAGCATTAAACTGATGTTAAGTACTGGGTGGCCCAGAATGACCGATATGGCTTGAATGTTTAATAATTTCTTTATTTAATGTATTATTTTTTTTTTTTGTTTTGTGTTATAAAGTATATTAACGGGGAGTATTTTTGGCTTAAGTATGAAAAATTACATCCCGCAAGTGATGGCCTTTTTCGGATTCGCACATTCGTGCTTTTTCCAGTACATTTTGCATAACTTTTCGTAAAATTTCCGGTGTTATAGCTTGAATTTCATTGCGAATGTTTTCTTTTATTGTGTTATGGTGGCTGGCTTATTAATGTATACCCTTTCTTTCAAATAACCCCAAAGAAAACAGTCTGGCGTTGCAAATCGGATGAACATGAGGCAATTGAAAATTGAAATTGAAATCGCTTCTGCGAGAAACAATGCGTTCGCCAAAGAGATCCCGTAACAGAGCCATTGTGTCCATTGCTGTGTGGGCTGTGGCTCCATCTTGTTGAAACCACAACTGTGGATGGTTTTGTACAGCTAGTCCCAAAAAATTGTCCAGCATCGGTCGATATTCAGCACCATTCACCGTAACTGAGGCGCCATTTGCCTTTTCAAATAAATATGGACCAATAATCCTTTCAGACGATACACCGCACAGTGCAATTAAGTGGTTGCAACTGTCGCTGATAAACTGTTTTTGGATACTCCGTAGCCCATATCCCGCAATTTCGCTTGTTTACGAAGCCATTCAATTGGGAATGGGCTTTATCGCTTATTATCAAATTGTTAGTGAAATCGCGATTTTCTACTCGCGGTTTTAGTAGTCTATCGGCTTCAATCATTGCACAAGCAAGGAACATGTGCAATGTGGCCAAAATCCTCTGAACAGACCTCCGTGATAGCCCCAGTTGTGCCAAGCGTCTTCTTGTTAATGTTTGTTGACTGTCCTACACACTATCTGCAACACTTTGGATATTTTGTTCCGTAAGGACCGTACGTGGTCTCCCGGTACGTGGAAGGTGTATTAGGCGGTTTTCACACCAATGAGACAGAGACAAAGAGACAAAATTTTGTTCTTGTTTTGCTAATAAAATTGTAAGAAGAACAAGCGGATGAATTTGTCTCTTTGGTTCATTTTTGTCTCACGGCATTCCGTGAGACAAAGAGACAAAAGTGTTGTCGCACCAATACAGTAAAAGTGTATTAAGCTTTGGAGTGGAATTTAGTCCCTTTTGTGAAATTCGGACTAAATTTTACTACTTTGTGCAATAGAAGTGCATGGCTGAGCTATTAGATTAAAGCATACCTTGTGTAGTTTTTATCAGTTTTTTGTTGTTTCTGTTTTTGTTGTCGCTGTCCTAATTATTATCGAAAGTCGGAAAATATATAGCGAGTCTCTTGTGTCCACATCACCACATTATTATTCTAATTTAACGCGAAGGTTATAAATTGGTTTATGGAATTTCTTCTTAATAACCTATTTGATTCCATAATTGCAATTAAAGTATAAAACTGTTTTAAAAATTGTCGGCTTCGATTTAGTACGATTTTATTTGTAACAATGACAGAACGGCAATACTCCCCAGCAGTAAAGTAGCAAAAAGCTTGAAGACTTTAGTCTCTTCAATGTAAATGCCACAAGAGTCAAAAATGAACACGAACTGTCTCTTTGTCTCTGTCTCATTGGTGTGAAAACCGCCTTACTGTACCATGTTGTTGAAAATTTGCAACAAGGGCAGTTTATTGTTGATGCTGAAGGTCTAGTACGCGCATTAAAAAAGCGACGATAAGCACGCTGCGTCAAAACAATTGACCGTTGATTTTCAAAAAAAAAAAAAACAATTGCTGACCGCTGTTCTGTTGTGTAGTATTCCACTTCAAATTCCCCAAGTGTTCTTTACAAAATTCTGAAATAACAATAAAAAAAAAAAAAAATAAAAATTTAATAAGTTATTAAACATCCAAACCATATCGCTCATTAAGCGCCACCCAGTATATCCAGCTGTCGTTTTTACAAGGATTTGTATAAATAAGTAGTCGTATAATAAGGGGTTCTACTTGTAAGGTGAAGAATTTGGCTTTTCTGTGAGATTGCACAGTTTTTTAAAATATTAAATGGTAATTTAACAACGATATGAAATCATTTTCCTATACGGCAAATATTTGCTGGTTTTATAGTAGTGAGTTTCATTTAGACCTATTATTTCATTTTTTCATTTCATTTATTGTCATCAATTTCAAAGTACAATAAGAATAATTTTTTTTTAGCATACAGAGATTTACTTTAGAACATATAATATTGTGGCGAAAATACAGCGCCATCTATACGTCATACAATAATGTGATATACAGCGCCATCTACACGCCGATACGTGCAATATTTACGAGTGTTACAGTGTTACCAAATCTTACAGTGTTACCAAATCACAGTCCACATTCTTCTGGAATACTACGACATCTATCGAGCGATAGCGAAAGATCTAGAAGTTACTTGATATTTCCACTACGCAGCATACACAATAAAACATGATTCATTGCTGAAACAAACAATTCATGGAAAGGGAAGTTTCTCGACAATCTAGTAAGATCTGGAGAAGTCTGACGATAACGTAGCGATAATTATCGGACAGTATAAATAGACGCAAACCACAGCAGCGAGACAGTTCGATTTTTGAAAGCAACTAAGTGACATCGTAAAAGTAACATTTTGAAAAGTGTTGAATAAGAATAAAATAGTTGAACAGCTTCTAATAAGAATTCGTGTATAAGTGTTTACGTGTACAATTTATAAACAGCGATAGTAAAGAAGTGTTAAATTAAGAACAAGCAATAATAAATAGTTGATTTATTATTTAAAACTAACGACATTTTATTATTTCAAATTTACAATTATTCACAATCCAGTGATCGAACCTGAAGAGAGTTCAAGCGGTAATTTTTGGAAATTACGTAACAATATTAATATATCAATCTATTTTAATACTATCCTTATTAGGGACCATGTAACAACTACTCAAAAAATTATAGGGTGTAGATAGTAAATACAATGTAGCAGAAGATAGAAATGAAACAGAAAGTATTGAAGTTATAGAGAGTAACGGGAAAAACATTTGAAAGCTCGACATCTGAGGCCGCCCCACCATTGGAATCTCGCAAGCTTATTGGCAGGGAGCTTCCACAAGCGTACAGCATTCAGGAAGAACAGACGCGATGTGACTAAAGTTTCACTCCTTGGCAGGATCAAGGTACCATTATGCCGATAGATGCGGAATCAAATCTTATCATAGAGATAACGAGGTGTTTTTGTTCTGATTAATTTACGGAGAAAAAGACAACATCTCATCTTCAGATAACTAGTAATGTCACATGAGACATGAGCGGGACAGGCCTACAACATAGCGCGTTGCATAATTAAAGGCCAAGTTCTCCTTGCAAAAAGCTACGGTGAGCATAACACACGTCATAACGATGAGTACATCAACCACCAACGCGGGTCACTTGCTATTTTTAGGCCGAATTTCAGTTTTAGCTTATATCAACGATTTTTGATTACTGGTCACGGCTCATTGAGTCAGTTCCTTTTTAAGCGAAGGCTCAGCGAATCTGCTGCATGTGACTGGTTCTGCGAGTGATGATTGGATGCATGTTTTGTGTGTGTGTCTCTTGTACGCAGATATTAAAAATTTTGTTTTTAGTTAGCAGAGTTTTGGATAGGCAGGACCTTACAAAGCCTACCTTGCAGAAGGCATTGTAACTAAGAGGTTGGGAAAGTGCCTCGACACCGTTTCACACGCTGGTGCACCTCTGTTACGGCGTAATTCGCTGAACGGATGCACGGATCGTGTTGCCCGTGAAATGAGCGATATAGTGTGTTAACTTGATTAGATGAGACCTCAATAAAAAGAAATTCTGAGCACCATTCAGTAGGTCCATCGCTTTAACTTTAAATCTGTACCGGCAATAAAAGCACCCGCATTTGACACTCTATCCGCTCGAAATATTTTAAATCCACTGGCAAGCAAGAGAAGTTAGATGTGTAAATCCATCGCGAATTTAGGAAGGACACAAACCAAAATAGGATTTTGAACTTTCGATTACCTAGCACACGTCAAGTAGGGCGTCAATCAGTTGCTTCCAGCAGTCTTCCACTGAAATTTTTGTTCAGCAAAAAATAGAATTCGAATATGTAGTGTACATCGTTGAAAAGGGACCGACACATTTCTAACGATCAATGTTTCATGCGTGCACGCGGAGTAGTTTGGTGTCAGTGTTGGCATGAACATAACGCTTTTCCGTACACCTTATGGCAGATTTCCATTCAAATATTTGTCGAACAAAAACTAGAATTTGAATATATGTTGTAGATCGTTGAAACGAGTAGGCCAATATTTTTTCAATGATTTCCGAGACAACATTTTCATTAATTCAATATACTCACTCGTTCGCATCTCATCAGCCTTGTTAGTGTTTGGCGATAGTTCAGTAATGGGTCCTCTTTTCATCTTTTTATCAAAGCTCCAGAAAATATCCCTTAATTCGAAACCTAAAACGAGAACGGGTTGGGCCCGTCGTATGATTATTCTGCACATCGATATTCGAACTATTGTTGAGAGGTAGGTTAGGGAGGCGTGGCACGGTGGCTGCGGCTAGGCTCGCCGGAAATATGGAGTGGTTTCTTGCCACCCTACCCACAACAGAAAAACAAAAATTCGTGCCAATATTTTTTTTTTGTGTTTTAAAGAAGAAATAGCGGGAAGGATGGATTAGTTAAGACGTCATACTGGTCCTAATGGGTCATTCAACGCAAACCCTCTTACACTCAGAATTACCTAATCAAAATCCTAACATCCTCCACTCAACCCCTTTCAACTACTTTCAGCTAACCAAACGTAAACCAATCACCCTACAACCCACTAGGAAACTCAAACATACTAGCACAACACAACCTAAGTCGTCGTCCGTCTGTGAGGCGCCCACCCCGTCTGTAACTCTCTCAAGTTACAGCCATGAACTGCACTTGGCTCAAAGTGAAACTGCAGTTCCCTTATTTCTTTATCTGTCCAAGTAACTGTTAGTACGTCTGTGTATTCCATAATGTCCGTTATGTCTGTGTGTTCTCCACGCCCACAAGTGCGGTGACCTCCCCTTAGGTCCACCACCACATCAGCCTAAATGGTAGTGTTTAGCAACACATCGTAAATTTAAATAAAGCTTTTTTTTTTTTTTTTTTTTAAATAAGTAAAAGAAAAAAAAAATATAGCTCTTTTCTTTCATTTTTCACTTAATTTCCTTTATATTTTTGTTTTCTTTCTCTGTTTATACAACTTTTCTTATTACTACTCTTAAATGTTACTTTATTCTATATATGAATATGCATAATGGAATTTCTTTGTTTCTTTATTTCTTTCTGTTTTTTTCTTCTCTTTTAATATTTATTATCTACTACTAATATGTTATATTTTTTTTTTTTATCAGCAAACGCTTACCCGGTTCCATAATATAATTATTTCTGTTTTAACCTCCTACTTTTATTTATTTTCTGCCTCTTAACTTTGCTCTCTTTAATTTGTTTTTCTAAAACTTAAACTTTTCTAATATTTAATTTACTAATTTTGGTTCTTTTTATTCTCGTGTTGCTAAAATAATGCTTTTCCTAAATAAAAAAAAAAAAAAATTGATAATAAAACAAAACAAAATCATAAACAAAATAATAATAATAATAACAATCTATATCCCCATAATTTTATTAATAATAAGTGAGGAAAAAAAAACTGCAACCGCTCCTGTATTTTCATTGTAATTTTCAACTGTTCTCGTATGGTGTTGTAGTTGTTTGATTTTCCTGTTTTTGTGTTGATGATAATGTAATATATGTTTTCAACGGTGTGAAAGTTGACTAAGTCATTCTTCTTGTGTTGTATATATTTATTTGTGTAACTTTTCTTATATATTGTCTTGGTTTGTGAAAATTTCTTGATGTTGCTGTTGTTGTGTTTACATATATATTCACTTTTTAAAATTGTTTTGTTAAATGCAGCGTATTTTGATTGTATTTACTCATGTAGTTTGGTTTTATTCTATGTACTTTTACGTATCAGAATTGGCGGGAATCGTGAAGTGTTTTGTTTTTTTTTTCTTTCATGTATTTGGCTGAGTGTTTTTTTTTTTTGTTAATGTGATTTATTTTTTCACTTCTATTTGTTCACTTCTTATTGTTTTTGGATTTTATTTAGAAAATTTATGTGCGTTGATGTTGTTGAATTTGTGTTCAGTATGTAATTTTGTTATTTAATATTTATATAACAAAATATAATCTACTTACAAGTTTCACTTGCCCAATGAAATTTTTGGCGCAATGCAATCACAATTTGGCGCACTTTTTTTCACGCTGTTTTTTTTATGGCAATCTTTTGTGTTTTCTCTTTTTTTCTTTTTTGTTCTCATTTTTCTTTGTTTTTCAAACCCGCTTCTCAAGAACCATCCGACATCAACCCGTATCCAAACTTTTTTTTCTTCAATCCTCCTCCTCCCTTTCCGATTCCCATCCTTCCAATCTTTTTCAATAATTCCCCCTTCCATTTACAATTCCCACTTTCTCTAATTCCCTGTTCAGACACAGTTCCATTCACACCTTCCACAATCACCTTTCCAGACAAATCATTCAACCAGGAGACTTAGGGTCTTATTGTGAGGGGAAATCTTGAGTTTATTCTCTACAAAATAAACATATGGCACATGCAACAATTAAACAAAACAGTAAAATCTACTAACACCAAACACAAAGCTTACTATAAATAAAATTGCTCCTCTGGTTTTGGAGATATGTGGACACGGTCTGCCACTATACTATACTACTTATGTTAACCCTGAGACTCAATATCATCCGCATTTTCACAATTATAATAATACGCAGGAAAATGGTATTACTACACATCCATACTATATGCATTGGCCTCATCCATTGCCTAGTCTACCACAATCCAATAATCAACATCATTTACGCTAACCTTATTCACAAAATGGGTCTTCTATGAATCAAAGATAAATAACTATTTAAAACATGTATTGGTTTGACAGAAGTTTATATAATATATATTTTCATTGCAAACTATATCACTGCTATTACCACACAAATAAAGAAGCATGAACAATTAGTTAAAATAAAAAATTAATTATTATATAAAAAAACGAAAATGTAAATAATGTAATAAAAACTGTTACGAATTTAATAATGAACGTTTTACTTACAAATAATTTGTTCTTCGCAATCAAGGCTTCATCTACCTTTTTTGCTTATGATATGTAGTGCAAGTTGTAAATTATACAACTGAAAAATAGTAAATATTATATTGAATTAGTTTTACTCATAATGCCTGAAACACAGTTGGACATTCAAGAGTCAACATTCATTTGTATTTTTATCTTTTTCTAAAATCACGCACACAATTGGATCTCGCATACAATATGTAAAAACTGTCATTTCTTGCGGTGCTGTCAAATTCACTGTTTATGTTTGTCGAAAAAAATTGTCCAACAAAGAAGTGTTCGCTATTTAATTATATGTATAATATTTTTACTTCATTGTTAATTTTATCGGTAATTGTTCAATAAAAATGGACGCAATTCAGTGCATAACAACGATAGCATCCATAGTTTCCATTGTTTGCGAAGTATTTGCGGCCGTAGAAAATCGGCAAAGAAGACGGTGGTGGATTCGGCCAGTGAATCTGTCTCGAGATGAACTGGGGTTTTTCGAGTCGTGCACGAGGCAGTTGATGGCATCTGACGAGGAGCATTTCTTTAAAGCTACCCGTATGGATGTAGCGAATTTTAATATGCTATTAGAGCTACTCCGACACCGATTGCAGAAATGCTCAAAAAGGAAGCCTATATCACCAGAGGTATGTACGTCTGTCGCTCACGCTTTTGTAAGTTACTAGTAACAATACATATGTATAATTTCGTAAAACGTGTACTGAAAAAATATTTCAGGTATCTTGCACAAGGATGCAGTGGAAATGTGTTTGCTTGGTGCCATAAGATTGGAATCTCAACGGTGAGGAAGATAATTTATGAGACATGCGATGCAATTTGGGATGAACTCAAGGTGCTGTATATGGCGGAGCCAAATGTAACGGATTTCGTCCGGAACGCAAATTATTTTTCCAGGAAGACCGGTATGCCGAATTGTTTGGGAGCCATTGACGGCAAACATATACGCATCGTTTGTCCCAAAAGGAGCGGCTCGCTATATTATAATTATAAAAAATATTTCAGCATTGTGCTGCTTGCAGCTTGTGACTCCAATTATACATTCACATATGTAGATGTGGGAGTTTTCGTCCGTAGCGAATTTGGGAAGAAGATATTGGAAGGCTCACTAAACGTCCTTCGCGTTCTTTGTTCCTTGTTCTTTGCGCGATGGCACAATTTTCCCGTTCTACTTTGTGGCTGACAATGCTTTCCCTCTTAAGAGAAACATAATGCGACCGTATCCCGGACGAAATTTTCCGGCTGACAAAGAAAACTTCAATAAGAAATTGTCAAAGGCTCGCGTTTATATAGAGAACGCCTTTGGCATTTTGACATATCGCTGGAGGATTCTCCACACAAATATACACGCAGAGCCACAAAACGCGGAGAAAATTGTGTTGGCGGTCGTCGTTTTACATAATTTCCTAATGCTGAAAAGAGATAATAGGTATTTTTACCATAGATTACTAGATGTGACACTCGCTATTCGCCGCTTCACATTGTTGTTCTTGTTTCTTTATCAAGCAATGTGTACGATTTCTTAACAGTGCAACCGTAGGTGCCAGAGCCCCAACTAGGTCAAAAACGTATAATTTCCAACTATTTTGTAACAATTTCTATTCAGTTTCATTTATACTATACTGCTAACATAATTCTAAAATATTTTCGCAATTAGGCGCATAATTGTGTATTTATAACAAAAAAGTTTTGATTACTGACTGCATTTATAGGAAATATAATGAAGCAAATTAGGAAATGCTGTGTAAAATGTTATAGAATATACTTATTAACATTAAAACTATGTTTTATAGATGTTTTTCACGAATAAAAAACATAATATTTATAAATATTTATTTTGACGTTAGGATAAACAAACCCCTTAAAATAAATTTTCCATCAATGCTTGCTACAAAGTTTTTTGCGGCGAGGCTACACTTTTTTACGGCGAGGCTAAACTTTTTTTGCAGCGAATCAAAGTTTTCTTTCATTGTATCAGTGCAATTCCAGCAAAAATGCATTAGTGTATAAGGGACATTTTTGAGTGTCTCATCTACTAATCTATGGTTTACACCGACCGCAAATCGCGCATTTCAGCTTTTTTTCGCAAATGCGATGCCAAATTTTTAAGATTTGTATGCGATTTGACAAACCAAATTGAATGTATTTTGAGGAACTGTCATCATCTGTTAAAATAATTGATTAACAGAATTTTTCCAAACATTGCAACAAATCCAAAAGTGAATTGGAAAATATGGAGCTACCCACAAAAATTTTAAAAAGCTAAATACTATTGCCAAATTATGTCAGATGTCAGATCTGTATAGCTATTTGTAACTACCGTTATTACTAACTATTCTGACTACTACAATTGCCTGATTCGGAAGTTCATAATCCCCGAACAGATAGAAACAAACAGCAAATCTTTTCCTCTACAGCAAATCTTTGCTGGTTTTATAGTAGTGAGTTTCATTTAGTCCTATTATTTCATTTAATTTTTTCATTTCATTTATTGTCATCAATTTCTTAGTACAATAATAATAAATTCTTTTTTAGCACACAGAGATTTACCTTAGAACATATAATATTAATATATCAATCTATCTTAATACTATCCTTATTAATGACCATGTAACAACTACTCAAAAAATTATAGGAGGAGATAGTAAATGCAATGTAGCAGAAGATAGAAATGAAACAGAAAGTATTGAAGTTATAGAGAGGAACGGGAAAAACACACCATTGGTATTTCGCAAGCTTATTGGTAGGGAGCTTCCACAAGCGTACATCATTTAAGGTACCACTACGCGGATAGATGCGGAATCAAATGTTATCATAGAGATAACGAGGTGTTTTTGTTCTGATTAGTTTACGGAGAAAAAGACAATTTCTCATCTTCAGATAACTAATAATGTCACATGAGACATGAGCGGGACAGGCCTACAACATAGCGCGTTGCATAATTAAAGGCCAAGTTCTCCTTGCAAAAAGCCACGGTGGGCATAAAGTACATCACCCACCAACGCGGGTCACTAGCTATTTTTAGGCCGAATTTCAGTTTTAGCTTATATTTTTGATTACTGGTCACGTCTCATTAAGTGAGTTCCTTTTTAAGCGAAGGCTTAGCGGATCTGCTGCATGTGACTGGTTCTGCTAGTGATGATTGGATGCATGTATTGTGTGTGTGCCCCTTGTACGCAGATATTAGAAATTTTGTTTTTAGTTAGCAGAGTTTTGGATAGGCAGGACCTTACACAGCCTACCTTGCAGAAGGCATTGTAACTAAGAGGTTAGGAAAGTTTCTCGACCCATTACCGATGGGTAAGTCTGTATCCTTAAACGCAGCTTTAGTTTGGTACTCGTTTTTCTAGTTCGAGAGCTTGATTAGCATATAAATAACAGCATGATGGCATGCCGTGAGGTTAGCGCTTCCGCCAGGTACTCACGTTAATTGAATGAAGCGTGCATTCACTTACACACATCAACCACGAACGCAAACATGTGTGCTGCTCTTAAAGTAAGCATCGCCATTAGGCCTGTATTATAAGACATTGTTTACCAAAATCAAGACATTGCCATGTATGTAGTATGACTACGAAGGATTACTATACACCGTTCTTTCACTTTCGATGAAATTCAATGATTATTGTTATGTTTCAACGATGCATACAACAACGACATCTGCGACTATAGGATTATTCCAGTGAAGAATTACTTGTAGAAAAAAGACGTTGTGTATCTCGCTTTTGCAATTTCTCGCTACTTGTAGAAATTTCTTTAACAAGTTATCAGTTGGTGCCTTTATGAATTATTTTTATAAATTGTATGTTATTTTTTTTTTTTAAATTAAGTAATAGTAATATTTTTAAAATACACAGAAATTGTATAATATTACATTATTAATGGCACCGTATTTATAGAAAACATAGTATTTAGCGTAGCACACTAAAACAATATTCGAGGTGCTGGCATTTTGATCGCCTGGGTTAACAGGTGACTTGCAAAGAATTCCTGTTAACGAATACTTCAGCAACGCAGAGAAGTCTGCAAAACATGGAAATTATCAACAATATTGGATTTGGGTTCGTGGTCACTTTTGAGAATACAAAACAATTCTTCTTCAATATACGAAAAGCACAACTCGAAAGAAACGCAACGCGGAAAGTTGCGGGATAAGGCCGAAAAATTGAAATTGTAAACAGTGAAATGAATTTTATTGCATAAGTTGTATTCTTTGATAAATAAACATCAAATACTTATAATAAATTTATTTCTTAAGACAAACACATTCTTTGACACGCGTAAATTAATACCTTAATTCTGAGGTTCACTTTCAGTCGGTTTTGTCGACCTAGGTCGACGCGTTGAATTCTCAAGTACGACGACGACGCTCAGCTGTTTAAAAACTATTGATCTGAGGTAGGCGTCATCAACTACGGAAAATTATGGAATTCTCAAGTACAATAAAACAGCGTCGTCCTAGGTCGACCACAAATTAGTTGCCGATTTAGGTCGACGCCAAGCTAACAAAGGGATTTCTTCTATAAAGCAAGAACTATTGTCGGTATTTTTAATGATCATGCATTATGTAAATTTACGACAAATTTTTTCCGTGTTGCATGTATTACATATCTCTATTATATTTTTAATTGAATTGAAATAAAATTTTATATATGTCGTATTTTTAAGGAAAAATGTGTACAGTACAGTGCAGTCGCCGTTTAGTAAAAAATAAAAAAAAAAACCCAAAATTATAGATACATACATATATGTAGTGCTATTATAATCGTACACAAAAATTTTTCTAAAATCTATGTATTTCAAACATTGCTTTCAAATTGATATTATTTTTTTTTATCACAAATAAATAATAAAGCAAAAGTAACATTTATTCGATACATGAGCATATGTATCGTATGTATGAGATATTAATTTTTTATAATTTAAGGGTCCAGTTAAACTCATCAACTCAGTGCAAAATGTTTGTGATCGAAGTTTATGGCATGAGAACAATATCTGCTTAAAAGAATACATACCTATGCACACACAAAACAAATTCAAATATATGTATGTACATATGTAGCCACGTGCTATTTGGTTTGAGTAACACTTGCCCACAAGTTGCTCACTTGAGAGTAGAGAGAGTCTACTCAGTTGAGAGTAGAGACTAAAAAGTGTAAAAGTGTGTATGCGTGCCTTTTTTAATGAAATTATGTATCAAGTTCACATTATTGGTTGTAATTAAACTAAGGATATCGTAACCTGAAGGATTTTTAAAATATAATAATCTTAATCTATGAAGGTAAGTACAATCATTTAATATGTGCTTAATTTTGAGTTCGCCATTGCATCGGGAATAGTTTGGACGGATCTCCTTCTTGATTAGATGTAGATGTGTCGCAACGGAATGCCCCAATCTTAATCTCGAAAATGTTTTTATTTTACTTTTTTCGGCATCTACGGAATAGACAGCTGCTTGGAATCCTTCATTGATGATTGAGTAGTGGTGGTGGCTGAACTCTCGCCAAGAGCGTTTTCTTTTAGCGTCGAGTAACGTCTTGATGTTGCGGAGCAAATCCATTTTTTCAGCTTTTGGATCTCCTATGATTGGTGTGTGAGACGCGAACGTGCCAGTTTCGTCGGCCAGAGAGTTTCCTGGTATACCGATATGGCTGGGAATCCACAGAAGCTCAATCTTTGACTTGCTAGCGTAGATTATGTCTCTAATTCTTGTGATAATGTTCCATTGGTTATATCGGGGTCTCATAATTGCTTGCAGTACTGATAAGCTCTCGGATTAGATTACAGTTTTGATTTTGCTGCGATGGGCGATAAGACAGGCTTGGAGAATGCCTGTTGCATCTTCTGAGAAGATGGAGGTGAAAGGAGCAAGTGTTTTGGTGGAAATGCATTCTTTTTCAGTGACAACTGCATGGGAGACTGATGTATTTTCAGCATTAGAACCGTCCGTGTACAGCATTGCCACCTTAAGGCGTTGAATTTACGGGATAGATAGCTGCTTGGAATCCTTCATTGATGATTGAGTAGTGGTGGTGGCCGAACTCTCGCCAAGAGCGTTTTCTTTTAGCGTCGAGTAACGTCTTGATGTGGCGGGGCAAATCCATTTTTTCAACTTTTGGATCTCCTATGATTGGTGTGTGAGACGCGAACTTGACAGTTTCGTCGGCTAGAGAGTTTCCTGGTATACCGATATGGCTGGGAATCTACAGACGCTTAATCTTCGACTTGCTAGCGTAGATTATGTCTCTAATTCTTGTGATAATGTTCCAATGGTTATATCGGGGACTCATGATTGCTTGCAGTACTGATAAGCTGTCGGATCAGATTACAGTTTTGATTTTGCTGCGATGGGCGATCAGACAGGCTTGGAGAATGCCTGTTGCTTCTGCTGAGAAGATGGAGGTGAAAGGAGCAAGTGTTTTGGTGGAAATGCATTCTTTTTCAGTGACAACTGTATGGGAGACTGAAGTATTTTCAGCATTAGAACCGTCGTGTACAGCATTTGCCACTTTAAGGCGTCATATTTTTCTTTCTTTTCGTGGAAAAATTTTTAAAAAATTCATTTGGTGTTGAGTTTTTTTTTGAACTTGCTTAGACTTGTGTCACAGGCTGTTTTGCATGATGAATTGTGCATGGAAGATTGCGGTATTCTGATGTGTGCAGCACACAGCATTATTTCTAGATCTTTGGCGATGGCAAAAACATTGTAGATGGTAGATTTAATTCGTGGGATTCTAGAGGCTTTTATAATTTTCCTGACATCGTTGTTGATTACGGACGAAAATTGCTTGATTCAAGGTTTTCGTTTTTTTTTACATAATATGTAGAGATCATCGGCATAAAGAACATGATCTATGAATTTATTTTTTAAAATGACTTTACTGACTTCATTAAATGCAATTTGGAAAAGAATTACAGACAGAGGAGAGCCTTGAGGTATGCCATTAAATAATGTGAATATTTCAGAAATATGATTATTAACTCTAACTCTAAATTTACGGTTACTAAAGTAACAGAGGTTGGCTAAGTTAAAAGAATTTTCTGCACAATTTCCTCTGTGGTTGTTTGTGGTAAAACGCCATTGCGTGTTCCAGCCATTGAAGGCACCTGTTACTAGCAGAGGTTGGTGAATTGAGTCAAATATGTAAGTCAACTCACGGGAAGAGAAGAAGTCCGGTGGAATGTTAATAGCAAGGATGGTAAATTTTATCTGTAAGGAAATTTTCAGAGCTATGATTTGGAGGTAAGAAGGGATGTTTAAGACTTTGTGTGGTATGTTGTTTTTAATTAGGAGACCAACACCTTGTTTTCCACAGGTGTTTCTAATGTTGTGAAAGAAGTAAGTATAATTTTTGAATTGGTGTGCGAAGAGTGAAGAGGGGCAATGTGTTTCTTGGAGTGATATGCACATCGGATTAAATTTGTTAACAAGAAGTTGAAGGTTGTCAAAATTATGAGTGTAGCCTTTAATATTCCATTGCAAAACATTGTAGTTACACATAATCAGAATTCTCAGTATTTGTATACTTTATATACAAGAAAGAGAAGAGTGGGAATGAGTAAATAAGAAAGAGCGGAAATTAAAGAACGTTGCTATTCGATGCGGTTGAGAAAGAGTTGTCTCTAATGTGAGAAGGAGAGGGCTAGCGATTGTGATAATTTACGGTTGAGAGAAGATTTAGTTTGTTGGCTTGCAGTTTGTCCAGGGAGAGATTTTCTTCCATAGATTGAGTTAATATTTTGTTAAGGTGATCAGTGGAGTAAAGTAAAGGATTTAATGTTTGAGTATTGTCTGGAGTTAAGAAAGAAGCGTTTTTAGAGGTGAGAGAATTAATGTGGGAGGTATCTATGGTTATAGGTGAGTTACAAGAGCGTTGACAGTGGCCTTTTGTGTAGCTTTTGAGATCTGTGGCGGTGACTGAGAGGGGTTTTGTTGTACAAGAAAACTTGGGGGACTTGCTGCGCATGTCCGCATCATTGGAGAGTGAAGTAGTAGATGGTTCTGAGAGAGGCCATAACTGGTTTTAGTGGAAACAGGGTGTAAACGGTTGTAGATCCGTCTTGCTTCACTTATAGTAATTTTTTGTTGCGTTTTGATTTTCAGAATGTTTTTTTGTTGAATATATTTTTGGCACTCTGGGGAAGATGACGGGTGGTCTTCTAAACAGTTTGCGCAAATGACTCTACTGCAGAGGTTAGTGTTGTGGGGAGGAAGGTTCCAAGTTACACAAGCTATATTGTTTTTGCAGAATTTTTTGGTATGGCCCAGTAATTGGCCTTACCTGGACTGGGTACCACGCAACTGAAATTTTCTCTGGTACTTTGTATAAATTAAAAGTCAAAAGAATTGCTCCAGTAGGAACTCGCTTGCTGTCGACTAGTCTAGTATATTTGTATATTTTTGTTATCCCTTGATCTTTCAAATCCTTTCAAAATTTCGTCTTCGCTGGTTGGAATCAAATTGCTATCATAGATAGTTCCTTTCCAGGAGTTTGGCGAGTCGTGTAGAGAGATAGCAACTTGGCACAGACCCCCGAAATTTTCGGTGTTAACAAATCTGTTGGCGACTGATTCAGATTTTGCTAGAATTAGGATGCCGCCGTGACAACTTATATTGATGGATTCAACTTGGGTGCTAATGCTGTCAATTGCTTTTTTGACCGCAAAAACGCTGAAGGAGGTTAAAGGTTTTTTAGGATCGATCGGGCGGACCACGACGAATTTTGGATCGCGTTTACCACTAGCCGTAAAACATTGATATTGGAAGCATGGAGAAGACGGTTTATTGTTTGACTTTTTTCGTTTTTTATATAAATTAGTCGATGCAGTCTCAGACAGAATATTAAACCGGTTCCCCGAAGGGAGCCGAGAGCCTGTCAAGATTGTACTGTTACCACTTACTTTTGTATTTGTTTAGTGTTCACCTGCTGGCAAAATAAGCAAATTAAAGAAGAAAGCGGGACGAAAAGAGTAAAGCAAAAAGTGAATTTCTATAACACGGTTTTGACTACAGGTCGGAGAAAAACTATAAACCGAACGCGACGAAGGCTCGGTTTGTATATTGCTTTCATAGAGTTTCTATTACATAGTTACTTTTATAACTCAACGCTAGGGCAAAAATACACCAAACCAACATTTACAAGAAAATACGCACACACACATCCACAAGGATTAGATTCAAACGTAAACTAATCCCAGCAGATTTAAATGGCATCACTGATTAAGATTTAAATGTCACCAAATAAAAAACTGCAATTTACAATAGTAATTGTTTAAAATGCAAAGGTTGCTTAAAATATAAAGAGTCACAACGGGTCGATTAAAATTCAAATATCTACAACTGGTCGCTTAAAATATAAAGAGCCACAATGTGTCGCTTACAAAAACAAAGAGCGACATCGGTTCGCTTAGAATACAAAGAGACACAACGGGTCGCTTAAAATACAAAGAGACACAATAGGTCGCTTTTAAATCCAAAGAGGCACTTCGGGTCCCTTAAAATACAAAGAGCCGTTTGTACGGTCGATATTTATTAAGCGAAGATATCTCAGGGCCACCAATATACCTCCAAAATGCGAGCCTTTGTCAACAGTCACTGATAAATTAATATATTGGTGTTTGTGTCAGACAAAAGCAGATTTGCTTTGTTTGGATAAGCTCGTCGAGAGCGAAAAGCGAAGTAGGCCGCGTGCGAATTGTGATGCAATTCCAATAGAATCGCCGTAAAATGAAGACAACTTTTTTTTTTTTTAGTCTTTCATCTTTTTTGTCGATTTTCGTAGTTATTGTTGTTGTTGTTTGTCTGATGGAAGTCTTTCTTGTTCTATACAACAGTGTTGTGTACATATGCTACACCGAGCATAGTTTCACGATCTGAAGATGAAGCCTATTAGAGTTTGTGTGTGTATGTGTTTGGGTTGACTTATTAACTGGCGAGTCACGCCGACTTAGGCTGGCTACAAGGGCGTGCTTTTCGTTTGGCTTTTAAAGCGAGACCCGCTACATTAAGTGCTGGCCACAAGGCCGAACTGTGTTTGGCTTACAAAGCGAGCCCCACTATGTTCATTCATAGTTATCAAGCCGACAAGATTTTAGTTAAGTTTCATTTGAGTTTATTCAACATACTTTTGTTACGTTCAAAAAATACAATCCCCTGCTTAAGTCTAAGCGTTTCTTATTTATAGTTTCGTATCAATCAGAATTGTGACGAAGCTATGTTTCGCAATAATTCTGCATACAAAAGAGCGAATTATTGCAATAATTATTTCCGCGTTCATTCGACGCAAACTTTAAGTTTATGCTTATTAAGCTAATAATGTGGCCTAGTTTGGTGTTCGTTGACTTGAACTTGGTGACAACGACCGTCATTTATTTAATATTTCACATTGTGCCAAAAAGTATGTGTTGTTAATTACGTTAAGCGTTATTAACAATTGGCCAAAATGTATGTGACGTTAAGTTTTATTTAGTTTGGATAGCTTTCACAATTCCGACCTACAAAATCCCTCCACTCTTCGGGTAAGAAAAATTTAATATTGAGTTATTAAATTTTTCTTTTACATTAATTTATATTCGTGAGGGTGTAGCTTGATTATTGCTTAATTAGGTTTATTTACATTTTATTTTTCAGAACGTGTAATTGTGTTACATTATGTGTGTAAATGAAAATGAATGACTGCTGCAGCGTCAGGTTTCAGCTCGATGATGATGTTTGACGATATGGATGATGTTTCTCTCTTCGATGACGTTGACATCTAGTGCTTCGAGACGATGCTGCAGCTAACATTGTTAACTTTTGGGTTGCATTGTAGTAAAATTTAAAAATGTGTTGATTTCAGCGTCGTGAGATGCTGCCATCATTCTGGTCTATTTCATGATTGTTTCTTTTAATCGGTTCCATTGGAATAGATAAATTACCTGCGATTTAAAATTTGGAACATTTGTGAAGTGTTTTGGTCGCTTGTACGTATATCGGTTGATAATAACGGTTTGCCATCAGTGTCGATGCAGTAAGTGTTTGTCGCATTTGACCTGTCTTGTTGCCACCGAAATGTTCTTATCACACCAGTGCGTGACTAAGCGCCATATCATAACTCTTCGATCGGAATGAAATAACGATATTTGTTTTAGAGTATTGCTGCAATTTTAAACTTCCACAGATTATACTAATATTTTTCTGTTCTTCTGTATATTTGTATATCTTCATATATAATTCGTAATTTTGTACGTAATTTTTGTTCATTTTTTTTTTTTTGTTTTTATTTTCTTTGTTGAAATAAATTGGCTCTTAGCTGTTTAAGGCGTTCTCCCTTCCACCGTCGATGAAGCCAATTTATAACGAGTGTCTTTGCTGGAGCATTGATTGATGATTGAGCGTCTCTTGTTGTTGTTGTTTTTGCTTTTTTTTATGGTTGGTTGAATGAATATGTTAATGATGCATTGTATGTGTTGGATTATTTGAGTTTGCCTGTGTATAACATATAGAGTATGTTGGTATCTTTATTTCAATTTAATACAACTGTTGTAACTAATTCTAAATAAATTTGCAATGATGTTATGTCTTATTTGCGATTTTTAAATTTTCACTTAGTTGTCGTTGTTTAGCTATATACGTATATATTTATTGATGTTAATATATAATATTAAATATTTATTAATTATCTGTATAATATTTATTAGTGATTTTAGTTCAAACTAACAATTGTGGTTATAATGATCATGTATATATTGATCAGTTTCCCAAACACCTTATAAGTTACAAATTCAATTAGAAATATTTTCAAAATTTGTTTTTTTTTTTTTTTTTTTTTAAATTCTCTTTATATTTCCTAAAATCACTGAACTCTGGTATGAAACTCTCATCTACAATAAAATCTTTTTCTGTTGAATTTAGAATTAGAATATTACCCTTTCCATTTGTTACATTTACTAATGTCTCGCCCAAGAATATCCCTGGAGTTATTTGAAATTTATGGACTACCACTTGTCGTAGTTTTGTTCTTATATTAATCTGAGCTATACATGTCGACCTAGCTTTCACTATGCTACTGGTCGCATGTGTTAATTTACTTCCCATTTTTACTAATGGGAGCGTTATATATTGTCTTCTTTTATCAATGATTTCCAACTTTTTCATTATCGAATCTAATATGGACTTATTCCACAAATTATCCCTGCCAATTATACCATCGCCTGGCAAACCTTGTTCAAGTTCCAGCATGTGTAACGTTAAACTTAGGTTTTGCCAGTTGCAATGTAACATTGACAGCCCCTTCTGTGGTGGTACAACCCCCAAAAGCTCCATTTAAAACTCGCGTTTCAATTTTATTAACAAAACGTGTTATCCTTCATTGATTTCCTTTTTACTAAACTAGTGTCCGCACCAGTGTCAACCAGTAAAATGAGTTTTACATTTTCTGCCCCTTTACAAGCGAATTCTATGAACACGTAATCTTATTTGGTTTCACTCAATGTTGGCATTTCGTTTTTATTAAAAAGATTATACGTTAACCAAGAAAATTTTCCAACCACCCTCGTTTTATGATATTTGGAAACAATTCTATTCATTTTTCTTACTAATTTCATTTTGACACTATTTGCTAACTCTTTTATATACTCAATATACTTTATTTTCCTATAGTTGTGACACACAGTTTCTACAATCAACGCATATACTAACTGCAACATTAGTATGGTGACTATTAAAAACTGTGCTCCAACGTTAAGTACTTTCTCACTTGTCAAAATTGCTGCATTAACTCTTTTTTCGGATATATATTCTTTTTTTATCTTATGCTGTTTGTTATTCTCGTTATTTAAACAATTAAATTGTTCTGAAGCTGGTAACGCTTCCACGATCTTTTTCGATGTCGGATTAACAATTACCACATCAGGTGGCCTGGATTTACTAATTTGTTTGGGGTCCCAGCTTATTGGCCTTGTTATATTGCTGAGGTTTAAAACTATTTCTGTCTTGATTCCGGAAATTATGATCAGAATTCGCTCTTGTGTTATTGGGCCATCGCTCCTGCTGTTGCTGATTACCGCACTTCCAGTTTGTTTCATGCCCATATTTGAAATACTTTTTGCAATAGGGAGTATTTTCTCTTATTAAACATTTTTCTCTAGTGTGGCCCCTTTTATTACAGAACGAACATATTATTTTATCTAAAATACCTCTGGTGTTGGGTTTTGAGATATTTCTCTGAAAGCGTGGTTTATTTGGCAAAGTTCGTTTTGTGGATATGACGTTTTAGCTGGTAAGATTGAGGCCAAATTGATGTTAAAGGAACTTGAGTGCAGGGCATTACTTTTTTTGAATAACTCCGAATGTTTCTATAGCTATTTCAATCATCTCCTCTATAGATTTTCCAGCAACATTTAACATGTGAACCATCAAAGTTGCGTCTTTTAGTCCCGATTTAAATGCTGTTTTTGTCGTTGTTTCAACCATGTTCAATAATGCGCTATCGCCTTGCCCCTGGTAAAAATTTTATACAATTTCTGATGCTTGTGTTTTAAGGGCACAGATGCGTCTTCCAAATTGCCATATGTCTTCATTTATTTGCTGGCTACAATTCTGTAAGTTACGTAAAACTAATTCCAGCGACACCGTTGGCAAATAAGCTTTTGATTATGAGGTAAAGCTCCTCCAAAATAGTCAATGGTGTTGATTGCACTAAATCAAAGGCATTTCCATGTAATCGCAACTTTATACAATCTATATAGTTCTGGACGTTATTTTGACCTACTCCTCTAGTCGCTAATTCACAACCCTAAAGTAGTATAAATTTCTATACTTCGCCTCTATCCACAATCAGGTGATTGTGGCCTCTAGCCACAATCAGGTGATTGTGTTCCAGAGAACAGGGGTACTAGCTCATTTACAATCCTCGATATCTCTGCTATACTCTTGGCTTAGTCTGTTGGCTTAGAAGCCTATTTTGCTCTTTTAATTCCTGTACTCTTTTGTTTGCGCTTTCTAAGGATATATAACGTTCTTTTGATTTCTGCGGCGATTGCGATAGTATTTTATTTAAAGTTTCTTCTGTTAGTCCTTTTTTAACAAGCCAGAAAGCGTTTTATTTTCTGCTTCTAAAGTCTGTATTATTTCTTCTTGAAACTGTTGATCATCTAGATTGTTGTCGTAATGATTTTTTAACGCTCTAAATTCTGATTCCCAATCATACAATTGTTGGTCTTTATTTTGTATTATTTGCTTAGTGAACGAAATTAACTCTTCTATAATTGTGTCTAAGTTTTCTACCTGGGTAATTCTACCTAATTCTCTTAATCTCCCTTTTATTAACTCTAAATTTTCTTTGTTTCAGGCCTCAATACCTCAACAAAGAGGACTGGTTCCCCCTGGAGGAAGTACAGAGGAAGAGAGGAGAAATCGCCATCAGGATCCGGGAGCTGACAGCCAAGCTGGGTAAACCGCATCACATATTCCTCGCGCTGCTCTATGAGGAAGCCAACCCCGAACAAGGCAAACCAGACGTCACTGGCCAAAAATGTGACACCATTGGGATTGCCGGAACCGCAATGCGAGGACGTGATCACTGGTTCGGAGACGACGGGATCCACCTACTTTGACCCATTATGTGACGACTATTACGATAAACTGTGCGACGATGTCCATCAGCACCTACACAGCGAAGTGCCGCCCCCGAAGCAATGGTAGGTTGCAGCGTGTAAAAGTGGGGAACAAGCTGTCTTCTGCTAAGCTGGTCACTAGAGGAGTCCCTCAAGGGTCAGTTTTGGGTCCTCTATTGTTTTCCATTTTTGTTAATGATGTGTTCATAGTCTGTGAGTATTCATCGATACACGCTTATGCAGATAATATTCAAATTTATTTATCGAGGCCTCCCAACCTATTGGAGGATTTGTGCTATAGATTGAATTGTGACTTGTCTTCGCTTAGTGGATGGGCAGCTGCCAATGGTTTAAGCATTAATCTTTCTAAGACTAAAGTTTTGCCTATTTTAAGAAAGTACAGTGACTTTGAGGACGTTCCACCTTTGTTTATTGGATCAGTGCAGTTTAATCTGGTTAGTAAGGCTAAAAACCTGGGTATTATATTAAACTCTCAATTTACATGTGTCGACCATATCAATTACACTGTTGGTATAATTTATGGGATACTTAGGTGCTTGCGTAGCTCGGCTTACTATACACCTATGGAGACGCGATGCAGACTTGTCAAACAATTGATTATGCCACGCATTAATTATTTTGCTGTTATATATAGTAAACTAGACTCACACTCTCAGCATAAACTTCTTGTGGCATTCAACTCTTGTGCTAGATATGTATATGCTATCCGTCATTTTGATCATATTTCCCGGTTTAGTGAAGGTATTTGGGTTGTAGTTTAACTAATTACCTTGTCATCCAAAACCTCTTGTTCTTACACAAGCTTATATTTACCCGCAATCCGTCATATTTATATGATAAAATCGTTTTCTTTCGGTCAACAAGATCTTTGAACCTTATAGTCGCTAGACACTCTTTCCTCAATAGTAGCAGATTTTTCTTTATTCACACCATCAGACTGTGGAACTCACTTCCTCTGCACATCCGAATGATTTCGTCGCTAGGCTGCTTCAAGCGTGCTGTTGTTGCTCATATTGCTTATTCTTAACCAGAGTTTAAAATTCTACTATCTCTTTTGTATCTTCCTTTTTTGTAGTAATTTCGTTTTCTTTCTTTAAATTCGTATTCTTAATGAAGCATTTTCATATGTTTCGTTAGTTCATAAGTATTTATTAATATTATTATTACATGTTATGCTACCTTTTATTTGTATGGTTAGTTGCATTATTTTTTAAATTTGCTATTATTTATGTACGCTGAAGCACTAAAAAAGATTCATCTTAGTGTGCTGTATTGTAATTGAAATAAATTGAAATAAATTGAAATTAAATTGAAATAAATACGCAAATAAAAATCGAGGCAGAGCATTTAATTCTCAACAGAAGCAAACAAACAAACGGATTAATTCAAGGCCACCCAACACAGCAAAACCGGTTTCAACACAACAACTACGCAACATAACTCCAGTTGCAGCATATTAGATCTTCAGCGGCATACCAACAACGAGCGTAGGCAGAGGATACATACAGAAAACTGGTTTTCGTGCAAAAACAATGCAGCGCCAAAGCGAAGCAGAAACTAACGACACTAAGAAGTTTACAATAACAACCACAAGCAAAGGAAATGTAAGTAAACAAAGAGATTAGTCGAAGGTCAGTTTACAACAACAGAGTAAGACGAATACGGTTATGCGATGAGTATAAAAGCCGCCACCGATCTTGAATCAAGACTCTTTTGGAAATCAGCGTTCGCAGGGGTAAGTGCTTTTAGAATTTTATTGAATATTTTGAGATCTTTATCGTTTTTGTCTGTAATTTGGTGATGTGCTGTTAAGCTAAAGCCAAATTCAGATCCCGTCAGACTAGACCCTGCACTCGTCTAGTGACTCGCGAATATCCTGTTTTACGTTTGTCTGCAATTTGGTGAAGCGCTGTTAAGCTAAAGCCAAATTCAGATCCCTGTCAGACTAGACCCCACACTCGTCTAGTGACTCGCGAATATTCTGTTTTACGTTCGTCTGCAATTTGGTGAAGCGCTGTTAAGCTAAAGCCAAATTCAGATCCCGTCAGACTAGACCCTGCACTCGTCTAGTGACTCGCGAATATCCTGTTTTACGTTTGTCTGCAATGTGGTGAAGCGCTGTTAAGGTAAAGCCAAATTCAGATCCCTGTCAGACTAGACCCCGCACTCGTCTAGTGACTCGCGAATATCCTGTTTTACGTTTGTCTGCAATTTGGTGAAGCGCTGTTAAGCTAAAGCCAAATTCAGATCCCGTCAGACTAGACCCTGCACTCGTCTAGTGACTCGCGAATATCCTGTTTTACGTTTGTCTGCAATTTGGTGAAGCGCTGTTAAGCTAAAGCCAAATTCAGATCCCTGTCAGACTAGACCCCGCACTCGTCTAGTGACTCGCGAATATCCTGTTTTACGTTTGTCTGCAATTTGGTGAAGCGCTGTTAAGCTAAAGCCAAATTCAGATCCCGTCAGACTAGACCCTGCACTCGTCTAGTGACTCGCGAATATCCTGTTTTACGTTTGTCTGCAATTTGGTGAAGCGCTGTTAAGCTAAAGCCAAATTCAGATCCCTGTCAGACTAGACCCCGCACTCGTCTAGTGACTCGCGAATATCCTGTTTTACGTTTGTCTGCAATTTGGTGAAGCGCTGTTAAGCTAAAGCCAAATTCAGATCCCTGTCAGACTAGACCCCGCACTCGTCTAGTGACTCGCGAATATCCTGTTTTACGTTTGTCTGCAATTTGGTGAAGCGCTGTTAAGCTAAAGCCAAATTCAGATCCCCGTCAGACTAGACCCTGCACTCGTCTAGTGACTCGCGAATATCCTGTTTTACGTTTGTCTGCAATTTGGTGAAGTGCTGTTAAGCTAAAGCCAAATTCAGATCCCCGCCAGACTAGTCCCTGCACTCGTCTAGTGAATCGCGAATATCCCGTAGACAGACGTAGAGTTTGTCTGCAATTTGGTGAAGCGCTGTTAAGCTAAAGCGAAATTCAGATCCGTATCGATCTCAGGTACATGTGTCAGACCTTCTCCTCATCCGCATCTTCTCCTTGACTTATGAATATATTTTGGCATGAAAAATCGTATAATAATCCTATAAATAAGTGACATATGTATATAGATGAATAGAAAATAAGTGCTTACATTAGGTTAAGACAACCCTAAATATAGAGCTCAATAAAGTACAACTTTTGAAGCAAACAAACTAGTGTTTTAATCGAAACGGTAGCACCACCGACCCTGGACGACCGTGAGTATATCCTGGCAGGAAATAAACTCGTTACAAACAATCGTATTCAAAATTGTGCCTGGCATGTTGTGATCATGCTGCATTACTGAGGCAGGGTTTTTCATAAAGGGCATATTTTTCTGAAATTTTGAGTGCAAAAATTATCATCCTACCGACGTTGGGTCAGGAGATATTCGAGATTCCACTTTGTATTGACCGAAATGTTCAACGACCGTGGCTGGTATGTTGTAATCATGCTGAATCATTGGGGCATGGTTTTTCATAAAGGCCATATTCTTGGAAATAAAATTTTTGCTAATAATCATATCGTTCACCTTTTGATTATTCTAATTTAGTCTTTTCGACAATTACTTAATAGAACATGTACATATAAACATATACGAAATAATTTTTTTAACTTATTACTTGATTAATTGTAAATGCGTACAAACATACATACATATGTAATAATGCATAGGATATGTATGAATGCCTTGTTAATTTTTATCAAATAAAGGCGTCATATTTTTAGATATTTTGTACTAATAGCGTTTTAGTTTTTTGGACAAACAACAAATAATAAGCAATTCAGATCACATGAAAAAATATGGTTACATTGCTCCGTATTTACTGATAGAACAATTTGCTTTACTTGTAGAGAAATATGTTGTAGAGAAATATTCAACCAATGCTTGCAAGAAGTGTATGAAATATTGCCCGAAATTATCGAAGAATATGAAGTGTGTCACAAGCTGTTTTTGTGTAAGATGTGTTCGGAAAAATTACAATTTTCGAAATAATATAAAATTGTAGATTGCAAAATCAAATGTGATGATCAAATACCTGCTTATTAAAAATTGAATTAGGTGCTCTGGAAAACTTTATATAAAATTATAGCTATAAAAACATTTACATAAAATTTTATTTACAGTAAGAGTTTTAATTATTAAATTATGTATTTATTACTTTTTAATAAATATTCAAAAAAAGTTCAAACACTAAAATCAAATACATTCAAATTTTGGGAAAAATTTTTCTAAACTTCTCTGTAAAGAAGTTCAGAAATAAGCTATTAAAAATATGTTTATGTGGGTGATAATAGGCCTACAGGGGAAACCAACACCCATTAAAAAAAAAACGGTAACGCGCTAATAATGCATACACCATTGGGTGGTGAGGAAAATGCAATCCAACACGATTCACTTAAATGTTATACCCCGTTTACATCAAATAGGTTTTCCAGAAATTAGAAGTAAAAATTTTGAAAATTCCACCACTAAAGCAAAATACTTTCGGGTGTGCAGTTTTCGAACATCTTAATCGGATTAAATATTTTTATATAAACCGGGTATTGGGTTTTAATATTTTATCAATATGCACAACCCTATTTTAAATTTTAGGGCCCTATTCTCATTTACAATACAACAGCAGTTGTCGTAAAAAAAATGAAATGAAATTTAATACTATAAATGCGCATTCGTACAGAAATTTCAAATTTTACAAACTCTGCTGATTTACATAAAGTTCGCATGGCCGAGGACTGAGCCGCAAAAGACACACGTTTTTTTTTTGTAAATTTCCCGGATAAACGTTGTCATGAGTTAATTTGAGCGCATACCTGATGGGTGCTTTTGAATCAATATTATAAAAATGAATAATGTCGCACCAACTGACCTTTTTCGTTGGTAAATATAAGAACATTTTTTTGGAAATTCTGCAAACAACTGCGGGTACTTTTGAGAAGATGGGGCGCGTCATGAAAAAAGAACATTTTTTGTTTATTGACTACAAATTACGGGATTTCTTCAGTTACATTTGTAAATTTTGCGAAGCTCCTGAAATTGGAACCTTGATCCCAAACAAACTGACACGGCACATGATTTATACTTTGAAGCTGTGAAATTGCTTCAATTGTATTTTTTAACTATTTGTCCTCTACAAGGACCATCCAAGAAAAAATAAGCAAATGTTTGTTTCCAAAATTCATCGCCAATACCTTGGACCATTGGCACCATGACGTAATCAGTGAGTCTGTTTGTTCGGTTTTCATTTCCGTAGTCTTGGAGAGCAATGATTTTATCTTCATGCCTGCTATAGAAGATATTACGTTTCAGCGACATTTCGTCGCAACAAATTGAAACGTAGCGTTGAGCTTTGGAAAAACCACGACTTCGAAATTCTAACGATTTCAGACTGCTAAAGGAACATCCTGGCGACATCGGCCAGTCTGAAACGAACTTACGAATTCGCGTGCTGTTGGCATGATCTGCAATAGACAAAAAGAGTATATTTTTTCAAAATTGATAACGATTTCTATTTGCTTGGATACCTCGCTCGATGAAATTCTTAGATTCCATTTTCACCTCAAATATATTGATAGCATGATTACTTAAAATAAGTAATTATAGTACCAAATTTGCATAAACTGTATGTTAGAAAAAATGTACACTAAAAATGTTGTTAATTTAATAATAATAAAAGAGATCAAACTGAGTTAAAGCATTACTTAAATAAAAAGATTTTTTTAACAACTCTAGTGGCAATTTTATGTTAGATAAATATGTTTTTTTGATAAATAGTAGTAAAATAGCAAACTACTTAACTACCATAGTACTCCCAATAGTACGGCAAAACATAAGTAGTTTGCAAACGCGAATCATTTTACATGCCCATTTTACTACGGAAGTGAAACCAAAATGTAGATATGCCAATATTTAATTCAATGTTATTGTCTTTCTAGAAATGTGTAACCTGAATTTATGTTATTATGACAAATATCACATAATTTCTTTTTATGCTTATAAATAAGAATAAAAATATCCTTAAACGAATTTAAATTGCAAATGTTAAAAAAATCTCTTTCCTTTGCAACCGCAACCAAAATTTTTACACTATCTTCTACGTATATGCGAAATAAACGATGTGTATTGAAAGTTTTTTATATGCAAAACATGTTAAAATATTATATTCCTTCGACCTGCAAATAACTTCAATAATTGTAAATAGTGTACTGACAACAAAAAAAACATGTAAACAAAGTGGTAATTTGAGGTGAAATGGTCGCCTCTCCTCTCGTCTTCCACACTTCATCCAAGGCCTAATGTGTCATTTTCTTCACGCTGCCCCCACTTCAACCATGGTTTAATCTGTCATTTTCTTCACGCTGCCCGCACTTGATCTAGGGTCTGTTCAATTTTTTCACAAATACCGACAAGCATTTGGAACCCGAAGTCCAGCCAAACAAGCGCTGGAATAAGTGTGGTATCTCATTATCTCTGGACTAATCTGAACCCAAAAATGAGACATATTATTGAGCAGTTTTGTAATCATCACTTGGAAACTTGTAAAAAAGAGTTGGCAAAGTACAGAAGGTACATACGAATATTAAAATAAAATCAATTAGGTTTTATAAGGCAACTTGTTAATTAATTGAATTTAATAATTTAATGCAACTAATTTAATTTAATATTTTAAAAGATGGCGCATCAAGGTGTATGGACCCCTATGCCAACCATTTGGTCGATGGGCGTGTGCTTCGTCAAATCAACGTTTCCATTTTGAATAAAAAAGTGTTTTGACGGCCTTAATTTATAAGTGAAATTATGGACACACATTTCATCATGCTTATCCTATTTTATTGTTCATCTTATTACTTCCTCTACTAACTTCATATTTTTACTTATTACCTATTTTATTACCTGTATTTTTAATAACTAGTATGTAAGCTTAACAAACAAAAACTTGAATTTAATAAAAATAAACTTATATTAGGACTAGTACGTAAGCTAAAATAACAAAACCTTAATATTTGCTACAACTAGCACTTAATCACAAGACCTGTATATTTCTAGTATCTAGTGCGTAAGACAAATAACAGAACAACGAATACAAAGCAAAGAATTGTTAGAAAATAAATTATACATAAGAACAGAGCGAGAAAGAGAGAGAGAGAGAGAGAGAGAGAGAGAGAGAGAGAGAGAGAGAAGCGACAACAAGGCGTCAGCGACGCATACGCATAAAACCACACACACGAGAATAAGCAGAAACCAGCTTTACAAGAGTTGCTTTCGAGCACAGCAGTTAGTCAGTCAGCAGACTTCAACGAGCACGGTTGCTTGCTCCGCTCTGCCAGCTATCTTACGTCGCTGCTTCACATCTGTAGTCAGTCAGTCAGCAGACTTCAACGAGCACGGTTTTTACGGTTTGCTCCGCGCTTCCAGCTGTCTACACCGCCGCTTCACATCTTTAGTCAGTCAGCAGACTTCGACAAGCACGGTTGCTTGCTCTGCTGCAGATATAATTTTACATCGCCGCTTGACACCTCAGCCACAATTCGAGCAGAGAGCACAATTGCTCAGTCCACATACGCAGTATCGCCTGCAGAGTACCACGGCAGTTGAATTCTAGCGTGCCAGTCAGTCAGTACATACTCTTCAACGAGTACGGTTGCTTGCAACGCCTGACCGGAAGAAGAACATCAGAGACACATTGATCAGAAAGTACAGTCGCTCGGCTAGATCCTTTGAAGCCGCTTCCAGCGCACCAAGGCAGCGACGCATCAATTCATTGGCTACGCTTCATCCAACGCCGCATAAGAATTTCTTTTGCCGTCAGACCTCCGACTTAAATAGACGCCCCACGCTTAACGACCATTAGGAGACTTTATTTTGTGAGTTATATAGATTCTAGAGGCTTCAGAGCACGTGAATCTACAAGTATAAAGACTCTAGAGGCTTCAGGGTACGTGAGTCTTTAAGTAATTTAAGTTATATAGATCATAGAGGCTTTAGGGTACGTGGATCTACAAGTATATAGACTCTAGAGGCTTCAGGGTACGTGAGTCTTTAAGTAATTTTACATTATATAGATCCTAGAGGCTTTAGGGTACGTGGATCTACAAGTATATAGACTCTAGAGGCTTCAGGGTACGTGAGTCTTTAAGTAATTTAAGTTATATAGATCATAGAGGCTTTAGGGTACGTGGATCTACAAGTATATAGACTCTAGAGGCTTCAGGGTACGTGAGTCTTTAAGTAATTTTACGTTATATAGATCCTAGAGGCTTTAGGGTACGTGGATCTACAAGTATATAGACTCTAGAGGCTTCAGGGTACGTGAGTCTTTAAGTAATTTAAGTTATATAGACCCTACAGGCTTTAGGGTACGTGGATCTACAAGTATATAGACTCTAGAGGCTTCAGGGTACGTGAGTCTTTAAGTAATTTTACGTTATATAGATCCTAGAGGCTTTAGGGTACGTGGATCTTCAAGTATATAGACTCTAGAGGCTTCAGGGGACGTGAGTCTTTAAGTAATTTCAGTTATATAGATCCTAGAGGCTTTAGGGTACGTGGATCTCAGATATATAACTCTGGCCTACTCCACGGCCAGTTCTCGTAGTCTGTATATTTTATTACATTTAATATTTACATTACAAATTTTTGACATAATTTTAATAAATTTGGATATTTTACTTCTTGTGCACTAAGTCGTGTCTTTTTCCCTCTTGTCCTTGTCTTCTAGTATCTGATGGTCCATCGATGCCTCTGCTGCTTTTCTGGTCGTTTAAGTTGTCGGGTGTTATGTTGTTCTTCTTTTATAGATTGGTGGGTGTTGCGGTGATGGTTGGTGTTGGCATTTGTTTTTTCTATGCTGTTACTTGTTGTATTTGTCATCTATTGTGCCTCTTCGAACGGGAGGTGGTATTTTTGGTAATTTTCAAATTTTCGTCGTTTAGTTGTTGATTGTTGGTGCTGCTCTTCTTTTGTACACACTTGAGCTTTTCGAGGGTTTGGTGAGTGCTCAGTTGTGTACAAAAGAAGAGCAGCACCAACAATCAACAACTAAACGACGAAAATTTGAAAATTACCAAAAATACCACCTCCCGTTCGAAGAGGCACAATAGATGACAAATACAACAAGTAACAGCATAGAAAAAACAAATGCCAACACCAACCATCACCGCAACACCCACCAATCTATAAAAGAAGAACAACATAACACCCGACAACTTAAACGACCAGAAAAGCAGCAGAGGCATCGATGGACCATCAGATACTAGAAGACAAGGACAAGAGGGAAAAAGACACGACTTAGTGCACAAGAAGTAAAATATCCAAATTTATTAAAATTATGTCAAAAATTTGTAATGTAAATATTAAATGTAATAAAATATACAGACTACGAGAACTGGCCGTGGAGTAGGCCAGAGTTATATATCTGAGATCCACGTACCCTAAAGCCTCTAGGATCTATATAACTGAAATTACTTAAAGACTCACGTCCCCTGAAGCCTCTAGAGTCTATATACTTGAAGATCCACGTACCCTAAAGCCTCTAGGATCTATATAACGTAAAATTACTTAAAGACTCACGTACCCTGAAGCCTCTAGAGTCTATATACTTGTAGATCCACGTACCCTAAAGCCTGTAGGGTCTATATAACTTAAATTACTTAAAGACTCACGTACCCTGAAGCCTCTAGAGTCTATATACTTGTAGATCCACGTACCCTAAAGCCTCTAGGATCTATATAACGTAAAATTACTTAAAGACTCACGTACCCTGAAGCCTCTAGAGTCTATATACTTGTAGATCCACGTACCCTAAAGCCTCTATGATCTATATAACTTAAATTACTTAAAGACTCACGTACCCTGAAGCCTCTAGAGTCTATATACTTGTAGATCCACGTACCCTAAAGCCTCTAGGATCTATATAATGTAAAATTACTTAAAGACTCACGTACCCTGAAGCCTCTAGAGTCTATATACTTGTAGATCCACGTACCCTAAAGCCTCTATGATCTATATAACTTAAATTACTTAAAGACTCACGTACCCTGAAGCCTCTAGAGTCTTTATACTTGTAGATTCACGTGCTCTGAAGCCTCTAGAATCTATATAACTCACAAAATAAAGTCTCCTAATGGTCGTTAAGCGTGGGGCGTCTATTTAAGTCGGAGGTCTGACGGCAAAAGAAATTCTTATGCGGCGTTGGATGAAGCGTAGCCAATGAATTGATGCGTCGCTGCCTTGGTGCGCTGGAAGCGGCTTCAAAGGATCTAGCCGAGCGACTGTACTTTCTGATCAATGTGTCTCTGATGTTCTTCTTCCGGTCAGGCGTTGCAAGCAACCGTACTCGTTGAAGAGTATGTACTGACTGACTGGCACGCTAGAATTCAACTGCCGTGGTACTCTGCAGGCGATACTGCGTATGTGGACTGAGCAATTGTGCTCTCTGCTCGAATTGTGGCTGAGGTGTCAAGCGGCGATGTAAAATTATATCTGCAGCAGAGCAAGCAACCGTGCTTGTCGAAGTCTGCTGACTGACTAAAGATGTGAAGCGGCGGTGTAGACAGCTGGAAGCGCGGAGCAAACCGTAAAAACCGTGCTCGTTGAAGTCTGCTGACTGACTGACTACAGATGTGAAGCAGCGACGTAAGATAGCTGGCAGAGCGGAGCAAGCAACCGTGCTCGTTGAAGTCTGCTGACTGACTAACTGCTGTGCTCGAAAGCAACTCTTGTAAAGCTGGTTTCTGCTTATTCTCGTGTGTGTGGTTTTATGCGTATGCGTCGCTGACGCCTTGTTGTCGCTTCTCTCTCTCTCTCTCTCTCTCTCTCTCTCTCTCTCTCTCTCTTTCTCGCTCTGTTCTTATGTATAATTTATTTTCTAACAATTCTTTGCTTTGTATTCGTTGTTCTGTTATTTGTCTTACGCACTAGATACTAGAAATATACAGGTCTTGTGATTAAGTGCTAGTTGTAGCAAATATTAAGGTTTTGTTATTTTAGCTTACGTACTAGTCCTAATATAAGTTTATTTTTATTAAATTCAAGTTTTTGTTTGTTAAGCTTACATACTAGTTATTAAAAATACAGGTAATAAAATAGGTAATAAGTAAAAATATGAAGTTAGTAGAGGAAGTAATAAGATGAACAATAAAATAGGATAAGCATGATGAAATGTGTGTCCATAATTTCACTTATAAATTAAGGCCGTCAAAACACTTTTTTATTCAAAATGGAAACGTTGATTTGACGAAGCACACGCCCATCGACCAAATGGTTGGCATAGGGGTCCATACACCTTGATGCGCCATCTTTTAAAATATTAAATTAAATTAGTTGCATTAAATTATTAAATTCAATTAATTAACAAGTTGCCTTATAAAACCTAATTGATTTTATTTTAATATTCGTATGTACCTTCTGTACTTTGCCAACTCTTTTTTACAAGTTTCCAAGTGATGATTACAAAACTGCTCAATAATATGTCTCATTTTTGGGTTCAGATTAGTCCAGAGATAATGAGATACCACACTTATTCCAGCGCTTGTTTGGCTGGACTTCGGGTTCCAAATGCTTGTCGGTATTTGTGAAAAAATTGAACAGACCCTAGATCAAGTGCGGGCAGCGTGAAGAAAATGACAGATTAAACCATGGTTGAAGTGGGGGCAGCGTGAAGAAAATGACACATTAGGCCTTGGATGAAGTGTGGAAGACGAGAGGAGAGGCGACCATTTCACCTCAAATTACCACTTTGTTTACATGTTTTTTTTGTTGTCAGTACACTATTTACAATTATTGAAGTTATTTGCAGGTCGAAGGAATATAATATTTTAACATGTTTTGCATATAAAAAACTTTCAATACACATCGTTTATTTCGCATATACGTAGAAGATAGTGTAAAAATTTTGGTTGCGGTTGCAAAGGAAAGAGATTTTTTTAACATTTGCAATTTAAATTCGTTTAAGGATATTTTTATTCTTATTTATAAGCATAAAAAGAAATTATGTGATATTTGTCATAATAACATAAATTCAGGTTACACATTTCTAGAAAGACAATAACATTGAATTAAATATTGGCATATCTACATTTTGGTTTCACTTCCGTAGTAAAATGGGCATGTAAAATGATTCGCGTTTGCAAACTACTTATGTTTTGCCGTACTATTGGGAGTACTATGGTAGTTAAGTAGTTTGCTATTTTACTACTATTTATCAAAAAAACATATTTATCTAACATAAAATTGCCACTAGAGTTGTTAAAAAAATCTTTTTATTTAAGTAATGCTTTAACTCAGTTTGATCTCTTTTATTATTATTAAATTAACAACATTTTTAGTGTACATTTTTTCTAACATACAGTTTATGCAAATTTGGTACTATAATTACTTATTTTAAGTAATCATGCTATCAATATATTTGAGGTGAAAATGGAATCTAAGAATTTCATCGAGCGAGGTATCCAAGCAAATAGAAATCGTTATCAATTTTGAAAAAATATACTCTTTTTGTCTATTGCAGATCATGCCAACAGCACGCGAATTCGTAAGTTCGTTTCAGACTGGCCGATGTCGCCAGGATGTTCCTTTAGCAGTCTGAAATCGTTAGAATTTCGAAGTCGTGGTTTTTCCAAAGCTCAACGCTACGTTTCAATTTGTTGCGACGAAATGTACACACTTGAGCTTTTCGAGGGTTTGGTGAGTGCTCAGTTTTTGGCTAGTGCATGGGTTGATGCTATTGCGTGTTAATATTATATCGACTAATAATGTCTTTATCTTATCTGAATGTCGTTGTTCCTGCCGTCTTAAAGGACGTTGTTGTAAATTCTAATTCTACCAACTTCGTTGGTATTCTGCATAATAGTTGGGATTTTAATTGTGTAGTTCCCACAGTAATATCATTATCGGTTGTTTTGCTTTATTATGCCGCTCATACCGATTGCTGACCTTTCTTCTTTATTTGCCTGTTTCTCGAGTTTGACATTCAGACGTGGATGGTTGCCATAATCTTGGTGTTATTGTTGAACGATTGGTCTGTGCACCCATATTAGGGATTTTGCTTTGTTTTTCAAATTTATTTGTGTTGTTATCCAACAACATGTTATATGGTGATGTTGTGAGGAAGTATTTGACTTGGTACCCTGCCGATGTACCCTTCCCTGCCGATGTAGTTGTCGCCCTTCTGCCGTTGTTGGTCTGGCGGTTACAATATTATTGGTATTATTATTGACCGATTGATTGTGTTGTATCCATAGTAGGGATGGATTGCGTTGTTGTTGTTTTAGGTGTATTGTTCTCTAACAACATGCTTTATGAGGCTAGTGTGATTTTTTCGATGTCTTGCATTTCCTCGAAAAAACATTCACACCAACTTGCGGAGCTGTTCACCAGCTACCCTTCCCTTCCGATGTAGTTGTCGCCCTTCTGCCGTTGTTGTTCTCTGGGTTGTCTGGTCAAAAACTATGCTGTGGGTGGCTGTGAGGTTTTCGAATTCCCACAATGTTCGTGTTGTACTTAAATGTTAGTATGTATAAAAAAAAAATATATATATGAATATTTTCTCTTTTTATTTTTCCTTTCTCTTTTCCTGTTTTCTTTTAATTACTAATTTTTTGAATTTTTTTTTTTTGTGTTAGTACTGCTTATACAATTATATAATGAAATTGTCGTTAATTAGGATAAAATAAAAGAAATAGAAACGATACATAATTAACAAGTTGTCAATATTGATTTCCTTGTTGCATTTTAAATATTTATGTATTTGAATTTTTCTATTGCTTCCCATGTTTGCCTATTTTAAGAATAAATGGTATTTTATTTCTCTTATTGATATTATTTTTAATAAAAATCGTAATTTACTAGTTCTATTATTCTTTCTCAATTTTTTTAAATTTTCCTTAACAGTATTAATTATTCTTAACAGTATTAGTTTTTCTTAAGTGCTTTAATTAGTTTTAAAGTTCATATTACAATATATCGTATATTCTGCACATTACTGATATTTATTATTAATGAAACTTGTTATTCCTTAACTTATATTTATTTCCCCTTAATCTTTCTAAACATTGTTCAAATTTGTTAACAGTATTAATTTTATTAACATTTCCTAATGTATTTGTTGGACTTGTTCCACTTTTCCCTCTTGCGAAGAATTCATTAGCAGATAAACCTACAGACTTTAGGCCTATTAGTATTCTGCCAGCTTTAGGTAAAATTCTTGAAAGAATTATGTATTCGCAAATGTCTGCTTATATAAATTTTCTTAATTTGTTATCACCTCTTCAATCTGGCTTCCGAAATGGCCACAGTTGTACGTCAACATTGTTAAAGATTACTGATGATAATAGGCAATGTTATGACCAGGATTTTTTGACACTACTATGTTTAATTGACTTTTCGAAGGCATTCGATTCTGTGGATCACTCTTTGCTGTGCTCCAAGTTAGCTAAATTCTTTAATTTTAGTCTTAGTGCAGTTAGTTTGTTGGGCAGTTATCTTGATGGTAGGTTGCAGCGTGTAAAAGTGGGGAACAAGCTGTCTTCTGCTAAGCTGGTCACTAGAGGAGTCCCCCAAGGGTCAGTTTTGGGTCCTCTATTGTTTTCCATTTTTGTTAATGATGTGTTCACAGTCTGTGAGTATTCATCGATACACGCTTATGCAGACAATATTCAAATTTATTTATCGAGGCCTCCCAACCTATTGGAGGATTTGTGCTATGGATTGAATTGTGACTTGTCTTCGCTTAGTGGATGGGCAGCTGCCAATGGTTTAAGCATTAATCTTTCTAAGACTAAAGTTTTGCCTATTTTAAGAAAGTACAGTGACTTTGAGGACGTTCCACCTTTGTTTATTGGATCAGTGCAGTTGAATCTGGTTAGTAAGGCTAAAAACCTGGGTATTATATTAAACTCTCAATTTACATGTGTCGACCATATCAATTACACTGTTGGTATAATTTATGGGATACTTAGGTGCTTGCGTAGCTCGGCTTACTATACACCTATGGAGACGCGATGCAGACTTGTCAAACAATTGATTATGCCACGCATTAATTATTTTGCTGTTATATATAGTAAACTAGACTCACACTCTCAGCATAAACTTCTTGTGGCATTCAACTCTTGTGCTAGATATGTATATGCTATCCGTAATTTTGATCATATTTCCCGGTTTAGTGAAGGTATTTTGGGTTGTAGTTTAAGTAATTACCTTGTTATCCAAAACCTCGTGTTCTTACACAAGATTATATTTACTCGCAATCCGTCATATTTATATGATAAACTTGTTTTCTTTCGGTGAACAAGATCTTTGAACCTTATAGTCGCTAGACACTCTTTCCTCAATAATAGCAGATTTTCCTTTATTCACACCATCAGACTGTGGAACTCACTTCCTCTGCACATCCGAATGATTTCGTCGCTAGGCTGCTTCAAGCGTGCTGTTGTTGCTCATATTGGTTATTCTTAACCAGAGTTTAAAATTCTACTATCTCTTCCTTTTTATCTTCCTTTTTTGTAGTAATTTCGATTTCTTCCTTTAAATTCGTATTCTTAATGAAGCATTTTCATATTTTTCGTTAGTTATAAGTATTTATTAATATTATTATTACATGTTATTATACATTTTGATATTATTTATGTACGTTGAAGCACTAAAAAAGATTAATCTTAGTGTGCTGTATTGTAATTGAAATAAATTGAATTGAAATTATTTTATTTTCTAACTAATAAATAATCTAGTTTTTAGATCTTATTTTTATAACATTTATGTTACAGCAACGTATATATATATTTCTATTACACCTTTAGTATATTTATAATCATGTGCTCAACTAGATCTTAAATTTTCTATTCCCATTGTATTCTTTTTTTATTCCTTTTAATTTTCTTATAGTTATCTTTACATATTTTACATATATTCGCTTTATTTTATACATACTCTAGTTACGTGGTATACATGTATAATTGAACTATGTATACTATTATATGCGCATTTATTAAAATATAATTGCATATATAATAAAAATTTTGTTGCTTTATTCTTGCAAAAGTTGTTTTGTTATCTTAATTTCCGTTGTCCGCGCGCGTTTCGTGACACCAAATAAAATTTTTGTTGTCTATGTTTTTATTTGTTTTTAAATAAATTGACAAATGCTTGCGTTGCATTTTGCTGGGTTTCGTACCAGCTTCTAAATGTGTTCTGTCCAGTGTTTTGTTTTTTGTGTTTTGTAAAAAGGTTCCAAAACTATAAAGAAAAATTTAAAAATGCATCTTATGAAGACTTGCATGAACAACGGTTATATAACTATTCTGAAGAGTAGCTCTTTGGGTTTAAACTGCAAATTATGGGTTAACTCGAGTATTGAGTTCAGTTTAACAGTATCCCTCAACCTAAACAGTCATCATGTCAGGATTCGCTGAGGATTATTGCGATGCACTCCAAGAGTTTCTGGATGCGTTCTGCGCCGCTATCAACGATGTTACGTGGGAGTATGAAGCCTTTGTCGACGTGACCGTCGCACTCAATGATGGATTCCAGGCGGAATCCATCCCACCTGCGATGTTCTTCGGGCCATCCTCCTGATGTGCGACGCCCTTGTACTGGTTGTAGGAGAATGGGTGTTGCCGTCTGCACCACCGTCGCCGTTTTAGTGTGCTGTACTTGAAAAAATTTTGAAAAAAAAAGAAAATTTGAAATAAATCGTGTATTGGAAAAACTGTGTTTGTGTTTTTATTTTAGTGTTTGTGTTTTTATTTTAGTGCTTTTTATTTATTGGTTGCTGTGTCTGTTGTTCGTGTTATTAAAAAGTTGGTTACTGTTTGTTTAATTAACAATGTTACTGCATAACATTGATTGTTTTTCAAATCCAATTTTTACAAGTGTAATTTTATTATGTGTACTTTATTGTTTGGAATCTATATAAATGTTGTTGTTTATTCAGATTGATTTCACATATTATAGACGTGTATGCTCCTTCTTCTGGTTTTGTTATTGCTCGTCTTTCGTTCAGTTCGAAAAGAATTGGGGTACGCCTTTGTGATGACGGCGGTCGGATTTGGGGTCTTTTGGATTTGGATCTTTTAAGAGTGGCAATTACTCTTGGAGATACTGTTGGACTTTCTACTGTGATGTCTGGATTTCTTCGTGTTTTCCAAAATTTTGTAATTAGAAAAAGGATCACTGTTTAGATAGGCGTTAATGTTTTGCTTGCGCAACATCGGTCAACGATCGAGCCGCTGACCGCCCTTGTGGATGGGAGTCAGGTAACACATCGCACGGCCGCGATTGCTGTCCGCTGCGCCAGCATGAGGACCGACGTCAGCGACTGCCCTTGACTGTGGGTCTCAAATGCAACGACCTCATTATGCTGACGCAGCCACAATTTAATTTCGTCAATTAATGTTTAATATGTAATTTTTGTTCTCTCTTTTATTCTTTGCCTTTGTATTTTACGCTTTTGTATTTTTACCATTGAAAATCAATATTGTAAATTAGTATATAAGAGTCATTAAAGAATAAAATCAGTTAGTCGTTATTCAGAGACCACTTTGCTTTCTTTTGGGCTTGAGTTCCTCGCTGTGTTCCTTGCAATATTAACGGAGTCGGTTCAAGTGCCGGATTCGGGAATTAGCTTTCAACAATAATCTATAGAGTTGGTTCAAGTGCCAAATCTATAAACAACCCTTTTGACCTTTTAGAGTTGGTTCAAAGTGCCAAATCTATAAACAACCCTTTTGACCAACAGTTATAGAGTCGGTTCAAGTACCGGATCTATAACTTGGAGCATCAGGACAAACCAGTTCTGAACATTTTGGTGACCCCGACGTGATTATTGAATCACTACGAACATCGGAACTAAGTCTCATTGCTTGGCGGCTAAATTATGGAGTCATTATCGGAGAAGCAAAGGACAGTCGAAGCTGAGATTCAACGGCTCATCAGAAACTTTAAAAAGGATTCATTTTCCAGGAAAAACAAGGAATATTATGAAGCTAGATTGACTTTGTTGGACGATTATTGGGCCGATTTTGATGCGGTTGATAGTCTAATACGGCAGCTATACTTCACAGAAGATCATTATCAAACAATCCATGAACTCGTCCTAAACTACAGGAAAGTTTTCAAAGCTGCTCTGGCTGAGTTGACTACGAAGGAAGCCAATAAACATCCCACCGCGCCAGCACGCAACATGGGCGCGGAGCAGACAGCCGGAAAACAATCAGCATAGGCTAATGAAGCTGACCAACAAGTATTAAGGTTGATTCGTCGCCAACAGGCATTAACGACGTCACTAAGACGGTTGTTGTCCGACGAATCTATTGAACCGCAGTCGCTCGAACACTATGAAGTCAAACTGGACAACATTCGCCGACTCTGGCGGCAGGCTGAGGAATTACATTTTCTCATTTGGGAGTGAAGCACCGATCCGGCAGCAGAGGATTATGATTCCGAAGGGTACTCACAACTTGAAAATGACATCCACAAGCAACTAGTTGAGTTAAGCCGGAGGATGAAGGAGCGGTCCACTCCAAGCTCAGCGTCTCAGCAAAGTTCCAACAACGACATTCAGTTGCCAAGAATCAGCCTTCAGCCATTTGATGGCAATTATCTAAGGTGGCGACAATTTTTCGAAATGTTTCAGGAACTAATACACAACAAACCACTGGCAAAAATTCAGAAAATGTGGTATCTCAAGACAAATGTTACGGGGGAGGCAGAACGACTTATCAAGCACCTGCCCATGACTGAGAGCAACTACGATACGGCTTGGCAGATGCTACAAGATCGATACAATAATAATCGAATTCTGACATCAGTACTACTGCAAAAACTTTTGGAGCAACCCAGTGCCCGTAACAGTGACACAACAGCAGCATTTATGAAGAACCTACATGACACAACTACAGAGTGCCTCAATGCACTTAACAACTTAGGTGTCGACACGTCGTCCTGGGGACCCATAGTTCTTTACTCCTTGCTGAAAAAGTTAGACAACCAGAGTCATTTGTCATTCGAGCAATCACTACAAAATCCTAAGGAAATACCAACATTAAAGTATTTCCTCAGCTTTCTAGAATCACGATTTCAATACTTGGAAGCCGTCTCCTGCCAGGAAAACAAGCACCGTTCAAAAACACTTAGAAGCCTGCCAGCAACAGCTACAACGACTCAAATTATAAGGTGCAGAGCATGCAACGGAGAAGGTCATCCCTTTTCGCATGCAAACAATTTCTACAAATGGCTGCAAGGAACCGGTTGCAGATGGTCAAAAAATATAATTTGTGCATTAATTGTCTCAAGAGCGGTCATTGGTCAAACAACTGCAGCTCTCGATCCTGCCTGAAGTGCAATAGAAAACACAATACGCTATTGCATCTTGACGAGGCAAAGGATTCTACAACTTCAAAGGAAGCCAAACGGACGAGCGAACACTCGTCACCATCATCCGGCAGGATTCAAACAGCGTCCCCTGCAAAACTGGAAAAATACGTCCTTCTCGCCACCGCTCGAATCAAGGTTGTGTCAGCAGAGGGACAAGAAGTTGAATGCCGAGCGATATTAGACTCAGGATCCCAAATAAATATTCTGTCTGAGCGCTTAGTGAAGAAACTGAAGATACCAGCCACGGCCACCTCTTTATCGATCAAAGGAATTGGAGATGGCCACCTTACATCACACAAGAGAGTTTTCGCAAAATTGACCTCAACCACAAGCAATTACTCAGCACCGCTTGAAGCCTTTGTATTACCAACTATTATCTCCAACCAACCCATGCAGACACTGGACACGTCCGCCTGGAAGATACCTAAAAACATAGAGATCCAGAATTTTCCAGATCTGACAGAGTGGACGCGCTGCTAGGTGCAGAGTTTTACTTTCAACTACTCGCCATCGGTCAAATTAAACTTGAAGGAGATGGACCAATCTTACAGAACACCCTATTAGGTTGGGTGATAGCAGGGAAGGTTGACACTTCTGCCAATGCAATTGCCACGTGTGGAATACGCAGTGATAGCGACGAACATGTAGGAGAGCTCATTGAAAGGTTTTGGAAGTTAGAGGAAGTAGGCGAGCCAGAATCAAACATGACACAAGCAGATTCTCGATGCGAAGCACATTTTGCCCAGACTATCACTCGCAACCACGAAGGACGTTACGTAGTACGGCTTCCATTTGCCGATGATACATCCTTGCTCGGCAACTCACATGAGCTAGCCCTAAATAGATTTCTAGCCTTGGAACGCCGATTATCAAGGGACGACAAACTTCGAAGGCAATATGTCGATTTCATGGAAGAATATCAGAAACTGGGTCATATGTCACAAATCGATTTCGAAAAAACATTATCTCCAAATTATGTAATTCCTCACAATTGCGTGCTAAAGCCAGACAGTAGCACAACAAAATTGCGTGTGGTGTTCGACGCCTCAGCAAAATCATCATCAGGGATCTCACTGAATGCCATCATGCACACTGGGCCAAAAATTCAAGATGAGCTGTTTGCCATGCTGTTGAAGTTTAGATTACCCCGATTCGTCTTCACTACCGATGTGGAAAAAATGTTTCGTCAGATCCTAGTACATCCTGAAGGCAGACGTTACCAGATCATTATTTGGAGAACCCACCCTCGAGAACCTCTTAAATATTATGCACTAAACACAGTAACCTACGGGACACGCGCGGCTACATATCTATCAACCAAATGTCTGCAGAAACTATCCAAAAGTGGATTAGCGAAATATCCTCTTGGAAGCAAGTTGTTGGCAGAGAATTTCTATGTAGATGATGGACTGGCTGGATCTGACAGCTTAAGTGAAGCCATAATAATGCAGCAACAACTCAAGGAGTTACTTCAATCAGCAGGCTTCAGGTTACGGAAGTGGTGCGCAAATGATCCAAAACTTTTACAAGACATATCCCCAGAAGACCAGGAGGTGAACCTGAATTTTGACGACGAGACGCCTGCAGTGATAAAAACATTAGGATTAACCTGGATCCCGAAATCAGACGTTTTTTGCATCAAGGTTGCCGTGACTCACAACACAAAGATTACAAAGAGAATTGTGTGCTCTGAATTAGCAAAAAAAAATTTGACCCACTCTGAATCCTGGCGCCTGTCACGGTGGCAGCAAAAATGTTCATTCAAGAGCTATGGAACACCAAGGTTCACTGGGATGAAGCGTTACCGGCGACAATGCACACGAAGTGGACGACATTCCGTTCATCGCTCGAAAGCATCAATGGGATGCAAATACCAAGGCATATGTTCAAGGACACACGTCCAAAGACAATACAGCTACACGGATTTGCTGACGCATCCGAAAGGGCATATGGAGCGGCCATATACATAAGGGCAAATATGCCAGACGGAACGGTACTCTTAAGAATACTGTGTGCAAAATCAAGAGTAGCACCACTGAAAAAACAGACAATTCCTCGGCTGGAATTATGTGCTGCATTGTTATGTGCGCAGCTAATGGAGAAAATTAGAACAATCATGAAATACGAAGACAAGCCGGCATATCTCTGGACAGACTCACAAATCGTATTGGCCTGGGTCCTATCGGGGCCTGCAATGTACAAGGTGTTCGTCGCAAACCGGATATCGAAAATCCTAGAACTGTCATCACCAAATCAATGGCGTCACGTGGGTACTAAGGACAACCCAGCCAATCTGGTTTCGAGAGGCATCTCACCAAGACTCTTCGCCTCTTGCAGCATGTGGTTTTACGGTCCCTTATTTTTACATGGAAGAGAAGATAGTTGGCCAGCACCACCTCGAAAGGAACATCTGATACCATCTGAAGAGGAACGCAAACGAGAAGTTAACGTAGCGACAGCTCTTCACCCCTACGCCGAAGATATCATATACAAAATCAGAGATCGGAACTCCTTTACAACACTACAACGCATACTCGCATATGTCCTTCGCTTCGTACGTCATTTAAAGGACAACAAGGCAAGAATCGGAACCAAGATACAACTTTCGCCAGAGGATTTGAATGCGGCACTGATTGTTACCATCAAGACGGTGCAACATGCAGACTTTCAGGCAGACATTGAGCAACTCAAAAAGAATAAGGAGCTGGAAAGGTCGAGTTCATTGCTAGGGCTATCACCCTTTTTAGACGACAACGGGATCCTGAGAGTTGGCGGTAGACTCAGCGCCTCTTCATTACAATATGACGCAAAATACCCGATGTTACTACCGTACAACGACAGGATAACGAGGCTAATTATGGAGATGCATCACAAGGACAATTTCCACTGTGGACCGCAAGCCTTACTCGCCCATACAAGACAGCGCTTCTGGCCTCTTAAAGGGAAAACTATGGCACGATCGATCGTGCAGAAGTGTGTAAGGTGCTGCAGAAGCAAACCGAGATTGCTCACACAAATGATGGGAAACCTCCCTAATCATCGAGTGCAGCCGGCACGGCCATTTGTGAACAGTGGAGTTGACTACTGTGGCCCTTGCCACATACACTACAACATTCGTGGAAAGAAGCCCACAAAAGCTTACATCGCGGTTTTCTGCTGCTTCGCCACAAAAGCCGTACATCTCGAGTTGGTTTCCAACTTATCAACAGATGCATTCCTGTGTGCATTAAAAAGGTTCACTGCTAGACGAGGGCATTGCCAGAACATCTACTGCGACAACGCTACCAACTTCGTTGGAGCCAATAATCAACTAAAGGAATTACGAGAGAGCATACATTCCGCTCAGGCGCAGGAAAGAATCATCCGAGATTGCACCAAAAATGGCATTAACTCCAATTTCATTCCACCGAGAGCTCCTCATTTTGGTGGCCTATGGGAGGCCGCAGTAAAGTCAGCAAAGTCATTACTCATAAGAAGTGTTTCAAAAGAGTCTCTGACTTACGAGGAGCTTGAGACGGCTATAATAGAAATTGAAGCGGTCCTTAACTCCAGACCGCTAACCCCTATGTCATCAGATCCAAATGATCTAGCTGCATTGACACCAGGGCACTTCCTTATAGGAGAGCCGTTGACAGCACAGGTCGATGCGAGAGCTTGTCCGATAAAGGCAAGACTTGGAAAGCGCTGGCAGCTGATCTCGCAGATTAAAAACGAGTTTTGGTCTCGCTGGTCACGAGAGTATTTATGTGAACTTCAATCAAGAGCACGATGGAAGACTTCGCACCCAAACCTCGAGGAGAACAGACTGGTTGTTGTACAAGAAGACAACACACCACCTTTAGAATGGCCATTAGGAAGGATCGTCAAACTCTACAAGGGGGATGACAACAAGGCAAGAGTTGCGGAGATAAGAACATCAAGAGGAATTTGGAAACGCCCCATACACCGGCTGGCGTTGTTACCCGTAGACAGCGAAGAGATCACCGATGACACACAACATCAGGATGAAAACATCGCAGAACAAATCCCACCAAAGCGCTCAAGGCTGACCTCATCGATAAACACAATAATGCTGGTCCTGGTCCTCCTTATCCCTTTCGCAGCTGCATCACCAGTCACCTTTTCAACGCTTCCAACGAAACCCGGCCTTTACTTCGAAGACTTTGGAAGTGCTCATTTAATCATGGCTGAATGGAAATTGATCATTCATTATGATTTACAACCACTGAGGAACAACATGGAGGCGTACAAAAGAGGAGTAGCTACGCTTGATAGCTTGTGCAAAAAGATGCACTCCCAGACCGATTGCAACACATTGGTCAACCAACTAACTCACACGCAAGAGCGCGTGCCGCTAGATGCAAACTAATATCTACCAAAGAGTCGAAGGAGAGGGGCAGTGGATATAATCGGCAACATTGCGCATTCTCTCTTTGGGCTGCTAGATTCTGATTATGCTGAGCAGATGTCAACAACAATTAACCATGTGAAACAAAACGAAGACCACATAATGAAGTTACTGAAGAATCAGACTTCAATCATAAACTCCACTCTAAACATAGTCAAAAATGGTCAAATCAACATCAGCAAAAAGTTTGCAGAAATTGACAACGAACTCGATAAGTTAAGGGAAGCGATACGCACGGACAATGTGCTGCGAACCAGGGTGCTTGAAATGTTTGCTATGCTTTCTGCTCAATTGGCCATGACAAGAGCGGATATGCAACAAATTCAAGCGCTAGTCTTAGACGTACTCACAGACGTTCATCACGGAAAAATTAATCCGTTAGTGCTATCACCAGAGCAGCTAGCCAAGGAAATGGTGACCATCAAAACTCACATTGATGCATCTCTGCAATTTCCTGTTAAACCCAAAAATTTAATGAAACTATATCAGCTGATGAAGGTAACAACGGGAATTTCGAAGGATCACATCCTCTTCCGAGTAGACGTACCCCTAGTTGGCCACGACATATTTTCGCTTTTCAACATCGTGCAAATACCAAGCTTCCAAGACAACACGATGGTCACCATTACACAAACAACAGCTGTGTTAGCTGCCACGCCTCACAGAGATCGCTACTTCCCCGTAAAACAACCAATGAGTGCAAGTTGTCTCGCAATCTCAAGAAAAGAGTTCTTGTGCATCAAACACAATATTCACGAGAGATTCAGGGGTTTGCGCGTGCGAAATTGAACTACTCAACAATCAAAGTAGTTCACATTGCACCACACAGGCTTTAAACCAAAGCATATCATTGACCAAAATGACAGGATCCAATCAGTGGATCTACGCTGTAAGAAATCCACTAGGATTGACGGCGGTGTGCCACTCGCAGACACATCATGTCACTCTAATCGGCTCAGGAATAATGTGTGTAGACGCAGACTGCATAGTAAAGGGTGATTCCGTCATAATTCACACAGAACACATTGCCACACAAGCTCCTACGCTTTCTACACCTCTTTTCCGGACTTAGCTCAAGCCACTTTTAAAGATGAATTACCCAACAGCAACAATCAAACTCACTACAAACCTCAACTACAGGGCATCGCGGCGCTCCAACATGAACTGAACACCAACAACATCTGGGAATTGCCAAATCAAATAGAAAATGATCGCCAGCATCATATGACCATCAGTTATTCCGCCTTATCCATATCCATCGTGCTCATCATAATTTTGCTCTGGAGATGGATCAGGCGACCGAAGGGATCTCACCAAGCAGAGGCGCCACAACCCCTCCCACGAAGAACATCACCAACTGAAGTCATTGACCTTCAGCCAGCGAAGGTCAACACGCCGGAGGATGTTTAGATAGGTGTTAATGTTTTGCTTGCGCAACATCGGTCAACGATCGAGCCGGTGGCCGCCCTTGTGGATGGGAGTCAGGTGACACATCGCACGGCCGAGATTGCTGTCCGCTGCGCTAGCATGAGGACCGACGTCAGCGACTGCCCTTGACTGTGGGTCTCAAATGCAACGACCTCATTATGCTGACGCAGCCACAATTTAATTTCGTCAATTAATGTTTAATATGTAATTTTTGTTCTCTCTTATATTCTTTGCCTTTGTATTTTACGCTTTTGTATTTTTACCATTGAAAATCAATATTGTAAATTAGTATATAAGAGTCATTAAAGAATAAAATCAGTTAGTCGTTATTCAGAGACCACTTTGCTTTCTTTTGGGCTTGAGTTCCTCGTCGTGTTCCTTGCAATATTAACGGAGTCGGTTCAAGTGCCGGATTCGGGAATTAGCTTTCAACAATAATCTATAGAGTTGGTTCAAGTGCCAAATCTATAAACAACCCTTTTGACCTTTTAGAGTTGGTTCAAGTGCCAAATCTATAAACAACCCTTTTGACCAACAGTTATAGAGTCGGTTCAAGTACCGGATCTATAACTTGGAGCATCAGGACAAACCAGTTCTGAACAATCACTATAAGACTAGTGATTGCCCCCATACTTATGCATCCTGTTGTTTCCATTATGTGTTGCTTCGCTATTACTTCCCTGACAGTATGTTCGTTCTGAATTTCCTTCCTTAGCTCTTCTAGTCTTTTTCTTCCTTCCAAGATTGTATTTCTCACGTTTAACTTGTCATGTAGGGATATTGGTTTCAAAATGTGGTTGTTGTGTGAATTTAATGATGCAGACCAATTACTTTTTAATACTTCTATTATTGCGGTATGATTTGCTATTTTGTTTACTATATTTATTGTTGAGTTGACGTTATTTTCACAATTCAGTATTATGTCCTTTCGCACAATATTGCAATTTTCTCTTAATGCAATGTGGCCAAATTTTTTTAGTATCAAAGGCTGACTGTAATTAAAACATTGAATTTCAAATGTAGTATCATTCCGCAAGTTGTATAACCAGGAATTCGATGCGATTAGTTTAACTATTATTCCGGCGGTGCTTGGTACCACTACTTTTACACAATTATTTTTATCCAATCTATTATGGCTTAACAACATTACTTCACAGATGTTACTATTCTCCTTCAAAACGCTTGTTGTTTCTTTGCACACCCAGATCTCATTTAACTGGTTTCTTGCTCTGTCATCATTTACTCTTATGCATTTATCTAGGTTCCTCTGGGAAAGACCTTGAAATTTCCAATCTTGTTTCGATTCTGCTAAATAATCGAAGGTTGTGTGTGTAGTGACGTCCCATTTTTCGTCTACGAAAATTGGAATTGTATATGGTTTTTTAATGTTGTATAGTTCTATTTCTGGAAGTGGTATTTTTATCGCTATTGTTAATAATGTGGCACCATGGAATGTTTTGACCGATGCTAGTCAGTGCAAGTTGAATGTATTTTGTACATACCACGCTGCTTTTCCTGTTATATCCAATGTGCTTATTTTATTATGTAGATCTTCTGCACTTATGATCGATGGGTGTAGTTTTCTTTGGTAGAGATCATCTAATATTTGGATTTCCAAAACTTGCTGTCCCCCGATTTCTATCAGACATGCCTCCAATTCTGTTTGCACCTGTACCATGTGAAGCGTTATTTCAATGTTGTTTAACTACCTACTAATGCGATCATTTATATTGTTTTGTTGTTTAATTGTAGTGCTTAGCTCCGTTTCTATTGCATTTATCCTGTCCACCGCGGCAATAACAGGTGCTGTTAATTCTTTATAATTTCTTTTCATTACGGTTATTTGTTTCTCCATTATTCTATAATGCCTGTCTGTTTTTTAAATTTCTCACGTGATCAGTAATTGTATCGGCCTCTTCCTGATTCATTGTACCGAATGCCCATTTTAGTGCATCACCTATAAAGTTTAACGATCGTTTTGACCTGGATATTTTCGTATTTGTGTTTATAATTTTCTCATTCTTTTCCAACTTTGCCAGTATTCCTCGCATGGTTCTGTCTATTGCATCGCATATTTTCCCCAATTTCAATAATATTAACTTTCTGTTTACTGTTTTGCATAATCGTTTAATAGTTATGGTGCTGTTTTTTAAATTCTCTATTAAGTTAGTGTAGTCATAATGCTCGAACCTTGTGAGCACTGTCCATTCGTTGTAGTAGAAAATCGCTTCCCCAATCTTTTCGAAATATATCGGAGTCAACGGTAGTTCTTTTACAATAACCGGATTCGGTTTTACACCTATTCCTAGTATTGCTATTGTTAGTATTATCCTCATCATTTTGCTCCAAAATAAAAATAAAACGGTTTATTGTCAAATTTGTTTAAAAATTTGTTTATGACGTTCGAGGTTTGTTTTTGACGTAATATTTTAGTTTTATATTACAACTTCTATTATATTATATATATTCTAATAACTCTTACGTGTTTATAATGTAAGACCCTTGTATCGTGATTCTTTACATATTTAGATATTTTCTTTAGTTAATATTTGCTACCCTCCTCCATTTGAATGGTTTATCCTTTCCTTTTATCTTTATTATTGTTGTGACCGGTGATGTAATCTGTGTGACCACGTACGGGCCTGTCCAGATGGGTGAAAACTTATTTTTTCTTGTTTGATTTTTTAATAAAACTCTGTCGCCTATTTGGAAGTTAACAGGATTTAATTAACTTTCATATTGTTCTTTTGATAATTGTTTGGCCGCATCCTGGTGTTTTCGTAACAGTTCATGCGCTCTTTGAATTTGGAATTTTAATATTTTATTTGGATAGTCTGCATTATAGACAGGACTGCATTTTCTCCTTAAATTAGTTGGCATTTCTATGTCAAATCGAAATAGTGTTTGAAAAGGTGTTTGATTGGTTGTAGTGTGTGGAGTATGGTTGTGAACTTGTATTGCTGCACTTAGCCATTGGTCCCAATTTGAACCGTCCTCCTTACCAAAACTATGTAAGTATTCAGCTAATGGTCTGTGGCTTCGCTCTAATGACCCATTAGCTTGTGGATGATACGGTGTTATATGTAATTTTTTAATTCCTAGTAATTTACATGTGTCTGAGAATGAGATGAACTTTCGAAATGAAGTTTGTACCATTATCTGTAATTAACATTTTTGGAATTTCGTATCGCGTAATAACTTCGTCATAAAATGCTCTTGCTATTGCGCCTGCTTCTGCGTCGGGGATAGCTGTGCATGTCATAAATTTAGAAAAGTCATCTTGAAAAGTAAGAATATATTTATTTCCACTCGCTGTTTCGGGTAAAATTCCTACAATATCCATGTAAGCCTTCTCAAAAGGACGTGTTAGTGTTTCCGTCAGTATCATGGCCATTTTTGTTAATTTCGAGCTCTTATTAGCTTGACATTTTGGGGATTTCTTTACAAAAGCTTTTATTTGCTTTTGCATCCCCGGCCATCTGTATTCTTTCCTGATTCGCAAGTAAGTTTTTACTGTTCCTTGATGACCTCCTAAAGGTGTATTGTGGAAATCTCTTAATACGGTTTCTATTTCTTTTGGATCTTTTAATAAAATGGTTTTACTCTCATTTGTGAGTTTATCATCGGGTTCGACTGGTATTATTTTTGGATGTGCTTTTTCTTTTATTGCTATTTTTTCTTTTATCTCTTTTGCTTTTGATCGTATTTGGGCCGCTGCAATTTTGTTGTTATTGGTATTGTAAGGTATTCTATTTAGTGCGTCCTTATTTAAATTCTTTTTCCTCGGCTTATATATTATTTCAAAATTATATGCAGATAATTTGTGTCTAAAGCTTGTCAGTCTTGAAGTTTGGTCCTTCAAATTTGCTATGCCTTTTAATGGTTGGTGATCTGTTACTATTTTGAATGGTATTCCTAATAAATATGCTCTAAAGTTCTTTGTTGCCCAAACAATGGCCAAGAATTCTTGAAGAAGAAAAAAGCTATAGGTCTATCTTGTCCAATATTTCCTTGCGAAAGGACGGCTCCTAGAACCTTACTACTTGCATCTGTTGTTAAAATAAATTCTTTTTCAAAATTTGGATATGCTAAAACTGGTGGTGTTATTATAGCCTCTTTTAAATTAGCGAATGCGGTTTGGCAATCTTCTGTCCAATTAAATGTCGTGTATTTTCTTAGTAGTTTATTTATTAGAAGGGCAATTTTTGCAGTGCCCGTTATGAATTTCCTGTAATAGTTTACTAAACCTAGAAAGGCTTGTACCTCTTTTTTTTTTCTTGGAGGTGGAATAGTTTTTACAGTTTCCACCTTACCTGGATCAGGTAGAGCTCCATTTTCCGAGCACTTATGTCCTAAGTAAACTATTTCTCTCCTTATGAACTTACATTTACCGACATTTAATTGCAAGTTGCTTGATCGCAAAGATTCGAATACTTTCGCTAACCTATATGCGTGTAGATCGAGGTTGCTGCCGTATATTACTATGTCATCCAAATATACAAAACAGTCAACTCCTTGCAACTCGATTAGACTATGGTTCATAAGTCGCTGAAAAGTTGCTGGTGCTCCTGTTACTCCGAATGGCATTCTATTGAATTCGAAATGGCCTAATGCGGAACTAAATGCTGTTTTTTCTTTATCTCTATTGTTTACTAGCACTTGATGGTAACCGCTCGCTAAGTCCAAGGTTGAGAAGTATCTGCTGCTGCCTAACTGTTCCAATATTTCGTCTATCCGCGGAATTGGAAATACTTGTTTTATCGTAGCGTCATTTAACTTTCTATAATCAATAAGCATGCGCCATTTCTTTTCGCCATCTTTCCCGCTTTTCCTCGGTACTAGTACTAACGGAGAGTTCCATGGCGAAACACTTGGGCTAATTATATTATCTTCCAACAATTTGTCAATTTGTTTATTTACTTCCTCTCTGTGCGCTTAAGGTAAACGGTACTGCCTCTGATTGATTGCATGTTGATCAATTTTTGATGGAATAAAATGTTCTATGGCTGGTGTGTACGTTAGTTTGTCACCCTCTAAAAGAAAAACATCATTAAATCTTGTATATAGACTCACTATGGATTCTCGTTCTTCCACATTCACTGAAGGATCCAAATCTAGTTCTTTTATCAACAAGTTAATTCTTTGCCTTATATCTGAACTAGCCACAGTGTTAATGGTTGTATCTTTACTCGGCTCTTTATTTATTTACTTATTTATTTGTTAAAAATCACATCACCTAATGCAACAAGATTGTATCTTATAATTATAGCATAGGTCTTAAAATTCACGTTGTTTCTTAAGTTAGATAGTGTTTACAATTCAAATAATTTTAAGAAAAATGAAAAAAAAGGGAAGAAAAGGTGAGTGGTAGAGCTAATGATATTGACAGGATATATAAGAGAAAAGTTTATGTTTAAATTGCGCAGCGACACCGATATTCTTCACACAAATTGGTAGTGCATTCCAAAGACGAATAAAGTAAATATAAAATTGACGCTCAGATGTTAGACAATGATGCTTTAATTGAATTAAGTTGTTTGAACGAACTGACCGTGAAAACTGCAGTCTTGTGTATAAATACAGAGCTTCTTTTGTGCAAACAATTTTATGCAGTAAAAGAAGCGTTATAACTTGCAGATAATGGTCAAGGAACATTCCGTACAAACGCATTGCAGCAGCGGAAACATGATCGTGTTGCTTCAAGCCAAAAACATACCTAACCATATTATTAAAAGTTACTGTTAGTTTATGTTTACTAGAGTAGTCACAATTTGAAAAAATTTCGCATCCATACAGCAGCAGGGGCATAACACTTGTTTTAACAATTTGCAGCATTATATTAACTGGCGTGCAATTTTGGAAAGTCCATAGCATGCGCAACAGGCAATACACCTTACCAACAGTTATGTTTATGTGATTATTCCACGTAAGCGTACTGTTAAAAGTGACACCAAGATTTTTTACATGTTTCGGAACGTGGTATATCAACATTACCTAGTCTAACGCTAGGGACAGTTCGGAGGTCTACTCGTCGCTTGGACACAATAATGTAACTGGACTTGTTAGGGTTCAAAATAAGACCATTTTCAACAGCCCAAGAATTTATGCGCTGGAGAGTAGAGTTCAACCTTGATACGCAACTATTCATTTCGTTGTATTTGCAACTGGTATAAACCTGCACGTCCTCAGCATACATATGAATCTTGCACTGATCGTTGACGACTTCTGCTAGATCATGAACATATAGTGTGAAAAGCAGTGGACCAAGAACCGACCCTTGCGGTAATCCACTTCTTACCGGGAGAAAGGTTGAAACTGAATTATCAGAATGAACCGCCTGTAATATATTTGCTAGGTAAGCTGAAATCAATTTAACAGCGGCTGATGAAAAATTAAATAGTTTTACAAGCTTGGTGCACAGTAATTTATGATTTACTAGATCAAATGCTTTAGAATGATCAAGAAGGACTAAGAAGCCGATTTTATAATCATCCAATCCCATTCTCAAATATTCAATAACATCAATTAGGGCGGTTGTGCAGCTGCGTCTCGGTCTAAAACCCGATTGCCTTTCAGAAAGCAAAGAGTGCTGATCAACATATTTACGAATCTGAGCATGAATAATAAATTCTAAAGATTTGGATATGAATGGTAGGATACCAATTGGACGAAAATCAGCCGTTGACTTAGGGATAAGATTATCTTCGATTTCTTCCACTAGGTAGGAAAGAAGGATGTCATAAGAATGGTTTGAAAATATGCGTTATGTAGGGCAAGAGAATAGGAATCGCAGCTTTTAAGAAGACAGGATTAATATCATCTAATCCCACTGCATTAGATTTAATGCGCAAGACACTTTGAAGTACATCCAACTGATCAACTCCAGAGAAACTAAAAGGCGCTATTTGACTAGTATTTTTACTTCCTTGTACACGTAGTAAATACAAGAAAGTATTGTAATCATGAAAAATTTCGATGTTGAGACTTTGATGGTAACACACATTTTGACCATCGCGGAGTCCATTTTGACTAGTTTGGTCGTGACGTGTGTACGTATGTACGTATGTACGTGTGTACGTATGTACGTATGTACGTATGTACGTATGTACGTATGTACGTGTGTACGTATGTACGTATGTACGTATCCTCAATAACTTAAAAACGGAGAATCGTAGAAACTTAAAATTTGGTATTTGAGACTCTTATAAGACCTAGTTGTGCACCTCCCTTTTTGGATGCAATCGGTTGCGCAAAAAGGACACTTCTCCTGTAGTTTTTTTCAAATTTCATACATTACTCAAAAACAAACACTCCTAGAAAGTATATACTATTGCGCCTTACATAAGACACAATTTTGTAGCTCCAATTTTAATGATGGTTCGCACCAAAAGGACTTCGCCAAAGGAACACGAAGCATGCATTATCCGAATTACATAAATGATAATGATAAATGAATGTTATGCTGCTATATCTTTTACAAAAATTGGTTGTACACTAACAATTGGTTGTACTTAACAGAACTAAACAGGGAAATCAAAATTAGTACGATTCATAGTTAAAGCTGTGTGGAAACAAATTTGTACTTCCTCGTTTTACTTACTACTATTTAAATTATTTAAATTAAGAAAAGCCTATGAATTTTTTATCATTATAAAAGTAAAAATATTTAAAATTTTTAAAACTTCAATTTTAAAATATAAATAAAATATATCTACCACTCTTGAAATAAAACCATACAATTGCCGTCATACAAGGAAGTCATGTGTTGGCCACATCAGCTATTTTCTTATGCAGTTGTAATAATCATAATTTTATAATAAACATAACATACCCATTTACGGTGATGGGTATGTTATGCACGAACTTTGCATTAACAGCATTAACATCAACATACTCACAAGAATACGCCCTGCCCTTACCTACCCCGAGACTCTTTAAAGTCTTCCAAGTTTTCTTGCTCCCCTTCGCCCTGCCGAACTTTTCACTATAAAAACGATTTTTTGCTGATTTTGTCTCCCTTACAACTGCCTTACTAAGATCGCGAAATTGAGAGTAAAATTCAGCGATCTTAAATCGCTTCCACCGATTATACGTAAAATTTCGCTGATTGATGAGGTTCTTTATATGGATAGTGAACCATGGACGAACTTGGCACTTTACAGTTTTATATACAATCGGAACATGCTTTGTGTACAATTTATTTATATGTGCTTGGAGAAATGATACTTGTTCATCAGCAGAACACATTCTGTAAATCGCATCCCATTCGATAGATCGGATATCATGTTGTAGTTGAATGTAATTTATCTCTTTAAAATTACGATACGCTCTAAAACGCGTATTATTATTACATAAACTAATGCTATGCCTTAAGTAGATTAAATCATGTTTGGAAAATGCAGGAAAGGAAAGTTGATCATAATGCTTAACTTTGTCTTTGTCGCTGATAAAAAAGATATCCAATAGGGTTTTACTTGTTGAACTAAAATGAGTAGGTGTAGAGATATTAGACCAAAAAAGACCAAAAGACTGCATGCAGTTTAAGAGACCATCATCGTTTAAAATGTTACTGTTGAAATCACCAGCAATCGATATTGCTATATATAATTTTTATATTTCCTAAAATCACTGAACTCTGGTGTGAACCTTTCATCTACAATAAAATAATTTTCTGTTGAATTTAGAATTGGAACATTAACCTTTCCATTCGTTACATTTACTTATGTCTCACCCAAGAATATCCCTGGAGCTACTTATTTGAAATTTATGGACTACCACTTGTCGTAGTTTTGTTTTTATATTAATCTGAGCTATACATGTCGACCTAGCTTTCACTATGCTACTAGTCGATTGTGTTAATTTACTTCCCATTTTTACTAATGGGAACGTTATATATTGTCTTCTTTCTTCAATTATTTCGAACTTTTCTCTTATCGAATCTAATATGGACTTATTCCACAAATTGTCCCTACCAAGTATACCATCGCCTGGCAAACCTTGTTCAAGTGGCACCATGTGTAACTTTAAACCTAGGTTTGGCCAGTTACAATGTGTAATATTGACAGCCCCTTCTGTGGTGGTACAACCCCCAAAAGCTCCATTTAAAACTCGCGTTTCAAATGTATTGTGGCAGGCACATGTGTGTCCGTGTGTTCGCTGACGAGCGTGCATGCGGACGGGCATGTGCACAGTAAATACGAAGCATGCGCATGTTTTTTTTTTTTTTTTTTTTTTTTTTTAAATGAGGGGACCGCATCGAAAGCCTTCGAACGGGACTTTAACCCGCTAAAACCTCTCCCCCAGGTCTGTTTGTCCCCCCGGAAGTACCGCTAAGTATTACGTAGGGAGGCAGACAGAGCACTAATGCTCAAGCGTCATACAGTCCGTTCGTCCTCATCCATCCGTCAGTATCTTAACTAAAGCCCTGCTCGTCTACGTTTGGTAGCCCCCTGCCAGCTATTGCTGCCTGTCTCCTTTCTTTGTCGGCTGACATCAACTTCGCGTGTATGCGGCCAGTCATGGAACACACCGCCCTCCAGCAGCCTTCCGAGGAGATCATTACCTCCACCAGATTTTCGGAAGCAAATCTGTTTCCGTAATATGCCATCACCGAATCTCTCTCCATTGCGAACCTTGGACATTCGAAGAGGACATGTTTAGCGTCTTCCAGTTTGTCGGCGCAGCACGGACAATGTGGGGAATCGGCTAATCCTAGTCGATGGAGGTAGCTGCGGAACACTCCATGTCCAGTCAGAAACTGTGTTAGATGGTAACACATTTCTCCATGTTGTCGACCGATCCATTTCGTAACGTCCGGAATAAGATTGTAAGTCCACCTTCCCTTGATCGAATCGTTCCATTGTCTCTGCCAGCTTCGTAGGGACGTCGACCTAATCTGAACATGAGATGTGGGACTATCTGCGTTTCTTTCTTTGAGCTTGCGGTCCGCTTCCTCAGCAAGTATCTTTAGTGGTATCATTCCGGCAAGCACGCATGCTGCCTCATGGGACACTGTGCGGTAGGCTCTGATGACTCTAAGAGCGCTAAGTCTGTAGACTTTGTCATAAAGCTTTGCGTTTGATTTAATCCTTAGTGAATCCACCCAAATTGGTGCTGCGTACAAGAGTGTCGACGTCACCACGTTCGTTAGCAGTCGTCGCTTGCTGCTCTTTGGTCCACCGACATTTGGTAGCATTCTCGATAGACACACATGACAGCCCGTCGCTTTTTTACTTGCGTACTCAGCATGTTGGTGAAAGCTTAAACGATCGTCAATCATCACGCCCAAGTATTTTATAGCACGCTGTGATGTTATAATAACGTTGCCTACTTTGATTTCCGCAGATTCAACTTTTTTCCGACTACTTATCAATACAGCTTCTGTTTTGTGCTCTGCCAGTGTTAGTCCTGATGACGACAGCCATTTTTGGATTTCGGCTACTGTCGTGTTTGCCCTCTGCTGCAAGTCTGAAATATGTTTCGACACAATGACGACTGCTATGTCATCCGCAAATCCAATCACTTTTACTCCATCTGGAACCGGAAGCCTCAGAATTCCGTCGTACATAAAATTCCAGAGTAGGGGTCCCAAAACTGAGCCTTGTGGCACCCCGCCTGTGATTTTGTATTGCTTCATTCCCTCATCGCTATGGTAAATCAGCCTTCTGTTGCTTAGGTAGCTATTTACAATAGCTAATAGGTACTTAGGCACATTTTTGCTCTGTAGGACTTGCAGTATTTTTGTCCAACTCGCTGTGTTGAATGCGTTCTTTACATCCAGCGTTATCACTGAACAGTATTTTTTGTCACCGCCTTTCCACCGCTTTCCCGTTATTGCTTCCTTTGCTATGGCTACTACAGCACTAATGGCGTCGATCGCAGATCGCGATTTTCGGAAGCCATACTGGTTTTCACTCAGACCATGGGGACCTTCAGCGAAGGGCTGCAGTTTTTCAAAAATAATGCGCTCGAATACCTTGCTTACTGTGTTAAGCAAACAAATTGGTCTGTATGAGGAGGGCTCGCCTTTGGGCCTGGCCGATTTTGGGATCAGGATTAGCTTTTGTGTCTTCCAAATACTTGGGAATATTCCCTGCTGCAGACACCTCCGCATTACACCAAGAAATGTACTTGGATGTGCGGATATTGCCGCTTTGAGCGCTATATTCGGTATGGCATCTGGGCCGGGAGCTTTATTTAATGCAATTCTCGATGCTGCTGCTAGGAGTTCTTCTGTTGAGATGGAGACATCAAAGACTCTGTTACTGTCAACATTTGGTCTCTCGGTATGTGGCTGCTGCGGGAAAAGGGTTGAAACTATCTTCAAAAGAAGACGCGGGCAACTCTCCTGAGGACACTTTCGCGTTTTTGCCATTACGAGCTTATAGGCTCCTCCCCATGGATTCTCGTCCGCCTGCTCGCATAACAATCTAAAGTAGTTCGCTTTAGCGGACCGAATTGCATCGCGCAGTTTCTTACGTGCTTTTTTATAATTGCTCTTTAGGCAGGTCCTATCTGTTTCTTGCGTGCATCGTTGGTAGAGTCGTTTCGAGAGAAAAGCAGCCGATCGCAACACGCTAATCTCTGGAATCCACCAGTTCACTGGGGGCCTATCAGCTACACTCCTTCTCTTCGGCATTGCAGCATCGCATGCCTTAGACAACTGTGTTTGCAAATGCGATGCCAGTTCATCCGCTTCCACCAATTGCTCATATTCGTCCGCAAACACTAATTCGAAAACCTCCCTATCGAACAGCTTACTTTTCCAGCCTGTCTGTGTTGCCGGATGCAAGTGTCGCCTTTGGTGCCTTTCTATTTCAAGGACTATAGCTTGATGGTCGCTGAAGGTGAAATCTTCGCTGACATACCATTTGGCGGAGGATATGAGGGCATTACTCACAAAAGTTATGTCGATTATTGACTCTCTCCCGTTCTTGCGAAATGTGCTGACTGAGCCACGATTCGCAAGCACAATGTCAAGCGCAGAGAAGGATTCCAGCAAAAGCTTCCCTCTTAAGTTGTCGTGCCTGCTGCCCCATTCGGTTGACCACGCATTGAAGTCGCCTGCAATGATTACCGGGTTTTGGTTTTTTGCCTCCGTGAAAATATTCAACAGCAGAAGTTCAAACTCCGGCCTTGTCATACTCGGCGCCGCATAGCAGCTGAATATGTGCAGACCTGCCACCATTGCGTATGCGTACCCTCGATCGCTTCGTTCTGCCACTCGTTGTATAGGGTATTGACCGCAAGCCCATATAGCAGCTCCTTTTGTAGCGTCCGCCACCCATCCGCTGCCTGTCGGGATTTTATACGGTTCCGAGCTATATCAGAGCTACGTCGAATCTTCCTTCGCGAATTCTTTGTTCCAGTAGGTCTTGTGCTGCTTCACAGTGATTGAGATTTACTTGAATGATCTTCATTGTTTCAACTGTTTATTCGCCTTTACGTAAGCATGGCATCGCAAGCTACTCATCACGTGATTGTATGGTTCTGTTCCATTTTTAAAGCATATAGCGCATTTTGCCTCTTTATCACAGGCATTTGCAAAGTGGCCTTCCTCCCCGTACTTACGGCATAGCTTTGAGCGGTCTTCGTTTTTGCATTCGCTTGCCCTATGTCCGAATTCGAAGCACCTGTAGCACTTTAGTGGTTGATTGGACTCTCTTAAGCGACACATCACCCATCCAACCTTGATTTTTCCCTCTTCTAGAACTTTTCTTGCTAATCCTTCAGGCATGCTAACGTAAGCAACCTGTGTTCCTCTGTATGCCTTGCGCAAACCAACTACCGCGAATGCACTGCTATCACCAAATTTGCCATTAAATGCTTCCAAAATGTCTTCCTTGCTGGTGATTTCGTCCAAGTCTTTGCATTCTACCGTCACTCGGTTTGTCAGGGCTCTAACTTCCGCTTCCTTATGCAAGCATTGCTCCAGCATCTCTTTGCACTTTTGTGGCGGACAGCTTGACTTAGGGCATATTTGAACCAAAAGTTCTCCTTTCTGCGTTCTACGTATACGGGACACATTTTCTCCAAGTTCCTTCAGGGTTGGTTCACTACGTATCTTCTTTAAGATTTCCAAGTAGGTTATTTCCCCAGTCGCAGATATGACAACTGCTTCTGGCTTCTGATTGCGACTCAGTTTAATTGTTGTTGGTCTCTTCGCCTTTTTTGCAACTTGCGTCCACTCATCTACGCACTGTTCACTAGGTTGAAGAGGTGCAGTAGTTTCCGCCGTCAAAGTCTCTTTTGCAGCCTCCGCATAAGATTTAGTGTGCAGTTTACTCCTCTTGGGCTCAAGCATTCCTGTTCTATGGTCCTCTCTGGATCTTTTCTGAACGTCGCTTTTCTTGTTCTGCACCACTTTCAAGACAGGAGATGTTTGAGAGCTGCTCTCTTCCCTCGGCCTCTTGCTCCTTAGCGTTGCAGCTTCAGATTTCTCCTCATGAACTGTAGTAGCGAACTCGTGCTCAGCTAATTCATAGAAATTAACAATTTTATCAATGAGATCCCGCATAGGTTGGTGAATGGAGCGCCTTCCACCACCAATCATCACCGTAAGCTCACCAATTTTCCTACCAAGCTTTGCAAACGCAGAAGAAGTCTTAGATTTACTCTTATTACTACTCATACCTGCAGAATCTCTAACGTCCGATATGGAAGGTGGCGAGGAGTTTGGACGCTCTTGTGTTCGGTTGATCGCCAGCTGCCTCACTGGCGACCGTCCATTACGCTTACCCTGCATGACTGCATTTACCGCGCTGCTTGCGACACCTAGAACTTGGTCCATTCTACTGCCAGGTGGGGACCGAGCCATTAGCACGCTCTTCTCGAAGGGGTTGCCTCGTGCTTCTTGCTCCTCCATTTCTTCCTCGCTCATATTCGAATCCTGCAGATTCGATTGTGCTTTCACATTACTGGAAGCCTTAGTCTGACTCGCCATAGTGGTGATTACAGTCGCTGAATCCGTTACCGGACACGCAGACCACTATAGCTTGCAGCTTGACCGACGCGTCGGCGATTTATAAGCTTCGTAAAGCGCTTAATCAGTAGCTCAGACCAGTGCGAGTTAATCAGAATTTGCTAATTTTGCAGTGCCTGAATGTATCCTACACAGCTTTAGCTGGTTACACCACGAGGCAAAAGAATGATCTACTGGTTTAGGCACAGCCTAAAAGTATGCCTGCTATACTTGAAAGTCACAGTTGCTATTATAATCGTTCCACGGGAAGGCTTTTTTTCCACAAGAAAAAGCTTTTTTCCACAAGAAAAAGCCAATTGCTGTTTGTAGCATGCGCATGTGCTGCGGTATGTACGCTGACGAGTGTACATGTCGCTCCACATAGCGCGCGGTATTTAGCCATCGCAAGCGATCCGATCGGATATCTGATCGCTCGCGCCTCGATAAGTGGCGACGACCCGCACGAAAGCGGAGAATAATATTTGTGTCGGCGACCGTTCGCCGGGCACAAAGTAAGAAGCGATAACAACGACATTGTTGCAGGCGATAAGGAATGGTGCGTTGGCATTCTCGTGGTCGCCAAATGTTTACGTTACGCCGGCTAGCGGATTAGCTACCCGCTGCCGGAGTAATATGAGAAACCGTACGAGCGCGGTTATGACGCCGCCCTGCCGTCGGTCGACGTTGACAGATCGCAGGGTAGGTATAAATATAAGGTTCGGACGAAGCCAGACTTTAAGTGCGCAACAATGTTCCAATACGTGATCGTGACTCTTTGTATAGTAGCCCTCTGCTACTTCGCTGCTAACTTTGTGTTGGCGCGGCCATGGTGGCATATATTCGTAAATATGCTGCCATGGCCGTTGAACGAGTTGTTAAAAGTTAGTTTTTAGTCTTCAGAGAGTTGCTCATCGAGACGCATACATCGTACGACGCGAAAACATCCACACGAGTGGCAAGATATTTCTGATATAATTACAACTTCTAAAAAACTTATTAAGTGTACATAATTGATTAGTTAGTGTTAAAGTTAAAATAAAAGATACTAAAACATTCGAACTAAGTGTTTTATTTGTAGCCAACATTAGCTAAAGTGGTGACCCCGAACGTCGGATGCGTTTATGTGCCCACAGTGTCAAGTGATAATTAAGTGCATCGTGATCACAATTGTGACGCTCGCACTTCGCGCGATTTACGAGATAGTGAAGAAAACTGATCAGCATTAAATACAATAATAAACGTCGAAATGGAGGACGTTCCTTCCGCGGCAGGTAAGTCGTCTGCCAGCACGCCTGACAACACGGCTACAGCGGCGGGCGACACCCCACCCGAAAACAGAAGTGAGAACCAAGTACGTGCAAACACTTACGACTCAAGTGACAATGACCTAGCGCGCGTGTCGGTGAAAATCCCACCGTTCTGGCACGCTAATCCAGAGGTGTGGTTCGCGCAGTTAGAAGCGCAATTCGCGACGATGCGAATTACGTCGGACAGTGCGCGTTTCAAAGCGGTCGTCGGCACGATCGAGTCGCGCGTGCTAGAACAGGTGTTCGAGGCGGTTACGAAACCGCCCGAAAAAGCAAAGTACGCTAATTTGAAAGCGAAGATGCTTGAACAATTCGGCGCGTCGGAGCAGCAGAAACTGCGTCAGCTGCTGTTGGAGGTGGACCTCGGCGACAAAAGGCCATCCCAGTTATTAAATGAAATGCGAAGGCTCGGTGGCCCGAACGTCACCGAACAACTTTTAGAAGCTCCGGGAGCAAGAGCGATTCACATTAATGTTCTTGTTAACTTCAATCTTTCTCTTTATATATTTAAGTACGATACTGTTGTTCAATTATGTTTTGAAGATAATACATTATAGTCTTTAATTTTGTTAACACTTTCATATGAATTTTATAACTTATAACTTGTTTTGAAAAAGGCTCAATAAACAAAATTTGAATTTTGAATTTGAACTTTTAGAAAATTTGTGGGAAAGCCGGCTGCCAGTGCAGGTGCGCGCGATTTTGCAAGCGTCGCCGGGTGACCTCACGCAACGCGCCGCGCTTGCGGATAAAATAAGTGAGGTGACGGGCTCGTCTGGCACATACGAGGTATCGCGGGGAGCAATTCCGAAAGAGCGGAATAATGAAGCGCTAGAGAAGCAAGCAGTCGATCCATGGATACAAGAGCTTGTAAAAGGAGCTGTCGAGCAGTCGTCGTTGTGCATTAAGGAGATGGCGCTACCGAATAGCAGCAGGGTTATCTTATGCGACGTCGCGCATCAGCAAATTCGACCCCTCGTGCCGGAAAGTCATCGGGAGCGCGTGATAGCAAAGTTGCACGGCATCTCACATCCTGGCGTGAGCGCAACGCTGAAACTCCTACAGGAACGATTTGTGTGGCCGATGATGGCCAAGGACGTCAAAAAGTATGTGTAGGCGTGCATCCAGTGTCAACGCAGCAAGGTGGGACAACACAATAGAAGCGTCATCGACCACTACAGCAGACCGAGCGAGAGATTCGAGCATATTAACATCGATCTAATCGGTCCTCTGCCAACGTCACGAGACTACAGGTACTGTTTAACAATAATTGACAGGTACACTAGATGGCCAGAGGCCGTACCGCTGACGAACATGAGCGCCGAGTCCGTAGCTACAGCGTTAATCTCCGGTTGGATGTCCCGCTACGGAATTCCGTTGCGAATTACAACGGATCTCGGCCGGCAGTTTGAATCCGACATATTCAGACAGCTGAATAAGCTTTTGGGGATACAGCACTACAAGACGACACCGTACCACCCACAAGCTAACGGTATCATCGAACGATGGCATCGAACGCTAAAGGCAGCCATCACGTGCTACGAGCGGGACGATTGGAGTGAGGTGCTGCCGTTGGTGCTACTAGGCCTCAGATCGACGTACAAAGAGGACATCGCTGCTAGCCCGGCCGAGATGGTGTACGGCGCAACGCTGAAACTTCCAGGAGAACTGTTGGCGCCATCGCCGGTCCAAGCCAACGAATGCGAGTTCGTAAAGAGTTTGCACCGGTTAATGAGCAAGGTGACGCCCACGCAGACGAACCACCATAGCAAACCACGAGTGTTCGTGCAGGAAGAACTAGCAACATGCACGCAAGTTTTTATGCGCATCGATAGGGTTCAGAGGCCGTTACAACCACGTTACGACGGCCCATTCAAGGTCATTCAGCGGAACGAGAAAGTGTACGAGTTACAAGTGGGCAACAGGAAGGTTAAGGTGTCGATCGATCGGCTGAAAGCAGCTTTCCTACCAGACAACGATAGTAACCAACAGAGCCAGCGACCGGTGGCTCCAGCTGTCAAGCCACGCCCAAGAGGCCGCCCTAAAGGCCACTCAGCAAAGACGACAACAGCCCCCAACCAGCGGCCTGAGAGGCAACGCCCAGGGGCCAAACCGCAGACGGTAACCAGGAGCGGCAGACGAGTGCAGGTTCCAGGAAGATTTAACAAAGAGAACGAGAGTTCAGCAGTTGCGAAACGAATCTCATATAATTGTGATATTGCCATTATATAAAATGTAATATTTTGTCCTTTCTCACATTTTCGTCGTGACACAGTCACTGGAGGGCCTAAATTCCTGACGCTAGTAAAGGCAATAGCAGAGACAGCAATAAACACAGTGAAGACGTGGCTAGCTGAGGTGTCGCTTAGCCTAGCTGACCACAAGACGGAGTGTGTTTTGGTGAGCAGTCGCAAAAAAGTTGAAACTATCACGATTAGAGTTGGTGATTGTGTGATCGAGTCAAAACCATATATAAAGTATCTTGGGGTGATGATAGATCATCGGCTGTCTTTCAAAGCTCACACTGAGTATGTGCAGGGTAAAGCAGCAGCAGCAACAACAGCGTTGTCGCGTATTATGCTCAATAATCGCGGCCCTCGGCAGCACAAAAGGAAGTTGCTTGCAGGTGTCATCAAATCGATGATACTATACGCATCATCGATATGGATGGGTGCTTTTGCCAAGCCCAGCTATGTGCGTAGCCTTAATGGAACATACAGACACTACGCACTACGAGTCTGTTGCGCCTTCCGAACTGTTTCTTTTGACGCCGCACTGGTGATCGCGGGTCTGATGCCATTGGACTTGCTTGCGAAGGAAGCAATGACTAGAGCCCAGGCTGCGGAAGTTGCCAGCGAGAGTTTTGTGAGGCAGGAGGTGATGCAGGAGTGGCAAGTGCGATGGCGGAACGGAGAAACGGGCCGGTGGACGTTTACGCTTATTCCCGTTTTGGAACCTTGGCTAAACAGGAAACACGGCGAGGTCGATTTTTATTTAACGCAGTTCCTCAGCGGACATGGCTGCTTTAAGTCCTATCTGCACAAGTATGGCTACGAGCGCGAACCATTCTGCGAATATTGTGGAGTTGGAAACATTGAGAATGCGGAGCACGTCTTTTTTGAATGCCCCCTACAGAGCGCACTTCGGGACGATTTGCAACGTACTGCAGGTCATCCGATTTCGCAAGAGAATATTGTAAGCTACATGCTTAAAGACGACGAAGCTTGGAATGCAGTGAGTACAATGGCGGCACTAGTGATGAAGGAGCAGAGAAGGCGTGAGCAGGTAAGACGTGTAAACGAACGAAATGACCGACCTGATAACTGACGATTGAGCGTAATGCTCTTACGGCCTCCTGACGCAATACCTAGCGGTGGTTCCGGGAGGACTATCCGTGCGGACGAGAGGAGATGTTTAGCGGGTTAAAGTCCCGCACTGACTAAGGCTTTTGATGCTTTTACTCCTCGTTAAAAAAAAAAAAAAAAAAAAAAAAAACAGTCACTGGAGGGGGAGTGATGTGGCAGGCACATGTGTGTCCGTGTGTTCGCTGACGAGCGTGCATGCGGACGGGCATGTGCACAGTAAATACAAAGCATGCGAATGTGCTGCGGTATGTACGCTGACGAGTGTACATGTCGCTCCACATAGCGCGCGGTATTTAGCCATCGCAAGCGATCCGATCGGATATCTGATCGCTCGCGCCTCGATAAGTGGCGACGACCCGCACGAAAGCGGAGAATAATATTTGTGTCGGCGACCGTTCGCCGGGCACAAAGTAAGAAGCGATAACAACGACATTGTTGCAGGCGATAAGGAATGCTGCGTTGGCATTCTCGTGGTCGCCAAATGTTTACGTTGCGCCGGCTAGCGGATTAGCTACCCGCTGCCGGAGTAATATGAGAAACCGTACGAGCGCGGTTATGACGCCGCCCTACCGTCGGTCGACGTTGACAGATCGCAGGGTAGGTATAAATATAAGGTTCGGACGAAGCCAGACTTTAAGTGCGCAACAATGTTCCAATACGTGATCGTGACTCTTTGTATAGTAGCCCTCTGCTACTTCGCTGCTAACTTTGTGTTGGCGCGGCCATGGTGGCATATATTCGTAAATATGCTGCCATGGCCGTTGAACGAGTTGTTAAAAGTTCGTTTTTAGTCTTCAGAGAGTTGCTCATCGAGACGCATACATCGTACGACGCGAAAACATCCACACGAGTGGCAAGATATTTCTGATATAATTACAACTTCTAAAAAACTTATTAAGTGTACATAATTGATTAGTTAGTGTTAAAGTTAAAATAAAAGATACTAAAACATTCGAACTAAGTGTTTTATTTGTAGCCAACATTAGCTAAAGTATTAACAAACGTGTTATCCTTCATTGATTTCCTTTTTACTAAACTAGTGTCCGCACCAGTGTCAACCAATAAAATGAGTGTTCCATTTTTTGCCCCTTTACAAGGGAACTATATGAACTTGGTTTCACTTAGTGTTGGCATTTCGTATTTATTAAAAAGATTATACGTTAACCAAGAAAATTTTCCAACTACACTCGTCTTATGATATTTCGAAACAATTCTATTTATTTTTCTTAATAATTGCATTTTGACACTATTTGTTAACTCTGCTATATAATTGCAACATACTAATTGCAACATTAGTATGGTGATTATTAAAAACTGTGCTCCAACGTTAACCACTTTCATCACTGTCAAAACTGAAAAATTAACTCTTTTTTCGGATATATTTTCTTTTTTTATCTTATGTTGTTTGTTATTCTCGTTATTTAAACAATTAAATTGTTCTGAAGCTGGTAACGCTTCCACGATCTTTTTCGATGTCTGATTAACAATTACCACTTCAGCTGGCCTGGATTTACTAATTTGTTTGGGATCCCAGGTTACTGGCCTCGCCTGGACCCTTGTTGGTTTCCCTGAACAATTTGCTAGTTTTGCTTCGCCTGACAGTTCGCTACCATGTGGCTTTGTCTGTTACACCAGTGGCACACAATTGTTTCTTTAAAATCGGTCCGTGTTGTATTTCTAAATGTTGTCTGTTGACCCATGTTTTCCCTGCCGTTGTTATTGTTATTCGTTTTCCAAGGCCCGCTTTCTCTGTTAGAATTGTAAGTTTCCCGTCTCTGTGTATTTCCCTATTGTCGTGAATAATTTTGCAGTCTATTTGGAGTGCTTATGTTTTGTGTTCTTTTTGCATTCTGGTTACACCTCCAGTTAGTTTCGTGTCCATAAATTAAACATTTACCACAGTATAGTGTGTTTTTCCTCAGTAGACAGTTTTCCCTTGTGTGACCGCTTCTACACTCAGGGAAACATTGAAATTTAAAAGTGAAAATAAAAATGTTGATTTCACATTGTGCAATTTAACATGACCATATTTGAATTGAAGTTGGTCAGTGTTGATTTAAATAGGAATGCATTAAAAATGTAAATGGGCATATTTAAATTAAAGTTGTGTCTAGGTTATTTTAAATACAGAAAATATGATTGCTCTAAATGTCAAAAAAAGTGTTGCCTTTCGTACGAATTGAAATGAACTTTTGCTTCTTACTCTATAATTCCGTTTAAGGATTTTGATTTTAGAAATCAATATTACAATTATTACTGTCAAAATACAAAGAAGTCAAATAAGAAAGAAGTACTTATTCGAAATCGCATTTATTCTGAAAATCGCATTTTTATTTCGTCGATACATTTACTTGGCAACATTCTTTCTTGTTATTACGAAATGTCTAACGGTAAAAAAGCGCGTGTGTCAGTTCTTTGCGTGATTCGATAAGAAGTGTTGATGAATAGTGTGAAAATATATACAATTGTGTGACGATTGAAATAAATTCTGAGGAAAGTAATTTTGAATGCGAGTTTTCCATACTGCAAGCGGAAAACATAGAAGATACTTCAGAAGACGATGAAGAGAAGCTGATAGATCTTTTACTACAATTCGATCTATTAAATGTGTTAAAATATTTGAAAGGTAAGAACTTATCGGTTTTTAGTAAAAGTGTTGCTTACATACATATATGTTGTTGATTGCTCTTTAGAATCACATGTAACATTAAGAAGCCTGAAATATATAAAGAAAGAAGACCTCAAAGAAGCTATCCCACCTCTTGGTTTAAGAGTGGAATTTAGAGAAAAGCTCTTTATGTGGAAAAAAATCGAGGTAAGTATGTACATTTCCTCTCTTATACAATAGTGCAATATAATTTTCGATCAGTTTGGAATAGATGACGAAACTCTATCTTTAGATGACAAACTTAGTAAGCGGAACTCTGCTCCATTATCTGCTGAATCGGACTTACGACGTGTGCTAAATAAGGTAATTGTACAAACATGCTAATATTTAGGCAAAGCAAAATCATTTTTCTTTGGCTTAACAGGACCTGAAATATTAATTGAATACTACTTCTAAGGGCAAAGCGTTATTACATTCCTATGGCGTAGCAAAAAGCCTTGAAAATATCAATAGGGATGAACTGATAAATATTATTGTATAAGAAGTGACTTGCAATAAACATACCCTCAAGCCCTCGGATTTTCAGGTTATTGTAGATGAAATCTGTACTATTTTTCCTAGTGAGACATCTGCTCAGATAAATACTTTCAGTCAAGCAACGGTAAAGAAAATCAGTTTGTAAATTTTAAAAGGAGTACTATTACATACCGCGAAGAGGTAAAAAAAATCCAAGTGGAAAGTTGTTTTCTAAATAAACTAACTTGAGAGCTAAGAAGAAGAAAACGGGAAGCTTCACTGAACAGAATTTCAGCATGAAAAAAACCTGGATGAATCTATTATTTTTGATGACAATATATCGAAAGCTTTGAAAGAAAGCTTACGTAGAGACAGCTCGGATTGGAACGAAGTTTTGGCTAAATGGGAAAAAACTTTCCAACTTAGACAAAAGGATTTAAAAGAACTACCACATTTGAAATTTCTTGCCTCTTGGCCGAAATACACCGACGCACGGGCTTAGTAATTAGTAAATATATTTATTTGGTTTGAAAATCTGTTTTTTTAACTATAACATCTATTTAGATAAATATAGATTTTAAAATGCTACATCCTGGAAAGCAGCACCTTCTTTATTCCAAATGGGATCATTTCAAACAAATGATTAAGCAATACTATGAAATAAACTTACATAATGAGTACTGCAAAACGCTTTTTGCAGTTTCGAAGTCTGTAGATAACACAGGTATAATTACTATAAGGAAAAATATATATTCTAGAAGCAGAAGATTACACTTTGACTATCCTGCTTTGTGGAATTTTTCCTCCTTCTTGTAGATTTAAAGGAACCGATGGAAACATTAGGAAAAAGCGACCATAATTGATGCGCAAGACAGCTTTGTTTTAAGACTGATGTGTATTATATTGTATTATACTGATTAGCAAGTGTTATTCGACTAAGTTAACAATACAGCCATTTCATATCGTTGAGGGTTTTTCTGAAAGACAAATCAGAAATTTTTATGTTTATTTTGATAGAACTTTGTACAAGCTAGATTCCTTCATAGAAGCTTTAGACATATGTTCGAAAATCTTTCAGGTCTTATCTTTAAAATACCCACAAGCAAGTGAGTCTCCTTGGGTATTCATACAACAGTTTTTTTTCAACATCCACACACATTTTGATTGTAAATCAGCTAACCTAACATCTCTTTTAAATTTTATTTCTAAAGATGTATCTTTGCTTCATATGCAGCAATAAATTTAAAAAAATTATTTCTTTAATACGCCATTTAAAAGTAGATCATTTGCTTTGTGGCAGCTTAGTCAGAATCCATTTCATATTTATTCCATAAATAATGGAAAAAATTATGTACGTATTCAATATGTTTAAGTTTACATTTATAATATTATAAGCTTTAATAAATAAATAAAAAGAAATTTGTTGTATTCTTTTCAATTAAAATAAATGGATTTTAAAAATAAGTACAACATTTATATATTTATTTCTAATATCGTACAATATCAATTTGAATAGAAAAATCAAAAATCAACGTTATTACATTATAAAAACGTAAATGTCGTAAATACAAATTGAAGGTGAAGGATATTAATTTAAATTTTAAAGATGTTGAATTGAAAGGTTTCAACATAGAATTAAAATTTTTCCTCTTTAATTCAACGACGCGATCACTTCAATCCAAATGCCTTCGTATTTAATTTGACACTAATAAATTTCAATCTGACACTGCGTAAATTTTCTCATGATTCGAAATCGTTCAACTTCAAAGTTACATTTTCCCACTTTACCTGGCTTTCATTAACGTTTACCTTCGGTTCGAAGTGAAAAATGTTGATTTTACCTTGTTTTCTCTCTGGGTGTATTAACTAATTGTCGAAAAGACTAAATTGGAATTATCTGGAGGTGGACGATATGATTATTAGCAAAAATCTTATTTCCAAAAATATGCCATTTATGAAAAACCATGCCTATGATTCAGCATGATCACAACATGCCAGCCACGAACGGTAGTTGAACATTTTGGTCAATACAAAGTGGAATCTACCTGACCCAACGTAGGTAGGATGATAATTTTTGCACTCAAAAATTCAGAAAAATATGCCCTTTATGGAAAATCCTCCCTCAAGAAAGCAGCATGATCACAACATGCCAGCCACGATTTTGAGAACGATTGCTCCACTCCAGCCACGAGTTCCACATTACGATAAGCTTCGTTTACGTTCCACTTTTGCCAAGAAACGCTCTAAAAAACGTAAACAAACTATTTTTAGGCACCAATTTTAATTTTTCTCAGCTATTTTTAAAGCTACAGACTTAGATGAACTGTCAAAATTTTTAGAAAGGATGCCTCTTCGCGATTATCAAGTTGTCATTTTCGCAAAATGGTCAGAAATGCCCTGCATCGAGCGGCAACGGAATTAGTAGTTCTGTTGGTCAAAAATATCTATTGTTATAATGTAGCTAGAGTGATAATTTTTGGCTAGAGTGATAATTTAGGAATGAAATTCTATTCAAGAACATATAAGTGTAAATAATGCAGCATGATCGGAACATGACTATAATGGCGTCTAAATATACTGAAAATATTGGTGTATGTATTTACCACAATTTTTTAATGAAATCAGACCGATAAGTGATTATTTAGACGTAATTCTGTATGATGTGTGTGTGTACGTGGAAAATAAAAAAATTGGGGCCCTTAGTGCCATATGACTCGTGGTAGAAGCTCCAGATCACCCAAGAACATTTTGTCTTATATCTCCAGAACGAAAATTGCTATGGTATTCATATTTTTTTCCAAAAATGCAGAAAAATACGCCAATAGTGCAGCATGTACAGATAATTTAGCATTGACAATTTACTGATGAGTTCCAAATTTATATTAGTCAACAAAACCCTTATAGTTAATTACTAAGTATTAGGTATTAATTTATAATGAAATATAAGATTTCCAATTTTTCCTTTAAAATGATATAATAATCCTTATTATCCGCGCGCCGTATAGTTTAATTTTAATGATTTTTTAAAAATTTATAATTTTTCAGTACCAAAAACAGCATCTACAAAAACCACTCTAAATATCGTTGCTATCTTTTCGTGGCTATTTACGCGCACGTTGTGAAATTTTAAATTCAAAAGGGGCACGTGATCCTTCTATCTGATTTAGCTCAAACTTACACAAAATTTTTTCTCCCCCAAAAAAACAATTCTGGCGTGTGGGGTCAATTTTCTACGTTGGTCAAAAATTAAGAAGCACCCTAATGTCCATACATATACATATATAGTTTCTTGTAAAAAAACAAAAACTTTTTCCAATTGTGACTTGTTTCGGATCGGATCTTTAATTGAAATCAATGACCACCAATAAATATATCGCATAATTACATCACAAGCATTTCATTAGTTAACACTTTAAAAGTTTATGATTGACTCTAAATTAAATTTAATTTTTTGTCCTTTTCCATATGCCAAACAATCTTTCCCTGTGTCCATAGGAAAGTGGCAACATTGTCTACTAAACGAAAGAAACAAATGAAAAGTTCTGAACTAAATGTTGGGTTGTACGAGTATTAAAAAAAACATTGAAGGAATAAGATATCTTATGATATATATATAGATATCATATGAATCACATAACTTTCACAAAGAATTCGCAAAGAAAGAAAAAACAACTCACGAATTCCCGCCAATTTTTTTTATCTTAAAATGATAGATGAAATACAACAGGCGCAACAACAACATTAAAGCTAGAATACAATACAACACCGCACGAGACATTTTTGGTAATACATGGAAAAGTTTTCTAGGAAAAAACAATTTAACGTTTTATTTTAAAAGTAAAAGTTAACTTTAAACTTTTAACTTTTATTTTAAAAGTTAAAAGTTGACTTTTATTTTCGAAGGTCATAGAAAAAAGTTTTTAGGCGACTTTTTCCTGAGACTTTTTTAAAACAAAAGTTTTTTGAAAAAGTTTCTTGCTGTAGAAATGCAGCTGAGTGAACTGTGGAAGAACATGTATCGCTAGAAAAGCTGGCTGAAAATATCTGCATAGTGACCCTTATCAGCAGCAGGTACAGCGACAACCATGAATTACACAAAGAAGAAGTCATCGTTCCGTTTATGTGTAGATATTGCCTGCGTTGTTATTGTTTGGTTTGCGTACGTTTGTAAGATAAGTAGGAATTAAAGGAAATAGATGGATGCACTAAATTTACGAAAGTCGTTATTAATATAATCGAAATCTAATTAGGTAGTTGCATTTGCCATGGAATTAGTTAGTAGGTAACGCTCTTGTAATACAATTTTTGGGATTATTTTTTACAATTTTTTTTATTAAATTGTTGTTTAATTATATTTGTGTTTGATATCAACACTAGTTCTTAACTACCGAACCTCTTAATGTATTTTATTATTTTTTTCGAGTTTATAATTAATTTATTTATAAGAAAAACTAATGAATGAATGAACTAATTCCCTTTTTGACATGGATGTAAAAATAGATTACTATAAAATATCAAAAGTACTGATGGCTTTATAATCCTAAGCATTGGCCAAATATTCTGTGCTATGTATCTTATTAGCTCATAACTAAAAAAAAATGCTTGAATTCACGCATTATATTCTACGTATTTTTTTAAGATATGTATGCTTTTTTTTTAACAAAATAAATAAATAAAAATATATAAATATTAAGAACAACGAAAATGAAAAATACCACCCACATGTAGCAGAATTGAACTTCAATTGTATGGGAACGAGTATTTGCTTCTCTACAGAAGCGAATTCTACGCAACTAAAGAACCAAACTGCCATTTTCGCACGAAACTACGTAAGTAGTATGCAAAGTGTTGTTGTAAAAAGAAGATCAGCGATTGGCACACTATTGAACAGAAGCGAATGCGAAGTGCACATTTTGGTTCCATTTGGAGCAGCTGTTGTCGCAATTTGACAGCTGATTCGCTGATAGAAAGTACATTGAACTAACTGAACTACTGAACTAAAAGAAGTGTGAGTTGTGAACTAAGTCTTATATTTCAGTGACGTGAATTGTTCAATTGAACTAGTTTGTCCATGAACTAAGCAACTCTAAAGGTTTGAATCTGACAACATACAGATTTTAATTTTTATTTAATCCTAATTTGAATAAAATTTTATGGGCTGTTTATTGAGGATTTTAAATCAAATGTTGTTGGTGAATATGGAATTCCTATTTAATTCATAAAGTTGATATTACCGTACATTATCAGCCCTCTGTCATATATCTTTAACCATTGCTTTGCCACATCTACCTTTCCTGATCTTTGGAACACTCGCGAACCTGTCGATTTTAGGCCATTCAGTATTTTATCATAGCTAAGCAAAATGTGTGAGAAGTTGATGTCTCGTCAGATCTCTGACAATTTGGTGAAGTATAAGTTGGTATCCCCATTCAAAATGGCTTGGATATCAGAGAACTGCAACGAGTACACTTTAAATCACCCATTCGCCAATAAGTATAAGTAAGTCAGAGTACAAGAAGTCTTCTGCACTCACTCTGATTTATTCATTTCTATGAAATGATCTGCAATACTTACACCTATACTGCAGAAACACATTACGACCGCCGCCGCAGGTGCAATGCGCTGCCTGAGCACATTGCCCGGCAGCAGCGACCGCAACCACGGCAGCTTCAGCTCTTTGTGTTACTTTTGTTAGTGAACTGCAAAATAAATTTGCACACTGATGCACATATTATACGTAATTGATAGTAAAATTCTGATGTTCAATATATATATACATCATAATTTATATATCACATCACATTTATATATCCGGACATCCTGGTAATCGTAGTAACTTTTGCGTTAAATTTAATGAGGATCTGCGTAATGTTGAAATTTGGGCAGCAATAAATGCGCTTCTGCTTAATCCAGCCAAATCCTATGTTTATTTATTTATTTATTTATTTCAAATTTTCCATTATACCAGAAGACAGCACGTCTTATAGAGGGCATAATTCATATAATTGCATAATACATATAATTATACTAATTCAATTATCAAGATATAGTAAGAAAGAAATGAAAAAGATAATTAATTAAGAAAAGAAAATAAAGTTAGATAGACCATTTGTTCATTACATGACGAAGAAGCAAACACCTAAATACCACCACACTATTCACGCTCTGAATTCTATATGGCAAAGAGTTTCAAAGTCTTATAGCTTTGATAAAGGACTGCTTCTCAGACACTAAGCAGGAGTAACTGAAATTCCTTATATTTCTATGGCGCTGTGATCTACTGAAACATAGTATGCAAAAGAGATAATAAGGTTCCTCAGAGACTATAACTTTATGCAATAAGATTATTATTCTATATTCTAACAGGCGTCGGAAGGAGATCCCATATAGTCTTTTATTGTACTGGGATAAGTGAGCAAAACGGCTCAGCTCATAACCATAACGAGTAATTCGGCTCAGCTCATAACCATAACCACATTATAAACGTGGTTAAGCTTACTAATGGAAATATAGTCACAATTTGCAAATATCTAACATCCATATATAAGAGAAGGAATTAAATAAGTCTTAGCAAGAAGAAGTCTGACAGAAGGCGGTGTATAGCGCCGCGTGAACCAGAGGACACGAAGCTTCGCAAATACAATGCCAGTAATATGGCTAATATGATACACCAGGTTAACTTATTGTTAAAAATAACACCCAAGTTCCTAACGCTGTTCGCATACTAAATTCACTGACTGTTAAGCACAAGTTTAGGTTGACAGCTTAAGTCAACATTCCTCCTACCAATAATGCTATATTTAGATTTAGTAGGGTTAATACAAAGGCTATTTTTCATAGCCCATTGATGAACTCGGTCAAGCTCCATAGTAACGAAATTAATATACAAACATAATTATATGAAGAGGAGGTCTAAATTTAAATATCATCTGCATACATATGCAGTTTACAAGAGGTAAAAGCATTTGGCAAATAATTAATTTATAATACAAAGAGAAGATGTTCCAAAACAGACCCTTGTGGAAACCCACGATTAAGTGAAAATATGATTCAATTAACAAGACTGCAGATACAGTGAACCTTTTGAAGAAGGTTATTTCAATAAGAGTTATTTTTAAGCACCGGCTTAAATTAATTAATTGCAGAACTGTCGCCGTTAAATACATTGAATTGTAATTAGTATATGCATTGAAACTAAGCTTCTTTTTGTAAAGTCTATTATGTTATTCTTATTATGTTATTCTATTCCCTGGAGTAGGATCAACGATGTCAAGAGTAAATTTTTCTTATTATCATAAGATAGATTGCAAATAAAATATATTAAAAAAAAAAAAAAAAATATACATTGAATGCTGCCATAAACAATAATAATGAATATATATATATATATAAACTAAGTTCTTAAGACAATTATGTAATTTAGATTATTAAATAAGTAAAATTTCTTGCCCATGTCAATAAAGTACAAATAGTAAAAAAAACGGAAGTACTCGTCAAAACCTCCAAAAGCACGAATATATAAAAGAAGTGGCAGCAGAAGCAAATTTTCGACGCTAATCAACATGATACTCCCATCAACCTATAAAAGAATAACAGCACAACCACCGACAACGGAAACGATCAGAAAAGCAGCAGAGGCATCACACACAAATACCAGAAGACAACGACAATAACGAAGAAGACACCACTTCGAAAACAAGAAATAAATTTTTTTATAATGTATAATTAAAATTGTCAATATTGTAATGTAAATTTCAAAATAGACATACTATAAGATTCACGATTGTTATATGAAAAAACTAATTTAATAAGATACGTAAAAGAAAAAATTATTCTCTAACAGATACATACATACTTTCTTTACATACATGCATACTTACTTTTGGGCACTTAGTTAAATTCCGCTAAAAGAGTTAAAAAAGAGAATTACTGCATACGTTCAAGCTTTTCTTGAACCTCGTGCTAGTCACGGAAACAGCACGTGTTTTTAATAAGTGCTAAATTCGGAGTTCTGCACCTGCAAATTATTTATTGAGATAATTGCAGAATTTTAATTGATTGGTTTTTAGCCTGCAACGAACCCGCAGGATAAGTTTTATAGAGTTAGTTTTTTAAGTTTGAAGACGTTAGTCAGTTGTTAATTTCGAATAGTGCAAGTAAATTTTTTAAGTTTGAAGAAGTAAGCCGGTTGTTAAGTTCGAAAAGTGTAAGTCAGTCGGTTGTGAATTTAGAAAAAGTGAGTCAGTTTTTGAACTGGAAGTGTTATAGTCACGAACCGTAAAAGTTTCCCTGGACATACCAAAAGGATAGAAAGTTTTTTCATTGGAAATATACAACAAGAACAAATAGGTAAGCAAAACTTAGGGAATAGAAAAGGCATCAAGTGTAAAAGTTAGCTATACAACATGTGGGGTAGCCGGCTTTCGATCCAATAATGGCGGTTTAGTTCATTAAGAACAAAGTGAATAGAACAAAAGAATATTTTAAAAAAAAAATTATGGCCTCTGAGAACTATTCTTTACAGCAGTTGTTTTAGTTCAAGTGCCGAGATAATCAACTAGAAATCAAAATTGGGAAGATTCTTTTTTCTTTCCGGTTTTATAAAATAATCTTTATGGCCATCTAGACGTAACAAAAGTTGCCTCTCATTTTCGGTAAGAGAGCACTAGTTTTATAATATACGTATGTCAGAAAATAATTTTTTAATGTTCAAACAAAATTAATTCTGGCAAAACGAATAACTTAGTTTCGTTGAGCGATGATTTAAATGTTAAAGCGTTTTAATGTATAAACGTTTAACGTTTGCTTCAATGGTTATATTACAAAGAATATAAGTTTTGGGAAGTACAAAATTATAAAACTTTTACTAGTTTTAAAATAACTTGTTGGAATCAGTGTTGATTGCAATTGTGAATACGAGTGCAAGTTTATTCATTAAATTCTACAAATAAATGAAAAAATATTTCGAAACCAGAAGTTGCGTTTTTGTAATGGGATATTCGAAATTATAACATATGTATATAACACACAATTAATAATTAAGAAATCACGAAAACAGTGAATTCCTATCCAAATTGACTGAAATTTCAACACGAAAATATAGAAAGAATAAGTATTGAAAATAGCTCAATATTTGAACAGATGTTTAGCAGTACTTGCAAGCGTTCAATGAACATAATGCGCAATAAGTAAGGTCGATGCATAATCACCAAAATTCACTGCAGAATCGAGTTAAACGGTTATGCGATCTACAAACACTTTCACTGCTAATAAAATAAAATAACAAAAGTAGGAAAACACGTAGAAGAAATAAGAATTATGAGATAATGTTTGTGTTGACATTAAAATTTTAGACGTGAGCAAAATATTTGTCAGGCCTTAAAAACTTTAATAGCGAATGGTTGAATAAACGCTGCAATAAAATAATTTTGCAACTAAAATATGTGCAAGTAAGAAAAGTAAGACAGTTAATTACTTCATTAATGGCAGAATCGATGATAGGACAAAATTATAAAGACTTGAAAATAATTCATAAATAACTCGAATGAGAATTAGAAGACTTTGTATCGAAAAGGACTAAACCCTAAAGGAAATAGTAGGAAATAAGGAACATTGGGAATTATTAAAAATTAAATTACAAGATTTAAGCAATATTACAAATGTAGAAAGCGCAGATGCCATTGTGGAGGAAATACTTCTAATTATAAGTGAAAAATTGAACAATAAAAAAGAAGAAATAGCACAGTGGAAATTAAAATTCGCGTCAATTAAAAATAGATACCAAGATAGCTTGACAAATATATAATACCAAGAGGAATTATTATAAGAGGCAGAGGAAGAAAATAGTTCGCTTAAAAAATTGTTAAAAACAGAATGGTTGACAGACGAGACACCAAACAGAGCATTAGACCAATACGAACAAAAAAGAACAGATGCCTGCACAGTGTTAGAGGACGCTAGAAAGACACTTTATAAGTTCAAAATCGACCCTAACAGCATTTAGTCTTTAAAGGAATAATTCATTACTACTGCAACTTATCAGCGACTTGTGAATCATAATTTAACGGGATTATAAGGAATAGACCCTCCTTACTTAGATGACATTGCAGTATATGGTAGCGACCGTAACAACACACATATAGATTAGGAAAAGTATTCGAAACTTAACAATCAAACAACTTGAAATTAAATGTTAGTAAATGCCAATTTTTACAAATAGTAATAGCACTGTGTCTCAACAGAGCTAAGTCCTAAGTAAGTGTTGTAGGTCGGAACGGTCAACCAATCGTTTAAGCTTAAAAACTAAAAACTTAAGCGGAAAGTTTAAACAAAGCTTGAAGCAAAGCTTTAAAAATTTATAAATCAAATAAGCGAATATATTTTTAGGCTTCACCGTAATAGTGAAGTTTCTAAGCACACGCTTTCAAATTAAAGCACACGCTCCAGATTGAGTGATCAAGTGCTAGATTTAATCAAGTCAAGCTCATGTTCTAGATTTGGTATCACGATCGCGAAAACTTGCAAATATTGCAAACGACCACACATGTTTGGGTCAATGCAAAGCTCGCGTTCTAGATTCTAGCAAGAGAATTGGAGACGATGCAAATTAAACTGGGTTACGGTTCCGAGTCTAGGGAGTCAATAAAAAGACAAGTTGTCTTTTTATTAAGAGAGTTGTAAATTATAAACTGGCGAGTGAAGTCAGAACTCGTGTTAAGTAATATTTATATTAAAATAAGTTTTAATAAAGTACAAAGTGAGTGAAAAAATTAAGTGGTGCAATATTGAATTCTCATTGTGGGGAAAAAAGAAGATTCCAGACAACAGGACAACAACTGTGGAAAGACTCCACAACATTACAGGGTACGAGTCCAGACAGGACAATTGTTGTGGCAGGTAAAACCACAACATTTTTGGCGCAGCCGGTTTTTTCGAGCCAAGGATCGCTTGAAGGACCACAAAGGAAACAGGAATACAAGGAAAAGGACATAGCACTTACGGTACGTAGAGTGAATATGAATAACATAAAAAAAAAATTGCAAGTGCCTATTGCAATTCGTCGCGAGGCTTGATTTGGAGCCAAGTAAAGGAGTGCCAGCGTCAAGGAAGGCTGTCGCCCTTGTCTGTCCAATGGCGTTCCATGCCGGACAAAATCTTTACTGAGGTCGACCCATTCCTCTCGGGAAGTAAGTCCCTTTTGACTGTAGGACATAGCTTTTTAATGTTGAGTGATCCTTTCGAAATGGAAAGATACACAACATTTTTTGAATTTAGAAATTATTTAATGCTTTTGAGTAAGAAGTGAAAAATTAAAAGTGATTGAATTTAAAATCGAGTTAATTTAATGCTTTAGAATGAAAATTAGAAAACACTTAAAATTGGTTACAGAATACAAAGCGAACGGTCAATAAAAATTGGAGCATCAGCAATTAATTCGTTTTGAATAAGAAAATATGAGTGAGTAAATCGTTTGCGAGAAAAATAAAATAAATAAAAATCCAATGCAAGAAAACTTGAACTTGGAATTGAAATTTTACAAAGTGCAACTTAAGCATATTCAACGCTTTGAAACAACTTATAAGGAAAAAACTAATAAGAAGAAAAAACAAAAAACTACTCGTTTAATGGCACGTGTGAATCGTGTTAATTTGTCAGTGGAAAATAAAGTGTTTTAAATGCTGTTGGATTACAAAAAAAAAAATGCGATTATTAACGAAGTTCTGTGATCAAATTATGAATTTAATGAGCCGAGTTACTCGTATAGGTATATTATTGAAATAAATTTTTAAGAAATGTTAAAATTGAAAATAAAATTCAATGGAACAAAACAACTATGAGTTTTTGGAACTAGAATATAGAAAATTGACAGAAGAAATAGATAGGTTTATAGAAAAAGCGTGGGAAAATTTGAGAAAAATAGTTGGTAAAAAAGAAACATTTAATTTGATAAAAGAAAGTATTTCTGCAGTTAAAAATATATCGAAGATAGAGCAGGCAGATTTAATTATAGATGACCTACTAATTTTATTGAGCAAAAGTCTAGTGCAAAACAGGAAGAAATAGAATCGTGGAAAAAGGAATTTTCAGCATTAAAGAGTAGGTACGAAGGTTATTTAGTAACTAAGAATTTGCAGGACGATCTCATTGCGCAACTGGAAGCCGAAAACGAAAGGCTGAAATCGTTAAATGAAACACAAGGATCATCATACCAACCTACTCCAGATAGATTCAACAGAAAAGACTGCACGCCGTTAAAAGAAGCAAACGAAAGAATACAACAGTTAAAAAACGAAAACAGGTTGCTCAGGCAGAAACACGAAAGCAAAACTGCGTTAAGTTCCAAAAAATCACCTAGAACGGTTGAGCAGAACATTGGTTTTATCTCACCTCGAAACGAAATCGGAAAAAGAAACAAAATGGGTATAGAAGAAATGGCGAAGGTTGTTAACAGATTAGTGCCGTTATTTTCGGGAGCACCATCAATAGAACTGCGTAACGAGGTATATAAGTTTATTGAAGGATGCGATCTGGCCCACAGAAACATCAAAGAGACAGAGATCCAAGACTTCATAGCATTCATAAAACAGCGCCTGCATGGAAATGCATACAGCCTTCTGCGTTCAAAAAAGTTTGCGAGCATAGAAGAGTTAAATAATGCAATAAAAAGACATTATTTACAACATAAGTCTTTAGATATGGTTTTGGCAGAAATGCAAGCTATGATACAACTGCCGACCGAGGATATCCGTCAGTTCGCGGAAAAACTGTCATTAAAGTGTCAAGCAGAGGACATTATGACTGCGGTCTACCAAGATAATTTGGATATAGCATTAAGAACAGAAGTGGATAGGGCAGTAATGAGGACATTCAAGCTGGGCATACAGGACAGTGCGCTGCGGCTTTATTTGATAGGTATAGAGAAGTCAACATTTGAAGACTTGGTGGAACAAGCATTGGATGTTGCGGATGACATACGGCAAGCAGAGACGATTCGAAGTAGGCACTTCGTCGGGGTGGTCGAAAACCCGTTTAGTGATTATTCCAATCAGAAACAACGATTCCTTAGTCCGCGCTATAGAATGGATGAAGTTTCAGCAGAAGTCAAAGGCCAATGGAATAAGCCGGTGCAAAACAGCAATGGGCAATCAATACAGAAAATTACTTGTAGTTTCTGTAACAAAAAAGAACACACAAGAGAAGATTGTCTTACAAGGAAAAACACGCCGTATTGTCAGGAATGTTGTAAGTATGGATATGAGACAAATTTAAAGTGTAAAAACTTGTCTCCAACGAAAGAAAATCCTTTTAGAAGAGAAGGCCACTAACAAAAAGGACAACAAGGATATTGGTCAAAAACCAGCAGTAGCAAGTGGGAAACCAATCAAAGGTGGAATGAAGGCGGTTTAAAAAAAGAATTCAATCAACCTAAACCAACATCATAAGGCCCGCATAAAGATAAAAAGAATATGGACAGTGCATGCCATTGGTGCAATAGACCAGGACACTGGGTACGAGATTGCCAAGCCAAGAAGAACTGGGAATCTTTTCAGGGAATCTACCAAGGGCCCAGGCAAGGCCAGTAACCTGGGAACCCAGAAAAAATAGTAACTTTGGGCCAGACCGATTCGGGGAGATGGTTTATACGTCCATTGAGACAGTTATCCCATCTACGAGTCTGAATGAAATAAGGCAAATTAACACCCAACAGAAAATGAAAAAGAATCATAAGGAATTTCAAAGAATAAGTATAGTGGACTGTGAAAACTTACAATGTAATAATAAAGTAAAAGGTGCACCAAAAATAGAAAAACGGGGTCTAATGAACCTAAAATCATAGAATACGAAAAGCCTTACGACACTGAGTGCAGTTACAGCATTGAGCTGGAAAATAATGTGTTCAATGAGTTCCCTGTCGCAGAGGAAACCAATGACTTATCTTGCAGATAAAGAACGAGCCTGATATGGTCATGGATAAAATAATTAATGAGGAAAATTTAAAAGAAGAGAATAAGCTTAAAAAAGGGAATCAAAAAGAGTACGTTACGGTGAATTTAAAAAGAAAACAGAAAAGCCTTTCGAACGAAACTGAAACAAATTGTAAGACCAATATTAATAAGTGCTGCTACGGAGATAATACAGCGGATGACGTGTTCATTGAATTTCCTTGAGAGGAGGCGATTAATGGAAAACTTGTCTTGCTGGTGGATACCGGAGCAGACACAAGATTAATTAAAGGAAAAACACTCAGGGAGGAAACAATAATCAACACTTCGAATACAAAAGTTTTAAATGGAGCATTTGGGGGTTGCACCACCACAACAGGAACTGTTAATGTGACACATAATGATTGGCCAAGTCTTAGCTTAACGTTACACAGGGTGGCACTTGAGCAAAACTGGCCAGGCGATGGTATACTTGGCAGAGACAATTTGTGGAATAAGTCCATGATAGACTCAATAAAGAAAAGGTTAGTATTGAGAAGCTCAAAAGGAGAAAGCATAGAATTACCCTTATTAAATATAGGACATGAGGTAAAACATGTCGGCATTAATAAAGTAAAAGGTAGGTCAACAAGTATAGCTGAGTTAAAGACGAAACTAAGATAAGTGATAGTTCCAGGAGTGTTGCTAGGAAAAACGTCGGTAGATATGAGAAATAATAAGGTTCAAGTTCCAATATCGAATTCAACGGAAGAAGATTTCATTCTTCTAACTTCATGAGGGAATTCAGTGATTTTAATAAGTATGCACGAGAAAATGCACTACTTAAAAAGAATAGTTTAATGAAAAGTAAACATAGCTCAGTTAGGACTCATGTATTGGAGTCACAGATGTTCTTAAAAAATTCAGATCTCAACACATCATTGAAATAAGATGAAGACATAAATCGAAAAGAACTATTTAAGGAGAATAAAAGGTTTCCAATTATATCGTCATGGGATGCTCCCATACTTTCAATATCAAAGAATTGGAAAAAGAAAAGGAAAAAGAACATGAATAATAAAAATATATGAATAGGAAATTTTACAAACCATAGTAGTGATTTCCTTTTGGTTAATACCAAGGGTGTTGTTCTTATACCATACATATATAACTAACAAATTTCTACTATTTACAGAAGCGCATATAAATTAATTATTAACTAGCGGCAGAACCTTATAGTATCCCGGTAACGGAAGCATGGAGGAACTGGAATATGGGAAATTTTCTTAAGAACGAGCTAAAATCGGAAGGAAAAGAAAAATTAAATTTATTATCAGAAAGAGTTTTTCTTGTAGAGTATATTTTTTTTAACAAAATAGAAAACAAAAGATTTGTCAACATGAGCGAAAAAAATAGCAATCAGACAAAAATATAAGAAACAAAAACAATGGGAAATATTACAATTGCAATTATTACAGAATTAGATACGCAAATTAGCAAATATATATGATATTAGCAAATTCAATGAGAATGTTACACTTGCAATTATTAAAAATAAATGCATATGTAATAGTATATATTAAGAAAACAAATTAATATATAAATAAGATATCTTAATTAGTAGAACTGATCTCTCCAATAAAAATAAGAGATAAATGAAAACGGAAAAAGAAATCGGTTACAATTCTAAAAAAAAACAAAAAAAAAGAGCAAAAGTTAAAATATATTAAATATTCGTAACTGTAAACGCAAATAATTTATTTGGTTGACTTACATTAATGGACAGCCAAGCAAAATACATTGTAAGCGTTTTAGCGATAATGATGATAATTAATACCAACAGCAGTTATTATAATTGCGAATATATAAAAATGTATGAATATATAAAATGCTATATAAATATATAGGTTTAGCCGTAAGTTAAAGTTAAAAAATAATATAGGTTACACTAAAATTCAGACATAAATATATATATAGATATAGCGATATTCACAGACAAAAACAATGAAAATATTACAATTGCAGCTATTATGGAATAAATGCACGTCTAATAAGATACGTTAAAAAAGGCAAAAAGAAGGGGAGGAAATAATACTTTATTAATAATGTTTTATTAACATGAGTATATTAACATACAAATTTTTGCATATAAATATATATATAGACATATGCATATACGCATCTAGTAGTAAATGAACAGTTTTGATACAAATATAAATAATATCAATATCAGTTGTTAAAAGTAAACTAAAGTTCATAAAACGTAGAACTATTACGTAATTAAATCAGTTATTAAGTAATATAAATACGTTTTCAAAAATGTTATATCAATATATATATATATACAAATATAAAAGTACTAATAATGTTGAGATAAGGACTTCAAATTAAGTAAATATAACACTAAATAATAAGCATATAAATTAATTTCACATGGGATGTATTTCTACTTTCATACATATACGCATTTCACCAAAAATATGCACATGTAACAGATAAGCACACAAAATTATCATTGTTCTAATTGTTAACATATATAAAAAGAAAAGAGATTATGTGTAGAAATAATAAGAGATTATGTGTAAATATGAAAAGAGGGAAAATTTACCCCAACAAAATATATACGAAAAGAGGGAAATACATTAACCCCAACAAAAGAAAAAAAAAGAAAAGGAAAAACAAAAGAAGAAAAAATATATATATAAAAAGAGGGAAAAATATAATAACCCCAAGAAAACAAAATATAAGAAAAACGCTTAGCAAAATATTAATATAGTTATACACCAACACAACAACAACGTCATCTTCAGTGTTCGACAAACATCAACGAATGGGTTGAGACTCCACGAGGGGCGCAACATGCAGTAGGAGCATCAGTTGGTTATGGTTAACCAACTATATATGTTGAGAGGCATCAATTGGTTAGCGATCTTAGTAAAAATGAGAAAGACTTTCAAACGGTAGCGACAATTTACGATCTTCATACGCACAAAATTCCTTACGTGCGAAACAAGGGAATGTGGTATATAACACCGCGGAATGTTCCAAAGAAAGACGTGGAAAAGAGTCGAATAAAGAATCGGGTGGAATCCTGTGACACAAAATTTGCTAAAACAAATGAGTGCATCAAGTCCAGGAAGCCTATTTCAGTTCTGAAACAGAAATTAACGCAAGGAAATAGTAATCAGCGATTTCTGAGACCATTACATCCACTAGTCAGAGAACACAGTCCTATAATTAAGAGTAAGTGCATTACATTGCAAAGTATCGTTGACCCTACGCTATTCACTGCTTCGAAAAATCAACAAGAAGCAAAGCCTAACCCATTACTACATGAATCAGCCAGAGAACGATCAAGCCATGGACCACAAGCGGGTGCAGCGTTTTTCGTCACGACAACAGTAAGCAGATGAAAAAATGAAGACAATACAGAAGAGCGTCACCTTTTCATCATCATTGAAAATAAAATTTTAGTTGTTTGTGAATGTTTGATTTTGAATATTTATTAATCAAAAATTGTAAAACTAAATAATGATGTAAATTAGTAATTATTGTTAAGTCATATATACCAGGTAGGAAATTGAAAATACCAAGTACACTAATAATTGTAAAGAAAAAATTATTTTCTATTCTAGATAATAATTTTTTCTAGCCGGAGGGCGGAGGAATGTTGTAGGTCGGAACGGTCAACCAATCGTTTAAGCTTAAAAACTAAAAACTTAAGCGGAAAGTTTAAACAAAGCTTGAAGCAAAGCTTTAAAAATTTATAAATCAAATAAGCGAATATATTTTTAGGCTTCACCGTAATAGTGAAGTTTCTAAGCACACGCTTTCAAATTAAAGCACACGCTCCAGATTGAGTGACCAAGTGCTAGATTTAATCAAGTCAAGCTCATGTTTTAGATTTGGTATCACGATCGCGGAAACTTGCAAATATTGCAAACGACCACACGTGTTTGGGTCAATGCAAAGCTCGCGTTCTAGATTCTAGCAAGAGAATTGGAGACGATGCAAATTAAACTGGGTTACGGTTCCGAGTCTAGGGAGTCAATAGTTGACTTTTTATCACAAGTTGTCTTTTTATTAAGAGAGTTGTAAATTATAAACTGGCGAGTGAAGTGAGAACTCGTGTAAAGTAATATTTATATTAAAATAAGTTTTAATAAAGTACAAAGTGAGTGAAAAAATTAAGTGGTGCATTATTGAATTCTCATTGTGGGGAAACAAGAAGATTCCAGGCAACAGGACAACAACTGTGGAAGGACTCCACAACATTACAGGGTACGAGTCCAGACAGGACAACTGTTGTGGCAGGTAAAACCACAACAAAAGTGCTAGTCATCTACAAGAAAATCTTGGATCTACAATACATATTGAGGAAGAGCCAATTGAATATGTTAGTACAGTTAAGAACCTAGGTATAACTTTTAATAGTACGTTAATATGGACGACTCATATCAATGTCGCTGTAGGTAGAGTCTATGGTGGACTCCGAAGCTTATGGCGTCTTCAATCTTATGTTCCCTCAGCAATAAAGCTGATGCTAGTGAAAACTCTTTTGTTTCCGATTCTTCTTTATGGATCTGAATTATTTTCAGATCCGGACAGTGAAATGCGAAGAAAATTCACAGTGACCTGTAATAATGTAGCTCGATTTGTGTTTAATCTGCGACGCTTTGACAGCATATCATCTTTTATGAGTCTATTATATAATTGTTCCCCAATCAAATTACTACAACTACGCTCGCTAATCCTCTTGCATAATATTATTTTCACTCATAAGCCTGCCTATCTCTTCAAACATTTACGATTGTTTCACTCGCGTAGAAGTCTCACATTAGTCCAGCAACGGTTTTCTCTCTTAGCATCCAAACGTCAGTTCTTTGTGAGTGTTACTCGTTTGTGAAATTCCCTACCCCGCGCCTTGAAGACAATCCCAAGTAGACGCGAATTTGAAGCCAAACTGCGACAATATTTCAACGAATATGATTAATTTGACAGCAACCGATTACTCTTTTTATTCCAACCCTATATTTTATCTTTCTTTCTTTATTTCTTTTCTTTTCCCTTTTTCTTTTATTTTTCTTTTCTCTTTCCGAATTAGAAAATATTTTAATTTTAGATTTCTTTATTTGTTAAGGCACACCTATTAATAAGATAATATATTTTTTGTGTGCTGCATTTTTAATATGAACAATAAACAATAATTAATTACTTATTGCATAAGTGCTCAGGAAATGGAGCTCTACGTAACCCAAGTACAGTATAGAGTGTCAAAACCATCCTATCTCCAAGGAATAAAAATGAAGCACAAGCCTTGGCTTAGGCTTATTTAACTACTATAGAAAATTTATTTCAGGCATAGCAAAAATAGCCCTTCCAATAAATAAGTTTCTAAGAAAAGACATAATATTTGATTGGACAAAGGATTGCAAAGTTGCATTTAAAAAAATTAAGCAATTAATAATAACAACGCCAGTTTTAGCATATCCAGATTTTGAAAAAGAGTTAATTTTAACAACAGATGCAACCAGTGAGGCACTAGGAGCCGTCCTTTCGCAAGGAAAAATGGTGCAAGATAGACCAATAGCTTTTACGTGCCGAGTCCTTTATGACGCGGAGAAACGTTATTCTACAATAGAGAGGGAATTTGATTGTTTGGGCATCAAAAAATTTTAGAGCGTATTTAGTAGGAAGACTATTTAAAATAGTAATAGGACCATCAACCATTAAAAGGTATAGCGAATTTAAAAGATCTAATATCAAGACTGGCAAGATTTAGACACAAATTACCTGAATAAAATTTGGAAAAAATTTTTAAGCCGGGTAAAAAAAGGTTAAACGAAGAATATCCTACTATAATAATAACACCAAAACTGCGGCAGTCCAAACACGAGCAAAAGCAAGGGAATTAAAAGTAGCGGAAGATACTAAAAGTGAAACACAACCCATCTCAATACAGGTTGAACCCCACAAAACTAACATAGGTGATATAGTAGTACAACAATGTTATTACAGGATCCAAAAGCAATAAATACCAAGGAGATCACCAAGGAGCCTTAAAAATGTATATACGAATTAGAAACGAACATTGATGGCCGGGGATGCAGAAGCAAATAAAGGATTATGTAAAGAAATGCCCGAAATGTCATCACGCCCCTTTGAAAACGCTTACATGGATATTGTAGAAATTGGATAAGAAACAGCGAGCGGAAATAATTATATCCTGATTTTTCAAAATTTATGACATGCACAGCTATAAACGGCGCCGAAGCAAGCACAAAAGTAAGAGCGTTTTATGATGAAGTATCATCCACAAGCTAATGGTTCATTAGAGCGAAGCCACAGACCATTAGATAAATATTTACGTAGTTTTGCCAAAGAGGACGGTTCAACTTGAGACCAATGGTTAACTGCAGCATTCGATTATTGTTGTTGAAGAAGTCGGTGCTATAATTTAATGCAAGAAACAGCAGACCACAGAAAAACGAAGTACAAAATCTTGCTGAGCTTAATGAATTAAAATTGAAAGTTTTACAGTTGTGTTCACAAAGCACACGTTCCGTAAACAATACTAAACTACTAAATTTAAAATACTAAACTCTTAAATTTTCTGCGTGAATATTTCGAAAATAACAATAACCATCAAGGAGAAAATCTCGACCTAGAAAATTGATTTGTGCAAACAAAAAATAACAAAAAAAAAAAAATTATATATATAAGCTGGAGTAGTCGGCTGACATTCGTGCAAGAACGAGATAAAATAACACGCCGTTACCAATCGTGAAGTCAATGTATTTTGCGTTTTAACCCTTTATGGGCGACGGCTTTTCTGGCGGGGGAAGTGCCAGCTCGTAGAAATAAAATTATCTTATACATAAATTGTCTTATAAAAACGTTATATTTAAAAAGTTTATATATATTTACCCCGCTAACAATGTAATTTCCTGAATTTGTATGTTTTTTTTTTTTGGTATGGTATTTTAGAAAACATTGGCCAATATGCTGCATTCCTATCGCTTGGTGATAACGTAATCTAACATAAACAGCCGTCGGCGCGTCTGAGTCGCCATCCGACCTGCCACGCTAAATGCCGTGGTGCCTCTGAGGCTTCTTCCGACCGCAAATTAGGATATTATTGCAAGCAAACAACAATCAAAAGTGTCAGTGAAAATAAACTTTAAAATGAATTTAAAAATATGATAAAGGAAAAATTTTTCCGGAAATTTTATTGTGCGTTTTTTTACCATCATATTTTTTTTTTTTTTTTTTCATTAAAAATCCACACTTTGTGAAAAAAAGTACATATTCAAATAGTAGATTTATCAGTGATGTTAGTGCCTTAAATCATGTACACAAGTGAATTAATGAAGAAAAACAACAATTCTTTGTTTTATTTCCCGTAAAAGTGCGACAACGTTAAACTGCAGTTTTAAATGCGTAATTCATAAAAAACTGCACCGAATTGGATGCGGTTTATAATGAATAAATGGAAAAATAAATGACAATTGCTATTGTAAGCTATGTTAAATAATATAAAATTAAAACAAAAATTCTTAAAATGACAAAGGGCATCATTCCGTAACACTAACGAACATAGAGTTTTCTCTTTTGTTTTGGTTACTTTCGTTGTTTTTCGTGGTATTTGACGCCAGCGTCGAGAAATTCTAAAGAAACTGCGTCGGCAGAACCCTTGGCTGAAGATAAACGAAAGATAATAAATTTGTTGGTAAATTCATGTGCTTTCCAGGCATTAACAGCTGTTTTGGTGTGCAGAAAAGGTACGATTTCTGGCGTGAACAAAAAAGGTGTCGTGTGGAGCAAACAGAAAATAATCGACGAACAGATATTTTAGGAAATGGCTCTCTCGGCAGAATTTCGCCAACGCCGGCGTGGCTGACAATCACGTTCGTTAGTGTTACGGAATGATGCCCAAAGTCAAACTAATTCGCCCAACAAGGCGTAAGTAACTACATGAATTAATAGTACTTAAGAGAAAGAGAAACACCGACGAATTTTTGAACTGCAAATTGAAATAATTAACACTCACCAAAAACTGAATTCGGTGAAAAAAAACAAAAAAAAACAAAGAAAAAATCGCAAAGAAATTTATTCGCCAAAAATTGTCAGTGGACCACCAATGACCAGTTAGTTTACCATTTCTATTTTCTAAACTGTACTGTTTTATAGTTCTACACCAGTGACGGGCATTCCAGCACATTTGTGCTGGAAGTTTTGAGTTTCTTAATATGCCTACAAAAAGTGCTTCCAATAAAATTACGTCAGTCGCTGCCAAGCCACCAACGAGCAGGGCTGCGTTCGTTCATTTTGGCTACACCCGAAAACTAATAATTTTTTATTATGAACATTATTATATTATATAATAATTAATATTATTGTTATATTACATATTAATTATATATGATAATTGATGACTATATGATTAATTATATAATAGTTATTGTTGAAAACACCACTTTACATTGTAAATTGCGGAAAAGAACGAAACACGCTTTTTATTTTCTCTCAGTGCTGAAAACAAACTCATCCGCAAACATGCTTAAAATGTGATAGTATAAGAATGCCCGTCACTATAACGAAGCTCCGGTTATCCGGTTTTATAGCCAGGGTATGATCTCAGTCGTCGTCCAAGATCCTGTTACAGAAATATTTATAAGTTTCAGTAACTCTTTTGTTTTAGTACACTCCTTTATTGAATTGTTTTAAGTTCAACTTAGACCAGATGTAAGCGTACTAAATAAAGAAACCTTATCTAATTTAACCACAGAGAAGGGCTCACTGAGCAGAATGTGGCTCTGTTCCACTGATGGAGTTGTGAACACTTGCGACTGCTGGTGGGTTAAGTTTCCGATGTGCGTGCTCGGCGTGATGTATGTTCGTTCTTTGCTTGTGTCTCTCCTGCTGAACGGCTTATACTTAGTTTCCGTTCAGGTAGGAGCTCCTTTAGTCATAGGTGTCACACTGGGTCTATGTACGTCTTAGCTAGTCTCTCCGGTCTACGTGTGTCGATCATTAAGATTACGTCAATCGCTTAAGGATATTCAGAGTCCGCTTACGCAGTGTTCCGATCATCAAGATTACGTGAACACGGTGCAAAAGGCTTCGTCATCCCGAAGGTAATGTGCCGTATGTCGTTAATGTCACTGTCATGCACGGTTATTCCTACCGTCGGAGCTTACTTGATCGTGCTTGCCGTGTGCACTATGCCCCTTTGGGGATTCCTTTGAATTTCTGTCGCCTTCACTCGACCCACGTTCAACCGTGAAACTTTGTGTCCTTGCCTGGCTGTTGATCAACGATGATTTTGCGCGGCGTGCCTACTTGACTTCGGTTCAAAAAGAAATCTCGCATGCGTCTTTACTCGCCTGCGGTCCAACGCTGACTGTCTCGATGCGCCTTCACTTGAGTGTCGTTTAGCTTTACTTGCCTGTCGCTCGGCGCTGACTCTCTCGCTGTCTTTGCTTATCGATGTCTTTACTCTCGCACCGATGCTTGCGTTGTTACGAGTGCTAGTGTGCGTTGATCTCCGAGTGCTTCTTTTCTCCTCTTTCCCACTCTTTGTGTTAACCCTTTGTGTCGAGTGTTGCGACGGTGGTGGATTTTCTCCCTTATATAGTATACTAACTTAATACTACATTAACAGTGTATTTCAGGTTCATAGTTAATAATTAATTCAAGATACTTGATTCATGCCATTCAAGAGGAAGGTATAACTGCCTGATTTCAACCATAATAATAGTAATAATAATAATAATAACTCAACATAGGTATATTTCAGTTTAAGTAAAAAATAATAATAACAAAATATATTCCATTAAAAAAACACAAAAATACTTCTTTTGTTGTGGGATCGAATTCCGCTGGAATTAGGACCTCACAGTATAAATTTATTTCATATAAAATTTTAGATTTCTTATATATATAAATTTCTATTTCTTATATATATAAATTTCTATTTCCTATATATATAAATTTATTTCTTATATAATTTTGTAATTATTCATGACATAAGTTTTCCTAATACTAATTTTTCGCCTTCTGTTCTTGTGTGGACTCGTCCACACGTTGATCTCTGTACATACGTTTCTTTGTTTTGCGGTTTCTTCTTACTTCCATAATGTATGTACATAAGTCAAGAACTTGTTTGAAGTTCAAGATTCCTCTCTTTTCTCCGTATTTCTTTGTGTACACGTATCTTAAATGTGTTCACGGAGTCGTTATATTTTCGCTATTTCTTTGTGTATATTTCTTTTAGTTTTGCAATCTCCCTCCAATTCAACCATGTATATCGGTCAAGAACTTATTTGAAGTTCAAGGTTTTCCTTCTCTCTGTAATTGTTTGTGAACAAGTCGTCTTTCCATTATTGTGAGATCGCGTACTTGACGTACAGTGGATTATTTCTTGATTATTGTTTATTGTATAAATGATTTATTATTGTAAATCTATTGAAATTAACAACAGAAATCGTAACTAATTGTCTACTTCCGCTTCCCGAGATGACTGATTATCACGCTGTGCACCATTGTACCAATGCCATTTGATAGCGATAACCCCTTATCGTCAAAATCACGCAATCCCTCCTTACATCGGAGGATTTCAGGTTAGTTTTTGTGTTTTCCCTCATTGTTCCGTGGGTATAGTATGTACTTCAACACTTTTGTTAACATATTTTGCTAACGTTTCATGTCTTCCAGATTTCTACGGCGCTATAACTGCTAGACCGGACCTCACCTGATTTTGGAGATTGTGTTCAATGGAGGCGTTCGGGTTTTATGCTTAGTTTTTAATTAAAAACAAACATAATTATGTTTCCTTGTTCACGTCGGAGTTTCTTGTTTGTTTTTGTACTTTGATTTAACCCTGTACGTGTGTTGAGCATCTTTTGTTGATGTTGTATACTCGCGATCACATATTTTCATTTGGCTCTTGTATTACTTTGTCGTCTTTAATCCTGATGAAAAATTTTGAGTTCGCTGATATGTGCAGTGCGCGTGCGTGAATCGCCATCGCGTTTTAGTTTTACAATGACTGGTGATATGAACTCGATAACGTAATACTTATAACGTAACTTGGCCGCAAATTGGTCGACAGCTTTCGACAAGTGATGTTGCTTTAGTAGGACCAATTGTCCAATGGAAGGCTTCCATTGACGTCGCCGCAGGTTGCAGTGGTGGGCATGGTTGTCAGCCGTTTGCTGCATATTCTGTCGCACTATCTGGTATACTTCTCTGAATTTAGCCGCCTTTTTCCTCTGCTCCGCTTTGTTCGCGACCAGTGCCATTCGTTAACTCGTCATATAGCATATTCGGCAACCGCAACTCTCTTCCTTGTGTCAAAAATGCTGGACTGTAACCTGTGCTTTCGGATACGCTACTTTTGATAGCAAGAGATATTTTAGGTAACATTTCATCCTTCAGGTGTTGGTTGTCAGCCAGTTGCGCGATCATTGTTTTTTAGGATTCTATTAACACTCTCTGTCGGATTTTCTTGTGGAGTGTTTCTGAAGCTTCGGCTTGTAAATTGTGCCCCGTTGTCTGACAGAAGGACTTTCGGTATTCCAAAGCGTGCTAAGATCCACTCTCGAAATGCTCGTTTCAGAAGGTCAGTTGAAGCCTTTCGCGATGGTATCATTTCAGTCTATTTTGAAAACTCGTCAAAGAATACTAACAACATGCAATTTCCACACTTCGTTCGTGGAAGAGGTCCGACGAAGTCTGTACTTAGGGTTTCCCATGGGCCTTCGCTGATTTGTGATAGCATATACCCCGCTGGTTTCCGTTGACTGGGTTTGTACTTTTGACAGGACTTGCAATTCCGAACATAACGTTTAACATCACGGAACATTCCGGGCCAGTAATATCTTCCCGCAATCCTTGATATCGTTTTCCGTATTCCGCCGTGTGCCGCGCATGTACTGTCGTGGTTTTCATGTAGGACCCGTTGTCGTTGATTCATGACCACGCACAACTTACATGGAATGTAGTCATCGCCGTCAAGTTGATGAGGAATATGCCGGTAAAGTTTACCGTCACTTGCATGGTGTAATCGCTGTACTGCTAAGGGTTCTCTTGGACTTCCTTCATATTTCTTTGTAACCATGAGCATGTTTTCTTTGTTTCTGTTGGAATCTCGGTGGTAATCCTGTTGCTTCTGGTAGTTGTCGAGATAATGCATCCGCGATAATGTTAAGTTTTCCTTTGCGAACATGTCAAACATATATTGCTGTAGCTCAAGAGCCCACCTGGCAATACGTCCGGAGGGACTCTCTATAGAATTCAACCACTTTAAAGACAAGTGATCGGTAGCCACGGTGAACCGATATCCTTCGAGGTAAGGTCGCATTTTCCTTATTACCCACACTATGGCCAAGCATTCCTTCTCTGTAGGGGAGTAGTTATGTTCTGACTTGTTTAATCGGCGACTAGTGTACGCAATTACCTTCTCGTCTCCGTCGACGTCTTGGGTAAGGACGGCTCCCATCGGTTTGCAGTATGAATTTTCGATTAAAGCCTGGACATGCAAGTATCGGTGCGGCTGTTAGTTTCTCCTTCAAAACTTAAAACGCCTTGCTCTGTGGTTCATCCCATTTCTAGTGTTTGCCTTTCTTCAGTAGCGTTGTCAGTGGCTAGACGATGTTGGCAAAATTTGGTACAAACCGCCGGTACCACAAAGCTATTCCTAAGCAGTGCCGGAGTTCTCATGTGCTCTGTGGTGGCTGCAGAAGTCGGATTGCAGCACTCTTGTCGGGATCAGTGTGAATGCCCTTGTCGCTGATCATATGCCCTAGGTATTTCACTTCTCTCTTAAAGAAATCGCACTTGTCGATGTTTAGTCTAAGTCTGGCTTGACGTAAGCGACGATAAGGTTTTTCAGATGCTCCTCTAGGGTTGGACCAGTCACAATTATGTCGTCGAGATAGGCGAACGCGTATAGTTCCATGTCGGGACCGATGACCTGGTCTAACGCGCGTTGGAACGTTGCTGGAGCCGAGTGTCATCCGAAAGGCATCACTCGCCATTGAAATAATTTACGCCCAGGAACTATAAACGCGGTATATTGCTTGCTATCTTCTGCCTTCGGGATTTGCCAGTAGCCGTTCTTCAAATCGAGGCTACTTATATACTTAGCGTCGGGAAGCCTGTCTAGAATGTGTTGTATTCTTGGAATGGGGTAAGCGTCGGGTACGGACTTAACATTCAACTGTCGATAGTCAATGCACAGCCGCTATTTCCCCGTTTTCTTCCGAACCAGCACAGGCGCGCTGAACGGAAGGTTCAATGCACCCGTTCCTCAGCAGGTTGTCTACCTCCTCGTTAATCACACTCTGCATTGCTGAATTCCGCGGAAAATATCGTTGCTTAATTGGTCGGTCATCTTTCATGACAATCTTGTGTTTTGTGATATTGCTCGGTGCCTGTATCGCATTGAATTGCTCCAACTCGTTCTGCAGGATTTCCTTAGCATTAGAGTGGTGAACCTGGTCATCTCTGATCGACGTCGTCTATGACTCCCGGAAGGACAATGAACTCTGTGACGCGAGTCTCGTCTCCTAGTGTTACACTAAGTGATATTTTCCCCAAGCTCGTTGTTCGGGTGTTGTCGGCCAGCCTTATGCTTGTTTCGACTGGAACGACTTTACTCATCGCTTTGAACTCTTCTACCACGTTTCTGCTGAGGAAGCTCTTTGTTGCTCCCGTATCTATCGTTGCTTTGAACTCCCTATCGTTTACACGTACCTTTGCATAAACTCTGGCCCCCTCTACACGAAGTGCGCTTGCCTTTACTGTTCGCGAAACTCTAGTCTCGGAATTGCCGTCTCCACTCACCGGTGACGGGCTCCCCAAGCGTTTCCCGCCCTTGGTCGACAACAATCGTTCGGATGTCTCGCCGTCCGCACTCCCAACAGAAAAGGGTCTGCCGGTTGCGACATGCCGACCGCAATTCCTGCATGCAGTTTTTGGGTTGATCTGCTGGTCAGCTCCTAAGCCTCTTCGTCCGTCACCCTGGTACTTGTTTTTAAGAGGCGCTCCCATGTCGACAGGCTGTTTTTGGTTTACCACGGCTTCACCATCGGACCACCAGCGGCAAGACGTTCAAGATCCTCCGCTAATGTCATAAGCTCCTGAATAGTTTGGAATTCCATCCTCTTGATGAAGAAACGGAATTCAATTCTGGAATTCTTGTAAATCCGATCCATCTTTTGTGCGTCCGTGTAGCCGGCATACCTATCATGTTCTGAAGTCTCACCACGTAATCCTTGAACTTTTCTTCGCTAAACTGTTGAGACTTCCTGACTTTGTCTTCTAAAGTTTCGAAATATCGAGCCGGTAGAAAGAAGATGTGGAAGTCAGTCTTGAAGGCCTCCCACTGCTGCGTTATTGTTCCGATACCATAGTAGAACCTTGCCCTTCAGTAGTTCTGGCGTTAACATATCGATGTCCAGACCGAATGTCTCGGCTAACTCCTTGATGCGCTCGGTAAAAGAGAGTGGATCCTTTTCTCCATCGAACATCTCGGATCATTTGCGAACAACGTCTATCATATTCGTGTAATGTTGAGCTGGTGCCTGTCTCGGTGTCATCATCATATCTCTTGAGCTTACGCTTATTGTAGGAGGCGTATTCAAGTTTCCCGCGGCTGTACTGGTTTTCGTCGCCTCCGCCCGATCTGACTTGTTCTGGCGGTACTTTTCCTCGTATCGGTTCAGTTGCTCCTCTACTTTTGCTTCATGCACCTCGTCCGTGACTGAATCATCTCTGTCTCTCTTCCAGTGATCCGGTAGCATGTACGCCATACGTCTCCATTGCTTTCAGAAGTTCTTTGCTGGAGAGCTCGTATACCCAGTCGACTCGGCTCATTATAGAATCTGGGTTCTCTGCTGTCTAAATCGTGTTTTTTCCTACAGTACCTGTTCGAGCGCCACTTGTAACGAACTTTACTTCGGCCGAGATATCCTCAGCGGGTGCCAGGGTTTGTATACAAGACCTGAGACAGTAAAGTATACAAGATTCTTCTTTTCCTTTACTCTTTATTAATCTAAGATGTACTATATGATATATATTTATAAGATAAGGCTTACGTAATAACTTATCTATATGCAGTGTTTGATTTTGTATTTTTTTTCGGAGCTATGTTCGTCTGCGTTCTAACTGTTTCTTGGCGATTCTGTTACTTCAAAAGGACAGTGGACACGTTCTTCCGAATGGATTTGTTCGTCGTTTGTACTCTGGTGGGCTTACGCATCAACAAGGTGGGGTGGATTCGTGAGGTGGCGGGCTTACGCAACCGTACATCCACAATTCGAATGGTCTTGCGTCGTTTGGCACACTGGTGAGCTTACGCAATCACACAGTAGGGTGAATTTGTGAGATGGCGGGCTTACGCAACCATGTATCTACAATTCGAATAGTCTTGCGTCGTTTGAGTGAGCCTACGCTATCACTCAGTAGGGTGTAAGCTGCAAGTTGACGGGCGTACGCAACCACTCAGCTGCTCTCACAAAGGATCTTTGTCGAACATCGTCCTTGCAGCGTGCTATTTTACCAGCGTCATTAAATGCTGCATCATAACAAATAGCTGTCAGGTCGTCAGATTTTTGCGCCAGGTTTCAAGCGTGATTATTAATTGCAATATCCCATGTAATTACCGCTTCTTTCAATCACTTCTTTTATACTTGCTTATATAAAACTTTGAATACACAGGTCTACGGGCTTATTTTGCTGGCGCCAGAAAACCTAGTCCGGATCCAGGTAATTGTTACTTGCAAGAAATACTCTACAATAAGTGGTAGAATCCTTTTATTTTTTATTAATTACGGCTGATTGAAATTACTGATTTAATAAGGGATTAAGTTAGGAATTTGATTTAGAAAATTCGAAACAAGCTTACTTTAACTACTTCGAGTACCACAAAGATATAATTAATAAAATAAATTGCAAACAAACCTACGCCGAAAAATCACTTGAATTAAAATGCAAACATACTTTCTTATTTTTTAACGGTTATCTAATTTCATTTTCTAATATATTTGTGAAAGTTTTAATTTCAATCATATTTCATCAAAGTGTCGGCATAGTCGGTGTATCATATATATGTATATAATATTATTATGTTTATTGGTAAAAGTTAAAAATTGTAACTAAATAATTAATTAAATCATTATTCAAAATCATTGTGGATTACTCATGTGAATTTAATCCTGTTTTTTCTTTTGGTTCATTGCGATTGAAAAAGGTTTAATATTTTTTAAAGGCTAACAGGTGAATGAGCGGTTTCCACACCGCAGAAGCCAGGCGACACGAAAACGAAACGTGCTTGGCGCAGCAGCACTCTAACGCGTCACAAGGGATTAAAGAAGGGGGAAGGAAATACCATCCACTCCTAATCAGTACCACGATTTCCTGATCACCTCTACTACCTTAGCGGGTATACCGCTAAGGTGCTAGTTTGGCACCGAAAGTAATCGGCATACATGCTAAGCCCACTTCGAACATTCTCTGACCCACTTCGAACTTTGGAACCCTCGACCTGATATTGTATATGCGTCCATTGTTCAAGCAGGCTTCTGCTTGAATGCGCTTTCTGACCTGATTATGCAGGGCTTCATTCGTAACCTTTCGTGTCAGTACGAAAGAATTCTTCTTAGCACAACAAAAACAAAATAATGTCTCGTCTCTTGTCTCATTTGCGTGGAAACGCCCTAACGACTGTGAAATCCGTCAAACAATATTTTTTTTATTTGAATGTGTAATTGTTTCCACGTAATATTTGTTTATTGTCCACAAACAAGAACAAAAGTATTAGACATAATTAGCGGTGTAAAAATTTTTTTTTATTGCAGAACAAATTCGAAGTAAAACGAGTGGTGTAAACAAACTACTGCTAATCACTATGTTATTTATAATTGAGTCACTATGTATAAATGTTCTAAATCAAAGGATAACTGCATTCCATGGCGATTCCGCAAAAGTTCTTACCCATCGGCAATCGAAAGAAGCCCTTTTCCCCCCATGACCCGCTCCAAGAATTTTTTACTATCCAAAAACTCTCCTTCTTGTCAGTGCCGTAGCCTACAACTAAAACTGAGTGATTAAGATCGCCCTTATTGCATTCTTGATCTGCGTATATTCCTCGTTTATACAACAATAATGATTTCAGGGCATTTATTGAACACGCCATCGGACCTAAAGTTGCAATAACTTCTTTCATTTTCTGTTCGTCACGCGGAGCAATAACTGCAAAACCATTTATCTCAGCACCTTTTAAAATTTCTTTGTATCTGCAAGTATCATTCCTGTCTAAGTATGGATAGTACCGTAATTTTGCTATACCCTTTTGATGAATAACAAACTCGAACCCGTAATCTTGGAAACCACCATCACAACCAAATAAACCAAACTCTTTCCTGCCACAATCTATGAGATTTTGCTCTGATAAATTAGGCAGCTTCCCAGTTTTGCGAAAATAATGCCCTTCGATCGCACCAGTTACTGCGAACGACCAGCAGGAACCGCATTCACCCTGAAATTTGGCCTCGGTTACACCACCAATTTTACGCCAATCAAATTCCTTTGGGGGGGTTTTCCTAGATAGTAGTGCAGTTGACTTACGGTGGTTTTTCGCCATAGACCTTGAAATTTAATAATGAAAATATATGGTCATGTTTTGCATTCAAATGCTTACTCTCCCTTGAGAGATTTCCTATTTCCAGTTAACTTTTTTATGAATTCTTCGTTAGTTACAGCAGCAAATATAGTTACAGTCAATTCATAGGTGATCAATCCTGTAGCAAATAGTGCATTGTTGTCATCAATGAGTGTTTTACTTGAGTTGAAGAGTCTTTCTCGAAGTTTCATTTCTGCAGCAGAAGCATACGTTCTCCCGGTTTGTTCCTGAATGAATGATAATTATTAAAATAAAAGAATAATGCACATAAAAATAAATATTTTTATATATATATCTATATATAAATCATACATAAAAATTTCAAGTCTGTTTGTCCCTAATATGAAAACTACAAGGCTTAAGAAGCTGAAATTTTGAATGCTGGTTCCTTCTACAGTATTGTTGAAGAGGGGAGTAGGATTGTTTGTTAAATGGTAGGCGAGGCGGGAGGGACATACTGCGCTTGAAAGCGAGTAAGTAGCAGAGAATCAGAACAAGTCAGGAAGCATAAAAACTGAATTTTTTGTCCAAAACTAATTTTGGGCGAGCGGAAGTTCGCCGAGTCAGATAGTATAAAATAAAATTATAATTAATTAATAATTGTTAGAGAAAAATTAAAAACTTCTCTCACTCTTTCTTGTGATTTAATAGTTTGATCACAGTTTATAGAATACAGAGATGTGCCACTCAGAACAAAAAAAGGAGCACCAAAATTTTTCAGTCGCAACTTTGAGGAGATCTTTGAAGCTTTTCGCTGGCAGCTGCGCCCCTGAGCTTAAAATAGAGAACACTTTTGGTAAAATGGTAATGTGTTCTCATTGAGAGAAAGCGAACTATTTATACCTCCGTGCAAGGATAGATTTTAGAGTAGAAAGTCGTTGTATAAAAGATGTTCATTCTCTCACGAAAACTCAAACAAGAAATACACTCGAGATTGATGCGATTAAAAATCAATACAGCGAAACAACTTCGAAATTTCGAAAGTGCACACTAATGTGGTAAATTGATACCACGTTCTTTCTCTATTCCTTTTCTTTTTGTGATCTTTCTCTTGATTTCTATTACCGCATAATTTATTTTATTAAATTTAAGTACGAATTTGTGCTTTCATTTTTTACTGGCTTATGTAGATGATTATAAAACACATGTGGACTAAAAAAAGAAGACCTGCTGATGGATACTTCTGTGGAGTTGTTTCAGGATATCATGAGTACACATATTATTTATCAATTCTATTATTTATCAATTCTTACCTTGAAGAAACACCAGTTTTCCTTGAAGAAATTTACCTTACGAACTATAAATACAAAAATTAAAATTATTTGAATAAAATCTTTTTTTTTACAATTATTATTTGCTTCCGGGTTGCGCGTTGAACCATCGCCTCCGCGCAGAAATAACTTGCAAGCGCCGAGATATGATTTTCTTTTAAAGAATGATTCGCTTTTATTCTCCCACGCTCACGCACGTTGTACACGGCGCATGAGCTGTTGTTTTTCGAAGCAAAATCGACAAAAAATATGTACTCAGAAATTTTGCTTGCACCACTGTTGGCTCTAATCCCACATCACATCCTGCGCTGCACCAGCAACACTAAATCCTATCAAGATGATGGGCATACCACTTAATTTGATAGCGTGAAGCGCTAGTGAACCGAGGCCGATGGGTTGCTAGGTTTTCGTCCGATATGTAACACCACAATATTTTTAAAGTAATGAGACGATAGTCAACGTCTTCTCGCTAGATGCAGGTTATTTTATGAGAGCGATTTCTAGATGCTTTATTGTATAAACAAATGAAAAATATTTTCAAAATCACCATATAACACTAGGAGTACTGGGCATTGATTTCTTCCTACTGGTACCGTAATCGAGCAATTTACCGCTGTGTCCATCATCTTTAAATTAAAAAGCTTTGAAAATTGAAAATTCAAGACCGGCCGCTGCCGGTTGTTCTAATAATAATAGATGAGTTTGTCAACGCATAGCAAAAAATTAATGAATTTAATAATGAATTTAATTTTTTTTTTTTGTAAAGTTTAAGTATCAAAATTGTTTTTTGTTAGTAAATTGAAGTTTAAAAATGTCGGAATAATAAAAACATAACTTAATAAATTATATACGAAAATTATTTGCTTGAAGTTTCTTTGTTTTGTTTTATTGCAAAAAAGGATAAAATATTAACAATTTTTATTTCTTTTAAAGAGAAAAAGAAATAAAAAAAATATTTATATATGTATGCATACATTTGTTCTAAATCCCAATGTAAAAATTACAATTATTATTGTCCGGCGACACAAGCGCGAACAAAATAAAAACAAACAAAAAAAAAAACTAAAAACAATACTCTTTTTCCATGTGTTTTTGCCGAGCAGTTTTGCCTACAAGTACATAAATTGCAACTGTATGAAAAATTTCTCAAGCCGAAGGTGACGATTGAATAAAATTAGCTAAACTTTTAAAAGTAAATTTTGTACATTAAAATAAAGCAAATTTTAATATATAAAAGTGCGACTACAAGAGCATTAAGAAGAGATTCTTAAAAACTTAAGAAATGGAAAAATATTTTCTATGGAAGAAATTAATTTCACACACACAACTATACGAGACAGTTCCCCGTTTACGCCACATGTAATTGCAATTGACAATTTGCAATGACAAATTTCTCATGGCATAGGTAACGAATGAATGAAATTATCTGAAAGGGGCATAAAAAGGAGACGCAAGCCGTCAGTCGCCTACAGGAGGATGATACGCTGGATTATATAATAATGTAAGACATTCTTAATTTTAAGCAATTATTAGAAGTGAAATAAAAAATTAGAATGTTAAAATCAATGTGAAAAGAAATTAAATGGAAAATTGAAAATAATAGTAAAACACGAGGTTAAAATAAATTAACTATAGTTGTGAAAATATTAGTAAAAGAAATTAAATAAAACTTCAAATTTGAAAAAAACAATTAACAACAACAACAAAAACACGAAATATTAAATAAAAAAAAAAAAATTGTATAGAATAGAATTGCGAAATCGAGATAAAAAAAAATTTGAGGATTTTTAAGTAAAGGCAGAATAAAGATACTACGCTTATTCTCAAAAACAAAATCTTAGAATCTAGAAACAAAGAAAATAAATTGAAAATTTGATTTCGAAATGAAGCGAAACTGAAATAAAATTAGATAGACAAATTAATTGAAATAAGAGAATGAAAAAGAAAGATTGAGATAAAGATAGTCTAAGTTTTGAATAAGTTATAGAACGAAGAATTACTTAACGTAAAAATTTTTAAATATACATATTTGGATTATTTAAACATAAATATCGTTATTAATAACACATAAAGTTCGGCTTTATTAGCCTGTAAAAATAAAACATTGGCCAAACTGGTCTCAAACCTATAAAATTGCTTTACTCTGCGATTCCCATGGGACCCTCCAGAGGCGAAAAAGCCCTCTTTCCAAGAAGGAGTAACTACTAGCTAATATAACCAACTGTTCTTATCTAACGTTTCTTTTATATAAAACCACCAACTTATATAAAAACCATAAACATGGCGAATCAAAACAGTTTGATCCGACTCCCATCCTTCAGTTACAAGATCAACCACCACAGCCGAATCAACAAGGCCAATTAACTGAAACGGTTACACGTATCGTTAACAACTTTTTTCGAGCACAAGGACGCAATTTGGTCCAGTCAACTCTTAACCCTAACGCAAATTTCTTCAGATGCCTTACACTCCACTATGCAGACAAGCGCGATCTCGGTACACTTGAGTACCAAATGACAGCATTGGTGCAGGGTAACCTTACCATTCAAGAATTCTAACAAGTTCATTCGCATTTGTCCCTTATTTTAAACAAAGTCGGCTCCATGGAAGTCGGTACTGAGGCAATGCATTTACTTACACAGACCTACCGAGGCAAAGCACTCGAAACATTTATTCGCGGAATAAAAGGTAATTTGCCAAGACTTCTTGGTATAAGAGAGCCAGTAGATCTCCCCCAGGCGCTGCATATATGTTTAAAATTAGAGAACCAAAACTTTCGCTCGCATTACGCGATAAATAGTAATATGAGAAGGACACATGAGTTTCGTCCATCTATCCCACTTAGGAACCTTAATACATCTCGTCCTGACAGACAATTTCATCCAGAATTGGGGTCATATCCCGCAACCGCGACCAAACCCGATAACCTTTTATAGGCCAACCCACCAAACTTACGCTCCTCAATGGCAGCCACAGCAGAATTTCCATTCGAACTTTCAACGTCCGAACAATCTACCACCGCGTCCATTTCCAAAACCTCAGCCGCGTCCCAAACCGACGAACATTGATCCATCCCTGCATACTCGACAGGTAAACTATATGAACAGGCCACGTCCTAACTTCCTTCCAGGGAAAAGACCACCCGCAAACGCTCAATTTCCACACAAACTACAAAGGAATTTCTATATAAATTCTGAAATGCCAACGGAATTTAATTGTGAAGAACACGTAGAAACACGCGAGACAGGCCGAACTAATACCACCGAAGACTCCTACTTCGAGGAAGAACAGGACAAAAATTTTATTGATACGACCGACCTTCATTTTTTAGGTTAACGCACTCTTCGTTGCCATAAATTCAAGCAAGGACGAAGAGTGGTACTATATGCAAATTTTTAATTGATACAGGATCCACAAAAAACTATATTCAGCCCTCGATCGTCCGTAACCCTATTAAAAATCAAACAAATTTTTTCGCGAAATCAATAACAGGTGATATAGAAATAAAAGAACATACTTTCCTAAAACTTTTTAATGTAGATTCTGAACTAAAATTTTATCTTCTTCCTACACTGCGCTCGTTTCACGGTATCCTTGTAAACGACAGCCTCAAACAACTCGAAGCGGTTATCCATGTCAAAGACGACTACGAATATTAGAATAAAACAGGTGGTATCGAACACAATAAATACATTGAAAATTAATAAAGACAGTATGACTGTCAGCCAACAAAAAGAAGTTACAAATTTAGCAACGACATTTCCTGGTCTTTTCGGAGAACCAAACGATACCAAACTTACACAACAAAAGTCGTGGGTGAAATTAGGACAACTACTGACACACGCGTTTACACTAGGAATTACCCTTATACTATGTCCTTAAAAACCGAAGTGGTTACAAAAAAGCCATACTCCCAAGCTAATACCCAATACCGAATCGTGATAGACTATCGCAAACTCAACTCAGTAACTACAGCTGATCAGTACCCTATACCCCAAATAACGGAAGTTCTATCTCAATTAGGGAAAATTCGATATTTTTCTGTTTTGGACCTCAAAAGCGGGTTCTACCAAATCCCTCTCCGGGAACGCGATATAGAGAAATCATTCTCTATAAATAATGGTAAATACGAATTTACGAGATTACCATTTGGGCTCAAAAATGCACCTTCCATTTTTCAGAGAGCCCTCGACGACATCCTTCGCCATCACATTGGCAAAATGTGCTACGTCTACATCGACGATATAATCGTATTTAGCAAATCCGAGCGCGAGCACTCTTTTTACTTAAAAGAGATTTTCAAAACTCTTATGGACGCCAACATAAAGGTACAGTTGGACAAATGTCACTTTTTTAAAACTAACGTAGAATTTTTAGGATTCATTATTTCTTTCGAAGGTATAACGAAAAATCCTGCTAAATTAGAAGCAATAGCCAAAATCCCTTACCCTAAAAATATAAAGCAGCTCCGTTGATTCCTTGTACTCTCCGGCTATTATCGCCGCTTTATCAATGACTATGCTCTGCTGGAAAAACCGCTAACCATACTTTTAAGAGGGGAAGAGGGGCGTATACCTAAAAGTAAGTCCGCCAATAGAGAAATCGGCCTTAACGAAGAAGCTAAAGATGCATTCGACAAAATAAAGAATTCCCTCATGTCCGATGATGTTACACTCTCATATCTCGACTTCAGTAAAGAATTTTATCTAACCACCGATGCTTCAAACTATGCAATAGGTGCAGTTCTCTCACCAGAAAAAAAAACCAATCGCTTTCATCTACAGAACACTAAATAAGACATGTCTATGTTTCAGACTATCAACCCCTAACATACGCGCTAAGCAACAGGAATAACAACGCGAAAATGAAGCGTTGGAAGTCCATTCTTGAGGAGTACAATCAAGAACTCCATTATAAACCAGGCTCAACCAACGTGGTGACCGATGCCCTTTCCAGAACAGTAGTCGAACCAATCAATTCATTGACTGCAACGGAACATACCGACGAAAGCTCGTCAGACTTCCTTATCACGTGCGTAGAAGCTCCAATAAACGCTTTCAAAAACAAGGCTTAACCTCAACATACCAATTTAAAATAGTATTCCCTACATACCACAGACTCCTAATAGAGGAACCAGTTTATACCGAAGAAAACCTAGTAAAACTCTTAAAGAGCTATTTAAACCCCTCTGTAGTCAATTGCATCAAAACAGGAGAACAGGTTATGGGAAAAACTCTAGTAATCTACCCAATCCATTTTACCAATTACAAAATGCGATTCACACAGCTCCAGGCACAAGATGTAACTAACAAACAAGAACAGGACGAACTCATAATCAGGACACATAAAAGAGCTCACAGAAATTGCCGCGAGAACAAAATACAGATACTTGAACATTTTTACTTCCCATCAATGTCGAAAAGAATACACAAGATTATTGAGCAATGCTCGAAGACGTCCTAAATATCAAAATTTTTAAAACTCCTCCTTATACCAGTTCCGTTAACGGACAAGTGGAACGCTTTCACTCCACACACACTGAAATAATGCGCTGCTTAAAGGCAGAACGAAATTTCAGAACGAATCATTCGCCGACCTACTTTGTAACTCAGTTCACGAATATAACTCCACTGTGCACTCAACCACTAAAAAGAAACCAATGGAAGTATTCTTAGGAAGAAGATACTCAAGAGATCCCTGTAGACTTGAGAAATTCAGAGAAGAAAATATTGCCGCTCTTAAAAACAAACAATTAAAGGACCTCTCAAACCACAATAGAACTCGTGAACCCATAAAAATCTTTCACCCTGACGAAATAATATACGTTAGAATTAATAGAAGATTAGGCACAAAAATGTCCCCAAAATTTAGGAAGAAAATTTGTAAAATAAGATAAAAATTCAACGGTCCTGAGAGAATCAGGAAGAGTTGTACACAAGAGCCACATAAAAAAACAAAAAACCTAATTTCTTTTTCCAGGAATCTTCTTGTCTACACAACTACCGCATCTATAGACATATACGACTACACCACGGCACAAATAGATACGATAAATAAGCAAAAATCAAAAACGGAGACTTCAGACTAATACATATTATAAACCTCACCAAATACGAACAATTTCTAACAGGCATGTACAAATTCACTTTAATAGACATCTCTAAAGACAGCATACTCTATCCTACCCTAAAACATGAGTTGATATAAATTTCAGATATCCTCGAGACCCTCATGCCAGCCAAAGAAACGCGAAACCATCGATCAATAAAATTTTAGGTTCAGCATGGAAAATAATAGCTGGATCACCCGATCACGATGACTTAAAAATCATAAATAATAATTTCAATAAACTTAATGATAATAGTAATAAGGAAGTTATAATAAATGAAGCTTGTAACAACAAGATCAATAATATTACACAAATTATTAACAAATTTTCTAACAACATAAGGAAAGATATGAATATACAGAATAAATATATAAAAAATCTCCAAAATAGATTAAGATTAGTGAAGGAAGAATTAATTAATATTAAGTATGTCATACAATGGGAATGTACTTAACTCAAAAAAACTAATGTAATTAACTCAATAATGTTAAATAAAGATGTAATTGAAATCGCTATGGAAAAGCTAGAAAATGAAGAAATGCCATGTAAAAATGCAGAAGAAGCATTAGAAATATCAAAGGTACATGTAATCTTTTCAAATATGACTATTTTGTACTTAGTAAAAATACCATTAACATTAAGAGAATTTTTTCAAAAAATTATTATAAGACCTGTAGTAAAAGCTAACAAAGTAATAATTAATCTTGAATATAATCAAATATTAAAAGGAATTAAAGATATATATGGAATTAAGAATCATTGTGAAAATTACAAGAGTATTGAAATATGTAAGCTAAACCAAATAATTAATATAAGCAATAATACTTGTATATCTAGAATAGTTAATAGTTTAAATTCAACGTGCACCTTCAGCAACGGGCACCACATCCCACAAGTAGAGGAATTTCAACCCGGCACGCTACTATTAAATGACTTCGACGGCGAAATGACCTCAGATGCTGCAATAAAGACAGTCAAAGGAACTCATCTCGTTAAATTTCACAACGCAACAATAAAGGTCAAGGGTCAGACTTACAGGAATTATGATTCAATTCCACTACAAACCATCCCAACGTCTCTACAATTAACACCAATGGAGAAAGATAGAATTGACTTACTGTCACTGGAAGTGTTAAAAGAACTCCACATAAATAATACGCAGAAAATAAATTACCTAGAGAAAGTGACAATATCTAACGGATCACTATCACTAGGAGCAGCCGCAGCCACATTGCCCGTCTTCATATTTTTCTACAAGATTTCAAGGAAATCGCCTAACAAGATCATCATCACACCAAACCCAAGCATAAGCCAACTACAGTAAACCCCAGCTTTGCCTAACTAGGCGGTTATCTAACAAATCAATCAACATACATGAATTTCAACAACTTACCGTATTTTTGACAACTTGCGAGAACGAATGGTTTTAAGAGGTGAAGTGTTACCATAACTCAAGTTAACATTCCATAAATCAGCTACCGAATATAAGAACTGCAAGCTCAGCAAGTGCAACGATCTCGATTTGCGAAACACTTCCCACAGAAGCGCCGACGTTCGCAGAATTCCTGGAACCGAAATCGCAGCACCTTCATGCAGCTAATTCTATTCTGAGATGGTTGATTATTTTTAAGCAAGTTTGTAAAAGTCAGTCTTACTGCCGAATTTATATAGTAAATAAAATTTATAATTGGACAATGGTTCGATTTGGGCTCAATTTCGCTTGAAAAATTTGAAGTTATAATTGAGTTGATTAATGAAAATAATAGGATCATCTGTATAAATAGCTGAGAATTTATCTAACAACCAAAGCAAATCTTGCTTTCCGGCAATCCTTCTCGTCCAGCGGCGTTTACCCCATGACAAATATTACGGCGACCACACTACTCACTCGTGACGCATTTTCATTAAATTAATAAAGAACTGCGTAACTTTGTAACATGGCGATCCTGCAAACTGAACCTTTGATCCTGCCCACTGACGGACCAGAGATCCAGACTTTTAATTATGAGCTTCGCTAATCGTGTTAAACTGCTACTAAAATGAATCCTACAAATTCGATCTATACACCATTTGAACCCCAGAAACCAATCTTGAACATACAGCTGATAATGATCTCTGAATCTACGCAGCAGCCAACAATATTTTTACTTATGGACAATATTTCAGAAGATCATTTCATTTCTTCTGGCAATATAAATCCGACTTACCTTCCGATAATTAAAATTCGTTTAGATTTTTCTAATATCCATGACAATTTAGCAAAGCTAATAGCATATAATAATGATAAAAATAGCAGAAGATAGCATGCAATACCCATATAAAAAGAGCATCCATATTTACTCTATTGAGTCTATAACAAATAAATTATTTTACAATCTTAAACAATGTTGAACATAGTGCAGCATACGCACTATAGTGTATATAGAACAGCACAGGTATCGCAACCAAATTGTGGAACATTAAAATTATAAGAGGAAAAGGTACAACTGTCTCTGCATTATACACGAGTGAAAATATATATACTCAGACAAGCGCATACAATTTCCAGCCAAGGAATTAGCTTGGAAAGTTGGACGAAAGCAAGTTCTCTTAATGAAACGCATTGCAAAAGATTGTGAATACAAATTTAAGAACGCTATCGTTTTTCAGCGTCCAACCCGAAAAAGTTCGATAATGACACCATTAAAGTACTCATTATGTCCTAGAAATTTTTTGTATGCATCAAGTTTTCTAAATTGAAATTTAAATTTTTAGTGCAATTCATAGTATATATATACGTATATATACAAACGGCTGGTAGTCATCCCGTTTGAAGTCAGGATACTTGCATTCATATTGTAATTAAACTTACAGTAAATTCTGCGAAATTATCTACATTTGATTTCAACTGAGTAGTTGCGGTGTCTACACTTCTTAAAATTGTGCCGGCTGCAGACTGCAAACTAGAAAATCCACTGAAAAATTGGGCAGCTATAGATGTAATAGCAGCCAAGGTAATGCAGAAAATAGTTGACGTTGACATTATGTTTTAATTTGCACATATAAACTAGAATTATTTTATTAGCGGTTGATTATTAAAGTATTTATAAGTTTGTTAAGTATTTTTTTCAAAGGCACCGCCCGTCAAAATTAAAGCGCACACATTAACGAAAAATAAGTATTTGTGTACAGCGTTGATTATTTTATTGGGAATAAAAATAGGATCCTAACTTTATTAATTACACTAATGAATATCAAAATATCTTCGAAACTATTTAAATAGCACTTTGGAGCTATCACTTATCTGAAAAGATTTTATACGGTAATTAACAGAGACGAGTTTTCAATTAAGAAGATGAACAGGTTTTTACTTTTCTGAATACATGACCAGTTTGCTTTTAATCATTTGTGGCAAACACCGCATCATGATGCGGTATGAATTTTGTTCTAATGAAATGCGAAATTTTATTGAGCCATTTCAAACAGCAATTAAGTACAATTAATTCAAGAATTAAAGTCTTAAGTTTTTAAACTTTATTCGGCCTTTTAATACAAATGTTAATTTTTTTACAACATATTGTAAGAATAACAAAACTTAAATGTATAATAATAATATTTTAAAAACTCCAATTTTACACAGTATCTTACTTTCTAATTGCAAGGCAATATAAAGCACTGCCAATTAAATAAACGCACTTGCTCCGTACCCCGTTAGGCTACATGAATTGACTTTTAAGCCAGTAACGCTTGCTTGTAATATTTACCGGCTCCTCACTCATTCCTCAGTTAACAAGCTAAACTTTGCTTTAATAACACAATTTATTTCTATTAGTTGTTTATCGACTGACAAAGGTTAAAAATCTAATGACGAATCTAAATCTGCTTAAAACTAAGAAGTTACCGTTCATATAACTTCTGTTGACCAGAATATTTTTTTGTTTTGAGAGCGCACTAAGCACTAGCACTTATTGTAACAATCTTCATCAGTAATATTGATGCGCTATCTCTTACTCAATTGAAATCGAAGTTGCCTTTCGGTTCAATACCCAGTGGTAAAAATAATCAGCGATGATTTCTTTATGATTTTATGGTATCAAACGTGCTGAGTGGTCGATTGATTTTTCGCATTACATTAAAGTACTTGCTTTCTACTACAACGAAGGGAGATGCGAATGATATCTAACAATTACTACTTATGAAAACTGAAACAGATTTCATTTATTGTTGACTTACAAACTTAACGGAATTAGGGATGACAACTCCGAATGCCGACCGACCACATCCCATTACAATTTCACCTAAAAACAGACTAATAAAAGTAAAAAACAAATTGAAATTGATATTTTTTTGAGCCATTTTAAAATTTATAACTTAGTAGTGAGTACTTAATAATTAGTAGTAGCTGCAGTTTGCCTTAATTTACGTTTCAGCAAAGTAGTGGTAATTGAGGGTTCTGGCACAAAGGAGTTGTTTTTGGTTTGTGTCTTCGCTATTAAAGTTTGTGCGTATTGTTATGTTTGGTTTGTGTCTCTGCTATATGTCCTTTGTCTTGTGTATGAAGTTATATCACAGACAAGTAATATACAGATGAAGAATGCAGAAAAAATTTTGCATCAGGCAGCTAACGTCGACCAGTTAAAAGCTCTTACATGAAGTTAAAGCTACATTAAGGTGCGAAGCTCGAGTAAAAGTTTGTTTATCAAAGCTATCTGCATAATCTTATTCGCTCATGCATTCAGCGGATCTGTTGTATTAGAAAGGTTATTGTCTTATTATTGATATAATTATTGCTTGTGTGTATGTTATTTCCTAACGAATTCCTATGGCACGATCGTGGGCGTACAGCACGTACAGCATTTTCCAATTGTGTTGTTGTTTTTGTTTGTGTGTATTTTAACTACAATCAACCCTTAAAATTAAGGTGCACTAAGTGTGGCAGTAAACGTAGTTCACATGACCCTCGTGCTCAATTATCGCTTATTAATCCGAAAATTACAAAAATTAAAATTTCATTGACATTTTATAGGTTTTTTTAAGAATTTTCCATTTTAAGAGAAACAATGTTTATATCGAAAGACGATAAAATAGGAAGGAGAATTGAGACTTTGAATTCACATGATATTCTTGTGCAGGTCTACAAGTTAACCTGCACAATCTGATATCACTCAGTCATCACACAACCAGCGAAAATCAAACACCAACATTATAAATATAAAGTGAAATAGTAAAACTGAAGCAAATACTTTAATAGTTAAGACTATAGAAGCACAAAAAGTCAATAGCTGACTAAATTCACATCTTAGTTTCTTTAAAGTTTCAATAGTTTTAAAATTTTTTGTGTTTTGTTTTTTAATTTAGTTTCCACATACATTTAAACAAGTTTTGCTTTGCTCACTTTAACAACGAAAAAAAATTTTCAAAATAATTTCATCTGTGATAAGTGTAAGAAACTAGTTCAAGCAAATGGCAAAACGCTGAGGAATATGCAAAGCAACTATTCTTATTGCAAAGAATGCAAAGCAAAGTTTGAAGTGACAAATTGGACATTTCATATAAGAACAAATAACCACAAAAAGAATTGCTACGTATCTATACCTAACAGCAGCATAAAATAAATCAGTTCCCTCTTCAATTAAAGTATTGTATTATTTATTTACGAAAACAAAGATGAAGTTTTACTAAAACTTGAAGAATTCTTTCTCAGAAGTGATTGTAGGTATTGTGCAGGAGCTAAAAAATTGGTTAGCTAATGTCTTTGAAATTTGCTGAAGAAGTTTGTGTAAGTGATTTTCTGATTAAAAATATAATTAATGTTTTCAATGCGCATTACTGTGGCCAATTTTAAAGAAGTTTTACATTTCAGAGTTTGTTTCGTGAAGATAGAAGACAAATTCGCCAGGATCCATCGACGCTAGTGCTCAACGTTCAAAATAGTACTAAATTCATTTATCCTATACAAACGAATCAATGTTATCCATTGTTTGGGCGTTACTTGTTGCTTATCAATGAATTGGGATATTTTTTGGTAGGATTTGAATTGGGAAGTTTGTAAATTTTGCAAAAATTATCCTTCTCAACAGGTGCTCGATATGGAAAATGATTTTTAACTGCTACACAAGGTCGACGAATACGATGAAAATGAAGTTGGACACTTTGCAATGACTGGTTGTGATATGAAGAATGGTCATTTAATTTTGGCCACCCCCACTTTTAATATATACTAGGGTTTGGACAAAAACCGACTTTTTAGGAAACCGGTTTTCGAGTTTTAACTTTTCCAAAAAACCGCTTTAAACCGGTTTTCGGTTTTCACTGATAAAAAAGAAAAAATACAAAAAAGGGCTCCCATAATATCCAAAGAATACAACTGATTATTCAACTGGTTTAATTTCATTTTTCTGTAATATATAAAATTTAATATGTATATAATTACCTTTTATACATATATTCGTATATAAAATTTATACAGAACCCATATAATTTAGAGTTTTTGTTTTGCTTTTATTGTTTTTTATATTTATATTCGTGAAATTAATAATTACTTGTTTTTTTCTGTTTAATAAAATACGAGTTTAAAAAACAAAGAACGTCAATTGATTTATTACATAATCTTGTCTTTTCGTTCGACACAAAATTTCCAGAAATGGAAAAGACCCGCTCAATCGCCACTGAACTGGGTTTAATTGTCTTTAAAGAATTAAATAATAAATCTAAATTTTTCGTTCTTTGATTTGTTGCCTCCAGGGCCAAAAACTCTTTCCTTAATGTTTGAATTGTAGAAGAAGTTACTTCTTTAGGTTCTTGTAAATATTTATTTATTGCCACTTCCATAGCTTCTTTCATCATTGATATACAATGTTCTTGATTATCTCTTTCATTACTTTTTACTGAGTCGTTGTTTTCTGTAGAGCAATCTTTATACAAGAATAATCTTTCTAATAATTGCCCGGATAATTTAATTATCGCAGTTCTTGAGACTATTGGAAAAAATTTATCAGTTTTATTCCAAACGGTTTCAAAGTTTTGTAGAAAAAGGATAAGTGTTACCAACACTGTATCCCTTCTTTCTTCTATCCGTGTCTTTATAGCGTGTAATAACTTGCGACTAATATCGGATTTTAAATTTTGTAATTCACCCAACAAAAATTCGAATATGCCATCACTTGTTATTAAGTTCGCGTCCTGTCTACCTAATGCTTCGGCTGCTATTTTTACCAGACTTAACACTTTAAGAAGCTCTATAATTTTAAAAACTTCATTTTCATCTTGATTCCACATGTTAGAAGCATTAAGGTCATTTAGAGCTAAAACAACACATTCTTTTAGGTGTACAAATCTTTCTAACATAGCCTCTAAACTATTCCATCTAGTTTTACAATCGAGTATCAGATTTAATTCTCTCCCGTATTTTTGTTTTACATAAGAAATATTGAGAAATATTTTTGTTATAATTCTCTACTAATACAGGAATAGGTAATTTAGAATCATTCATTTCAAGAGAATCTGAATCGTCAATTTCCGATTGGCGACTTTCAGAGTCCTCACTCCAAGAATTTGAATCTATTTCAACGCGATTTTTATATAATGTATCAGTAACTCCTAAGTGTATAGCATGTGAATAACACAACTGATTAATTGGCGGGGATATTTGGCCAAACTTTTTCATGACAGCAGCACCATCATTTGTCGCTGCAACTATATCAGTTCCTAAATCCAATTGAAAACTTCTTAACTTCTCGGAAGTTAAGTTTCTTCTTAACTTCTCGGAAGGAAGTTTCACTTTTAATACTGTTTCAGCATCACAAGAACTTTTAATATGAGCTAGTCCCAAATTAAAATCTGTTTCAAGTTGATGTACGATGATATTCATATATCTTCAATTTGCTTTACTAGTCCATTCTAGGGTTATAGAAAATTTTTCCCCTTTAGTCTTTATACAATTTAATTCATTTATGGTTTCATTTTTAATAGTTTCATAATATGAATAAATGAGATTCATAACCCGCGAGTTTTTTTTGGGTAAAAAATAATTTCGTTGTTATAATGACTCTCGTATGAACGAACTACTTGTGATGCAATTAATAGATAATCCATCCAAGGCAGCAAGTCTTGATACTATTTCTTCTAAACTTTGTCTTTTCAAAAAATTTAAGACGCTGGGTTGGGTTTGTGGACTCGGGCCAGCTTCAGAGGGTTTTTTTTTTCGATTATTTTATCGTGGACTCCTTTCAAATGATTATGGAGGCTGCTGTAGATGATCCTTTGCAAGTAAGAACCTTGTTGCAGTAATTACAACGCGCTTTTGCGTTTTCAACTTTCTTAAAGTGATTCCAAACATCGGACATTTTGGACTAAACATATAAATAAATAAATAAATAGAAATACATAAAAATTGATATCTTACCAGTATAAAATCAAATTCAACAATAAAATGGTACAAAGTTCTCGGAAAATATATGTTCGTCGTTAGAGAATAGGGGAGTAAATTAAATATTTTCAACACACATTTATTTGAACCTTATTAATAGCACGAAATACATTAATTTAACACGGTGACAAAAGTTTGATTTATCGATAGGTATTTATATATATAGACCGGTAAAATACTGAATTTCTAGATCAAAAAATACAACGAGCGTACTGAACCGTGTATGTATGTATATAAACAAATTCATGCCATACGTCAATTCTTCTCTTTCTACTCTCTTTATTATTCTAGCCTTTTTTGTGCCTCGCAATAATCTACCGTTAGTCGAAAACGTCAAGTAATTAAAGGGAAGCCAACTCAGGTTTCTTTACATATGTAAAAAAAGACGCGCGTTCTCGTGTGGTTTACGCGATATTATTATGGCAAATTAATATATGCAATAAAAACCGATAAAATATATTATATACGTATGCATAAAATTAAACTTTCTTGAATACAAATGTTAGACTTTTTTGGTATATTATTGAATATATTGTATAATTTCATTATGCACAGGTTTATAGTTTTACGCATGATGAAAATCAACTCCTCAAGATATATAATCAGACTTTCTTCAGTAAAAACGACAAAACGGAAAAAATAGCGAACAATGATGGCAACTTAATTGCTATAGGTTTGAAATGTGGAGAGATTGAGGTAAGGTTGCGACATATACGATTAAAATTGCCAATTCTCACTGCTTCGCTTTTCTCCTTTAGGTTTATAGAATGTTCGACAACAACATAACATTTCTGTACAGCTTGCAATCGCATACGTCGCCGGTGTATGATCTAAAGTTCTCTGCCTTTTCTGATGTGCTTGCCAGTTGCTCTGAACAGTTGTGTTTGCGGCATGTCCCTCATATGCTTAACAATCCTTTAGAGATGGGTGCGAAAACGCGACGTAGTTCACGTTTCTCTTCACAAAGAAGCTCTGATATTGAAGAAGTTGATGCAGTTGCTGTTAAGAGTCACCAGAAGCAGTTGCAGTCAATAGTTTAGTCAGTAATTTGGAAGGTATTTCGATGAATGGTGAAGCTGCAGCTCCAATCATAAATCATTGGAAAAATAAGCGAGGTCCTGCGGAGAAGCCTGAGTTGCTGAGCCTAACAAAGTAATAATTAATCTTGAATATAATCAAATATTAAAAGGAATTAAAGATATATATGGAATTAAGAATCATTGTGAAAATTACAAGAGTATTGAAATATGTAAGCTAAACCAAATAATTAATATAAGCAATAATACTTGTATATCTAGAATAGTTAATAGTTTAAATTCAACGTGCACCTTCAGCAACGGGCACCACATCCCACAAGTAGAGGAATTTCAACCCGGCACGCTACTATTAAATGACTTCGACGGCGAAATGACCTCAGATGCTGCAATAAAGACAGTCAAAGGAACTCATCTCGTTAAATTTCACAACGCAACAATAAAGGTCAAGGGTCAGACTTACAGGAATTATGATTCAATTCCACTACAAACCATCCCAACGTCTCTACAATTAACACCAATGGAGAAAGATAGAATTGACTTACTGTCACTGGAAGTGTTAAAAGAACTCCACATAAATAATACGCAGAAAATAAATTACCTAGAGAAAGTGACAATATCTAACGGATCACTATCACTAGGAGCAGCCGCAGCCACATTGCCCGTCTTCATATTTTTCTACAAGATTTCAAGGAAATCGCCTAACAAGATCATCATCACACCAAACCCAAGCATAAGCCAACTACAGTAAACCCCAGCTTTGCCTAACTAGGCGGTTATCTAACAAATCAATCAACATACATGAATTTCAACAACTTACCGTATTTTTGACAACTTGCGAGAACGAATGGTTTTAAGAGGTGAAGTGTTACCATAACTCAAGTTAACATTCCATAAATCAGCTACCGAATATAAGAACTGCAAGCTCAGCAAGTGCAACGATCTCGATTTGCGAAACACTTCCCACAGAAGCGCCGACGTTCGCAGAATTCCTGGAACCGAAATCGCAGCACCTTCATGCAGCTAATTCTATTCTGAGATGGTTGATTATTTTTAAGCAAGTTTGTAAAAGTCAGTCTTACTGCCGAATTTATATAGTAAATAAAATTTATAATTGGACAATGGTTCGATTTGGGCTCAATTTCGCTTGAAAAATTTGAAGTTATAATTGAGTTGATTAATGAAAATAATAGGATCATCTGTATAAATAGCTGAGAATTTATCTAACAACCAAAGCAAATCTTGCTTTCCGGCAATCCTTCTCGTCCAGCGGCGTTTACCCCATGACAAATATTACGGCGACCACACTACTCACTCGTGACGCATTTTCATTAAATTAATAAAGAACTGCGTAACTTTGTAACATGGCGATCCTGCAAACTGAACCTTTGATCCTGCCCACTGACGGACCAGAGATCCAGACTTTTAATTATGAGCTTCGCTAATCGTGTTAAACTGCTACTAAAATGAATCCTACAAATTCGATCTATACACCATTTGAACCCCAGAAACCAATCTTGAACATACAGCTGATAATGATCTCTGAATCTACGCAGCAGCCAACAATATTTTTACTTATGGACAATATTTCAGAAGATCATTTCATTTCTTCTGGCAATATAAATCCGACTTACCTTCCGATAATTAAAATTCGTTTAGATTTTTCTAATATCCATGACAATTTAGCAAAGCTAATAGCATATAATAATGATAAAAATAGCAGAAGATAGCATGCAATACCCATATAAAAAGAGCATCCATATTTACTCTATTGAGTCTATAACAAATAAATTATTTTACAATCTTAAACAATGTTGAACATAGTGCAGCATACGCACTATAGTGTATATAGAACAGCACAGGTATCGCAACCAAATTGTGGAACATTAAAATTATAAGAGGAAAAGGTACAACTGTCTCTGCATTATACACGAGTGAAAATATATATACTCAGACAAGCGCATACAATTTCCAGCCAAGGAATTAGCTTGGAAAGTTGGACGAAAGCAAGTTCTCTTAATGAAACGCATTGCAAAAGATTGTGAATACAAATTTAAGAACGCTATCGTTTTTCAGCGTCCAACCCGAAAAAGTTCGATAATGACACCATTAAAGTACTCATTATGTCCTAGAAATTTTTTGTATGCATCAAGTTTTCTAAATTGAAATTTAAATTTTTAGTGCAATTCATAGTATATATATACGTATATATACAAACGGCTGGTAGTCATCCCGTTTGAAGTCAGGATACTTGCATTCATATTGTAATTAAACTTACAGTAAATTCTGCGAAATTATCTACATTTGATTTCAACTGAGTAGTTGCGGTGTCTACACTTCTTAAAATTGTGCCGGCTGCAGACTGCAAACTAGAAAATCCACTGAAAAATTGGGCAGCTATAGATGTAATAGCAGCCAAGGTAATGCAGAAAATAGTTGACGTTGACATTATGTTTTAATTTGCACATATAAACTAGAATTATTTTATTAGCGGTTGATTATTAAAGTATTTATAAGTTTGTTAAGTATTTTTTTCAAAGGCACCGCCCGTCAAAATTAAAGCGCACACATTAACGAAAAATAAGTATTTGTGTACAGCGTTGATTATTTTATTGGGAATAAAAATAGGATCCTAACTTTATTAATTACACTAATGAATATCAAAATATCTTCGAAACTATTTAAATAGCACTTTGGAGCTATCACTTATCTGAAAAGATTTTATACGGTAATTAACAGAGACGAGTTTTCAATTAAGAAGATGAACAGGTTTTTACTTTTCTGAATACATGACCAGTTTGCTTTTAATCATTTGTGGCAAACACCGCATCATGATGCGGTATGAATTTTGTTCTAATGAAATGCGAAATTTTATTGAGCCATTTCAAACAGCAATTAAGTACAATTAATTCAAGAATTAAAGTCTTAAGTTTTTAAACTTTATTCGGCCTTTTAATACAAATGTTAATTTTTTTACAACATATTGTAAGAATAACAAAACTTAAATGTATAATAATAATATTTTAAAAACTCCAATTTTACACAGTATCTTACTTTCTAATTGCAAGGCAATATAAAGCACTGCCAATTAAATAAACGCACTTGCTCCGTACCCCGTTAGGCTACATGAATTGACTTTTAAGCCAGTAACGCTTGCTTGTAATATTTACCGGCTCCTCACTCATTCCTCAGTTAACAAGCTAAACTTTGCTTTAATAACACAATTTATTTCTATTAGTTGTTTATCGACTGACAAAGGTTAAAAATCTAATGACGAATCTAAATCTGCTTAAAACTAAGAAGTTACCGTTCATATAACTTCTGTTGACCAGAATATTTTTTTGTTTTGAGAGCGCACTAAGCACTAGCACTTATTGTAACAATCTTCATCAGTAATATTGATGCGCTATCTCTTACTCAATTGAAATCGAAGTTGCCTTTCGGTTCAATACCCAGTGGTAAAAATAATCAGCGATGATTTCTTTATGATTTTATGGTATCAAACGTGCTGAGTGGTCGATTGATTTTTCGCATTACATTAAAGTACTTGCTTTCTACTACAACGAAGGGAGATGCGAATGATATCTAACAATTACTACTTATGAAAACTGAAACAGATTTCATTTATTGTTGACTTACAAACTTAACGGAATTAGGGATGACAACTCCGAATGCCGACCGACCACATCCCATTACAATTTCACCTAAAAACAGACTAATAAAAGTAAAAAACAAATTGAAATTGATATTTTTTTGAGCCATTTTAAAATTTATAACTTAGTAGTGAGTACTGAATAATTAGTAGTAGCTGCAGTTTGCCTTAATTTACGTTTCAGCAAAGTAGTGGTAATTGAGGGTTCTGGCACAAAGGAGTTGTTTTTGGTTTGTGTCTTCGCTATTAAAGTTTGTGCGTATTGTTATGTTTGGTTTGTGTCTCTGCTATATGTCCTTTGTCTTGTGTATGAAGTTATATCACAGACAAGTAATATACAGATGAAGAATGCAGAAAAAATTTTGCATCAGGCAGCTAACGTCGACCAGTTAAAAGCTCTTACATGAAGTTAAAGCTACATTAAGGTGCGAAGCTCGAGTAAAAGTTTGTTTATCAAAGCTATCTGCATAATCTTATTCGCTCATGCATTCAGCGGATCTGTTGTATTAGAAAGGTTATTGTCTTATTATTGATATAATTATTGCTTGTGTGTATGTTATTTCCTAACGAATTCCTATGGCACGATCGTGGGCGTACAGCACGTACAGCATTTTCCAATTGTGTTGTTGTTTTTGTTTGTGTGTATTTTAACTACAATCAACCCTTAAAATTAAGGTGCACTAAGTGTGGCAGTAAACGTAGTTCACATGACCCTCGTGCTCAATTATCGCTTATTAATCCGAAAATTACAAAAATTAAAATTTCATTGACATTTTATAGGTTTTTTTAAGAATTTTCCATTTTAAGAGAAACAATGTTTATATCGAAAGACGATAAAATAGGAAGGAGAATTGAGACTTTGAATTCACATGATATTCTTGTGCAGGTCTACAAGTTAACCTGCACAATCTGATATCACTCAGTCATCACACAACCAGCGAAAATCAAACACCAACATTATAAATATAAAGTGAAATAGTAAAACTGAAGCAAATACTTTAATAGTTAAGACTATAGAAGCACAAAAAGTCAATAGCTGACTAAATTCACATCTTAGTTTCTTTAAAGTTTCAATAGTTTTAAAATTTTTTGTGTTTTGTTTTTTAATTTAGTTTCCACATACATTTAAACAAGTTTTGCTTTGCTCACTTTAACAACGAAAAAAAATTTTCAAAATAATTTCATCTGTGATAAGTGTAAGAAACTAGTTCAAGCAAATGGCAAAACGCTGAGGAATATGCAAAGCAACTATTCTTATTGCAAAGAATGCAAAGCAAAGTTTGAAGTGACAAATTGGACATTTCATATAAGAACAAATAACCACAAAAAGAATTGCTACGTATCTATACCTAACAGCAGCATAAAATAAATCAGTTCCCTCTTCAATTAAAGTATTGTATTATTTATTTACGAAAACAAAGATGAAGTTTTACTAAAACTTGAAGAATTCTTTCTCAGAAGTGATTGTAGGTATTGTGCAGGAGCTAAAAAATTGGTTAGCTAATGTCTTTGAAATTTGCTGAAGAAGTTTGTGTAAGTGATTTTCTGATTAAAAATATAATTAATGTTTTCAATGCGCATTACTGTGGCCAATTTTAAAGAAGTTTTACATTTCAGAGTTTGTTTCGTGAAGATAGAAGACAAATTCGCCAGGATCCATCGACGCTAGTGCTCAACGTTCAAAATAGTACTAAATTCATTTATCCTATACAAACGAATCAATGTTATCCATTGTTTGGGCGTTACTTGTTGCTTATCAATGAATTGGGATATTTTTTGGTAGGATTTGAATTGGGAAGTTTGTAAATTTTGCAAAAATTATCCTTCTCAACAGGTGCTCGATATGGAAAATGATTTTTAACTGCTACACAAGGTCGACGAATACGATGAAAATGAAGTTGGACACTTTGCAATGACTGGTTGTGATATGAAGAATGGTCATTTAATTTTGGCCACCCCCACTTTTAATATATACTAGGGTTTGGACAAAAACCGACTTTTTAGGAAACCGGTTTTCGAGTTTTAACTTTTCCAAAAAACCGCTTTAAACCGGTTTTCGGTTTTCACTGATAAAAAAGAAAAAATACAAAAAAGGGCTCCCATAATATCCAAAGAATACAACTGATTATTCAACTGGTTTAATTTCATTTTTCTGTAATATATAAAATTTAATATGTATATAATTACCTTTTATACATATATTCGTATATAAAATTTATACAGAACCCATATAATTTAGAGTTTTTGTTTTGCTTTTATTGTTTTTTATATTTATATTCGTGAAATTAATAATTACTTGTTTTTTTCTGTTTAATAAAATACGAGTTTAAAAAACAAAGAACGTCAATTGATTTATTACATAATCTTGTCTTTTCGTTCGACACAAAATTTCCAGAAATGGAAAAGACCCGCTCAATCGCCACTGAACTGGGTTTAATTGTCTTTAAAGAATTAAATAATAAATCTAAATTTTTCGTTCTTTGATTTGTTGCCTCCAGGGCCAAAAACTCTTTCCTTAATGTTTGAATTGTAGAAGAAGTTACTTCTTTAGGTTCTTGTAAATATTTATTTATTGCCACTTCCATAGCTTCTTTCATCATTGATATACAATGTTCTTGATTATCTCTTTCATTACTTTTTACTGAGTCGTTGTTTTCTGTAGAGCAATCTTTATACAAGAATAATCTTTCTAATAATTGCCCGGATAATTTAATTATCGCAGTTCTTGAGACTATTGGAAAAAATTTATCAGTTTTATTCCAAACGGTTTCAAAGTTTTGTAGAAAAAGGATAAGTGTTACCAACACTGTATCCCTTCTTTCTTCTATCCGTGTCTTTATAGCGTGTAATAACTTGCGACTAATATCGGATTTTAAATTTTGTAATTCACCCAACAAAAATTCGAATATGCCATCACTTGTTATTAAGTTCGCGTCCTGTCTACCTAATGCTTCGGCTGCTATTTTTACCAGACTTAACACTTTAAGAAGCTCTATAATTTTAAAAACTTCATTTTCATCTTGATTCCACATGTTAGAAGCATTAAGGTCATTTAGAGCTAAAACAACACATTCTTTTAGGTGTACAAATCTTTCTAACATAGCCTCTAAACTATTCCATCTAGTTTTACAATCGAGTATCAGATTTAATTCTCTCCCGTATTTTTGTTTTACATAAGAAATATTGAGAAATATTTTTGTTATAATTCTCTACTAATACAGGAATAGGTAATTTAGAATCATTCATTTCAAGAGAATCTGAATCGTCAATTTCCGATTGGCTACTTTCAGAGTCCTCACTCCAAGAATTTGAATCTATTTCAACGCGATTTTTATATAATGTATCAGTAACTCCTAAGTGTATAGCATGTGAATAACACAACTGATTAATTGGCGGGGATATTTGGCCAAACTTTTTCATGACAGCAGCACCATCATTTGTCGCTGCAACTATATCAGTTCCTAAATCCAATTGAAAACTTCTTAACTTCTCGGAAGTTAAGTTTCTTCTTAACTTCTCGGAAGGAAGTTTCACTTTTAATACTGTTTCAGCATCACAAGAACTTTTAATATGAGCTAGTCCCAAATTAAAATCTGTTTCAAGTTGATGTACGATGATATTCATATATCTTCAATTTGCTTTACTAGTCCATTCTAGGGTTATAGAAAATTTTTCCCCTTTAGTCTTTATACAATTTAATTCATTTATGGTTTCATTTTTAATAGTTTCATAATATGAATAAATGAGATTCATAACCCGCGAGTTTTTTTTGGGTAAAAAATAATTTCGTTGTTATAATGACTCTCGTATGAACGAACTACTTGTGATGCAATTAATAGATAATCCATCCAAGGCAGCAAGTCTTGATACTATTTCTTCTAAACTTTGTCTTTTCAAAAAATTTAAGACGCTGGGTTGGGTTTGTGGACTCGGGCCAGCTTCAGAGGGTTTTTTTTTTCGATTATTTTATCGTGGACTCCTTTCAAATGATTATGGAGGCTGCTGTAGATGATCCTTTGCAAGTAAGAACCTTGTTGCAGTAATTACAACGCGCTTTTGCGTTTTCAACTTTCTTAAAGTGATTCCAAACATCGGACATTTTGGACTAAACATATAAATAAATAAATAAATAGAAATACATAAAAATTGATATCTTACCAGTATAAAATCAAATTCAACAATAAAATGGTACAAAGTTCTCGGAAAATATATGTTCGTCGTTAGAGAATAGGGGAGTAAATTAAATATTTTCAACACACATTTATTTGAACCTTATTAATAGCACGAAATACATTAATTTAACACGGTGACAAAAGTTTGATTTATCGATAGGTATTTATATATATAGACCGGTAAAATACTGAATTTCTAGATCAAAAAATACAACGAGCGTACTGAACCGTGTATGTATATAAACAAATTCATGCCATACGTCAATTCTTCTCTTTCTACTCTCTTTATTATTCTAGCCTTTTTTGTGCCTCGCAATAATCTACCGTTAGTCGAAAACGTCAAGTAATTAAAGGGAAGCCAACTCAGGTTTCTTTACATATGTAAAAAAAGACGCGCGTTCTCGTGTGGTTTACGCGATATTATTATGGCAAATTAATATATGCAATAAAAACCGATAAAATATATTATATACGTATGCATAAAATTAAACTTTCTTGAATACAAATGTTAGACTTTTTTGGTATATTATTGAATATATTGTATAATTTCATTATGCACAGGTTTATAGTTTTACGCATGATGAAAATCAACTCCTCAAGATATATAATCAGACTTTCTTCAGTAAAAACGACAAAACGGAAAAAATAGCGAACAATGATGGCAACTTAATTGCTATAGGTTTGAAATGTGGAGAGATTGAGGTAAGGTTGCGACATATACGATTAAAATTGCCAATTCTCACTGCTTCGCTTTTCTCCTTTAGGTTTATAGAATGTTCGACAACAACATAACATTTCTGTACAGCTTGCAATCGCATACGTCGCCGGTGTATGATCTAAAGTTCTCTGCCTTTTCTGATGTGCTTGCCAGTTGCTCTGAACAGTAGAGATGGGTGCGAAAACGCGACGTAGTTCACGTTTCTCTTCACAAAGAAGCTCTGATATTGAAGAAGTTGATGCAGTTGCTGTTAAGAGTCACCAGAAGCAGTTGCAGTCAATAGTTTAGTCAGTAATTTGGAAGGTATTTCGATGAATGGTGAAGCTGCAGCTCCAATCATAAATCATTGGAAAAATAAGCGAGGTCCTGCGGAGAAGCCTGAGTTGTTGGCTTGCAATAAATTTGTTGGTAATAAAGCGGAGAAACTATTTGCCAATCCTGCTTTTACACAATGCAATACATTTGATGATGAAGGGGTTTACCATCATTTAACTTTGTTAGAACTCGCCGATATCGAAGCTACACCAGATCATATACAATCATTTTCACAACTATCGAACTCATCATCAATATCATCTGCTGTGGTAGCGATCGATGCCTCTAATTGCTATGCAAGGACAAACGGAAAGCATCCTGTCGATGAGGGCGATACGATTATCTACGATGACAATGTAATTATCTGACAATCGTTAAGGAAAGGTAATAAATTCATCATTCACAAAACCGTCATCGCCAGCAAACGCGAAAATGTCGATGTTTGCATCGACGACCGAAACGCTCTTATTATTACGTCGATGATAAGGTGATCAGTTATAAGTGCTCAAGGATCTACTTTTATATTTCCATTATTCTATTATTTAGTCATTTATATTTGCTACTTTAATTGTGATCCCCTTGTATAAGGCAATATTTAATGAACTAAGTAGATGTGCTCAGATATGTGCACTGTTAAGTCATTAAAGACATAATACAGATAATTAGTTATTAGATAATTAATTTAGCTGTCTATAGCCAAGTTAATTATATTACAATTACTAGAATATCTAAAATATTTTAGGCAACGTACATCGAAAATTTAATATTGGAATATTTGTGTATTATGCATTAATAATTTAAATTAAATCAAAGTATTTCCATAAACTAACCTAAAATTTGTATTTTCAAAGTGTTAAAACTTTGAAGTAAGGTTTGTATATTTGCTTTTTGTTGTTCTTGCTGTTAGTTTTATTTGAAGGTTCCAAGCTTGCGTCAAAGAGATTTCACGTGAACGGGATGTTTTTTTTAGTACAAAATTAGATGTATATCTATCAAGACGCAACACATACAAGTTCGAAATATGCTTCAAGACCCACAACATACAAGTTTGAAATATGTTTGTAGTTGTTTCTTCTGGCGAATAATAAGAAAAATGAGTCTGTTCGAACTGGCGTGAAGTTGGCAACGGATGCATTCGCTTGTTTACAAAGTTAACAGAGCTCTGTTAATAACAGCGGCGAGTAATGTTAATAGCAGATAATTAACAGAATATATCACTGTACGGATCATTTCAACAGAGCAATAGCAGAAAATTAACCCGATATTTAGTTTTAACTAACAGATGGCGCGATACTTAACATAAAAATATTAGTGTGTAACCCTATTACACAACACAATATGGTTGCTACTGTTAGCTGTTATGATACTTAATTTTTTCTGCATTCTTTTTTACATTTTTTCAATTATGAAATGAGCAAGATAGCTATAGTTTGAGAGACAGGTATAGCGTGTTATACATGAACGATCTGTCAAAAACACATTAATAATTCATACCATATCAGCTAGCAAAACAATAACAAGCAATAAGATCTGTTGAATGTAAAAAAATGAAAATGCAAAAATGAACCATAATTAAAAAGTCGGTTTCTTTTTTATATTTCAAAATTTATCATTTTTGTAATTTAATATGTTAATATAATACGAAACCATACAGAAATTAAACAAAAACTAACCACAACAAAAAAAGTAATCTAATCGCTTTCGCACAGCTGCTCTATTCCCTTTTGTTTTACTTTTGGCCATATCGTTTATTCATATCAGTGAAATGAATATTTTCTAAAAACTCCAAATGAGAATAATTTTTGATCAAACGCACTCTGGGTTGTAACATAGCCTCCTGTCAAGGACCAAACAAAATTTCATTCAAATCGTATGATACAGTTCTCTGCAATTTGGACGAGAACTTTACCCTATTCCGCTGTTAACATTCAGCGAAATGAATATTTTCTAAAAACTCCAAATGAGAATAATTTTTGATCAAACCCACTCTGGGTTGTAATATAGCCTCCTGTCAAGGACCAAACAAAATTTTATTCAAATCGTATGATACAGTTCTGAACAGCAATGAAGAATTTGGTGATGTTAATTTAGTTAAAATTCAAGAGGTTTTAAGTCAGCAACGAAAGTTATTGTTATTTTAAGAATCTGTCCAAACAAATGTATCTACAATGATTAACGTAGTTTTACGTAATTAATCAAATATAACGTTATTTTATAAATGATTAATTAAAATAATAATTTTAATGAATTTACTGGTAACAATATGATAGCACAAATCTTGTCTGTAAAAAATCGCCCTTTCTTTTTGCTTACACAAAGCAATAGCTGTAAAGAAATAATATGGTGGCGCCAGAAAGGTGTGAAAACCAAGTGTCTTTTTTCTGTAAAAGTACGCATACTGTTTGTTATTGTTAAATAAAATTATCATCACCAGATCAGATTCAAACATGTTCAAAAATTAACACAACGCTTCAAACGAAAAAATATTAATTTTTTTTTATTGATGTTTACTATCAAACAATTGAATTAAATATTTAAAAAAATATTGACTTCTCGCCCACCGCGATCGCGTGAATATCCGCGCCAAGATGATGGGCCACGTAATGGGGCGCGCCATACTTCACGTAATGGGCCTCGTCTGCCCCTTGTGCCACGTAATGAGCCACGTGTGTCCCTTGCGCCACGTAATGGTCCACGTGTGCCCCTTGCGCCACGTAATGGTCCACGTCTGCCCCTTGCGCCAAGTGATTGCGCATAACCGCGCCATGAACCACGTAACGAGCCACGTTCGCCCCTTGTGCCACGTAACGAGGCACGTCCGCGCCATACTCTACGTCCTGGCATTGGTGGATTGGATGAGGCACGCAGTTGCACTCCGCCACGACCACTTTCACGGCATCCGCTGGCTACAGGTTGTTGGCATTGGCTGCAGCGCGAATCAGTTTCCGCAGTTCCTTCAGCTACAGCGCTTCCATCGACTGCTGCGCTGGCTTCAACTTTCGCGCTGGCTTCAACTATCGCGCTTACCTCTGCAGCATTGGCTGAAAATAGAAATCTTAGTTACAAAGCATCAAAACATAATATACACTTATGTATGTTACATATTCATATATTACTTTATTACTATATATTACATATATATATATATATAGTAATATAGTAAAATATATATAGTACTATATATAATATAGTATATATAGTAACTATATACAATATATAGTAATATATATATAGAAATTACTATATATATTACATATATATTACTTTCTATATAACCATACATATATTCTTAAATATACATATTTATAAATATATGTACATACATAAAGTGAAACTTCTTTAAATAAAATGTATAATACTCACGTGTTGACCAGAACTCATTGTGTACTAAACAACGTAGAATCGCAGAACGTCAAAAATAGTTTGGAAACTATTGTTTGGGAAAGTCCCCAAAGCGTGGGACTTTCGTGGAAAGCACGAGTTTTTCGGAACACGGTCAAAAATGTTCAGTAAATTTTTGCACTTTTTTGTCAAAAAACTGCTCTTTGCACTTTTTACATAATTATAATGATTAATTTATTTTCATTAGTTTGTGAACACAATAAAATCTATATATATAACAATGGTGTAAAAACTGTATAGTAATTCATAAAATGAGAACGGCTGGGTCGATTTCTGTAAAATTCTTTGTCAGTTGTTCGTATTTTCGAGGAGAAGGTTTTTACGGAAGAAAATTTTGGAAAATCCCTCCGGAAAAGTCGGAAAATTGAAAATCAGGTTTTCGTATAAAATTTTGAGTGAAATTATTCTTTAATGGCTTTTCAAATGAAAAATTAGGAAGTTTTTAGCCAAACTCCGGTAGATGGCGTTGTACGTTGACTTAGACTTTGGTGGTGGACCGGGTCAGCTAGAACTCTGGGATTATTCTCGAATTTCCCTGTTTTTCGCACGGTCAGCTGTACCTTGCATGGTCGCGTGTTGGTTATTTGTCTATAACCGTCTTCGTTACTTGTTTTTGCGCCGGAAAGCAAATCGAAAAATATTGTTCATCAAATCGCTCTCTACTGATTCCATTTAAATAAATCACATTAAAAATTTAGATATTTGTGTTGTATTATTACTCTAAACTTTGTCTGAAGGCTTAAAATTTGGGCGTGGCGAAGTTCGCCGGGTCCGCTGGTAAATAATAACAATACGATTAATGTTCATAAATGACTTGAATGATCTACTAATCTTCAAATATAAAATGTGTATGTATATGCATTACATAAAGGGGTATCTGTTGCAATTAAGAAGATGTAGATTTCAATTCGGAAAATGAGTCAACGACTGTTGTTGTAGTTATTGTTCGATCATCTTGATAGATTTTTGATTTTATATTATTCAATATATTTAGGAAGTCTCTATGGAATAAACTATTTCTATAAATTGATATAGTTGCTCCCGTCTGCCCCCAATTTTCTATATCGCCTTCCACAGGACAAGTACAGCCTTCCAAACATATTTTTGCCATTGATGACAAAATTTCTACAACACTATTATCGGACTTTGGACTTAGTAAAAGCTTACAGAATTTCACGTACCATAATTTTACATTTTCGTAATTCGATTCATCGTACAAGTATGTGATGAATTCGATAATAATTTTCGAAGACTCCTTTGAAAATATGAATGTGCCTCTTTAGCGATGTTATGCTGGAAATGTGAAACGCATAGCTTTAAAACTATATAGGAATCCATTTCATTCACTCCAGTCTTAATAATATTATATGCTAAATTGATATAATCTATCAACTCTATTTTGTTGTAAGCCAAACAGCTTGCATTTAAAAAAGCCATGCTGAAATCGGAGACTATTGTACTAAAAATTGGCCAAGATTTCAATTGTATGCATTTCGCTCGAAACGAAGAAAGCCAATACTGTATTGAGTTTTGATCATGGAGACATGAAATGCGTTCGGATATTGCCATTGTTCTACCCTGTATGGTTTTAATAACAAGAGCGTAGTATAGAATGGATTTTCCAGCTTCAGGAATATCTTTAATAATACCACCCGTAGCGTCAATATGTCCCAAAATATTCTCGAAACTTGAGCATATCTTTGCACAATTTATTTGTCGTTCACTATGTAAGTGAACATCTAGCTTCACCGAAAGTTTTTGAATGTATTGCTTTCCGCTATTCCTTTCCTCATTCATAATTTTTAAAACGTCAGTAAAATCGTCTCTATCCATATCTGTGTCTTGCAGAGCTTCACTTCTAATTTTTCTAACACTAGAGTCCGAATAAATTTCTTGTAAATTTTTTTCTTTAATTAAAATGTTTTTGTCGCATATTTTGACTGCTTCTTCACGGTATTGACATGGATAAATATCTAGCAGTTTTTTCTTTAATAATATTCGGTTTTTCCTCGAACCTGTCCAACGATTGGGAATATATGGTATTTAGTACCTTTTGACTGAACTGGGATTTCAAAATATTCTTTATCATCTGACCATCTAGGTATATGAAGAATATATGATCTACAGTCTGCATGCCTACATCTTAAGTTTATTCGGTAAAGATTATTTACCTGTTTAACTTTTAATTTACAAACGATAACACACGAAGATACTTTTTCCATTATCGGTCTTAAATAAAAAAGATAATCTAACGATAAATCATTTTTTTGTTCGTTTAAAATTTTCAAAAAATCAGTTTTGGTCAAATAAAGTTTAAAATTGGAATGATCTGCTGACGAATCTGAGTCAGCGGCCTGATGTAAGCTGTTTTCAGAAGTCGAAACACAAGTTTCGTTGACAATATAATTAGAATAACTAACAAACGGCGCTGCGTCTCTCAAATTTTTGGAGGTTTTCGATTCTTGGCAAGAGTCTGTATTTTGGGTTATGTTATCGTATTCTTTCAATAACGTTGTAATTGCTTGGAAATGACTGCTGTAAAAATTGCGAATAAATTTTAAATCCTTGTAATTCGAAAAGGACAAAAATGAAAAATTTGAGCAAATAATGCGCAAAAGCGTGATTGTTAATTTTGGTGATTTTACTTCAGAAATATTAATATTAGTCTCCTTTAAAGCCGTATATAATGCATAAGCAAATTTGGTTTCTGAGAATTCAGTATTTTTGAGTAGTTGTTTGTCCTATGAAAAAATTAATACAAACATATATTTTATTAGATTATGTGCTATGTAAATATGAATAAAAATGTATAATACTCCGGAATCGATGCCATTTTCATATAAAATGTCGGCATAATTGAATAGCGACGTTTCATATACCCCTAATTTTCTTTTTACATATTTTTACATGAATTTAATTTAACATGCGTTAAAAGAACTCTCTTTAAACGATTATCAATATCTAGATGTTTCTCTTTAAACGATTATAAATATCTATGATGTTTTCTTGAATCTTAAAGATCTACTAAAATAACGAGGTAGTCAGTGCTTTAAACCAGATCTGGAGTTCATATAGTATACAATTTTTTATGTATACATACGATGTATTTACCTTCTGAGATATACTGCATACTCCATAATTTCTCTCGGAACCATAGTTAGAGGCCTAAAAAATTTAAAAATCCTTTACAGAAACAACATTTTTTAGTTAGCAATAGATCTGTGTGCACACAGTAGAATTTGAATTGTTCTCGCCATTATCAGCAAAATATGCCATAAGAAGAGCTTTCTTGTAAAGTTCATATCGGTTGAAATATCAGCTCTGAATTTAATAACTTCGGAAACCAATAAATTCAATGTGAATTTAACTTTGTGCACCATGCGCCATCTATGCATTTAATCCATAATCAGGGATAGATGGCGCAAATGGATTGTGAACATTTCGGAGGACCGAAAGTTCCGTTATTTTTCGGAATTCCTTACTCGACCATACACGTGAGTATTACAATCAATTTCCATTACAGAATTTGATAAAAGCGAAATGTATTACAAAATTAAATTTTCAAGTTTTGCTACTCACGTTAGACATCCTTATCGATCTTATAGCACAAAGTATAATAAAAATAGTTGGACAGTAATAAATCTTCGATCAAAACTTCAAGACTGGAACTTGGAAGAACAAAAATGATGTAGAGGTTGCCATCAATTGAAAATGCATTGGGAAAGCATTACGCTCGCAACACAACTCTAAAATTTTAAGCTCATTTGAATAGCTAACCAGACAGAGGTCGTAGCCCAATCGGTATGGTCCCATCAAATTTCATCTGATATCCTTCAACGGTTCCCCGTGGTCGTGATTTCGGCAATTAGTTCACGCTGATCGCGGAAAATTGTGAATATCGGACTATATAAATTGGACACTTGAAGTGACTTCGGACTATATATGTATAAATAAATTATGATTTAGAATATATAAGCTTCGGCCATCACACTCGTCATCTTCACGCACACACCTTCATAGAGTGATACTCGCCGCGAAAAAATCCTTACAATTATTTCACGTATTATTAGATATTTTTCGTAATGATAATTTGGGCATATTGTAGCGTAATTTGGATTGTGAATAATTGTAAATTTAAATAATAATAATATGTCGTTATTTTGAAATAATAAATCTACATTTATAGATTATACATTTATAGATTATACAAATATGTGCCACTAAGAACAAAAAAACCGCACCAATATTTTTCAGTCGCAGCAAGATATTTAACAGATCTTCGAAGATATTAGCTCATAGCCGCAACTCTGAGCGTAAAATAGAGTAAACTTTTGGTAAACTGGTAATGTGCTCGCATTGAGACAACACGAACAAGGTATACCTCAGTGCGAGGAAAGATTTTAGAATAGAATGCCGTTGTGTAACCGATAGTAAATACAATTTGAAACAATTATATTGCTTTATAAATAAAAGTAAATATATCTATTGGTGGAAACTATCTTTTAAATATGCTGCATTATTCCAACATTACTTGCTGTTCTAATCCTTTGTTTTCGCATTCAAACTTAATTTTTCACAGCACGTCTAAATTATTATATTTCTTTAAAGTTTTACTTTTAAACAATAGGCCTTTTTTTCCACTGCTTGTAGATGGCGTCGGAAATTTTACGGTTTCAACGTGTAGATGGCGTTTTTCGTACACACCATATGTTTTTATTTCTTTAGCAATTAAATTAATCGGCAGTAAATGAATAAAAATAATATTTTCGATTGCTTTAAAAATATATAAAGCAAAAATATAAATAAAATTTACTTTGCTCTTTCGGCCATTTATATTTTTCAACGATGAATTTAAAAGCAGCAGTTTTTGACGGTAAAGAAGATGTGTTCGGTGAAAAATGTGTTCTTCTTGACAACACCAGAGCCAGCTACATGTGAAGATGCGAAGCACATTTTGTGATAATCTTACTTCGGATCTAGTTTTTATGTTGTTTTTGTAACTGGTACAAGTTTGCATTGACAGCAAATCTAAACTTTAGATTCTAAAGCCAAATCCTTGGTTGGAAAAGCGCCTAATATTTCATTTAAAATTGTTTCTCTGCATTCTGCATTTTCTTTTTGTCATTTCATTATTTTCAATGTTGTTAGGTTTTTTTCATTCCTTATGACGCAAATACAGACATTTTTGTATGAATAATATTCTTATGCGATCATATATATACATACATATCGAACTAATTGTTTCATGCACTTTGATTTGTTTGTTTTTCTCTTTGGTTGCTTTGCATGCGTTTGAATGTGCTTGCATTGGCTTATGGTTTCTGGCGGTAGGGCCTGCAATAGGAATTCACCGACCTTTTGTATACCTTGCAGTGGTCGAAAGCAAAAATAATTTATAATTACTAATTTTTTCGCGGTGCGTTACTACCTACAGTAATAATAATTTACATAACATTTACAAAAACCTGAACAAACATTTACAAATGCCCAGAACTAAGATATTTCTATTATACATATGTTATTATTATACATATGCCGACTTCATTTATACCTTCGTCAACGCAGTCCAGAAAATCAAAACGTTTTTGATCGTGTTCTTTCGACGTGTAAAAAAAATGCGTAATGTAAATTATGAACTTTCATACATACATAATAATAAGATTATAATCCCAAGAAGTCTGAATTTGATTCGTAATAATCCTTTCCAACTTGCGATGGACGACTACTCTCCTTTGCCTTTTTATTGCCAGTCTGCCATGAGAATAGACTGATTAACAATATCGATACACATACATTGATTTACATATTTTTAAGATCTTTAAAAGAGATAAATAATAAATAATTGCCAGATATAATTAATGAGAATCGCAAAGACAGCACTAAAATGCGCCACCTATATGTCAACTGTACAAAAGTATTAGTGGCAGTGAACTAACTTTTTTTTCGGCTAATAATAAAATAGCAGAGATGTAACAGCATCTTTTGCAACAGCATCAACAACTGTTGTTGTCTCGCACAACTGACGAAATCGTCGACACCATGATCGATTTGTGATTTCAGCGGGTGTTGAGAGGCAATGAAGCAATTTCTCTTCTTCTTCTTCTTCTTCTTCTTCTTCTTCTTCTTCTTCTTCTTCTTCTTCTTCTTCTTCTTCTTCTTCTTCTTCTTCTTCTTCTTCTTCTTCTTTGTCTTTAGCAATAACAATTCATGAACGATCGACTCTACTCAGCTTTGTTTTGAAGTTAGATTTATGGAGGAAATTTCATAGTTTTCAATTTTTGTGTTCATTTCTTTTAGCAAGTTCGTTTTGAGAATTTATTGTGGACTTGTTGTTATTATTTGTAACTATTCAAATAATTTAAATAAGTTTAAAGGACAAATGAGAACTTTTATGTAACCTTCAATCAGAGCTGTAATGTATTCAGTACTTTTGGTACTTCAGTACATTCTTTCAAATAAATTTCAAATCCTTTGTACGGGAAAAAGAACTGGTACTGGAGTACTGGAAGGACTGGTACTGGTACTGAGTACGAAAATGACCAGCTCTGCCTTCAATATTTTAAAGTTTCTAGTTATTACATTCAATTAATAAAGCACCAATATACATATACATATTTCATAAAATAACAAAGTCGAAAAGGAACTTATGGCAGAAACTATGTGTTCCTGTGTAGGTACAAAACGAGAATTTTATTCTCACTTAATGAGTGAAGGATACACGAACATCAGCTATTAGATTGTTAATGAGTGAAAGGAATAGGAATATTTTGTGAATTGAAGGAATTCAACTTTTTTTCGTCGATTGCGCTAACAAAAGTCTGCCTTGTGTACTCGTCGTAGCATCACGTACTCTTTTTTGCTCCTCGTGATTTTTTTGTTACAATGCCGTGTGTGTGTAATCTTAAAGTTGACCGTGCTCAAGACAAAATAAAATATGAGGACTGCAATAAATTCTTTCACTGCAAATGTGTTAATATTTTGCCGGCTGATATTGCGTTTATGGAGTTTTCTAAAAATCATTTTCGTTGTTCGAATTGTGCGCCTGCTAGACGTGACTCTCTCCGTGCTAATACCGTTGCGCGGAAAACGGTGGCTTCACCAACAGAGCGTAATGTTGATCAGAAACAGAAGCAGGAGCAACAATAATCTCTGCATTTAATCAAAAGCAGAGCTACATTAAAGGCAGGGCGGTCATATGGAAAAGACGCACAAAAAGCTGACGCTGCTCTTTGCAGCAATAACACATCTTCTAATTTGTGCACTGATGCTTCAGTCAGTCCTGATGGTCAAAGAGTACAATGCAGCTCTCAGTCTGCTCCATTAGAAGCTGTAACTCTTGAGACTCTTTATCGTGAAATTTTATCTCTCAAAAGTTTAAATACAAATGCTCTCCAGCTTATCGAGTCTCTTCAACAAGATAAAACGGTACTGCAGACACAGGTGCTGGCTCTCCAGAAGCAAGTTCATTATTTGTCAGAGAAGAGACGAGAAAAATGCGTGGAAATTTGTGGTGTGCCAAGAGAGCATTGCAAACAAAACGGACTTGAAGCTGCTCTTAAAATTTTATCTGAAGGTGTTAAACTAAATATTGGTCCGGAGATGATTGATGATTGCTTCGTCAAATCAATTAATAAACAGGGTGTTACTTCTGTTAAAAATATTATTACAATTAAGTTTGTGTCTAAACATGTAAAGAATGCTGTATTAAGAAATAAGTATGAGAATAGATTAGGTCTTACTACGCGTCTCTTCGGTTGCGACGACAATAAAAAAATCTATATTAACAATTGTCTGTCACCTACAACTAGGAATATCTAAATTATCTAAATTATAAATACCTATGGATTGGAAATAGTAAAGTTTTAGTGAGAAAAAGGGTTGGTGATAAGGCAGTGGTAATTTCATCGTTAGATGATCTACAAAAACTAACTTAATTTTAATGGTTAATTTTTCTAATTCCAACTGTCTGCTCATCCCACCTCGCCTTTGTGAGTCAACTTCGTTTCAAAGTATCACTAATAGGGTTGAACAAACTAGCTTTTATGTAATTCATCAAAACATTCGTAGTTTACGTAAGAACTTCGACCATTTCTTGCTATATATTAATTCTCTGAGTTCAAAGCCAACCTGCATATTTTTATCAGAAATTTGGATTTTCGATGATGAACAATTGATATATAATGTGCCTGGTTACAATTCCTATTTTAATTGCAATAATTCTTATGCCGGTAGTGGCGTGGCAGCTTTTGTTCGTGATGACATTATTTGCGACTTTTCAAGTCTCTGTTTAAGTAGTCTTGATGGAATCAAGCTAACGTGTAGAATCTCTGACTTCTCTTTTACGTTTATTGCTGTGTACCGATTTCACTCACGTGTCTCGAATACAACCTTTGTAAGTGATCTTAACCAAATATTGGCTACCACGACAGCGAATAATCTTGTTTTACTAGGTGATTTTAACATAAACATCTTAGATGAGTCTCCTTTTGCTAAGGATTATTTGTTATTACTAATGTCATATGGGCTTGAGTCTTGTATAAATAGTCCCACTAGGATTGCTAATACTTCTGAATCATGTGTTGATCACATTTTTATCCGTTGTAATGCAACAAATAAAATTGGAGTTAGGAGCTCTACTGCTGATCTGCATTTCTCTGATCACTGCTTAACTTGCCTTGGATTTCATGATGTCAAGTTGCAGAAACCTATCGCTCAATCCTGCACGTATTCTGTCCGCAGAACAGATTTTGCAGCCTTAAATCTTAAACTTGCAACCGAGAATTGCGCAACAGTATACAATGCATCTAATCCTAGTGTGGCTTATGATAACTTTATTGATATACTGTCTAAGCATACTATTAGCTGTTCGTATGGTAAATTTCAGCGTGCAAAAGACAAGAGGCTAAAACCGTGGATGACTTTGGCGCTTTTAAAACTGATTCGTCTAAAAAAATAAATTGTACTTAGAAACAAAAAAAAGCCTTGGATTTGGGGCTGCTAGCCCGGTACAAATATTTTTGTAAAACAATTATCAAAGATGTATCTTTAGCAAACGAAAAATTTTATATAAATGAGTTTAATAAGTTAAAGGGGTCTCCAAGGAAAGAATGGAACCTTGTAAATGACTTGCTGGGTAAAACGAAAAATCGCGTTATCATCTCTAAAATTGTCACCGAGCATGGTTCTATATCATCTCCAAAGGCAATTGCTAATGAGTTCAATGCGTTTTTTTCGAATGTTGCTACTGATATTATCACAGCTAATGGGGCAAATGCTGTCTCTTGTGATTGCAATTTTAATGATGTCTTTTATGCAGAGAGCTTCTTCTTCGAACCTATTTCTGCAACTGAAATATTCTCAATCTTTCATTCCTTAAAAAGCTCCAATTCTTATACTTCACATTGCTTCTCAAGTAACTTTTTAAAAAATATTGCTCTTAATATCGCTGAAATATTGTCAGTTATTTGTAATGTCAGCGTGGAACAGGGTATCTTTCCCGTTGGACTAAAGGTGGCTGTGGTTATTCCTTTGCATAAAAAAGGTGATAAGTTGTCATTGAATAATTACAGGCTGATTTCTATCCTACCGACGTTCTCGACAATCTTTGAAAAAGCAGTAAAAACAAGAATCGTCAACTTTCTAAATAAAAAAAGTTTCTTTAATAATCGTCAATATGGTTTTCGTGAGGGTAAGTCCACTGAAGATGCTCTACCTAGTTTTTGGTGTGATATTTATAACAGCATGAATAATAAGCCGATTACTGCGGCGCTATTCATTGACATTAAGAAAGCTTTTGACACTGTGTGTCATGAAATTCTCTTAGATAAACTGTACCGTTGTGGTTTTAGAGATAACGTCCATAATTGGTTTCGGTCTTATTTAACCGATAGACAGCAGAGAGTTAAAATTGCTGGTGACTTCTCGTCTGTAGCTACAATCAATATTGGCGTTCCGCAAGGATCAGTGCTAGGACCAATTCTATTTCTAATCTTTATAAATTCTCTGCTGTCGAACGGTTTCTCCGGCAAGCTGGTCGCGTTTGCTGATGATCTGGCCTGTACTTATTCAAGTGATTCGATTTCTAAACTGACTGTGGCCGTTAATAAGGACTTAATACTACTGAGACACTGGTTTCTTATGAACAAGCTCGTTCTAAGTGAGAAATCTAAAATTATGGTTTTTTTGTGCTAGATGTAAACCGCCTGTTATTGATGACTTCGTATTCCATGGTCCAGCCTGAAAAAATGTACCTTTGACTTGGGATATATGCCCGTCATCTATCAATTACCACACCAATTATAACTCGATGAACTGCTGCCAAAGTTGTTGTATTATTGAGTGCGTTAATTCTTATAAATACTTAGGACTACATTTGGATAGCAAAATGAATTGGTCTGGTCATACTGACGTTCTAACTAAATACTTACGTTGTGCTACTAGGCAATTTTTTCTCCTAAAAAAAACCTGCTCTCCTAATCTATTACGTAGGATTTACTTTGGAATCTTCCATTCTAAACTTGAGTATGGTCTAGTCTGTTGGGGAGGAACTGTTAACTACAATATCAACGCATTATACTCTTTTCAGAAGTTTGCATTTAAAACAACTAGTAATAAATCCCGTTATGACAGTAGTTTCCCCATTTGCAAAAAAACATCAATATGATGTTGATGTTCAGGTTGATGTTGATGTTCAGATTGATGTTGATGTTCAGGTTGATGTTGATGTTCAGGTTGATGTTGATGTTCAGATTGATGTTGATGTTCAGATTGATGTTGATGTTCAGGTTGATGTTGATGTTCAGGTTGATGTTGATGTTCAGGTTGATGTTGATGATCAGGTGTTGATGTTGATGATCAGGATGATGTTGATGTTCAGATTGATGTTGATGATCAGGATGATGTTGATGATCAGGATGATGTTGATTATCGGCTTGATGTTGATGTTCAGGTTGATGTTGATGTTCAGGTTGATGTTGATGTTCAGGTTGATGTTGATGTTCACGTTGATGTTGATGTTCAGATTGATGTTGATGATCAGGATGATGTTGATTATCGGCTTGATGTTGATGTTCAGGTTGATGTTGGTGTTCAGGTTGATGTTGATGATCAGGTGTTGATGTTGATGATAACACTGGTTTCTTCTTCGGCACGAGAAATGCAGCATACACACTGAGAGGTCAAAATTCTGATTCTGCAACAGTTCCATCGCATAATTCTATCTGTCTAGTGCTCCTCGGCTTTTTAACAGGTTGCCACCTATAATATAAGAAGTCTTCGTGTAGTGGGTCGTTTCTTAAAGGAGGTGAAACTTTGGCTAATATTGTTCAACCCTTGTGATGTTACTACACTTATGCGTATTGTGTCCTAGTTATTTCGTTTGTTATTGTTGAATATTCTCATATTTTATTTCTTATATATATTCTGTTTTATTTATCTTATTTTCAATTTTTTATTTATTGCATTATATATTGTTATTGTTTTAATTTTACTCTTTATATTTTTAAATATTTATATTTTTTCTTTTAGTTATATATTTTAATTGTCACTCATATATTTTTATTTTTATTTTATTTTCATTTTAATTTAATTTAATAGTCAATTATTATTAAGTGAGATCGACACTAGTTTTAACTACTGATCTCGCATTGTACTCTGTTGCTTATATGGTTTTATAATTGTTATTAACAGATGAAGAATAAAATTCAATTCAAAATATATGCAGTCTGTCTGTCTATAGTAGAAGGTTGAATATTTTTTTTTGTGCTTGGTTGGTTGTTTATGTTCATCATTAGGCAAACTTTGATTTTTTCAGCTTTGCTTATTTCTGCATATCTCTTCAATTTGCTCCTTTCGCACTTATTAAATGCAATTGTAATGCGGGTGTATAGAGAGAAAATATATTTTTGTAGATTTATTTTTAATGTTTGCATTTACAAATATGTATTTTTCGGTTAAATTTACTTCATCATAGTAACTTGCTTTGCTCTCACAAGAAATAGAAAAAAAAGTGTAATTATTGTAGTTTGGTACTATTTATGAAGTTCGCTAATAAATATTATTGTATTTATTTTCAGGAGTTTCAAAGTAAGCAACAAAAAAAACTGGAGGAGTTGGTGGCTCTTATGGAGCATCATCCAGATGTTGCAAGAGGTACAGCTCGTTTTGGGACCAACAGAAGCGAACTAAAGGCTTTGTGGGAGAAATTCGCTACCCACATTAACAGTTTTGGGCCACCGATAAGAACATCGTGTGAATGGCAAAGAGTTTGGACGCATTACAAAGCCAATTTAAAACGCAAGTTGTCCCACAATAAAAAGAACTTCATGCAAACTGGAGGCGGTCCTTCTCACCAGATAACTCTGAGTCCGCTGGAAGAAAGTGTCATTGGACTCATAAGCCTCCAAAAACATATAAATGTAGTTGGCGATACATTTGGAGATAATGAAAACTTTGAAAACGGCGCCAATCAGCAAAATAAGCGCCAGATCTCTACACCTGTAGATGAGACCATCGCAGATCTCCATTGCGAAAATATTTGCAGTGATACTGATGTGATGGTAGCGGGTACTACGAAACCAAAAAAAAGAAACGTTGAAGAGCAGCGTTTGGATGCTCTACATGAGCAAATTAAAAATCAACGCTTGATCATCACGACGTTAAAATAATTGGAAAGTACGGCGAACAAAACCTATCAAATAAATAAGAAGGCATATGAAGTCAAAAAGGAAATATTAGATATTAAAAAACAAAATTTAATGATGGTGCAAAAACAATATAAGTTAGAAAGTGAATATAAGCTAAAAAAAATAGAGTTCCTTAACTTCTAACTAAATCGCTATTAATTTTTTTATTGCAATTTGTTCACATGAAGTAATTTTTTATATTTTACATGAAGTCATTTTTTATATTTTACATTTACATTACATTTTACATATTTAATATTATACATGAAGTGATATTTTTTTATATTTTTTATACTTTAAGTAGCAGTAATATATTTTTTTATATTTGAATAAAAAAGGAATTGCGTTTTGTTTCATATGGCTTGTTTTATTTATGGAAATTTTACACGAATCACATCAATGACATCATTATGTCGTTTCTTATATTCCTTGCTAATGCCAAATTAGCATGCTCGGTACCATCGACTGTTCCAATGTCTTCTATTTCGTCGCCTGTTTCAACGACTGCATACATTTCTGGTGCAAACCTTACTTTGAAATGTTGGCTTAAATTATGTAAAGCGCAGCAGACATTGATAATTTGTGTTGCTTTGCTTGGGGTATAATGCAATCCCCGCATAATATGTAAGCAACGAAATTTGCTCTTTAAAACTCCAATCGTCCTTTCCACTATATTTCTTGCTTTTGAGTGTATGAAATTGTAGCGAGCTTCAGGACTTCCTTCTTCGGTGGAGCGAAAAGGAGTCATTAAATATGGCGCTAATGCTTTTTGAGCTTTTTTGATAGCTTCCATCTGCGAAAAACTGAGGACTGAGGAACTGATAAATGAAACATCAAAACTGTTGGTGGCTTTGAAAATTTCTGGCTAAAGTTCGACAAGACGACTTACAACTTCGAATGGTTGTAAATCGTAATACGGAATTTGAACTCAGTTGTCTTCAAAGTTGTGTTGTCTTGAAGACAACACAACCGATGTTGTATTGTAAATGAGAATAGGGCCCTTATACACGAATTCTTATTAGAAGCTGTTCAACTATTTTATTCTTATTCAACACTTTTCAAACTGTTACTTCCACGATGTCACTTAGTTGCTTTCCAAATCAAACTGTCTCCGCTGCTATGGTTTGTGTCTATTTATACTGTCCGATAATTATCGCTACGCTATCGTCAGACTACTCCAGATCTTACTGGATTGTCGATAAACTTCCCTTTCCATGAATTGTTTGTTTCAGCAATGAATCATGTTCTATTGTGTATGCTGCGTTATGGAAATAACAAGTAACTTCTGGAACTTTCGCTAGCGCTCGATAGTTGTCGTTGTATTCCAGAAGAATGTGGACTGCGATTTCGGCGTGTAGATGGCGCTGTATATCACATTATTGAAGTTATTACATGACGTATAGATGGCGCTGTATTTTCGCCACACTGCTCTCCACTTAAGTCTGATCGTCCCGATCAAACACCAAATTCCTTGATCCATACGGCGCAAGCGTCTCTAAGTAGACAACTTTAATTTTACCTCGTTTTCGTGTGTGTGACTGTATGCGATACACAACATCATTTAGTAGCTTAATGACTTTGTACGGGCCTTCCCACGATGTTTGCAGCATTGGAGACATGCCCTTCCTCCGTTGCGGATTGTACAGTAACACTAAGTCGCCCTCTTTGAATCCGTCCGTATTCATACCTCGCTCATAGCGATCCTTCATTTTGTTACTCATTAGCTGTGTGCGCCGCCTCACCATTTCGTGTATTTCCTTCATTTCAGATTGTAACATGTGCCAGTAGTTGTCTTCGGTTTCGGTAAGATCACTGCTTTTGCCAAATTTTAGATCCGTCGGCAGTCTGAAGTCTGAGCCAAAAACTACTGGCGCACGTGAGTGACCAGTAGTATCATGGACTGCTGAACGGTAAGCCAATAAGAACATTTGAATGTGCTTATCCCAATCGCGCTGAGATGAAGCGCATTTATGATCGAAGATCATTTCAACGCTCCTCGAAGGAGCAGCAGCCAAAGAAGAAAGAGATAAATCAATTGAGGTATGGCAGTTCCGATGGGACTCCTCCACGAAGGGTAGGTGGACCTATTCGCTCATTACCAGCATAGCATCTTGGATTAATAGATCCCACGGGGAAACCAACTACCCTTTGACCCAATTCTTGACTGGTCACGGTTGCTTCAGGAAGTATCTATTCAAATTTGGACACGCCTGTTCGCCATTATGCCCTCTTTGCGCAGAAGACGAAGACGCAGAGCACGTTTGGTTTAAGTGTTCGAAATTCTCCATCCGAGATCTCGCACATGAGCGACCCAACCAATATAACCGAGCATATGCTTCAGTTCCCCCACAACTGGGAAGTCTTTAACGATATAAGGCTTAGATATGCGGCAGGATTAAATAGCTAAAAAGGGATGTGTTAACGCACGAAGAAATAGCATGATTGCTAACCAGCTTCTGCGAAGTAGTACCTAAAGGCAGTTCCGCAGAGGAGAGTGGTTTGAAGTGCGCGGTGGTGTGGTTTAGTACGTAGGCACCATGAATGGTGAGTCATTAGAGGCCACACCTCCAGTCGTCATACAAGAAAAGAAAAAAAAAAAAAAACAAAACCATGCCATCTGACTGCGGATGTAGAGGTGTCGTTCGAGTCTTGTTGATACACAGCAATCGGCGCATTTCTTGAAATATTCAAAATTTCGTCCTTGATCGCAGTGCAACTCTATTGGTATGCCGAATCGCGTGACCCAGTTCTGAACAAATACCGCAGCTACAGTTTTAGCCTCCTGATTTGGTATAGGGTAGACTTCTGGCCATTTGCTGAAATAGTCCATAATGACCAACACGTACTTATTTCCAGAGTCACTAGTCGGAAACGGCCAGCTACATCCATTGCAACTCGCTCAAATGGCGCTCGAGCGTTGTACTGCTGCAAATTCCCTCTGCTTCGAAATTTAGGTCCCTTAGCAGCCATGCACTGCATGCAATCCATTTGATCCATTCCACTACCGCTTCTTGACAGTTCACCCAGTAGAACCGTTGTTTAATGTTCTCCACAGTTTTTGTAACACCGAGATGGCCGCCACTTGGCCCATTGTGGAATTCTTTTAATTCTCTTCAAACTGCTCCATTGTGCCCAATATGCCTTGGCATGCGGACTTTCTAATGCCATTTCTTCTTTGCTTGGTCTTCGGTCCATTTCTTTCGCATTCATTAAATTCGCCAAGTCTGCATCATTAAGCTGGCTATCCCTTAGCGCGCTAGGTGTCCACTCATCGTCAGGTTGCAGATCAGGAACTGGATATGCCAATATTAGAGCAGTACAAAGCAACTCCTTCAGCTCTTGAAAGGCATCTTCTTCTTCCTTTTTCCACACAAATCTACAATTCTTCTTTGTTAAATTATGTAGACTTCGTGCAACATTGGCAAATCCGTGTACAAAGCGTCGATAATAAGTGCAAAGCCCAAGGAAACTTCGCAGTTCATCCGTGTTAATTCCTTTGGTAGTGATTTTGTGGCCCAAATACGTCACTTCGGTTTTGAATAGGTTGCATTTCTTCGGATTCAATCGTAATCCAGCGGAATTATCCAGCGTTGAATATATCCAGAATTATTAATCCAGCGTTGAAAAACTTCCTCCAAATTTTTAAGATGGTCATCAAAATTCTTGCCTATGATAATGATGTCATCAAGATACAATAAACATGTTTTCCAGTGTAGCCCTTTCAACACGTGTTCCATCAAGCGCTCAAAAGTTGCTGGAGCATTGCATAATCCGAACGGCATCACAGAGAATTGCCACAATCCGTCGCCGATGCTGAAAGCCGTTTTTTCACGATCAGATTTTTCGATATCTACTTGCCAATAACCGCTTTGCAAATCCAACGTGGAAAACCATTTTGCACCAGATAACTTGTCCAAAGTGTCATCTATTCATGAGAGTGGGTAGCTGTCCTTTTTCGTGACATCGTTCAGCTTTCGGTAGTCAACGCAAAATCGAGTGCTTCCATCTTTCTTTTTAACTAGCACGACCGGTGAGCTCCATGGGCTTGTTGATGGTTCAATAACTCTGTCTTTCCGCATTTCATCTATCAAATGCTCCGCTTCTTCTCGTTTCGCTAGTGGGACTCTCCGTGGGGCTTGCCGGATCTGTGGTGCATCGCTGGTGTCTATTCGATGTTGTACGATAGCAGTTCTTCCAAATTTATTTTCATCGCTTGCGCTATATTTTTGCAATAAGCATTTAGCTTTAGACTTTTCTGGCTCACTTACCTCATTCAACCAGTGACCCATTATAGCAGGAGATTTTGTTGATACGATCGTCACAATTTATTATGGCTTCTACTGCTTGGCACTGCCCTATTAGCGCTCCTTACTCGAAAACGATCGTTGACTTAAACTCGTTCATTACGCGAACAGGAATTCGCTTACTTCGTTCTGTTTGCACTAAAGTTCGTCCAACCAGTATATTCGCCGTGTCATCTGATACCTCTACTATAGCCAGCTGGTCCGCTACACTATCTCCCTCTACGCAAGCCCATAGAACCGCTTCTGATTTTGGTGGAATCTGTTGGCGATGGCTAACACTCACCTTCATGATTAGAGGCCGTTCATATCCAGCGCTTATCGGTATCTCCATATTTCCGCACGTCAGAAACTTTTTCTGCAGATCCAAAGTAAGACCTTGCGCTATCATAAAATCAACGCCGATTATTACCTCATACATAATTTCAGCCACCAGGAAGGTATGATTCACATGCAACATTCCAATCTGAACATGACAAATCAGTTTTCCGGAAATCGCAGCTTCCTCTCCGGTAGCAGTTCGCAGTTTGCAACCAATCGGCGGATTGATATCATCTCGTACTAAATCTGCTCGAATAATGGAATGCGTTGCGCCTGTGTCCAGCGTCAACTCCAGCGACCGCCTGTTTACAGTTCCACTTACTGTTAAGTTGTTTCGACGCATTTGCAAGACAGAGACAGTGGGGCAATCAGTTGCGGAAACCAGCTCACGCCCCTTTGGGCTGGTCCGTTTTAGTGTAACGATTCTGCTTCAGCAGAAGCACCATTTACTTTTTCGGCACTTCTCTTTCTGCCACTCACTGATGTATTGCAGTTTCGTGCAAAATGTCCAATTGTCATTCGTGATATCGTCTGCCTTAGTTCCCTGATAGACTTTTCTAATGACTCTTTCGAACCAAACTCCAGTCGATGGACATTGTGTGCTAGTCTACTCAAAAGACTCGCTGTCTCCTGATACTGTTTCGGCGAAGGTCTTCTTTGGCATAGAGTAGACTGCGCGTTTCGTGTCCATATCTCGTATACCATTCATAAACGCCTGGATCTTTAGTAGTTCGATTACTTCTGTGTGTGCATCCGCGTTGGCCAAATGTGCGAGTCGCTCGATCTCTCTTGCATATGCCTGCAACGGCTCGTTATTATTCTGGAAGCGATTCATCAGCTCCATCTGGAACATTTGCTTTCGGTAATCGCTACTGTATCGCCGCTCAATCGCTACCATCAACGCATAATAATTACCTAGCTCGTGTTCAGGAACCGTTTGCAAAACTTCAGCAGCGTACCCTTTCAACGACATTTTTCTGCTTTAAAAACAACGGGAACATGTTTGCTGAAAATTACCACAGTATGAAATTGAAAAAAAAGTATGTTAGGAGAAATGTTCTCTAACAATGATAATTTAATAGTAAAAAAAATGCAAGCTGAATTGAAGCATTAATTAATTCGTTAAAGATTTTTAGCAGCAATGTTGCATTTTTTATGTTAGAAAAATGGGTTTTTGCTAAATAGTAGTAAACTAACAACAGTACTTAAATACCTTAGTACTTACGAAAATACCTGAAAACATACGTAGTTTGCAAACGAGTAACAAATTTCGCTGCTGAGGTGAAACAAAGATGTAAAAATGCCAATACATGCATTCAATGTTATTCTCTTTACAGAAATTAATAACCTAAATTTATATAACATTTTTAAAAATAACACAAAATTTTTTTTTTTGCAAGTATAAGTATGTATAAAAATATTATGAAAGATTTTCATAAGGAGTGTATAAACTATAGTTCCTAGCCGAGCTAACGAAATACACGCAACTATGAAATGCATTAACATTTATAGTAAAAACCATAGATTACTAGATGTGACACTCGCTATTCGCCGCTTCAAAAAGTCGGTTTGACATTTGATTGGTTGGTATGTTGAACTCACGTATACAATACGTGAGAGATACCACATTGTTGTTCTTGTTTCTTTATCAAACAATGTGTACGATTTCTTACCAGTGCAACCGTATGTGCTAAAGGGTTTTGGAGCCCCAACTAGGCCAATAACGTATAATTTCCAATTATTTTGTAATAATTTGTATTCAGTTTCATTTATACTATTCTGCTAACAGCATACTAAAATATTTTTGCAATTAGGCGCATAATTGTGTATTTATAACAAAAGGTTTTGATTACCGACTGCATTTATAGGAAATATAACGAAGCAAATTAGAAAATGCTGTGTAAAATGTTATAGAATATATCTATTAACTTTAAAACTATGTTTTACACATGTTTTTCACGGATAAAAAACATAATATTTATAATTATTTATTTTGACGTTTCGATAAACAACCCCCTTAAAATAAATTTTGGATCAGTGCTTGCTACAAAATTTTTGCGGCGAGGCTACATTATTTTACGGCGAGGCTACACTTTTTTACGGCGAGGCTACACTTTTTTTGCAGCGAATCAAAGTTTTCTTTCATTGTATCAGTGCAATTCCAGCAAAAATGCATTAGCGTATAAGGGACATTTTCGAGTGTCTCATCTACTAATCTATGGTAAAAACAACCAGAAATCTCTATCGAATTTGTTGTCTTTGCAAGAAATAACAGTATTCAATCGTTTTCCTTTCCAGCCGCAACAAAAATTTTTAAATTATCTTATGAGTATATGAATAATAAGAAATGTGTATTAACAGTTTTTTTATATGCAAAACATGTTAAAATATTGTTACGTGATTTCCAAAATTACCGCTTGAACTCTCTTCAGGTTCGATCACTGGATTGTGAATAATCGTAAATTCGAAATAATAAAAAGTCGTTAGTTTCAAATAATAAATCAAATATTTATTATTGCTTGCTCTTATTTTAACACTTCTTTACTATCGCTGTTTATAACTTGTACACGTAAACACTTATACACGAATTCTTATTTGAAGCTATTCAACACTTTATTCTTATTCAACACTTTTCAAACTGTTACTTCCACGATGTCACTTTGTTGCTTTCCAAAATCAAACTGTCTTTGCTGCTGTGGTTTGTGTCTATTTATACTGTCCGATAATTATCGCTACGTTATCGTCAGACTTCTCCAGATCTTAGTAGATTGTCGAGAAACTTCCATTTCCATGAATTGTTTGTTTCAGCAATGAATCATGTTCTATTGTGTAGGCTGCGTTGTGGAAAAACCAAGAAACTTCTAGATCTTTCGCTATCGCTCGATAGATGTCGTAGTATTCCAGAAGAATGTGGACTGTGATTTGGTAACACTGTAAGATTTGGTAACACTGTAACACTCGTAAATATTGCATGTATCGGCATGTAGATGGCGCTGTATATCACATTATTGCATGACGTATAGATGGCGCTGTATTTTCGCCACAATATTATTTTCCGATGACCAGCAAATAACTTTAATATTTATACCATACATACTATGTAATAATACAAAAATTAATCAGTATACGATTAATCAATATAATTTATTAATTTTATTTATGGATACAATAGAATTGAAATCTCAAAACATAGTTCTGACAAATGTAAAAACATGTAAACAAAGTGGTAGCTACAAAAATTTGAGGTGAAAAAACACTTTATCGGGGTCTCCTGGGTCATTTTCTTCACGCTGCCGCATTTTTTCGGGTACTCTTGCGTCATTTTCTTCACGCTGCCCGCACTTCTTTGGTGGTTTGTTGAGTTTTTTCACCAACACTACCATAAATTTTCCAGGTTTTTTACGAATACTACTGAGCTTATGGAACACGGATGTTGACCCGAACACTGGCTGGAACGAGTGTCGCATCTCGTTATCTCTGACGCTCCCCATGGCACACGGTACCAATGAGTGCATCACGAACGTAAGCAAGCACCGTCGTGCGTTATAAGCAGTTGTTCGCAGAAAGCAAGAGATTGCCATGCCATTCAAATAATTGCTATTTCCGATGAAATTAGTTAGTTATTCGCCGGCGGCAACAATGTGTACAATAAGGAATTCTGACATTTTGATTTCCACGCTTATTTTAGTGCACAACTGCTTGTTGAAGAAAGGGGTTGTGTATCGCTTTTTTTGTGATTTCTCTTCTTTTACTGTTGTTGCCTTCGATATTTCTAAATATGGTATGTATTATTAATATGTTAGCAATTTATGTTTACAAATGATGTAATTAATAAATTGTAATGTTTCTAAATTTACTTTAAGGAATGAAATTTTTTTATTTTCCGGAAAATAAAGTTATAATAATATCGTACAAAAACCCAAAAATGGAAAAATATTCAAAATAATTAATGGCGCCGTCCTTTCTAAAAATTTTTAACAATTGGCATACTAAAATTCAATACAATTTTCCAAACGCAACAATTTATGAATAGCATGGTTCGATAGCCAATTTCTACAAAGTGATTACTTATTATGCCTCGGAAACGCGACGAGGACTGCAAAGCATGAAAATTGTCAACAAATTCTCTCTCTTGGGTTCGGGTTCGCGTTTGGGCTGCGTTTGAGAGTTTTACGCTATTTGCGCTCTCAATTCTCCTGAAACAACGAAAAGCACCAACCAAAACCAGCAAGAAACGCAAACGCGATAGATCCACTATAAATCTGCTAATTCAATCGGCAAATTACTAATTACTAATTGCGCTAAGAAACTAACTATGTACAAAAATATATATGAAGCTCTATGGAAACGATATTATAGATATATTTCAAACAGTTAATTGCGTTTTTTACACATGAAAGCCAGTAAATTAAAGCGCCCTTTAAAAAATAATATTCCAGAGAAATAGAAATGTTATTTTCAGTAAAATTTAAAGAAAATATTTGTTAATAAATTGGGCAAAATAATAGCTTAAATGTAATAAAAATCTTTATATTAGATGTCGTAATCCTTAAACTAAGCGTTTAAAAAATATATATCAAATATTTTTCTCAACGAATTTAAAAATCAACGATTGCTTATTTCAACACTTTCAACTTTCATTCGTGCAATCCGAACCTGAAACATATGTAATTCTTTAAATTTATTTTTATCCGAAGCTTTTGTAGAAATGTCGGCCAATTGCTCTTTTGTACCAATAGGTTTAATAATGTTAAACCCTTTATTAAAATATTAACAAATCATCCACATACAAAATTAAAAATATCACATCTTCTTATTTTTATTAAATGCTATGAAAAAATCATTAAATTTCTCTTTCCAACAGTTTACAAGCCATTTCCGTTTGAGTTTTGACTCCTTTTTGGTATAGACATTTCTTCTAGATTTTTTCTTTGAGGGAAGAAGAAATCTTCCATCTCCATGAAGGAAGGCTATCTTTACATCCAATTGATGAAAATGATATTTTCTCTGTATATCAACAGCTAATAGTGACGCGAATAGTAGTCAGTTTTTTAACCAGTGCGTAGGTTTCGGTGTAATGTAATCAAAATTTTTCAGAAAACCCCTAACAACAAGTCTGGCTTTGTATCTCAATGGGTTTTCACTTTCGGCTTCCTTTATCCGAAAAACCCGTCTGGATTTAAATTGCTTTATAGCCGGTGGTACCTTTACATTTTTCCAAACGTTATTGATCTCCATCGACATAAGCTCCTCATTAACCGCTTCCATCCAATGTTTAGAGCAGAGATAACGAGATAGCTGACTTATTCCAGTGATTGTTCGGCTTCCCATTCGGGTTCCAGAAGTTTGTTGGTGTTCGTGAAAAACATGGAATTTTGTATAGAAGTGTTCGTGAAAAATTGGAAATCTGATGAAGAACTTTCCACCAGAGACCCCTACTCACCTTTTTGACGCCCCGTAGATGAGGGGTCGGAGACGACAAGATTTCTTCACGCCCCGTAGATGAGGGGTCGGAGACGACAAGATTTTGCCTTTGTTTACAATATTTTATGTATGCTTTGTTTTGAGATTTCAACTCAATTGTAAACTTGTAAAAATAAAATAAATTATTTCGATTGAACGCATATTGATTTTATCTATGATTATTACTTTACATTAAGCGTATATATATATAGTGATAGTATTAAATGTTCGCATAACAAAAAATCTGAGTGAATATTTTAATATGTCTTGTATATACAGGAAATATAATACACGTTTTTATTATGCGTATAATACTCAACTACATATTTGGGTCCCGTTTACAAAGTAAAATGATTGTTTATATTTCTAGACTCTTATTTTTAGCATAAATAATAAATTTTAGATTTTTTACAGCTTTCTAGTTGGCTGCATTTTAACTTTAACTTTATCCAGTCGTCATAAAACACTTCAATAATATTTTTCTTACTTATTAATTAATTAATTATACATCTTCACTAAAAATAATTTATAAATTGAGGTTATGAATTAATATAAAGAAAACAGCATCAATGTAGTATTGGCATATCTACATTTTCATTTCCACCTTACTAGTGAATTTTATTACCCGTTTGCAAATTGCGTATGTTTCCGCGTACTTTTGCATGTACTATGTTACTTAAGTAGTGTTACTATATTACTACTTTTTGAGGAAAAACATGTTTTCGCTACATTAAAATTACACTAATGTGTTTGAAATTCTTAATTGATTATGTAATGCCTTATCTCATTTTCCTTTTTGAGTTATTTTTAAAAAAAGAACAATATTAAAGTACAATTTTGGTACCATACATTTTTGGCAATTTCGTACTGTAAAAATTTCATGAAATTCCTTATCTTTTCACCTCAAAGAAGAAGAAGTAGCATTTCATAATTTTATTTATAATATAATAACATAAAAACATGAATTAATAATGCTCTCATGTAATTTAACTATTGAACAATATTATCAAATACATATTGACACATATAAATACAGCAGAATTCGTTTTTGAAGAGTGCAGTAACATAAACGAATGTGTGCTTTATGGCAGCAGCAACATCAGCATAGTTCAAAACAGTTCAAAAAGCCAATCAGATGTGAATTTGCGTGGTGAATAACACGTACAGTGTACGTGAAGAAATCGAAAAAACGAAGTCACAAATCTTCGGAAACCCGAGAGAGTCAGCCATCTCGTTATCTTTGGTTTAGAGTCATTTCTTCCAGCAATTTCATCGAAAGAGTTGGGAACATCTAATTCAAGCCATAACCCTAACCATTGCGACTAAAGTCTAGCGCATAAATCAACTCTCAAAACGACATGGGTTCTTTTGGGTAACAAGAAAAAAAATTAATCTTTCCAGTCGCTGCTACGACGCTACCCCGTTCGACACTGGCCATCAATCCAATTCTAATTTTCCCTTAGCGGCCAAAATATTTATGTACTCTTTTCCAGTTATTGGTTTCATTTTGACATTTATAAGAGAGCAATATGAGCCTGTCTCAAACTTTTAACATTTTAAAAATGAATTACTCTTAAATACGAATACTGGTATTAATTTTTCATTTTTTAACAGCTTTATTTTCTTTTTTTTACACACGCCGTTAGGCGCTAGGTGTTATTGTTTAGTTTATTCAATGGAACTTAGCGGCAATTCCAGTGCCGCCAGACTCTAATCGGTATGGTTGTGGTTATGGCTTATATCTATCTATGCGCAGAATTCGCTCTAGGCTTAACAAGGTAGTTATTTAACTTACATGGAGGCCTGCGCTCGCCATCATTACGTCTTAAAGGCACTTTCTTACGGTTATTAAAAGTTGAAACAGGAATCTTAATGGATTCAACAGGAATCTTAATGGATTCTGCAGGTGTATTTTCATCATCAAATACAGCATCTTTCAAATTATCACTACCTGCAGAATCATTTTGTTTTTCTAGAATGGAAAGGTGCACTATTTTCAGCTTGACTTAACGGTTGTTGCAGTTCAACCGTAGGTGAGTAAGTTGTCGTAATTATTATTCATAATTCCTACTCGAAAAGGAAAACAGGACTCATCGAATGTTACATCTCTTACTGTGAAAGGATTTTCTGGATATCTATGTCCCAAAGTCTGTATCCGTTCGGGGTATATCCCATCAACACAGCATTTCGGCTTTTTTGATCCAATTTCTTTCTGTGCTGATTTGGAATCCATGCATACGCCTTACAGACAAAAACTCTAAGTTTTTCTAAGTTAGGCTTAGAAGGTGTCATTCCATTTTCTATGGCTCTTGTGGGATTACTATTAATAATGTAAACATTAGCCAGCACAGCTTCACTCCACATCTTTTTAGGAACTTTCGACTCAATTAACATTGTAATAAATTTTTCTACTACAGTTCTGTTAAAACGTCCAGCAACTCCATTTTGCTGTGCCGAGTACCTTTTACTTGGCTCTAATTAAATTCCTTTAGCTTTGTGCCAGACTATTTGCTCTTTAGAGAGGTACTCTGTTCCTTGGAGTATGTTGAATCCACTCATGGAGCTCCGACAGCAGAGTTTCAAGTACTACATAGTTTTTTAGAGAATGAGGTGCTATAAGTTGTTATATATTAAGAGATTTACTCTAATCAATATATCTCTCAGTTTTCCACTGCAAAAGACATACAATTGATATTAGAATTTCTAAGAACGAAGTTGATAGATCCCACATGGACAGAAACCGTGGCTAATAATAATAATTTTCGAAAAATATATATTGCTGCTGGTGACCATGGGAATAACCCAAAAACAAGTACCTGATAATATGATCTCTCAACTTGATTTAGTGAAATATCAAAGCAAATGTGTGGCATTGGCAAAATTAATGCATATATCAAAGGATGTTACACGGTTAGTTTTTAAAACATAAATCCATAAACTATTTAAACAAGAAGAAATATTTAGTTTAAAAATTGTTTTTTTTCCTTGTTCTTAGCTATGCCCCCCAATATTTTCTTAACAAACCAGCGCCTTTTCAAAGATTCCACAATTCATTATCAACCGTTTCGCCATCCAAGAAGTCGCTAACAACTAATGAGATTAATGACACTACAATGCCAATAAAAAGCTTAACTTTTGTTAGATGTGTCAGCGATAAATAATAGGGCAACACTGTTTTAAAATAAGCGACGTGTGAAAGAAGAGAACAACACTGAAAAGTTCTTTTTGAAGGGAAGAATTCGGTAGGTAGAGAAAAGTACTTGGCTGCGCTTGGGATATTTGAGACAGAAAAACTTAAGAAAAGATATACTTGCTCCTATAGAGAAATAACATTTTGTCAAAAATGGAAAAATTTAGTGTTTGGAAAGTCGACCAGCTTAAAGAAAAGCTATCTTCATTGGTATTATCGAGAATCTCGCTCTACAAAGTGTATTATTCGTCAATACACTTTGTAGAACGTATAGAACAGTTACGTACTGCGTATCACTGGGATGATAGAGTACTTTTGTTTGCTGTGCAAACAAAGTTGCAAGGAGTGGCTAAATTGTGGATTGATTCGTACCGCAGAATTTTTGTAAATTGGTCAGATTTCAAACACGAATTTTTAAGAGAATTTCCATCGATAATCAACGTTGCTGATATACATATGGAATTAATGAATATGCGGCGTGAGACAAATGAAACGCCGGAATTATTTTTCTACAGGGTTATTGCTCTTGGTCGACGTGGTGGCTTAGATGAACAATCAATAATAAGGTACGTGTTATGCGGCATAAACGATGTGGACTTGAAGCGAAGTTTATCAGTGAACTACTACGTCTCTTGTAACGAGCTTTTACATTCAATAATTAATTATTGCAACTACAATGTAGTGAAGAATTCACAACCAATGAAGCAGTATTCTGTTACACAACAAACCAAAGTTCCACTGCCCCTGAAAAGCCAACCGAAAGAAAATGTTATGCTTTGTTATAATTGTCGGAAGAGTGGACACATATCGCGGAACTGTCCCGAGCCGCAAAAACGCGAACGTTGCGCAAAATGCTTTAAAACAAATCACGCAACTGCAGATTGTAAAAAGGGACGAGAAATTACTGCTAGTTGTAATGCAATTGTAGATGGAGATAGCCAGGTTACGACAAAGGTGATCAAAGTTAATGAGTTACAAACAAAAGCTTTTATTGACTCAGGCAGTGTTTTTACGTTAATTCGGAAAAGTTTTGCAAACGGTTTACGTCCACATGAGAAATGTTCCACGATTTTGTCTGGTTTTGGTGGCGGACAGTTTGAGTGTGTGGAAAAAGTAAGAGCAAAGTTAACTATTGATGGAATAGTGTGCGATGCGGATTTATTAATCGTCGATGACGAACACATTTCGCATAACATTCTCCTTGGCAGAGACGTCCTCTGTATGGAGAGTAATCGTTTAATGATTGATGGAGAACAATGCTGGCTTTTGCGGAAGGAAAACGATACTGCAAAGATGAACGATGGCGAAGTCGAAAGCTTAAATCGAATTTTGGGGCGTTATGGAGATCGTTTTGCGTCTGAAGTCCAAAACATTGGTAAATCGAATCTGGTGAAAATGAAAATAGAAATATCAACAAAAGCTGTTGTTAATATAAAACCGTATAGGCTGCCGTTCGCTAGGCGACCTATTGTGAAACAAATGATAGAGGATTTGTTAAAATGCAAAATCATACGGCCTTCTAGCTCGCCATACGCATCACCAGTGCTATTGGTTGAAAAAGCAAATAGTGAATTTCGAATTGTGTCGATTATAGGCGGTTGAACGAAATTACCATCAAGCAACCGTTCCCAATGCCAGTAATCGAAGATTTGTTTGCCCGACTGTCCGGAAACACGTACTTCACCACGCTCGATTTCAAGATGGGCTACCATCAAATCGAGATGGATGAAAATTCGAAAATGTATACGGCTTTTGTTACATCAGAAGGTCACTATGAGTATAACCGCATGCCTTTTGGTTTAGTGAATGCTCCAGCAGTTTTCCAAGAAATGATGTCTAAATTGGTGGAACAAGCCCATCCACACAACATAATTGCATATTTGGACGACGTTATCTTACCAAGCAAGACAGTTGACGAAGGTTTGACAATACTTAAAGATTACCTATGTATTCTCGAAAGAACTGGTTTAAGGTTGCGATTAGATAAATGCAGATTTTTAGAAACTAACATCGATTTCCTGGGTCATAAGATTAGTAGTGAAGGAATAGTGTTAATTCTCCAGGCGAACGGAAAGTTAAAGCAATAACGAATTTTCCAATACTAAAAACGCCAACCGAAGTGCGTCGGTTTTTGGGGCTGACTGGCTTCTTTAGGAAATTCGTGAAAAATTATTCAATTATAGCGCGGCCGCTAACCGAACTAACAACAAAAGCAACAGTGGAGAATTTTGCTTGGGGTGATCAACACCAAACCGCATTTGAAACCCTAATTCATGCTTTGAGTAACGAGCCGGTATTGCCTCTATATAATTTCGATGCTCTGCACGAGGTTCATACTGACGCAAGCAGTGTTGGAATAGCAGGCGTATTGTTACAATCAGTCGATGAACGCCATCCATGGAATGCGGTAATGTGCTTCTGTCGCCATTGTACCGAGGTGGAATCACGTTATCACAGCTACGAGCTGGAAGTTCTGGCTGTAGTAGAAGCACTACAACGCTTCCGTATATACCTATTGGGTAAGAAATTTACAGTCAAAACAGATTGTGCAGCAATCACGAGCGTAAAAGCAAAAACGGCAGTTATTCCAAGAATCGCACGTTGGTGGATGCGGTTGATGGAGTATGACTTCGACTGCGTACATAGACCGGGAAATCGAATGGCTCATGCAGATGCCCTTAGCCGAGCGCCTGCGGAAGAGACAATGAAGTTCACTGGCACGGGAAACGTTATGCACGTAAATGCTGGATGTGACGACTGGCTTCTAACGATGCAGCTCCAAGACGGCCAAATCCGAGAGAGGGTGGAAATACTAAAAGAGTCAAGAAAATCACAACATGCAGAACATGTGCGTAAAGAATACTGCCTTATTAATAATCGTCTTTATAGAAAGATAGGTGGGAACACATTGATCGTCGTACCAAAAGCAGTAAGATGGCGAATAGCTCGTTATTGTCATGACGAAATGGGTCACTTTGGTCTTGAAAAAACCAGCGCGTCGCAGAGTATTTCTGGTTCCCAAGTATCAGAAAATATGTAAAAGAATATTAAGCAGCTTGTATCGAGTGCTGTTACAACGAAGACAAAAATCGGAAATGGAAGGTCTATTGTATATCGATCCTGCGGAACCAATTCCTTTCCGTCTTTTACAAGTTGATCACTTGGGACCATTTGTTAAAAGCAAGCGCGGAAATACGCATGTTGTGGCTTTAAGCGACGTATTCACAAAATATGTAGTGGTCAAAGCAGTTCGGAACACGAAAACACAACCCGTATTGCAAGTTTTGAATGAAGTCAGCAGTTATTTTGTACTACCAACGAAGATTGTTACGGATCGTGGCACAACCTTCACATCTAGGCAGTTCACACAATATTGCGATAATAACAACATTAAACATATACAGACGGCTGTGAGAACTCCGCGCGCAAATGGCCAAGTAGAGCGCGCCAACCAGACAATCCTGAATTATCTTCGTACTTCGACTGAAAATGCGAAGGAATGGGACGAACAATTGCGTAATTTGCAGTGGTGCGTCAATTCACAGAAAAACTCGACGACCGGATTTAGTCCTAATGAGTCAATATTTGATTTTAAGCTCAACGACGTGGTACAGAATAGACTCTTAGCAGCAGTACTTCACGAAGAAGACGAACAAAGTGTGCCTGAGAATCGAACGCTTGCATTACGGAATATTCAACACCAACTAGAGAAATGGAAAAGACGTTTCGACGAAAGACATAAGTCACCGGCCGTGTATGCTGTGAACGATTTGATCGTAATTAGAACTGAACCGCCAGCGACTGGAGAATCGAGAAAACTCGAGCCAAAATACCGTGGGCCGTATGTCGTGGCTAAAGTTTTAGGGAAGAACCGGTATCTGGTAAAAGATATCTATGGCATGAACGTGACGCAAAGGAAGTTTTCATCAGTATACACTTCGGACAAGATGAAGCCATGGTGTGCCTTAGCGCCCGATCTGAATGACAATGACAGCGATGATGATGGACTAGAAGAGGTCATAGGGGCTATGACTCTATAGGATGGTCGAGCTGTCAGCGATAAATAATAGGGCAACACTGTTTTAAAATAAGCGACGTGTGAAAGAAGAGAACAACACTGAAAAGTTCTTTTTGAAGGGAAGAATTCGGTAGGTAGAGAAAAGTACTTGGCTGCGCTTGGGATATTTGAGACAGAAAAACTAAAGAAAAGATTACTAATGAAGTTTGAGAATAAATAAATAAAAACGAATACTTGTGGTTTTCTTTGACAAATGCTTTTATCAGCTTCTTTCGTCAGATCCAGTATTTTTTAAAGATTGTTGGAACTGGACGGAACTGATCAGTGATTATTTTACTGAACCGTCAGAAAGCCAAGACTTACAGCAGCTGTATATAAATAATATTGTTGCAATTATAACAGACATGACCTCCACTCAAATAAAAGAGTTGAACAAACACGTTCCTGCAAGCATTCATCTCGAGTTTGAAAAAGAACAAGTGTTACAGTATCATCCGTTAGTAATTACATCCAAACCCGTAACTTTACCCGAAAATTACATCACTTTAAATGTGGTATGCGATCATGTAACCGTTGTTGAGGGTGTTTTGTTACCCATTTTTAATAAGCGCAATTTTAAATTCTACAATCAAACCGACGGTGTCTATGACAAAATCGTCAAAGCTGACTCGACTAAAGTTAACCTGCGTAGCATTGCTTTAGGTATATCCTCTGCGAAGGCTGTGTGCCTCTCAGGAACAGTGGGCTGTGGTAAAACCACTTTGCTAGAATATCTGGTACGTAAAACAGGACGTATAAAGCCTAAGCATAATGAGCTACAGCTAGAAATGGAACAGATACAATCACTCTGTTTGGAAAATGTCAAAGAAAACTGTTTATAGATGACTATCAGTTGAAAGTAGCAGCGGGTAAGAAACAAAAGCCGTCACCAGATGCGAATTCAAGTTTTTCCCCCTCGATTTCGATTATTAAGCATTTTATTCAATTTTCAGTTTCATTAAACTTTGCTTTAGTTAACGCTTCGTATTGTTTAAAAGTTTAGAATACATCAGATTTCTTCTTAATCAGAAATACCATTGCAAAGTGACTGTAATCATCAATAAATAACCCAAAAAATCAGAATCCGTCCCAAGAAATAGGGTCAAACGGTCCACAAACATCATAATGTATTCGTTCTATGCTCTTTTAGTACGTATGCGGCTCCCATTAAATGCCTCTCGACTATGTTTACCTTCAAGGCACACATTACAAAAATCTATTTTAGATGACTTTATGTCGTTAATATAATTACTCCTTATAAGTTTTTTAACACTTTGCTGTCCAATATGGCCAAGTCTGCTATGCCACAACATATTGCTACTAACTGCACATTGATTTGCTGCAGTTCTATCTAAATGTGTTTCTAACTCGTATACATTTCTACGAAGAAAAGCTGTTGCAATTATTTGTTGGTCTTTCAAAATGACTGCTTTATTTTGAAATTTTATTTCCACTCCAGCACTTGTTAGCTTACGAACAGATAGGAGGTTGTCTCTTAAATCGGGCTACAAGCTTATATATTACCTTCTTTTGATTTGCCTTTATGAGTATTCTATATTATGAGTATTTCTATATGGCATGAAGTAGAATCCATTGCTATTGACATTACGGGCATCACCTTGCCTGCAGTTCCTTGCTTGATGACCAAATTTGTCGCATTTAAAACATTTAAACTTTTTTTTACTGTAGTTATTTTTACTGCCAAAAGCTGTTACACCTTGTGCCATTTCCTCATGACGATCCACAAATTTTGTTTCTTCTGCCATCAACCTTGCTTTTGCTATATTAAACGTTAGTAAAAAGTTTTTAGTGTGTTCTATCATAAGAGATTTAACACTTTAATATAAAGAATAGTGTGTCCAACACAGCTTAAAATGACTGTATATATGTGGTCACGTAGCACTATTTAGTTTTAAGTTTAGGTTTAAAAATTTTTTAAGTTTCTAGTCTTAAGTTTTTTATTAAAATATAATAATGTTATAATTTTTTTCTCTCCATTTTTTGAAGGAATTTAAAAATTGATGTAAATAAATAAAGAAATTAAGTGTTACGTTGTAAGATAAATATGTTTAGTATGTTAAGGATTTCTATTTTTAAGTAAATGATTCTAAATATTTTGGATAATTAATAATTGTTTAAACATATCAATAACTCATACCATATTTGAAAATTCCAGGGCAACAATTGAAGAAGTTACGGAGGACTTTGTTGAAAAAATACGTACCAACCCGCAAAATAAAAAAACAAGCGATACATAATGCCTTAAACACATATCATGTGTTTTTGGCAAAAATCTGCGCTGCTGAGGCGCGGCAGAGAATAGCTAGCATATAAGAACTCACAACAATCAACAGAAGAAGAACAAGAGCAGCGAACAAAATGGAAAATTTTCCTTTTCGATCGCCGTCGCCGGCAGAGGCTGCACCGACCTGCTATTTTTGTTCTTGCTTCCCATAATAGCCTACAATTTTGACAATTGGCGGAGAGCGACATCGCTGAGCGACATACTTTGTGTTTGAGGCATAATCTCTTTGTTCAACTTTACTCTCTGCAAAGATTGACCTATAATATACAGTGCCATCGTGACTTTCTGCAAGAATGTTTATGTTTCTGTTTCACATAAAAATCTCAAACGCACACTACTCGAAATCAGAGATAACGAGATGCGACACTCGTTCCAGCACGTGTTCGGGACGGCACTCGGGTTCTTAGCTTAGTAGTATTCGTAAAAAACTTGGAAATTTTATGGTAGTGTTGTTTCTACATTTTTGTTTCATCTCAGCAGTGAAATTTGTTACTCGTTTGGAAACTATTTCTGTTTTCAGGTACTTTTGTAAGTACTAAGGTACTGAAGTAATGTTGTTAGTTTACTACTATTTAATTTGTTCGTAAGGTTAATTAATATCTTTGCAGCATGATTTAATTACTGACGATGCGCAAAAACGCTAACAGGATAGCATTTCACCCATCTAAAAATACTCAATATGCAAGTTAAAGTCCACTTTTACGATTACTCCAAAAGACAATCAACTAACTGTTGCAGTATTATCGCTGGTAGTGCAGATATTTGGTGGCGATGACAGCCTGTGTGATGATATTATCTCAAATAGGACTGTAGCGAAAGATATTCAAATACTGAGGAGATAATCGCATGCCACATCCAGCGCAGCGTTTATTTTGTTTTTGAATCAGTCCTGCGCGGCTTTATAGATAGATTTTTAGAGATCTATAAAGATATATTAAAAGTATTAAAACATTTCTTCATTGTATACATACTCTGGCGATCAGTGAATATGACATGTTGCCGCAGTGGAGCCTAGTATCAGAGATAACGAGATGCCTGACTCGCTCGGGTTTCCGAATATTTGTGACTTCGTTTTTTCGATTTCTTCACGTACACTGTACGTGTTATTCACCACGCTAAGTCACATTTGATTGGCTTTTTGAACTATGCTGATGTTGCTGCGGCTATAAAGAACACATTCGTTTTTGTTACTGCACAAAACCAATTCTGCTATATACATATATGTGTCAATATGTATTTGATAATATTGTTCAATAGTTCAATTACATAACAGCATTAATAATTCATGTTTTTATGTTAATTTATTATAAATAAAATTATGAAATGCTACTTCTTCTTCTTTGAGGTGAAAAGATAAGGAATTTCTCAAAAAGGAAAATGAGATAAGGCATTACATAATCAATTAAGAATTTCAAACACATTAGTTTAATTTTTATGTAGCGAAAACATGTTTTTCCTTAAAAAGTAGTAATATAGTAAGACTACTTAAGTACCATAGTACATGCAAAACATACGCAATTTGCAAACGGGTAATAAAATTCACTAGTAAGGTGGAAATGAAAATGTAGATATGCCAATACTACAATGATGCTGTTTTCTTTCTATTAATTCATAACCTCAATTTATAAATTATTTTTAGAGAAGATGTATAATTTATTTTTTGTATTCACATAAATAAGTAAGAAAAATATTATTGAAGTCTTTTATGAGGACTGGATTATGTTAAAGCATAGAGAAAGAATAACAAGAGACCCATTCAGCGAAATTTACTCGAACGCCAAAAGGAAGCGGTCGGTCCGTAAGGGAAACGAAGAAACGAAATGAGTGCAAAATGCGTCCTCAAGGAGAGACTAACAAATTTCAATAAATTTACTCACGCATACAGCGAATATTTCTTTTCAACCATTCACTCTGTTTTAGCATGCCTGAAACTGTTTCGTTTGGTTGTGTGTGTGAATAATTTTTAAGCCTCAACATTTTTTAAATTTCTGAAGTTTCTGAGTCGGCATGCTGGGTACAAAAAGCCCTATAAAAAATAAATTTTTACAGGAGCACTATTATGAATATATCTAATTTCTAAAAACTAGCAAATATGCTAAGTATTAACACAGTTCAATTTTGATATGACTAATTATAATTTTCTTAATTTTAAACTCGTAAATATTTGTGTTTTACGATTTCCGAAAATAATTTCTAAAGCTTTTAGCTTTTCCGCAGTTATTCATAATTCAGTTTTCTATAATTGTACTGTTCAAGATGGTCGTCCAAACCTCCTTCATCGAATTTCTAATGTAAAATTGCAGGAGAAGGCGCAAGCTCAAGAAAGCAAAAACAAATGTACAAACATACAACTCCACACGAAGCCACTAATTATAAAAAATACAAACAAAATAATGTCCAGAAATCATAAAGCACAAAATTATCAATATGTATTCACATATATTCTTTCGACATACATACATACACTCTTCATTTGCTCCATAAAGAATCAATAATGAGAAAAAGACGAATAGGGAAAATGTAAGAAGAAACGAAATTACACCAACAATCTGTAAACGATTCAGTAGTAGACAGAAAGAAATTCACAGAGTACGAAAGCAAAATAAAAGAGAAAAATTTGAAATCTTCATACGATCCAGACCTGGGTACAAATTCTCAGAGCATCTTTGCAAACACACAAACTCGTGCAATAGGTATAGCATAGAGAGCGAAGCTTTCAGTAATCTATCAACAATTCAGTAGTGGATAGGAAACAAATGCTCAGAGTACGAAAGCAAAAGCAAAAAAAGCCAAACACTCAAAAATCTTTACACGATCCAGAACTGGGTATGAGCGAATTCTCAGAGCATCAGGGCAAACACACAAACACGTGTAATTGGGATAGTGGAGAGAGCGAAGCATTTAGTAATCCATCATCCATTCAGTAGTCGATAGGAAAGAAACGCTCAGACGATGAATGAAAACACATTAGCATTTGCAATAGAAGAGAGAACACACTCAGCAATGAGTGAAAAAAAGATCTAGTACTGGATAGCCAGTAGCAAATATTTTTGTTCAAGATTCGGCCTCTTGTTATCCTTTCTCTATGGTTAAAGTTAAAATGAAGCCAACGAAATACTTTGAAGTCCTCGATATGAACTACAGTCATTAAGGAAATAAAAGTTCTATAATGTTAACAACTAGAAAGCTGTAAAAAAATCAAATCAAAAATAAAAGTCTTGAAATATAAACAATAATTTTACTTTGTAAACGGAATCCAAATATGTATGTAGTTGGATATTATAGGCATAATAAAAACGTGTATTAAATTTCCTGTAAATGCAAGACATATTAGAAAATTCACTCAGATTTTTTTTCTGCGAACATTTAATACCATCACTATATTATAATCATAGATAAAATCAATATGCGTTCAATCGGAATAATTTATTTTATTTTTACAAGTTTACAATTAAGTTGAAATATCAAAACAAAGTGTTAAGGAATACATAACATATTGTAAACAAAGGCAAAATCTTGTCGTCTCCGACCCCTCATCCCGGGGGGCTTCAAGAGGTGAGTAGAGGCTCTCTGGTGGGGAGTTATTCATTAGAATTCCAATTTTTCACGAAGACTTCTATACAAAATTCCAAGTTTTTCACGAACACCAACAAACTTCTGCAACCTGAATGAGAAGCCGAACAAGCGCTGGAATAAGTCAGGCATCTCAATATCTCTGGCCCCTATTTAGTTCCGCATATAACTGAAGGCATAACGTTTTCGTCTGGATTAATTGAGGAACTATTATCAGGCATTGTAAAAGTTGCTGTGGTGTATCCTCATCAGCAACCAACCAACCAACTCAATCCTACAACTTCAGCTGAAAGTGAATCCAAGCATATTTCACCAACTTCAGCGCAAGGAATATGTTCGCTGGACTGTAATAAGTTGTGACCGGCGAATAGTACGATTGAAATAATAATTTACTATTAATTTTTGTGAGGTTTTATAAATCTAAGATATTCTTATTTCTTCGGCATTACTCGGGTTACGTTTTGCATTTTGTTCTTTTCCTAGCCAATCCATCGTTGTTGTGGTTTCTTAAAAGTACAAAAAAAAAGATATTAGAATGCTAAGCAATAATCCTGATAAAACAACAATAATACTATAAATTTAAATGTATTAATTCAAATTTACCATTTTTTCGTCGCAATTTGTTTGGCTCTATTTTGGCACCCTATATATGCTCACTGGCTGATATAATAGCTTCTTATATCCAAAAATGGGGGTTTTTTTTTCCAATTCCATGTTACTTCGTGAAAGTTGTTCCATGCACAGGAAAGCCGTCAAACTTTGTGAATTTTTGGGTTCAAGATTCACTATTTCCTCAGCATTTTTCTCGGTTTTCGTTTGCGCCGAATATTAGCGAAAATTTGTCTTCTATCTTCACGAAAAAAACTCTGAAATCTAAAATTTCTGTAAAAGTGCGCACAGAAATACACATTGATAAAATAATTTACATTTTTAATTAGAAAATCACTTACACAACCTTCTTCAGCAAATTTTTGTTGATAACTGAAATCTGAAATAACCTTTTATTGGAAAGTGGTGAATAAAACATACAGTGTATGTGAACACCATAACGAAATTTTGTCAAATTATTTTGCAAAAGCCGACGTAGCGTCACATCTCATTATCTCTGTAGATAATGTACGATTATGCCATTTGAAACACATTTGACTTCGGGTTTGAGTTTCCGTTTGCGATCCATTATGTTTTTTTTTTCACAACAACTTTCTTTAACAAAGAAGTCTGCACTAAAACAAAGGACTAAAGTCTGCACCTTCTTAGATGCACTTAGTACGTAAGTCTTACAACTTTCAAATAACTTCGTTCATCGTGGTTTGCAGCGTCGTTGCTACTAATTGACTTTACGAGAATGTTCGAAATTGGGTATTTTTTGGGTTGGGATTTTATTTGATTAAATAGTGACAAATATTTCGACAAATACCCCACAGCAGCTTCACATTATATCGAAAAATATTATGGAAATAAGATCGTTTAAAAAGGTTTTAAGAAAACTTACACTCAAATTTGGTAGGGGAAAAAGACAACTTCGAAAACAGCGCTGAATTCGATATGGCCTTATTCGAATTAATTAACAAGTTAACAAATGTAGACTAAGAATTAAAACGACAAGTTGATATAAAAATAAAAAATGAAATGAAATTAAATAAATTTGCAATTATAATAAAAATAAATAATAAATTGCTATTTTAAATATGCTTAATTTATTTATTTATTTCGAACAATTCGTATACACAAGGTCAAAAAAACCCTTAATTTTCCTACACAAATTACAAGGCTTAATACATACCAATGGCCATAATATAATCCAAATGTAAATATAAATTAATCACAAAAATTACAAAAAAAATATTACATGCATTACCCAGCAATGCTCCTTATGATTTCATGTATTCATTTATTGACTTATCTCACATCTCAATTGAACAAAAAGAAGAAGACCTGAACCGTATTCGCTTATCACCTAAATCATCAATTATCACCTAAATGGTTTACTCCACTGCATTCGGACTACAGCCCCGTTGGCAAAATACCAACAAGAATAGCACACAGATCAACCAGACCACCACGATCCAACCAGGATGCTAAACAATTTTCAGTGTAACGACAAAAACTTTAAAATACTCATTTTAAAAGTTCTAACAGAGAGACATCTCTGTATAACATTAAAAAGCGATTTCAAGGTCCTAATACTTCTCACAGAATAAAAGATAATTAAAAGTTTAACCAGCAAAAGTCTTGTCTCTCTTGGAAGGAGATGCTTTATTTCATATAACTTCCTACGGATCATGAATTCGCGCGTTTTGATATGCAATATGAACATCTAAGACAACGTTTCAGTGAGAAAAATTCCCAAGTTCTTAATTAATTGAACATAACATAATTGAGCTCATTGAGCCTTACCAATAAAGATTCGAAAGTATCTATTTTAAGTAGTTTCGACACTAAGGTTAGTAGAATACTATCTGTGCAGTCATACCAATAAACAAATTAAGGTCTCTATTTAGAGTGACACACCTGGCGTCCTAGGACGTCGACGTCGATTTTTTCCCCTTTGGAATGGACGGGTATGCAGAGTGACACCTATGGAAGAGGCGACTCGCTTCTTTTTTTTGGAAACAGCACCACTGGATAATACTTTCCTCTTTAGTGATAACAACCCGAACTTCTTGAATTTCCATTGTGTGGAATGAATAAAAATCTTTAAACAAGTTCCATAGCAATAGAATTTTATATTGTTATCTTTAAATTCTTACAAATTTGTAGCAATTAGTGTGAAAAATTTAAAGAATGAATGCATGGCAAAGTTTAATAGAAAAATATTTTGATTTTTGCATGTATTTTTGTGTTTTTATTACATCACAAATTTTTTTTGAAATCTTTCTTGTTTGCGCATCATGTAACTGTGAAAATATTGTGAGTAAACAAATGTTTGCCGTATTTCCTTCTAGAGAGCGATTTTTATTGCACTAAGCCAATTGAAAGACAGCAGCAATTCAAACTAAATCGGTGTTCATGAACGGATGGCAACCCTTCTAATTTGTTCAGTGGTTCATTGCTGTCAGATGGGCCGTTTTTCATTTTGTTTCGCAGCTTTGGACGAATTCTTCTTTTCGATTTTGGACCTCATCGTGACAACTCGTGTTTTCTGGCCGTTAGACTTAATTAATATTGATAAAATCTATAAATTGGAGGAAAGATCTCCAATTTCCAAGTATTCACGCGTTTATTATCAAGTTTTCTGGTCCTTCGCAAGCCGGATCAATAAGATCGCAGCGATTTGGAGTGATCCGAAATGGCTTCAACTTACGTGGCGCTAATACAAATTCGAGGTAGGTTGAAAGCCTCCATTATAAAGGCTCATACGTTTGCCCATCAGAGGTTAGAAATCCTCACCTATGAGCAGGTCGTCACACATGCGGAGCCCCTTGAACAGACGTTTGAGATGTTCACGCGAAACACAGATTGCGTTGTTGCGCACTCTGAGGAAGACGGATACATCGACCCAAATGTAGATTTTGACGCCTGCGAAGATAAGTATCTTGTGGCTCGGCCACTATTGCGAGGTTTGGAGGTCAGTCTGCATCCGCCCATGGAAACCATAGATCAGTCTGCGAGTATGGCACAGCTGGCTGAAAAGCAGGGTTTGCGGCATTCTGTGTCTGAGTGTCGATCCAAATTCACCTGCCGAGAATGCCATCAACGTCACCACACACTCGTGCACGACCCAGTGGAGCAGTCGGGAGCCACGACTTCTTCGACGTTGACGTCGTCCAATGCACACAAGGATTCACGACTAGCCCACTCTGCGCTAGCGGTTAGCGGTTAGCGCCGTGGCGTCCATCGCTGTTACACTTCTATCAAGCACGTTCAGGACTACATCGCACTTCGCACCAATGCTGCCCACCGCATTAGTGGATATCGTAGACGCCCAAGGCCAGACTGTCACCTGTAGGGCGCTGCTGGACTGCGCATCGGAATTGTCATACATTTCTGAGCAGTGTATTCAACGCCTGCGCATCTCACGGGCTCATTCCCGCATTGCTGTCACTGGAATTGCCTCGGCTGCAGCAGATCATATCCGGGGCTGTTGTCAGGCTCATAGCCGTTCATGCACAAACAGCTTTAGTTTGAATGCATGCTTATACATATTAAAACATATCACTGCGGCTATACCGTCAGTCCCGTTGGCCAATACCTTTTCGCACAGTCTGCAGGAACTTGCTCTTGCTGATCCAACGTTCAATGTTACGGCGCCAATTGACATCCTGATTAGAAAGCAATATGTATGGGATGTTTTTACCGCAGAGAAGCGGGTAGACGCAGACGGAAACGCCTTTGCAGTATCGTCGCAGTTCGGCTGGGTGATAACGCAGGCTACCCTACCACCAGATACCACTTCATGCGCATTTCTCACACTGGTCGAATTCGACGCGTCAATACTACGGTTATGGTAGTTAGATGACACCCCACCTACGGCTGTCGACTCCGACGTGACCTTCGTCGAACAGCAGTTCGCCACCACTCATACTCGCGCGCCGGACGGAAGATATGTTGTATATCTTCCATTTAAGGACCCAAATGCACGTTTTGCAGACACATTATGAGGTGCACTGTTTCGCTTGTACTCATTAGAACGCCGGTTCAAGAAAGATGAAAGGCTGTGTGAGCAATATACTGCATTCATGCGAGAGTATGCGCATCTTGGACATATGAGACAACTCACACCTGAGGAAGAAGAAGCGATGAAAATACTTCAAATAAACTTAAATCACTGTGAAGTGGCTCAAGACCTTCTACAGCAATCGGTTAGAGAAGAGAACGTCGACCTTGTCTTAGTAAGCGAGCCATGTAAACTCATAAGGATCTGCAAGTGGACGAGTGATAAGTCAAGTACTTCAGCGATATGGACGTATAGTGGCGCAGCACTCCGAAATATAGGCAATCAATTTACGGGATTTTTAAGAGCGGAGGTAAATGGAATAACGTTCTACAGCTGTTATGCTCCTCCTAGGTGGACCCAAGACAAGTTCCAAAAGATGCTGGATGATGTTGTGTCAAATGCATTAAGCAGAACGCGAGTTGTAATTGCGGGTGTTTTCAATGCTTGGGCGGTAGAGTGGGGCAGCAAGCACACCAGCGCCAGAGGTCGACGCTTGTTGGATGCGTTTGCTTCACTTGATTTGGTTCTGCTTAACGATGGCCGAAGTTTTACTTATAGAAAAGCTGGCGCAAGATCGATTATAGATCTCACTTTTGTTAGTCCATCCTTAGCCCGGACCTCTTAATGCTGGGTAAGTGAAGGCTATACGCACAGCGACCATCAGGCTGTGTTCTTGAGTAGAGAAAGACGTAAAGATTTGTCAAAATATGTGCGAAAACCAACTGGTCCAAAATGGAGAGAATCAGAAAAAGTTTTTTTTTTTTTTTTTTTTTTTTTGTTTGAGTTAATATTTTTATTTTCTTTTAATATCTTTATTTTGTTTTCTCCACGCCAATGAAAAAAACAATATAATACGACAAAGGTTCATACACTCAGAACGGAAAGTCATTGCACTATGAGTTTCCGCTCTAGGCCGTGCACCCGGTTATACGACACCGCTTTGCACAGCTTGCTTATGCGTTTTGTTTTCACTCAACAATTGCATAGGAACATTTAAATGACCTCAAAGAATATGAAATCCACAAAAGAGCATAAAGAAAAACAAAAATTTTTAAAAAAAAAAACAAATTTTGTAAATATTTTAATTGAATTTTTAAATTATAAGGTTTTTGGGAAATTGACCACTATATACTGACATGTATACAATTATAACAACAATTGTTAGTTTCAATGAAAATCATTAATAAATATTATACATATCATTAATAAATGTTTAATATTATATATTAATATCAATAAATATATACGTATCTAAACAACGACAACTGAATGAAAATTTAAAAATCGCAAATAAGACATAACAAAATCATTGCAAATTTATTTAGAATTAGTTACAACAGTTGTATCAAATTGAAATAAAGATACAAACATACTCTATATGTTATACACAAGCAAACACAAATAATCCAACACATACAATGCATCATTAACATATTCATTCAACCAACCATAAAAAACCAACAACAACAATAACAAGAGACGCTCAATTATCAATCAATGCTCCAGCAAAGACACTCGTTATAAATTGGCTTCATCGACGGTGGAAGGGAGAACGCCTTAAACAATTAAAATCCAATTTATTTTAACGAAGAAAAAACAAAATATATTTCGCTTAGGTTGCAGAAAGGAAGACAGCTAAAAGGTCTCAAAATTTATACAAACTTACGAATTATAAATGAAGATATACAAATATACAGAAGAACAGAAAAATATTAGTATAATTAGTATTAGTATAAAAGAAATATCGTTATTTCATTCCGATCGAAGAGTTATTATATGGCGCTTAGTCACGTAATGGTGTGAATAAGAACATTTCGGTAGCAACAACACAGGTCAAATGCGACAAACACCTACTGCACCGACACTGATGGCATTATCAACCGATATACAGACAAGCGACCAAAACACTTCACAAATGTTCTAAATGTTAAATCGCAGTTAATTTATCTATTCCAATGGAACCGATTAAAAGAAACAATCATGAAATAGACCAGAATGATGGCAGCATCTCACGACGCTGAAATCAACACATTTCTAAATTCTACTATTTCTAAATTCTTCTACTACAATGCAACCCAAACGTTAAAAATCTGCAGCATCGTCTCGAGGCACTAGATGTCAACGTCATCGAAGAGAGAAACATCATCCATATCGTCAAACATCATCATCGAGCTGAAACCTGTCGCTGTCATCAGTCATTCATTATAATTTACACACATGATTTCACCAAATGTAACACAATTACACGTTCTGAAAAGTAAAATGTAAATAAACCTAATTAAGCAATAATTAAGCTACACCCTCACGAATATACATTAATGTAAAAGAAAAATTTAATACTACAATATTAAATTTTATAGGTTTCCTAAGGTGACCAGATAAACAGTTCGTGAAACTAAGCCCAATCTGGCATATGTGCACCACACTGTTGTATAGAAAAAGAAAGACACACCTTCCATTAGACACACAACAAAATGAATGAAAATGAACTAATACCGGTGTCATCAATTTTTTGCGAAAATATTAATTGCTTTTAAGAATTATTTTTTCGCAACTTTTACGATACTTTAATTTTGTCGAAAATTGCAACAATTTATTTTCACTTGTAAAACACGAATGACAACTTAATAATTTAAAAATATTTTATTAATTTTATTTATTTTCATTACTATTAATATTAGATTCTTCAATTATTACGATACAAATATTAAAAAGAGAAAACACTTCCCAAGTGAAAGGGTCGACCTCAGTAAAGGTTATGTCCGGCGTGGAACGCCATTGGACAGACAAGGATGCCTTGCTTGACGCTGGCACTTCTTTACTTGGCTCCAAAACAACCCTCGTGACGAATTGCAATTACAATTGGAATAATTATTTTTCTTTTTTTTCACTCTACTCACATGTTCCTAGTGTTCCTGATGTTCGAGCAATTCTTCTGTCCTGCGAGTGGTCCTCGGCACGAAAAAACCGACTGCGCCAAATATGTTGTGGTTTTATCTTCCGCAACCGTTGTCCTGTCTGAAGTCGTCTCCTGTAATATCAAGGAGTCCTTCCACAGTTGTTGTCCTGTTGCCTGGAATTTTGTTTTCCCACAGTAGGATGTTCACTTTACCACCACTTTATACACCACTTTATTTTTTCATTCACTTATTCTTTATTAGGAACTTATTTTAATACAATTATTACTTAACACGACTTCTGAGTTCACTGGTCAGTTTCTAATCTACATCTCTCTTAATAAAAAGACAACTTGTCTTTTTATTGACTCCCTAGTCGGAGCCGTAACCCAGTAAAATTTGCATTGTCTCTAATGCTCTTACTAGAATCTAGAACGCGAGCTTTGCATTGACCCCAACACATGTGGTCGTTCGTAATATTTGCAAATTTCCGCGATCGTGAAACCAAATCTAGAACACGAGCTTGACTTGGTTAAATCTAGCACTTGGTCTATCTGGAGCGTATACTTTAATTTGATAGCGTGTGCTTAGAAACTTCACTAATACGGATTCTTCACGCGATTCTTTATTTGACTCTTTTCCACGTCTTTCCTTGGAATATTCCGCGGTTTTATATGCTACATGCCCTTGTTTCGCACGTAACGATTTTCGTGCGTGTGAAGATCGTTAATTGTCGATACCGCTACCACAAGTCCATTTAAAAATTTTTACTGAGGTCGCTCACCAACTGATGCCTCTAAATATATAGTTGGTTTACGATAACCAACAGATGCCCCCTACTGCGCGTTGTGCCCCTCGTGGAGTCGGAACCCATTCGTTGATGTTTGTCGAACCCTGAAATTGACGTTGTAGTTGTGCTGCTGTAACTTTATTAATATTTTGCTTTAGTGTTTTTCTTATATTTTTTGTTGGGGTTATTATATTTCTCCATCTTTTCATTTATTTATTTTTTTTTTTGGGGCATCATAGTTCATCATAGGGCATCATTCCGTAACATTACCGAACGTGATTGGCAGCCACGCCGGCGTTGGCGAGACTCTGCCGAGAGAGGCATTTCCTAAAATCTCTGTTCGTCAATTATTTTCTATTTGCTCTACACGACACCTTTTTTATTCACGCCAGAAATCGTATCTTTTCTGTACACCAAAACAGCTGTTAATGCCTGGAAAGCACATAAATTTACCAACAAATTTATTATCGTTCGTCTATCGTCAGGCAGGTGCTCTGCCGACGCAGTTTTATTCGCAGCTTTATTTCGATTGTCGCTTTTAACGAGCTCATCCGAACATTGCAAATGAGCCTTTTTATCTGATGCAAACACTAATATATTAGTAATGCAGCAATAAATGACAAAGGTTCGCATTATTGAGGTATCTTGGTGACCCCAAGAAGGCCTCGTGTAATGAATTGTATTTTAGCGACCCGTTGTGGCTCTGTATCTAAGCGATCCGTTGTGGCTCTGTATTTAAGCGACCCGTTGTGGCTCTTTATTCTAAGCGACCCGTTGTGGCTCTTTATTCTAAGCGACCCGTTGTGGCTCTTTATTTAAGCGACTCGTTGTGGCTCTTTATTTAAGCGAGCCGTTGTTGAAAATATACTCTGATAACTTATGTCTGAAACGCGCCAATCTTTATGTTTGATCCTTTAAATTGGCTACTCCTTTCAGAGGTTGATGGTTAGTTACCACTTTGAATGGCCTTCCTAATAAATAAACTCTAAAATTTTTTGTAGCCCAAATTATAGCTAGAAATTCCCTTTCAACTGTAGAGTAATGTTTTTCGGCATCATTAAGAGCCCTACTTACAAACGCTATCGGGTTGTCTTCCCCTATTTTCCGGTTTTAAAAAAGAACCGCTCCTAATGCTTCACTACTGGCATCTGTTGTCAAAATAAATTCTTCGTCAAAATTGAATTTGGATTTTTTTCTGAGAAGTTTATTAATTGGCAATATTATTTTTGGAGTACCCGGTATGAATTTCCTATAATAATTTACTAACCCTAAAAACGCTTACACCTCTTTTTTATTCTTAGGAGCTGGAATGTTTTTGACGCATTCCACTTTACTGGTATAAGGGTGAGCTCCCTTCTCAGAGCACTTATGCCCTAAATATATTACTTCTCGCCTCACGAAGGGGCACTTACTTTAAATAGCTTAATAGCTTTAAATTATTTTCTCTCAATGCTTCGAATACCTTCATTAACCTTGTGACGGCCATAATTTGCCATGAAAATTATGACCACACATTTATTTTTCTTTTTTATATAAACTACTTTCTAACCAAGCTTTCTAACCAAAAACTGGCAAGCAGAGTCCAAAGGCAAGCAACCATATTTATTAGTGGTGCCATGAGAACCACTCCCTCTGATGCCTTAAACGCTATGCTGCATCTTCTACCCATAGATATTTTTGGGAAGATGCTAGCTTTAAACACAGCGAAAAGGCTAAGTCAATCGGGAAATTGGACACAGAGGAACTATGGACACAGTTCCATACTTAATAATCTCAGTGATAATTCAAATCTAGTAGATTATGAAACTGTAAAATCCCTTTTCGGAAGAAAATTCTATACTCTCATACCGCAAAGGTCGGAGTGGGTAGGAAATATTCCCGGCAGAAGGAAATGCTTAAACTTCTACACGGATGGGTCCAAACTCAATGGCAAGGTTGGATGCGGAGTATATTGCAAAAGGTTGAAGCTTCGGCGAGCCATCAAAATGCCGGACCACTGCAGTGTGTTCCAGGCCGAAATTATGGCCATCTATGAGGTGACAAAATGGCTACAAAGAAATATTCCATCGACTAGGAATATTAATATTTTCTCTGATAGTCAAGCAGCCATTAAAGCAATGAGCGCTGAATTCTTGACGTCAACAAGTGCAATCAAGTGCAGGAGATCTCTAAACGAGCCTGCAGACTTTTTCAACATACGCTTGATTTGGGTTCCAGGTCATTGTGGCATATCAGGAAACTGCATAGCGGATGACCTAGCCAGGGCTGGAACTGTCAGTGAAGAAGCATTGAATGAAATTGTTGCAATGCCCTTATCCACTTTTAAATTAAATACACTAAACAAGGCCATGGATATAGCAAACCACAGGTGGGCCAGTAAAGACAACTGTATAGTCTCCAGATTGATCTGGCCAACCTATAACACAAACCGCTCTAGACACCTTATTAGATCTCCGAGGAAACAAATTGCAGATCTGGTTGCTGTGCTTACTGGGCATTGTCTCATAGGTAGACATGCGGCAAGACTGGGAGTGGTGTCGAATGACTTCTGCAGAAGCTGCAGAGATCCGGAGGAAGAAGAAAATGTCTTCCACCTGCTCTGCGAATGTCCAGCGCTATCCAGGAAGAGATTTATCCACCTAGGGGCCTATTTCTTTCAGTCACTGACCGAATTGAAAGATATTTCTGTGTTACTTCTGAGGAAGTTCATTTTCAGCTCAGGGTGGCTATCATCAAACAGTGAATTGCAGGAATCCTCTTCCTCATATACCTTAAGGTGATCCTCCGAGTTAACTCCGAGTCTGTGGTATCACAAGGGGCCTTTTCTGGCCTAAGTGAGCTGTGCAAACAGCTGCCACTTAACCTAACCTAACCTATATAAACTACTTCTTAATATACCTAATAATTTTAATAATAAGAAAATTAAGTTCCGTTTTAGTTTAAGTTTTAAGTTTAAGTTTTAAATTAAATTAGTATGTAAGCTTAAAACAAGAAAAACAATGAAGCTAAAACCTATATTGTCTACATAAAAACCTTAGTATGTAAGCTTAAAACAAGAAAAAGAATTAAACAATTTAAATCATAAGCAACACACACAACACAGGCAACGCCACAAGAACAAGCAGAAACAAGCAAAACGAGTTTTGCTTTTCAACACATACACGAACACAATAGCTAGGGATAGCTTTAAATTATTTTCTCTCAATGATTCGAATACCTTCGTTAATCTTGTGACGGCCATAATTTGCCGCGAAAATTATGACCACACATTTATTTTTCTTTTTTATATAAACTACTTCTTAATATACCTAATAATTTTAATAATAAGAAAATTAAGTTCCGAAAATTAGTATGTAAGCTTAAAACAAGAAAAACAATGAAGCTAAAACCTATATTGTCTACATAAAAACCTTAGTATGTAAGCTTAAAACAAGAAAAACAATTAAACAATTTAAATCAAAAGCAACACACACAACACAGGCAACGCCACAAGAACAAGCAGAAACAAGCAAAACGAGTTTTGCTTGTCAACACACACACGAACGGCAAAACACAACACAGGCAGAGCGGCTAGAATAAGCAGAAAACAAGGTAGTTAACTTAGCTGCTTCATCGTTTTGCACAGTCAGTGAAAAGTCTTCAACGAGCACAGTCGCTTGCTTTGCGTACCAGCTATTCAACTTAGCTGCTTCATCGTGTAACGATCTAAGCATCGTTGCAAATACTTCTGCCGAAAAACAATCATCCGATTGCAGAAACAGAAACGAAGAAGAATAACAATAACAGAAAATAACAACAACCACAGACTGCATCTTTGCATAAACCACAACACAAGAAGCAACAAGAAACAACAACGACAAAACCTGATTCCATAACCAGACATATGGAAAGCGACAACAACAACAACAATAACAACAGCAACCACAGCTGATGGAAAGACAATGCTAACAAGAAGCATGGAAACTTCCAACGTGATTTATTTTTGCGTTCAATACAGAAGTTACAATTCCTAAGAACTGTAACGAACTCCGGTTCTCCGGTTTTCCAGCTGGGATATACTCAGCGGCTATCCAGGCGTTCAATATAGCAATTTCTTTTGGTGAGACGCTCTAAGATTAATTTTGATTTTTATTTGTTCACCTTCAAGTTTCTGTCATACAATATTGCTTAAGTTGACTAGCGAGAGAGAGACTGAGACGTTCACGATGATGCTGATAGGTTAGACGTCGGCGCGGCGTTATTGTAGCGATGACTTCGCCCCTCAGTGTCGTTGTCTAGGGCGCTGAGTGGAAATCTGCTGCGATGGTTGATGACGGCGTGGATGTATAGTCCGCCGTTGACCGTGGCGTGACTGTGAGACGGTGGAGCCACTCAATATCGTTGTCTGGAGCGCTGAGTGGTGCTGGGTGCTGCTGCGATGGTTGATAATGGCGTAGATATGTAGTCCGCCGTTGATCGTGGCGTGACTGTGAGACGGTGGAGCCACTCAGGGTCGTTGACTGGAGAGCTGAGTGCTGCTGGCTGCTGCTGCGATGGTAGGTCGGGTTTGTTACTGTAGGTTCTTAGTAAACTCACGTTCCCGAAGGCCTCTAGAGTTTATATACTTCGAGATTCACGTACCCTAAGGCCTGTTGACTAGAATCTATATAACTTATACTACTTAGAGACTCATGTACCCTAAGGCCACTAGAGTCTATATACTTCGAGATTCACGTACCCTAAGGCCACTAGAATCTATATACTAGTTCCGTGTGGTTTCGAATCCACGTTCTCTGTTTGCTGGATGGCTGGCGAATGTCTCCACGTTGTTCAAACTAAGCAAATCGTGGTACGGAGTGAGCAACCATACCTCTTGAATACTGCTTCTTTATGAGCAAAACGATGACGCAGCGATGTTCGTTAGCCTGTACGAAGAGCAAGCGACTATGCTCGTTGAAGTCTTTTCACTGACTGAGCAAAACGATGAAGCAGCGATATTAACTAGATGGTACGATGAGCAAGCGACTTTGCTTGACGAAGTTTACTCACTAACTGACCAAAACGATGAAGCAGCGATGTTAAATAGCTGGTACGCAGAGCAAGCGACTGTTCTCGTTGAAGTCTTTTCACTGACTCCGCAAAGCAATGAAGCAGCTAAGCTAAATAGCTGGTACGCCGAGCAGGCGACTGTGCTTGCTGGAGTTTACTCACTGACTGAGCAAAACGATGAAGCAGCAAGTTAAATAGCTGGTACGCAGAGCAAGCGACTGTGCTTGGTGAAGTTTACTCACTGACTGAGCAAAACGATGAAGCAGCAAAGTTAAATAGCTGGTACGCAGAGCAAGCGACTGTGCTCGCTAAAGTCTTTTTACCGACTGAGCAAAACGATGAAGCAGCTAAGTTGAACAGCTGGTTTTCTGCTTGTTCTAGCCGCGCTGCCTGTGTTGTGTTGTGTTGTTTATGCGTGTGCGTTGGTGACGCCTTAGCGTTGTGCCACCTGTCTCTCTCTCTCTCTCTCTCTCTGTCTCTCTCTCTCTCTCTCCCTCTCTCTCTCTCTCCCTCTCTCTCTCTCTCTTTGTTCTTTATGTATAACTTACTAGCTAGCAAATTCTTTTAGCTTACGCACTAAGTTTTAATAGAAAATATAAGTTTTAAATTCATTGATTTTTCCTTGTTTTAAGCTTAAATACTAATTTTCGGAACTTAATTTTGTTATTATTAAAGTTATTAGGTATATAAAGAAGTAGTTTATAAAAAAAAAAAGAAAAAGAAATGTGTGGTCATAATTTTCGTGGCAAATTATGGCTGTCACAGAACCTTAATTCAAGTGCTGCTTTTAACGAGCATTTTTGAACTTAGAAAATCGACCAGTCTCCCACCGGCGAAACTCTTCACCAGGTAAGCGAGACTTTATCTCATTCGTGAGTGGTTCAGTTTTGGCGCCGCAAGGCAAATAAATTTAACTTTAGAGTTGATTAACTCCACGGGATTTAGCTCAACCTTTTTTTTTTACGATCATTCGAATAGTTTCGAATGACTCCACGGATCACTTCGGCCTGACTCTACGGGCTTTTGCTCATACTCTGTTGTTTTTACGATTAATCGGCTTTAGAGTTGATTAACTCCACGAGCTTTAGCTCATACTCATCTTTTGTTTACGATTAATCAACCTTGGAGTTGATTACACACTCTTTGATTGCTACTCGACCGAAGCGTCGCACCAGTACCGAAGCTGTTGCTCAGCTGTCCTTTTTCTCGCTCCCACTAAACTCTCTTTAGCATAAGACATAGGCTAAGTTACATTGTAGTAGGATAAGCACACATTGTTAGATATAAAAGAATTTAAATAAAAAACGATATCAAATATAATGTCAGAGCTGAACTTTTCAGTCAGTGCTAGATTGTTGAAACACAATCGTTTGATATTCGGAAACGTTACAAAGTGAGTGGTTTTTTCAAGTTCCACCCACAATGAACCCTGGAGCCGCTGAGTCTATCTCAGCTGAGACAAAATACTTGTTACAAATGGCGCCCGAACAGGGACTGTCTGTCGCGAAGAGCAGTCCAAATCTCACCATCGAGGGACTACCCGTCACGAACAGCAGTCATAATTTAAACTCAAAGAGTCTGTCTGCGACACACAGCAGTCACTCTCCTTCCACATCAGCACCAGTAAGCGAAAGGAGCAGCTCGCCTTCTAATCCAAGGGGAGCGGCAGTTTCGAGGAGTGCGTCACCAAGCAACGCACCTGAAGAATCTTTTCCTGAATCACTCTCCTTCATTTACCGACTTAAAAAGGAGGAGTTAGGGGCACAAATGATGTTGTTGTGTCTACAGGCACAAAGCACAGTTAAAGAAATGAGACAACAACTAAGTGCACACATCAAGAAGCTTCGACAAGTAGAGAAACCGACCAATAACATAGCTAAGCAGACAACCATCACGCCCGCAGCTCTGCTCATGCAGAGAGCAGATGCGACAGCCACAACGCCACAGCAGCCGCCCACAATCACCCATACACCAGCCAATTGGAATAACATGAGCGCAGCCAGCACGTCCGCTGCTGATCGACCGAAACCCTGTCCGAATCTACATTCACCGATTGACTGTGACGTCATGAACACCGTCAGGAAGTGGAATCTTCAACTCAACGGCGCCAAATCTATCCTAGACTTCATCGAAAGCATTGAAGAACTAGCCGACTGCTATCGTATAAATTACGATCAGCTGCTGTTACCACTGAACGAAATATTCCGTGAACGCGCCAAAGAATGGTGGCGCTATAAAAAAGCTGAAGTACACACCAGGCTGCATTTTAAAGCATACCAATTCTTCTTGCCGCCGCGATATCTACAGCGTCTAGAAGGAGACATCATACGACGCCGACAAACCCAACGTGAAAAAGCGAAAGACTACATCCTAGGCATGCTCGCGATGATTCGGCAACACCCGAGGCTATGTAAAGAAAATCAAATCGACCGCATATACGAAGGCTTACGGCCGGAGTACCGTTTATATATAAGGCGCAGTGACTTCCACGACAACGCGGATGCACTAATCAGCCTAACCGACGAGTATGAACACATACGCGGCGAAGAAGTCCGTGCACAGCGGCCGCACGTATCTACAATGGTAGCCACCAAACAATACTCCCGTTACACGCACTGCTGGACTTGAGGCGAACCGGGCCACAAGCACCAACACTGCCGAGGAAAAAAAAAACTTTTTTGTTCATACTGCGGGCAAGACGGAGTATTGACCCGACAGTGCTGCAGAAGCGCACCGAATATAATACTACCTGACAACGATACAGAAGATATCGTTTTATATCGACTAAAGTTAAAATGCCAGATAAAAGCAGTGGATGGACTCGTAGATACTGGGGCATCGCTCACGTTCATTGGAGCACACATGAATCAATACCTGTTAAGAAACGCAAAAAACGATGAATAAAACTGAAGTATTAGTATGGGCAAACAATCAACAAGTACAGACGAGGAATTGTTATCGCGCTCAACTACGCGTTGGCACAGACCGACTCGAACATCTGTTATACTATCTACCAGGTTTACAAGAAGATATGGTGATCGGAATGGACCTGCTTAGCAAATTAGGGTGTCACTTAAATATCGCAGGAAGAAATATAAGGGCGACGCACATCGCTTCACCAGCACAGTTTCGCATGATAACTCAAGCAGAAAACATCATTCAACAATTCCGCGAATGCGAGCAGACCGCAATGAGCTGTATGACAGGTCTCTGCAATATCGACCAGCACACAATCCATGTCACCACCGACATCCCGTTCAAACAAAGATAAGAAAACTCCAGAAACCCGGCCATGCAACAAATATTAGATCTCGGAATCAATAAGCTGTTAGAAGAAGGTAAAATTGAACCCTCACGTATCCCTTACAGTTCTTCTGTAGTACTGGTAAAAAAGAAACAAGGTTCGTGGCGACTGTGCATAGACTATCGCCAGTTAAATAAACTCAGCATACGAGACGTGAATCCACTTCCTCAAATACAGGCGATTTTGGACAAGCTAAGGGAGTCCCGTTTCATCAGCACGAAAGATTTAAATAATGGTTATTAGCAAGTCCCACTGGAGACAAATTCACGCAAATATACGGCCTTTACCGTGCCTGGCCGAGAACTATTTCAGTGGACAGTCATGCCTCATGAAATCATGAAGAAACTACCCTTAATATATAAGTTCCAAATAATAATGAAGTTAAAAATGTTATTTTACTTGCGCTTTATTCTTCCCTTCCTTAATACTAAAAAAAAACAAAACAAAAAAAAAAAAATATATATATATATACGCCCATATTAGGCATATTAACTGGAAGCATTAGTCTAAACCTACATATAAAATTTTCTTGTCTTCTCTTAAAAAGTGATGCTGATATAGTATGGCCTTTTTTAATAGACAATAACAGGGGTAACTGCACTCTCGATATAAAAAGTAGGCGTGGTCCTTGGGCGATGTTGCGATGATTAACCTTAATGAAATCGATACATCAACCATACAAATAGGTAAATGCCCAATTAACATGTACAAAACTCAGATAATTGTAAAAAAGATCAATTCGGGATCATAGAAAATAAAAACCACAAAGATATTCAATTCAAATAGAAAAACTATTGTGGCGAAAATACAGTGCCATCTATACGTCATACAATAATGTGATATACAGCGCCATCTAATCACAGTCCACAGTCTTCTGGAATACAACGACATCTATCGAGCGATAGCGAAAGATCTAGAAGTTACTTGATATTTCCACTACGCAGCATACACAATAGAACATGATTCATTGCTGAAACAAACAATTCATGGAAATGGAAGTTTCTCGACAATCTAGTAAGATCTGGAGAAGTCTGACGATAACGTAGCGATAATCATCGGACAGTATAAATAGACGCAAACCACAGCAGCGAAGACAGTTTGATTTTTGAAAGCAACTAAGTGACATCGTGAAAGTAACAGTTTGAAAAGTGTTGAATAAGAATAAAATAGTTGAATAGCTTCATATAAGAATTCGTGTATAAGTGTTTACGTGTACAATTTATAAACAGCGATAGTAAAGAAGTGTTCAATTAAGAACAAGCAATAATAAATAGTTGATTTATTATTTAAAACTAACGACATTTTATTATTTCAAATTTACGATTATTCGGTAGTAAAGCGGTAATTTTTGGAAATTACGTAACACTATATACATAAGGAATGCAGACAACGACTCAATAGTTACTTTAATAAAAACCACTTTAAACCCAAGGGAACCAATGCCATATATATAGAAGACGAAAACCTGTTTAAAACATTTAGAAACGTTGTAAATCACCACTTTAATAGCAATACAAATGACTTCAAAATAATAAGGTGTTTAAAACTTTTAAAAGACATTACAGACGAAAGTGAATTGACAAACCTGATCGAAGAAGAACACTTCAAGAACAATCATAGAGGAATTAACGAAAAAGCCGCTTAGAAGATTTCCTTTTTAAAAGTAATTCTAGTTTTTCGAAAATATAAACTTGATTCTGAGGATTACTCATGAATTAAAAGCAAACCTCGCCGCATGTGGAAGATGATTTTTATGTTTTGATAGATATTGAATTTGCGATTGAAACTGGAACACAGAAAATATATCAAAAGAAGCCGTAATGAAGCACTTCTTAGTTTAATTAAAATGACTGTTTCAGTGAAGATGACATTTTCTTGACGAAGTTTCAAGCTGTGTTTATTCGCGTGGCGCTTTTAATGTTATCAGTCAAAAACATAAAAATTGTTAGCTACTAAATAATTGCCAAATTTCAATTAATGAAGCATCTTCCCTTCACTTTGATGTGCATAATTTTTAATTGATCGTGGTCAAAAACGTGGTATCGTTTTTACGAGCTCAGCTGAAGCTTGGCCGAAGAAGCAGAAGAAGTTTCTTAAAAGTAAAAGGAGATAATGAAAAATTTATTAGTTAAAGCAGGTTTTCGAGTAACGACGAGTTGATGGTTTCAGGTGTGTCAGGGGCATTTTATAGTCAACGAATTCTGCAGTTGGATTTTAGGATGAATTTCTAAAAAAAGTCCTGAATTCGCTTGCGTAATATCTCCCAAGAACTGAATTTATCTGGGTCTATTTTAAAAATCTTTTGCAATCATTGAGTTCCTTCGCAATTAGAAAAATCAAACATGGAAGCCAGCAATTATTGCCATTGTTTTCGCCGGCAGCTCATCTTCAGCTCAATACAAACGCCGCTTAACGACTGACATCATTACCGACCTGCGGCAGGATGCGCGTTGAGGGGAGAGGCTTCATTCGCCGCGGCCGGCTGCTCGACTGCACTTCAAACGTCACCAATCAGAGACGTGGAATTTAGCGAGAGGCTGTGTTTTCATTTCATTAATTGAAGCCTTGCTGCTGTTGGCTTATAGATTTCGCAGACGATTTCATGTAATGACAGCGGATCTGAATATTTTTCAAAAGGTTAGTCGATCGCGACAACTCGAAAGTACACCCAGTAAAACAAAAATTCAAACTTACAGAAACACCGAAAAAACCAAGAGAAGTGATTCATGTAGACGTTTTCTACAGCCTCAATAAAAGCGTTTTTCTCACAACAATTTTATATACCTATTATATATTTATAAAAAATAATTGTTTATAAATTTTCCATGGAAGCCGAGTTGCACCCGCGCAAGGGTCAGTTAACTTTTCTGCGACTACGCAGAAGTGCATAAGTCGCTTCCAATCATCCATAATATTCCATTTTATTTTCCGTTTTTTTGGTTTTGCTCTCTCTCACTCGCTATCCTTTGTAGGGATAGGGTGTAACGATCCAAGCATCGTTGCAAATACTTCTGCCAAAAAATAATCATCCGATTGCAGAAACAGAAACGAAGAAGAATAACAATAACAGAAAATAACAACAACCACAGACTGCTCCTTTGCATAAACCACAACACAAGAAGCAAGAAACAACAACAACGACAAAACCTGATTCCATAACCAGACATATGGAAAGCGACAACAACAATAACAACAGCAACCACAGCTGATGGGAAGACAATGCTAACAAAAAGCATGGAAACTTCCAACGTGATTCATTTTTGCGTTCAATACAGAAGTTACAATTCCTAAGAGCCTTAATTCAAGCGCTGCTTTTAACGAGCATTTTTGAACTTAGAAAATCGAGCAGTCTCCCACTGGCGAAACTCTTCACCAGTTAAGCGAAACTTTATCTCATTCGTGAGTGGTTCAGTTTTGGCGCCGCAAGGCAAATAAATTTAGTTTTAAGTCATACTTGATTTTTTTTTACGATTAATCAACTTTAGAATTGATTAACTCAACGGGCTTTAGCTCATACTTGTTTTTTTTTACGATTAATCGACTTTATAGTTGATTAACTCCACGAGCTTTAGCTCATACTCATTTTTTGTTTATGATTAACCTTGGAGTTGATTACACACTCTTTGATTGCTAATCGACCGAAGTGTCGCATCAGTACCGAGGCTCTTGCTCAGCTGTCCTTTTCCCGCTCCCACTAAACTCTCTTTAGCAGAAGACATAGGCTAAGTTACATTTTAGTAGAATAAGCACACATTGTTAGATATAAGAGAATTTAAATAAAAAACTATATCAAATATAACGTCCGAGCTGAACTTTTCAGTCAGTGCTAGATTGTTGAAACACAATCGTTTGAAATTCGGAAACGTTACAAAGTGAGTGGTTTTTCCAAGTTCCATCCACAATGAGTCCTGGAGCCGCTGAGTCTATCTCAGCTGAGACAAAAACCTTGTCACAATCGTTTTGCTCAGTCAGTGAGTAAAATCCACCAAGCACAGTCCCTTGCTCTGCGTACCAGCTATTCAACTTAGCTGCTGCATCGTTTTGCTCCGTCAGTGAAAAGACTTCAACGAGCACAGTCGCTTGCTCGTCGTACCAGCTTGTTAACATCGCTGCTTCATCGTTTTGCTCAGTCAGTGAAAAGACTTCAACGAGCACAGGCGCTTGCTCGTCGTACCAGCTAGTTAACATCGGTGCTTCATCGTTTTGCTCAGTCAGTGAAAAGACTGCAACGAGCACAGTCGCTTGCTCTGCTTACCAGCTATTTAACTTAGCTGCTTCATCGTTTTGCTGAGTCAGTGAGTAAACTCTACCAAGCACAGTCGCTTGCTCTGCGTACCAGCTGTTCAACTTAGCTGCTTCATCGTTTTGCTCAGTCAGTGAAAAGACTTCAACGAGCACAGTTGCTTGCTCTTCGTACAAGCTAACTAACATCGCTGTGTCATCGTTTTGCTCATCAGGAAGCAGTATTGATTTGCATAGTATGAACAACATTGAGAGAACCGCCAGCCATCCAGCAAGCACAGAACGTGGATTCGAACAACGCACTAGTGAACGTCATTACGTCAGACATTATACGAGGTACATATACGGGACGAAACTAGTATATAGATTCTAGTGGCCTTAGGGTATGTGAATCTCGAAGTATACAGACTCTAGTGGCCTTAGGGTACGTGAGTCTCTGAGTAATATAAGTTATACAGATTCTGGTGACGTTAGGGTACGTAAATCTCGAAGTATATAGTTTCTAGTGGCCTTAGGGTACGTGAGTCTCTAAGTAGTATAAGTTATATAGATTCTAGTGGCCTTAGGGTACGTGAATCTCGAAGTATATAAACTCTAGAGGCCTTCGGGAACGTGAGTCTACTAAGAACCTACAGTAACAAACCCGACCTACCCTACTGAGGCCAAGGCAAGACAAGACATCTACGCCATCACCAACCATCATCAACCATGACACCAGCACTCAGCGCTCCAGACAAGCGGCACTGAGTGGCTCCACCGTCTCCCAGTCACGCCACGATCAACGGCGGACTATACATCTACGCCATCATCAACCATCTCAGCAGATTTCCACTCAGCGCCTTAGACAACGACACTGAGTGACCGAAGTCATCGCTACAATAACGCCGCACCGAAATCTAACCGATCAGCATCATCGTGAACATCTCAGTCTCTCTCTCGCTAGTCAACTTAAGCAATATAGTATGACAGAAACTTGAAGGTGAACACATAAAAATCAAAATTAATCTTAGAGCGTCTCACCAAAAGAAATTTCTGTATTGAACGCCTGGATAGGCGCTGAGTATATCCCAGCTGGAAAACCGGAGAACCGGATTTCGTTACAAACTTTTCCCATGCTGTTCTAAATTACTTCCATACAATACTATATCATCAACATAAACAAAGCAATCTATTCCTTGTAGACCTTTCAATACATGATTCATAATACGTTGAAACGTTGCAGGCGCTCCCGTTAAACCAAACGGCATCCTATTAAATTCAAAATGTCCTAAAGCTGAACTAAATGCTTTTTTCTCCTTGTCACTCTCGTCCATTAAAATTTGATGATAACCACTAGCTAAATCTAGCGTAGAAAAATATCTACTACATCCTAACTGATCCAAAATCTCATCAATCCGTGACATTGGAAACACTTCTTTAATTGTCGCCTCATTAAGTTTCCTATAATCGACAACTAGTCTCCCTTCTTTTTCCCATCTTTTCCACATTTCTTTGGCACTAGCAATTATGGAGAATTCCATGGAGACATACTTGGAGATATTATGTTGTCGTCTAACATTTTCTCAATGTGATTGTTAACTTCCTACCTGTGCGAACGAGGAAGCCGATATTGCTTTTGATTTATTGGTGGCTGATCCATTTTAATCGGAATTCTATGTGTTATTATGGGAGTGGTTGTCAATTTGTCACCCTCCAGCAGCAAATACCATTATATATTTTACATATACTAAAAATCGATTCCCTTTCTTCCTTATTCAGATTTTTATCCAAATCTAATTCACCTAATAATTTTTCTAACATTTCATCTTTATCTGCTTTAATTATCTTATTAATTGTTGCCTCTTTATTGATTGTTACATAATCATCATAATCATCAACAACGAAATCTTTTTCTATAGCGTTCAGTATTGGCACGTGAACACTATTGTTTTTAACATTTACCAATGTTTCTCCCATATAAACTCCCAATATTATTTCCTTCTTGTGCATTATTATTGTTTTTGCTTCAGATGCTACTTCAAATGGTACAATTTTTATTGTCCGTGAATTTACCATCACAGAATTTCTTTCACTTTCTCTTTTTGTGTTTTCCGCAGCAACGCATGGCAAAGTTACTATTCACCAGAGACGACGAGACCCCGGACTCTTCTAGTACCATCAAAAAATGCAAAATGAAAATACATGTACACTATACATGAGATTTCCCATTGAATTGTTTTTGCTTTTAGACGGGCCGATGCTACTATGGTTACACAATGACAGATTGAATGAGATATCCACTTACGGAAAACAATTCACAACTGATACAATGTTATAAAGGGACTTTACTGTTGAAAATTATTATTTTGCATGGAAAATAGAAGAATTAGCATATATTCGAAAATTTATTAGGGAATAAGAACTTATCATAGAATTTTAACCTCACGTTGAGCTGCAAAGTTTATTTTTTGAGGTCAAGTAGATATGCCTTTTAACTTCACGTTAATTAAATGTGAATACTGCATTGTATTAATCCACTTTATTAACTTGTTAACGTACAAAATAAAACTTTAGACAATCAAATACAAAATGTTTGTTATGGTTTGACAAACTTACAGAGAATATGTTCATTTTATTTAGTTAAAGAGCTATAAGGACACATTTTTCATACTACTTTTTATATTGTTGAATTTAAATTTTGTTATTTACTTAGTTAAAGAGCTAAAAGGACACATTTTTGATACTACTTTTTATATTGTATTTCCACACCACGCGTGAGGTATGCATTTCGGTGCGTTACCTCTTTTTTTGAGTGTCGGTTCCCCTGTAGGCCTATTTCACCCTTATGCATACACGCTAAAACTGTGTTATGCGAAGTAATTTTTGTCTAAAACTAGAAGTTGATGCATCTCTGTTAAAAAATCTTATTAGGACGCGCTGAATGACTCCTAAATTTGAACCTTGGTCGCAAACAAATTGGCAAGGACGCAAGCCTATTTGCTGCAGTTGAGAATAACGGAACTATTAACGTCATCATATACCTGAGACGATTTTGTCTCTGTCGTATACTAATTTGTTCTGGAAATAGTTGAATAAGCATTGAGTAGGAATAAAAGCAGTTTTTCCTCTAACATATCTGCTTGTGTACAAATTGCAATTATTTCTGCTTGCCAATTAAAACGCAATAGCAAAAACGCTCTTTTTAATTATACTTATTATGGTATTTAAATAACAACATTCCATTGAACTGCGCTTTTACTTTTAAAAGCGCTTAACTTCTAAACTATGTCTTCGCGGCAAAATTTTAGTGCAATACTATTTTTTGGAAATGCAGTGGCTATTTAATACCCTGTTTACATAAAAATATTTCATCCGATTAAGCTGTTCGAAAACTGATGAGCTTTCTGAGTGTTTCCATACATAATCCGGTCAAGCAAAGTAGGTGTTTTGTTATTGCTTTGTTTTGTTTGGTGTAGCTGAGCTTTTACCATGTGTGTGGACATATGTGCTAATAGTTTGTCGCCTGTAATTGTCCCTTTCTAACACATTGGCACTAGACAAGGAGAAGCATAAGTTCCTATAATTCCGAACTTCGAACCTGAGTTGCAAACTAAAATGTGAAGCTAAAACCCAAAAGCATTTCGGTTTAGCGCTGGAATTGCAACAACAATTTCAATGGTATTTAAAAAGTTTACGAGTGGTTTTAGGTTCTAAAAAGTTTTACTTCCAATTTCTGGAAAAACCATTTTATGTAAACGCGGTATTATGTATAATAAGTTTTATAATTCCAAATTAGTTAACTATTTTTTACTTGAGCACGTAAGCGAAAATTTTCTCTAAAATATTAACTTCACTTACTCTTTTGGATTGGAATCTCTGAACAAACATTGTATCGAAGTGTCAGTCCATGTCACAGAAATCAAAACGCGGGAGAAAAATCGCTAACTTTAAACAGTAATTTCTATGGAAAAACCTTGTTGACAACTTATAAGTTTTATATAATGAAGCGAGAACATATTTAAAACTATTTCGTGAAAGCAAAATTCAGAAATCTAAAAAAATGTGGTTATTTACAGAGTGAATATTGTACCAAAAACACACTTTTTGTGGTAAGAAGAAGAAGAATGTAAACACGAAATATGGCTTCGATTGTTTTGTGTACGCAATGCCAACGGGGTTTTGCGTAAACAAAAATTTACATGGATTTGTTTTTGGGATCCACGTCGATTAACGCACACATGCATGGCATTTTTAAGAGTCAGGGGTCTCATCGTCTCTGCTATTAACTCCTTGTTTTCGTCAAAGAACTTCAGTTTTTTACTGAGCGAATCTATTACGTATCTGTTCCACAAATTGTCCCTGCCAAGTATACCATCTCCCGGCCAGTTTTGCTCAAGTGCCACCCTTTGTAACGTTAAGCTAAGACTTGGCCAATCATTATGTGTCACATTGACAGTTCCTGTTGTGGTAGCACAACCTCCGAAAGATCCGTTTAAAACTTTTGTATTCGAAGTGTTGATTATTGTTCCCTTTCTGACAACGATTAAAAGAAATGAATGAAAATGAACTAATACCGGCGTCATCAATTTTTTGCGAAAATTTTAATTGCTTTTAACAATTATTTTTTCGCAACTTTTACGATACTTTTGTAATAATAAAATAATTTTGTCGAAAATTGCAACAATTTATTTTCACTTGTAAAACACGAATGACAACTTAATAATTTAAAAATATTTTATTAATTTATTTATTTTCATTACTTTTAATATTAGATTCTTCAATTATTACAATACAAATATTAAAAAGAGAAAACACTTCCCAAGTGAAAGGGTCGACCTCAGTAAAGATTTTGTCCGGCGTGGAACGCCATTGGACAGATAAGGATGCCTGGCTTGACGCTGGCACTCCTTTACTTGGCTCCAAACCAAGCCTCGTGACGAATTGCAATTACACTTGGAATAATTATTTTTCTTTTTTTTCACTCTACTCACATGTTCCTAGTGTTCCTGATGTTCGAGCAATCCTTATGTCCTGCGAGTGGTCCTCGGCACGAAAAAACCGACTGCGCCAAAAATGTTGTGGTTTTATCTTTCGCAACCGTTGTCCTGTCTGAAGTCGTCTCCTGTAATATCGTGGAGTCCTTCCACAGTTGTTCTCATGTTGCCTGGAATTTTGTTTTCCCACAGTAGGATGTTCACTTTACCACCACTTTATACACCATTTATACACCACTTTATTTTTTCATTCACTTATTCTTTATTGGGAACTTATTTTAATACAATTATTACTTAACACGACTTCTGACGTCAATGGATTACATCTCTCTTAATAGAAAGACAACTTGTCTTTTTATTGACTCCCTAGTCGGAACCGTAACCCAGTAAAATTTGCATTGTCTCTAATGCTCTTGCTAGAATCTAGAACGCGAGCTTTGCATTGACCCAAACACGTGTGGTCCTTCGCAATATTTGCAAGTTTCCGTGATCGTGAAACCAAATCTAGAACACGAGCTGGCTAAATCTGGAGCGTGTGCTTTAATTTTATAGCGTGTGCTTAGAAACTTCACTATTACGGTGAAGCCTAAAAATATATTCGCTTATTTGATTTATTTATTAAGCTAAGTTTTTCAGCTTAAACGTTTGGTTGACCGTTTCAACCTACAACAAGAGTAAAGAACAGCAAAGAAGTTGAGTTGCTACAATGTGGAGTATGCACTACCTGAGAAACCAAGTTGGAATAAGGTGTTGAGCGGTTATGGATAATGAAAGAAGTGGTGGTGACAGATCAACCGCGCTCCAATGCAGAGCATCAATGTGAAATGCAGTTTGTACAGAACATGTCCTGATTGACGAAGGGCCATTTTATGGTAAAGCTTCCGTTTGCTGACAATCCTGACAGATTAGGAGAATCACAAGGCGTTGCAGTCAACAAATTCAAATTACTAGAACGGCGCTTATTGAAAGATGAATTGGAATCCATTCTAATTCCCAATTATTTTGTGCCTCACCATTGCGTGGTCAAACCTGACAGCACTACAACGAACCTGAGAGTAGTGTTCAACGCATCGGCCAAGGATTCATTAGGGACATCGCTGAATGACATATTACATAGAGGACCCGTGATCCAGGACGATCTCTTTTCAACATTGCTGCGTTCCCGTTTTCCTCGGTTCGTGTTTACGACAGACATTAAAAATATATATCGTTAGATTCTGATCCATCCGGAGGACAGAAGATATCAACTGATTATATGGAGAATGAATCCAACTGATCCAATCAAATACTACGAGCTTAACACTGTCACGTATGGAACCAGCGCCTTACCTGGCAATTATATGCCTAAAGCAGCTTGTCATAGCAAATAGCAAGAAGTACCCACTAGGAGCTCAATTCCTCAATAACAATTTTTACGTCAATGACGGATTGGGAGGATCGGACAACTGATCGAACTATGCTGAGCAGTCTTAGAAGGCAATCAAGGAAAGAATCTTGATTAAGCAGAGGAACAGAATAACGTAAACACCCTGGGCCTAACATGGCTGCCAAAGGAGGATAAATTCTGTATCAAGGTTAATCTGTCTCCCCACAAGCGCATTAGACCAGTATAGTATATAGTATATATTATATTATAGCCAGACTATTCGACCCCATTGGAATTCTAGCAGCAATAGTGGTAATGGCGAATATATTCATACAAGACCTGTGGCAGCTAAAATTGTCGGGGGATGAATCACTATCCATCGAACATCACACAAGATGGACATCGTTTCGAGATGATTTGCTACCAATAAGCAACTTTGAAATAGCTCGTCACAGTTTTGACTGGAATAGCTCAAAGTCAATACAAATTCATGTATACGTTAATGCTTCGGAAAAGGCTTTCGGTGCAGCGGTATATATACGTTTCATCGGTGCCGAGCAAAAGGTTGCGGTGAGACTTCTATGCGCCAAATCTCGTGTTTCACCACTCAAACGCCAAACATTGCTTAGACTGGAATTGTGTGTGGCCTTGCTAGGTGTTCAGCTGGCCAGCAGAGTAATGAAAGGCTTACATTGAACTGACATTCCAACAATATTTTGGACAGACTCAACTATTGTGCTGTCATGGATAAACTCGGAATCAGTATTGTTGTTTTTGAAATTAGTTTCCTTAACTCTCATCTCTATCTGTCAGTCTAACATAGCGCCACCTATTGGCTTTTTTGTATTGTAAAGTTTTAGTTCGTTCGTTGTCTTTTAACCAGCAAGAAGCTAATAACATTTTTATTCTGTTAAATAAAACTAATAATATAATTGATGCTCATATGGTGTTTTGTTAATTTTAAAACTCGATTCCACTCAATAATCCAACAAGTATCCTATCAAACATTTGTAGCCAACAGAATTGCAGCTTTTCAAGAGCTCACATTGGCAAAACTATGGCCTCATGTTGCATCACAGCACAATCCATCTGAAATATTATGCAGAGGAATGTCGCCGAAAAGGTTAATAGGATGCAATTTATGGTTATATGGCCCAGTGTTTTTGCATGCAGTAGAGGAGAATTGGCTGCCGAAATTTATACCCAGTCTATCAGTAGCAAATGACATGAAACGAAAACGTAATACACCGGCGCCACCATCACTTATAGTCAGCGCCGACCCATCAGCAATAGTGCAACAAATTTCGTAGGAGCGAAGAATGAGCTGTACCTTTTATATTCGTCAGAAGCAAGGGACGAAATTACAAAATTTTGCAGTAGTTCACCACATTTCGGAGGACTCTGGGAGTCTGCAGTAAAATCTGCGAAATACCAGCTAATAAGAAGTGTTTCAACTGCATCTCTAACGTATGAAGAGTTGGAAACTGTAGCTATAGAAATAGAAGCAATTCTAAACTCGCGGCAGCTCATAGAAATGTCTGCAGACCCAAATGTTTTTACCTTTCTGACTCCAGGACACTTCTTGATTGAAGAAGCTCTAACAGCTCAGGTAGATCCTTCATCCAAGCCAATCAGCACCAGCGTGCACTCAAGTTGGAAATTGGTAACACACCTCAAATTCGAGTTTTGGAGGCGCTGGTCGACAGAATATCTAAACCAGCTGCAGCAGAGAGCAAAATGGAGGACACATTTACCGAACATTAAGCCTGATGCTATGGTCATAATAAAAGAAGACAACCTGCAACCTCTTAGCTGGCCGTTAGAACGGGTCACGAAGATATATGAAGGTAAAGACGGATGTGTTCGGGTAGTTAAAGTAAAAACGGCTACAGGAGAATGGAAGCGACCGATCCATCGGTTAGCGCCGTTACCAACAAACATCGAATCAATCGAGCTACCATCACAAATGCTCGAGAGAAATGCTGGAATCGAAGGAGGTAACCCAAAAAGACGGAAGCTTGGAGCTTCAACCACATTGATGGCACTTCTCTGCACGCTTGTTGTGCTACCAGTAGCAATAGGTCCGCCATTGTCCGTAACAAGATATGACTCGACACCAGGGATTCATTTCGAAGGATTGGGAACCGTGAAGCTAACGACTGCTAAGTGGAATCTAATCGCCTTTTTCGATCTCAAGCGCCAGCAAACTAGTTTAGATGCGTTTAAAAGCGGAACATCTGCGATAAGCAGACTATGAAAAAATATGAGTAATTATACCAATTGCAATTCGCTAAAGGATCAATTCCTCTTAGATGTTGAACAACTGAAGTCCGACAATAAGATAATGACGTCGAAACGAAAAAGAAGAGGAGCACTAAATCTGATTGGCAATATCGCCAACACACTTTTTGCAGTTTTAGATTCGAACTATGCTAAGCAGATGGCAGCAACTATAGACCGCATAATGGATAATCAAGAATATCTACTAGCATTGTTCAAAAATCAAACGTCAATAGTAGATTCAACGATGATTTTAAATAAGGAAGATCAAGGATCATGAGGATGAGAGGAAGATCAAGAGATTGGTAGAGATTGAACGTATTCTAAATAAGTAACAAGACTACTTCAGAAAGCAGGGAGGCTTTGAGATTTACACGTCTCTGGCACTTCAGCTAAAATTCATTAGAGCAGTACTGAAACAGACATACTTTCAATTCTTACTGAAGTCAATCATGGCAAAATTCATCCATTGCTGCTCTCGTCCATCCAATTACCAGATAGAATAACCAAGCTCAAAAATCATATGCCAAGTACGCTGCAGTTGACGGTGGAAAAAGAAAATCTTGTGACAATATATAAACTTCTAAAGGTATCAGCTGGAGTTTCAGATAATCACCTTATATTTAGCATAAGGATTCCATTAAATGATGATAGAAGATTTCGACTATTTAACCTGATCCCAATACTACGATTGGCACACAGCATGCTAATTGTCCCGACACTATCTACGCAGTATTTGGAAATTTCACCTCATCGAGATGTCTACTTTCCAACAAATGCTACCCTGATGCCGTCATGTTCAGTGGTAGACGACAATACGTATTTATGCCATGATGTAAGAACAACATACAGTCAAGGATCTGATGTGTGCGCGTGTGAAGGAGGGTTCTTCAATAATGATACTAATTTGGACTGTGAATATACGGAATTCAGGGGAATGATAATAACGAACGAATGGATCTTCGCAACGGAAACACCAGTACGAGTAAATGCCGTATGTGAATCAGAGTCATTACAGTTCACTTTGTCCAGCATTGCTTATCTAAACCTGCAGCCAAACTGCATAATCACCGTTAAAAAATCACCGTTAAAAAGCAACCAAATCACCGTTCACAGCTTTCAATGGTTCAAAAGTAGCATCGCCATTTCCTACACAAGTTTGGCCGAATTCAAAACCAACGAGACAATCGATTTTTTAATCATACGTCACTTATTAGGAGTCACTTCATATCGAAAATTGACGAGCTAAGTGACCTTCAGAAGCAGTTAGAAAAACAGGGGAAAGCGGACTTGCATCAGCTAAGCAAAACGAGCACCACTATTGGTATTGGAGTAGCCATAGCAATTGGTGTGTTGTGGAATTGGATACGACCGACACTAAAGCCGCTCCAACCGTCGCCGCGTTACAATCAACCATTTGAGATTGTTGCAGACTAACTTCGTGCAACGGGGGGAGGATGTTCAGAGTACCTGCGTCTGAACAAAAATTGCAGTTCAAGGAAAGGTGAGCAACACAGCAACCGGAACTCCACGTTCACGGCCGTTCATCAAAATATGCTGACCAGCAAAAAGGCATGGTTGAACGACTACCCGTAGCCAAAGAACAAATCTCACGGCCGTGAGCAAACCGTTAATCATATCTTTTAGATCAGCATAGTGTTGGTGCTATTGCTCTTTATTTATAAAAATAAATTTCTAGTGAATTGAATAATTTGTATTGTATTGAATCATAGTCGTAACTGTTATATTAATAATGTGTATTAATGTAACTGTTATATTAATAACGTGTAGTATGTAGAACAAGGTATAAATAAATGTCATGATTAATAAAGAGTTCAGTTATTAAAAAACCATCAATTAGTAATCATCTTTTGAGTTCTGGGATAGTTGTAGTTCAAGTGCTGCAATTATTTAGACAAACACAATATTAAATAGTTGTAGTTTCAAGTGCTGCAACTATTTAATAACCAAACCAACTTTAAAACAATACTTGTAGTTCCAAGCAATAAACAAGAAAAACGCTTTTTGTTCAGTTATTGTAAGTGATTATAATTATTTGAGTATCGTCTTATGTTCCATTGCAATATTTTAAAGGTTATAATAAATATGAATACTAGTAATACTAAGTACTAACTAATAAATATAAATATATATTTTAAGTTGTGAAAATGTGACGAGGCGTAAAATTTTTACTGTTTGCTTTAGATTTAAGTTATTTAGCGAGCCTTTTCGAAGTTTTGCTTGGGAGGATCGATGTAGTGATACTACGCGACGGAGTTGAGGACGGCGCAGCTCTGGTTGAAAGTTGATCATCTGACTCTGACATAGTCAGCATATCATCGTATTGTACTTTGTTTCGTGTTGGAGTGACTACATCAGATGTATGCTTATTGGAAGCGTCAAGAGTTTGGTGTGGAGATTGGAATATAACATTTGGAGACCTAGATCTTCGTTGAACAACTGTAGAGTAGGGGTAGTTGTCGCCTTGGTGTTGTAACGAACTTCGGTTAGCCGAGATAATCTCAGCGGATGTCCAGGGTTCGAATTACAAGACCTGAGATTCTATGGTATAATGATTCGTTTATTTGAACTCCTTTCGCTTATTTTCGTAGTTACAATATATTGATGCTTAAAACTAACAAGGCTTGTTTTACTGCTAATAATAGTACTGGTAATATTAATAGTAATAGTAATGCTTGTAGTGTCGTCGTGGTCGTTCGGGCTCCGCTGGTGGGCGTACGCGCAACAGACGCAGCGGTGCGAAGTGTAATTGTCAAAGACACTTTATTGAAGGGCTTACGCACACAAGTCAATAAATGTCGGTGCTGATCGCTGATGGGCTTACGCGCAACAGATGCAGCGATGCGAAGTATAATTGTCAAAGACACTTTATTGAAGGGCTTACACACACAAGTCAATAAAGTGTTGGTGCTGATCGCTGATGGGCTTACGCACAACAGATGCAGCGATGCGAAGTGTATTCGTCAAAGGCACTTTATTGAAGGGCTTACGCACGCAAATCAATAAATGCTGGTGTTGATCGCTGATGGGCTTACGCACAACAGATGCAGCGATGCGAAGTGTATTCGTCAAAGGCACGTTATTGAAGGGCTTACGCACACAAGTCAATAAAGTGTTGGTGCTGATCGCTGATGGGCTTACGCACAACAGATGCAGCGATGCGGAGTGTAATTGTCAAAGGCACTTTATTGAAGGGCTTACGCACGCAAATCAATAAGTTTTGTATATGTATATATATCTCTGCTCACTATTCACTGTTCACTGTTTTGAAGTATACTCTGGTTCTCTGCTGGGATTTAACTCTGCACTTCACGACGTCTTGGCTCAAACTCCACTTTTCCTTGCTTCCGTTATTCATTTTCCGCTATGATCTGGCGTTGTCTCGTTTGTTCGAAAACAAGTTCCCGTTCTCTGCTATGCTCGATTATTTAGTTCGTCAACACGTTTATGTTGTTCCTGTCTTCCGTGTTTTCGTGTGACCTTGTATGCTCTCGTGTTGTTCACCTTTTCTGTTTCTTCTGCTTTGACCTTGTTTCGTGTCACTCAACTTCGCGCTCACCGTTGCTTGTTTGCTTCGAACCTTTATTTCTTTTGTTAGTCAGTTATGTTAATTGTTATCGAACTATTATTAATTACTGTTAATGACTTATACAGAGTGATTATCATTGGCAATATTAACATTAATTAACTAATTAATAATAAATTGTTAATACAATCGTCATAATGCATTTCAACAAGTTCATTTTTCAATTTATTCCATATGTTACTACTTTCTCACTCCATTTAATATATATATATATACATATTTATAATTCTTGTGATTAACTCACTCCGCGTTGTGTGATAATTTCCCTACCGCGGGAAATAATCATCACACTCCCTCCTTTCCTCGGTGAGTGTAGCGAGATACGGTTACTCGGTTGCTACCTTTTGTTGTTGTGATGCTTATTTTGTGCTGGTGTGTTTTGGTGTTGTTGTTGTCTTCATATGAGCTGTTCTTGACTTCATTCGCGTTGTTGTTGTCTCACTCTCATTGAATTTTCCCACTATATGTATTTGCACTTCACTTGTTCTTTAAACACTTTTCAGACTCCACTGATCACTTCTAAGCATAAACTGAACTAAGTGATTTTCCCGCGTCGTTAACATGACCTTAAAACCTACTTCTTTGTTTCGTACGCTTGTACATAACTTCAAATTTCCCGTAACTATGTGTTTAGTTTTAACGCTCTAATTACTCACTTTTGTTACTCTTGCAAACCGGTAATCGTGGTTCAATTATGTGTTCATTGCGTTTGATTGCAATTTATTTACATGTTATTTCTTCGGCTTTTGTTTTCCTTTGCGCTCACATGTATTTTCGGTCGACGACAGTTATGTAGTCGTTTTCAAGTTCAAGCTTCTGACTTCTATGTATATATTCTCGTTGATGCTTTATGTACTTGATTTTCAAGTTCAAGTTCGACGATGCTTTATGTGTTTCGTTTCAAGTTCAAGTGCGTTGGCTTCGTTTGTTTCTCGATCGCTTGTGTTTGTTGTTGCTGATGTTGCTCTTGTTTTCCTTTTACTTTCTTTAGTCCACTTTTATGTATTTGTTATTCCTAGACTATGTATTATTTCTTATATCTCTTCAAGTAATTGTTTCTTTAATATTCAACAGACGATAATCCATGACGTCATATTGATTCTTATCTTAATGCCTTAATATCAATTTTTATTGATATTACTCTGATTTCGTACTTAATATTTATCAAATAGCAATTGCTGTTATATATTTAATATTAATTCCAATTTCAATTTCATTATTCATTTCGATCGCAATCTCATTATTAATTTATAATGAATTAATCGCAATTTCATTATTAATTTATATTATATATATATAATATAGTTTAATTTTTTTGTATATTTTTTTTTTTTAAATTCTTTGCCTTCTCGGGGTTAGCTTTAGCCCTCACCTCTCTGTTTCCTTATTTCAGGTGATTCGTGCATTGTCCGTGCTCTATCATCATCCTAAAAGTGATAATTGTCGCTATAACTCGTGTACCATACACTTGGAATGATCGATCCTTCCAGTCGTCTTTGGTGTAACCGCACTCGTTTTCCAATATTTGTTGTGAGATTCTGTTGTATTATTTCTTCGTGTGTTTGTTTTCATTTATGTTGTAAAATATATTTCAGTTGCAATGTTTAGTTTTAGTTAAGTAAAGAAATAACTTTAAAGAATAACTTTGTGGATTTTTGGACTTTGTGGAAAAGGTGAAAATAAGGCAGTATTCGCATCGTTGTTGAGTGTCCGACCTCAGCTTCGGAAACTTGGTAAGTAACTTTTATGTTTACTCTTAGTTTCATTGTTTTCTTGGTTTAGGTTTTCATGGGATAATGTATTCGATGCGTTCCTCGTTGATCGATGCCACTGTCTTTTCGAACCTCGGATGACTTTAGGTGAGTTGTTGTGTTCTTGGGTATGGTATGTACTCCAACACTTTTATTATATTGTTTATTAACGTTTCATGTCTTTCAGACTTCGCTGTTCCTTGTCTTGCCGCATTACAGGTTCGGTTCGGTGTAGTCCTGCTTCACGTCGTCGAACGACGTCGTCGTCGTTCAAACAAATTTCTTGTGTTTTTTTTTCGCTCGCGACTCGCGTGTTCGTTTAATTTAGTGCAAATCTGCTTCGTCTCGTCGTTCTTGACCTCGGTATTTTGCATCCCTTGTGCTGGATTAATTTGTCTTACAATTGTTTTTAGAACTCTGGTTATTTATTCGGTTATCCGGATTACTGTCTTCACGTCGCTTAGTTACATTTGCTTCAAGTGTTTGCTGATGGAACTCCTTAAGTTCACTTACGTGCGCTGTGCGAGTTCGGGTTTCTCCGTCTTTTCTAACTTTCACTATTACTGGTGATATAAAGTCAACCACGTAATAAGGACCTTCAAACCGTGGTGCCAATTTCGCCGCGAAATTGTCAACTGCTTTAGACAGGGGATGTTGTTTCACCAGCACTGCTTGGCCAACTGAGGGTTTCCACTGACGACGTCGCAAGTCGTAGTGTCGTGCTTGTTGTTGTGCTGATTGTTGCATGTTTCTGCGGGCTATTTGATACGCTTCCATGAGTTTCGTTGCTCTCCCTTGCGCGTCGTTACTTTCGTGTCCCGTCCCATTCGTGACTTCGTCGTATAGTGTCTTCGGTAGTCGCAGTTCTCTTCCTTGTATAAGGAAAGCTGGGCTATACCCTGTACTTTCTGAGACACTGCTATTGATGGCTAAAGATACCTCTGGCAACATCTCATCCCAGGCTTTGTGGTGACTTCCTGCGAGTTGCGCTATCATTGTTTTCAAAGTTCGATTAATGCGTTCCGTCGGGTTCTCTTGTGGTGTATACGGTGCTGTGAATTGGTGCCTGATGCCCATTTCCGCCAGAAAGTTGCGGAAACTTCGACTCGTAAATTGTGCTCCGTTGTCAGAGATCAGAACTTTAGGTACACCAAAGCGCGCCAGAATCCGTTCTCGAAAGGCTTTCTTTAAGTTCTCCGTTGAGGCTTTGCGTAGGGGTACCATTTCGGTCCACTTGGAGAACTTATCGAAGAACACCAACAACATACAGTTTCCATGTTTCGACCGTGGAAGCGGTCCCACGAAATCGGTGCATAGTGTTTCCCACGGACTTTTCTCGATTTTCGACAGCATATGTCCCGCCGGTTTGCGTTGACTCGGTTTATATTGTTGGCATAGTTTACACCCTCGGACATATCGTTTGATATCCCTGAACTTTCCAGGCCAGTAATACTTAGCGGCAATTCTTGCAGATGTCTTTCGTATACCGCCGTGTGCGGCACATGGGTTATCGTGGTTTTCCTGTAATACTTGCGCTCGTTGGTTCGTTGCGACGCATAACTTCCAGGGTATGTATTCCTCGTCGTCTAAAGTGTTCGCAATGTGGCGGTAGAGTTGACCATCCTGTATGATGTAGTCGTTAAACTTCTGCGGGTTTTCTTTGACGTCTTTGATCCTTCTGTCCAGCCATGGACACGTGCCTCTATCTGCTTTACTGTCCACTGCGGTGATTCTCCCTGCGGTTTCTTCTGGTTGACGCGATAAAGCGTCGGCAACAACATTTAGCTTTCCTCGGCGATATTTTATGTCAAATCTGTACTGCTGCAATTCGAGTGCCCATCTGGCAATTCGTCCTGACGGATTCTCGATCGAGTTCAACCATTTGAGAGACAGGTGGTCCGTGACTACGTTGAAATGGTATCCTTCGAGGTATGACCGCATTTTCCTGATTCCCCAGATAATTGCTAGGCATTCCTTTTCTGTTGCAGAATAATTGCGTTCCGCTGGATTCAGTCGTCGACTTGCATATGCGATCACTCGCTCGTTCCCATCGAATTCCTGTGTGAGCACCGCTCCTAAACCAAAGTTGCTTGCGTCCGTCTGTAGCGTGAATTCTTGCGCGAAGTCTGGACAAGCCAGCACTGGCGCTTCTGTCAACTTGGACTTGAGGGTATTGAATGCCTCCGCTTGTGGCGCATCCCACTTCCAGTGTTTTCCCTTCTTCAGCATTGACGTCAGAGGCTGCACTATGTCGGCGAAGCCTGGTACGAATCGACGATACCACGATGCTATGCCGAGATACCGGCGTAGTTCTCGAACATTCGTTGGCGGCTTGAGTTGCTGAATCGCAGCAACTTTGTCCGGGTCCGTGTGAATCCCTTGCTCGCTGACCATGTGTCCTAAGTATTTCACTTCCCGTTTAAAGAAATCGCACTTGTCAACGTTAAGCCTGAGATTTGCCTGACGTAGTCGACGGAAAACTTCTTTTAAATTCTTGATGTGCTCTGCCAACGTGGACCCCGTGACTATTATGTCGTCCAAATAAGCGAATGCGTACGGCTCTAAATCTGCCCCGATGACTTGGTCTGGTGCTCTCTGGAAAGTTGCTGGGGCCGAGTGTAACCCAAAGGGCATTACTCGCCAATGAAACAAGCCCCTGCCGGGTACGGTAAAAGCCGTGTACTGCTTGCTGTTCTCATCCATGGGAATCTGCCAGTATCCATTCTTCAAATCGAGACTGCTTATGTATTTTGCGTCTCGTAGCCGGTCTAGAATATGTTGAATTCGTGGAATTGGATATGCGTCCGGAACAGACTTTGCGTTCAACTGGCGATAATCGATGCATAGTCGCCATTTTCCCGTTTTCTTCTTCACTAACACTATGGGTGCACTGAATGGACTATGGGACGGTTCAATGCACCCGTTCTCCAGTAATGCGTTGACTTCTTCGTTGATCACCTCTTGCATGGCTGGGTTTCGTGGAAAGTAACGTTGTTTGATTGGTCTCTCGTCTCGCATGATGATCTTGTGACTCGTAATGTGACTTGGACCCCTGATGTCTTCGAATTTCTTCAGCTCTGCTTGTAGAATTTTTGTTGCCTCCTCCATGGTAACCTCACGACTCTCTTGTATGGTTGTGCACCTTGTGTATGATGTTGGCACCTGATGTTCTGTCAGCTTCAGTGTCTGGCCACCACATTTAATGGTAGTACCGGTGGAGCATAAAAAGTCCATACCAAAGATGATGTCATCGACGACTTCTGGTAAAACCAGCATTGATATTTCAAAGGTCTCCTTCTCTAAGCTAATCTGTAGTGTAACTTCACCCACGCAGGTTTTCCGTGAGTTGTCGGCTAGTGTGATCGTGGTTGCTTTTGGTGTGACTTTAGTATCTCTTTTAACTTTCTCCGCCAGGCGTCTGCTGATAAAGCTCCTCGTCGCTCCGGTGTCTACTGTCGCGTCGTATTGCTCGCCGTTCACTTGTACTCTCGCGTAAATCCGGCCCCTTTCGACGCACAGACTTCTGGCCTTTACTGTTCGCGAGTCGCCGGCCTCGGGATTTCCGTCTCCACTCGCCGTTGACGTGGTCCCAAGCCGTTTCCCGCTCGCTGTCGGCAGCAATCTACGGTGCGAACTCCTCGACGTCCGCACTCCCAACAGAACAAAACCTGTCTGTTACGGCAACCCTGGGCCCGATGCCCTTCCAGACCGCAGTTTCGGCAAGCTGTCCTAGGATCGATTTGGCGTTCTGGCAGTGCTTTGCGAGCATTTCCTTGTAATGGTCGGCCAACATAATCATTCTCTTGCTGAGGACTGAGAATTATATTATCTGGGAACTTCCACTGTGGACACACCAAGCTCACGGGTGGGCCTCCACTCGCGAGACACTCGAGGTCTGCAGCCAGCGTTAACAGTTCTTGTAGACTGTTAAAATCCATCCGTCTAATATAGAACTGGAATTCTTTTCTGCTGTTCCTGTAGATTCGTTCTAATTTTTGACTTTCGGTATAATCTGCGTATCTCATCATATTTTGTAGACGAATAACATAATTTTTAAACTCTTCTCCTTCTAGGTGATGTGATTTCCGGATCTTATCCTCCAGACTCTCAAAATAACGGGCCGGCAAGAAGAAATTGTGGAAGTCTGTTTTAAAGGCTTCCCAGTGCTGCCACTTTGCATTGTTGTTACGGAACCATAACAGTGCCCTTCCTTTCAGCAACTCTGGCATTGTCCTTGGTAGCATGTCGATATCCAGGCCAAACGTCTCTGCCAGTTCTTCGATGCGCTCTGTGAATAGGAGTGGATCCTTCTCGCCGTCGTATCTTTCTGACCACTTCCGCACGATGTCGATAACCATCGCGTAATGTGGAACCGGTACCTGCTGCGCCACTGAGATACTTCTTGGAGTCAAGCTTGAGGCAGTCATGACGGTGACTTCTGGGTCTTCCACGCTGTTCCTCATATTCGCTGTCTTCTTCTCGGACCATGCGCCAGTTTTACGTCGGTGCTTCTCCTCGAGTGCGTTGAGCTCTTCATTTACAGCAGCCTCGTGGACCCCATTTACGATCCAAGCGCTGAATCGTCTTCGTTTTTCCTTACTGGAGCCTGCAGTGGATACGCCATACGTCTCCATGACTTTCACCAGTTCGTCGTTGGAGAGCTCATGTACCCAACCGACACGAACCATCCTTCGGTCTTCAATGTGTGTATTGTAAGCGTATAACTTTGTGAACTTAAGTCCCTGTTCGGGCGCCACTTGTAACGAACTTCGGTTAGCCGAGATAATCTCAGCGGATGTCCAGGGTTCGAATTACAAGACCTGAGATTCTATGGTATAATGATTCGTTTATTTGAACTCATTTCGCTTATTTTCGTAGTTACAATATATTGATGCTTAAAACTAACAAGGCTTGTTTTACTGCTAATAATAGTACTGGTAATATTAATAGTAATAGTAATGCTTGTAGTGTCGTCGTGGTCGTTCGGGCTCCGCTGGTGGGCGTACGCGCAACAGACGCAGCGGTGCGAAGTGTAATTGTCAAAGACACTTTATTGAAGGGCTTACGCACACAAGTCAATAAATGTCGGTGCTGATCGCTGATGGGCTTACGCGCAACAGATGCAGCGATGCGAAGTATAATTGTCAAAGACACTTTATTGAAGGGCTTACACACACAAGTCAATAAAGTGTTGGTGCTGATCGCTGATGGGCTTACGCACAACAGATGCAGCGATGCGAAGTGTATTCGTCAAAGGCACTTTATTGAAGGGCTTACGCACGCAAATCAATAAATGCTGGTGTTGATCGCTGATGGGCTTACGCACAACAGATGCAGCGATGCGAAGTGTATTCGTCAAAGGCACGTTATTGAAGGGCTTACGCACACAAGTCAATAAAGTGTTGGTGCTGATCGCTGATGGGCTTACGCACAACAGATGCAGCGATGCGGAGTGTAATTGTCAAAGGCACTTTATTGAAGGGCTTACGCACGCAAATCAATAAGTTTTGTATATGTATATATATCTCTGCTCACTATTCACTGTTCACTGTTTTGAAGTATACTCTGGTTCTCTGCTGGGATTTAACTCTGCACTTCACGACGTCTTGGCTCAAACTCCACTTTTCCTTGCTTCCGTTATTCATTTTCCGCTATGATCTGGCGTTGTCTCGTTTGTTCGAAAACAAGTTCCCGTTCTCTGCTATGCTCGATTATTTAGTTCGTCAACACGTTTATGTTGTTCCTGTCTTCCGTGTTTTCGTGTGACCTTGTATGCTCTCGTGTTGTTCACCTTTTCTGTTTCTTCTGCTTTGACCTTGTTTCGTGTCACTCAACTTCGCGCTCACCGTTGCTTGTTTGCTTCGAACCTTTATTTCTTTTGTTAGTCAGTTATGTTAATTGTTATCGAACTATTATTAATTACTGTTAATGACTTATACAGAGTGATTATCATTGGCAATATTAACATTAATTAACTAATTAATAATAAATTGTTAATACAATCGTCATAATGCATTTCAACAAGTTCATTTTTCAATTTATTCCATATGTTACTACTTTCTCACTCCATTTAATATATATATATATACATATTTATAATTCTTGTGATTAACTCACTCCGCGTTGTGTGATAATTTCCCTACCGCGGGAAGTAATCATCACAGTGTCTGGCATTGTATATTGAAATGGCGTTTTTATTGTCAACCTTCTGGAGAGTTTTCATTGCCTGAATTTCCGCCTGTTTAATAAAGATTGGGCATTTCTTATCAATTGAGATGTGGTCTGAGGGAACTAACGCTTTCTCCTTACAAATTACAAATGATTTTGTGAGAGTGCATACTTGATTTTCTGCTTTGTGGTGAGGACCAGAGCAGACAAAACATAACTTAATGTTTTTACAATATTTTGCTATGTGGTCGAAGTGGAAACAATTATTGCATCTCATTGGGAGGAGTATGTAAGAGCAAATATGCACTTTTTCATATTCGATTTTCAGGTCATTTGGCAAGTAGCGAGATGAGAATGTTATTATTACTAGACCGGTTTCTGTTAAGCGATTGTCAACTTTTTTTAGAATTTTTTTGATTTCACACACGTTTTCACACACGGAGAGCTCAGAGAGAATTTCTTCGTCTGATATTCCCCTTAGATCATTGGAGTAGATTACACCTTGTAACGACGAAATAAGGCGCTGCCGAATTTCATCGTACACGCAGCCGCAGGGGAAATTCTTTTTTGGATATATTATCTTTCACTTCATATTTATTATTTCTAAAGACATGAATTATTAGTTTAGTATTAGTTTATTGTTTTCTTTCATTTCTTTAAAGTAATTGTTAGTTTAAACTATAATGAATTGTTAATTTAAGGTAGTGTAGTTAAGCCCATTGTTACCGTAAGAGAAGGAGAGAACGAGTAGAAGCTAAGCATTTGAATGTAGCGATGAGTTAAGCCGTCGATGAGAGAACTCACAGACACACACAATCAAGTACAAAACTGGAAGAGAGCGAAAGAAAACACGACGAGTGGAAAACAGAAATACCAACACAGCAGAGACGACTAGAAGCGAAGCTGAACAGAGGCAGCAAGTTCAACAAAGATAACAGCGACAGGCACTTGGTTTTTGGCTGCTGAACGCGACGGAAGTGCGAGCTCTCGGGAATACAATACACAGACGACACAGGCAGGTAAATCAAAGTAGACGTTTAGTAAAACACACTTCGACAACTGAAGCGAACAAGAAGCACAGATTTGTGCCGCGGAATAAATATATATGTATACGTGGCGTCGACTACATTGGCAACTTGTGGTTTGGTACCCTTTTGTCAATCGTAGTAGCCCGCTGTGGTTTGGTACCCAGTGGTTCGGTGACACATATCATATATATATACATCGATCAATTGGACGAGCGCTCCAACTTAGTGTAACTCCATAGTCACAGTTTTGTGCCGCGTAATTTATATATCGTCGACTAGACGATTTTTGGTACCCAGTGGCTCGGCGGTCTGTAGTCACACACAAGTGGACGGAACAACGGAATTCAGGGAACGAGACAGACTTCAACCTTCAACCGAGCAAGGTGACCGTTTGACAGCAGAGACAGACGTTGCCACAGAGTGATTATTAGTCCAGAGAGAGCATAGCATCGCCACGGCTCAACTCATCGCCGCGCGAGTACCTTAGCCAAACTACGACCGGAAAATTTGTATTCAATAATAAAGAAATAAAGCTTGTGTTGTAATAGAGGTCGAAATTCTTATAATTTTGATAAATATTCTGTGACGAACCCTGGACAGCCGGCGAGCTAACCCGTGCTGAAATCCGGAAAACCGGATAGCTTCGTTACAGTGGCGTCCGACCAGGGACCTCTATACATTTAGCATAAAAGCAGGCAGAAAGTGCACAAGCAGCAAACCGAGTAAAGCCAAACTATACATCCAAGTAACATGGCGCAAGTTGGCTGGATATACACTTTGCGCAAAGCGACGCTCACGACTGATATGAAAGTATGCGCCCTAGATACCGAGGGAACAGTGGAAGAGCTACGGAAGCGTTTTGCGACGTTTATTGGATCACCAGAACTACCCGCTGAAACGCGAACATACCTCAGAACGTTAGAAGAATTATGCCGACAAAATGGACACGCCAAATCGTCAAACGAAGAGATCGTGCAACAGACGCCGTCGCCGCAGGCGCCGAGCAAAGCGGCAACACCGCTTACCGCAGCACAACACGAGGACCACACGCAAGGAGCACGCGTGGGATGGCAAACAGCAGATGGTAACTTTTGCAATGCCGCGATAAGCTACATGGCGACGCTCGATCGTATAAAGGAGTGGGCAGTCTCCTACGATGGAACCCAAGACCCACTGATATTCATAGAAAGATTGGAAGAACTTGCAGAGGTGTATAGTGTAGACGTAAATAGCCTTCCTAAGGCAATGCCTGAGCTATTACAACAGCGAGCAGTCCAGTGGTACCGATGCAACAACAAGAGATGGGGTACATGGACCGCATTCAAACACGATTTCCTACAATTCTTTCTTCCGCCTCGCTTCTTCGAGAGGCTTGACGACGACATACGACAGCGGCTGCAAACACATAAAGAAGGTTTCAAAGAATACGTGATTGCGTTGCAAAGTTTGATGCACCACTCTGCCCCGAACGGCATCGAACAGATATGTACCGGCAGATTAGCCAGTATGTGCGGCGGTGCAAAAGTTGCCAAGCCTACAAGGTATCACAACAGAAGCCTGCAAGGGAAATGCTGCCGCACCTAGCGGAAGAACCATGGACCACGGTGACCGCTGATTTCATTGGACCCCTGCCTAGGTCCAGCCACTGTTACACCACGCTATTGGTGTTTACCGACAAGTTTTCCAAATGGGTTGAGTTAATTCCTTGCCGGAAAGCAACACAAGAAATACTCATCAAGGCATTCAGAAAACGGATTCTCGCCCGATTCGGAGTTCCAAGTCTTCACATCGGTCAACGGTGTGCAATTCACCAGCAGATCATTCAAACGTTTTGCAGAGTCGCTCGGCATCCATCATCGCTTCACGGCACCATATACGCCGCATGAGAACCCGACCGAGCGGACCAACCGAACCATAAAAACCATGCTGTCACCGTACACCGGCGACCAGCAGACCAAGTGGGATGAACTACTTCCGGAGCTTAGCCTCGCCTTTAATACAAGCCAATCCGAGACTACCGGATTCAGCCAGGCGTTTCTGGTGCAAGGCAGGGAGCCACGCTTTCCAAACGCACTTTTCGATCGTGACATTTCAGATACTGGACACGAAGCAAGTAGCCCAACGGAACACGCGGAACGGATGAGAAAAGCCTTCGCTATAGAGAGAACATGCGGCATGCGGCCCAGACGCAGGCCAAACATTACAACTTGCGAAGACGCAAATGGAAACCGGAATGCAGATAACAAGTGTTACTTAAACAACATCCACTCTCTAAAGCAACAGACAAATTCGCGGCGAAGCTGTTACGAGGTTATAGATTTTATCTCGCCGGTAATAGCAAAAATCCGAAAACCGGGCGACAAACGGACCAGCTCACCTCGCGGAGCTGAAGCCATTTCATTCATCTGATAGGAGCAACGAGCTTGAGGACGATACCCCTAACATACTTGGTATCATCGCCCACCAAAAACGGAGCCACCCAACGGACGCAATAATCAAGTGTCCACTAACTGCAAGCGCTCACCCAGTAACCCGCGGCCAACGTAGTGCGGTCAGCATCTCCACACCCAACCGTCGCGGTCACAGTCGCAGCAAGCTCCGCAGTCACGGACAGCGAAACGATCGGTTGATGAGAAACCGCCAGAGTCCAGAGCTGGGCGGGTGGGGCGGCCCGCAGAACGCCGAAACTTAGGCTCCCACGACAGTCGAGCAAGAAGCAGCCGAAACTCTCGTCAACAGGAAGCCGGGGGAACGAGTAAAGGCCCTCCACACTATCGCTGGGAAGAGGTACCGCATTCAGGTCATCAGCTCCGCGGCGGTGTCATGGCGACTCGTCTCAACACCGGAGGAGAAATTTTTTTACATATTTCGACTTCTCCACAAGCAATGTTGTCTATAACTTTCTTAATGAGGAAGGGTGAAACATTCGTTAACGATTTGTTACTGTTTATTCTAGACAATATTAAATATTTCGGACCGGGTGTTTTTATTTTTAATTGTTTGGTGGGATCCAGCTCCAATCTTTTTGTGTTTTGTGGTAAGGTCAGGTGGTTTATTCATTATTAACCAATCAATTTTTCACCACTTAGTCTACCGAAATAATGGGAAACTTTTTGTTTTTAATCACTTATGAAGTTAATGTAATTAATTTTTAATGTCACTTGTGTTGATCAGGAAACTTAATGGATGGTGTTAATATTCCAAATCACAAAATGTGGAGGAGAGTGTTATGTTTGCACTACAAAATTAATAAAAGTATTATATTCACGCTACAAAAGTGCTGTATATAAATCGACTGAATGCAGAGAGGTTGTGACGATAATTTTTAGAAGGGTTTAAAAATTAACGCACAACTCATCAAGCGAGCAAATCAAGCGAAGTAAATAGACCTGCGTGCACAAGTCAAGGACAAGAGACGGCGCGAGTAACAGAACAAGCTACCGTTTTGTGATTAGCTAATTAGAAGACAATAAGATTAACGCACAAAGGAAACGGCGGAAGAACGCGTGATCGAGGCCATCGGCCGAGCAAGGTCAACCAGCAGAGCAGAACATAGAAAACGGGAACTTGTTTTCGAGCAAAGCGTTCGAACATAGTGGAGAAAACGGGAACCTGTTTTCGAGCTAATCCACAACGGGATAACAAATGTTGCAAACAAAAGGTATAAAAGCGGTCAGAAACAAGCAACCGCAGAGGAGCGAAGCGCAACCGCGAGATCACCAGCGACGAATATTACACACGAGGTAAGCAACAGCTTTCACAAGGACGGCACAAGGACGCGGTTAAACTCTAGCAAAGTGGACCGTTACAGATCGTTCGTAAGAGCAGTTGAACGGTTGCGTATGCCCGTTAGTTTGAGACTTACACCACACTGGGCGATCGCGTAAGCTCACCAGTGTACCGACACGGACCAAAACCATTCGAATTGTGGGTGCACGGTTGCGTAAGCCCGGCATCACACGAATTCATCCTACTGTGTGATTGCGTAAGCTCACCAGTTTACCAAACGACGCAAGACCACTCGAATTGTGGATGCATGGTTGCGTTAGTCCGGCATCACACGAATTCTCCCGCTGTGTGGTTGCGTAAGCCCACCGGGTCACGACCGATTAACTGTGCCATTCGCAAAACGACCGAAATACCAACACAGCCGTCGGAACACATCATCGGAATACATCTTCCAACAGCAGTCAACAGTAGAGCATATTTAGTAAAAATAGATAATATAAGTATTAATTAAGCACAATATATTTAAGCTCGAGGAAAACGACAATTTGGTGTTTCATTTCCGTGGCATTTCTTGTATTCGAACCCTGGCAACCACTGAGGATATATCGGCAAAGTAAAGTTCGTTACAAGGTTTACAGACAGACTGAGGACGAAATTTTAGTTTTTCAAATATGCAAATAAAGCCAATTGGAGTGGATTAAAAGCAAGTTATGCTTCTGTAAATTCATAAGAAACCGTATCCGTATTGCATTTGTTAAATATTGCTTATTTTCATCAAAAAACGAAGTTAATTTTCATAAAAATTGCAAATATAGTCAGCTCTTCCACTATTTCTGAAACTCTTTTAACTGTTTAAAATAGTTTCATTTCCTCCGATTTTTTTCCTCTTAGTTAAAGCAACGAGCATATAGGAAAGGCAAAATTATTTTTGCCGTGAATTAGCCTTTATAATTCCTTTACGATATATTCTTGTTGTGCAAGATCATCATTTTATTCGTTATATATATTTTTTTAATAGATTCAATAAATATTTACTTTAATATACATAAAAGTTTGTTGTTCTGTGATTATGTAATGCATTAATACACAAAACAATGTTGGTAAGTTTCAGATCCACCCATGTCGACGAATGAAGATGACCAACATTCTATCAAAGGCCTTAATCTTGCCACGAAGTTTTACTTTAAATTAACTTCTTTTGTTAAAATCTGATCAAAACTAGTTTTCACGCATTCATATTTAAAACTTCTTTTCAAATTAAATGAAGTACATTTGCATTTTAGATCACGAAATCAAGTGAATTCCATTAAACTTGTATCGAAATGTTGACTAATTTCTGCCATGAAATGGTCATACAGATGTATTTACATATATTTAGGGTACAGCCTAAATTTGCCTAAATCCAGTTTTAATTATGCAATATCTGCACAGGTTTGTTTAGAAATATATTCACTTGAAACAATACTCAGAATAATTTCATCCGTGTTAATATATCACAGTATAAAATTTTATTGTAATGTTTCAATTTTTGCTTACGAATTGTATACTAATTTAAGATTCCGGCAATATTGGACTGCTAAAGTGGCGTACATGCGCAGAACGAATCAATTTGTTGAAACCTGATCTGCGCAATCTTGTATTCTATTATTCTTGTTAAAAACTATAGAATGTTATTGATAGTACAGAAAACTATTGAAGACTTCGCGATAGTCAAATACCATTATACACTGTGTCCAAGAATAATTGAAAAGTATTCTTCATTCTTGCACTGTGACCGCCACGCCTATATACAGAAGGAAGGCACTTTTCCTTGTTGTTTGTTGTAATTGTTTTTCATTGTTGGTTCTTATCGATCTTTTCAGCTTGATAAGTACATATTAAAAGATATTGGAACGAATTTCCGTCATCCCTTATCAAATTTGGTTTGGAGACAAACCGGTTTCGGCGATGTGCCATCTTCAGTGTCTAATTTCGTTCTCAGAACGAAATTTGAAATTCGTTCCAAAATGTTTCAACCAGAGCCTGAAAATAACTCTTATCGAAATGACCTTCTTCAAAAAAGTCAACTTTTAACTTTAATTTTAAAAGTTAAAAGTTAAAAGTTAACTTTTAACTTTTATTTAAAAGTTAAAAGTTATAAGTTAACTTTTAACTTTTATTTAAAAGTTAAAAGTTATAAGTTAACTTTTAACTTTAATTTAAAAGTTAAAAGTTATAAGTTAACTTTAAACTTTTATTTAAAAGTTAAAAGTTATAAGTTGACTTATATTTTGGAAGGTCATGGAAAAAAGTCTTCTGAAGACTTTTTCCAAAGACTTTTTTGAAATAAAAGTCTTTTTTAAAAGTCTTTTTTAAAAGTCTTTTGAAGAAGAAACGCAACGCAGACTGTAGAATCATATGAATACCTACATGTACACGTAGAAAATGCTTTCATGCGTGAGATATTAAAGTAACTTGATTATCTTTGTTTCTCGTTCTATACTGGAAGTATGTCAATATGATTATCGATATATTTAATAAAATTTATAGAAATTAATATCATTTTGCATCTTAGACAATTTGGCGTGATGAATATTTCATTTGTGTCGATAATCATATTGACATATTTCCAGTATAGAACGAGAAACAAAGATAATCAAGTTACTTTAATTTCTCACAAATGAAAAAATCGTCCACGACTATATGTATAGATGTCCTCATATGCTTCACATATGCATCTTCGCAGTCTGCCAGTTGAATTTCTTTTTCTAAAGACTATAAATTGAAAAAGTCTTCAAAAGACTTTTTTCCAAGACTTTTTTCCGAAAAAGTCTTTGAATAACTTTTTCCAAAGACTTTTAAAAATATAAGTCTCGAAATAACTTTTTCCAAAGACTTTTATATTTAAAAGTCTTCAAAAGACTTTTTCAAAGACTTTTAAAAATAAAAGTCTTCAAAAGACTTTTTTCAAAGACTTTTAAAAATAAAAGTCTTCAAAAGACTTTTTTGAAAGACTTTTAAATTTAAAAGTCTTCAATAAGAGTTATCGTGAGACTTTTATTTTTAAAAGTCTTTGATAAGAGTTATCGCAAAGACTTTTTCGATAAAAGTTATAAAAGTTTCAACCTCTGGTTTCAACATCCAACCCTGTCGGAAGCATCAACGAAAATCTAAATATACATATTAAAAATTTCTTAAAATAGTTGGAGACTATCACGCTTTGTACATATGAGTTCATTAATATAAATTACATATGTACTCGTATGTTACCAAAATGATGTACAAAATTTTATTAAAATTAAATGACTATTAACAATCTGATTTTCAAAGTAATGCTCAATCGCATGAGTATGTCTTCTGCTTCTTGTTGAGTAAATTAAAGCATGACTAGATAGTGTCTATCACTGACCATATTAGGTATACGAGTATGTACATGTGTATCATATTGTGCTAAAAATGTTAAAATATAAGATTAGAAGAAGTTTTGATTTTCAGCTCATAACAATAAAGATGTTAAAATACAACGTGATGAAGGTAAAAGCTTTTATAATATGGTAAAGCTCATATTTATAATCTAAATATAGATATTTATGTTACCCTGATTGTTAAAATGAGCTTAATAGTTTCTAACAATCTTAATAGTTTCTTATGAAATATTCAATACTTCAGAATTCAGTGTTCCTGAAACTAACGTCGTTTACGGTTTTTATTTCTATCTTATACGCGCAATATTTAATCTTATTGAAATAAAACCATATATGTATGTAAGTTAATATGCACAGCTTTTACATATAGCGTTTTAACAAATTTAATATATTACGTATAAAAAAGTTTTAGACTGAATGTACATATAACAGAACATCATTATTTTTAAAAGGGTCGCACTAAAATTTAAGATAGCCAAGTGTAGAGTGAAATCAAAATTATTATTAAGTAAACGGAACATTATGCTCTCCATAATTGAGGACAAGATCCACAATCTTTATGCTCTCCGCAATCATAAATGCTATTTATTTACAATATAAAGTATTTAGACACAATAATACTAAGGGCATCATTCCGTAACACTAACGAACATAAACTTTTCGTCGAGAAATTCGTCGGCAGAACCCTTGGCTGACGATAGACGAACGATAATATACTTGTTGGTATATTTATGTGCTTTCCAGGCATAAATTGCTGTTTTGGTGTACAGAAAAGGTACGATTTCTGGCGTGAACAAAAAAGGTGTCGTGTAGAGCAAACAGAAAATAATCGACGAACAGAGATTTTAGGAAATGCCTCTCTCGGCAAAGTTTCGCCAACGCCGGCGTAGCTGCCAATTACGTTCGTTAGTGTTACGGAATGATGCCCTTGAGCATTATTTCTAGCAGCAACAATACTAAAGCATTATTTCTAGCAGCAAATCAAAATGTTTCATTCGATTTGGAGGCAAAAAGACCTATCAAACTTCTACATAGTGATGACGTTTACTTTTACAAGCTTAATAACAACGCATGGTGTATGTCTCGCACACCTCTCTAACAAGGAAACAACGGAATTTGTGATTCTTCATAACAATGATATGCATGCACGCTTTGAACAGACCAGCATCGACAGCGGAAGATGTCAGCCTAAGGAAGCTGAAAGTAAAAAATGTTATGGTGGCTTTGCTAGGGTTGCTCATGAGTATGCAATGGATGTTTTCTATTATTAATGAAGATGTATTTATTTATAATTTCTTTTTAAGAGTACGCAAATATCGTATGGAAGCAATAAATGGCAGTACACCAGTGTTTTATTTGAATGCTGGTGATACTTTCACTGGGACACCTTGGTTTAGCGTATTTAAACATAAAATTGCTTCGGCTTTTCTAAACAAACTGAAGCCGGACGCTATTGTGAGTAAATTACATTTAATATACCTACATCTATCTACGTGTACGTTGCACATACACATAGTATTTACAGGGTGGCGCTGAAGGATCGATATGTATTGCTTTAAATGTTTAATAACTTTTTTATTTAATGAATTATTATTATTTTTGTTTTTTTTTTGGTGTTAAGTATATTAATGGGGAATAGTTTTGGCTTAAGTATGAAAAATTATATCCCGCAAGTGATGGCCATTTTGGGGTCGTGGTCTTTCTAGTACATTTTGCATAACTTTTCGAAAAATTTCCGGTGTTATGGCTTGAATTTCATTGCGAATGTTTTCTTTTAGCTGTGGTATGGTGGCCGGCTCAATAGAATCTCCTCTATGAAAAGTGGGGATTTCTCCTCCTCTATCCATATGAGGATGGCAGATATTTTCATGAATGAACCCATTGTCAGATTCAGTGTCAACATGCCAATAAAATTGGTTTTCTCAAGGAACTATACGGTTATCGTATTTGACCGAGAGGACTGGAGAAACAGGAATTTGAATTTCGAACCGGGAGCTCAAATTTGGTACACCGACGGGTCCAAACTGCAGAATGGTGATGCTGGCGCCGGCATTGTAGGGCCGAGATTTCAGAAAGGTGTACCAAGGGGAAAGCACGCTACTATCTTCTAGGCAGAATTGTTTGCCATAGAGATATGTGTGAGGGAGTGTCTTCGTAGAAGGGCATTTGCTGCACACATCTATATCCTCTCTGATAGCCAAGCGGCTTTGAAAGCCCTCAGGTCTGAAACAATTAGATCCAGGCTTGTAGACAACTGTCGCAAGTGCCTCATCCAACTGGGAAAAAACAATACCATTGCATTGGGATGGGTTCCTGGGCATGAGGGCTATGAGGGGAATGAGAGAACCGATTGCTTAGCAAGGCGCGGTGCTCAGCGACCTTTTATAGATCGGGAGCCTTTTTTTGGACTATCTAATGGATACAAACGGTAGGTAATCCGGAAATGGGAGGAAATCGAGTTCGAGAGGGCGTGGGCAAATACTTTCGGCCATCGCCATGCAAAGAGATTTCTTACCCTAGCTAAAGGAGTGACATTAAAACTCCTTCTGCTAAGCAGAAAGGACTTACGTGTCCTTCCTGGTTTTCTTATTGGGCCACTGCGGCCTAAGATATCACCTGAAAAAATGGGGATGTCTGAAACGGACATCTGCAGATTTTGCGAGGATGCTAAGGAAACCGCTGAGCATGTTCTCTGCAATTGTCCTGCTTTTAGCAATCGGAGGCGGGTAAGCTATGGTGATACAATTTTGCCTCACTCTAAGATCTGTATCACTAACCCAGGAATGATGCTGAACTTTATAAAGAGCTTAGATCTGGGTTAGATAAGGGCATGCACAATAGATCCATAAGGTCGCAGTGTATCAGTGCCTATAATAATAATAATAATAATAATGGTGGCTGGCTTATTAATGTATACCCTTTCTTTCAAATAAACCCAAAGAAAACAGCCTGGCGCTGTCAAATCGGGTGAACGTGGGGGCCAATTGAAATCGTTTCTGCGCGAAATAATGCGTTCGAAATAAAATTCAACAATTGGTGACCGCTGTCCTGTTGTAAGGTTTTCCATTTCAAATTCCCCAAGTGTTCTTCACAAAATTCTGAAATAAAAATAGAAAAAATGTATAAATCGTCATAATTGGGATCCAACACAATTGTTAATACAAGTCTCATAAAAAAAAATAAATAATTTTAAAAATTATGAAACATTCAAACCATTTCGGTCATTAAGCGCCACTCTATACATATCCAGAGAGTAACGCGCACTCTACATTTTTTTAACATTGCATGTGATACCGATTGCGATAGCACATCTCTGGACCCTAAGCTTTTGATATTTTTGTGAAGTATTCAAAAAATATGTGATCTGTTGGCTCCATAGTTGTGGTTGCAGTTGGAGTCTGGTGTCTATGTTAAAAGTTCTTTGTAGGATTAATCATAGAGAAAGATTAATCATAAGAAGAGGCCGAATAAGCGAAATTTACTCAAACGGTTGCATAGAAGCATGCGGTCCTGAAGCGAAATACAGAAAGGCAATGAGTGCGAAATGCGTCCACATGCAAAGATAAGCAATTTCAAAAAAATTTACTCACGCATTCAGTGAATATTTTTTTCGAACCATTTACACTTTTTTGGCATGCCTGAAACTATTTCTTTCGGTTGTTTGTGTCACTAATTTTTAATCATCAAAATTTTAGTATTTCTGCAGTTTTTGATGCCCTTCTGCTTTTTGTTTACGATGACGATAGATTCATTTCAGTCGGGAAGTCGCGTCTTTGACTACGCTATAGTAATACGTTTTTGGGAAAATTAAAATTATATAAAAAAAAAATATGCGCTAGCGCCAGACCTTCTTATATCACGTACGGCAACCAACTGACTACTCACTGGAACAATGATGCCAACTAAATTGAATCACTCACCAAGTTTATTGCGTTCTGACAGTTCGGCCTTTCCTGCATCATTGTCGCTCTGAGACGAGTTGTCATCAACGTTGTGTAAGTCCTCAAGGCCTACAGCGCAACATGGCTTCATTTGATCAGGTGCCATAGCACCTACGTACTGCTTCCGTGTTTGCGGTACTTGCGGCAAATCCCCAACCATATATGGATCGTTGCCAAGGATCTTTGATACCACAAACGCTCCCTTATAGTGCGGATCCAGCTTGCGTGAGGTTTCTTTTGCGTTTTGCGCATGGTTAGCAGCAATCAAGTCGCCTTCAACATATTGTTGTGTTTTTTGAAGTCTTACGTTACACCTCTGTTTTCATTTTCTTTCTCATTCTTCATATATTCATACGCTGAATGAACACATCTGCATAACCTTGTATTACTTGAATTAGATGGTTTGAAGAGACATTTCGAGGATTATAATTCAAAACCAGCTGATTTGGACTTAATTTTGTCGTTGCATTCGTTTGTGAGTTCAGACTCCATTGCAAAGTTGGAAAGCCAACGTTCCATTCTCTTTCGTTGCGGAGTGTACACCGTAGTGATCCGAGTATAGTTTTATTTATTCGTTCATCATGTCCTCGACCTGTCGTTATTTTAAGTGATTGACCAAATGTAGATATCAGGTCTAATAAAACGTTAATGATTAATGTTGTCTTCGTATTATGAAAAGCTTTTAACAAAAAAATCCCTTGATTCCTAGAAATATAGCAACAACAATATGGCCGAAAAATTCCACGGTTGTTGCTAGCAAAACACATTAAGAAGGTCGCAGTGTTGTACCTGTTCGCTGAACTGATTCTAAGAATTCACCCAATATCACGAGTCCTTCTTTTGCGGTTTTCGTTGCTTTTATCGCTTCGTCGATGTAGTTTTTGATTTTCTGTCAGTTTCTAAGACCTTTAATTCAGTTTGCAATTATTTCTTGGCACACCATTGGCGCGTTGACGAGACCGAAATGCATTATATTATGCTCGAACAATTCTTCGTGTGCCAAAAATGCCGTATACTTCTTCGGTTCTTCTTTTATGGGAATCTGGAAATACCCAGAGATCTTGTCTAGAAAAGTGAAAAAGCTATTCCCTGCCAGGCGAGTCAATTGCTTCTCTACTATCGGCGTTATATAATGTTTCGATGTTAGCTTTTTTTACTGATAGCAACGATGTGCATTAAGTGATCTGCTTTGTATAATACTTTTCTGTGGTAAGTTTTACAAAAATTCCGATAAGTTCAAACTCTCTGAGAAAGGAATTTGATATTGTTTTCCAATTATTGGTGTTTCATCATTTACTTCAATCCCCATCACCGCCGTGTTGTATCGGCCTCATTCATGCAGTTCTTCTGCAAAGCTCATTTTAAATTCAGTTATAAGCTGCAACACTTTTCGTCGTTAATTTTCGGGAATTCCATCGCCCACAGTAAATCGTTTGCCATCAATTGAGTGCAACTATAGCACTTCTGACTCCACTACCAATCGTAACTCGCTTCTGCAAAGTATGTTTCGACCGAGAAGCATTTGACGTAAAATTTGTCGAACTATAAATGAAATCTGGAACTCTCAATGACGTAGCGTTGATAATATGTCCGACCATTTCAATATTCGTTTATAGTTTCTATCTTAACTCCAATTCTTTTCCACCATACCCAATCAAACGTTTCAATGAAGTATGTCGTCCTGTTTCCTGCACAGCAGACTCTTAAATAAGAGAGAGATTGTTACATCTTTTTTTACGTGCGGTAATTTTTTTTTTTTTTGTGCTTTCCACCATTGCACCGGCTACGCTCAGGCTGCTCCAGGGTAGGTTCTCAACGCGCTCGGACTACATCCCTTTCTTGTTTGGCACACCTCCGCCCCTTTCGCCCTGCCTTTCTTAGCCATCAGTCACATTCATTTAACATATTTATTTTTTCTTAAACATAGACAGGTATATTCTGATTTCTTTATATATATAATTTTTACACAAATCCCCCAAATCCATGGGCAGATGTATTTCGTTCATTCCCGTTTGCTATAAGCGTAGATGTTATTTCCTCCGTCACCCAAAGTTTCCATTCGAATTCCTCCGCATCATCCTTATCCTGTCCATTACGCGTTCTCTTAAATAACAACTTATTCTCAACCCTATAGTCAGGTAATTTTTCTGCATTCTTCTCTATACTTTCGATCAACTGCCGATATTCGTCCGACTCGAACTCAGTCGTCTCAAAATGTAGCAATCCTGGATATATTTCGCTTAATTCTTCGACTGATCTTGACAAGGTGTCCGCAATAACATTTTCCATCCAATTGATAAAAAACTGCTATATCGGACGCATCACATTGCACCTAAAAAGGTTTCGAGAAATGAGGATGTTTTAATATGGGAGATGTCATCAGTGCACGTTTCAACTGATTGAATGCTTCTACAGCTTCTTTCGTGACTTTCAATTTTTTTCCTTGTTTTAATAGGTCTGTTAATGGTGCTGCTATGTTGTTTATAAATCTTCTGTACCATCCCGCGGTACCTAGAAAGCTCGGTAATTCTTTTGTGAGGACGTATATGTAAATACCTTCACATACCACAACGGTCTCATAAACTTTATACATTTCATACTTACTATTTTTATAATTCATTACCTTCAAAAGCTAAATAAATAAAATTACAAACTAAGAAAGATCTTACCGTTACACTAATGTTCGACTCTACAAGCATACATACACGTCCACTCTTTTATTATTGTCATGTAGACATATTCCGCTTATTAACAAATATATTTTCACGCATGTATGTATGTAGTACACTAAAGTGATTGCAATGAAGCCAGTAAACGAGTTATGAGTAGTGGTAAGAAAGACAGATACATACGTAACACACTGCCAACCGGTTCACGCTCTACACATGAACACACACGCACAGCAACAGCAAACGAAGCAGCCTTCATGTAAGCAAGAGCAGTACAGACATAGTAACAGCGAACACCATACCACGAAACGCCATAACTTGCGCCATCATATAAAAGACGGAGCACGCACAGATTATTGATTCAGTTTGCCGACGTGGCATCGATAACATCGTGGACATCTAACGGAAAGATTGTTAACACAACGACAACCCCAACACCACGCCAACACACACGGGTACACAGTATCGACGCTTCTTGCAAACACGCCTCAGATTTTAAATAATATAGGTAATTGAAATAAGTTCATTAATTAAGAAATAGTTTGTAAATCAGTTTTTAAATAATATAGAAATCCAAAATAAAGATAAGCTGAAAACCTAACATCAAACCGTGGCCCTTATTAATAAATATTCTTGGAACGACCCTGGACAGCCATGAGCCACGCCGGCTATAGATACGGTTTTCGAACCAATAAACAGAAACCGAGACAGAAACAGTATAAGCTTTTGATTCTTCTTCTAATTCTATCTGCCAGAAGGCATGTTTTAATCTACACTGCTGATAAAATATGCATCATTGACTGTGAGTTCATTAGGTTTTCGGGCATCTAAACATACACGATTTTCATCCTCTTTTCTAACGACTGTTATTCTGCTATTCCAAGGGCTTTCACTCGGTTCTTTCAATCTTAATTCCATCATTTTGTCTACTTCATTATATATTATTTTCTCTATGGTATCTTTCTTTAATCTGTACTGCTCCTTCAATAAGCTGTATTTTGTGCTGTTCTATTTTAGTGCACCCTAAGCCGTGTTCCTCGGGCGATCGGAACTCTTTTATAACTTCTTCTAATTGCTTTCTTTGTTCTAATGTCAACTCGTGTTATTCTACTTCTTCGGTAATTTCTGTTTCATCTTCCGGCTCTTTTTCTGTTCGCACTTAATTTGGTTGCTCGATTTCCGCCACCCCTAATACGTCAATTGCTAACTCGAACACTCTCCAAAAATCGACTCCAAGGTAGACTTCTTGTTCTAAATACGGACACAGGTAAAATATCATGATCTCTTCTCTCTGTTGATACTGCACCACTGTTTTACTTTTTACTCCTATTTGATACTTGTCACCAACTGCTGTTGCAATTTTCGAGTAAAACGGCGATACTTCGATGTCTAATTCGGATACCAGCTCTCAACAACCGCGTCCTAGTATACTCACTGTCCCATCGGCATCTACCAAGCCCCTAATTTTTTTATTAACTATTTCGATTTCTGCGAAACATTGGCGGTCTTTGCAGCCTGCTGACTTGTTTCCGCAATTGCTTCCTTTGAATATGTCTTTGATGTGCTTTCTGAACTTTAGTCGTGATTCTTCTACTTCACATTGTTTCATCACTACCATATATTCTTTCTCTTACTTTTTTGTACCTGCCCTTTCTTATTGCTAATGGTATTATATCTTCACAAAATTTTCCTCTTTCCCTTTAACTCTGCCATTTTTTAACACATACTTTTTTTATTTTCTGATTTATTCAAAATTTTCGCCAACTGTTCTTTTGACGTCGCTCGCGATTTTGCGAATTATGTTTCTTTCAGGATCTTTTCTGGAGCATGGTTCCGCTGCCTTCGTCACGTTTCTTCTTGTGTTTTCCGGGCTCCAATATGGACACTTCCGTGTGTGTATATTAGCGTATGCACACTTGAAACAGAAAATATGTTGTTGTTATGATTCACAATGTATATACATATACCCTTTTTTAGCATTTCTCAAACGTTAGGCACTATTTCATCTGTTGGTGGATTTAATTCTGACTCGCTAACCCTCCTTGTAAACTTCGCCGTTGCAAAGCTTGACTGCTTCGCTACTTAAAACTCTTCTTGACTTCATGAAATTCTATCCTCAATCTCTTCACGGAGTAAATTTTGCATTGGATAGATTAATTTGGCTAATTGTTCTTGCAGGTTCCCTTTTACTATCTCGACCATCTCCACTTCTAGAATTGGATTACACATTTGGGCTCTTAATTCACAAACCTCCTGAAAATATTTATCAATTGACACGTTACCAGCTTGTCTACGCTGAACTATCTCGTGCATAATTTCATAATCAGATTTGTTCGTTCGAAATTGCTGCAGATGCGCGTAGCGTAACGTTGGCCAGTCTGGTATGGCATGTGTTTGTATATATAGCCAATACATTTTTTGTATCACCCGACAAGAACATGTGGAAACCTCGCAAAATTTCCGCCCAATGACAATCATATTGCGCTTGCAAATACTCTGTTAAATATTAAATCTTCTACTGAAATGTCTCTCGATCTCCCATCAAAATTAATTCCCTATTTATCTAAATGAATTGTTCTATTACTATCTAAATACGAGTAGATTGATTCAATTGAATTAGACCTAAGAGGCCACACAGGAGCTGGTCTCGATTGATTATCTTCGTACGCCGGCGGAGCGTTTTCTATTCCTTGCTACCCGTTCTATAAATTTATGCTTATTCGTTTGATCACTTTTTCCGTTTTCCTGACGACTACCTCTATTTTTACTATTATTTTTACCTATGCGACCAAATTTCTGATCAGTAGTTTTATTATTATTCACATGCAGAAACTTCGTTTGGGCTTTCTGTTGTAAAATTATACTTTCAATTCTTTGCATCTCTGTTACCAAAATCTTCTTGAAGGCCTGTCTGTGTATGCTTTGTCTCAAATCTGGGCTTTCTGAGTTTATATTTTCTGTATCATTTCTAACTTTATAATTTACCTTTGGCATTTCATAATTTGGCATACCGGGATTCCTTTGTGCTGCTTTAAGCAACACACAAGGAGGATTTGTTCACATCTGCAAATGTTCACTTTTCGAGTTTGCCCTTACTATTGCTTTCGATAGGTCTATGAAGGAAACATCCTCCTGTTGTGTTACTTCTGCCATTTTCTTCGTTTCACCTAAGTGTTTCACTGGTGTATTAATTCGTAACTGTTTGAGTTGCGGTGATGAACGGTTCAGATCGTGTTGGATCTGTCTGTGTCTTTTACCACTTGATCTTAACTTTTGTTTTGGCATTTCTTTCTCTGCCATGCAAACTTTCATCTATCTACTGGTTTTCCCTGGATATACTTTTTATAAATTTCGTTTAAATAATATTATTATGTCTATTAAATTTTCTGATTTTCTTTTACTATGCGTTTCTCTCATTCATTTGGTGAAGGGCGAAGTGTGTTCTTGGGTTTTTCTTTTTTTCTTTTTTCTTTAATTTAAGTCCATTGCAACCATTTAATTTACTGCAACAAAAATATTTTTTCCTCTTCTTGTTCGGCTATTTCTACCACAGATGCATTTGTAAAATTTTCTATTTATTTTACAATTCACCTTCTTTATCAACAGGTACTTTAAGCCGCTAAATATTTTATTAACGTTTCATTAATATTCTTTCACGTGGTCTTTTATAACTTGGTGTGTTACTTTCATTAGATGCAATTAAGTTTCTGGAAATTTTAACTACTTAAGACATCGGCTGTAATACATATCTCATATAATGACTTACAGTTCACATTTCAATTGGGCGCCATTTTGTTACATCTTTTGTTAAGTGCGGTATGTTTTTTTTATGCTTTCCACCCATTTTATCGGCTACGCTCAACGTGCTCCAGGGCAGGTTCTTAACCCAGTCGCACGACATTCCCTCAGATTGACTACCAGAATGATAGCGTTGGACTACATCCCTTCCTTGTTTGATACACCTGTTCTGTTATTTAAATGCTTCAATACTTCTACAATATTTATTGGAGTATTTATTTTATAATAAAAAAAAAAAAAAAAAATTATTGTTAAATTATTAATGGTGCCTAGCGATGCGTCCGTTTTCTTCCAGCAGCCAGATCGAAGAGACAGCGAATTCTTCATCTTTTCCGTACCCTACTTCCGTTTTCTTTTCAAATTCCAATTTCCAGTGCTGTCAAACTTCCCTCTTACCGTGTTATTACAGCCGCAACATTATCAGCGCCGGTAACTGCAAACGCCGACAACATTTGCTGCCATAATTGCAGAACTTTACGTTTAACGGAAGCTTTGAGATCATGTTGACGGAACAGATCTTTGTGTGAGTTTCATGAAACACGTTCACATTGAGAATTAAAAGCATTAAAAGAATGTATTATGTGGTCAGTGATAGTATAGAAATAAAAGCTTTATAAAAATGAACAACAGGGATGAAATGAAGAAAGAGAAGATGCCCAATTTTAACGATTTTAGTTTTAAGTAGATGTCGGTCAACGTATTGTTCCCATGGCATTACCAAAATTTTTAGTACTGCAACAGCTGGTTGTGAGACTTAAGTCCATGTAAAGTTAACACCACAATACCTTTAATTATTTACCTTTAATCACTGGCGGCGTCGGCATCTTTGACGAATAACCTTGTTTAATATTTGTCTCATTTGGCCTAGCTGGCGTCCAAAAATCTTTCGCCTCCACCCAATTTTGAACATTTAGCACAGCGAAGTTTACATTGGGGCTTAGGACATTTTGCTGTCACATGGCCAAAGTCATTGCACTTGCAGCATTTAATTCCTTTGCCATCCGTGATGTTAATTCTTTGTTGATCCCTTACGATGACCGCACATCAGGTATAGTTCGCGGTAAAGTTGATAAATTCTTTAACGATCGTAGCAGGTCGTTGCACGTACGTATATTTATTGCAAAAAGTGTTCGAGAAAGCTTGGTATCGTTAATGCCACGAATAATATCCAACTCACCTCGTCGCCCAATATTTAGCATGGCATAGTAATATTCACGCCATGATTTATTTACTTTGAGCGTACGTTTCTCTTCTCACCGTGCACATCAGTTACGATAACAAAACTCGTAAATTCAGCTGTTAACGCGTTTACGAATTGAAATCAATTCTTGAATACCGGCTGAACATCAACCAACTCTTTTCCAACTCCTCGGAGCTTGTTGTTGCACAGCAACACAAAGATTTTGTAGGAAGCACTGATGGAAAATTTATTTTAAGGAGTTTGTTTTATTTGTGAAAAACATTTCCAATAATGATAAATATATTCTATCACGTTTTACACATCATTTCCTAATTAGCTTCGTTATATTTCCTATAAATGCAGTGGGTAATCCAACTTTTTTGTTATAAATACAAAATTATGCACGTAATAGCGAAAGTATTTTGGAATGATTTTAGCAGAATATTGTGTATGAAACTGAATACAAATTGTTACAAAATAGTTGGAAAATATACGCTATTGGCCTACTTGGGGCTCTAAAACCCTTTTGCACCTCCTGTTGCAGTGTTAATAAAAGAAAACAAGAACAGCAATTTCGGTAGCGAGTGTCTTATCTAGTCATCTATGATCCCTACTGCGGAATGATATAGTCAAAGGCTGCGCACTCTGAATGGATTTGAAAATTTTATGTGTGGAATTTTCCATGTGATATTTATAATATGTAATTTCAATGTCTCGCCTGCTTGATTATTTAAAAACAAAATATTTATTTTTATTATATATAAGAAAAAACTATCTTCAGTTTCATCATTACTCTGCATAGTACTGTTTTCAGTGTCATCCTTAAATTGGAATTTATTTTTTAATTTAAACGGTGTACTTTTTTTTAGAAAGTCTTTTTGGTCATCACTCATACTTGGTTTGTTCTTAATGTTATCATTTAACTTTGTATGTTTAACTATTTCTTTTCTAGGTTTTGTGATGGTGCTAAATGTTTCTTCTAATATTTTTTCCATATCGGCAAATATATTTGTAGTCTTTACAAAGTCATTGAGTAATTTTCCGTATATTTTCCACTTTGTTACCAAATTTTGTGATGATCGGGTTGATGTTGATATTGACGATCTGATGAAGATCACATGATGATCACATGATGATCAGATGATGATCAGGTAGCTGTTGATGTGGATGATCAGAAGATGATCAGGTTGATGTTGATGATTAACTTCATCAGCTTAATCGTTTCAAACGCAGGAAGGTACTGGCAAATTATAGTAGAAGTCATACAGTTTTATAGTTGAATGTATAAATCAAATCCCTTTTTATAACGTCCAACATCTATTGGATCTTCCTTGCTTATTACAACAACAAATCCATATTTATCCTTCCAACACTATCCGTAAACTTGGGAAAACTTTTCAAATGATATATCTGTACCAACATGATCGCTATAGATATGCTTCATATTCAGTTCATCTTGTATTGTTATAATTAAAAAATTAGCATTAACATGCACCAAATGCTTGGGAATTCTTGTAAATGATTGGCACAAATAAAAGCTATCAATATTTTTTCGTCGACACATACAAAAGTTTGCTCGAATATTATTTTGTTTTTCCTATGCAACATCATCGATTATGAAAATAGAGTTGGATTTAGCTTCTTCTGCTGCTAAGACATCGTCATTTTCAGAAAATGTGTAGAGACCCATTCCTTTTATTGGATGTAATAACTATTTGAGGTATCCATATTTTGGTTGATATAACGACTTTGAATAGAAGTATATATTGCAAAACCTTAAACCATTCGGACTCTCAATTAAACTTAGAACTACATTTGTCTTTCCGCAATTCGGTGGTCCAACTATCAGCCCTCGTATAGAATTCAGTAACAATGAACTCTGTCTTAATTCTGATGGTTTATTTAACGAAAAATCTAAATTTTTAACAATAATATTCTTGTCTTGTTGAACAAACGCATATTTGGCAATTTATATTTAAGCAATATGTTCCGTACTTACATATAATCATTTCAATTAAAACAGTTTAATGAATGAATAAAATATATAATAATAACAAAATATATAATAATAATATAGAATAATGAATAAAATGGTTGTATGCTATAAAAAGAGATTTAGTCATAATTCAGACGTAGTTGGTAAAGGTTTAATAAACACCTTAATAGAATCACGCCCAATTGAACTTCATTTACCATTGTTATCAATTTTATGGACCAGGAACAAAACTAAAAGAACGATTAGTACGAGTTGATAAAGGAATTAATTCCTTAAATGCAAAGTGCAGAGAGCATGACATTGCTTATTCTCAGGCCAAAGATATTAATAAAAGGCATGTTGCAGATAAATTAATAGCAGAAAAGGCTTTGCAAAGCGCAAATTCGGCAGACAACGACTTTTCAGAGAGGCGAACAGTTTTTTTTTTTAGTTGCAGTAAGCTAAAACTAAATTTGGAATGGGCAACATATTGAATGTCAAGAAGATAAAGAAAACAATTAAAAGGAAATTTTGCTAATGCTGTAAAAAAAATCACTGAAAACAATAACTCAGCAAAAACCTGAAGATATTAAAATAGCACGAAAAACACTTAACAATTCCTTCAGAAAAAATAAAAGCGCAGTCGACATACCGCGTGTTTTACCATTACCTAAGAGAAGAAGTTCTTTACCACTGGTACTGGTGACCACGCGAGACACAATTGCAGAAAAATCATTGAAGAAGAAGTCAAATCGAACAAGCGACAAAGCAACGAAACAAAAACAGAGAAGAAACTGAAACAAAAACTAGAAACAAACAACATCATAACAACTAAGGCAGACAAAGGGAACGCAATAGTACTCATCAACAAGAACGAATACATAAAAAAGACAGAACAACTAATAGAAGATACAAAATGCAGGAGAATTAGAAAAGACCCAACAGACGAATCCTTCACCACCTCCGATGATAGCACTACCAAAAATACACAAATCTGGCACACCGATGAGACCAATAGTAAATTATAAACCAGCTCCGTCTTACAAACTATCTAAACATTTGAAAACAGTACTGAAAGCAAACTTATAATTATCTAACGAACACACAATATCCAACACATTGGAGTTAACTAACAAACTAGCAAACGTGGAAATTAGAGAAAACTCCAAACTAGTATCATTTGATATTAAAGATCTGTACCCATCAATTCCAATAACAGAGACTGTAAACATAATTTACGAAACAATTGTTGAGAACACTAAAGACAAGGATTTTTCTTCGCAACTCGTAAACACACTAAAAACCACGCTACAACAAAATTACTTCCAATTTAACAGCAACATATACAGACAAATAAGAAACGGAGAAAAAGTACATGGACAAAATGAAGGCTGATTTAGGTGTCACATTCTACGCAAGATACGTTGACGACATCACATGTGTACTGACCAAGAATAACGAAAACCAAATACTGGAATACCTCAACAAACAACACAAAAACATAACGTTCACAATGGAAACTGAAAAAGAGGGAAAGATAAACTATCTGGACTTAACAATCAAACTAAATAAGCTGACCAACAGACCAGAATACGAGATCTACAGGAAACTTACAGCTACAGACACAATCATACACAACACATCAAACCATCCCCAACAGCACAAACAGGCTGCGATCAGACAACTATTGACAAGGCTAGAACGAACACCACTGACTAATGCAGCCCACAACAAATAACTTAACACAATATACACTTTAGCCAAAAACAATGGATATAAGAAAGAGGTAGTAGACAAAATCAGAAAAGGGCTTTGCGGAAACCAAACCAAGGACAAAGAACAAAACAAGCAAAATTGGGCAATACTAACATACACGGGAAAATCAACATACTTATAAACTAGCAAAATTTTTCAAAAAACACGAGCTTAACATCGCCCTCAAGACAAGGAATAACCTAGGAAGAGTTTTGAAAACAAGCACAAACGAAGACGACCCACTGAACAAGCAAGGGGTACACAAATTAACTTGCAAATGCCAGTACAGCTACATAGGACAAAGAGGACGTAAAATAAAAACAAGAGTCCGGGAGCACATCAGAGATTACAACAAGAAAACAAAAAAACCACACACATCAATTGAATCCAACTTCGCAACCCACTTGATAGATAACCAATGTACAACTACGCACATCAAAACAACGGTTAAGTTACTGCACGTTCAACATAAGGGACGACGCCTGAACGCACTAGAAAACATGGAAATCTACAAACAGAAAACATTTGATGGACGAATTATAAACGAACAAACAAATACTACATCGGACGTAATGTTCGAACCCTTGAAATTAATCTACAGAAATCATACAAGAACGGAGGATGCAAATGAAACAGGTCAAAGCAACAATAACAACAACAACAACAACAAGATCACTGACTACTACCTGCCAGTAAACAAGCTACCAAATTTTGGGGAAAATATCAGCAATGACACCCCCGAAATAATTTAATTTAATAAAATTAAGGTTGAAGACAACAAAGAACTAACTGCTACCTGCTAACAAGCAAGAAAGAGACAGACAGACAAAACAATAACTGCTACCTGCTAAACAAACATGAAGGGCACATAGACCATACCTGAACAAAAAGCATATAAGAAAGCGTATGACCTTAAGACATTTCAGAACGAAATTAGACACTGAAGATGGCACATCGCCGAAACCGGTTTGTCTCCAAACCAAATTTGACAAGGGATGACGGAAATTCGTTCAAATATCTTTCAATATCCAACCTGGTTATCATCTGGTGGATCTGCAATCGACAAAGCTTTTAATGATGGTAGAAATGGCAGAGAACAGTTGAAAGAAGCAAATCGCCATAACAAAACTATGGAAGAAATTATAATGAGAAAAGGTTTATACCTAAAGAAATACAATAAAGGATTAGGTTAATATTATAACTCAGGCAAAAAAACATTACAGAAGTTACCTAAAAGCACTCACAGATATCGATTTAATGAAACATGCCAGTAAATTATTATATTTTAGAGGCGTTTTCATGAGGGATACCTACTGCAGCGAATACATCAAAAAGAATGTACAGTTGTTAATCTGGATACTTGTAGTGGTCCGGGAACTCATTGGGTAGCTTATTATAAAAATGGAATTAGGAAGGAATATTTTGATAGCGTTGGAAATTTTAAAGTATATGGGTCTAAATATACACTCAATATCAAAACTATAATTTTTATTTGTGGTAATTTTTGTCTAGAATTTCTTTACAATTGAAATGAAGGTAGTCAATAAAATTTCCATGTCGAAAGTTGAGTGATCCTTTCGACGTGGAAAGAAACACAACATTTTGGCGCAGCCAGTTTTTCAAACCCATAACCGTTCTGTACGGAAATTTTAATTGTGATGAATCCATTAGTCGCATAAATTAAACGAATTATTTAAATTAAAGGTAATTTAATTTAAAATCGGGTTGTAGAAAAAGTGAAATTATTATCAATGCATTGAGTGAATTAATTAAATTAAAGTCGAATTTAGAAATTATTTAATGCTTTGAAGTAAGACGTGAAAAATTAAAAGTGATTGAATTTAAAATCGAGTTAATTTAATGCTTTGGAAACCAATTCAAATAAAAATAAAAAATAAAAAATTGGAGCACCAGCAATTAATTCGTTTTAAATAAAAAAATATGGGTAAGCAAATCGTTTGGGAGAAAAATAAAATAAATAAAAATTCAATGCAAGAAAATTTGAACTTGGAATTGAAATTTTACAAAGCGCAACTTAAGCACATTCAACGCTTTAAAACAACTAAGAAAAAAACTAATAAAAGAAAAAGTTACTTGTTTAATGACACGAGGCACTTCAAGCAAGAAATTGGAGACCGTGTGAATCCGTTAATTGGTCAGTGGAAATAAAGTGTTTTAAATGCTATTGGGGTGGAAAAAAAGGGGGATTATGAACGAAGTTCTGTGAGGAAGTTATGAATTTAATAATCCGAGTTACTTGTATAGGTACATATATTATTGCACTAAATTTGTAAGAAATGTTAAAAATGAAAATAAAATTTAATGGAACAATATAAATATGAGTTTTTGAAATTATAATATCGAAAATTGACAGAAATAGATAGGTTTATAGAAAAAACGTGGAAAAATTTGAGAATAATAGTTGGTAATAAAGAAACAGTCCATTTAATAAAGGAAAGTAATTCTGCAGTTAAAAATATATCGAAGATCGAGCAGGCAGATTTAATTAGAGATGAACTACTTAATTTTATTGAGCAGAAGTCTAGCGCCAAATAGGAAGAAAAAGAATGGTGGAAAAACGAATTTTCAGCATTAAAGCGTAGGTACGAAGGTTATTTAGTAACTAAGAATTTGCAGGATGACCTCATTGTGCAACTGGAAGCCGAAAACGAAAGCCTGAAATCATAGAGATTATAATACATAGAGTTCGCATGCAGAGCAAATTTTTGTACCACATTTTCGATTGCCTGGGTCGTACTACTACGACCCAGTATCTAAACATTGTATATAAACATGTGTAGCTAAGCACTAAAAGAGTCCAAGAGCACAGTTTTGTCGCTGAAGTTCGTCATAGAAATAATGAGACGATCATGGAAAGAGGTGGAAAGTGGGAGAGGCGAAGAGCTCTGATCGCATTGTTTTAGTGGGAATATTTCCGAGGGTTTCTGGATTTTTTGTCCACTTTTATTGCATCTGTTTTGTTTTTGTGCAATTGTCGAAGGTTACCCATAAGGAGAGTTGTTTGACTATATGCAAATTGTGGACTGTGACGACAGAAATCAGGGAGGTGAGAGGAAAGGAGGGAATTTATGATAACCATATTTGGTGAGAGGAAAAAGACGAAAGAAATGCAAGTGAAGGCGTTGTTAGTGGGAATATTTTTATGCTTATTATTAGATTTTTTGTCATTCTCTGTTACGTTTTTTTTTTTGTATAATTACAATAGTGTTTTTTTTTGCGTTATTTTTGTTTTGATTTTTGCTCTATGAGTTCATGCTTAACAGGAGTTTACTGATTAATCGATGCAATAGAAAACAACATTTCATTCGCGTTGATAGATTTCAATAAAAAGGTCGAAAATTGTTATAAATTAATTCAATTGAAAAATTAAGTTTTACATGTTTAAAAAACGTAATAACTGCTGGTGAAAGCAGTTATACTACTAAACAAGTTTAATAGACATTACATATAATACATAAATAATATTTAATAAAATATTTGCAAAATATACATGAAGTCTCAAATTATACATTAACGTAACATGCCGACTAAAAAAATTTATTTCAATGCATATTTCCTAACTTCACCCTACGGTCGCAAAGTTTATCTTTCACAAAAGTTTGACACCAAACGTGACTTTTACGAAATCATTGTAAAATCAAAAAATGTCCAAAAATATTGCATAAAATAAATACACACAGAACACAGCAAAATAATTTTTTTTTCTTAGTTCTTCTTTCTTCTCTTCAATATTGCGACCAAAAAGCCTACCTGCATAAAGATTATAATCTCTACCTACCTGGCTTGCAGTTTTATGGAGGGCAATAAAAGTTTCTTTGTAGAATATTTCATTTCATGTTCTTTGCTTTGGCCTTCTGATACATTTCTTCTCAGTGAAATATTTTGTATATACAATGTTTATAAGAGATCGAAAATAAAGCCAGAAAAGTGTGTAAAAAATTTGTATGGAATGCGAACTCTATGTTTTATAATCTCTATGCTGAAATCGTTAAATGAAACACAAGGATCAGCAGTAAGTTGGTATAACTTACTCCAGATAGATTCAACAGAAAAGACTCCACGCCGTTAAAAGAAGCCAACAGTTAAAAAACGAAAACAAGTTGCTCAGGCAGAAACACTAAAGCGAAACTGTGTTCCAAAAAATCACCTAGAACGGCTGAGCAGAAAATTGGTTTATCTCACCTCGAAACGAAATCGGTAAAAGAAAGAAAATGGGAATAGAGGAAATAGCAAAATTGGTTAATGTGTTAGTGCCGTTGTTTTTTGGCGCACCATCCATAGATCTTCGCAACGAAGTTTATAAATTAAATTGAAGGATGTGACCTCGCAACACAGAATGTAAGTCAAGAAGATATCCCGGATTTCATCGCGTGTATAAAACAACGATTATATGGCAATGCGTACAGTCATCAAATCGTTCAATAAAGAAGATTTATTTGCAATTCAGATCATTGGACGGTGTGTTGAGTGAAGTCCAAGGTTTGAGCCAGCTTCCAACGGAAGACATTCGCCAGTTCGCAGAAAAAATAATGGCTCTAAAGTCACAGGCGGAGGACATCAGGACGAATGTCCATACAGAAAACGCAAATGCGGCTTTACGAGGTGATATAACGAAACCGTGATGAAAATATTTAAATTAGGACTAAGTCACAGACTAAGACTAAGACTTCATATGTTAGACTTAGTTGAAGAAGCCGTTTACATTGCAGATGAAATACGGCAGACCGAAGCAATGCAAGCTAGTCACACAATCGGCGTGATCGAAAACACGTATCGAAATTTCGACAAAAATCAACCATTCTATATGCCACAAAACACACAAGACGGACATCCAGCGAAGGGCAAAACTCAATAGAACAAACCAGGGCTAGACAGTCATTCAACACCAAATGTCACTTGTAGTTTTTGGAAAAAACGCAGTCACACAAGAGACGATTGTGTCACAAGAAAAAACACACCATATTGTAGCAAATGTTGCCAGTATGGTCATGAGCCAAGTTGGAAATGTAAAGATAAGAAGAATGCACGTTATGGTTCAGCCGTACAAGGAAATTCTTTTGCAAGAAGTAATCGGCAACAAAATTCAATGCAAAGACAATGGCCAGGAAATAGAAGCAACAAGTGGGAAGATCTTAAAAGACCACAGGGGGCGATTGGAAATAACATGACAGAGAACGACACCAGCGGAATATCGAAAGAAATGAACATACCATGTCGCTGGTGTAATAGTCCAGGACACTGGGTAAGAGATTGCCAAGCAAAGAAAAATTGGGAGTCCTTTCAGAGAAACGAAATGGAGCTCAGAAAAAGATAATCAACTGGGAACACCAAAAAGTTAGTAAGTCCAGTCCAATTGAAGTTGTAACCGTTAATCCGACATCAAAAAATATTGTGGAAACGTTAACAGCTTCAAGCACATGTCATAGCTGTAATAATGAGAATAAAATGTTACAGAGTATAAAATGGAATTATATGGTTCATTGAATAGAACTGCTTTCTAGCAGTTGAGAAAGTCGTGAACACTGGCGTACAGTTTTTAATAATTACCTTACTAACGTTGCAATTAGTAGGCGCGTTGATTATCAAAACAATGTATCTCAGCTATAGACAAATATAACAAATACAATTTAACAAGATATAACAAGTTTTGCTAATAATACAGTATTAAATTTATTGACGAAAAAGAAGGAAATTATTCCCAAAAGGCATAGGCCGGAAATAGTTAAAACATTGTCATGGTTCACGTGTAATCTGTTCAATAAAAACGAAGTATCAACATTAAGTTTAACCAAATTAGATGATGTGTTCATTGAGTTTACTTATGAAAAAGCAAAATATGGAAAACTCATTTTATTGGTTGACACTGGTGCAGACACGAGTTTAATAAAAAGAAAGTCTATAAAAGAAGATCATTAATCGCTCTGAAACGCGAGTCCTAAATGGAGCGTTTGGGGGTTGCACCACCACGAAAGCAACTGTTAATGTCACACATGATAATTGGACAAACCTAAGTTTAACTTTACACACGGTGTCACTTGAACAAGGTTTGCCAGGTGATTGTATACTTGGCAGAGACAATTTGTGGAATAAGTCTATGATAGAATCAATAACGAAAATGTTAATAAATGTTAAGAAATTTGAAGACAAAATTACTTATAGTAGTCATTCACAAAAAAAAAAAAAAAAAAATAGCACCAGGGGTATACATGGGCGAAACATTGGTAACTATTTCTTTTTCTAAAAAAGAAAAAAAACAAAAAACAACCAATAGAAATCGAAAACCAAGAAAAAAAAACAACAAAAGAAAAATCGCATAATGAGACTACAATAAAAAAAACCCAAAAAGAAGTCAAATTAAATAGCCCCAAAGAAATAATTTCCGGAAAAATGGTTAATAGCCACTCAAAAATGTTAATATATATACATAAATTTTGAAAAAGCAACACAAGCAGCAATAGCAACATCCAGATATTTATCGCCGGTCCAAAACCAACTCCAACAATGGTCCCGGATAAGAAGAAGACAATAGTAAAAAACTAAGACGACGACACAAACGAAGGCGTGGCGTCTACGAAGAGTAAAACAGAAGAAGGTCGATTAGTGACGATTTACGGGGTGTGTTTGAGAAAAACCAAGCACTCAGATATAAGCCCTTATAGCTAGGGTATATCGGTTCGAGTAAGTGAAAAAAGTTCACATATATTCAATACGGAACTCGTGTTACCCCACTACCGCTGATAGGTCAAATAGTAAAACGAATACCGAAAAGTCAATTTGTTTACCTAACCTATGAGAACCAAATTAGGTGTAGAAGTTCATCAATCAAATTTTATATACGATGATATAAAACTTTCGAGAAAAGACTCTCGCTCATCTTTTATAAACCGCATCAACACGTTCATCTAATCCAATTTACGCCAGAGACGCTACAAATTTAGAGCCATAACCGTCACCGTGAAGGGACCACGATTAACCGTAAGGAAAGTCACCAAAGCAAAGAAGGGAAGACAACGACCGGAAAAAAAAAGTAAGCATTCAACATAGCAGAGCACCAGAAGTACTTTAAGTAACAATATATTTGTAGAATTGCAAAAAATTGTTATTTTGAATATATTGTAATCATTGTATAATAAGGATAAAAATTTTTTTGATTATATCGTAGTTAGTTAGATCATATCTTACATTAAGAAAATATTAATACCATACAGGAAGAAAAAATTATTCTTTTTAGATAATAATTTTTTCTGTCCAAATTGTAACGTCCAATTAATAACCACGCTTAACGTTGTTATTATTACAGATATTTGGCCGGTGTATTAACACATAATTTTGGGCATCGGCATTTGAGCGATTTTCCACTTCACATTTTACTTTGTCTTTAAAAGACAAAGTAAAACTAACAAAGAAGAACAATGAGTCATGCACGACAACAATTGTGAAGTCGGAAGTGGAACACCGTTCTCAATTTAGTAAGAATTTGCGCATGGAAATTCTGAAGCAGCTTGATCCAGTAAGTCAAGAGCCGCAGTGTGTAATGGAAAAAGTAATAAATATAAAATAATTGGAATAATTATTTTTGAGATAGTTGCATTTTTTGGTTGGACAGAGATTCTGACTGACAAAAGTTATATAAATGTTAACTTCTTAGCTTTAAGGGTATTGTAGTTTAGCCTCTTAACTATGGCAGTCGAAACTATTTAATAAACAGTCATATTTAGTATTTTATATAGAGGACTCCTTGAACTATCGGAAGGACAAACAACTAGTATTCCTGGCAAGCGTAACTCGCTTAAAAGTCAAGTTCTAAGGAGTGCCAACTCAATAGCAGGTACCCTTGTCTGTCCAATGACGTTCCACGCCGGACAAGTTTTGCTGAGGTAGACCCATTCCTCTCGGGAAGTATGTCCACAGAAAGAAAATAGTGGCAATCAGCTCTTAAAAATAAGCCAGGAAAAGAAAGGAAGTCGTGCGACAAGCCAGCAGAATATCTCTCGGTCGAATTGTGTCGAATCTACTTGTACAATTGAAGATATTATGGATACGCGTCTGGAATGGAATTTGCGTTTAGCGTCCGATAATCCACACATAAACGCCATTTTCCTGTCTTCTTCTTCACGATCACATTAGGTGCGCTATACGGACTTTTTAATGGCTCAATGAACCCCTTTTTTATAAGCTCGTCGATTTCGCTGTTTATAATTTGCTGCATTGCAGGGTTTCTTGGAAATTACCTCTGGTTAATAGATCGCTCATCTCTCATAGTGATCAGATGGGCAGTTATGTTCGATGTACCATTTAAGCCCTCGAACTTTAACAGCTCCTCTCTAAGAAATTCGTCTATACATTCCGATGAAGTTTAGTCAGTGTCTTTAACTACCGTCCAAATGATTTTTGTGTCCTTTGGCTGTCAAGACATCCATTCCGATAATTAAATCGTCTATTACATGTGCCAGGACAAGAATTTGCTTCAACCTTCTTATCACCCAACCTTACCGTTGTTACTAGCTCCTCTTCAGCGGTCTGTGTGGACCCTTCCGCCATGTACACGCTAACTCTAGTAGTCCCCGAAGGATTTCGTAGCTTTTGAGTCTTTCGGCAAAATACTTAGTGATAAAGCTCCTCGTTGCGCCTGTGTCCACCGGAGCATTAGATGTAGCCCTAGGGCTACAATTGCCCTGATGCGGCGTCCCTTCAGCCCTAGCTCCCACGAGGGTTGTTCATTGGCTCCATTCCCCTCGTTGCGATTGAAACCTTGACCCGTTTCCCGCTCTCCGACAGCAATCACGTGTTAGCACATTACAACGACCTGCACTGGGTTTTACGATTGCTTTCTGGACCGCAGCGATAACAAGCCATACGAGGGTTGACCTGGTTGACTTCAGCGATCGTAAGTTGTCTGTACCTTACCTGATGTTCCTGGGGTTGACTCTGCCTTGGGGTGCTCGCTACTATGTCCAAACTCTCGAAGTCTCCGGCCATTCTAATTAGTTCCATCAATGATATCACTTCTCTTCGTTTTACATAGCTTTGAAGTCTATGGTTACTGTTCCAATATATGGGCTCCAATTGCTGTTCTGCCGTCATACTAGTATGGCGCATCAGATTCTGCAGAGAAGTGACATACTGCGTGAATAAATTCTCCGGTCTTTGTGTGCCTTGCCGGACTTCGTCTTCCATCCTCTCGAAGAACCTGGAGGGGACGAAAAATTCAAGGAAATCTTACCTGAAGCTAGGCCAGTCTGTCCAGTGTCGGTTATTATTGCTATACCACGTGCTCGATCTTGCAAAAACTCAGGCATAAGGCGTGGTAAGAATTTGATATCGATGTTATATACTTCTACTAGTTCCTCAATGCACTCTACGAATAATAGCGCGTCGCCGCTTGGCAGGGAAAAGCGAAATTTCGACAAATTAGCGAAGATAAGGGCAAAGAGATAGATGATAAAAAAAATTAAAAAAGTTTTAGTCTCTGCCATTGTGACGCTGGAAGGCGATAATAGATTTTTCGCTAAAACTAAGGTGGACGGTGAAGACGTTGTTACCTTGCTGGATTCTTCTGCCAACTGTATCGATAGTGGTTCTCTTGTAATTACTTAAAACACGAAACCGACAAGTAATTCCGATACAGAGGCAGAAAGGCAGGACTGCAATTGGAAGTGAAACCGCTATGATAGGTGCAATTCCACTTCCGCTTGTATGGGAGGGTTTGACAAGGGACATGGATTTTCTCATATTTCATAGCTTTACAACAAGAATTTTACTTCGGGGTTGATTTCTGGCGAAACTTTGGGTTGTCCGTAATTAGTAAGTGTGCACTTGTAGCGGTTGACGTGTAGCATCTGTAGGTGAACTTAAACAGACATTTTCAGATCTGACCTTTGGTACGGAGCTACACATTCTTCCCAAAGAATAAAACGTATCGCTGCAGTGATATAAAGCGAAATTCCCGTCTGGTGCTGTACTGGTTATTGGGCGAAGAGATATGGAAGAACATGTGATTGACGTGGTGGATAAGCACCTTCCTGTAAAGTAAAGTCACTACACCATTTCGCTAGTTATCCAGCAGATGATCTATGCAGAGCTCGATGAAATACTAAGTCTTGGTGTGATTGAGGTCAGCAACGGCAGTTGGAGCTCTCCAGTGTTTTTTGGTAAAACGACGAAAAACGGACTATGTCTTGATGCAAGAAAACTTAACAAATGAACAATTAAGGACGCATACCCATTAACTCAAATTGAAGGCATCCTTGCCAGACTTCAGGACACTAGATTCATCATCATTCACTGCGATTCATCATTCACTGCATCATTCACTCGATTTGAAGGACGCATTCTGGCAGAAACCATCGAAAGAGAAGTCGTAAGGTAAGATGGCTTTCACAGTTCCAGCTTTGAAAAAACAAGCTTTGGTATAAGGAGATTAGGTATCTGGGTTATGTCGTCGTGGACGCACAGTGGTTCGTCTAGAACAAGCTAGCCGGACAAAAGTAATTTTCAGTTTTCCAGAAACGAAAAATAAAATAATTTAAAAAATACCTCCAAATTTAATAGTGGTGTATATTTATCATTCCGAAGTGATGAATTGTAGCGTTCAGAAATCAGTTAATGCGCTGTCAGGTATGTGTAGTATTTATATACGCTATTTTTTAGAAATGTTTTGGCGGATTTTTAAGGTATAGAGATATATCTAGCTATATGTGAAATAAATTTTTAATAAATCCATTACAACACTGCAAGGGGAAGTTTTAAAAATATGTGAAAATAAGAAAAAGGGCTTTAAATTTTATATATTTAATTAGCTACAATGTTTTAGCCGTGTTGAGTTACATATAATTGATATTTCGGAAGTTTTTGGAAGTTTTGTTTTCCGTTTTTAACAGAATACCTGAAAGCGCTTCACACCGACCTAAATTAAAATATATTTATTGATGCACAACATTTACCTGTCGTTTAAAGTGTAATTTATAGTGGGCAATTAAGGAATTTTTTTTTAATTTTAAAGAGAATTCCGTGACCATGCAGGTACCTATGCACTGATCACAAGTACTTACTGGTGCATTTCATATTACGTGTTGATGACAGTTAGAAGAACAGGTACAATACATTAAGTATAAATACGATTAGCTGACACAAAGCGAAAAGTGAAAGTAAAGATGGAACATCAAACGGACGAAGTCATTTTAATGGAAAAAGACAATTTTTCGCAATGTACCTAGGAGTACTGCATTTCAAAAAATGACCTTTTCGAAGAATGGATGAATTCAGAAAAAAACGAAAAAAACATCAACATGTACTATATAAACACGTTTGTTAAAAATTTGATTTGCTCGACATAACAGTTCTGAGAAATGTATGACATTCTGAGAAAAGTATAAAAACGGTCTTGTCTTCTTTTTCTTCTAAACTTTTTCAGAAATATAAAGTTGCTGGGAAGAATAAGGAGAATTTTGTATTGACAACACAAAAGTTGTTAGAGGAGAAGGAAATACAACTAAGAGTGTGTAGGACCCAGCTTCCATCATTGATTTCAACGCAGGATCAAATCAGAAGTCAAACTGTTTCTACAGGAAAAAAAAGAAATCATTCCAAGATTCATCATTAAACTGGTGACTGCTGCTGAAGTTGCACAATTTCCAGTAATAACATTACAATCACAACTTGTAGACAATTAAGTAGTGACGAATCTACTAATCTGACGACTATTACATCGACTAAATCCACAGCACACACTTACAAGAAGAATAGAAAGTGGTCTATGAAGGCTGAATATTATGAGTATCCATCCTACCAAGAGAGACTCGGGAAAAAATCAAAATTGCAATCACGTTCGGATAAACCCGCTGAGCGATTCGTTCAAGCACAAGGGGAAGTCTTCATTAGATTGCTCCTAAAATCACCAATAAGGCTCTTAAGTAAATGGGGATGTAACGACAGTTCTGCCCACAGTGTCTACAAACAAACTTTTGATAACAGTACGGACACCGACGAATTTCTATTCATATTTTCTTTTGACCCTCTTAGATTACTCGACGGTAATAATATCATTTGGCAAAATACTCGGCCGTCATTCTTTCTAAGGAAACCACTGAATTAACGATAATAGAGACAAAGTTATGGAATAAATTGCAAATTTATCAACATTCTTTGTGATTCTTCTATTTTTATGAAGCATGAACTTTTATTGACAATGACTGACGAAAAAGTATGTAATACATTAACTGACACTGCACAAAATTGCTTTATTTGTGGTGCAAATCCTGTATTAATGTATGAGGAAAGAAGGAATTTCCACAGCAATGTTGATAATTTTGTTTGTCTACATTTCATGAATGGATTGTTTTGGACATTGTTTTGAGTGTCTGTTACACATAAGCGTTAACGCAGCATAACGCGTATGCACATACATTTCGTATGGGAAATGGCATGTTGTTGTGACAAAATGTGAATATTATAACAAATATTTGTTTTATAAAATATTTTTATTTTATGTAGGTCAGAAAATAGTTGCGGAATATTATAATCTTAAGAAACACTTTATTGTGGTGTTTATGGTAAATTTTAAAGGTATGGAGCTATAAGTCGCTTCAGACGTTTCAATAACGGAAACCCACGCAAGCAACGCAAAAGAAATGACAAAGCAGCAGCAATAACGGACATATTTTTGATTCTGAACAGCAATCTTCATAGCAATTATGTAGCAGAAGCCAGCGTCATGTAAAAAACGGCAATGCAATCTTTGTATGTCTAGACCATTTTTCGAAATTCGTTTTTCTCCAACTAATGGGAAGTGCCACCTCCGATAATGTAGTAACACGCGCAGTAGGGAGGTCAATTTTCAGTTTGTGTAATATTAAAAAAAGTTGGCATCTCGTCACACTTGGTGGTGAAAAGTTAGCGGTATACCACGCTAAAGATTTGTTTGGGGCATAATTTATGTTGCATAAAGTGAATGCTGTAGTTTTTATTTTTGGCAATTATTTAAATATTATAAGCTAGTAATTATTTTTTCTGTTTATTTTTTTTTAGTTTTAAGTTTATTAGACTCGTTTGTGTAAATGGTAGGCTTGGCTTTTATTATTTATTTATTTATTTCTCTTTTTGTGATATTTTCTTTTACCATTACATGCAGATGGTAATGGTTATGATGTAGTGATAATGACTGTGAAATTTTTTTTTTATACAGCTTTAGTTGAGTGTAATATATGTTAAGTTGCGCGTTCAATTCAAGCGTGTCTAGCTCAGATCATAAGAGCATGACAAGTGGGTCGAAGCCACACGTCGGTTGGAGTTATGTGGACATGGGCTTCAATTAGATTTCTACGAACACGTTCCATGTTGTGGAACACTATCGACGGTTTCAAACTTGTAGTAGCAATCTTGCCCTATATCTCTTAAACCAAAGAAGGGATAATAATATTTAGTAGTCTTGTTATTAGTGTTATCTGTTTTTGTATTACCGTTTGTAAATTTGTACGCTCTTTGTTATTTGTATGCATGTGCTCCAATTTAAAGCAGAGCCAATTTTTATTTTTTCCCTCATAGCACGAGCCCAGTTCTCCTAGGTAATGGTTTTGTATTCTTTGTAGATGATTGTGAACATTGTTTTAGATTGAAAGTATGGGAATCAGAGGTGGAGGAAGAAGGTGAGAAAAGAAAAAAGAAGGAAAGAAAGAAAGATGGAGTTGATGGTTGAAGGTTCTATAGGAGTGAGATTGAGGAGTACATAAAAAGTATTTAAAAAAAAAAAAAAGAAAATTTAAAGCGATAATAAATCTCAATGAAAGACAGGATCGACTGCTGGAGAACAGCCGTGCTTTGCAAATAAAGAGGAACAAAAAAAAAACAATTACAATTTGAGAAGAAATAAAGAAAAAGATTTATATTATATTAAGAATCATATTAACATTAAAACTTGTAACGACGAAATAAGGCGCTGCCGAATTTCATCGTACACGCAGCCGCAGGGGAAATCCTTTTTTATATTTCTTATCTTTCACTTCATATTTATTATTTCTAAACACATGAATTATTAGTTTAGTATTAGTTTATTGTTTTCTTTCATTTCTTTAAAATAATTGTTAGTTTAAGCTATAATGAATTGTTAATTTAAGGTAGTGTAGTTAGGCCCATTGTTAGCGTAAGAGAAGGAGAGAACGAGTAGAAGCTAAGCACTGGAATGTAGCGATGAGTTAAGCCGTCGAAGAGAGAACTCACAGACACACATAAGCAAGTACAGAAACTGGAAGAGAGCGAAAGAAAACACGACGAGTGAAAAACAGAAATACCAACACGACTAGTAGCGAAGCTGAACAGAGGCAGCGAGCTCAGCAAAGATAACAGATCTCTCGGGATACAATACACAGACGACACAGGCAGGTAAATCAAAGTAGACGTTTAGTAAAACACTCTTCGACCACAGAAGCGACCAAGAAGCACAGATTTGTGCCGCGGAAGAAATATATATATATATATATATATACGTGGCGTCGACTACATTGGCAACTTGTGGTTTGGTACCCTTTTGTCAATCGTAGTAGCCCGCTGTTTGGTACCCAGTGGCTCGGCGACACATATCATATATATATATACATCGAGCATTTGACGAGCGCTCGAACTTAGTATAACTCAATAGTCACAGTTTTGTGCCGCGTAATTTATATATCGTCGACTAGACTCATAACTTCTGGTTTGGTACCCAGCAGCTCGGCAATATGTACAATCGGCAAGCTCCGTTTAGCGAACGTTCCAGACGAAAGCACGAGTTGGTGCACCAAGGACTAAACACCGTCGAGTAGACTGGCAACTTGGGGTCTGGTACCCTTTTGTCAGCCCTTGGAGTCTGCTGTGGTTTTGGTACCCAGTGGCTCGGCGGTCTGTAGTCACGCACAAGTGGACGGAACAACGGAATTCAGGGAACGAGACAGACTTGACGCCTTCAACCCGAGCAAGGTGACCGTTTGACAGCAGAGACAGACGTTGCCACAGAGTGATTATTAGTCCAGAGAGAGCATAGCATCGCCACGGCTCAACTCATCGCCGCGCGAGTACCTTAGCCAAACTACGAGCGGAAAATTTGTATTCAGTAATAAAGAAATAAAGCGTGTATTGTAATAGAGGTCGAAATTCTTATAATTTTGATAAATATTCTGTGACGAATCCTGGACAGCCGACGAGCTAACCCGTGCTTAAATCCGGATAGCTTCGTTACAAACTTATATAGATATATTCCGGCAAAGTCAATATAAACAATTTACAAGTCGGAAAAGAATCAAAGTACAGCCACTAAAACAATCAATAAATTTACTTAAACAACCTACAACATTACAGGCAAATGAAACTCAACAAAAACCATAGAAACTAAATAAAATTAATGACACTTAAATACTCACGAATATCTATTTCCCGCCAAATAATTCATGTGCTATATGCAACATAAGTAAACAAAGTAAACCACAAATAAATGCATTAGGTACAAAAAAAGAACCACGAAACACATAAATGACATATACAAAAAATTTCCGTGTTTTTTTACATAAAATTACAAAGCAAAAAAAAGTGAACAAGAAAAATTAATGTATAATTGTACAAATCCGGCAAACATTTATTATTATTGTATTGGAGTGGTGCACTGCGACCTATAGGTCTATTGTGCCTCCTGCTCGAGCTCACAGTTCCTGCAGTAGCCCTATCCGTTCTAGAAAACTGATAATTTTCCTCAGTTTTACGGATCCGGCAAATATATATATACATACATATTTTAAACAAACACCAACCACAACATCAACAGCACAACTTAAAACTAGTGCAGCACAAAACGCAAGAAATAGCAGTGTAAATTAGAAGCCAGACGCCAAATTACATAAAACAGGGACAACAGCAGGGTCAATACATACCAAACATTATATGTGAAAACATATTTTTTTTCTATTATTATTAAAATTATTTTTATTATTAGTCTTGATGTTTTAACCGTTTAATGGCTTTAGAATTTATTTCATATCTCATTTCATATTTCATGTCTGTCTTTCATATGTCATGTCTGTGAATGTTTTTCTAGCGCTCCATTTTTCAGCAAGCTTACAGCCTTATAATGAATCTATCGCGTTTCGTTACTTGCTCGTTTTGCTTTGTGCTTTTCGTTGTTTTTTGGGAGAATTGAGAGCCCTCACTCTCAAACGCTGCCCAAACGCGAACCCGAACGCAGAGAGAATATTTTGGTAATTTTCATGCTTTGCATGTTGGTAATGCATAGCCGAGTAGTCACTTTGTTGAAATTGGCTGTTAAACCAAGCTATTGATAAACTGTTGCATTTGGAATATTGCATTGAATTTTAGTATGCCAATATGTTAAAAGTATTTATAAAGGACGTCGCCATTAATAAGTTTCAATATTTTTCAATTTTTAGATTTGTGTACGATATTATTATAACTTTATTTGCCAAAAAATAAAAAAATTTCATTTATTAAAATAATTTAGAAACATAAAAATTTATGAACAAAATAATAACATATTTGTATTTCAAATCATATACAAAAATATCTAAGGCAACAACTGAATAACTTGCTGAAGAAATACGTAAACATACCCAAAAATCATAAAAGACGGGATACACAACCTCTTTCTTCAACAAACAATTGCACGCCTTGTTGTTGCGTTGGTGTGCAATGCGCTCATCGGTCTAGCCGTGTGTCATGGGCAGCGTGGTTGTCTGCAAGAATGTTTATGTTTTTGTTTCCCCGCAAAGTCTCAAATGCAGGCTACTCTATAAAGTTCCATTATGACATTTCAAACGCACTACGCTTGACTTCGTGGTTGTTTGCGTTTGATATCCATTATAAGGCGGTTAACTCCAGGGCAGAGCAGTGATGTGTTAAGTAATTTTCAGTACTTCCGATATCAGGCTTGTAGGTGATGAGCCACTGGCAAGGATGCCGATGTTAGTGCGTTTTGGAGCCAGGCAAGGATGCCGATATTAGGCTTGTAGATGATGAGCCACTGGCAAGGATGCCCATGTTAGTGGTTTTGGAGCCAGGCAAGGATGCCGATATTAGCCCTCTTGATTTCTATGAGGCAAGTCTGCCGATGTTTGAAAAGAAACAAGGTCTTTTGGTTGCTACTTTAAGACTCCCCTTCTTTACATTTTTATTCAGCTTTTATACTTTTTAATTGCTTATTCTACAGTTCAACTAGTTGCTAATAAGTACTGAACGGAAAAGAATGCACACACAAACTAAGGTATTTAATGCAATGCAATGTCAGCTATTTTTAACACGGGTTAACCGAGCCCTTGGGTCGGTGACCCTAGCGACTACATTGCAGTATCCGACAGTTCGTCAAACTCTTGCCCTACTTTATATTATAGAAATCGGATCTTGTTACGAAGCATGTATTTTTAACACGGGTTACGCGAGCCCTCGGGTCGATGACACAAGCGACTTAATTGCAGTATCCGACAGTTCGTCAAACTCTTGCCCTACTTTATATTATAGAAATCGGATCTTGTTACGAGGCATGTCACAGTGTACAGACCGTGGGACGACCTTAAGGAGCTGACTAGCCTGCTTTCCTTAATTTCAGCGGTATATTCGAAAATTATTATTATGGGGGACTTTAAAATTAAATTTGATTGAATTTAGTGTACGATTGCACCCATCCTACTCATTTTGATGTCTCCCGCGGCTCTCAGTCTCTTGTGGATTTCTTTGTGATTGCTTCTGATCAATTCTGAATCCCAAATATTTCCAAAGTTTCTAGTGAGGCATCATTTGAGTGTCGTAATTTTAGTGGCATCAATGTTACAAAACTGCTTCTGGTTTATCAAGAAGTTGATATAAAACATTTCTTTAACCAAACGGATGCGAATCTTAAGTAGAAGTTCTTTAATGCAGCTATTGCTGATCTGTTTAACAGTTTTGTTCCGCTTGTTCGGCTTACGCGTGAAAGACGTAAATGAACATGGTTGAATCCAGACATTATTCGGCTTAAGTCCTTCTGGGACCTGGCCTTCAGGGATTTGGCTCTCCCACCGATTCTAATGGGGGCAAGTACACAAGACTGAGGAACCGTGTGCCTCATGCGTTGCGTAAATCCAAGTATGCGGATGGGAGAAAATGCTGTGATGGTGTTGAGAGCAGTGGCGATTTTTGGAGACAAGCTCGTAGATTTGGGGTGTTGTTTTGTTCCATCCTGATGCGTTAAATATCTACGTTTCATCGTTGCATGGTCTAGTAGCTCGCTAAATGCCCCCTCTTCATTTTTGTTTAGAAATGTGACACTTGACGAAGTTTTTTTTTTTAATATTTTATTTATTTCGCAATCGGAGACTTTACTTTTCTTTGTAGAACTTTCGTGTTCCGTATTGCAATTTTCTTTAGTTGCGTTTCTTTTCTTCTCGTATTCTCTTTTTAATGGCTTAAAAAGTTCTGCCTAAAAATATTCTTACTTGCTTAACTTCGAATTGTTAATATGATTCAATAACTTGAAGTTAAGTAATTAGTAATTCATTTCATTTGCTTTAATAGAAGCCGGTGCGGTAACTGAGCGAAGCGAAGCAAAGTGCTGCGCTTGCATTTTAACTGTTCTTGTTTATTGTGAAATTAATGTCGGTCGCGGCCTTGAATCTATTGCTTAACATGGCCTTGAATATTATTATTTGGCAGGTGAACTTAAGCATTGCCATTGCGACATACAACACTGGCATGATTGTTTTTGTTATGGTGATGGTTTCCCTTTCCCACCCTACCACTTTAGTGGAATTTTCTGCTCAGTTTTAGGCCTTGATTCCCGATAAACGATCGTTCTTCTCAGTTGCTCTGCCGGCGTCGTCGAAACTATTTCAAACGTTTGATTCCCTAAGGCTTTGACGAACTTTCGTTTCGTTTCGTAAGGTCTTGCGTGGTAACAATGCTGCCATTGCTTACAATGCACCAGCAATTGACGTAATTCAGAATTTTTTAGACAGTGTGCAGCCAATTTTGAGTGGATGGCTTTAAAGTTTTGTGAAAATCGAAGTGACGAACCATTTTTTTAGTATTCTATTCTATGTCAAGTAAAATTGGTCACCATTTAACAAGCTACTCTTGTGAGATAATTACGCGAGCATATTGTTTTACTGTTTTAATAATAAATTATATAAAGCAAAATTAATAAAATGATACCGGTGTTTTTATATTTACGTCGTATGCGCGAAGAGGAGGAATCAGGACAAATCATGGCCATCCTTCGTAGAAACATTAGAGATAATTCTAATATTTTAGAAATGCCAGATGCTGAGTAAGTCCTGCTTTTTTGTTGATGCAAAATTGAAAGAGTGTTTATAAAATTTTTCTTTCTTTTTCGGAAAAGATTTCGCTCTAACTTTCGGATGAACAGAGATTGCTTCAAGCATCTGTTGGATGAAGTGGCTCCGTGGATGAAGCCAGCCTCCAGATCGACATATGTGCCTCCTATATTGAAATTGTGTTCATTTCTGCGATTCCTAGCAACTGGAAGTTACCAGAGAGGTGTAGGTAATGAGCATATGACAGGTATGTCGCAGACAAAAGTATCCAGAACTCTCCACGAGTGTTTGGAAATTTTTGACAGACATATCTGCCCAAAATGGATACGGTTTGAGATGTCGGAACACGAGGAAGGGGTTGTGAAGGAAAAATTTTTCACGAAATATGGACTACCAGGTGTAATTGGCTGCGTCAATGGAACGCATATAAAAATAAAGTCACCAGGCGAATTGGCTCATTTATACTACAATAGAAAAGGATATTGTAGTTTAAATGTAATGATTGTGAGTACCGCAAGCACATTGATTTTATATCAATGTAATGAAGCACATTGTTCATATTTCATGTTTATAGATATGCTATTCAGATATGGTCATCCGCTATGTGGATGCTAGACCTCCAGGTGCTAACCATGACGCTTTCGTATGGAGGATAAGCGTTGCGGATGAATTGCTGAAAGCAGCCTACAATTCTGGTAGAAGGAATACCTGGCTGCTGGGTAAGATCACATTCAAATTACGTCTTGCATTAGCCTAATTTTCAGCACTTTCAGGAGATTCTGGGTATCAATTGCTGCCATATCTAATGACGCCATATCGCCAACCCCAACATCGTGCCGAAGTAATGTACAATAGAAAACACGTAGCGGCGCGCAATATTATTGAGCGTTGCTTTGGTGTTTTGAAGGGCAGGTTTCGGTCCATACATAGAGAAAGAGGCCTGCATTACACCCCGCAATGCGCCACACAAATTGTGAATGCATGCTGCGCTCTGCACAACATATGCGTTTTTTATAAAAACGACTGGGAATTAGAGGAAGATTCGCCAGAGCCCGAAGACTTTCCAGAAGACTTCCCAGAAGACGATGACACTCCATCAGCCACAGCCACGTCCGTCCGTAATGAGCTGGCGCGTTCCATATGCGGATAGATCCGCAATCCATTCTGAAACGGTCCTTTTCAGGACCAACAAACACATACACAAAGAGATAAAACCGATTCAATTAACTTTTCAATAAAATAAATAAGTATTCAGCACAACTTGAATTTTTTACTTTTTTGTGATTATAATACTTCAGGTGGTGAAGAATTCAATGAAACAGTGGATCAACTGTGGATTTGAATGCAATGTGAAAGCAGTATCTCATAATTGCAGACAGAACTGCATTACTTAGAGAACAGACCATAGCAACAAAAAATTTAAATTGCCGTAACCAAAAAACTAAAAAACAATATAAGAACTCCAAGCTTTAATTATTCATTATGGTTTTATTACTATCACAAAAAAATTTGTGCTACTGTTATATGTCAAACTGTATATGTAAAACTGTATATGTAAACAGTAAACTGATATATAGGAAATATAGTTTCACAGTATGCTTTCATCACAAATTGTTAAAAAAATAGCATCACATCAAAATAGTTTATTCTTATATTTCTAAAAGAGCTTGCGCGGCATCGATGCGAGAATGGTCGGACACCAAAGACTCTATTGCATTGGCCATGCGTTCCAAACATTTCGCTATTTTGGTTACTTGCTGACACAGTTCGGACTGAATTAGGCTCTGCCGCTCGAACATATGCAAAATGTTGCCCTCTTCCTCAATTCTGCGGCGTTTGTTGTTACCAGCACCTACCAAGAATTCATTATGTTGGCTCGTGGTTGGTTGGTGCGGCTCTGGTGCTTCAATGCTGCCGCCAGCTGGCTCGAACCGTGCTTCCGGAGATGGTGAAGGCTCTGCTCTCTGAGTGCTGGCTTGAGGTGTTGGTGAATCACTTCGGTTCTGCGACGGTTCTGCGGCTGAAGTGAATGCTGAAAGAAGTTTTACAATTATTCGATTTGATTTTCAATTACACAAAGCACAATTAATTTTCTTCAATTCACTAAAAATTCACAAAAATAATGTTTTAAAAATTACTTACTTTTTCTTCCGATAACGCTCGGTCTCACTCCGTGAAGCGTGCCAGGTGTACACACGTTCGTGCTGAGGCTTAAAATTTTATCAACTTCTTCCTCCATCGGCGTGAGAGTGTTGACGACACATGGGCCACCACCAGTTTTTCTGCGGTTTTTCTACTTCTTCCAGTTTTTCTACTTCTTAAATCCGCCCATACCTACACAAAAATATGCGTATATTTTTATATATTATTATTATATTTTAAATTATATATATTTCAAAGTCGAACCTTTTTCCATTCTACGTATTGCCTAACGGGAGGTCCTCGACTATTCAATTTTTCTGCAATCGTTGCCCACAAACTATCGTACTGCTGCTTATTGCAGCCGAACGCAGGGCTCCCTTTTGCAAGATGTGGGTGCTCCCTCAGCTCTTCGAGCAGTAGTGCGAACTGCGAAGGCGTTGTAACCTTGGATCTGTGGACAATTTTTATTATCATTAGTATAAAAATATTTTAGCTTATATAGTACTAAATACGTACGTTTTCATTTTTTAAAAAATATTTTTCCTCAAAACACAAATTTTTTTTACGGAAACGACTGGTTTTTTTATGCGTCTGAAGTCACTCACGATTGGATAAAGTATGAAGATCGAGAATCATTCGTTTCGTGTTGAAAAACGTAACACATATGAAAAAATAGCAACAATAACCTTCGTTTTCGTTTTTCGGCGTTGTTATACACATTCGGTGAAACAGAGCAGCGCAGCGTCGTTTTTAATGAAAAACGACGAAAACCACAAAAGAGAATCAGCGCTTAAAAACGAAAACTTCCAGGCGTCGTTTATCGGGAATCATACTATTAATCTTAAGTTTTGAATTATATTCATCATTTCATTTTTATTTTTGCGCTTTTGAGCTAGTAATTTTATGTACATAGGATGAGGCTCTCTGACTTTTCTCCTACCGCTTATTAAATTTAATAAATAAACAAACAAATAAATTATATTTCCAATATTATTATAGTCTCTTGGAAACCATGAGTTTGACGAAGATGTACATGGATTAATACCTTTTCTTAAAGAAGTGGAATTTCCTGTCCTGGCTTGTAACTTGGACTTCAGTAATGTTCCTGAATTACGAAGCATGGATAATCTTGTTGGTTCAACCGTCTTGAAAGTTAATGATGTTCAAGTGGGTGTGGTTGGCTATTTGACACCAGACACAAAGTTCTTAGTGAAACCCAATGAAGTGAAATTTAAGCCTGAAATTGAATCAATAAAGTATGCGTGTACTTATCGTACGACTATTAAGATAATATTAACTTTAAACCACCTTAGCGCAGAGACTGCAAAATTAAAAGCAGACGGTGTTAAGATTATTATTGCTTTGGGTCACTCTGGTTATCAGAAAGATAAAGAAATTGCGGCTAGTTGTCCCGACGTAGACATAGTTATTGGAGGACATTCAAATACGTTCTTGTATAATAATGCTCAACCCGATTACGAACGAGTAGAAGGTCCTTATCCTACTATTGTAGCGCAGGCGTCTGGCAAGGAGGTACCAGTTGTCCAAGCTTATGCGTATACGAAATATTTGGGAAAGTTTCACGTACAGGTGTGTATTGCTCATTAATTTTTTTTTTTTTGCTTTTAGTGTTAGGTGGATCTTGTCGCCACTGGCACGCTTCAAATTGTTAGGGAATGCTTAAGGTCTCATTAGCGAATACGGCCGTATACGGGCATAAATGTCAAAACCAATATTTAAATTTGGGACTGCATTCATTTGGTTACCGAAAGCATGTTTGAATTAACGTCAACGACAAATATCTGCGAGGAATAGATATTTGTTAAAAAACACGTTGTTGACTACATATGATAGCAATAGTTGGTTGCTAACATTTCTTTCAGCAAAAAATGTTTGGCAACACTTATTTTTAACTTCTTTAAGCTTTTGCAATAAGTGCTTGCCATATATACAGAAATCTATATTTTTTTTACAGTCAAATTGCTAAATATATAATTTTTGTAGCTAAATAAAAGCGATATTTCTTTGCGATTAGTCATATATATAACTTATTAAAATTACTTAAGTACACTAAACGCGTCATCCTAGTAAATATTATTGTTTCTTCTCAATCGATTTCAAAGGACAAATCTATTACTATTTTTGTTCAATATTGTTGTTTTTATGAATTCAATCTAAATTTCAATCTCATAAATAACTAAATAGTCAAGAATGATAGAATGAGTATAACAATAATTTTTATTCACTTCTTTGTAATACTTACGACGTATATAATGTAAAGAATACCACCCAAAGGTTTGAAAATAACCACATTGAAATCAAGTCATGTATGTGGCAGCGTGGCCAGACAATTTTAGCTAATGTTCGAAAAAACACTCCGCCAATTTCTTCAATTTACGGCCGTAAAATTTCGCTAATCAGGCTTTGCATTAGAGTAACACAAGTTTTTATTTATAGCAAACATATAAAATTATATTCTAAATTGACTCACCATTTATACATACATATTTTATGGGGTCATTCTCTGTCTCTCAACGACAACGTAGTCCTACGCTCTGCTTTGTGCTTTTCGTGAACCGGGAATATTTCCAAATTTACAACAACACTTTCCACAGTATTTTTCTGTATTTCCAGCAGCGCGCAGGAAAGTTGTATTCTTGATCTTTTCAGAACGAAATTATCGCTGTTTTTTCCCTGAAATCGAACGTAGGCAAAAAAGCAAACGCTTGCATACAAAGCAAGTAGTTGCCATTCCTCTGCTGAGTGTGAAAGTACACAGCGGAGGATTATGCATCGATGTTATGTTATATTTATATTGTAGATATTATATTTTATTATTAATATCTATTTATTTTAGTTTATTTGTAGATTTATTTTATGTAAATAATAATAATTTTTGATATGCTTAAAATTATAAATACAATTTATTTAATTTAGATTTATCTTTATATTATTAGAGATATTATTTATTTCTCTTAATTTATTGAATTGAGTTTGTCAAATAATACTAGTATTATTGATTAATTATTGATTATTATTATTAGTTATTGATATTAATTATTGATTTAAATAGCAAAATAGAATTGAAGACCAAATGGTTTTCGCATGTTTTCTGGCTCAGATAAATAAGCACAGAAACTTGATCATTTTATGAAGTTGAAGTTGAAATTTATTGAGCCTTTTCAAACACATTTATCATCATCATTTTATGCATGCATCAGAACAGCACAGGTATCGCAAACAAATTGTTGGTCCATAAAATTATAAGAGAAAAAGAGCGAACAATGTGTTTACCAAGCACATGTATAAAATATGTATACACAGCCATGGTTTCGGCATAGGAAGAAGGCTGGAAAGTTGAACGATAGAGAGCTCGCTCAACGAAAATTAAGGGGAAAGATTGAGAATAGAAATTTATGAACGATAACGTTCCCGGAGAAGAGGAACGAACGCTTCGTTTGAAAGATAGAGAATGACACCATTAATTTCGGATTGTTGTCTATGACAAAGCTGCCAGATCGGGAGAAAACACAAAACACAGAAATATTTTATTAACGATAGTAGTGGATAGGAAACAAATGCTCAGAGGATCAAGGCAAATACATTAGAATTGGCAATAGCAAAAGAAAAGAGCGCAAAACACTCAGCAATGAGTGAAAAACGATCTAGTACTGGATCGACCGGGGAAAATATTTTTGTTGAAGATTCGCCCTCTTGTTATTCTTTCTCTATAGTTAAGTTTAGCCATTTTGGGAAGTTATAAAGATTTCTTTTCTTCAGTTAAATTTCGTATCGGTTCGTTATGGGATTCAGGAATGGGCAAAATGTAAATTACCATTAAAATCTTAATATAAAAAGTTTTCACGATGACAGTACTTTCTTGTATTTACTACGTACATATACAAGAAAGAAAAAAGCAATAAGAGAACTTTGTTGTAATGTTCATATCAGATTTTATATCTGCTAGAAGCGCAATAACTTTGACAATCGCCACTCTTTGTCAGCATCAAACTTTCGTGACGAAACTATTGTTTTGCATGCGGCATATGTATATTATCTATATATTAACTCCCTTTGGGTACAGTTTACCTAATAACGTTTAAATTTCAGTTTAACAAATATGGTGATCTCATTAAATTTGATGGTGCTCCTATTCTTTTGAATTCCTCTATACCTAGAGATGACGATATAACGCAGCTTCTGGAGGTTTATCGCCCAAATATTACAGCTGCTGAGAACAGTATTGTTGGATTTACAAAGGTACATCTGGAAGGTAGTCATAAAATGTGCAGAACGCAGGAATGTAATTTGGGTAATTTAATAGCGGATTCAATGGTCTATGCACGAGTTATCGAAAATCAAGGGAATCACTTTTGGACCGATTCAGCTATTGCATTCATAATGGGAGGAGGTACTTAATTGTCAATTGATTTTCACGTCGTTTTCACGTAATTATTACATTTTCAGGAATTCGTAGTTCTATTGAGAAATGTTTAGATGGTGCTATAACAGAAGCAGATGTTCTTTCTGTATTACCTTTTAAAAATGACATATACGTTACAAAAATATTTGGTACAACCATTCGTAATGCACTTGAGCACTCGGCAAATATACGTAACTCCGACTCCAATGGTGGATTTCTTCAAATGTCAGGGGTGCAGGTTACGTACGACTACAATCAGAATGAAGGACATCGTGTTTATTCCGTAAGGGTTCGATGTGCAGAATGTGATGTCCCCATTTATGAGGAGCTGATTGAAAATAAAATCTACAATGTAGTCGTTCCCGAGTTTCTCTTAGCTGGAGGAGATCACCACATTTTTAAAAATGAGGCACCCTCAAGCGCAATTCGCTTGCAACAAAATGATCAACAGATTCTTGTTCAATATCTAAAATCGTATAGGTTTGTGCAGTCTGAACAAGATGGTCGTATTATGACTATCGAGAGGACTGCACAGGGTTCTGCTTGTACAATTGCTTGTTCATTTAATATTAGTGTGTATGTAATATTCTTAGTAATGTATATCCGTTATATTTAAGCACATTAAAACCGTTATATGTTTTTATGTTATATATCATAAAATTTCTACAAAACATAATATGAAACTATTACTGCAATAACACACAAAAAAAATTTACTTGGAGTTATAACTGAGCAAGGTTAAAGTTGCGTGGCACAATGGCGGGTGCTTAGCTCGTCTGCTATATGGGTGGAGTTGTTGTCACTCTACCCGCAAAGAAACAGAAATTCGTGCCATTTTATTTCTGCAGACGAAAGATCGGTAATAGGAAAAGGTTTAAGACAAATACACTAGTCACATGATTGAACTATTATTCCTTCTCGACTACTTTTGGCACAAAAATAATAAATTTAGGAAGGATAAATCGATTTCAAAGTAAAAATCTATAACTTTTGTCAATTTTGTTTTTTTTTTAAATCTAATCGATTTTAAGCTCATAAATAACTAAATAGTCAAGAATGATAGAATGCGAGTAATTCAGTGAGTAATTCATTTGAGGTAGCAATACTAGAAAAAAGACGAGATATTTATTTTATGATAATTTTTATTCACTTAATTGTTAATATTTAGGACGCTTATAATGCTAAGAATACCACACAAAAGTTTGAAAATAACCACATTGAAATCAAGTTCTGTAAGTGGCACTCCGCAAATTGCGTAAATTCATGAGAATAACACAAGTTTTTTTTATGGCAAACATAAAAAATACAAAATGTATATTACATTACATTATAAACTTTATTAATCGATAATTTGTATGTACAACTTAGCCTACAAATAATCTTAAGAATATCATGCAACTTATATACTATTTACAATAAATATGTACATAAATTATATACAGGCGGCGCAGAAACAGGGGCCGCTGAAACAGTGAAAATTACAAAAAATTAGAGATATCTAAAGTCAATGAAAATAACTGGGATCAGCGATGAATAGCAGCAGAAGCCCCTCTACCCTCTGTAGTGACGATGAACATCTTTGTAGTAGAAGCTCGCGTCGATGCCTGAATGCAGGAGCGAGCTCAGGAACAGATACCTCGAAGCAGGAGGATGCAGAAGTAACGAGCGGATGTCTTCTTTCTCGTGGAACTCGATATTCCACAAGAATCGTCTGGCGATGTTGAGGAGAAATTCATCGATGGGAGGAATGTTGGCAGCCTCGTAGAGCTGAGTAATGCGGTAGAACTTCAAGCTATCAAGTCGCCTCCAGAGGCCCGTGCAGGAGCTTGCCATGTTGAGACCACATTGCCGTCTCAAAAGCGTTTAACCAGATGGAGAGCGAAGTTTACTCGACGTCCCTACACCGTGAGGCGAAGCAACGTCTTGATTTGAGCGCAGTTGAGGGTGGACGGAAACAGATTAGCTCTGTTTTCGCACAATTTACTTTAAACCCCACCTGTGGTAGTAGTCCCAAAGCGCGTGAACGTGCTGACCAAGAATGCGCGCTGCAACTTCTGGAGATGAAGAAGAAGAGAACGAGATGGAATCATCTGTATAGAGCAAGGTGGTTGTGCGGGGTAAATTCGGAGGCTGGTCAGTTGTGAAAATATTTAAGAGGACAGGGCCTAACTTCGAAGCTTGCGGTACACCCGCCGCAATATTCCTAAAGGAGGAAACACAATTTTCAACTTGCACACAGAACATTCTGCCAGACCAAAAGTTGTGCAGAATTTTAACAAGGTGTTTGTTAAAATTCAAATTCAACAATTTGAAGATAAGGGCGTCAATCCAAACGCTATCGAAGGCTTTTTGCAAATCTAAATACAGGCGAGGGTGCACTCTTTTTTGTTAAGTGCAATGGTGACTTCATTGTGTAGATGAAAGAGGGGATGAAGGGTGGAATGACCTTTCCTGAAACCATGTTGGTTTTTCGGAATAATATTATGAATGACACAATGAAAATTCACCTGACGCAAAAGAAGTGCTTCAAAAATTTTGCTAACGCAACAGAGGAGAGAAATTGGGCGGTAACCCGAAACAGAAGCCCTTGTAACGTTAGGGGGTGGGTCCGCGGTAAACTAAATTAACAAAATAAAAAGAAATTCAAATGACGAAAAAGATGACCACTGTCAGGGCAGCTCAGCTCGTCCGGCCGTGCTCAGGGAAATTAGGGGGTTCTTCAACAACCCCGACAGTGGCTTTATACCCCAGTTACAAAAAAACAGATCGGAGCTGAGGCTTACATTGGCTCTACAGCCAAAGACAAGACCGATAACCGAAAATTTACACGACGAAGTCCACTCGTGATCGACACAAGATTGGGAGTGCTAAGCAAACGTTCAGCAACAACAAAAAATAAGAACGCGGAGGTTCGCTGGAATCACGAGGGAGAGAGAGATGAGAGGAGGAGGGGGAGGAGTAGGTGTTATTTCCCTCCCCCTTTCTATACCCACCCTACCATGGTTGGCGCGTCGGAATTTGTTGCGCCAACCCCTTTTCGTGTGTCGCCTGGCTTCGCGGAGTGAAACCGCTAACTCACCTGTTAACCTAAGTTAATGTTCAATCCATTCTCTAGCAAAAAGATAATTAATTTTCAATACATATTAATTTATTTCTTATAAAGACTCTTATAAGTTCCAATCAATACAAAAACATTTAAATATAATTAATCATAAGGGTGGACATATTAATGCGAAAAGCGAAATAAAAAAAAATATAATTTTTACTTGGCTTAATATGTAAATTAAATAATAATGACGTCAGTAAGGGAAACGTTTGTAATCATTTGCAAATGTTTACAAAAAAAACCCCAAAATTTATTAGAACGTATACAAAGAACTTACAGCTGCGTACATATGTATAAGAATTTCGACTTGTATATAACGCAAATGTTTATCTTAAACTTTATTTAGACTAAATACAGTTACTGTTATATTATGTACGTAGTTACAACATAAAAGCCCGAAGAATGTCGCTTTCAAACTTCTTCTACCAACTTCTAATTGCCTAATCGTCAAAAAAACAAAGTAATACAATTTCTTACTTTTGTCGTTACAATCAAATTAATAGCAATAACAATTGTAAGTCGTTATGAGCATAACAAAAGAATTCGACAAATGCATGCGTCGCAGCACTACATACGGATATATATATATATATGTATATGTCTCTATACTTCCTTTACACACTTTGCTGAATTTCTCTCACAGTGTATTGCTGAGTAAAAAAAAAAAATCTAGTTCCGCAAATTCTCTCGGTGATGTTGTTTCTGGCGATAAATCCGTTAATATAGGATTTTCAGTTGCTTCCACGTCCGCTTTGAATATATTGACTTTGGCAATAGAAATTAATCACGCTATTCTATTTGTAGCTAAACATAACATTTTGTTTTGATTATCAGCGTACAGCGAACATTTTTAATGAAGTTTTTGCTGAGTTGTTTTGTTTTTCTCATACACTTCTATGGTTACTTTCGTATGCGTTTTTTTTTTTCCTTTTTACTCCGATGGTTTAGGTGCAATACATGAAGGAGCGTATTTGTATAGAGCGAAACAACTTCGGCAGTCCTTTCAGACTTATCTCGAGTTCTAACCAACCGATCGGGCCAGGTTAGGTATCAAATGAAAGATTATTAAAAGAGGAACAACCCTGCCATATATCATTTTCGCCTCACTTTTATAACTTAGGCGCAATACATGAAGTTTTTATTGCAGAAAATTATTATTGCAACTAAATGTTTTACAATATAAATGCACTACGTTCTAGAATACCAAATGCAACTTCTTCCGTAAGAAAACATTGTCACCTTTCCACGATTTAGCGATTATTGTTCATTTGCTAGAAGTTTTCCTTTAACTTTGATGTTTCCACATTTTCATTTTACTACTTGTTCTTTATTTTACTTGTAATAGTTCCGAAAAGATTATTTGCTCGAAATGTTCAAAGGACAAAGTTGCTCGAAAGAAACGAGATCAACCTACAACCGTTTACGCCGAAATTCCAAGAGCGATTTTTTTCCTTTTTACCAAATGTGTTTTTCTCTTGACTTTTTCATGAAATCACTTCATTTTACACCTATTGCGGGGCATTTTTTTCAGGAAAGATATTTAGTTAAACACATTTTTAGCAATAACTATTGTTAAAAGATTCATTTTAATGCATAAAAATAATTTTCACTTTTTATACAGCGTTTCTCTTCGTATAATCTGTTCACAACGCTTTCGCCTTCACTTTTTATTTTTGTGCTGCCGCTGAACTACTCATCTCCGACTCATGATGTAAAGAGGAGATGCCGATAACCGCATTGCGGCATCGAACTGTAATGAGCGGATTACCGTCCGCTCACTCTCTGCGCTCCGACACAGAGCGTGGTCCTCGACACACCTCACAACCTATCAGCCTTTTTTTGGCGCTGGGACAATCTTAGCTTCCTTCCAGCCATTTGGAAAATAGCTGTTGTTGAGGCAGTTGTTGAAAATAACTGCCAGCAACCAGAAAGCAAGAACAGGAAGTCGTTTAAGGACGAAATTTGAGATTCCATCTCTACCGCAAGTTTTTTTTTGGTTTTGCAATTTGCAATAAATCTTGCACATCACTGGGCGAAGTGAAAAAAGAGGAGTTGGAGGGCATGTCAGCAGGGTTAACGGCGGAGAATTCCGTAACGCAAGTGTCGAAACTGGACACTTCCGAAGAATTGATAGGGAACAGATCAGCAGTAGGGCTGTCCGTGAAGCTTTTCTCAAAGTGCTCAGCGACCAAATCAGCCTTCTCTTGAGCTTCGGTGGCTCGTGTTTCACCACTGGAAATAATCTCAGGAAAACGATTAAACTTTCCAGTGATGAAACCGATTTGTTTAAAGGCATCAGGACCTGGAGTGATTTTTTCGAGTCTCCTAGTGAGCTCATGATTCCTGTGTTGCCTCATCGCTTGGTTGAAAAGAGTGCAGCGTAATTCGGTCGTAGGTGGGCAAATGATTTCATCAACCACCTGCCCCCTAAAAGTGTTCCAGTTAATCTTGTTGAGTGCGATTTCGCGTCTGACTGGAGCCATCGAAGTGAAGATTCTGTGGTTGAGCCGAATGTCGAGTTCAACCGAAAGATGGTCAGAGTCAGCGAAATGCGCCTTGCAGCGGAAGTTTTGAAATTCAGGGAGGATATTTACCAACGTTGACGAGCAGAGGAAGAAGTCAAGGGTGGAGGGAGTTCTGGGGAAGGTGCGCTCGGCCTACGACACCACAACTAGTGAATGGTCGTTGCAGTTGCTGTTCAACCAATCAGCAACTGCATTGCCTTGTTTAGAGCAGACATCATCAAACCAAAGATGATGCCGTGCATTAAAATCTCAGGAGGATATTTACCAACGTTGACGAGCAGAGGAAGAAGTCAAGGGTGGAGGGAGTTCTGGGGATGGTGCGCTCGGGCTACGACACCACAACTAGTGAATGGTCGTTGCAGTTGCTGTTCAACCAATCAGCAACTGCATTGCCTTGTGGAGAGTAGACATCATCAAACCAAAGGTGATGCCGTGCATTAAAATCTCCACCAATCAGAGTGGTGTCTTCAGAGTGGGTGGTTGCAGCTGTTTTCCCTGGAATGGCGTTTTCAGCAGCAGCGCGGTACCTCTATATCCTTCGGTTTTTGGAGCCTGGAAGGCAGTGTAGCCAGCGACATCCAATTTATTCCTCCTTGTTAAATTTGTTTCCTGCAAAAGAAGAATGTCAGGTGTAAAATGTTTTGTCAAGAGGGCGAGTGACGCCCTGTTATTCAAAGAAAGTATGGAAATAACGTTGTAAGAAACGATTTTGAGGTGATTTATTTTAAACATTGTTCAAAGATAAATCGCCCCAAAACCATTAATTTTCCCTTATCGTCAATTTTGACGTAATTCGCAGGAATAATTTTCTTTGCTTTCCCAAGCAAAGTGAGGAGATCGCTTCCGAGCAACCTTTCCGCATTTGAAAATACATTTAAACTTTGATTAGCGGGTGAAGGGGTGGAAGGAGTGGAAGGAGTGGAAGGAGGGTGTGGCCTGGGAGGTGCTTTAGGGGTTGCCTTGGAAAAGCTTGCAGAAGAAGAAAAAGCGGCCTGAGCGTACGAAATTTTGCTCTGAATGCCGCGTTTAGTGGGTTCGGCTGAGTCGCCTTGGAACTTGGCTGTTTAGCAGCCGAAGCGCGATGGTTGGCAAGAAAAGTTGCCAATTGAGGCACCGCGATTTTGGGAGTAGGTGCAGCGATGAAAGAGGAAGGCAGGAGAGGAGGGAAAATGTCAGCCAAGGTGGATACTTTGGTTGGCAGCTCTTCCGCGATTGGACTTACCGCAATTCCCTAAACCACAAAAGAGAATCAGCGCTTAAAAACGAAAACTTCCAGGCGTCGTTTATCGGGAATCATACTATTAATCTTAAGTTTTGAATTATATTCATCATTTAATTTTTATTTTTGCGCTTTTGAGCTAGTAATTTTATGTACATAGGATAAGGCTCTCTGACTTTTCTCCTACCGCTTATTAAATTTAATAAATAAACAAACAAATAAATTATATTTCCAATATTATTATAGTCTCTTGGAAACCATGAGTTTGACGAAGATGTACATGGATTAATACCTTTTCTTAAAGAAGTGGAATTTCCTGTCCTGGCTTGTAACTTGGACTTCAGTAATGTTCCTGAATTACGAAGCATGGATAATCTTGTTGGTTCAACCGTCTTGAAAGTTAATGATGTTCAAGTGGGTGTGGTTGGCTATTTGACACCAGACACAAAGTTCTTAGTGAAACCCAATGAAGTGAAATTTAAGCCTGAAATTGAATCAATAAAGTATGCGTGTACTTATCGTACGACTATTAAGATAATATTAACTTTAAACCACCTTAGCGCAGAGACTGCAAAATTAAAAGCAGACGGTGTTAAGATTATTATTGCTTTGGGTCACTCTGGTTATCAGAAAGATAAAGAAATTGCGGCTAGTTGTCCCGACGTAGACATAGTTATTGGAGGACATTCAAATACGTTCTTGTATAATAATGCTCAACCCGATTACGAACGAGTAGAAGGTCCTTATCCTACTATTGTAGCGCAGGCGTCTGGCAAGGAGGTACCAGTTGTCCAAGCTTATGCGTATACGAAATATTTGGGAAAGTTTCACGTACAGGTGTGTATTGCTCATTAATTTTTTTTTTTTTGCTTTTAGTGTTAGGTGGATCTTGTCGCCACTGGCACGCTTCAAATTGTTAGGGAATGCTTAAGGTCTCATTAGCGAATACGGCCGTATACGGGCATAAATGTCAAAACCAATATTTAACCTTGGGACTGCATTCATTTGGTTACCGAAAGCATGTTTGAATTAACGTCAACGACAAATATCTGCGAGGAATAGATATTTGTTAAAAAACACGTTGTTGACTACATATGATAGCAATAGTTGGTTGCTAACATTTCTTTCAGCAAAAAATGTTTGGCAACACTTATTTTTAACTTCTTTAAGCTTTTGCAATAAGTGCTTGCCATATATACAGAAATCTATATTTTTTTTACAGTCAAATTGCTAAATATATAATTTTTGTAGCTAAATAAAAGCGATATTTCTTTGCGATTAGTCATATATATAACTTATTAAAATTACTTAAGTACACTAAACGCGTCATCCTAGTAAATATTATTGTTTCTTCTCAATCGATTTCAAAGGACAAATCTATTACTATTTTTGTTCAATATTGTTGTTTTTATGAATTCAATCTAAATTTCAATCTCATAAATAACTAAATAGTCAAGAATGATAGAATGAGTATAACAATAATTTTTATTCACTTCTTTGTAATACTTACGACGTATATAATGTAAAGAATACCACCCAAAGGTTTGAAAATAACCACATTGAAATCAAGTCATGTATGTGGCAGCGTGGCCAGACAATTTTAGCTAATGTTCGAAAAAACACTCCGCCAATTTCTTCAATTTACGGCCGTAAAATTTCGCTAATCAGGCTTTGCATTAGAGTAACACAAGTTTTTATTTATAGCAAACATATAAAATTATATTCTAAATTGACTCACCATTTATACATACATATTTTATGGGGTCATTCTCTGTCTCTCAACGACAACGTAGTCCTACGCTCTGCTTTGTGCTTTTCGTGAAACAGCTGTTAATTTTCGTTGCCGAAAGAGCAGAGAATGAGGAAACGAAAAGTTTACATTAGGCATCGTGAACCGGGAATATTTCCAAATTTACAACAACACTTTCCACAGTATTTTTCTGTATTTCCAGCAGCGCGCAGGAAAGTTGTATTCTTGATCTTTTCAGAACGAAATTATCGCTGTTTTTTCCCTGAAATCGAACGTAGGCAAAAAAGCAAACGCTTGCATACAAAGCAAGTAGTTGCCATTCCTCTGCTGAGTGTGAAAGTACACAGCGGAGGATTATGCATCGATGTTATGTTATATTTATATTGTAGATATTATATTTTATTATTAATATCTATTTATTTTAGTTTATTTGTAGATTTATTTTATGTAAATAATAATAATTTTTGATATGCTTAAAATTATAAATACAATTTATTTAATTTAGATTTATCTTTATATTATTAGAGATATTATTTATTTCTCTTAATTTATTGAATTGAATTTGTCAAATAATACTAGTATTATTGATTAATTATTGATTATTATTATTAGTTATTGATATTAATTATTGATTTAAATAGCAAAATAGAATTGAAGACCAAATGGTTTTCGCATGTTTTCTGGCTCAGATAAATAAGCACAGAAACTTGATCATTTTATGAAGTTGAAGTTGAAATTTATTGAGCCTTTTCAAACACATTTATCATCATAATTTTATGCATGCATCAGAACAGCACAGGTATCGCAAACAAATTGTTGGTCCATAAAATTATAAGAGAAAAAGAGCGAACAATGTGTTTACCAAGCACATGTATAAAATATGTATACACAGCCATGGTTTCGGCATGGGAAGAAGGCTGGAAAGTTGAACGATAGAGAGCTCGCTCAACGAAAATTAAGGGGAAAGATTGAGAATAGAAATTTATGAACGATAACGTTCCCGGAGAAGAGGAACGAACGCTTCGTTTGAAAGATAGAGAATGACACCATTAATTTCGGATTGTTGTCTATGACAAGGCTGCCAGATCGGGAGAAAACACAAAACACGGAAATATTTTATCAACGATACAGTAGTGGATAGGAAACAAATGCTCAGAAGATCAAGGCAAATACATTAGAATTGGCAATAGCAGAAGAAAAGAGCGCAAAACACTCAGCAATGAGTGAAAAACGATCTAGTACTGGATCGACCGGGGAAAATATTTTTGTTGAAGATTCGCCCTCTTGTTATTCTTTCTCTATAGTTAAGTTTAGCCATTTTGGGAAGTTATAAAGATTTCTTTTCTTCAGTTAAATTTCGTATCGGTTCGTTATGGGATTCAGGAATGGGCAAAATGTAAATTACCATTAAAATCTTAATATAAAAAGTTTTCACGATGACAGTACTTTCTTGTATTTACTACGTACATATACAAGAAAGAAAAAAGCAATAAGAGAACTTTGTTGTAATGTTCATATCAGATTTTATATCTGCTAGAAGCGCAATAACTTTGACAATCGCCACTCTTTGTCAGCATCAAACTTTCGTGACGAAACTATTGTTTTGCATGCGGCATATGTATATTATCTATATATTAACTCCCTTTGGGTACAGTTTACCTAATAACGTTTAAATTTCAGTTTAACAAATATGGTGATCTCATTAAATTTGATGGTGCTCCTATTCTTTTGAATTCCTCTATACCTAGAGATGACGACATAACGCAGCTTCTGGAGGTTTATCGCCCAAATATTACAGCTGCTGAGAACAGTATTGTTGGATTTACAAAGGTACATCTGGAAGGTAGTCATAAAATGTGCAGAACGCAGGAATGTAATTTGGGTAATTTAATAGCGGATTCAATGGTCTATGCACGAGTTATCGAAAATCAAGGGAATCACTTTTGGACCGATTCAGCTATTGCATTCATAATGGGAGGAGGTACTTAATTGTCAATTGATTTTCACGTCATTTTCACGTAATTATTACATTTACAGGAATTCGTAGTTCTATTGAGAAATGTTTAGATGGTGCTATAACAGAAGCAGATGTTCTTTCTGTATTACCTTTTAAAAATGACATATACGTTACAAAAATATTTGGTACAACCATTCGTAATGCACTTGAGCACTCGGCAAATATACGTAACTCCGACTCCAATGGTGGATTTCTTCAAATGTCAGGGGTGCAGGTTACGTACGACTACAATCAGAATGAAGGACATCGTGTTTATTCCGTAAGGGTTCGATGTGCAGAATGTGATGTCCCCATTTATGAGGAGCTGATTGAAAATAAAATCTACAATGTAGTCGTTCCCGAGTTTCTCTTAGCTGGAGGAGATCACCACATTTTTAAAAATGAGGCACCCTCAAGCGCAATTCGCTTGCAACAAAATGATCAACAGATTCTTGTTCAATATCTAAAATCGTATAGGTTTGTGCAGTCTGAACAAGATGGTCGTATTATGACTATCGAGAGGACTGCACAGGGTTCTGCTTGTACAATTGCTTGTTCATTTAATATTAGTGTGTATGTAATATTCTTAGTAATGTATATCCGTTATATTTAAGCACATTAAAACCGTTATATGTTTTTATGTTATATATCATAAAATTTCTACAAAACATAATATGAAACTATTACTGCAATAACACACAAAAAAAATTTACTTGGAGTTATAACTGAGCAAGGTTAAAGTTGCGTGGCACAATGGCGGGTGCTTAGCTCGTCTGCTATATGGGTGGAGTTGTTGTCACTCTACCCGCAAAGAAACAGAAATTCGTGCCATTTTATTTCTGCAGACGAAAGATCGGTAATAGGAAAAGGTTTAAGACAAATACACTAGTCACATGATTGAACTATTATTCCTTCTCGACTACTTTTGGCACAAAAATAATAAATTTAGGAAGGATAAATCGATTTCAAAGTAAAAATCTATAACTTTTGTCAATTTTGTTTTTTTTTTAAATCCAATCGATTTTAAGCTCATAAATAACTAAATAGTCAAGAATGATAGAATGCGAGTAATTCAGTGAGTAATTCATTTGAGGTAGCAATACTAGAAAAAAGACGAGATATTTATTTTATGATAATTTTTATTCACTTAATTGTTAATATTTAGGACGCTTATAATGCTAAGAATACCACACAAAAGTTTGAAAATAACCACATTGAAATCAAGTTCTGTAAGTGGCACTCCGCAAATTGCGTAAATTCATGAGAATAACACAAGTTTTTTTTATGGCAAACATAAAAAATACAAAATGTATATTACATTACATTATAAACTTTATTAATCGATAATTTGTATGTACAACTTAGCCTACAAATAATCTTAAGAATATCATGCAACTTATATACTATTTACAATAAATATGTACATAAATTATATACAGGCGGCGCAGAAACAGGGGCCGCTGAAACAGTGAAAATTACAAAAAATTAGAGATATCTAAAGTCAATGAAAATAACTGGGATCAGCGATGAATAGCGGCAGAAGCCGCTCTACCCTCTGTAGTGACGATGAACATCTTTGTAGTAGAAGCTCGCGTCGATGCCTGAATGCAGGAGCGAGCTCAGGAACAGATACCTCGAAGCAGGAGGATGCAGAAGTAACGAGCGGATGTCTTCTTTCTCGTGGAACTCGATATTCCACAAGAATCGTCTGGCGATGTTGAGGAGAAATTCATCGATGGGAGGAATGTTGGCAGCGTCGTAGAGCTGAGTAATGCGGTAGAACTTCAAGCTATCAAGTCGCCTCCAGAGGCCCGTGCAGGAGCTTGCCATGTTGAGACCACATTGCCGTCTCAAAAGCGTTTAACCAGATGGAGAGCGAAGTTTACTCGACGTCCCTACACCGTGAGGCGAAGCAACGTCTTGATTTGAGCGCAGTTGAGGGTGGACGGAAACAGATTAGCTCTGTTTTCGCACAATTTACTTTAAGACCCCACCTGTGGTAGTAGTCCCAAAGCGCGTGAACGTGCTGACCAAGAATGCGCGCTGCAACTTCTGGAGATGAAGAAGAAGAGAACGAGATGGAATCATCTGTATAGAGCAAGGTGGTTGTGCGGGGTAAATTCGGAGGCTGGTCAGTTGTGAAAATATTTAAGAGGACAGGGCCTAACTTCGAAGCTTGCGGTACACCCGCCGCAATATTCCTAAAGGAGGAAACACAATTTTCAACTTGCACACAGAACATTCTGCCAGACCAAAAGTTGTGCAGAATTTTAACAAGGTGTTTGTTAAAATTTGTTGTAATAATATCTACAATATAAGCATAGTGCTGCCATCTATGGCATTGTAAGTGTAACTTTCTTTTATATCTGCTGCCATCTATGGCATTGTAAGTGTAACTTTCTTTTATATTCTACTTAAATAAATTCAGTCTATTATCTGCCTTTGTATGCAACACAGTTTTTTATTACAGGTTATGGGCCGCTCGCTCACATTTTTTCGCGAATTAATTTTTTAGCCAGTTTTTGCAGATTTGCAAGTGTTAAAAAGACAAATTCAGAATTATTATCGCAATTTAAAATGTCGACAAACTATCTTGTCAACGTTCCCAAGCTATCGGGACGCGATAATTACAGCGAATGGTGTTTTGCGGCAGAGAATTTCCTAATCCTCGAAGGCACGAGGCATCACATTAAGCCAGAAGGTTTTCATTACAACAAGGTTTTAATACAACGCATCTTGATGTGACGACTGCTTCCTTGAATGGCACTCTTGAGGAAACCATTTATATGCAAATACCAAAAGGTTTTTCGGAAAGAACACAAAAAGGTCAAGTACTTAAATTAAAAAAGGCTATTTATGGTCTTAAACAGTCCTCAAGAGCATGGTACAAGAAGGTAGATGAATGTTTATTAAACATAGGATATGCTAGATCTAAAATCGAACCATGTATGTATACAAAAATACAGAATCAGTTGAAGACTATTATCACATTGTTCGTAGACGATTTCTTTATTTTTTCAAATAATATTAATGAAACTGAAAACTTAAAGCAAGTATTAGCTAGCCAATTCAAGATTAAAAATTTAGGTGAAATAAAGAAATGTCTTGGTGTAAACATTACTGTTAACAAATCTAAACGAACAATAACATTAAGTCAGAGAGATTATATTGATCAGCTATTACATAAATTGTTAAGATATTTAAAATGTACAAGAGATTATGGTTTGAAGTATTCTGCTGATAGAAGCTCAATACTAGAAGGTTTCGTGGATGCTGATTGGGGCGGAAACATTATTGATAGAAAATCATACACTGGAATTTGTTTCACTTTATCTGGTTGTGTAATATCTTGGGAAACAAAAAAACAAAAAACTGTCGCTTTATCCAGTAGTGAAGCTGAATACATGGCTATTACCGAAGCTTGTAAAGAAGTAGTTTATTTGCGAAATTTGCAGTATGAAATAACACAAAATATGTACACTATTGACCTTTTCAATGATAATCAGAGTGCGATAAAATTAACTGTAAATCCAATTTTTCACAAGAGAACCAAACATATTGATATTAAATATCACTTTTGTAGAGAATGTGTATCAAATAATATTGTGAATATTAGATATTTACCAACGGCTGAAATGCCTGCTGATTTGTTCACTAAAAGTCTATGTTCCATTAAGCATTATAAGTTTATGGATAAATTAGGTGTGCGAATGACTTAATAGCAAATGCATTTATATTGCTAGATATAGTGGAGGTGTTGTAATAATATCTACAATATAAACATAGTGCTGCCATCTATGGCATTGTAAGTGTAACTTTCTTTTATATCTGCTGCCATCTATGGCATTGTAAGTGTAACTTTCTTTTATATTCTACTTAAATAAATTCAGTCTATTATCTGCCTTTGTATGCAACACAGTTTTTTATTACAAAATTCAAATTCAACAATTTGAAGATAAGGGCGTCAATCGAAACGCTATCGAAGGCTTTTTGCAAATCTAAATACAGGCGAGGGTGCACTCTTTTTTGTTAAGTGCAATGGTGACTTCATTGTGTAGATGAAAGAGGGGTGAAGGGTGGAATGACCTTTCCTGAAACCATGTTGGTTTTTCGGAATAATATTATGAATGACACAATGAAAATTCACCTGACGCAAAAGAAGTGCTTCAAAAATTTTGCTAACGCAACAGAGGAGAGAAATTGGGCGGTAACCCGAAACAGAAGCCCTTGTAACGTTAGGGGGGTGGGTCCGCGGTAAACTAAATTAACAAAATAAAAAGAAATTCAAATGACGAAAAAGATGACCACTGTCAGGGCAGCTCAGCTCGTCCGGCCGTGCTCAGGGAAATTAGGGGGTTCTTCAACAACCCCGACAGTGGCTTTATACCCCAGTTACAAAAAAACAGATCGGAGCTGAGGCTTACATTGGCTCTACAGCCAAAGACAAGGCCGATAACCGAAAATTTACACGACGAAGTCCACTCGTGATCGACACAAGATTGGGAGTGCTAAGCAAACGTTCAGCAACAACAAAAAATAAGAACGCGGAGGTTCGGTGGAATCACGAGGGAGAGAGAGATGAGAGGAGGAGGGGGAGGAGTAGGTGTTATTTCCCTCCCCCTTTCTATACCCACACTACCATGGTTGGCGCGTCGGCATTTGTTGCGCCAACCCCTTTTCGTGTGTCGGTTGGCTTCGCGGAGTGAAACCGCTAACTCACCTGTTAACCTAAGTTAATGTTCAATCCATTCTCTAGCAAAAAGATAATTAATTTTCAATACATATTAATTTATTTCTTATAAAGACTCTTATAAGTTCCAATCAATACAAAAACATTTAAATATAATTAATCATAAGGGTGGACATATTAATGCGAAAAGCGAAATAAAAAAAAATATAATTTTTACTTGGCTTAATATGTAAATTAAATAATAATGACGTCAGTAAGGGAAACGTTTGTAATCATTTGCAAATGTTTACAAAAAAACCCCAAAATTTATTAGAACGTATACAAAGAACTTACAGCTGCGTACATATGTATAAGAATTTCGACATGTATATAACGCAAATGTTTATCTTAAACTTTATTTAGACTATATACAGTTACTGTTATATTATGTACGTATTTACTACATAAAAGCCCGAAGAACGTCGCTTTCAAACTTCTTCTACCAACTTCTAATTGCCTAATCGTCAAAAAAACAAACTAATACAATTTCTTACTTTTGTCGTTACAATTAAATTAATAACAATAACAATTGTAAGTCGTTATGAGCATAATAAAAGAATTCGACAAATGCATGCGTCGCAGCACTACATACGGATATATATATATATGTATATGTCTCTATACTTCCTTTACACACTTTGCTGAATTTCTCTCACAGTGTATTGCTGAGTAAAAAAAAAAAATCTATTTCCGCAAATTCTCTCGGTGATGTTGTTTCTGGCGATAAATCCGTTAATATAGGATTTTCAGTTGCTTCCACGTCCGCTTTGAATATATTGACTTTGGCAATAGAAATTAATCACGCTATTCTATTTGTAGCTAAACATAACATTTTGTTTTGATTATCAGCGTACAGCGAACATTTTTAATGAAGTTTTTGCTGAGTTGTTTTGTTTTTCTCATACACTTTTATGGTTACTTTCGTATGCGGTTTTTTTTTTCCTTTTTACTCCGATCTGAAGTTTTTATTGCAGAAAATTATTATTGCAACTAAATGTTTTACAATATAAATGCACTACGTTCTAGAATACCAAATGCAACTTCTTCCGTAAGAAAACATTGTCACCTTTCCACGATTCAGCGATTATTGTTCATTTGCTAGAAGTTTTCCTTTAACTTTGATGTTTCCACTTTTTCATTTTACTACTTGTTCTTTATTTTACTTGTAATAGTTCCGAAAAGATTATTTGCTCGAAATGTTCAAAGGACAAAGTTACTCGAAAGAAACGAGATCAACCTACAATCGTTTACGCCGAAATTCCAAGAGCGATTTTTTTCCTTTGTACCAAATGTGTTTTTCTCTTGACTTTTTCATGAAATCACTTCATTTTACACCTATTGCGGGGCATTTTTTTCAGGAAAGATATTTAGTTAAACACATTTTTAGCAATAACTATTGTTAAAAGATTCATTTTAATGCATAAAAATAATTTTCACTTTTTATACAGCGTTTCTCTTCGTATAATCTGTTCACAACGCTTTCGCCTTCACTTTTTATTTTTGTGCTGCCGCTGAACTACTCATCTCCGACTCATGATGTAAAGAGGAGATGCCGATAACCGCATTGCGGCAACGACCTGTAATGAGCGCATTACCGTCCGCTCACTCTCTGCGCTCCGACACAGAGCGTGGTCCTCGACACACCTCACAACCTATCAGCCTTTTTTTGGCGCTGGGACAAACTTAGCTTTTTCCAGCCATTTGGAAAATAGCTGTTGTTGAGGCAGTTGTTGAAAATAACTGCCAGCAACCAGAAAGCAAGAACAGGAAGTCGGTTAAGGACGAAATTTGAGATTCCATCTCTACCGCAAGTTTTTTTTTGGTTTTGCAATTTGCAATAAATCTTGCACATCACTGGGCGAAGTGAAAAAAGAGGAGTTGGAGGGCATGTCAGCAGGGTTAACGGCGGAGAATTCCGTAACGCAAGTGTCGAAACTGGACACTTCCGAAGAATTGATAGGGAACAGATCAGCAGTAGGGCTGTCCGTGAAGCTTTTCTCAAAGTGCTCAGCGACCAAATCAGCCTTCTCTTGAGCTTCGGTGGCTCGTGTTTCACCACTGGAAATAATCTCAGGAAAACTATTAAACTTTCCAGTGATGAAACCGATTTGTTTAAAGTCATCAGGACCTGGAGTGATTTTTTCGAGTCTCCTAGTGAGCTCATGATTCCTGTGTTGCCTCATCGCTTGGTTGAAAAGAGTGCAGCGTAATTCGGCCAAAACACTTTGATACTCCTGCGTTGAGGTGTTGTATGTGCGGCGAAGAATCCGCTGAAGTCTTTTCTCTCTTGTCGAGTAGCTTGAATAGCCAAAATATTGGCAGGCAAATCGGTGAATCGGTCTCTGCTAGTGGAAACTCTCGATTGAGATTTTAGCGCATTGCTAACGGACGTTTCGAAGTTGCAGATGACTTCGTCTATTTCAGAATTGAGAAGATTTCGGTCGTAGGTGGGCAAATGATTTCATCAACCACCTGCCCCCTAAAAGTGTTCCAGTTAATGTTGTTGAGTGCGATTTCGCGTCTGACTGGAGCCATCGAAGTGAAGATTCTGTGGTTGAGCCGAATGTCGAGTTCAACCGAAAGATGGTCAGAGTCAGCGAAATGCGCCTTGCAGCGGAAGTTTTGAAATTCAGGGAGGATATTTACCAACGTTGACGAGCAGAGGAAGAAGTCAAGGGTGGAGGGAGTTCTGGGGAAGGTGCGCTCGGCCTACGACACCACAACTAGTGAATGGTCGTTGCAGTTGCTGTTCAACCAATCAGCAACTGCATTGCCTTGTTTAGAGCAGACATCATCAAACCAAAGATGATGCCGTGCATTAAAATCTCAGGAGGATATTTACCAACGTTGACGAGCAGAGGAAGAAGTCAAGGGTGGAGGGAGTTCTGGGGAAGGTGCGCTCGGGCTACGACACCACAACTAGTGAATGGTCGTTGCAGTTGCTGTTCAACCAATCAGCAACTGCATTGCCTTGTGGAGAGCAGACATCATCTAACCAAAGGTGACGCCGTGCATTAAAATCTCCACCAATCAGAGTGGTGTCTTCAGAGTGGGTGGTTGCAGCTGTTTTCCCTGGAATGGCGTTTTCAGCAGCAGCGCGGTACCTCTATATCCTTCGGTTTTTGGAGCCTGGAAGGCAGTGTAGCCAGCGACATCCAATTTATTCCTCCATGTTAAATTTGTTTCCTGCAAAAGAAGAATGTCAGGTGTAAAATGTTTTGTCAAGTGGGCGAGTGACGCCCTGTTATTCAAAGAAAGTATGGAAATAACGTTGTAAGAAACGATTTTGAGGTGATTTATTTTAAACATTGTTCAAAGATAAATCGCCCCAAAACCATTAATTTTCCCTTATCGTCAATTTTGACGTAATTCGCAGGAATAATTTTCTTTGCTTTCCCAAGCAAAGTGAGGAGATCGCTTCCGAGCAACCTTTCCGCATTTGAAAATACATTTAAACTTTGATTAGCGGGTGAAGGGGTGGAAGGAGTGGAAGGCGGGTGTGGCCTGGGAGGTGCTTTAGGGGTTGCCTTGGAAGGGCTTGCAGAAGAAGAAAAAGCGGCCTGAGCGTACGAAATTTTGCTCTGAATGCCGCGTTTAGTGGGTTCGGCTGAGTCGCCTTGGAACTTGGCTGTTTAGCAGCTGAAGCGCGATGGTTGGCAAGAAAAGTTGCCAATTGAGGCACCGCGATTTTGGGAGTAGGTGCAGCGATGAAAGAGGAAGGCAGGAGAGGAGGGAAAATGTCAGCCAAGGTGGATACTTTGGTTGGCAGCTCTTCCGCGATTAGACTTACCGCAATTCCCGATTTCCTCTTTGCAGAGGAGGTGCTAGGCAGTTCGTCGTCTTCCTTATCAGAGGCGATGTGGACATCCTCAATGGGAGGCAGCGAAACATCTTCGGTGGGAGGCGGCGAGATATCTTGTCCAAGCTTATGCGTATACGAAATATTTGGGAAGGCTTCACGTACAGGTATGTATTGCTCATTAATTTTTTTTTTTTTTTGCTTTTAGTGTTAGGTGGATCTTGTCGCCACTGGTACCAGCCTTTATATGTAATTTTTCGATTGGAACGCTTCAAATTGTTAGGGAATGCATAAGGTCTCATTAGCGAATACGGCTGTATACGGGCACAAATGTCAAAACCAATAATTAACTTTGGGACTGCATTCATTTGGTTACCGAAAGCATGTTTGAATTAACGTCAACGAGAAATATCTGCGAGGAATAGATATTTGTTAAAAAAAAATACGTTGTTGACTACACATGATAGCTATAGTTGGTTGCTAACATTTCTTTCAGCAAAAAATGTTTGCCAACACTTATTTTTAACTTCTTTAAGATTTTGCAATAAGTGCTTGCCATATATACAGAAATCAATTTTTTTTTTACAGTCAAATTGCTAAATCTATAATTTTTGCAGCTAAATAAAAGCGATATTTCTTTGCGATCTGTCATATATATAACTTATTAAAATTACTTAAGTACACTAAACGCGTCATCCTAGTAAATATTATTGTTTCTTCTCAATCGATTTCAAAGAACAAATCTATTACTATTTTTGTTCAATAATGTTGTTTTTATGAATCCAATCTAAATTTCAATCTCATAAATAACTAAATAGTCAAGAATGATAGAATGAGTATAACAATAATTTTTATTCACTTCTTTGTAATACTTACGACGTATATAATGTAAAGAATACCACCCAAAAGTTTGAAAATAACCACATTGAAATCAAGTCATATATGTGGCAGCGTGGCCTGACAATTTTAGCTAATGTTCGAAAAAACACTCCGCAAATTTCGTAAATTTACGGCCGTAAAATTTCGCTAATCAGGCTTTGCATTAGAGTAACACAAGTTTTTATTTATAGCAAACATATAAAATTATATTCTAAATTGACTCACCATTTATACATACATATTTTAATTTCGGATTGTTGTCTATGACAAGGCTGCCAGATCGGGAGAAAACACAAAACACGGAAATATTTTATCAACGATACAGTAGTGGATAGGAAACAAATGCTCAGAGGATCAAGGCAAATACATTAGAATTGGCAATAGCAAAAGAAAAGAGCGCAAAACACTCACCAATGAGTGAAAAACGATCTAGTACTGGATCGACCGGGGAAAATATTTTTGTTGAAGATTCGCCCTCTTGTTATTCTTTCTCTATGTTTACGTTTAGCAATTTTGGGAAGTTATAAAGATTTCTTTTCTTCAGTTTGATTTCGTATCGGTTCGTTATGGGATTCAGGAATGGGCAAAATGTAAATTACCATTAAAATCTTAATATAAAAAGTTTTCACGATGACAATACTTCCTTGTATTTACTACGTACATATACAAGAAAGAAAAAAGCAATAAGAGAGCTTTGTTGTAATGTTCATATCAGATTTTATATCTGCTAGAAGCGCAATAACTTTGACAGTACAGTTTACCTAATAACGTTTAAATTTCAGTTTAACAAATATGGTGATCTCATTAAATTTGATGGTGCTCCTATTCTTTTGAATTCCTCTATACCAAGAGATGACGATATAACGCAGCTTCTGGAGGTTTATCGCCCAAATATTACAGCTGCTGAGAACAGTATTGTTGGATTTACAAAGGTACATCTGGAAGGTAGTCATAAAATGTGCAGAAGGCAGGAATGTAATTTGGGTAATTTAATAGCGGATTCAATGGTCTATGCACGAGTTATCGAAAATCAAGAGAATCACTTTTGGACCGATTCAGCTATTGCATTCATAATGGGAGGAGGTACTTAATTGTCAATTGATTTTAACGACATATACGTTACAAAAATATTTGGTACAACCATTCGTAATGCACTTGAGCACTCGGCAAATATACGTAACTCCGACTCCAATGGTGGATTTCTTCAAATGTCAGGGGTGCAGGTTACGTACGACTACAATCAGAATGAAGGACATCGTGTTTATTCCGTAAGGGTTCGATGTGCAGAATGTGATGTCCCCATTTATGAGGAGCTGATTGAAAATAAAATCTACAATGTAGTCGTTCCCGAGTTTCTCTTAGCTGGAGGAGATCAGCACATTTTTAAAAATGAGGCACCCTCAAGCGCAATTCGCTTGCAACAAAATGATCAACAGATTCTTGTTCAATATCTAAAATCGTATAGGTTTGTGCAGTCTGAACAAGATGGTCGTATTATGACTATCGAGAGGACTGCACAGGGTTCTGCTTGTACAATTGCTTCTTCATTTAATATTAGTGTGTATGTAATATTCTTAGTAATGTATATCCGTTATATTTAAGCACATTAAAACCGTTATATGTTTTTATGTTATATATCATAAAATTTCTGCAAAATATAATATGAAACTATTACTGCAATAACACACAAAAAAAATTTACTTGGAGTTATAACTGAGCAAGGTTAAAGTTGCGTGGCACAATGGCGGGTGCTTAGCTCGTCTGCTATATGGGTGGAGTTGTTGTCACTCTACCCGCAAAGAAACAGAAATTCGTGCCATTTTATTTCTGCAGACGAAAGATCGGTAATAGGAAAAGGTTTAAGACAAATAAACTAGTCACATGATTGAACTATTGTTCCTTCTCGACTACTTTTGGCACAAAAATAATAAATTTAGGAAGGATAAATCGATTTCAAAGTAAAAATCTATAACTTTTGTCAATTTTGTTTTTTTTTTTAAATCCAATCGATTTTAAGCTCATAAATAACTAAATAGTCAAGAATGATAGAATGCGAGTAATTCAGTGAGTAATTCATTTGAGGTAGCAATACTAGAAAAAAGACGAGATATTTATTTTATGATAATTTTTATTCACTTAATTGTTAATATTTAGGACGCTTATAATGCTAAGAATACCACACAAAAGTTTGAAAATAACCACATTGAAATCAAGTTCTGTAAGTGGCACTCCGCAAATTGCGTAAATTCATGAGAATAACACAAGTTTTTTTATGGCAAACATAAAAAATACAAAATGTATATTACATTACATTATAAACTTTATTAATCGATAATTTGTATGTACAACTTAGCCTACAAATAATCTTAAGAATATCATGCAACTTATATACTATTTACAATAAATATGTACATAAATTATATACAGGCGGCGCAGAAACAGGGGCCGCTGAAACAGTGAAAATTACAAAAAATTAGAGATATCTAAAGTCAATGAAAATAACTGGGATCAGCGATGAATAGCGGCAGAAGCCGCTCTACCCTCTGTAGTGACGATGAACATTTTTGTTGTAGAAGCTCGCGTCGATACCTGGATGCAGGAGTGAGCTCAGGAACAGATACCTCGAAGCAGGAGGATGCAGAAGTAACGAGCGGATGTCTTCTTCCTCGTGGAACTCGATATTCCACAAGAATCGTCTGACGATGTTGAGGAGAAATTCATCGATGGGAGGGATGTTGGCAGCGTCGTAGAGCTGAGTAATGCGGTAGAACTTCAAGCTATCAAGTCGTCTCCAGAGGCCCGTGCAGGAGCTTGCCATGTTGAGACCACATTGCCGTCTCAAAAGCGTTTAACCAGATGGAGAGCGAAGCTTGCTCTCTGGAGAACCTGTAGAACGTGAGCTTTAAATCTGAAACGTTCAGAGAAAAGTACCCCAAAGGAACTTACACTGTTCTTTTGTCGTTACAATTAGAACATTAGAAGCTCGACGTCCCTACACCGTGAGGCGAAGCAACGTCTTGATTTGAGCGCAGTTGAGGGAGGTCGGAAACAGCTTAGCTCTGTTTTCGCACAATTTACTTTAAGACCCCACCGGTAGTAGTAGTCCCAAAGCGCGTGAACGTGCTGACCAAAGATGCTTGCTGCAACTTCTGGAGATGAAGAAGAAGCGAACGAGAGGGAATCATCTGCTTAGAGAAAGGTGGTTGTGCGGGGTAAATTCGGAGGCTGGTCGGAGGTGAAAATATTGAAGAGGACAGGGCCTAACTTCGAAGCTTGCGGTACACCCGCCGCAATATTCCTAAAGAAGGAAACACAATTTTCAACTTGCACACAGAACTTTCTGCCAGACAAAAAGTTGTGCAGAATTTTAACAAGGTGTTTGTTAAAATTCAAATTCAACAATTTGAAGATAAGGGCGTCAATCCAAACGCTATCGAAGGCTTTTTGCAAATCTAAATACAGGCGAGAGTGCACTCTTTTTTGTTAAGTGCAATGGTGACTTCATTGTGTAGATGAAAGAGGGGGTGAAGGGTGGAATGACCTTTCCTGAAACCATGTTGGTTTTTCGGATTAATATTGTGAATGACACAATGAAAATTCACCTGACGCAAAAGAAGTGCTTCAAAAATTTTTCTAACGCAACAGAGGAGAGAAATTGGGCGGTAACCCGAAACAGAAGACCTATCAGCCTTTTTTGGAGCTGGGACAATCTTAGCTTCCTTCCAGCCATTTGGAAAATAGCTGTTGTTGAGGCAGTTGTTGAAAATAACAAGAAAGAAAGCAAGAACAGGAAGTCGGTTAAGGACGAAGTTTGAGATTCCATCTCTACCGCAAGTTTTTTTTTTGCTTTTGCAATTTGCAATAAATCTTGCACATCACTGGGCGAAGTGAAAAAAGAGGAATCGGAGGGCATGTCAGCAGGGTTAACGGCGGAGAATTCCGTAACGCAAGTGTCGAAACTGGACACTTCCGAAGAATTGATAGAGACACGGCTGAGAAAATCAGCAGATCAGCAGGAGGGCTGTCCGTGAAGCTTTTCTCAAAGTGCTCAGCGACCAAATCAGCCTTCTCTTGAGCTTCGGTGGCTCGTGTTTCACCACTGGAAATAATCTCAGGAAAACGATTAAACTTTCCAGTGATGAAACCGATTTGTTTAAAGGCATCAGGACCTGGAGTGATTTTTTCGAGTCTCCTAGTGAGCTCATGATTCCTGTGTTGCCTCATCGCTTGGTTGAAAAGAGTATTAGTGCAGCGTAATTCGGCCAAAACACTTTGATACTCCTGCGTTGAGGTGTTGTATGTGAATAACTAGTTTGCCACCGGAGTGAATCCAACGCAACCAAACCAGAACCATAACCACTCCAGTGGGACTGGACTCCCGTAAGGAACCCTAATATTCACAGCATAGAAAGGATTAACTAATATTAAACCACAACATATGTATACAATTAAACCATTATTAGCTAGTAGTCGTAGACATTATATAATAATTAAATAAAGATTTGAATATACAATAAAGTTTTGATTATTCATGAACCTTGGTTACGACGAGTCTATCCTGGAAAGAAAACATCGTTACAAGCGGCGCCCGAGCAGGGACTTCGAAAGTCAACAATAATCTAAAACCAGTGAAAACAATAAGTGGAAAAAAAACCAATAAGTGAAAAATAAGCGAGAACAGAAACGGGAACAAAAGCAAAGAAAAAAAAAACAAAGAAATTCTTGTAAAAGTAATATAAAGCGCGTAGTGCAAGTAGACAGTGCGGTAAAAATAAAACCGAGTGCGGTGAACACGATATTAAACGCAGTAAACATAAAACCAGTGCGGTAAAAATAATACAGAGTGCGGTGAACACTATATTAAACGCAGTAAAAACAAAACCGGAGCGAAGAATCGAATTTTGAAATATGTGAATAGCGCGACAACTGATTAAATTAAGTGATCGGCGTACAAAACAAAAAAAAATATATATTAAAATTAATTTTTGAAATAATTTCCGGCCGAAGTAATTTAAACGCAAAGTAACTTAAATTATATTCGAGAATAATAACGTAAACTACTATCGTGCTAATATCGAGCGTGCAGTCTCGGATATATACACTCCCAAAGGAGAAACTGCAGGAAATCCTTGTTGAATTTGGATTAGAATCCACCGGTACGGTCGAGGAGCAGCGGAAAGCGTTGTCAAAATTTTCCGCTTCGCTCGAGTTAACAGATGAGGAGATTGATCGGTTGCGGGAATTAGAGGAGAAGTATACACGCAACGTTTCGCCGATAACAGGAGCACACGGCGCTATACCAAAACTCAATACAAATTCAGACGGCCCGATAGAGACTTCAGGTAAGATAATGTATACAACGCAGGCGTCGACGTTCAACACACACCGAGTAAGGACAATGGAACACTCTGTTAGCTACGCTGAGGTGATCGACAAAGTTCGCAAATGGTCTTGCCGAAATGATGGGGGCAGAGATCCCATCAGTTTCATAGAGCGTCTCGAGGAACTTACTCAGGCTTATGAACTACCACAGGACTTAATACCAAGAACGATGCCAGAACTATTGAAGGATAAGGGGCGCTCATGGTACAGAAATAACAACCGTGGATGGACAAATTAGGTTACATTCAAAACGGACTTTCTGAAGTTCTTCTTGTCATCACCATATTTTGAGGAACTCGACGACAACATCAGAAAGCGGCTTCAACAACCACGTGAGAAATTTAAAGATTACGTGATTGCAATACAATCGCTAATGCGCCACGGTAACTATTCGGAGGAAACAAAACTCCAACGAGTATATCGTAACGCCCATCGAGACTATTTACTCTATATTAAACGAAGCGACTTCACAACCCTAGAAAAACTGGTGGAACTGGCAGAGGACTTCGAAGGAATTCGACAAGACGTGGAACCAACGCGAGTCCGACGAGAACAATGGAAACCGGCGATTGAACCCCACCGCATGATGTCCACTACGACAGAAAAGAACCAGTTCGACCCACGAAAATGTTGCCGAAGATGCGGGGAAGAAGATCACTTTCAACGAGCATGTCGAAACAGAAGGAGGTTGTTCTGTTGGGAATGTGGCAAGCCAGGAGTACGAACAATTGACTGCTGCAGAAAGGATCCGGGAAACGAGCAGGGTGTCCAGCAGAGACGAGGGCTGTTGGAACCAATGAACCACCGTACCCTTCGTATGAAACCAAATGTTTAAACTTCAAAGAACAAAGAATCTACGCCAATATAGTGGTAGGCAGAGAGCTGATGACCGCCACATTGGACACGGGAGCTTCACGAAGTGTTATCAGCGAATCAGTAGCAAGGGAGGTGGCGAACGAAGGCCAGTCAATGTGTGTGTGAAGATGGCAAATGGCGCACTGCATTCAGTGAGGAAGGCGATGGAAATTGATATTCGTTTGGGAACAGCGACATGTAGAATACCGTTACTCATTCTGAAGGATGCCACTGACCACGTGATCTTGGGGGTAGACTTTTTAACGTACATTGCTGTCTCAATTAGTTGTGGAGGTGAAACGATACGACTAACTGTTAGCGGCGACTAACATCACGATGCCGGAAAACCAGGAAACTCCCTCTCCACATACGGCAGACGAAGCGAAGGAAGCAGATGGATCACAAGGACTCATAAAAGCGTTTCTGGACGAGGAGCTAATAAAATTCGATTGTCTCACAGGGCCCTCCAATATCACAACGCATAAAATCATAATGAAGGATGACAGACCGATAAAACAGAGATATTATCCCAAAAACCCCGCAATGCAAGCTATTATAAACGCAGAAATAGATGAGTTACTCGAAAAGGGCTGCATAGAACCCTCGTATAGCCCCTACAGAGCACCAATCGTCCTGGTGAGGAAAAAGAATGGACAGTGGAGACTATGCATAGATTACCGACAGCTAAATGCACGTTTCGTCCCAGATGCGTATCCCCTCCCGAGGATACAACATATTTTAGACCGATTGCGAGATGCGAGATATATCAGCAGTCTCGATCTTAAAAACGGCTACTGGCAAATCCCCATGAGTCCCGAGAGCAAGCAGTACACGGCATTCACGGTTCCAGGAAGAGGACTTTTCCAGTGGAAAGTCATGCCATTTGGCTTACATTCAGCACCCGCGACTTTTCAAAGAGCTCTCGACGGCGTTATTGGCCCACAAATGGAACCATACGCGTTCGCATACTTAGATGACATCATCATAACAGGAAGGAACTTAAGAGAACATATGGCAAACCTACGGGAGGTGTTCGAAAGACTATAAGAAGCAAACTTAAAAATCAACAAGGAGAAATGTGAGTTTTTTTTAAAGAGAACGTTAAATATCTTGGTCATGTCGTCAGTCGCCATGGGATTCATACCGATCCCGACAAAGTTGCGGCGATTAAGGAGTTAAAACCGCCTTCAAGTGTTAGAGATGTGCGTAAATTTCTTGGGGTGGCCTCGTGGTAACGTCGCTTTGTACCAGACTTCGCGAAACTAGTGACGCCACTTACAAATCTTTTAAAAAAGGGCAAAGGTTGGAAATGGAGTGAGGAGGAACAGGGTGCTTTTGAAGCATTGAAGCAGAAACTCACGGAGGCACCAATATTAGTGTGCCCTGATTTTACCAAACCATTCACACTTCAAACGGACGCGAGTAACTACGGATTGGGTGTGGTCCTCACACAGGTCCACGAAGACGGAGAGAATAAAGCCGAACAAAACTACTCTACGACAGAAAAGGAATGCCTCGCCATCATCTGGGGAATCAGAAAGATGCGTCCATACCTGGAGGGCTATAGGTTATCTGTCATCACAGACCACCTATCGTTAAAATGGCTAAATTCGCTGGAAAACCCGTCAGGTCGAATTGCAAGATGGGCACTGGAATTGCAACAGTATACTTTCGATGTGAACAGAAAAGGCAAGTGGAATGTTGTTGCAGACACCCTAAGAAGGCAACCAGTAGAAAGCCTTAATAAGATCACCATAAAAAACCACCGATGTGCTTGGACTGAGGCCAGAATGGCAGAAGTACGGAAAAACGCACGGAAATTTGCTGATTACACCATAGAAAACGGGCAACTATATCGACACATCCCGGGGACAACAAACGACGAAGATAGCGCAGCATGGAAGTTATGTGTCCCAAAGTACCTTCGACCACGAGTTTTGAAGGAAAACCACTACGACCCAAGTGCCGGACATGCAGGAATCAGGAAAACCATAACCAGAATCAACAATAGGTATTACTGGCCAGGGATGTACCGTGATGTCAGGAAATATGTAAAATTTTGCGAGTCATGCCAACGTTACAAGCCCGTACAAGATAAACTAGCAGGGAAAATGCTTACTCAACTTCCCGACGAACCATGGAGCATCGTTTGCGCGGAGTTCATAGGTCCATTACCAAGATCAAAACATGGAAACACAATGATCCTGGTCTTCTTCGACAAGTTCTCGAATTGGACCGAAATTGTGCCGCTACGACAAGCCACCACCGACAGTCTGAAGAAAGCGTTTAGGGAAAGGATCTTAGCAAGATATGGATTACCCAAAGTCCTTGTCACTGACAATGGAGTCCAGTTTAACAGCAGACAGTTTCAAAGTTTCCTGCAGGAGCTAGGAATAAGACAACAGTTCACAGCGCCATACACCCCACAAGAAAATGCGACGGAAAGGGCAAATAGGAATGTTAAACGGGTCTTGGCGCAGGTTACAAACAACAATCAAACTAGGTGGGACGAACTCATCCCAGAAATCTCATTGGCCATAAACACCATGGTATCGGAAACAACAGGATTAAGCCCTGCTTTTCTCACACAAGGGCGAGAACCACGCCTTCCTGGGGCACTCTTCGACGAAACCACCATCGGAACGCAAACACTTCCACAGAGCACAGAGAACAAACGAAACCGAATCAGAGAAATTTTCAACATTGTAAAACGGAATCTGGAGAAAGCATCAAAGGACCAAGCCCGTCATTATGACTTGCGGCGAAGACAGTGGAATCCAGCGGTGGGAGCATTGGTCTTGGCGAAAACTCACCACTTGTCCAAGGCGGTAGATAAATTCACGGCGAAGTTGGCGCCAAAATACGACGGGCCCTTTCGGATTACAAGATATACTTCACCAGTCATCGTAGAATTACAGCATCCTGAAAACACTCACACCAGCACGGCGCACGTCAAAGACTTAAAAGAGTATCATAACGCGGACGTTACTCTATCTAAGGAATACAGTAACTTTGAATTGTGCGCACCCAATTCAAAGTGGATTTAATTCTGCATTATACAATGCAAACAAAACATACGATGCAGGGCTAATGATCATTAAAATAATCCAACTGGAGCAAAACGAAGAAACAATCACTGCACAAAAAAATGATTGGGTAAACACACATAGAACTGGTTTTGGGACAACAACAATACAATGCAACTTTTACTAAAACAGAAGCGAGCAAACAAAAGAATCAATGCAAGGTCAATGTAAAATTATGTACAAAGATTTTGCACACGGCACTAATTGTTAGATAAAACGCATAACCGGTTTCACATGCTGGCGACGCCAAAAACGAAGAAGACGAAAGCATAATAAGAAATAATACAATAACAATTGTATTGTTGTCGGCACAAGTTATGCAAACATAAGTAGCAGAATGAGAAAACACCAAAAGAAATGTGCCGGAGTAAATATGTCAGTTATCACATAAAAGGTATTCACACAATAACTACCGTTATCCTGAAGAGTATAAAAGCGCGGCTTTTGCATGCAAAGCTTCACTTTTGTATACGGATCCAAAGCGGTGAGTGCCTTCTTTTATTATTATTTCTAATCCTTGTCTTGTGCTCTTATGCGGAGACATCCTTGATCCTTGCCAAAACTTGATCCTTGCAACTCTTGATCCTTGTCTTGTGCTCTTATGCGGAGACATCCTTGATCCTTGCCAAAGCTTCATCCTTGCAACTCTTTATCCTTGTCTTGTGCTCTTATGCGGAGACATCCTTGATCCTTGCCAAAGCTTGATCCTTGCAACTCTTGATCCTTGTCTTGTGCTCTTATGCGGAGACATCCTTGATCCTTGCCAAAGCTTGATCCTTGCAACTCTTGATCCTTGATCCTTGCCAAGCTCGGTCCTTGCGACTCTTGATCCTTGTCTTGTGCTCTTATGCGAAGACATCCTTGACCTTTGCCAAAGCTTGATCCTTGGAAATCTTGATCCTTGATCCTTGCTTGCATGTGGAAACTGATTAAGATCATAATTCACTACAAAGTGCGTACTAGTAATGCACCGTAATTAGTGAATAAAAATTAAACGTCACAACCTCGCGAAGTGCACGCATCCGACCAGTCTACGGTAACCGGTCCAAAATAACTAGTTTGCCACCGGAGTGAATCCAACGCAACCAAACCAGAACCATAACCAGTCCAGTGGGACTGGACTCCCGTAAGGAACCCTAACATTCACAGCATAGAAAGGATTAACTAATATTAAACCACAACATATGTATACAATTAAACCATTATTAGCTAGTAGTCGTAGACATTATATAATAATTAAATAAAGATTTGAATATACAATAAAGTTTTGATTATTCACGAAACTTGGTTACGACGAGTCTATCCTGGAAAGAAAACATCGTTACAAGGTACTTAATTGTCAATTGATTTTCACGTCATTTTCGCGTAATTATTACATTTACAGGAATTCGTAGTTCTATTGAGAAATGTTTAGATGGTGCTATAACAGAAGCAGATGTTCTTTCTGTATTACCTTTAAAAAACGACATATACGTTACAAAAATATTTGGTACAACCATTCGTAATGCACTTGAGCACTCGGCAAATATACGTAACTCCGACTCCAATGGTGGATTTCTTCAAATGTCAGGGGTGCAGGTTACGTACGACTACAATCAGAATGAAGGACATCGTGTTTATTCCGTAAGGGTTCGATGTGCAGAATGTGATGTCCCCATTTATGAGGAGCTGATTGAAAATAAAATCTACAATGTAGTCGTTCCCGAGTTTCTCTTAGCTGGAGGAGATCAGCACATTTTTAAAAATGAGGCACCCTCAAACGCAATTCGCTTGCAACAAAATGATCAACAGATTCTTGTTCAATATCTAAAATCGTATAGGTTTGTGCAGTCTGAACAAGATGGTCGTATTATGACATCAGGGCCTGGAGTGATTTTTTCGAGTCTCCTAGTGACCTCATGATTCCTGTGTTGCCTCATCGCTTGGTTGAAAAGAGTATTAGTGCAGCGTAATTCGTGCAAAACACTTTGATACTCCTGCGTTGACGTGTTGTATGTGCGGCGAAGAATCCGCTGAAGTCTTTTCCGAAGCACTTGTCGAGTAGCCTGAATAGCCAAAATATTGCCAGGCAAATCGGTGAATCGGTCCCTCCTAGTGGAAACTCTCGATTGAGATTTTAGCGCATTGCTAACGGACGTTTCGAAGTTGCAGATGACTTCGTCTATCTCAGAATTGAGAAGATTTCGGTCCGTAAGTGGGCAAATGATTTCATCAATCACCTGCTCCCTAAAAGTGTTCCAGTTAATCTTGTTGAGTGCGATTTCGCGTCTGAGTGGAGCCTTCGAAGTGAAGATTCTGTGGTTGTGCCGAATGTCGAGTTCAACCGAAAGATGGTCAGAGTCAGCGAAATGCGCCTTGCAGCGGAAGTTTTGAAATTCAGGGAGGATATTTACCAACGTTGACGAGCAGAGGAAGAAGTCAAGGGTGGAGGGAGTTCTGGGGAAGGTGCGCTCGGGCTACGACACCACAACTAGTGAATGGTCGTTGCAGTTGCTGTTCAACCAATCAGCAACTGCATTGCCTTGTGGAGAGCAGACATCAGCAAACCAAAGATGATGCCGTGCATTAAAATCTCCACCAATCAGAGTGGGTCAGAGAGTGTCTTCAGAGTGGGTGGTTGCAGCTGTTTTCCCTGGAATGGCGTTTTCAGCAGCAGCGAGGTACCTATATGTCCTTCGGTTTTTGGAGTCCGGAAGGCAGTGTAGCCAGCGACATCCAATTTATTCCTCCTTGTTAAATTTGTTTCCTGCAAAAGAAGAATGTCAGGTGTAAAATGTTTTGTAAAGAGAGCGAGTGACGCCCTTTTATTCAAAGAAAGTATGGAAATAACGTTGTAAGAAATGATTTTGAGGTGATTTATTTTAAACATTGTTCAAAGATAAATCGCCCCAAAGATAAATCGCAAGTAGGTGGGCGAGGAGGATAGTCAGGATTGCCGAGAATCCATCTGAAAACAACGTAAAAAAATTAGAAATGTGCGAAAATTAAAGTAAATAAACAGAAAAATATCTCTTTGTATATTCGTCTTTAAAAACACGAATAAATAGAAATAGAAATTCGATCTCTTTAAACAATATCTTAAAAAAGACGGCTAAATGCTTTGTTTAAGAAATAGAATAATCAATTTTAAAAGAGGCGTCTTCAAAAAGACGTATGTGCAGCGCAGAAGGAACATGTCATCCACGTTTGAATGACGAGATGAGAGTGATAAAATGTATATTCTAAATTGACTCACCATTTATACATTTTTTTAAAATTCGGTTTGTTGTCTACTACAAGGCTGCCAGATCACGGGAATTACCCAAAACACTGAAATTTTTTTCTCGTGAGGAAAAGGCTGAATCGCTGTAAACCATGCAATATGAACAACTACATTATTAATAAATTTTAGGAGAACCTTCCTCAAAAAGTTCTCCTAATCTATGTATGTTTATGTAAGGTTTAATAAGTAAAGTTTTTTTAAATAATAATTTTTTTTCTTTTAACATTTTATCAAATATTATATGTTGCTTTTGATATGCTCCTGATTTATTTTCTTTTTATACATATGGAACACGGGCTTTTCTGATGAGTACCTACTTACGTATGCAATAAAAACTTTTTATACATAAAGCAGCCCTTTTCGTTTTTTAAAGTGTACATTCGAAGATCAAGAATGATTAATTTTTCATCCTTGTATGATGACACATTCTAAGGCTTTTTGAGTATTCACTATTATATCTATACTACAGATTATATCTATAGCACAATATCTACAGACGTTCAATGCGGACCAACAAAATGGTCACAAAATTTGACCTCAGACAACTAAGGACCCTATTATCATTTACAACTTAGGTTTTAAGCTGTGTTGTCTAACCAAAAACCGTATTACGGTTTACAACTTTCCTGAAAGTTGTCATGCTGGTTTTCTTTCGAAGTTGTCAAAGCAAAAATTATGTCTTTTCTGGTTTACAACACAACTCGAGTTGGACATAATGGACAAAAAATGTATTTATTGTATTTCAGAGATACTTATTAATGTCTAAAATCAAAAATTTTACGAGAAAATGATGTGATATTTTTTTGAAACAGTATTATAATATCAACTATTCAACAATTCTTGCAATATTTATTTTATTTTGATTTTCTTCTTCGGGGAAGAATAAATCGACACTAATTTCCATTATAATATTTATTTATCTTTAATCATAATTGAAAACAAACTACAGTTTTTATTTATATGTATTGTAAGTACTGTACGGCAGGTTTACAGATCTGGCAATAGTATTAATTTAATTTTTTTAGTACTAATTTAATATATTGTTTTCGTAAATATCAGTAGAATTCTGGTGGATAACCAGAACAATATAAAATATCTCTACAAATATTTCAGCATACACTTCCATAGTAACAACACAGAATTTGGTGATCTATTTTGACTTTCTTAAAAACTCAATTTCAAAATGTGGAGTATTTTGCATAATGCGGAGTGTAAAATTACTAAAGAAAAAAACACATGCATATTCAAGCAAGTGAAACATAAAAGCTGTTGGTGGCTTAGAAAATTTCTCGCTAAAGTTCGACAAAACAACTTACAACCTCGAATGGTTGTAAATCGTAATACGGCATTCGGACTCAGTTGTCATCAAAAATGTCTTGTCTTGTAAATGAGAATAGGGTCCTAAGTGTTTTACATAGTTACGCTTCGAAATGTGGAGCTGTCGTCGATCAAGTCAACTTGCATCCCAACAGTGAACAACTTCACCAGAAGTAGTATAAGCGTAAATTCTGCCACCAATTAAACAAATAAACATCGCGTACATTATCTTACAGCATATTTCCGTTTCCGATAACTTATCACATCAACCATCAGCATCAACTTTCCAATACAAAGCCCATTACAAATCGCACCCCTAAATTCTGCGCAAATTCCCATGAAATATTTGCACCATCCACTTCTATAAATCGCGCTTCTCCTTATTCTGAGTCTTCATTTTTCTCCACTTCACTATTCCTTTGTTCAACATCAACCAGTCCTCCTCTTATCTCTCTCATACCTACATCCGACTTCCCACCACGCACTTCCACCCCTATCAACAAACCATCGAGTCCGTCATGCGGCGATGAATATTCCCTTCACCCCAAAAAAAGAACGCCTACAGTCTACTAGTAGTACTTAAATAGAGACTACGGATAGCTTGAAGGATCCTATAATGAAAAAAATGGATGAGAAACCAAAACCAAGTGCCGTAAACCAGTCGCTTGGTGATTACGCGGTGGTTCGCGTCGGAGGTGAGCAACAAAGATTACTACAAGACAGGAAAGTTCTCTCATTTCGTGAGAGACCCCAAAAAAATGTCCGTCTGCGAGCTCACGTCACTGCATGTGATTCTTATGGTGAAATTCTCCCTTTCTAATCTAAAACTAGCTGTTACAAGGCGTGTAAACTGAAAAAATAATCCTCTATGGCTTGTTACCACACCATCACCATGGAGTGAGTTACGAGCAGGGATTACAACTGGACAACGTTTCTATTAATTATTTCTTTGAATCTGCTAGAAAATTGTAGTTGAAAAAGTTTAATGCGTTTACAATATGGCGATATATAAAAATTTCTTCTTCTTATTTCATATTGCCTATGTTTTTGTGTGAAAGTCATAAAATTAAATGAAGTTACAACGTTTGCTGTCTTTCAACATCACCCTTTAATTATACATATCGCGTACCACGTTACCTTTTCTCCTTTGGACGCCGTTTAGCGTTGGACCAATTGAATCTTCCAAAATAAAATAAACTATTAAGCAAATAATAGATTACAAAATACATCTGAACTCAAGTTCAATTAAATTTCATAACAATAACATCACAATTAAAATACGATCGAACGAAATAAAATAACAATCAACTAAAAGTTAATATTAAATCACAGACTAATAGTATTCAATACGATAGAAAACAATGCGCACAGTAACAAATAAAAATATAACACTTACTCGAAAATTAAAATGGTAAATATATTATACAAAAGTGTATACAATATCAACGAAACCGATGCCCCAAATAAACATGTCAGAAGTTAATATGTTATTGCTTCTATAGTAGACTTTGTTCTTTTGAATAGCAGAGGGCCTCTTTAGGAAGAACAAACACTTTCAGCCGTGGAACTATTGACAGAGTTCCATTTCTCTCAATAATTAAGGAATAGCGAACTGAAAAGTATTTGAAATCTATCATGACCTAAAACCTGTCCAGCTAGACGAAAAGAAGCTTCTTAAAAATAGTGTGGTGAAATAACAAATATTAAAATTTATTTATTTATTTGCATATTTAAAAAACGAAGATTTGGGCCTAGCGCTATGAAGAAGCGTTCATTACTCTCTCAAACACTTTTGTAAACAAAACTTGGAGTTGCCAAAAATTCATTGGAGTTGTCAAAATTGGATGCATTCTGTTTCTGTAATCTACTACAGCTAAGCATAATTTCACCCGCACATTTAAAGATTACTGTTCTAAATGTCTGAAACATTCCTAATACAAATGGCCTCAATTTTAGCTGCATTAATTTTAATACCCCAGTCTTCATAAAAATTATTTCCAGATGTTGTACCGATTGATTTAAAGCCATTTTAGGGGACTCATGATGAGAATACAGAAGTGAGTCGTCAGCATACAAAAGACCCGCCGATTTGGGCCCAAAATGTGGGAAATCGTACATGAAAATATTGAAAAGATGAGGAGCTAAGATAGAGCCCTGAGAAACTCCACAACTTATGCTGCCAAAATTCGATAACATCCCATTAAAAAGAACGCAGAAATTTCTGTTGTCAAAGAAACTCTTAAACAATTTAATAATTGAGGAATCGAAGCCGATTTACAACATTTTGTAAAGGATTCCGTTACGATATGCGTGATCAAACGCCTTTTCAATATCTAAGGAAATTGCAACGGTGCACCGACGAATGCGTAAATTGGAAATTATATCATTTTGAAACTTCAGCAAAGCATCAACTGTTGAGTGACCTTTTTTAAATCTAAATTGCAAATTTGGAATATATGACGAATTCAACCCAAAGTCCATTATTTTGCGAATAATGTTTTCGAAAAGTTTTCCCAGATTAGATAACAAAGAAATTGGTCTAAGGTTATTCAACTCACAGCTGTTGGCATTCTTTTTAATAGGAACTATTTTAGATATCTTCCAAGCATTGGGAAAATATGAATTGCTTAAGCAATTATTAATAATAATTACGAGAAATTCGAATGCTTTCATAGGAAGTTTCTTAATTAAAAAATTAGAGATGTTGTCAAGACCGGAAGACTTTTTGCCATTCAAGTTGATAGCACAAGCAAAAACCTCGTCCAAAAATGTCAACCGAGGATTCCTTACGTGAAGAAAAATCATCACTAAGAGTAAAGGTATTTACAGAAACTTGATCACAGACACTCGAAAGTGAATTTTCTATATAAGAAGCGTCTCTGTTAGGAGGACATCCCCTGTAAATATGAGAGAAATGAGCTTGAAGTTGTTGCAGTTTTTCCTCGTCTGCAATAGCTGAATCGGTCCAAAAGTGATTTTGCATATTTTATGACTACCTTCCAGATCAGAGATAATGAGATTGGAGACTCGCTCGGTTTGCCGAAAATTTGCGTCTTCGTTTTTCAGATTTTTTCACATACAGTGTACGTGTTATTCACCTAATTTCACCTCAACAGCAATACATATATTGGAAAGAAATGTTATTTCATTTCAGTCAGATTTCAGTTGTCAACAAAAATTTGTTGAAGAAGGTTGGGTAGAGTATTTTTTTTAACTAAAATTTCAATTAATATTATAAATTCACATTTTTACAGAAATTTGACCTGCTGCAGGCAATCTGCTTGGGGAAAAAGTATGGAAAAGCTTGGAAAAAAGTGACATGACGGGATGTGCTCAGGTCGTGTCTGGTGAGCAAATCAATAAACATGCATTAAATGTGTTGCTTAATTTTTGTCTTTAAGGAATCAGTGATGTTGGCGCTTTTTCACATTTTTACAGAAATTTGACCTGCTACAGGCAATCTGCTTGGGGAAAAAGTATAGCAAAGCTTTGGAAAAAAGTGACATGACGGGATGTGCTCAGGTCGTGTCTGGTGAGCAAATCAATAAACATGCATTAAATGTGTTGCTTAATTTTTGTCTTTAAGGAATCAGTGATGTTGGCGCTTTTTCTGCATCCTTTAGGTTGGGGAGTGCTAGTTTCATTTATGCAATGGCGTGACTTACTTCGTATTCAATTTTGGATCGGTGGAATAATTTTTCTGGGTATGCTGGAGAAGGAATTTTTTTTAACCCAATATCATAACATCAATTCAATTGGTGTTCCTGTTCAAGATGTGGAGGTAGCAGCTGAGTTTATTTCATGTGCCAAGCGATTTTTGGGGAATATGCGAATATTCATATTTACAGTGAATAATGTTATACAGTAATAATGTGAATAATGTTATTCGTTACCGATATCAAATACAAATTATTTCATTTCATGTTTAATGATAGTTAATAAGTCAATTTAAGTACATAATTTACATCACAGTAAAAGTGTCAATATGTAGGTTAGTAAACTAATTGTCTGAATAAATAATTAAATAAATAATATCATATTATATACATAGATTACACCATATTATATACATATGTTAATTACTCCATATAGGTACATGCGAAGATCAATGCACTGTTAAACAAAGAAAAATAACAAATAGGCAAAAAGTAGTGGAGTGGCTTTTATAAACGTGACACAGAAATTTATCTTTTTTGATTTATTGCTGAAAGATCTCTATTAAAAAACTTTGAAAAAAATATATTCCAATCCGAATGAACAGCGCTACAAATTCCGTTTGTTTGAAATTTTCGCAGCAAGCGAAAGCTTCAATGTCCGTCATTTGTGATGCTAACAAACTCTGTAGTTCTATTCTGTGTGAGGAAGACACAAAAATTTCGTTAAATCTTTCTTCTAATTTGTTCACATAAGAAACAAAACCCTGAGGGGGTTTTACAAGGCTATAATTTTGAAACTCCTTTTCAAAGGTAAAAAAATATTCTTTCGCTATGTCTTCATTTCCGATATGTGGCAAAGGTTTTAAACATTTGTGAAATTTTAAATACAACCACCCACAGCCATACACGAAAGCATTTTTGGCATGATCTGCAAGAGACAGAAAGAGTATATTTTTTTAAAATTGATAACGATTTATATTTGCTTGGATTCCTCGTTCGATGAAATTTTTAGATTCCATTTTCACCTCGAATGTATTGATAGCATGATTGCTTAAAATAAGTAATTATAGTACCAAATTTGCAAAAACTGTATGTAAAAAAAAATTTACACTAAAAATGTTGTGAATTTAATAATAACAAAAGAGATCAAACTGAGTTGAAGCATTACTTAAATAAATAGATTTTTTTAACAACTCCAATGGCAATTTTATTTTAGATAAATATGTTTTTTGATAAATAGTAATAAAATAGCAAACTACTTAACTACTATAGTACTCGCAATAGTACGGGGAAACATACGTAGTTTGCAAACGAGTAACATTTTACATGATCATTTTACTACAGAGGTGAAACCAAAATGCAGATATGCCAATATATAATTCAATATTATTCTCTTTATAGAAATGTATAACCTGAATTTATATGTTATTTTTATAAATATCACATAATTTCCTTTTTATGCTTATAAATAAGAATAAAAATATCATTAAACCAATTAAAATTGCAAGCTGAGCGAAAAAGGTACATGAAACTCCTCGAGTCGCATCAATAATTATAATAAAAGCTACTAGAAACCTGCTAACAATTCTCCAATTTGTTTATGCATAAAATAATGTTAAAAATATCTCTTTCCTTTGCAACTGCAACCAAAATTTTTACATTATCCACTACGTATATGCGAAATAAAAGATGTGTATTTAAAGGTTTTTATATGCAAAACATGTTAAAATATTATGTTCTTTCTGCCGGCATATAACTTCAATAACTGTAACATAAATATAATGCAATAATAATAAGTAAATCAGTATGCGATTCATCCCTATTTTTTATTTATTTTATGCAATGATACAATTGAATTGTAGTCTCAAAACAGTGTACTGACAACTGAAAAAACATGTAAACAAAGTAGTATTTTGAGGTGAAATGTTAGCCTCTCCTCTCGTTTTCCACACTTCATCCAAGGTATAATCGGTCATTTTCTTCACGCTGCCCGCACTTCATCCAAGACATAATCGGTAATTTTCTTCACGTTGCCCGCTCTTCATCTTAGGTCTGTTCAATTTTTTCACGAACACTACCACAAAAATTCCAGGTTTTTCACGAATACCGACAAGCTTCTGGAACCCGAAGTCTAGCCGAACAAACGCTGGAATAAGTGTGGAATCTCATTATCTCTGCTTCCAGATGTACCTTTGTAAATCCAACAATACTGTTCTCAGCAGCTGTAATATTTAGGAGATAAACATCCAGAAGTTGCGTTATATCGTCATCTCTTGGTATAGAGGACCCCAACAGCGGCTATAAAAAAAAAAGAAACTAGCTAGCTCTACAGCCATACACCAGACCGATAACTCGAAAACTACACGACTTAACTCACTCGCGATCGACACTAAGGCGTGTGGCGGCTTTTTTTTTTTTGTAACAAGAAAAACATCTACGCGGATGTAATAAAGTCTACTACTGTAATATTAAGTTAGATTACATAAGATCTTTTAGATTATGGGAACTTTATACAGGGTAAGCACATTAATGCGTGTGACTAATATCAAACCGGAAAAAATATATTTTATGATACTGAAGTTGTTATGCAAATTGGTGTAACGCAATCGAGAGACGAGTGATTTCGGCGATAGCACAATCGAGAGTGGCTTGGAGCGCACAACCGAGATCCGAGCAACGCGGACAGCAGTCGAGCTTTTGTTAGTCTCTCACAGTCGACCCGGCGTCGGCGTGGGCGGAGAGAGAACACGGACACCGGGCAGAGAGCGAGTGACCGCTCGGCAGGGGGAGCTTTTGACGTAATTATCGCGCCCGCCTTGCACGACTGCAATCCGCGTTATCCCAGGTCCCGGTGTGGCTCGTGGTGGTTGCCTACTCGCCATACAATAGGGTGTTGTGTTGGCCTTCACATTGTAGACATCGTCCCGCCCTGGTACAGCGATCTAGCCGATGCGAGCATGCCAAACAGTTGATGCAGACGTGGTTGCGGGCCACCATATTCTGCGGTGCTGCGACCGGCTGATCGAGGAAGTGGTCACAACGGCGTAGGGCGTTGTTCCGGCGGCAGATTGGGCAGCATCGTTGGTGGCGCTTGGGCGGGGGAGCTGGTTCACGACACCAAGCATTGTGTGAGTTCCATGAGTCGTTCGGCGGCCCATCGTGGCTTGGCGAGGGGTTGCGCGCGCAAGGGCGCCGAAGGCGACGCATGATGAACGCTCGCTCATACCCAACTTGCTGGGGTTGATTAAAGGCGAGCGAGCGCGAAGTGGCCACCGGAGCTCCGGCATTAGGGCCGCCTTCCGGGAAGGGGTTGGAAGTGGGACGCTTTGGGTGACTCGCCGGACATCCCGATGGCTGCAGAGCAGGCCAGCGCAATTATATCGCTGGTGGCTGCGGCTGCTGGTGGGGCTAACCCATGATGCTGTGATGTCCCAAAAAGCGTTAGTAAGGTTAGTAAGACAGGCACGTTAAAGAAACTAATTTTTTTTTTTTGGCCAGGTCAATGGACCGTTTTCGGTCCGAAGGGCGACTCGGACTCGACGGTCATTGCCGCAGTACACTTTGCTGATGGGACCCAAGCGCCAGGCGCTAGATGGCAAGATGTCGACGCGGACCACGACAATGTCATCTAATTGAAGGTCGCTCTGTGGCGCCACTTTGTGTGGCGGGATAGTTCTTGAAGGTAGTCACATTTCTATCGGTGGCTCAGATGTTGCGCTAGGGCCAGCACGCGCCTCCAGGGTTTTAGGATCGATAGCGGGTTGTCGAACCTGTCGGTCCCAGCATGGGTTAAAAGGGGGCCACCGACTAAGAAGTGGGCACGCGTTAGAGCCTCTAGATTGGTTGGGTCCTCAGATTGAGGATGGATGGGGCATGAGTTTAAGGCCGCTTCTAGACGGCTAAGGAGCGTTGAAAACTCTTCGAAGGTGAGCTTTACGGAGGGGCCACCTTGAACAGGTGACTCTTGAGGCTTTTGACACCAGCCTCCCATGTGAAGCACCGGCCGGAATAAAATGCCACGCAACACTGTGATGCGAGTATTTGGTCTCGATGATTTCACGAGTCCTGAGGAGGAACTGTTGATACTCTTGTTTCAGTTGTCTGGAGGCGCCGACGAAGTTACTGCCGTTGTCCGAGCGTTAGTCCGAGTACATTGGGGAGGGGCAGTCTCGGCGGGCTGCAAGGCCGGTAAAGGCAGCTAGGAACGCTGCTGTTGACAATGCACTGGTGGCTTCTAAGTGAATAGCCTTGGTCGAGAAGCACACTGATGCTGAGATAAGCGTGTAGAAATGGGTTGAGCGAGAGAAACGGGCTCTTAGGGCTCAGGTTTCACTTGGATTCAAGCGCGTGATATTCGTCCGCGAAGTGTGTTTTTTGACAGCTGATAAGCTGGTGTTTTGCTTCACGAATTTCGGCGGACGACAGATGAAAGTTGCGGTAGGGTCCACTGCGCTGATGGCGCGAATGGAAAACGAAACGATACACATTGCAGTATATGCGCAGGGCTCTCGCGAGAAAGGATAACCTGTCCAGTGGGTCTTCGTCGGGTTGGAAGTAGTTGTAGTGCACCTTCACAACTTTCTCTTCCACGTCAGTTGCAAACTCGAAGGTGCTGTTAAAAGAGGGCCAGCATAGTTTAGCCTGGAGCAGCCAATTCGGTCCGTTCCACCACAGGGAGCTAAGGGCCAGTTCTTGAGGCGTGGCTCCTCGGCTGACCAATAAAGGTTTGCTGGCCGGAAGTGCATATTGGGCACTAGCGCGTCGAGCATATCGGCGACTAGTGTGGCTCCGCACAGCTCTAAACGAGGTAACAAGATAGTCTTGATGGACGCTGCTCTGGTCTTGGATTACAGTAGCGACACATGCACGGTCTTGCCTATTTCAACATGTGCATAAATTGCTCCTGCGTACACTTTTTGCGATGCGTCACAGAATGCATAAAAGTCGAGTGTGCAGTCGGGGGTGAAGTTAATCCACCGTATAATATGATTTGCATCAATATGGTGGTAGTTGTGCATCAAACTTAGCCACGCCTGCTGTGTTTGTGGGGCAGAAAGTCGTCACAGTCGATTTTGTCGAGCCAGACCTGCTGGATCATCATTTTTGCCGTAACTAGGATGGGGGCGAGCCAACCGGCTGAATCAAATTACTTCGCGAAGAATGATAGCACTTGTCTCTTTGAAATCACGCACTATCAAGTTGGTCGATATGTGAGCTGCAGTGAGGCGATTTGGCCTTTATTCTCATTCCCCACTCATGAACGTCATCCCACTGTTGTATATTTAGCGGTGCATCTGGAGAACTCATTGGTACATGACAATCGCTGAAACAATTGCTTGTGCACTTCCAAGCCAGATACGCACATTATTTGCTATCATTATTTTGACATGCTTTCCATCAAATCCATGTGAACTGTGGACCATGTATAAGGATCACATGTCAGCACACATTTTACATCGAAATCGTTTCAGGAAATCTTGATCTCGAGTTGAATGAGGAGAGACAGAATCAGGATTTGCTTTTAATCGAAGACATTTGTTACCTCATGTGCGGCAGTTTGTTAGTTAGGAATACCAAAGCCAGATCGTGGAATGAACGACGCTTTCAGTCGAGAATTGGAACATGAACGTGCTGTAGTGTATGACGAACCTTTTTTCGCTATGCTCCGGATCGGCTCGGCGGATGTCGAAGGTTCTGTCTCACAGAAATTTATAACTGTGTTTGACCGTCGAGAGAGGAATGAATCGAGTTATGCAGTAAATGAAAACGCCACCGCCACTTACGCCACTTTATTTCAGCAAAATTATTCTCTTCCCTACGATTTTCACTTATACGATAAATGATATTTTGATGGAGTTCACTGTATGGCTGTTTTCTCGTTGTCCAACGTTGATCCTCGTGAGTTGCCGTTATCCGTGACTCGGCAAACGGTCGGCGTATGTTGATTCTTCGACAAGTAACCGAACTTTGTTCTTCGTCAAAGTACTTCGTAAGTCGTCATGTTGTGACTTACCTGGTTGGTTGCCGACGTATCCTCGACGTATAACTCTCCTTCGTTCTGAATTGCTGTTCGGTGATCAGCGTGGTTCGTTTGGCTTGGTGTATAATTCCTTTTAATACCTTACTAACTACTATTTAACTACCTTCTTCTTTGAGCGGTTTATATAGCATCAATTTATATTACCATGAAGACTTAAATTCTCATTAAATTCAATGCAATTAATTAGCAATATAGTAAATAATTCATATTCTGCTGCTGTACATGGTTTTTCACATGGGACATTCCGTAGATATAAATATATATATATAGTCATAAAAAGAGAATACATGAGTTACAGTGGCATCACTTCATAAATGAATTGGTGGCCCCTTGGCATGTGCGGATGCAAACGAGCATTATCGACTTGCTCCGTCACAAGTGGAAGCCCGTGTGTCATATCTCCCAAACCAGAGCAGCGATTTTAGTAATAGTTAGTTTTGTCTTTAATGCTAGTAGGCATTATTGTTATTGTTAATTGTTGCATGTGCAAATAAGTTTACTATTTTTAGAGAATAAAATCTCAAGATTTCCGCTCACGACTACCTCAAAAAGGTAGTCGTCGAGGAAGGAAGTTGTTGTCTTTATTTTAAGTGTTCTTTTTTATAAGAAAAACCAGTGCTTTAAAAAAAAGAAAGAAACAGCAAAACATTTAAGCAATTGAAATACCAAAGTAACTTGGTACAAAACATAAATAAAAGCAAAGACAAACAGAAAGAAAACAAAAACATATAACGCTGCTGCTAAATAAGAGAGCGAAAAAATTTCACTTGGCCAATAAGGAAATTATTATAAAAACTGCACATGTTAAAACTATATTCAAGAAAGAAAAAACTTATATACATTTAATGAAAACAACCACAATTATTCACATAAAGTCTTTAAACACCAATTAACAAAAATCACAACCAAACACATAACATACAGCAGCAATATTAATGTAATATTATTCGCAACATTAAAAATTGTGTAAAATAAACAATATAAACAACAATTATTTTTCATGCAAAACAAATACAAGAACAACAACAATGAAACTTATAAGTAATACAATAACATTACAATAACAACAGCTATACAAAGATTATATACAACGGAATAAATAATCCACATGACAATAAAAGTTACATAAAAGACAGCTGCGAGGAACATAGAGTTGCCGCCTGGCTTATTTTTCTATAAAAAAAAATTATTTATATTTTATTTTGAGTTTAATCTAATTCTATTTTTATTCTGTTAAAATATTATATTATGTTAATTATATCATTAATAATGAAATATTAATTTATTAAAAGGACAAACGTAAGAAAAGGAAAAAAACCAACAAAAAAAGGCACGGATATATGTTTTTTTCTATTAAATCTATAATTCCAGATTTAGAGCAACAGGATAGTACATCTATCCTTCTGCTGAATTTTAAGGAAATGGCGAATTAATACTAAGTATATTATGAATTAATATAAAGAAATTGAAAAATAATGACTGTAAAGATAAATGAATTAGTTTGAAGGAAGAAGAATGAATTGGTTGGAAGGTTTGGTTTTGTTTTTATTAATAAAACTACTATATTCGTTTCACGTTATATTATTATTTCATTTAATTCATTTGCTATAGAGTTTTTTTTTTGTTTCATTATTATTTTTGCTTATTATTTTTATTTAATTTCTATCTTAGTTATTTTCATTTTATTTTTTTTTAATATTATTGTAAATATATTTTATAATTTTTTTTTTTCATTAATTATTAATCAATAGTTCAGCAATAATTAATAAATTTTATTTTTGATTGTGAATTTAAGTTCATGGTTATTTTGTTAATATTTAGTTATTTTGAATTTTTATTGTTTTTTTTTTTTAATATACATATATATATATTTTTGAGTTTTTTTTATGTGGTTGTTGTTGTTGGATTTTTTTGTGTTTCTCATTGTTTTGTTTTTCCCCTTCCTGTTACGTCTTTTCAGGTATGTTTTATTTGATTGGTTTCCCCTTAGTGTGAGTTTTGTGACTGGGTGGAGTGAGTGTTCAATTGAGTGAGTGTTTAGTGTATTAAAGGCCAGCGTGAGTCTGAACCTAGAAGACCTATTACTAGAAGTATAAGTTGGGGTCTAGAGAACCAAATAGTGGTTTCTGTACTCGACCACATAGAGACTGGGATAGAAAGCAGAGTAGTACCGCAGTCCAGTAGCTTGACCGTCTCCGTTAGTAGCTTTTCGGGCAAGAAAAAATTATAAGGATGTCGGAGCAAGAGGGGCAGGGTGTGGAACCACAGCGGAGTGCGGCAGGTCCAAGCAGCTCAACATCATCTGCCGGTACTGTGTAATCTGATTCTGATCAATTGAATCAGATGATGGCCATGATGATGCAGCAGGGGCAGATGATGGCAGGTTGCGCAGAAGCCATGCAGCAGCTTTGGGTTGGTTTCACAGACCTGGGCAGAAGAGTGGCTGCGGTGGAGGCGTCGGGTATACAAACCCCCACCAAACCCCTACCCAAGAGACGCCCCGACTTCGACAAGGTGAGAGGCGGTTAACGCTGTCGGGGCAGCAGTATCGGGTGTTGCAGCGACCGACAATATCTCCGAGTAGCGGTGAGGTGTCTAGGTGGAAGAGCGTCGACGTTAACAAATGGCATGTTAAGTTCGACGGCTCTTGTAAGGAACTAGAGAGTGGAGAGCTTTATCTTCCGTATCGAAAAGGTGCGGAAGCAATATAAAATATTTTTTGAGCAGCTCTTTAACGATTTCCACTGCCTGGTCACCGGAGCCGCCGCTAAGTGGTATTGGCGGGTGCTATAGGATCACGATACTGACCCAGAATACGGGAGATTATGGATCGGAAACAGCAAATAGGCGAAAGCTTTGAAGAGTTTTATGCTGCGATCAATAATCTCACCTTCAGACTGCGGAAAAAGATTCCTGAGGAGAAATAATTTTAATAATTAACACAAATTTAAAACGAAGCTTCGCTGTCCTGACTTGTAAGGTAAGCTCTTTGAAAGAATTTTGCACTGAGTGCTAAAGAGCTGAAAAGCTAATTAAAGAAAGTAGAAACACAAGGCACATTAGTGTGGTGAGCCCGCCACTTGAAGAGGGAGAACTTTCAACCAGTTTGTAGGCTCTGGCTCCTCAGCGGGCCAATTTAAGTATCCCAAATCTTTATACCACAAAGAAGGAATATTCCCAAGGCCTCCTCAAGGATCAGGTCCTTCAGGTCCGCGTCCGTTTATGACTGTGCCTCGTCAAGTAAGTAGTAACAGTCCAACAGTAAATCAAGTATTTTATCAGTCGCCGTTCCATTTGAAATTGTTTTACTTGTGGAATGCATGGGGACCACTTCAATAAAACCCCACTTGACGCGAAGGGCAACTCGGCATTCCACGGTATGACGTGTTTTCCCTGTCACATGGATGTCTCATATTGTGAGTTTCGTCCGCGAATCGCGAATCCTGTAGGGAATACGGGCATATCTGCACTAAATGGGGAGTCGCCGGCGATCCGCAGCAAAAGCCCAGTAGATCGCCCCATAAAAAGTTTACACCAGCGTAAGTTCGAGTACGAAGCTGTGAGATAGAAAATTATCCTAAGTGAGTTGGTAGTCGGCAGAAAAAAGCGAAACTTCGACAAAATAGCGAAGATTAGTGCAAAGAGACTGATGATGAAGAAAATGATCAGTGTGACGCTGGAAGGCGATAATAGATTTTTCGCTAAGACGAAGGTGGACGGGGAAGACGTTGTCGCCTTGATGGATTCCCGGTGCTTCTGCCGATTGTATCGGAAATGGTGCTTTAGAATGCATTAAAACACGAAAACGACAAGTCATTCCGTTACAGAGGCAGAAAGTCAGGACTGCAAACGGAGGTGAAACCGCGTTGGTAGGGTTTGACAAAGGACATGGAGTTTCTCATAGTTCCCGCTTTACAACAAGAATTTTATTTTGGGGTTGACTTCTGGCGAAGTCAGTAAGTGAACTTAAAGAAACATCTTCAGACCTGACCTTCGATACGGACCTACACATTCTTACCAAAGAAAAAGAGGTAGCACTGGAGAGGATTAAAGCAAAATTCCCGTCTTGTGCTGTTCTGGATCTCGGGCGAACTGACATAGAAGAGCACGTGATCGAGGTGGTGGATGAGCATCTTCCTGTAAAGCAACGCCACTACACTATTTGGCCTGTCATTCAGCAGCTGATTTTGCGAAGTTTGACCGAATGCTAAGTCTCGGTGTGATCGAAGTCAGCAACAGCAGTTGGAGCTCTCCAGTTTATTTGGTAAGAAAGGGACGAAAAACCGACTATGCCGTGATGCTAGGAAACTGAACGAACGTACAATTAAAGACGCATAGCCGTTAACTCGCATTGAAGGCATCCTTGCCAGACTTCAGGACACACGATTTATCAGAGCGATTGATTTGAAGAACACTTTCTGGCAGATACCACTTGTGCAGACATCGAGAGGTAAGACGGTATTTACAGTTCCAGAACGGCCTTTATATCAATTCACTACAATGCCGATTTGACTGTGTAATGCCGCCCAGCGAATGTGTAGGCTGATGGACAAAGTCATACCCGCTGAGTTAAGGGAACGTGTCTTTGTCTACCTCGATGTTCTTCTGATGTGTTCTGCCAGTTTAAAGGAAATCCGCACGGCCCACCTGGCTGACCTATTTAGAATTTCATCAGAGGCGGCCGCGTGAAGCGACCTTCAACTAGACTCAACCAGTGAATAACACGAGCCGTTACACTTCCACACGCACGTAACTTCGAGTGGACAGTAGTAATCCACATTGTCAAAGAGAGGCAGGTAGTAATCACGCAGATACCGTAGTTAGTGGTAGCAGAAATTTTAAGTGATCATTTCTTATATTATTACACTTAGTGGAAAATGCAACAACTGTAGAAATTAAACAATTTCGTTAACATGACTAGTTAGTCTTCAAAAATGGATTCATTCAGAGATCGTAGACGAAACTTTATCCGTCATTACTCTCCGTTAAAATCATACATACACACAAGTATATATACAAATTTATGTGCAAACGAAAACAAAAAAAAGGAGAATGAGAAAAAAACAAATACCAGCAACAAAAACAAAGCACAAACGATATCATTTTTAAGTAAATTTCCAACGCCGTCAGCAGAATTTGCGGAAGGAATCATTGAATCGCGAGAGTAGAAACACTGAAAACAAGAACACACATTTCTTTATTACGTTCTCAATAATGAAGCGTTTCTAGTAGAAACCAATTGTGAATATGCTTAACTAAATTATGAACTATATAAGAACAAATAATCAATAATTATAAATCCACTGCAAATATATATACAAAAGGATTAAATTAACTAAAAAAAAAACAAAAAGAAAACACTAAAACTGTGAAAGTGAAGTGAAAGAAATTGATCTAATAATTATTCTTATATTAGTAATAAGATATAATAAATAACTACACTAAATAAGAACAACAAAAAGAAAAATATCTGATGTGGCCAACACATGACTTCCTTGTATGACGGTAATTGTATGGTTTTATTTCAAGAGTGGTTGATATATTTTATTTATATTTTAAAATTGAAGTTTTAAAAATTTGAAATATTTTTACTTCCATAATGAAAAAAAATTCATAGGCTTCTCTTAATTTAAATAATTTAAATAGTAGTAAGTAAAAACAAGGAAGTACAAATTAGTTTCCACACAGCTTTAACTATCAATCGTACTAATTTTGATTTCCCTGTTTAGTTCTGTAAGGGTACAACCAATTTTTGTAAAAGATATAGCAGCATAACATTCATTTATCATTATCATTTATGTAATTCGGATAATGCATGCTTCGTGTTCCTTTGGCGAAGAGTCCTTTTGGTGCGAACCATCATTAAAATTGGAGCTACAAAATTGTGTCTTATGTAAGGTATATACCAATAGTATATACTTTCTAAGAGTGTTTGTTTTTGAGTAATGTATGAAATTTGAAAAAACTATATGAGAAGTGTCCTTTTCGCGCAACCGATTGCATCCAAAAAGGGAGGTGCACAACTAGGTCTTATAAGAGTCTCAAATGCCAAATTTCAACTTTCTACGATTCTCCGTTTTTAAGTTATTTAGGATACGTACATACGTACAGGCGTACAGGCGTACATACGTACATACGTACACACGTCACAACCAAACTAGTCAAAATGGACTCCGCGATGGTCAAAATGTGTGTTACCACCAAAATCTCAATATCGAAATTTTTCATGATTACAATACTTTCTTGTATTTACTACGTATACAAGGAAGTAAAAAGCACAACAAATGCCGGGCCAACGAGTGTCGCGTCGCCGACTTGTGCAGGGAACATGGAACCCCATTAACATATCACGCCGTGGAAAAGACAAAGTGACCATCGACTCGCTGTGAGGGGGGTGGAACGACCCAAAACAACGCTTATTTTGGGCCACACAATAAGTAAAGTTATAGAACAACAGAATTTGCCATTGTTTATTTTTGAAATGAATTTTTAAATTGGTACTTTGAAATAAATTTTAAGTTCGAGATTATGTTTTGAAATAAGATCTTACTTAGCCTTACCTTATTCGTACATAATAGCCTAATATTGCATATGATCCTCGAATACACATACATAGAATGATCAAGAAAGCTATCAACGAACTGGAAGCTTACGTGAATGGAGCCAGTAAGATGAAACTGAAATTTCTAGTGTAGAGCATGACATAATGACACAAACAAACTGTAACGATGGAATACGCGGACAGTAGCCGACTAACACTCATCGAGCGAACACGCGGATAGTAGCCGACTAGCATTCATAGAGTGAAGACGTGGACTCGGCAGACAATTAGAGTTGCCGGTCGTCAGATTTGTGCTAAATAAGTATATAGCGCAACTAGGCAGACAATTAGAGGATAGTTAAACTATTTCTTAGGAAGCTTAGTAAATATTAGTGCCGGTCGTCAGATTTGTGCTAAATAAGTATATAGCGCAACTAGGCAGACAATTAGAGGATAGTTAAACAATTTCTTACAACGCAGAGTGTATATAATACCGGTCGTCAGACTTGTGCTAAATAAATATATTAGCACCGGCCCTCAAATCTGTGTTAAATAAGATAGCGTATTGACATCGGCCGTCAGACCTGTGTTAACTAAGATTACCACCGCCCGTCAGATCTGTGTTAACTAAGATAAAGTATAGTAACACCGGCCGTCAGAACTGTATAAGCTAGAACAGAGTGAATGTTGCTTTCGCCAAACTCTCATTAATATATCAGCAAAGATCTCTTAAACTTGTCTCGTCGTCGCTCAAGTCCACAATCTTCATGTGGTTCACGTCACACATCATATGTCCACGATGGTTGCATCAAAGCACTTTCTGCATATATTTATACGGCGTTTTGCTCCCTCATACGCATCAAACAATAGCGAACGAAGTTCGAGTCGAATCAAATGGTCCGTCCTTGATCGTTGTATATCTCGTCACAATATTTTTGCCGTGAATTCGCCTTTGGATTCTCTGCATGATATATGCTCGTTGCGTAGATGCAGTATTGAACAATAGTTTCATGATGTGATATCTCAAATAAAATGCAGATTTGGAGATTGTAAGATTCTAAATAGAAGGCTTTTTAGGGAGGCCACGAACATTTTGATAGAGTATAGGAGGAACAAAATTTTATATCGGGAAACCAAATAAGGACTTTTGCGACTTTTTTTTTTGATAAGTAGGAAACCGTTTGACTTCAATGCCAAACCACATTAAAGCATCTCTCCAACGAGTTATCGAAGAGCGAGGAGTGGAAGTACACGCTAAAGATGTGAAAAACAAGATAACCAACCTAACAACCAGGTATAGCTAAGTAAGGAAATGAATACACATAAATACATATAAGGAAAGTCGGTATCTTCATAGCAGAAAAGAAAAATCCTTAGTTAGAATCACGAGTGGTAGCCTCTTTTCCTGAGCTCTATTTTCGGCTGTTCAAGAAATATTAGGAAGCAGCAAATTCATAAATGCCCAAGCGATGACACTACACCATTTCCAATTGTAAATGACAGAACGTCAATTGTAAATGAAAAAGGTCAATTGAAAATTAGATTTTCCATAAGAAAATGAGAATAGAACAAATGTAAATGAGATTTTTCATTTGAAAATGAAAATAGAACAAATGTTAATCAAAACCAAATAATTCAGGACGAATATTAAAAGGATAATTCAACGTCTTTCTCTCTTTGTTGCAGTCATAACTTTTAATTGTCGAAGGAAAAGCACCATTATCGTAATGCGCTATTAGAAACCCACTTTTTGTCTTTAATTTCGGCAGTGATAGTTTCCTTTATTTGTTTTGAGCAATTAGCCTCAACAATTTCTGTTACGTATAATCTTTTCTGCTTGCGATTTTTCTGGGCGAACACGTGCATTAAATAATTGACTATGATACACATTTCGTTAATGTTTGATGATAGCATCTCGTCTTAAATTGTTACTAGAGAGTTTTCCAAATTACAAATTTTTTTCTAAAATTATTGTTTTCGGCCAAAATATCAGAATCACCAAATATTATGATACAATCAATTACAAATTTTGATGACTTCTTTAGTTCTAACTGAAACCGTTTTATGAGTGAAATATTTGAAAAATATATGTAAAGATACTTTTGTTATAAGATACGTTAAGCTAAGAAAAATACGCGCATAAATTTCATTAATTTTTTTTTCAAAAAAACGATTTTATTTGGGTAAATATTTAATAAGCTTCATTTCATGACTTAACCATATACTTATCGATAACAATAGCAAAGACACAGACTGATGAGCTGCTGCAAAAGCAACTGGAACATGATTTATAAGTGTAGACACGCCAAGTGTGGCTTGTAACCATGCTGATATTGCAAGAGCTTTTACAGCCCAATATGCTCTTTTCGGTAAGCCAACACGTTTTCCCGAAAGGTAGAGTATTGAAATAAGCAACAGTGTTGAAATTCCACAAACGCGATGATTGAATTGAACAGTGGCTGGATTTTCAGTAAAATTTATAATAAATGGTCTCTTTGCAAATATTTCGTCAGGGATCCAATTATCCGACATTTTAGGAAAAGAATTGTAAACTAGTCCAGCATCAAGTCCAGCAACAAATGCCCCAGTGATAGCTGTTAGAAATATTAATCCTTGAGCAATATATGCCATTCGCTGGAGAGACATTGTACGTCGTAGAGGTATTGTAAGTCCTAACTTTTGAGATGGAAGTATTTGAGATAATGCAGTTGATAAGCACAACGAATGTAAGGTAAGGGCTAGAAAAAGATGAGCTGCCAGACGATATTGTGACACTCGTGGTATATCATTTGTATCCTGAAACCTATCTTCTAAACCAGATTTTACCATATACCATCCCATTAAACCTTGTCCTCCAATTAGTAACGCACTTAGTATTATTCTTTTCTTCACTGCATAGCTGAAATATCCACGTTTCCAGAAGTATATTGCAGGTATTAAAAAGAAGAATCCAATAGCTCGACCCCACATTCTGTGGGAATATTCCATGAGGTAAATAAATTTAAATTCTTCTTCTGTCATTGAACTATTTAACCTGTAAAAGAAAACATATAGAAATGGTTAGATTTCTGGTAAAATATTTTTAACTATATTAATTTATGTTTTTGAAATAGATTTATTATAAATAGGTTATCGTGAAGACAGAAACGAAGAAAAAATATAACTTTTCAAAAAAAAAAAGACAAAGAGCGAATTCGGCCATCGCCGATTATTCTGAAATTCTCCAGTGGCTATGAAAGAGATCAAATACTTCGAAGCGCTGACCATAACATAGGCTAACCACATTAACATTATAGGCTAACCAATAACAACACGCTAACGCTAAATGATGTTGGGTTGAAATCTGCAGCCAGCATCTTTATTAATGAAAGTCTGTCCAGGAGTGAAAGGCAACTTTTACAGCAAGCTCTTAAGTGTAATAAGCAGCTGCACACTGTCTTTACGAAGAGAGGATCGGTTATCGTCAGCAAACTCATGCATGGAGACAGCTTTATAATCAAGAACATTGATGAGCTCAATACCATTGCGAGCGTTACAGAAGATGATAGAAATGATGGAAGTGACTAGTTGCTCTCTTTACTTTATAAATATTCAATTACCTTTCTTTTAATTAGCCCTTAATTATTTATTATTCTCTTGTCTTATTTTCTTTGTCTCTACTTTAGCTATTACTCATATTCCCAAAATTATATGTGTGGTGGATTGCTGGGCACCTATTGTGGGCTTGGTGTTTATTACTTGCGTTCTTATTTCGTGTTTTTCCTATGGTCGTACTAATGGTCGACTTATGTGATCGCTATTCCGGTATTTGCAATAAGTCTCTTGTGAGTTTGATGTGCGACCGATATGCAGGTCTTAAAGTTGCTCATTTCAATGCCAGGAGCCTTAATTCTAAAAAAATTGACTATTTGAGATTTGTGTTTGAGGATTCGTCTGTTGATGTTGTATGTGTATCCGAAACTTGGTTTGTCCCTGACAATAACAGCTCCCTGTACGATATTAATCATTTTAGATAATTTAGAAATGACAGGCAGAATAGGAAAGGAGTAGGTGTTGCAATCTATGTTCGCAATACGTTGCAGTCGGCTATGGTGGCTAAATCTGAAAAGACTAATGTTGAATATTTAAGCATCAGCAATTCTGACAACACAATAAAAATTTGTATAACATGTGCGTACAACCCCAGCAAATATAATATCCTTGACACTCTGTTTAATTTTTTTTTCAGATTTGTCAATTGACTTCAATTATTTTATATTATGCTGTAACTTTAATGTAAACTTGCTGTGTAACGATAGCTTATCAAGGTGCATGTATGATAATGCCTCAAAGATAGGTTTATCTGTAATTAACTGCACAGAAACATCAATAATCTTTTTCTTAAGCATGTGCCTGTCAGAACTGTTACTATCAAAAACGTATCCTGTCCTTGGTTTTCATTTCGTGTACAGCCATAAATAAGAGGAACAAGCTACAAAGCCTTTGGAAAAAAGACCCTAGTCCATATAGGTGGGAGAACTAGAGGCGAGCTAGAAATGCGACTAATTTGATAACTAGGCAATCTAAAGAGCGTGTAGTTAAATTCGTAAATCCATCGCAATCTTAGCAAAGACACAAACCAAAAACACAATTTAAATTCGTATTTTGAGCCATTACCTGGCATCGCTAATGCAATGCGTACTTTTGTTCCAGAAACATTGTTAACAAAAAAATGGATTCTGAATACATGCTATACACCGTTGAAAAGAGGAGGACGAGACCTTTCCAACGGTGTATGATTTTTGCGTGCACAGGTTAGAATTTGGTGCAGCGGTTGCATGAACATAGCGTGTTTTCCGTACACACTGCAGCAGAATTCGATAAAAACTCGTAATCCAAACACTCTTGTTCGAAAAAATATACATTCTGAATACATGCTATACACCGTTGAAAAGAGGAGGACGAGACCTTTCCAAAGGTGTATGATTTTTGCGTGCACAGGTTAGAATTTGGTGGCAGCGGTTGCATGAAGATAGCGTGTTTTCCGTACACACTGCAGCAGAATTCGATTAAAACTCGTAATCCAAACACACTTGTTCGAAAAAATATTGATTCTAAATACATGCTATACACCGTTGAAAAGAAGAGGACGAGACCTTTCCAACGGTGTATGATTTTTGCGTGCACAGGTTAGAATTTGGTGGCAGCGGTTGCATGAAGATAGCGTGTTTTCCGTACACACTGCAGCAGAATTCGATTAAAACTCGTAATCCAAACACACTTGTTCGAAAAAATATTGATTCTAAATACATGCTATACACCGTTGAAAAGAAGAGGACGAGACCTTTCCAACGGTGTATGATTTTTGCGTGCACAGGTTAGAATTTGGTGGCAGCGGTTGCATGAAGATAGCGTGTTTTCCGTACACACTGCAGCAGAATTCGATTAAAACTCGTAATCCAAACACACTTGTTCGAAAAAATATAGATTCTGAATACATGCTATACACCGTTGAAAATTGGAGGACGAGACCTTTCCAACAGTGTATGATTTTTGCGTGCACAGGTTAGAATTTGGTGGCAGCGGTTGCATGAAGATAGCGTGTTTTCCATACACACTGCAGTACAATTCGATTAAAACTCGTAATCCAAACACACTTGTTCGAAAAAATATAGATTCTGAATACATGCTATACACCGTTGAAAAGAGGAGGACGAGACCTTTCCAACAGTGTATGATTTTTGCGTGCACAGGTTAGATTTTGTTAATTGTAATTTAATAATAATAATTTAATAAACAATTTAATAATTGTGTTCATCCCATATCACATTTTTTTGTATTCTTTTGTCTGCACAGTGTGCACTAAAGCCAGCGCTGCTTCCTCACATCAGCATTCTTATCTCTCATAAACTATTTCCACAAGCGTCGCATTTCCGCGACGCTCCCACAGGCGTCGTATTCCACGACGCTCCAACCCAAGCCATTCCCACAAGCGTCAGCACATTTTTTGGCGTTCGCTTATTCCCACAGGTGTAGCAGCGTGCTAGAATCGTCGACTGAGGCAGCAGCGCTGAGCCTCAAATTAGTATAAATACCAAAATATTGGATAATAAAGTCAGAATTAAATCAAAACTGTTCTCGTCAACTACTTGGGATTCAACTGGTTCTGCACTAGTTGTTTCAATCTTACAATCCAATCACTTACAGGATCAAATCTTTGGTTCAACTGGTTTTGTACTAGTTGTTTCCAATCAAACTCAACAATTAAAACTTTCATATAATTAAGGATTCAACTGGTTTGTACTAGTTGCTTCGATTAATTAAAACCTGGTTAATTAGCTGGTATTAAACTTGCTATTTACATTCACGTCAAAAGAGGCGTGAACATTTTGGTGACCCCGACGTGATTCTTCAAGCCGTCTTTCACTCATTTAAAAGAAGAAACAATCAACATGGAATCTTTCAGCACACTGATCGATAATCAACATGAAGCAGGACAGGAGATTCAGCAAATAATCCGAAACTTCAATAAGGACTCTGCTGATCGTAAGGGAAATGTGTCGTACTACAAGGACCGTCTAATACGTCTACAAAACATCTGGGATCGCTTCGAAGCAACAGATAACCGCATACGAATTTTAGATGAGCCTCCGTCAGACGACCAATACTTTACGAAGGATTATTACAACAAAATGATGGCGTTGGTGGAAACATATACTACAATTTTCAATGACGCTATTAAAAAATTGGAGTCACAGCTTGCCAGTCAAGGCGCCACTTCCAAGCCAACCTGGGAAGAAGCAGCAAACAACGCAATCACACAGCCCAATAAAGACGACAAAGAAGAAGAAGTCTCTCGAGTGTACGCGCTAATCCGTAAGCAGCAGGCAATAATCGCCTCATTACAGCGATTACTGAAAAGTACTACAAAGGACGTATCACCCCAACAATTCCTTATCGCTATGGAAAAGCTGTGGGCTCCGACCGAAGACGCAAACTTCACACTTTGGGAAATTCACAACAACCCTACGTCTTTAGGGTACGACATGGACGGATATATACAACTCGAGGAACAGGTGCGCCATCAGCGCGGCTTGTTGACACAAGCAAATACCACGACTCCTCAAAAAGAAGCGACAGCACAATCCACTGAGATAGCGACTTCGCTTCAACTTCCAAAAATCGAACTACCGATTTTTGATGGCGATTACCTCAAATGGCGCCAATTCCATGACCTCTTTATTGAAATCATTCACAAGCAAAGTATACCGAAATGCCAAAAAATTTGGTATCTTAAAACAAATCTGCGAGGTGAAGCTGAAAGATTATTGAGGCATTTCACAGTTACAGCTGAAAACTATGACTCAGCATGGGCTGCGCTGCGAGAACGGTACAACAATCCACGTCAACTCGCGTCCACTTTGATACACAAGCTCCTTGATCAACCTTCCAGCTCGCAAGAAACCACTTCCGTCAACTTCATCAAGAATATTCATGACACAACAAAAGAGTGTCTGCAGTGTTTAGAATATTTGGGCATATCTTCGAATGGTTGGGACCCCCTGCTCATGCACATCTTAATTCGCAAGATTGATCGAGCCACGCATGCACTGTTCGAGCAGTCGTTGGCTAACCCAAAAGAGGTCCCCACACTATGCACGTTCCTCTCATTTTTGGAAGCTCGATTCCAGTCACTAGAAGCAGCAGGATTCAAGCACAAGGAAAAACCTGGAAATCACAAGGTGCTCACTTCCGCCATTGACCACAAACCAAAATCTCAAAATTGTAAGCTGTGTAAACAACAACCACATGCCTTATATTTCTGCGACGAGTTCAAAAAACTAAGTCCAGCAAAACGACTACACTACGTTCAAAGACAAAACCTTTGCACTAATTGCCTGCGGTCAGGACATGCTGCTACATCTTGCCAATCAAGGACTTGCCTCAAATGCGCTCGAAAACATAACACGATGCTTCACTTAGACTCTTTACCCACCAAATTGAAACCAGATACCAATACCATCGTAAAGGAGGTCCTCGGAACCAGCAATAATACATCTCTAGCCGCTTGCCAAGTGAAAGGACATGTGCTGCTTAGTACAGTTTTAGTTCAAATATACAACAATCAGGGACAACCAGTTACTTGCAGAGCCATACTAGATTGTGGATCCCAGGCTAGTTACATAACCAAGAAACTAGCCTCTAAACTTCGCCTTCAAAGAAAGTATGATCCTCAACAGGTCAATGGTATTGGACAATCAACTCAGCATTCCGACCACCGCATGACTGTCCTTGTGTCATCGAAGATCAACGCTTTTAAAGTAAAATTGGAAGCTTTTATTCTGCCTAGAATAACCTCGGCTGTGCCGTCAGCGCCTATTGACATTACAAATTGGACCATACCGGCTAATTTGCCACTGGCAGATCCTGAATTCCACACCCCAGGACCTGTCGATCTCCTGATAGGCAATGAAGTATTTTATGAAACATTAATGATAGGACAAGTTAAACTCGGAAAACAGCTTCCGATTCTCCAAAACACCACATTTGGATGGGTTTTGGGGGGAGTTGCACTTGACTCCACTGCAGCACCTACTACAATTTCAACATCTTCGACATTCTGCGGCATCGGTACCAGCGAAGAATTACATGAGCAAGAGAACAGATTTTGGCAGCTAGAAGAAATTGAGGACAAGGCAGCTCCGCTCACCACAGAGAAGAAATGTGAGATGTTTTTCGCACAGACAGTTCGGCGTCTTCCGCATGGACGATTTTCTGTTCGGCTGCCGTTCGCTCAAAACCCAACTGTACTAGGAGATTCCAAGACTGTTTCATTACAGCGCTTCTATGCTCTCGAGCGCAGATTGCAAAAGAACCCGGAATTGCGCACTTCCTACATCGAGTTTATGAGAGAATATGCTGCGTTAGGCCACATGAAGAAATTCGATGTCAATAACGTTACGTCAATACCACACTACTTCATACCGCACCACTGCGTGATAAAACCCGAAAGCACATCAACAAAGCTTCGGGTGGTGTTTGATGCGTCCATGACCACATCTTCAAATTTCTCGTTGAACGATATTCTCCTAACCGGTCCTAAACTGCAACAAGAGCTTTTCTCAGTGTTATTAAGATTCCGGATGCCTCGATATGTGTTCTCCGCCGACATAGAAAAAATGTATCGTCAAATTAAAGTGGACGAACAGGATTGGCCGTTTCAATTAATTTGGTGGAGAGAAAACCCTACAGACCCAGTGAAATGTTTTTCTCTTAACACCGTAACGTACGGAATAAAATCTGCTCCTTATCTCGCCATCAAATGCCTGCAAAACGTAGCCCTGAAGCATCAAGTAACAAATCCACTAGGAGCTGAGGCTATTCAAAGGGATTTCTATGTAGATGACCTAATGTCGGGTGCAGATTCAATAGCCGAAGCTACTACCATCCAAGAACAAATCATGAAAATACTACAAGGCGCTGGCTTCAAATTAAAAAAATGGTGTGCCAATCATCCTTCACTATACAACAACATACCACTACAAGATCGAGCTCAGCAAACGGAGATTGTTCAACACGATACAACAATAAAAACGCTTGGTATGGTCTGGAATCCAACGAACGACGAATTTCATCTCCGAATCCATACAACAGAACCAACTAAGGTTACCAAGAGGCAAGTTCTTTCCGAGATCGCTCACATCTTCGATCCACTAGGAATCTTAAGTCCGGTCGTGACAAGAGCCAAGATCTTCTTGCACCAATTATGGACCTTAAAACTAAATTGGGACTCAGCAGTACCCCATGAACTTCATACATACTGGAACCAATTCCGAGAGAACTTATCTAAACTAGACAAGGTTAAGATACCGAGGCACCTCCTCTCCGCAAAACATGCCAAGACGCAAGAGTTGCACGTTTTTTGCGACGCATCGGAGAAGGCATATGGCGCCGTCGTGTACGGTAGAGCTCTACTTCACGATGGAACAATCATAGTTCGGTGGATGTGCGCACGAAGTCGAGTTGCTCCGAACAAAACAATTAGTTTACCTCGACTAGAACTCTGTGCAGCTCATCTAGCGGCAAAACTGCTCGAACGAGTAAGAACTGACCTCTCATGGACACATCCATGCTTCTTGTGGTCTGATTCCGAAATCACGCTCGCTTGGATTTCGGCACAATCCGCATCATATCAAACGTTCGTGGCGAATCGAGTTGCGGCAATTCAAGAACTCACAACCCACAATCAATGGCGTTACGTTCCAACCAAACATAATCCAGCAGATCTTGTCTCCAGAGGCCTCAACCCTCAAGACTTTAACTCCAACACGTTATGGCATTACGGGCCCTTATTTCTTCATGGATCTTCATCCCAATGGCCAGAAAATCTCTCTCATCCAGTAACTGAATGGGAAAAACGAAAGAAAATATCTCTCTTTTCGTCAGTCGCTGCAACAACCTTGATCGACTCGATTAACCATCGGAATTCCTTTAAACTTCTCGTGAGAATCAGTGCTTATGTCAGGAGATTTATCAATAAGTGTCGCAAGTCTTCCAGATACACAACCAAAAGTCTTGACGTGGCTGAAATAGAGGATGCCACAATTACCATTCTACGAGAAGCTCAATATTTTGACTTCAACATTGAAATCAATCAACTACAGCGACACGGTTCAGTGACAAACAGTAGCAGCATCAGCAGCCTGACGCCGTTCTTGCATAACTGCCATATACTACGAGTTGGTGGCAGACTCCAGAACAGCGAGCTCCCGTACGAATCAAAGCACCCAATTCTGCTACCCTACGGTCACATAGTGACCAGAATGCTGATGACCGATATTCATCTCACCAACTCTCACGTTAGCCCTCAAGGATTATTGTCCATAACTCGGCAAAGATATTGGCCTATAAAGGGGAAAACCATTGCTAGATCCATTGTGCAAAATTCTACTCGCTGCGTAAGATCTAAACCAAAACTGCTGACTCAACACATGGGATCATTGCCAGCTCAGAGGGTGCAACCAGCACGACCGTTCGTGAACTCCGGAGTCGATTTCTGCGGTCCTTTCTACATCCATTTCAAAATACGCGGAAAGCAACCAAGGAAATGTTACGTTGCAATATTTTGCTGCTTTTCGACTAAGGCAGTACATATTGAAATAGTAAGTGACCTCACAACGGACTCATTCATCGGTGCACTGAAGCGCTTTACGAGCAGGCGGGGGAATTGTCGCCATATTCATTGCGACAATGCCACCAACTTTGTAGGAGCGAAAAACCAGCTTCAAGATTTAACGGAAATTGTGCATAGTCAAGAGGCTCAGGAAAGCATTAAAAGGTTCGGTCATGATGGCAGAATTGAATTTCACTTCATACCCCCCCGTTCGCCACACTTTGGGGGGGCTATGGGAAGCAGCTGTCAAGTCAGCTAAGCATCTCTTCTATAAGGGGGTCAATGCAGCTTCTCTAACATACGAAGAAATGGAAACAGTGTTTACTGAGATCGAAGCCATTTTGAATTCACGGCCGATAACTCCAATGTCCGACGACCCGAATGACTTTAAAGCTCTGACACCAGGACACTTCTTGATTGGAGAACCCCTCACTAGTACTATTGATCACAGTGCTACTGAATATAAAGGAAACCTACATCAGCGATGGCGAACGGTATCATCACTGAACAAGGAGTTTTGGCATCGTTGGACCAAAGAATACCTCTGCGAATTGCAACATAAGTACAAGTGGAAGCAATCCTCCTCAAATATTAAGGCAGGGACCATGGTCGTCATTCATGAGGATAATTTACCATCATTAAAATGGAAGCTCGGCCGAATAATACGTCCGATCTGTGGTGATGATGGACTAGTGCGAGTTGCCGAAGTTCAGACCGCATCAGGGGCTATCACACGCGCCATTCATCGATTAGCACCATTACCTAACACGAGCAGTGAGTCCCATACTGACCAATCCCCTACAACTCAGGATCCAAGTAGCAATGAGCTCCAGACGAATGGCCGCCGTAAAAGAGCAGCGGCAGTGGAACAAAACTCTACGAAATGTTTTCGTGGCCTTAGCACTGCTCCACTGCTATGTCTGCTAATAGTTTTCATCCTTCCAATAGTTGTCCTATCTTCGAACAAGGTAGAACCGTTTCCGATGCAACCCGGGTTATACTTCGAAAGATTAGGCGTAGCACACTTAACCACTACAGACTGGAACATAATCGCGTTTTTTAATATGACACCTTATTGGAGTGAATATAACAACATCAAAGAAGGAATCTACGCCGCCTCCAAATATTGCTCGAGATTGAACCACCTAATCGCTTGCAATAACACTATATATCAATTCAAATCACAACTAACCTACATAAAGGATTATCATCAGTTTGTGATTCCGCGCGAACCTCACAAGGCTCGACGCTCCGCTCCGCTAGGCATCATTGGAAGTCTAGCGAGTTCACTTTTCGGCGTGCTCGATTCAGAATATGCAGACAAAATGACAAACGTGATTCATGCCATCCACAGCAATGAAGATCATCTGCTAAACCTTCTCAAAAACAACACTTCTTTATTAGACGCCACCACCAACATCTTGAATAGAACCAATGATGAACTTCAACTTCTAGATGAGACGCTGAAGAAAACGCAACGCCAAATATTAGATCTAATGTCGTGGTCGCAAGAACATAAACGCGCAGAAGTATTCAACGCATTAGTACTCCAGCTTTCTGTAACTATTGCCGAATATCAAAAAACACAGGAATTGCTTGTGGAGGTGTTAACCGATTCTCACAAAAGCAAGGTCAACCCGTTCCTCGTAACTCCACAGCAATTAAAGGAGCAGCTCATCCTCATGAAAACGCATATTCCTTCCGTATTACGTGTCCCAGGACACGGATTAGACATTGTGGAAATGTACCAACTCCTGTCTATTGAAGGTCGTGCCACCAACAACAATTTAATATTCAAAATAACCTTGCCGCTTATCGGAAGCACCGACTTCGAAATTTTACACATCGTTCCCGTACCAACATACCTTGGCAACAGTTCGTTTTTGACGATTCAAAACACAGATCAGGTTGTGAGTTAAAAGTCACCAACACGTCCCAACACTGGATTCAATTGATAGAAGATAATACGGTGATTTACATAAGTTATCCGCCACGAATCGTAAATCGTCTCTGCGATGTCTCCATATCCCAAATTCAACTTTCCGGTACTGGTCGGATACAGATCGAGCCCGGCTGCATCCTAAAAGATGATTCTACCACCATCACAGCGCATTCTACTTATGAGACCTCTTTCACTAGCTCCTTCCTTCCGAAAATTAATTTAGTCGAAATAATCACCAACGACAAGAACCTGCCAGTACTAATAGAAAACTATCGCCATAGTAAAACTATTTCAACGCATCTACATGAGCTCCGAACACAAATACAGCAACTTCAGCAGTCAGAAACGAAGTCCCTTAACAAATACGTACCAGAAGATTACCATCTCGGCATCAGCCTCAGCACACTTTTCATTGTCATCGTTATAATCCTCATTTTCATCACCAGATGGTTCACCAGACATCGTTCGAAAACATCATTGGCCGGTCCAATCGCTGCGCCGAGAAATAATCATGACTTTGAAATCAACCTGGACGAGCATCATTAGTTGAGAACCCTCAACGGGCCGGAGGATGTTCATCCCATATAACATTTTTTTGTATTCTTTTGTCTGCACAGTGTGCACTAAAGCCAGCGCTGCTTCCTCACATCAGCATTCTTATCTCTCATAAACTATTTCCACAAGCGTCGCATTTTCGCGACGCTCCCACAGGCGTCGTATTCCACGACGCTCCAACCCAAGCCATTCCCACAAGCGTCAGCACATTTTTTGGCGTTCGCTTATTTCTACAGGTGTAGCAGCGTGCTAGAATCGTCGACTGAGGCAGCAGCGCTGAGCCTCAAATTAGTATAAATACCAAAATATTGGATAAAAAAGTCAGAATTAAATCAAAACTGTTCTCGTCAACTACTTGGGATTCAACTGGTTCTGCACTAGTTGTTTCAATCTTACAATCCAATCACTTACAGGATCAAATCTTTGGTTCAACTGGTTTTGTACTAGTTGTTTCCAATCAAAATCAACAATTAAAACTTTCATATAATTAAGGATTCAACTGGTTTGTACTAGTTGCTTCGATTAATTAAAACCTGGTTAATTAGCTGGTATTAAACTTGCTATTTACATTCACGTCAAAAGAGGCGTGAACATTTTGGTGACCCCGACGTGATTCTTCAAGCCGTCTTTCACTCATTTAAAAGAAGAAACAATCAACATGGAATCTTTCAGCACACTGATCGATAATCAAAATGAAGCAGGACAGGAGATTCAGCAAATAATCCGAAACTTCAATAAGGACTCTGCTGATCGTAAGGGAAATGTGTCGTACTACAAGGACCGTCTAATACGTCTACAAAACATCTGGGATCGCTTCGAAGCAACAGATAACCGCATACGAATTTTAGATGAGCCTCCGTCAGACGACCAATACTTTACGAAGGATTATTACAACAAAATGATGGCGTTGGTGGAAACATATACTACAATTTTCAATGACGCTATTAAAAAATTGGAGTCACAGCTTGCCAGTCAAGGCGCCACTTCCAAGCCAACCTGGGAAGAAGCAGCAAACAACGCAATCACACAGCCCAATAAAGACGACAAAGAAGAAGAAGTCTCTCGAGTGTACGCGCTAATCCGTAAGCAGCAGGCAATAATCGCCTCATTACAGCGATTACTGAAAAGTACTACAAAGGACGTATCACCCCAACAATTCCTTATCGCTATGGAAAAGCTGTGGGCTCCGATCGAAGACGCAAACTTCACACTTTGGGAAATTCACAACAACCCTACGTCTTTAGGGTACGACATGGACGGATATATACAACTCGAGGAACAGGTGCGCCATCAGCGCGGTTAGTTGATGGTTTTCGCAAACCTATGTATCTCTATCGTATAAGTGCATTCACAACACCTCCATGTTTTCTTTCTTTAAGCTGCTAATTATTTAAAATAGAAAAAAATTGATATTATTTTTTATGCACATTTTACAATTTGGGTCACGAAAGACTCTTCTGCGAAAATTACCATTAAGAATGTATAGGCAAGTTATGAAGTATTACAAAATAATCCTACATTCAGCTATCGTTATTGTGTAATGGCAGCATAAGTTTCTATTAATTTACCGTTTTTGATATTTGAGTTGCGCGATATGCTTGTTCGTTATTATCAGATTTATTTTTGTGTTTTTATATTTTTCGAGGCAATATCTTCCCATTTTTTGAAATTTTACTTAATTATTATTTACGGTCGTATTTATAAATATTAGCGTTCATTATGCAAACATTTCCAGACATTTTAAAACTTGTGATATTTCACATAGGTGAGGATCGCCTGCATTGTTTGAGTAATTCATTTCATTGTTTGATCCGTTATGAAGGCGATATAGCTACAATATGATATATATATACATATAAATTTAATTTTAATAGACTTTAACAAGGAATCGTCAACAGTGAATTCCACTTGTCTTGTTCATGTTGTTAAAAAGTATTAAACAAAACATTGCTTTGATAATTTATGACTACATTTTCCTCCCCCGTAGTATATACTTTCTTCTCTGAAGATGACACATCGCCAAAATCTACAAACATAACTTGACGAGGGTTGACGGGAATCCGTTGCCAATAATCAATTCTTTTTAATTACGTTTTAGTAACAAAAATATGGATTATGAAAGGGACATATGTTGGTTTCCCTACTGAAAGCTTCAGTTCTTCTCGCTGTGTACTCGAAGTTGAACTAACTAAATATTTACCCTAAGAATAATTTCTCAAAAAACTCTCAAATTTCGTCATCTCCATCCGCTACACTCTCAAACGCAATGCATGCCAAAAAGTATAATGGATCTTTATAAAGTAGTGTGGGTTTGAGTTTTTGAGGGAAAGCATAAACGTACAGAACGTACGATTCATATTCTTGGTCACACGATGATTGCTTCTTTCAAAACATGCACACAGACATCGATCCAAAACATACAACTTTTTTGTATCATACATAATTTACCAGACAAAAAAAAAATTTACCCTTTATGAAGTATTGCTATCAATAATCTGTATTTTTAATAGACTCTATGGATTATTGCTATATAGAAAACTAAATCCATTACCAACTTTCCCATATATATATATATATATATACAGTCGAACTTCTCTATAGTGAACTTCTATACAATGAAGCACTCCCTATTATGAATTTTTTTCAAGTACACTGCTTTTTCGTTCAATTTCTGGTCTTTTTTGATCTCTGTATAATGAATTTCTATACAGTGAATATTTCTATACAATGAACAAGTTTTACAGTTGCAATCTCAAATTTCATACGTTTTTGTCTCCTTATAATGAATTTTTTCAAATAATTCTCCATTGGCTATACTAGTAACACTGTATTTCGATGGAAGAGTAAACTTTATATGGGCATCCCCGAAATTTGAAAATGACAATAGAAAAAGATAAAAAATGACCATCACTAAGAATTTTGACACCTGCATTGAGTTACTTGCATTAAGTGAACAAACAGTGTGAAAATGTCGCAGCGAAATAGTCTCTCTATTGAAAAAAAATTGTTGATTATTAATAAAGTTGGAAAAGGTGGAGCAAAAAAATAAAGATTTTGCTAAACAATTTGTAATTCTGTCTCCCACTTTTGTGGAGATGAAAAATGATGTACCTAATAAAGTTTTCGAATCTCCTAATTTATTAGAAGCTTTCGTTGAAGAACAAAAATGGAAAAGTGTAATCCAAACTGAAATTACTGATTACTTACAATAAAAATTTAAAAAAGTATTATGGTTTCTATATAATGAAATTTCTATATAATGAAGTAATTTTGTGGTCCCTTCGACTTCACTATAGGGAAGTTCGACTATTTATATATATATATATAAATATAAAAATAAGAAATACATACATCTTAAATTCTGGAAACTGCTTATATTTACAAAATTCCGCTTCCCATTCACTTTTATTAGAAGGTTTCTTTTCTCCCAAAAGCTTCCAGGTTACCATGGACAAACCGGATTCAGTAAGTCGCGTAACACCTCCTGTAAAATTTTTTTTTTATTAATAACACTATAAATAATTTGATTATGTTAAATAACTGACGATGGCATATACTTATCGACTGGGAATAGGTCGACATGTATGACCTATGAATTTAAAAACAAATGTATGTTTTAACACATTGTTGCTGTAAACAATTTCAAGAAAAAGCTTAATTTTACATGGGACAGACTGCGATTTTTAATAGAAGTATTTGGTTTGCGGCGATGCTTTTGTTGTTGAGGTTGTTATTGCTGTTGTTGTTTCTGCAGTTTGTTTTGTAGTTATTATTACAAATACAGTGACTAATAGATTTCTTAGTTTCATATAAAGGTGTTTAACTTCTGTTAGGTTATGGCCAAAGTGCTATATAGCGAAAATCCTTAAAAATATGTTCCCAACTATCGTTAACAATGACGTACAAACACCCACCATCTCAACACGAACGCAAATTATAAAAGACGCCCCTTTCCCCGTTATAGCGATAAAGCCTTTATAAAAATAACTGTAAACAAGGAAAATAACGGTAAACAACGAGAATACGAAAATCCGCGAAAACAAACTTTTGCCGACGTAAGCTGGTGTAGTTGAAAATACCTGAGTTCTTTTTCAACTGAACGCAAATGGATACGCGCTTTTATCTGCCTTCAATTAGGACGGCTTTTTAAACGGTAACCTGAAAGGGACTGCTATTCTAATGAGCTACCCCAAAAAGTTAAACTTTTAATTTAAAAGTTAACTCTTAATTTTGCAAGTTTTTACTTCATTGCATACGTAGTTTTTGCAAAAAAAGTAGTGTAACCACGAAAAATTTTGATATTGAGATTTTGATGGTTGAAATTGTCTATTTGAGACTCTTATATGACCTTCCATTTGAATGAGATCGTTGGCGCCAAAAAGGATACCTTTCTCCCACGAGTTTTATTCATAAATCAAAACTGAACAGCGTTAGAAAGTAGATATTTGATTTTTAGACATCAAATATAATCGACCTTTTTCACAATTTTTTTAATCGAAATTATTTCACCTAATCTCCATTGGGCCAATTCGAACGGAAGCATACGTACTGTAGTCAATTGTGCATTCATATTGAAACGCAGCTCGATTCAAATCAACGTTTGAAGAATTTCTTCTTGTGCGTCGAATATTATCAAATTGTTGATCTATGAGATAAGCTCGACGATTTCTCATTTCCAACCGAGCAGTTATTATAGCAGACTTTTAAGATCAAAAAACACCACCTCACAAAAAATTTGATACAACTATCGATTCCTAGAACTGGAAAAATCTGAACCCCTAATTATACTTTTGTTTTTATTGCCCTCTACCAATGAAGGTTTTCTTGCATTCTTGAAGAGTTTACATAAAGAGCCACGGAAATTCCCAATGCTAATTGCCGTTTCCCAGCGAAATGCCATGGAAGATGATCAGTTGTCCTTCCGCTAATTAACAGCAGAAAAGTCTAACAGAAATAGCTGCTAATTTGATTTAAATTTGTTTGAATTTTTTTTTACTTCTTAATAGAAAACGCATCGTGGAAACAAAATAAAACAAAATAGTGGTGGACAAACGCTAATACCTCACGATATTGCTGCTAAAATCCGTGAAAATCGCGTTGAAATTGATTCGTTGGTTACATTCAAAGGAAAATTTAGTAAGCCAATTTCACATAAAGCTACCTGTTGTTGTGGGTATACGCCAGAGTTGTAATGTATTCAGTACATTTGTACTTGAGTACCTTTTAAGTATCAAGTTCAAGGACTGGTACTTGTACTTCAAGTACATGAAAAGGACTGCGTACTGGAAAATTTTAAAGTACCAGTACATTCAGGTTAACTTAAGCTGAAGCATTCATACTGTTAACTTAAAGCCTTTTCAAGTACCAGTCCTTTTCAAGTACCAAGTCTTTTTTATCTATTAGGTTTGATTTCGACTTGGAAAATCTCTCATTTATATTGCTAGCATATGTGTTATAACTTCCATCCAAATGACCTTCGGCAAAAAAATTAATTTATTATTTAAAATTGGATTTTTTAAAATAAAAGTTTTTTCTCGCGAAATGCAGCTACATATTTAAAAAAATATGCAACACAACATCCACCCCTAATTACGTACATATTTTCTGTTTCTATTGTCCTGAAATATCCCTGCATTTTCGTATCCTTAAAGAGCCACCGCCAATTGCATTTGTGCATATCCCCTCAGTTTTCTCTCTCGAAATCCTATCCTTCTACCTGTCGTCAACAAATCGCACAGCCTCTCATATGCGACATTCTGTGATTGGTCAATTTAGTTGTCCAGCCGCGGAATATTATGGAATGCGTTCAAGTGAACACTTGGAAGTTTGCAGGTTTTTCAACAGATAATTTTAGAACGTGATGATGAAGTATTAACGATTAACTGAAAAAATTACTCCCAGAACGGCAAAAACCGCATCAAAGTCGGTTCAAACGTTCATGAGTTTATTAACTCTGCGAATAATAAGATTGTGATAAAAATAAACAAATTCTATAACAATATATATAGAATGCGTTAAAAAGAGTGTGGTTGAGGGAAAGACAGAGCATGAGGAGCATAGTTCTACCCATAAAAAACACTGCCGCTTCTGTCCATAAGTATTCTTAGGCGAGACGAAGTACGGCGAATTAGCTAGTTTTTTATAAAATCATGCAGAATTATAAATTAGGCAACTTTTGTTTTTCGCTTTTCGCTTTTGTTTTTCGCTTTTCAAATACAAGGTAGTTTTCATAAAATGTAGTTTAACCATTCTCAGGCTCTGATTTAAGCATATAGTGTAAATATATATATTTGTATATATGCCATGCCAGAGATGTGCCATGGAATAAATATATATATATATTGATATTGGGGTGGTAGGTTCTTTCAATCTCTCGAAATTATACTACACAGACGACACAGATGGACGTGTAGTGAACAAAATTTTTAATCATTAAAACATCAAAGTGAAAAGACTTCGGCAACTAAATTGAATAAGAAGCACAGATTTGTGCAATGGAATAAATATATATATATATATATAATAATAATAAATATATAATAATAATTTATAATAATTTATAATAATAAATATATATAAATATATATTTATTTAGAACACCCACGTGTCCACCAGGGACCCAACTTCCCGTCACTTAAAGCGAATCTCGGTTCGGGGCCGCAAAAATCTTCGTGACTCCGGAATATTTGTTTGTCAAGTTACAATTTTGTAGATCCATAGAAGCAGGGTACTTTTAGTGCCTCGTGGCAGATCTTTGGTCTCTTCAAGGCTATTTTTCGTTGCTGCTATTAGGCTATGGAATGCGTTGCCACGATGTGTAAGGGAGACACATGGGGTGGGTAGGTTTAGGCAATTGGTAGTTCGCTTCTTTCGATGTTGTAAGTCTATTCCCTTCTCTTTTTCTGCTCATTTTTTTTTCTTTTCTTTTTCCTCTGTTCTGTACTTCTAACCTTTTTACCTCATCCTTCTATCTAATTAAGTTTCAATTTTTTTTTGCAAGCAAAATTTTAAATAAGCCATAATGTTATGATTTTGTTTAATAAATAATAATAATAATAATAATAATGAACATGATGAATAAGAAGAGTGGATCAAGAAAGCGGTTGTTGGAATGATATGGCCAATAAAGAATTCAGACACAAATTTGCTGCGATAAGGATATATAATAAATGGAAATATTTCACGGCCATGGAAAAGCATCAAGTATTAAAGGCTTAAAATGTTAAGCTTGCACAAACTCCAGCATAAAAAACTTCTTCTCTTTTATCAGGGGATGTAAAAACTCGCTTCAAACAAACACAAGGCAACGATGGGATGAGGTAAATATTTAGACATTCGTTGTTTAATAACCAACTTCCTCTTCCGGCAAGTGGTTAGCTCCGACCATCTCCGTGAGTGCTCGGAGAACAAACACGTGTCCATCAGGGACCCAACTTCCCGTCACTTAAAGCGACTCTCGGTTCGGGGCCGCAACAATCTTCAGCAGCCCCTTTCTTGGCGAGAGAGTCTGCTTTCTCATTCTGTTCCGTGCCAACATGTCCTCTCACCCAAAAGAGTGTTACCTCGTTCCCCTGGGCACACTCATTGAGCTTGTGGACAGCCTCTAGCACCAAACTGGAATTTATACTTGTCCGCCCCATACTCCTGATCACTGCCTGTTTATCGAGTGCCATAAGAATCCTCCTATTCCTCACCCGACAGCCAATTAAATGATCCAGAGCATGTACCAAAGCCAGCAACTCTGCCTGATACACGGACACATACTTCCCCAAGCGAAGTGCACAGTGAAGGTGTAATTCTTCCGAAAAGACACCAGCACCCGCTCTCCCCTCTATCAACGACCCATCTGTAAAGATGCTAATGTCGTGCCTACTGCATACCCCTTGCAGCCTCCCATCCGCGATAAGTGTGGCGTGCGATCTTTCAATGACTCGTACTCTCTTCATGGCTTCCATCGGCATCTGCACATCACGAATATTTTTAAAGACCATGTCAATAATTTGACCATGTCCTGTAGCTGGTAAACCACCCCCATGCCATTCGGCGTTCCTACACATGCGTAATGCAGTCAATGCCGCCGTCTTCCTCACAAATAAGTCCAACGGTAGCATCCCGAGTAATGCTTCTAGAGCGAACGTCGGGGTGGTGCTAAACGCTGCAATGTGTCTAACTGAAACTTAGCTGTTGTCTTGCCAGCCCTGTGCCACCAGACAACTGCACCGTATGTCAGACAGGGTCTGCTATAACCATGTCCGTGTAGACCCAGTGCATCTTTTTTGGGAATATACCCCACTGGATGCCACACACCCTCCTGCACTGGAAATGCACAATCTTTGCCTTCCTGATCCTGTCCTCAACATGTTCTTTCCAGAGAAGCCCACTATCAAGGATCATTCCTAGATATTTGATCTTTCGGGAAACCTTGGTTTCAGATCCAAAAATCCTAAGAGGGCTCATACACGGAATCTTCCTTTTCCTTGTGAAAAGGATCAGATCCGTCCTCGCAGCATTGATGGTGAGGCCATGCTCTCTACACCACCTTTCGACAGTGAACCCTGGTATTAAGTTTACATGCAATAATTGCAAGATTAGAATTTTCTTACGCGGACAAACGTCTAACACATAATTGTACAGGACACAAGTATTTTAAGGCAAGGAACTCTGCCTTTAATTGATTGCTACAATGAGGTCAACAAAAAATGTTGCCTTACAATTCGAAAATAATTGAAAGTACTAATTATAACAATAAAAATCATAAGGTTATATTTCAACACAGAAATATATTTCCCAATGAAAAAGAATTTATAATAACGAATGTGACCCAATGGACGATGACAAATCAACTTGTGCATTCAACAAACCAAAACAGACTATAGTCTTAGAGCCAGTTTCACAGTGGTCGTTTAAACTACTAACAAATGGAGATTAACTAAACGTCGGATAAAAGTTTTCTCCGGTTAAACCAAGAAGCAGTTTCACAGCGCACGTTTAACTTATCTTTATTAAACTTATATTATTGAAAAAATGTATCTTACTTATTCAAAACAGCTGTTTCTTCGCAGTACAAATATTTTAACAAATTTGATTAAATAAATAAATGAAATTTAACAATTGTAAATAGCAAAACGCATAATGGCGACTAAACGCAATTTTAATTACACAATAGCCGAGCTCAATTTTTTTTGTTGGAAAGGGTTAAATCCATCAACGAAAAATTGCACTGCAAACGTAGTGGCAGCCACTCTAAAAAACAGCTGTGAAACTCAATGTGTGGTGTAAAATTACTTTAAACGACTAACGGTGGTAAAAGGCCACTGTAAAACTTGCCCTTAGTAAATAACGCGCACGTCAACGAGTCGTGACGGTGTGGGTTCCAGTACAAGTACGCTTTGATGTTGTGATCGTTTCTTCCTGTCCTTTAGGTTATTATAATTTGTCGCTTTCTCTTAACATTCTATGCACTTCGTTGATAGTACTGTGCGATTCCAAGAATGATAGAATTCACGATTGTGCATAGCGCAAGCTACGTTCTTTGGAACAGTAAAAAATAAACAGCTCTGGAGCTAGGGTTGTTGAAGTATGTCTTTATTCAGTTTCTGTTTTTACATTGTAGTTTCTTTTATCATTTATCTTATTTAGCACTAAGTGCTCACACATGAATGTGCTCAATCAGCACTAAGTATCATGTCTTAAAATATTCGCATCTTTCGGGGCGAGGTTTTCGATTTCGTCTGCTGGTCGGATGTTGATGTTGATTTGATATCAAATCTTTTCACAGGCGAAATTTCTAGTGGTGTGTATAGAAGCAAAAATTCATTTCTGTGTTAATACACGAAATAAAAAAATTCTAAATGTAAAGAGTGGAAACTTTTTGCCGTTCGAAGGAAGATATCAAGCCTAACAATGCATATATTTGCCGTAAGCCTTTCACGCCTAAAGATGCGGCATCTGCAGTAGAGAACTGCAATGAGTATCAAAATATTCAGATCTTACCTCAAGTACTTAATATAAATATTTATGAAGAGTTACGAACTTGTACACATTAAATGAGGTATAAGATATACATTTTCTGCTTATACCTTTAGTACATATGTATGTATTAAACAAGCAAGTTCCGTTGCTGAAGTTTATAGATATTGAGTAAAAAGTGGATGCTGCACTGGCAAAGAACGATAATCACAGGGAATTGCTCTCCGCACTCGATCTCTATCGAACGATTCTTTTGTTGGTCATGCAAACAGTCAATTTTGGGTTACGGGCTACTTTTTTGCGATCATTCGAGTAGCTTCGAATGACGGGTTCACGGCCTTTTCCCCGTCTTATTGTACGATTAGTCGGAGAAAGAACTAAATAACTCTACGGGCTTTCGCCCCACTTCCATATCTTTGTACGATAAATTAATTGTAGAAGGTGATAAACTATACCGGCTCACACCCCGTCTTATTTGGTAACTTTACGGGCTTTTTGTCAGACGTTAGATTAACCCGTATATTACGTAGTCTATAAGCAAACCAGTAGTTTTAGAACAAGTTATCAGAAATTGACTTAGGGTTTAAGTGAAAACGATATTCATAACTCTGCTTAATATATATATAGATTTGATAAATAAAACTAGGTACCAAACCACAGCGGACTACTTCGGTTGACCAAAGGGTACCAAAACCCCAAGTTGCCAGTCGAGTCGACGCTACGTGTGTATATATATATATATATATATATATATATATATATATATATATATTTATTCCATGGCACAAATCTGTGCTTCTTATTCAATTTAGTTGCCGAAGTCTGTTCACTATTTCTTCACTTTGATATTTTAATGATTAAAAAGTTTGTTCACTAGCCGTTCATCTGTGTCTGTGTAGTATAAGTTCGAGAGATCGCACCTCCGTCGCGTTCAGCAGCCAAAGACAAAGTGCTTGTCGTTGTTATCTTTGCTAAGCTAGAACCCTCAGTTCGGTTTCGCTTCCAGTCGCCTCTACGATGTTGGTATTCTTGTCTTCTACTCGTCGTGTTCTCTCGTGCTTTTCCAGTTTATGTACTTATTCGTATGTGTTTTTTTTTTTTTGTTTTTTCAATTAGAGGAACGCATCAAAAGCCTGAGAGTGGGACTTTAACCCACTAAAACCTAACCCCCACGTCTGTTAGTCCCCGCGGAACTACCGTTAAGTATACTGTCGCGAGGCAGAAGGAGCCATAGCTCTGTTACCGTCGTCTTACATAGAGTCTCTTGCTAGCACGTCTCCGTCCAGAACGTTTATTGGTCTTGTACTGGTCAACTGTTCAGATATTCGCTGCGCACCTGATTCTGCGTTGCTGATTGTAGCCGCTTCGTTGAATACACAGACCTTGTAGTGGATTGCAGCGGTTGCCTGGCAGCCGGCATCTCATATCCTCTGTGAGCTACGCATTGCTTGCAATATTGTGTTTGGTTCAAGAACCGCTCCATGCTCAATGTTCAGTTTATCTCTTTCCCGTTTGAACCGTGGGCAGCGAAACATCACGTGACGCATCTTCAATTTTACCATCGCATTTAGGACAAAAGGGATAAGTGTCATGTCCGAAGCGATGTAGATAGCTCCGGTACATTCCGTGGCCTGTTAAAAACTGCGTCAGGTTGTAGTTTACTACGCCGTGTCTGCCGTCGATCCAATCCCTAATATTGGCTATCAACACGTACGCCCATCTTCCTTTCAATTGGGGTCATGCCAAAAATCACCAATGCTGCATCATCAGTTACCGTTCTGTAGGCGGAAATAACCCTTAACCCACACCTTTTATGTTGAGGGATTCTGCCCATACGGGTACCGCATATAACAATATCGACGGTACAACGCTGGATAGAAGTCGTCTCCTACTGTTATGGCCTCCAATGTTTGGTAGCATTGTTGATAAAGCCGCATTACAGATAGCTGCCTTTTTCCCCCGCATATTCAGCATGTTGCTTGAAGCAAAGTCGATCATCGATAACGACTCCGAGGTACCTTAGAGATCACTGCGATAATAACACGCTGTGACGCCACCCTTACTTACATACTTTCGCACTTTTTGCGGCTACCCATGAGGACTGCCTCAGTTTTTCGTTCCGCTAACTTTAAGTTTACTGAACTGAGCCAAGTAATGATGGAGTCCCTTGCGGTTTTGATCTTTTGTTGAAGGTCATAAATGTGTTTAGCAACTGCCACTATAGCTATGTATGTCGTCCGCAAAATAAAAATTTTGACATTCTCTGGTACTCCAATATTGAGAATTCCGTCATAAAAGATGTTTCAAATTCAATTAGAGCCTTGTGGAACTCCGGATGTGACTTTGTACTCTTTAAGACCTTCATCAGGGTTATACAAGAGCTCCCGGTTGCTTAGATAACTCTTAATTATCTGGACTAGGTATGCGGGGACCTTTTTTCTTTCCATTGCCGTGATTATATGACTCCAGTTTGCCGTGTTGAACGCATTTTGAATGTCAAGTGTGACGACCACGCAATATTCTTTAGTTCCTCATTTCCATCTCGTACCTTGAATGGCTTCCTTAGCTATTGAGGCGACCAACTTTACTGCATCAATCGTGGATCGCCCTTTTCGGAATCCAAACTGATTAGCGCTGAGTCCATTACATTCGACGAAATATGTGCTGATCTTGTCATTTACGATTCGTTCCAAAATTTTACCCATGGCATCAAGGAGGCAAATAGGTCTGTAAGATGAAGGTTCACCCGGCGACTTGCCCGATTTTGGTAGTAAGACTAATCTCTGTAATTTCCATATCTTAGGAAACACGCATTGCTCTAGATAGAGTTGCAAGGTGTCCCTAAATAGAGAGTATCCTTTGGTTTACATCTTAATAAGACCATGAATCATCCGTCATGGCAGGTTTCAAAATGTGTGTCATCTAGCTAGTGACCCTTAATTTCATCGTGGCGGTGAACTTTGATTTGCTTAGCAGGTTTACCTACATGTTGTTCAATTGATGTGAAGTCTGAGTCGACTTAGTAGTGAACTGCACGGTACTTGTACTTAGTAGCGAAAAGTCGGTCTCAAAAAGACGGATCGGTTGGCAAAAGTTGTTCAATTGATGTGAAGTCTGAGTCGACTTAGTAGTGAACTACACGGTACTTGTACTTAGTAGCGAAAAGTCGGTCTCAAAAAGACGGATCGGTTGGCAAAAGTTGTGCAATTGAAATGAAGTCTGAGTCGACCTAGTCGGTCTCGTATAGATAGATCGGTTGGCACTGTAGTAGTCTGAGTCGATCCAGTAGTGTTTACACGAAGAAGATTTGTTCTATTGTAAGTGAAATCACAGGTGGTGTAAAGTAGCTTCTATGGTAGTTCAATACAGGAGTAAAGTCCACCAATAGCTTACTTGTTCCCGCACGCAAGTAGTTATTTGGTGGCACAGGTGTATTACAAGGTGTATATTAAGCAAATCAAGTCACCGCTCTGATGTACGTTACTGCTATTGACTTCGACATATAGCAGCCTTTGAATGCTTTAAGTACTCCAGGTTCTCTTCCTGGAGTATAGGTAACTTCTATCGGATAATGCAAGAGCTATGTATGTCAATTAATTTTGGCATACATAGTTACGCCTTAATCCATTTTCCTCCAGGTTCTCTTCCTGGAAGTTTCCTACGTAATAAATGGAGGGTGTAGAGGAGTAGCCTTCCTAGAAGCTTCACAGATTCGAATAGGTAGCCCTGTGGACGAATCCTTCACCAGTTGGGATTAATATAACTGGTACCATGGGCGCTCACACGTTCCAAGCCGCAGAGCGATTTGAAGTAGGTCTCGTGGTGGGCGTGGTTGAGCTATCAAGTACAAAAAAAACTGATTACCAAAACAGTAACGATGAATGGACTGTGGACCATGATTCGAGTAAAAATTTTGGTACCAAAGCGAGCAATTAGATCTGTTTAATTACTTAAAATGGGAGTCTGATTTACTTATAATCCCATGCACGATGGCGTGCCGTGAAGTTAAGCCCCTCGAGGGCAGGAATTCACGTTAAACCCATGGATAGTTGTCCCTAAATAACTTGGAACGGTCTTCAGTGGCTTTTTTAAAAGCGCAATTGGGTGCACCATCCGGACTAGCGGCTTTTTTGTTAGCCGAGACCTCTGTTTCTGTTATTTTGGCGTCATCCATGCAGTAACATAAGAATTACGTTCGGTTGTTATTTGATGCTGCGGAAACGGATGAGAAATTATTCGAAGCAGTAATTGCGGACACTTCTCCTGTGCTGCTTCCTTTAATTTCCCCATCACTGTTCTATAGGCTCCACCCCATAGATTAAGGTTGGCAACTTCGCATAGCTGCTTGAATATGCACTCCTTACTGCGACGAATTGTGTTTTGTCGAAGAAGTATGGTTGGCATAATTGATCCTGAGGTCTTCCTTTTCCGGTCATCGCCACCTTTGGTAACGACGCGTTGCTTGCTTGCAGAGAGTTCTTAGATCGCGAATTTCCTCGTTCTACCAGTATGCCGGTCGGGAGCAGCTTAGCAACTTTTGTCGTGGCGTTGCATGCTTTTGTGAGGTCCTTAACTAACTGTCTACTCGCTTTTTCTGCGTCGTCAGAGGGGTCATACTCTTTCGAGAACAATACTGAGAAAACTTCTCTTTGTCTTTTCAGGCGCTGTGCTCTATTCTCGTATGTGGGATTTTGTTTGCCGATATCTGATATATTTCAATACTGACCACTTGATGGTCGCTAAAAGTAAACTGTTCCATTACGCTCCATTTAATCTGTCTAATCGCAGAACTGATTACAAACGTAATCCGATAATCGAATGCCTGCCATTTCTGCAAAACGTACTTTTATCCCCTTCTTTAACCAGTGTAATGTTTAACGATGAAAATGTTTCTAATATTGTTTTACCGCGAGCATTCGTATACCTGCTACACCACTGCTCCGCCAACGCATTGAAATCGCCGGCTATAATCACTGGGTTGCAAGTCCGTGTGAGATGAACAATGTTGTCAACTATTGCCTCAAATTATGATTGAGAAAGCCTAGGTGCTAAAACAACTAAAAACATGAATTCTGTTTACTAAAACCTGGATGAAGAATGTTTTGAATACGCTGAAACGGATAACGCGCGCACGACCATATTGCTGCTGTTTTTGTAGCGTCTGCGTACAGCAGTTACGTTTTGGTATTTTATATGGTTCTGATATTATTGCTACATCAAATTTTTCTTCATATACTATTTGCTCGAGAAGGCTTTGTGCTGAGTCGCAATGGTTAAGATTATTTTGCACTAATCTCATTTCAACATTTTGCTAGCGGCTCTCTTGTATCTATGCGTGGCAGCTGCTGCTCCCCATGTAGTGGTTATGTGTTTCCTCTTTCGCTTGAATGCACAGTAAGCATCTAGTACTTCGAAAAATGACCTTCGCCCCGCACTTTCGACAGAGCTTGGACATGTCATCGTTCTTGCAGTTCTTAGTTATGTGTCCGTAGACACTCGAAACATTTCAACGGCTCAATCAGTTCACGTAATCTACTGACAACCCAGCCAATTTTAACTTTACCCGCTGCTAACAACTTTTTTGCAACTGCAGTCGGTAGACTTACAACTGCTACTCGTGTGCCGCGATATACGTTACGCAGACTTTTAGCCGCGTTTTCTACGAGGGTTGCAATGTCCAATTGCGTAGCGATCGCCTCCGAAATGTCTGCTTTTGTGGAAATCTCATCTAGGTCTCTGCATTCTATTAAGATCTCATGTGTTAGGGATCTTACTTCAGCCTCGTCTCCCAGGACGTTTCTCATAAGGTCCCTATATTGGTATTGCGGCCCGAATACCTTATTGCTTAGCTGAATCAGCATCTCCCCTTTATTCGTCCTTCGTATGCCAAAAAAAAAACTTCTCCAACGCTCTTTAATTGCGGCTCAGCTTGCATTTTTCGCAGGATATCGACATGACTGGATTCTCCTTTCGACGCAATAACGATTGCTTCTGGCTTGCGTCTAAATTCTTTTATTCGTGTGTGTGTGTGTGTTTTTTTTTTTTTTTTTTTTTAACGAGGAGTAAAAGCATCAAAACCCGCTAAACCTCTCCTCTCGTCGGCACGGTTATTCCTCCCGGAACTACCGTGAAGTATTACGTCGGGAGGCCGTCAGAGCATCACTGCTCAATCGTCAGTTATTAGGTCGGTCTCTGTTAATTTGCGCGTATCGCTCGCGTTCCAGCCTGCGTTGCGTATCATGATGTTGGCGCACATGGATTTGATTGCCTGCCAAGCTCCCGGCGACATCAACATAACATCAATAATGTTGCTCGCAGTTATTGTTCGACGCAGCTCAGTTTCCGTTGTAGAACGCAATTTTGCCAGAGCTTCGCACTCAAAAAATATGTGATGTACATCTTCATAAGCATTGGAGCACCATCCACATAATGTGCTCGTGTCGTGACCATATTTACACAAATAACTCCTGAAGCATCCATGCCCACTGATCATCTGTGTCATGTAAAAATTCACCTCTCCATGCAGTCTTTCGACCCATCCCTTAACGTCAGGTATGAGTTCATGAGTCCATCGGCCTTTGCTGGAGCTGTTCCACCGATCCTACCACTTAGCGAAGGTGTCGCCTTTGATCTCTTCTATTTCGTGCATTGTCAGACTTCTACGGGTTTCTGCTTTTTTACGGAAGCGTTTCGTGATCTCCTCAACTAGTAGATCTGGCGGGGGTAATCCTGCAACTACAGCGGCTGCTTCGTGCGACATAGTTCGGAATCCACAACAAATCCTTAGAGCGCACAAACGAAAAACACGATTTAGTTGGCGGACATTCTTTTTGCTGTTTACTGCATTAGCCTACACTGTTGCAGCATACATTAGAATCGACGTTACTACCTTAGAAAGCAACAATCTGCGCTTCTGACTGGGCCCATACGTATTAGCCAATAATCGGGCCAAGGCTGCAAACGCTGTCATCGCTTTACCGCATACCATATCGATATGTGCTGTGAATGATAATCGGCTAAGTATCGAATCGCTGGAGCGGATTTAATGCACACTCCGTCCAAGTTCAACTCTACATATTCCACCTTTTTCCTGCTGGTTATTAGCACTGCTTCTGTCTTCTGGGTAGCCAGATGTAATTCGTTTACTGTGAGCCAGGATTTGATATTGCTCACCACCTCAGTTGCTATAGATTGAAGCTGGTAAATCTGCTTAGCCACAATTACAATAGCAACATCGTCAGCATATCCAATTATCTTTACGCATTTTGGGACCGAAATTCGCAAAACACTGTCGTACATCAAGTTCCACAGTAGTGGACCCAAGACTGATCCCTGAGGAACTCCAGCAGTAACTTTATACTGCTTAACCCCAACAACGGTGCTTCACAGAAGAGTCCTTTCCGAGAGGAAGTTACTTAGGATTCTGATGAGATAGCCTGGTGTATTCAGGCGCTCCAGCGCTGCGATGATGCTTTTCCAGCTCGCCGAATTGAAGGCATTTCTAACGTCCAGCGTTATGACCAGGCAGTATTCCTTGGTACCATACATCCAGCGAGAGCCCTCGATAGCTTTTTGGGCTACACTTATCACATTCTGGATAGCGTCTATTGTGGAGTGGCCCTTTCTGAAGCCATGTTGTTGCGGCGACAAGCCATGTTGTTGCGGCGACTTCATTCACATGTCGCTGCAGACGCTCACGTAAAATATGCTCGAATACCTTTCCTAGCGAGTCAATCATGCAGAGTGGTCTGTATGCGCTTGGGTCCATTGAAGGCTTATTGGGCTTAGGAAGCAAGAGTAGGAGCTGTATTTTCCATATTCTTGGAAACACATGCTGGGTTAAACACGCTTGGAATAAACTTAAAAACGGTTCCGGTTTGAAGCTATATGCCAATTTTATTATCTCATTCGGAATACCATATGGGCCTGGCGCCTTTTTACAGCCGAATGAGCTTATTGCCGCCAGTATCTCTTCGCCAGTGACCGCCGGAGTTGGCATGCTTATCGTCACGCTTACCGCTGGAGCCGTATTTGGGTCATGCGTGGGGAAAAGTGTGCGCACCACCTTCTGCATGAATTCATCAGATGTAGGTATTTGTACCTTTGCACACTTCAGCTTTGACATCACTATTTTATAAGCGCCACCCCAGGGATCTATGTCTATCTTATCACATAGCTCTCTAAAACAGCGTTTCTTGCTTTGCTTTATTGCCTTCTTCAGGTTTCTTCGCGCCAGTGTATAAGCGGATCGACACGCCACGAAGTACTCAGTACCGATGCTACGCTGCTCCATTGTCCTGGCACGCAGGCATATTTTCCTGAGTTCTGCTATTTCGTCATTCCACCAGAACACAGATCGTCGACCTCGACTATTCCCTGCTCTCGCCATGGATGCATCGCACGCTGTATGAAGCCATGATACAACTTGTGTAGCCAGTTCTTGTGCACTATCAGCTTGCGGGTCGGAGATTCGAAGCATTTGCTTGAATATGCCAACATCTAGTGTACCCAGTTTCCATCTTTTCCCTTTAACGATATCCTGCGTTGCTTACTCCGTGCGCCTACAGTTGACTTGCGTAATCAACGCCCGGTGATCGCTAACAGTGTAAAGGCTGCTAACCCACCAGTCAATTCGGCTTACCAAAGAGCTACTTGCGAAGGTGACATCTATCGTTGACATTCTTCCATTGCGTTCAAACGTGTGCTCACGACCGTCATTCAACAGCACAATATCTAGATAAGCAAATGCTTCATTCAGAATTCGACCCCTTTCGTTGGTGGAACGACTACCCTATTCTATGGACCACGCGTTAAAGTCTCCAGCTATTATACAAGGGGAATAATTTTGAGCATCACTCACCACATTATCGATCACGGCTGCGTATTCGGTGTCATTTAAACTTGGTGGAAAGTAGCAGCTAAATATATAAATACCACCGATCTTAGCAGCAACATAGTAGTCACGCTCCATATCAAGCTTCCACTGGAGAGGCAACGTGCCACAATTCCACACTGCAGCCTTCGATTTCCTATCGGAGAACCACTCAGACTGGTTTCGGTACTGCTCAGCGATGATAACTGCATCAATCTTTTGTTCCACAATATTCTGTTTGAGAAGCTCCTGCGCTGTTACACAATGGTTGAGATTGATCTGCAACAACTTCATTTTCGATTTCCGAAAGCTGCACGGAAAACAGGGCATTCTCGTCCACCTGTAGCATGATTAGCATCGGATTTTTTGCTGGCACATATTATGCAAAAGGCTTTATTTTTGCATTCTTTCGCTGGATGAGCGATTTGTCCGCAGTTGAAGCAGCATTTACTTCTGTCTTCGCTGCTCTTGCACATTTTAGCTATGTGCCCGAACTCTAGGCATTTAAAGCAACGTTGAACTGATTCCTTTAATCTTATTCGGCATATAGTCCAGCCTATTTTAATTTTCCCTGCATCCAGGAGTACTTTGGCTGCTTTTGTCGATACCCGAATTACTGCAACCTGCCTTTCGCCATAAGATTTCCGCATCGAGTTGACCACTGGTTCTTCCTCGCAGATGCTACGAACGGCCAGGACAACTTCTTCGCTCGTGGTGATTTCATCTAAATCCCTAATTTCTATCTGGCAAAGGTTTCCCAAAGTTTTCACTTTCCCCTGCTCGCCTAGTACTTTTTGTACTTCTGCCTTAAGTAACTGGACGTTCAGATCAGGGCTCCTCTTAAGCTCGAATAGCATTTCACCTTTTTGCGTGTCTCTGATCTTCACAAAATTTTCTCCCAGCATCGTAAGGCTTCGGTCACATTTCACTGTTTTTAGCATATCACTGTAGGATAGATTACCGACCTTTTCGATGACAATAGACTCTGCTCTGTTTATCCTCAGTGCACGTTTGCTGGTCTCTTTGGCATTTTTCTTATGCGATACGGTTTTCCACTCGTCGCTTCCATCTTTTGTCTCATTTTTGTTCTGCTGCTGGCTATTTGCTTCTAGTTCTTTAATAGGACATTCACGAGCTCTTTTCACACGCGATTGCACTAGGGTCCCGTCATCCCTTGGCCGCTTTGGCTCCTTGCTGAGCTTGAGCAATGGAGAAGTTTGGATTGAAGCCTCGTGAGTTATTCGCTTGACGCCATTGCCTCCTTCTTCACCTTGGTCGACACTCACAGGCAACCCCTGATTTAGCGACAAGATTTGCTCTACTTCCGATTCTGCCGCATCATACAACTTCACAATGCGGTCCATCAGATTCCTCATCGGCTGATTTATTGATCGCCGCAGAGCACCTGTTGGTGCAATTGACTCCGTCATCACTGCGTGTAATTCACGGATTCTTCTTCCAAGTACAGCGAACGCGCATGTCCGATGTGTTGTTTGCACATCTTGTGCAGTCAGACTCGGTGGCGATGAGCTTGAACGAGCACGGGTGAACGGCCAATCCGACCACTCCTTTTGAACGGATCCGTTATGCCGACACTGATCTCTGCTGACAAGCTATCACCGCCATTTTCCCGCACCTGAGTCTTGTCACCTCCTTCTGCTGTAACTATTGACTTCTTTACAGTACACGGTGGTGTGGCCGTCTCACTCACACCCACTGAAGAATTTAGCATGACTATTGACTTCTTTACAGTACACGGTGGTGTGGCCGTCTCACTCACACCCACTGAAGAATTTAGCATGGACATAAATCAAAGCTTTAATTGTCTTTGCTAAATTATGTAAAAAGCTTTCACACGTATTTGGAATGAGTGGAAAAAGTGGCGCTGCTGAGCATAGTCTCCGCCTTTTTATTAATTGACAACAATGTAGGCGCGACAACACTATTTTAATTTTTATATGTAAATTTACGATATCACAATAATGTTGCGCGGGCAATTTGACAGAATTAAAACAAAAATTCTATTGCCTTGCCGTATATTGGAGCCAAAAATTTAAAGTAAAATTATTTAGTATGTGTCCAAGTTAGCACTCGCGTTTTAACACTGACTGCGCTGCTACACTTTCGCACTTAATAATTCGCACTGCTTACGATGATCACCACAAAATTTCACGATAAAATTAAACTTAAAAGAGAGCCGAAACGAAGCACCTCTGCTTGCACCAAAAACTCGCACTCGTCTCCGTGTGTGTTTTTTTTTTTTTTTTTGTTTTTTTTTTTGTTTTTTAAACGAGGAGTAAAAGCATCAAAAGCCTTAGTCAGTGCGGGACTTTAACCCGCTAAACATCTCCTCTCATCAGCACGGATATTCCTCCCGGAACCACCGCTAGGTATTACGTAAGGAGGCCGTGAGAGCATATTTAGCTCAATCGTCAGTTATCAGGTCAGTAGTTTTGTTCGTTTAATCGCCTTACCTGCTCTCGCCTTCTCTGCTCCTTCATCACTAGCGCCGCCATTGTACTCACTGCGTTCCACGCTTGGTTGTCTTTCAACATGCAGCTTACAATATTCTCCGGTGTTATCATTAAACCTAGAATACGTTGCAGAACATCTCTTACCGCCTTCTGCAGAGGGCATTCAAAGAATACGTGTTGCACGTTCTCCATATTTCCAACTCCACAGTGCTCACAGAATGGATCACGCTCGTAGCCATAGTTGTGTAAGTAGGACTTAAAACAACCATGCCCGATTAGCAGCTGCGTCAAGTAGAAGTCGACCTCACCGTGCCTCCTACTTAGCCACGGCTCCAACACGGGTATAAGTCTAAACGTCCACCGGCCCGTGTCGGCGTTTTGCCATCTCACCTGCCACTCCTCCATCACTCCCTGCCTATCCATGATGTCGCTGGAAGTCGTATCTCTGAAATCTGCCGCTGCATGGGCTCTAGCATATGCTTTCTTCGCGAGCAGGTCCAATGGCATCAGGCCTGCAATCACCAGTGCGGCGTCAAAGGAGACGGTACGAAAGGCACAACAAACACGCAGTGCGCAGTGTCTATATGTCCCATTAAGGCTACGCACATAGCTGGACTTTGCAAATGCATGCATCCATATTGGTGACGCGTAAAGTATCATTGACTTAATGACACCTGCAAGTAGCTTTCTTTTGTGCTGCCGCGGGCCGCGATTATTGAGCATTACGCAACGTGCGCTTTAAATGACAACTGATGATCTAGCATCACTCCAAGGTACTTTATGTAGGGTTTCGATTCGATCGTACAGTCACCAACTCTAATCGTGAGAGTTTCAACTTTTTTCCGGCTGCTCACTAAAACGCACTCCGTCTTATGATCAGCTAGACTAAGCGCCGCTTCAGCTAACCACGTCCTTACTGTGATTATTGCTTCCTCTGCTCTTGCCTTGACCAGCGTCATATACTTTGCCACTACCAAGATAGCGATGTCATCTGCAAATCCAACAATTTTAACATCTTCAGGCAGCGTCAGTTGTAATATGGCATTATAAATGATATTCCATAAGAGCGGACCAAGTACTGATCCCTGTGGAACACCTCCTGTAATACGATACTCTTTGACGCCGTCCATTGTATTATATAGGAGGACTCGATCACTCAGATAGCTGCTCACAATATTATGCAGGTAGCATGGAACTTCAAAAGACCTCAGCGACTCTAAAATCTTCTGCCAATTCGCCTTATTAAAGGCATTTTTAATGTCTAAAGTAACGATTAGACAATACTGTTTATCACCGCACCACCGCTTACCCTCAATCGCTTTCTCAGCTATATTCTTCACCAGGCTTAGTGCATTAACAGTTGACTTCCCTTTTCGAAACCCATATTGCATGTCAGACATTTTAGAATTTGCCACAGCTTGTAGTCTTTCTTTAATAACGTGCTCCAGTAGTTTCCCGGTAGCGTCAAGCATACACAAAGGACGATACGAACTTGTTGTATTCTCACCCTTTGGGAGCAGCAGTAGACGTTGCCTCTTCCACTGCTTCGGAAAGGTGCCTTCTTTAAAGCAAATATCGAAAACACTTCTTAACCAATTCGTACAATTGAATGCCAGTGTTTTAATCGCTATATTAGGGACAGAATCTGGCCTTGGCCCTTTAGTTGACTTGAGCTTCGCTGCCGCTTGCAATACCTCAGCTGCTGTCACCATTGTCACGCTTTCGTGAACGCCTTCCGGTGCCACTCTTACGAACGGCGGCTGCAGAGGAAAAAGATTTCTAACTATGCTCTCCATAACTCGAGCATTGCTGGGTTGATCCGATCTTTTAAGCTTTTTAAGCACCAATTTATAGACAAAGCCCCACGGATTGTTTTCAATCTCATCACAGAGTTCCAAAAAGCTATTGGTTTTACTTTTCCGGATGGCTGCTTTTAGCCTTTTCCGTTTGTCCTTGTAGAGCAGCAGCATGCTTTCATATTGCTCTAGTGGTCCTCTACGAGTTCTTTTGCATGATCTCCTTGCGCGGATACACTCTCCGCGCAATTCAGCAATATTAGCATTCCACAAGTAGGCTGGTCTGCGCCTCGGGCAACTTCTTTTACGCAGCATTGCTGCATCACATGCTTCATTTACCCTTCTCGAAAGTTCATTTGCAGCCTCATCTGCCGTGCCGCTTGCGCTCATGCCACTCACGACTTGCATAAAAATTTCAGCATCAAATGTTTCGGGTTTCCAGAGTCGGCCTTTAATATGTGCCCTGTTTTGTCTCATTCTTAAGTTTCGTGAGACCTCAATTTCAATCGCTCTGTGATCACTGTGCGTGTAGCACTTGCTTAATTGCCACCTCGTCGCCGAAAATAGTGCAGTGCTTATGTACGCAATGTCTATTATTGAGCCGCGGCCGTTTTTGCTATAGGTATTTACAGTACCTGTGTTAAGAAGTATCACGTTCAGAGATGCGAAGGAATCTACCAGTGTTCTACCACGAGAATTTGTCCTTTTCTATCTGCATACCACCAAATCCTCTATGCATGCTTAATACATCCTGCTTTGCGAATCCTTTTAAGCTAAACTGTTCGACGATCGCGTGGAAGACATCAGCCTTTTCTGTGACCTCATCTATGTCCTTGATAATAAGCACCGTTCTTTCTGATACACCTCGTACCTTTGCCTGTTCCCCAAGACTATTTGCGATCGCCTTTCTGACTTTCACCGCATTGTCTCCAGTCTCCGTAAGCTGCAGCAGTAGCTCACCCTTCTGCGTTCTTCGTATTTTTGCCACGCCTTGACTTAAGTCGCCTATTTTGTCATCTGCCTTCAGTTTGCGTAAAATGTCCGCATATGTACACTCGCATTTATTTTGGATAATGATCGCCTCTGGCTTGGGTTTTTTAAGAGCTGTATCTCTCTTCTTTAACTTCCGTCCTACTTGCATCCATCCGTCGTTTGCATTCACAGCCGTTCCTGAAGCTACCACGGCCTTTAAGACTGAAGCATACCCTGCAGCATCAGGCGCCTTATGTTTTTTAGTTGCGGACTGTACGATCAGATTTTCATCTCTGCTTCTTTTCGATGCACGATCCGCTTTCTTCTTCGTCGCCGGTGATGTCTGTATAACATATTCAGTTGTAGACTTGGTGTTTTTTTGATGTCCAGGAGCCAAACACTCTGTCAAGCAAATTCCATTCCTGATATCTTTCTCTACTCTCCCATACATTTTCGCAATATCACCAATTAAATCTCTCATCGGCTGGTGAATGGAACGTCTGCCTCCACCAATCATTTCGATGAGCTCACCTATTCGTCTTCCCAATTTTTCAAATTGAGTTATCTTCTGCAATGCGCCATCGTTAGAAAGCTCTACGCATGGTGACGAAGAAACTGCTCGCGTGGGCGTTAACATCACGTTTGGCGTCTTCAATGGCGAGCGCGCCATGCGGCCACTCTTAGCAAAGGGATTCGCAATGCCTAATTGGTCGACGCTGCCGCCATCACTTTTGCTCATCACGCATCCTGCTGTACCCTTCTCATCTTCTCTAGTCGTTTCTTTTAGGTCTGCCATGTTTCATTACCTTAGTCAACAACCCACTGGAAGAATTTACTGAAAGCACCTCCACTCACTGCAGCTGATCAAAGCTTCGCGAGCTTTAAGCTTTGTTTGCCGCTGACGTACAGAGGGAGCAACTGACGGTATATTCAAAGTTCACTAGAAGAACTTTTTTGCTTAAATGTCAACTTTATATGTTTTCACTAAAAATTTCGCGGGAAAAAGATATATTGATACTATTTTGTATAAAAGATTGCAAGTCTTAATTGTTAAACGAAATTATTGTGTCAATGTAACTTGTGCACGAGATATTCGCGGATTACATTAATCGCTGCACTGCTGCGCGCACTTTTGGCTTAGGTGCCTTATTTAAAACTCAGTTTCAACACTATAAACACAACTTTTTTGGGAGTCGCTTGAAAACGCGTCTACTGGCTTCGTTGCAGAAGCTTACATGGCCGTGTGTGTGTGTGTGTGTGTGTGTGTTTTTTTTTTTTTTTTTTTTTTTTTTTTTATATAGCAAGGGAAACGCATCGAAGGCCTAAGAGTTGGACTTTAACCAACTAAAAACCCCTACTGCCAAACCCTGAACCCTCGCGGAACCGCCGATTAAGCATTACTTCACGAGGAGGGTTATGTCAATGCATTCTCTTATACGGACAAAGAACTGTCATCTATTAAAGTGGTTAATAACTCTAAACGTCCGCACCCGGGAAAGCTTTAAAAATCTGGTGATTTACAGAAAGTCCCCCCACCCTCAAATGTCGATTCTACTCTACGTCTCGGACGTTGTCGCTCAGCTCTTCTTAAGTCCGTCATCACCGTAGCACACACATCTTTCACCGCATTCCATTCTCTAATCGACACCAGCATATGCGGCACTATGTTGTCTGGAGTTGGAGCTTCCCCAAATATTTCCTCTAAACGATTTCTCTGGGACTCAAACTGCACGCATTTGAAGAAAGAGTGCTCTGCGTTTTCACATTCACCATCTCCAAAAGAGCATTCAACGCCATCATCATGACCACGTTGGAAAAGGTACTCTCTGAAGCAGCCATGACCGGACAAGAATTGTGTCATGTAGAAATCCACCTCACCGTGCTCTCTGTCAACCCAACTGCCAACGTTTGGTATCAACCGGAATGTCCATCGTCCGGTAGTTGCCCTCTGCCTTTGCCACTCGACGTAACTTATTTCCCGTTCCGTCCTTCTCTCAGCGGAAGTTAATGACTTCTGCACTGATTTCTTTCTGTCATACAGTCGCTTCATCTCCAATGCTAGGATATCAATTGGGATTGTTCCTGCTATCACATTAGCCGCCTCATGCGATACGGAGCGGAAAGCACAGCATATTCTCAAGGAGGATAAGCGCGAAATGGAGCAGAGCTTCTTTGCATAGCATTCATACTTCGTCACATGAGCCCAAATTGGTGCAGCATATAGAAGTATAGACTCGCTAATCCTGGCAAGCAGTCTTCTACGACACTGTCTTGGCCCGCCTATGTTGACCATAATTCTAGCGAGCGCAAAGTGGGCTCGCGCTGCTTTCGTACAAGCCGCTTCGATGTGCGTTTTGAATGACAACCTGGCATCTAACATAACGCCCAGATACTTGATAGCTGGAGATGTCGTCAAGATGTGGCCGTCAATATCGAGGGCGGTGATCTCTTTAACTTTCCTGTTCGTAACTAGCACTGCTTCGGTTTTATGCACGGCAAGTTCCAATCCATTCTCAGATAGCCAATTTTTTATTGTCAGCACTGCATATCTGCTTTTTCGCTGAATTTCGGGTAGCTCCTTGGCGACTACCGCAACCGCGATATCATCAGCGTATCCAGTCACCGATACACCATCTGGCAATGACAGGCGGAAAATACCATCATACACAATGTTCCACAGGACGGGTCCCACTACAGATCCTTACGGAACACCCCTACATACTCTATACTTTCGCACTCCTTTGTTTGTGTCATAATACAGTACTCTATCAGAGAGATAGCTATCTATAATTCTTTGCAGGTATCTTGGGAATCTGTGTATTCTAAGCGCATCTTTTATATGGTTCCACTCTATACTATTAAATGCATTTTTAACATCAAGTGTGATTATTACGCAGTATTTCTTATCACCATATCTCCATCTGGTGCCCGCGATCGCCTTTTCTGCAATTCCTGTCAGCGTTTTTACAGCATCAACGGTTGACAGTCCCTTACGGAAGCCAAACTGCTTTCCTGAGATTATGTTGGAATCCGAAATAAACTGCTCTAATCTGCGGCAAATAATGTGCTCAAAAAGCTTCGCTATATTGTCGATCATGCACAGAGGCCTATATGATGCCGGTACCCCCGGAGGGTTGCTACCTTTTGACTCCCTCTTTCAGACAGACTGTAAATACTCTGGCAAAGACTTCTGGCCTCTGCCGAACTGCCGCTTTCAAGGCTTTAGTTGGGATACCGTCCAGCCCTAGAGCCTTTTTCTCTTTAAATTTCCCCATTGCCGCTGCCACTGTGTGTTTGTGTGTGTCTGTGTGTGTGGTTTTTTTTTTTATATGAGAGGAAAGCATCGAAAGCCTGAGTGCGAGACTTTAACTCGCTAAAAGCCCTCCACCTGTCTGTTGGTCCCCCCGGAACTACCGTTAAGTATACCGTCGGGAGGCACAAAGAGCTAATGCTCAAACGTTCGTCTTCGTCCTATATTAATAGTCTCTAACTCTAACGTATCAGTTTCAGTTCGTTTGTCCCGTTCTGTTTATCGTTCGATAATCTGCACACTACGCTCGCGTTCCAACCTGCGTTGTCTCATCATAATATTGGCACACATGGATTTAAGGGCCAGCCAATCTTCTAGCGATCGCAGCATGCAGTTGGTGAAATTGTCCGCTGTTAATTTTCGGACACAGCACTGTTTCTGTGTTTAAGCGAACGTGCGCAAAAGCTTCGCATTCAAAAAATATGTGGTGCACGAACCACATGTGTCACTCGAGTCGTGCCCATACTTCTGGAGATAGCTCCGGAAACAGCCATGACCACTGATCATTTGTGTTAAATAAAAATCTAACTCACCGTGCGGTCTTTCCACCCAACACTTCACGTCAGGAATCAGTCTATGTGTCCATCGCCCTTTGCTAGAGATGTTCCACCTATCTTTCCACTTGGAGAAGGTGACGCGGGTTATATCTTTGACTTCGTGAGCTGCAAGACTTCTGCGGATGTCTGTTCTCTTATGGAAACGTGTTGAGATTTCCTCAACTAATAAGTCGGGCGAAGGTAATCCTGCGATCACAGCGGCTGCTTCGTGCGAGATCGTTCGGAAGCCACAGCGAACTCGTAGAGCGCATAAACGAAAAATTTGATTTAATTGTCGCACGTTTTTCTTTGCATGTATCGCCTTAGCCCAAACCGGTGCAGCGTACATTGCAATAGATATAACTACTTTAACCAGCAGCAGTCTACGCTTCTGGCTGGGCCCATATGTATTCCCCATTATACGAGTTAGAACCGCATACGTTGCCATTGCCTTACCACACACCATATGCGCAGAGAAAGTCAGCCTGCTATCTAGCATCACGCCTAGATATCGAATCGCTGGTACGGACTTGATTCTGACTCCATCAATGTTCAACTCTACGAATTCGAGCTTTTTCCTGCTGGTTATTAGCACCGCTTCTGTCGTCTGTGTAGCCCGGCACAATTTGTTTCTCGTGAGCCAAGTTTTAATCAAACACATTACATCGGTTGCTAATGATTGCAGCTGGTGTATCTGCTTTGCCACAATGACCACCGCAACATCGTCGGCATATCCAATTATTTTTACGCAGCTCGGGACAGGGATGCGTAGCACTGAATCATACATAATGTTCCACAGTAGTGGTCCCAACACCGAGCCTTGCGGAACTCCTGCAGTAACTTTGTGTTGTTTCACACCAACATCGGTGTTGTAAAGGAGGGTTCTCTCGGAGAGGAAACTCTTTAGGATTCTCAGAAGATAGCATAGTGTTTGCAATCGCTCAAGTGCTGCAATGATGCTTTCCCAGCTTGCCTAATTAAACGCATTTTTCACATCCAGCGTTATTACCAAGCAGTACTCTTTTGTACCGTACATCCAACGGGAACCCTCTATAGCTTTCTCCGCTATATTTATCACCTCCTGAATAGCGTGTATTGTTGAGCAGCCCTTCCTAAAGCCATATTGATGTGGCGATAAACCATCGATTTCGTTAACATGACATTGCAAACGCTCACGTAGAATATGCTCATATACCTTTCCAAGAGTATCAATCATACATAGCGGCCTGTATGAAGTTGGATCCATTAATAATTTCTTGGGTTTTAGGAGCAAGACTAATCGTTGGATTTTCCATATTCTTGGAAAAACCTGTTGCGACAAACATGCCTGGATTAATTTCTGAAAAATTTCTGGCTTGAAGATGTACGCCAATTTTAATATTTCATTCGGGATACCATCTGGACCCGGCGCTCTCCTATTGCCAAATGAATTTATTGCCGCAGATATTTCATCATTAGTAATGGCCGGGATTGATATATTATTCAGCTCATATTGCAATTGAGGCATGTTTATATCATGAATTGGGAAGAGCACCTTCTGCATGAATTCAGCTGCTGTGGGAATTTGTACCCTGGTGCATTTTAATTTTGACATTACTGTCTTATAAGCGGCTCCCCAAGGATTTGAGTCCAGATCGTCACATAAGTCTCTAAAACAAACTGCTTTACTTTTTCTTATTGCCTTCTTTCCAATCTTTAGCCGATGCATTCCCTAAAAACCGAGTCGGATGGAAATGGGACGGGAACAAAAAGTGGTCGACTTGAACAAAAATTTTGTGGTTGCCAGAAATTTTTGTAACAAACTTTTTAATAAATAAATTTATAATTGCTAAATAAATTTATTTATCAATTATTAAATTAATAGTTACTAATTTGTTAGTTATTAAATTAATAGTTACTAATTTATTAGTTATTAAATTAAATGGAGGTTCTAGTTGTTATTATTATGATAAGACAAATAGTTGCTTTTTGCTTCATACATTGTTGCCACACACTCATGTTCATATTTTATATACAATAATATATGTGTCCACTAGGATTCTCACGTAGTTGAAATCGAAATGACTGCTTTTTTTTGTGTTTTTGAAAGTGCTTCCAAACTATATCACCAAACTACAAAAAGGTTTCCCGTGGACGGTAACACTATTCGATCTGCAAACTACGACAGTCTGCAAAGCATAACATCAGGTAAAAAAAGTAAGACGCTGACTGACGCTGGCGGACGCTTGGATTACAGAATGCAAAGTCTGTCTCAGTTTCGGCTACGCTAGCGTCTCGGGCGCTCACAGCGAGAGCGTATCCGGAATGTGGCTGTTAAAGCAACGCACAACCGATTCTTTTAATCTGATTCGGGATATTGACCAACTGATTTTGACTTTTCCTACATATAACAGGCATCTAGCTGCTTTTACCGATACGCGAAGAACTGCAACCTGCGTGTCACCATAAGACCTACGCATCGAGGTAATCGATGGCACTTCTTCGCAGATACCTTTTATAGCGAGAACAACTTCTTCGCTTGTAGTGATCTCATCTAAGTCTCTTACTTCTATTAGTAGTTCATTGCCCACAGTTTTCACTTTAGCCTGCTCGCCCAGAGTTTTTTGAACTTCATCTTTAAGTGAGTGTACGTTCACATCCGCATTTTTTTTAAGTTGAAAAAGCATTTCCCCTTTAAGGGTCTTTCTTATTTTAACTACATTTTCACCAAGCTTCGCAAGATTTTGATCTCCTTTGACAGTTTTGAGAATGTCACTGTATGAAAGACCACCCGACTTTTCAATTATGATGGATTCTGGTCTTGATGTCTTCAGTTTGGAATGTGCACTGACTTCTTTTGCACTTTTTTTGTGAGTTACTTTCTTCCATTCATAACTTTCGTGATTTTTTCCACTCAAATTTGACACCTGGTTACCTAAATCTGACTCTTTAGTGTGGATATGACGGGCCTTTTTTCGCGTGATTGTATTAAGCTCCCATCATCCCTTTGCCACTTTGCCTCCTTAGTGAACTTGAGTAATGGAGAGGTCTGCGCAACAGAGTCACGACTTTGCTTCTTTAGATCATTTCGCTCATCTTCACCGTGCACAGACGATTGCTGGTGCAACGACAAATGATCTGCTTCTGATTCTGCCTTATTACATAGTTTTACGATGGCATCCATTACATTTCTCATCGATTAATTGATAGAACGACGCACTGCACCTGTTGATGAAACTGTCTCTGTCATCATTGAATGCAGTTCACGAATCTTTCTACCCAGTGAGACAAATGCACACTTTCGTTGAGTGATTTCTACATTTCGAGCGGCCATGATCGGCGGCGATGAGCTTAAACGAGCTGCTTGCTCTCCATGGTTTACCTTCACAGGCGACCGACCAATCCGACTACTCCTTCCAAATGGATCCGCTATTTCGCTGATCTCATCTGCTTAACTTCGTGCGTCATTTTGTTGCGCACAACTTTTGCCTACTCTCCCTTATATATCAGTTGAGTGCTTCTTTCCACTGCATTGTGGTGTTGCCATCTCACTCTGAACCGATGTTGGAGTTAGCATAGACATAATCCAAAAAAGCTTTCAAAATTAAGCTTTCAAGATTAAGCTTTCTTATTGTGAGAAAGTGGGGAAAAAAGTGGCGCTGTAGGCCTTCGACAATTGGCTACGTCCCAATCTCACGTGAATGTAATGTAAGCGTGATAACACTATTTTCAATATTCTGCTTTCACTTTAGCACTGTTTTGACAGCAAAACATACGATACCGCTGAATGTTGCGCGGGATTTTTAATGAAAACACTGAATATTTACTGCTTTGGCGATTATAAAAGCCAAGTAAATTTCAAAATAAATATATAATCTATGTGTCCAAGCAAGCACTCGCGTTTCAATTTCAACCGAGTTACTACACTTTCGCACTTATTTATAGCACTGATTTTTTTTAATCACAACAATCTTTCATGAGAAAATCCTCACTTAAACAATGTGGACACTCAGACGAGCTCTCGTGTCCAAACTTTCGTAGGTACTCCCGGTAGCAACAATGACCCGTAAGGAATTGTGTCAAGTAAAAATTTACCTCGCCATGGCGCCTCTGCATACCCTCGCTTACACAAGGTATGAGTGTGTGAGACCATCTGCCCTTCGTTGATTCAGTCCAACGAGATTGCCACTCAGCGATCGCGGCTGCTCTTTCTTCTAGCTGCACTATATGCCTTCTTGTGTGGTCTGTTTGGAGACGATAGTATACTCTTTTCATGTCGCACGCCACTATATCAATGGGGATCATCGATGCCACTACATACGCAGCGTCGGCTGAGACTTTACGGAAAGCGCTAACAACTCTCAGCATACTTGTTCTGTGGACACCCAACATCCGTCTTATTGATGATTTATGGGGTTATTCTCTATCTTTCAAACGGAACGTTCGTTACTCTTCTCCGGGAACGTTATCGTTCTTAAATTTCTATTCACAATATTTCCCCTTAATTTTCGTTGAGCGAGCTCTCCATCGTTCAACTTTCAAGCATACTTCCCTTGCCGAAACCATAGCTGTGTATACATATTTTACACACGTGAATGGGACACACATTATTCGCTCTCTTCCTCTTATACTTTTATGGACTAACAATTTGCTTGCTATACCTGTACTGTTCTGATGCATTCATAAAATTATCAAGTTTCTGCGCTTATTTATCTGAGCCAGAAGAAATGCGACCAGTCGGTCTTCAATTCTATTTTGCTATTCAAATCAATAATTAATAATAATAATCAATAATTCAATAAATAAAAATAAAAATCAATAACGCAATAATTAATCAATAATACTAGTATTATTTGAAAAATTCAATTTAATAAATAATATTGTTGTGTCCGTACCTGTCAATATCGCTGCATGGGTATTTGTAAGGTAAATTGTCTAGTGTTAAGTTAGTCGCAATAAAGTTCTCGATTAGAAACAACGCATTCCAAGAGTAATTATCGCAACAGGTCGCTACAGCAGAGAAATATTACAACATATTTATTGGTCCTTCGAGCCAGATATAGAGCAACTATAACTTACATATAAGAGTACAAACGCATTGTATCACTTAAAAATTTGCAAAAGCCGAATTAAGCAGGTATTAAATTTGCTACGCTAACAGCAAGGCCGTCAATTAACGGCAATTGTGTACCACCCTATCTCGCTTCTATTCGTTGTGCAATTTTCTGTACATATACATATTTTTTGCATTTTTCTCTACATGACATTTTGGGTACATTATGTCGAATAGCATTAAAACACGTGATTCTGCGCTGAACGCTATTAAGAGATATATGCACAAAAGCAAAAACGATGTGATCCTCGAAAGCTATGAACATATTACAAGTTACTTACAATTGCTGAACGAACAGTGTGCAAGGTTTATCGAAGCACAAGACGCCGTGGAGCTCTCTTGTGGAACGGAGAGCATAGATGCAGAAGAAATTGTTCGCGAGCAAGCTGAAACTTGGTATGCGGAAGCATTGGCCAACCTATCAAGAGGGAAGAGCATATTCGCCGAAGCTTACCGTGCGGTGAACAGTAGTATTGTTGTTCAAGCGACGCCATCAATTCCGTTGCCCAAAATGGAGCTGCCAACCTTTGCAGGTGAGTCCGTCGAGTGGATTCCGTTCCATGATTCATTTCAATCCTTGGTGGATGCAAACAACACTCTTACGAAAGTCCAAAAGCTATTTTACTTGCGGGGATGTTTAAAGGGCGAAGCCCTAAGTGTTATAAACAATCTTAAAATCTGCGATGCAAATTATGACGAAGCGTGGCAATTACTTAAGGCGCGTTATAAAGTGATGCGCGTTATTGTTGAAAGCTACGTCAGGAGCATCGTAGCTGTTAGCCAAGTGAGCACTGACTCCGCCAACGCTATAAAAGAGGTTCTGGACCATGTGCTGCAGCACATCTGCTCGTTAAAGGCACTTTATCGTCCAGTCGATTTTTGGGATGACTGGTTGGTACATACCGTCGTTACAAAACTGGCTTTAGAAATCCGAAAGCAATGGGAACTGTCACTCGAGACTGATGACCCACCAACATTTGAACAATTAAAAGGATTTTTGGAAACTAGATGCCGTTCGCTAAATGTCTTTTCTTCCGCTTCAATACGTTCAACAATCGTGAGTAAATATTCCGCTAAAGCTCTTACCAAAAAGTCAGCAGCTGCATTTCATACTGTAAAAGACCAAAACGCAACATCAGAAAGTTGTGCATAGTGTGGAGCATGCCATCGGATCTATGACTGTGGAGAATTTGTAGGATTACAAGTGGACGCTAGAATCAAATCGATAAAAGACAACGGTGCTTGCTTTAACTGTTTAAGTACACTACATTAGAGAAATCAATGTCGCAGCAAATCAACGTGTCGCCAATGAAACAAGCGTCATCACACCCTTCTTCACCAAAAAGCACCGTTCATACAGGGTGCTGGTAACCACGAAGATTCTTCCGACGCCGCTAACGCTCTAATGGCCACGCAAACCTCGCAAATAGTGAAAAGTGGTGCTCTGCAAATTAAAGCTGGCGATGCGGTTCTATTAGCCACTGCCTTGGTTAGCATTCAGGACAGTGCTGGCCGCTGGCAACCTGCTCGCATCTTGTTCGACACCGGTTCCCAATCTTCTTTCGTCACGAATTCATGCGTACAACGTCTTGCGTTGCCTCGTAGAGCGTCATCCGTTTCAATTACAGGCATCGGAACGGCTCAAGGAGGCCGCGCTAAGGGTGAAACGTCATTACTATTGTCATCACAGTCAACTGCCAAGGTTTATAATATCAGGTTGTTATTTTAGCAAACATCACAAGCCAGCTCCCGCGGTGCAGCATACCCGTTACTTCCTGGCCGCATATAAAGGATCTGCCACTTGCTGACCCAGATTATATGGTACCCGGCCCCATAGACGTGCTTTTTGGTAGTAATACGATGGATCAACGTTGCTGTTCGAAATCTGTGGCGAATGGAACGGCGTTTTGCGCGAAATGAAGACATGCGACAAAGCTATGTCGGGTTTATGGAAGAGTTGATTAAGCTTAACCATATGGAGCCGGTTCACGGTATTACGCACGACAGCTACTACATGCCGCATCATGCGGTTTTAAAGGAAACCAGTTCGACAACGAAGCTTAGGGTCGTTTTTAATGCTTCGTCAAAGTCTTCTAGTGGATGGTCATTGAACGACGCTCTTATGGTTGGTCCACAGTTGCAGCAAGATCTATTCGCAATATTGGTACGATTCCGAACGCATCGCTTTGCTTTAAGTGGTGACGTGGCAAAGATGTACCGCCAGGTGATCGTCTCTCCGAAGCATACAAATTTTCAACGCATCGTATGGCGCTCGAAACCTACGCTTCCCATCCAGCATTACAGAATGTTACGAGTTAGTTATGGAGTTGCGTCGGCATCTCATCTGGCCGTTAAAGCTCTACAACAGACGGCGAAGGATTCTATGGACAACTATAAGCATGCTTGCAGCATTATTCTACGTGATTTCTATATGGACGACCTACTAACTGGTTCATCGAACGTAGCGGAGCTTCGAGTGCTTCAGAGGGAAATTTCAGCAGTTCTAGATAAAGGTGGATTTACGTTAAGGCAGTGGGCGCCCAACAGTTTGGAGCTGATCGCGGAGTTGCCTCAGTCAGGAGAAGGTATCGACCATTACTTAGCAGAGAGTAACGATGTGCATACGCTAGGGCTTATCTGGAAGACAACTGAAGACCTGCTGACCTTCGCGATAAACTGAAGGAAGCAGCCTGAAGTTCTCTCTAAAAAAGCATTTTTATCCGATGCGAGCACGCTGTTTGATCCCTTGGGACTTTTATCGCCCTGCACGATACGGTGGAAGATATGGTTTCAGGACCTTTGGAAGACGAATGTTGATTGGGATGAGCCAGTTTCTGATCAAATGGCAGCTCGGTGGATCGCTCATCGTGACGGCTTAAAAACATTAGCTGAGCTTAAGGTCGAGCGTTGGCTTGGTTGCGGAGTGCAAGGTTCTCACATGGAATTGCATGTTTTCGCCGATGCATCGCAGCGTGCCTATGCGGCCGCTATATACGCGCGAACCACTCAGCCTGACGGTTCAATCTCGGTCGCTTTGGTCGCATCGAAAGCCAAGGTGGCTCCACTGAAGACAACATCATCAGCGCCACGTTTGGAACTGTGCGCTGCGCATTTGGCAGGGAGCCTTGTAAAAGCCGTGATAGGAGGTTTGGGTACCAACGAGTATCCGATATACGCATGGAGCCCATCCGAGTCGATGGGTCACGTTTGTTGCAAACCGCGTCGCAGATACGCAAGAAACTTTACCACCAAGCTGCTGGAATCACGTGCGCTCTGAGAACAATCCTGCGGATTGTGCTTCTAGAGGCGTCGCACCAGTCGAGTTGCACCAACATGAGCAATGGTGGTATGGTCCCACTTTCCTGAAGGCGTCCGAAGCTTTCTGGAGGGCGAGCGCCAGAGCAATGTACGCTACGGAATTAGAACAACGGCCAACCAAAATCATCGCTCATATTAGCGCTGCGCCAGAGCACTGGGCTTTGTATGCAAGATACTCATCATATGCGAAACTGAAAAGAGTTACCGCTTACATGTTGCAGTTTCTAAGCAATTTACGGTCTCGTAAGATAGCTGGAGATCGGCAAGTCTCCAGCTGGAGATCCTTAGCTGCAAGGAAATTCAGCGAGCTGAACTCGCGTTGATAAGGTATACTCAAAATTATTACTTTTCTAATGAAATTAATAGTTGCAGAATGAAAAGACACATAGCCCGTCGAAGTAGCCTGTTACGATTGCAGCCCTTTCTGGACCATCGTGAAATTATGAGCGTCGGCGGGCGGTTGAGACACGCAAACGCAACCAGCGATGTAAAAAATCCAATTATCGTTGCAAAAGGATCTCCACTTGCAGCGTTGATAGTCACTGAGATTCACCAATACACGCTGCATGCTGGCCCCCAAATTATGCGCACGGTTCTACAGCGTCGCTTTTGGATTCTGGGAGTACGTAACTTGCTTCGCAGCGTATACCACAACTGTGTTAGATGTACCCTATTGAATCGCAAACTTGCTCAGCAATCTATGGGCGACTTGCCAGCCAGTCGCTTTATATACGCACGAAGTTTTCTATGCAGTGCTGTCGACTTCGCCGGTCCATTTCCGTTTAAGTTTTCGCACGGAAGAGGATCAAAATCGACAAAAGGTTACATCAGCTCATTCATCTGTATGAGTACGGGAGCGATGCATTTGGAATTTATCGGAGATCTGTCGACGGCGTCATTTCTCAATGGCTTTAAGAGATTTATAAACCGACGCAAATATTGCAATACTGTACATTCCGACAATGGCACGAATTTCGTCGGTGCGGATGCGGAACTGCGCAAAATGTTAGAGCGCTGTTTGGCTGATAATAGGGTACGGAATTTTTTCGTCAACTCAAATATTGTGTAGAAATTCAACCCACCAGCGGCCCCACACATGGGAGGATATTGGGAGATTGGCGTGAAACGAGTAAAGCACCACCTAAAGCGCGTGATTGACAGTACTCTTTTGAGCTATGAAGAGTTCAGTACCGTGCTAACTGAAATTGAAGCGTGGTGAACTCTAGACCGCTTTGTGCTTCAGAAACTGACGCTGGCGAACTAGAAACTTTAACTCCTGGGCACTTCCTAGTGGGAGAACCGTTGAGGGCCATTCCAGAACCTGAAGCCCAAGACTTTAAGGGAAATTTACACCAACGATGGCACGCTATATCTTCAATGCGAAGGCATTTCTGGAAACGCTGGTGTGACGAATATTTGACAAGTCTTCAACGCCGCACGAAATGGTTTCGCTCTTCCCCAAACTTACAAGTGGATGATGTTGTAGCTGTGCTCAACGAGGGCACACCGCCCACTAAATGGAAACTGGGCCGGGTCTTGAAATGTCATCCCGGTAGCGACGGCCACGTTAGAGTTGTCACGCTGAAGACGAGTGATGGAGAGCTAGTGCGTCCTGCAGTGAAGCTCTGTCTTTTGCCGACGAAGGAGCAAGCTCTCTTCTGACGGAAGTGGCGCCTTGATTATGTATCAATCATTTATATTGAACTTTGTAATTCGTTCAAGGCGGGCGGAATGTTGTGTCCGTACCTGTCAATATCGCTGTATGGGTATTTGTAAGGTAAATTGTCTAGTGTTAAGTTAGTCGCAATAAAGTTCTCGATTAGAAACAACGCATTCCAAGAGTAATTATCGCAACAGGTCGCTACCGCAGAGAAATGTTACAACAAATATCTTTAATAATATAAGATGAAATCGAAAGGAATATAAATTAAATAAATTGTGTTTATAATTTAAAGCATATAAAAAATTATTATTATTTATATAAAATAAATTTACAAATAAACTATAATAAATAGATATTTATAATAAAATACAATAATAATATTCAATATAAATATCACATAACATCGATGCATACAATACGGTACAATATTATCGCATTTACAACTGAAGTGTGTGTGTGTGTGTGTGTGTGTGTGTGTGTGTGTGTGTGTGGGTTTTTTTTTTTTTCAATGGGAGTAAACGCATCGAAAGCCTTCAGTCCGAGCGATACTTTAACCCGCTAAACATCTCCTCTCGTCCGCACGGATAATCTTCCCAGAACCACCGTTAGGTATTACGTCAGGAGGCCGTAGGAGCATTTCTGCTCAAGCGTCAGTATTCAGGTCAGTCTCTGCGTCCGTTGCTGGCGACTTCTATATTTCCGTAGCCTCTCGAGCGGCATCTTTCCAGTCTTCTCTGCTCCTGCATCACCACAACGCACATTGCTTTGACAGCATTCCATGACTGGGGAGACTCCAACATAGTGTTGCCTATGTTCTCTGGTGTGAGACGATGTTGTACCGTTACCTCTACCTCAAGCCGTACTGATGATAACTGAGTACATTCAAAGAATGTATGTAGTGGATCATCAGCTCCGAGCATACACCGTGAGCAAATAGTGTCACTATCATGGCCGTACTTGTATAAATACAATCTAAAACATCCATGTTCGCTGAGAAATTGAGTCATATAGTAGTCCAACTCGCCGTGTTTCCGGTTTACCCATAGTTTGATATTGGGGATGAGCCGATATGTCCACTGGTACAGTCCCACCTTTGCTGCCATCTGCTGTATGTGGTGTCTTTTACAGCGTCCATCTCCAACACTGTCAAATCTCTCTTCTTTTCCCGTCTCATATCGAAAATTGATTTCATTTGTAGTGCAAGTAACTCAGTCAAAACTGCATCACCTGATATTGTCCGGAAACCACTGCAAACTCTGAACGCACATAAGCGAAAAAGCTGGTTTAGTATTTTCACGTTCGTTTTCGTAGCCAAAACTCCTGCTCATATTGGGGCAGCGTACATAGCGATCGACTGTATAACTGTGGAAAGAAGTAATCTTCTGTTTTGACGTGGCCCGCCACAGTTACTCATCAGGCGCGAGAGTGAGGCATACACTCCCAATGCCTTCTTGCACACATTATTCAGATGCATCATAAATTTCAATCTGGCGTCCATCATTACTCCCAGATATCGAATCGCTGGACTTGTTTCAATGTTGTGCCCATCAATGTTGAGTGTCATGATTTCTCTTTTTTTCCGGCTAGTTATTAAAACAGCCGGAATTATTATGTTGTGTTAGCCAAATCTTAATCTCGTTAACAACATTGAACGCAATTTGCTGGATTTGGGACAGTTCCTTTGCTACGACAGTTACCGCCACATCATCCGCATATCCCACGAGCTTTACGCCATTTGGAACCGGAAGTCTAAGGAGATCATCATACATTAGATTCCACAAAAGGGGTCCAAGAACGGAACCCTGTGGCACTCCAGCAGTCATTTTATATCTCCTTATTCCCAAGTCGCTATTATACAGCAGTTCCCTATCAGAGAGGTAGCTTCTAAGTATTTGTAATAGGTACTGCGGCGTTTGCAACTGCTGTAACTTTCTAATTATAGCTGACCAGCTTGCCGTGTTAAATGCATTTTTAACGTCAAGAGTTATAACCAAGCAGTACTTCTTCGTGCCATTTAGCCAGCGGGACCCTTCAATGGCCTTATGCGCAGTGTTGATGACCTCCTCTATGGCTAACATTGTTAAGCGTCTTTTCCTAAAGCCAAATTGGTTCTCAGACAGCCCATTTACTTCTTCCACGTGCCTATCAAGCCGATCCCGAATTAGACGTTCCAGTATCTTAACGAGGACATCTATCATACACAACGGTCTATACGAACCCGGATCTCCTTCAGGCTTGCCGGGCTTGGGAAGTAAGACTAAGCGTTGCTTTTTCCAGATTTTAGGAAAGATTCCCTCTCGCAAGCAGCGGTTATATAGCGCCAAAAACATTTCAGGGTTCTCTTCGATGGCCACCTTTACAATCTCGTTTGTAAGGCCATCTAAGCCCGGCGCTTTATTCTTTTTAAATGCCTTTATTAATGCAAGCAATTCCTCATATGTCACTTGCGGTACTTCAAGTTCCTCGTCATCGTTTGTCGTCATTACACTTGCTGTCTGCAGTGAGTGCTGAGGAAAAAGCGATTCAACGACATTCTGCAGAAATTTATGACAGGTTGGAGTTTGTAATTTCTGCTTAAACTTTGACATATGTAACTATTTTATACCCACTGCCCCAAGGATTGATATCTGCCTCATTACATAGTTGCTGAAAACAAAGTTTTTTGCTCCTTCGGATGGCTTTCTTTAGTTTATTTCGCGCTTTTTTGTATGCTTTCTCCAGTGTGGCAATTTCCTGTGTACGCCTCCGGCGTTGTTTACGTCGTTTAGCCGCAAGACATTCAGCCCTTAGATCAGCAATGTCATCATTCCACCAATATTCGGGCTTTCTGTTGTTGGTGCTTTTACTTCTTTGCATTGAGGCATCGCACGCGGCAGTAATGGACGCCACAGTGTTCACACTAAGTACGTTTGCTCTATCTGTCGTAGCGGAAGCATTTTGTATCACATAAGCAAAGGTTTGCTTGTCCATTATCTCAAATTTCCATCCTCTAGTTTGAAGTTTTTCGAGTATGGGTTGTTGCCAGTTCAGAGGAGTTATTACTGCCATATGGTCGCTGTGCGTGTACATATCGCTTACATACCACATCGACTTCCTGCTCAGTGAACTGCTTACAAAAGTGAGATCAATAACTGATTGTACTCCATTCCTTTCGAAAGTACACTCTAAACCATCATTTAGGAGCGTTACGTCTAGCTGTGAGAATGCTTCCAACAACATTTTTCCTTTCTGATTCGTAAGGCGGCTGCCCCATTCGGTTGACCAAGCATTAAAATCTCCGGCTTTAATGTTAGGATTGGTACAACTGGCATCTCTGACAAGTCTATCGAGAACATCCAAATATTCATCCATTCTTAAGCTTGGAGAGAAATAACAGCTATAAACATGTATTCCATTTATCTTTGCCACTACATAGTATTTCCTGTTACGAGCTGGTGTGTCTTGCAGTTGTACCTTTCCACACAAGCCTATCGCCGCTTTACCACTGTCATCGGAGAGCCAGCGTGGAAGGTTCCGATATTGTTCTGAAGCAATCACAACGTCAATATGGTGGTCTATTATTGACTGCTTAAGTAAATCTTGCGCCGCTTCGCAGTGGTTTAAGTTTATCTGCAAAAATTTCATTTGCGGATACTAGCACTCGCTGCAATAAACGCTGGGCACTTGCCTCCTCCAGTGGGATGGTAGCTATCAACTCCCTTTGCTTGGCATATTAGGCAGCATGAAGGTTGTGCAATCTTTTGCAAGATGATCTTGCTGGCAGCAATTTATACAGCATTTGCTTCTGTCTGCTTCGTTTTTACACCATTTGGCTATGTGGCCGAATTCTAGGCATTTATAACACCTCGTAACACTTTCTTTTTTCGATCCTGCAGACCACCCAGCCTATTCTCACTTTTCCCGTCTCTAAGAGAGCTTCCGCTACTACCTTTGATGTCTTGATGACGCAATTTTGCGTATTGCAATAAGATTTCCGCATTGATTTTACCTCCACATTATCAGCTACCTTGCAGCGTTTCTGTATGGCAGCTAAAACTTCATCATTGGTTGTTATCTCATCTATGTCTCTAATTTCGAGAAAACACTCATTTCCATATGCTTTAACTTTTGCCTGATCTCCCAAGCTTTTCTCAACTTCAGCTTTAAAAGATTGAAGATCTTCCTGCATGTTTCTCTTAAATTGAAAAATCATTTCGCCCTTTTGTGTTCTTCGGATTTTATTGATATTCTCGCCAAGCTTGCTGACATTTTCATCTTCCTTCATTTTTTTCAGGATATCGCAATATGTCAGTGTTCCTACTCTCTCTATTACTATTGACTCAGGTTTAGTGTGTTTTAATGAGTCTAAACGCGAATTTTTCCCTTTTTTCCCGTCACTGTTTTCCAATCACTATCTGTGACCTCAATATTTTTGTTAAAGGGCTCTTTTGCTGCTTCTAACAAATACCTCTTTGCAGGTGACTGAGTTTGGTCTATCGCCTCTCTGACCCGCTTTTTAATAACGCTTTTATTACTTTTCCCGAACAGCGGTGTATGTGACGTTTGAGTAAAACGCTCTACACGACTGGCCTGAGCTAGTTCTCCTGTTTTCATACGCTGCCCTTCAGAAGTTGTAATTGATGTTCTCTTTCGAAGATTTTTGCCACCTCCATTACCACATCCCGTATTTGCTGGTTTATGTGGCGCCGGCTCTTCTCATTGAACATATCAACCAACGTACTGATCTTCTTTCCCAGCCTCTCAAAGTAGTTTAGATTTACATCTATAACTCCTGACTGCATTATTTGAGGGCGTGTTGGGGAGGATGACATACGCACTCTGCTTTCAACCACACTTGATGTTGGTGGCGATCGCATGATCATCGAACTTATCGAGCTGGCTCGAATTATTGTTTTGCTCCATTTTAGTGAAGCCGCGACGATATGCTAAATTTATTTTTCCTACTCGATCGTAGTGCACACTGTACCGTACCAAACAAAACGTTGAATCGAGGTTGATATGCAGTGCGTAGAAGTATGCCACGCAGTAGAGTTCTAAATCTAATGCAGTGCCTAAAAGTATGTCACGCAGTAATGTTCTAATTTCGAGCTGAATTTTTAGCTTTTAGTTCCGACTTCCAGTCCGTAACTTAATTTCAGACCCGAACCGAGAGAAAAGCTTTTAATTAAAACAAATTAACTTGCACTAGTTACTAGTAGAAAGAATGGTAACTAAAATGAATATAAAATACAGAATATAGAGGGCGAGACAGCTAGAGTTGAAGTTGAATAAACTAGATGAAACTATTGGCGGGCGATAACAAAAATATGAGAGAAAATGCACAGAAGTTATAATAAAATGCACAAAAGACTTATCCAAGTTATTGTTTTTCACGAAAAAATATTCTCCTGATATGTTGACTGTGTCCAAGATGGCACTCGCGTGTTGCGCAAACGCCACTTTATCGCACGTATACTTTACTGTTTATTATAAATCACTTTAAACCACAATTATTGTTTTTTTAATTGCGAGCCGACACAAAACGCGTCACTTTACGAACAAGTTCAATAGACGTCCATCGACGTGTTTATTTTTTTTTTTTTTTTTTTTATATGAGAGGAAAGCATCGAAAGCCTGAGTGCGAGACTTTAACTCGCTAAAACCCCTCCCCCTGTCTGTTGGTCCCCCCGGAACTACCGCTAAGTATACCGTCGGGAGGCAGAAAGAGCTAATGCTCAAACGTTCGTCTACGTCCTATATTTATAGTCTCTAACTCTAACGTATCAGTTTCAGTTCGTTTGTCCCGTTCTGTTTATCGTTCGATAATCTGGGCACTACGCTCGCGTTCTAACCTGCGTTGTCTCATCATAATATTGGCGCACATGGATTTAAGGGCCAGCCAAGCTTCCGGCGATCGCAGCATGCAGTTGGTGAAATTGTCCGCTGTTAATTTTCGACACAGCACTGTTTCTGTGTTTAAGCGAACGGGTGCAAAAGCTTCGCATTCAAAAAATATGTGGTGCACATCTTCATGTGCATTGGCGCACGAACCACATGTGGCACTCGAATCGTGCCCATACTTCTGGAGATAGCTCCGGAAACAGCCATGACCACTGATCATTTGTGTTAAATAAAAATCTAACTCACCGTGCGGTCTTTCCACCCAACACTTGACGTCAGGAATCAGTCTATGTGTCCATCGCCCTTTGCTAGAGATGTTCCATCTATCTTGCCACTTGGAGAAGGTGACGCGGGTTATATCTGTGACTTCGTGTTCTGTAAGACTTCTGCGGATGTTTGTTCTCTTATGGAAACGTGTTGTGATTTCCTCAACTAATAAGTCGGGCGGAGGTAATCCTGCGATCACAGCGGCTGCTTCGTGCGAGATCGTTCGGAAGCCACAGCAAACTCGTAGAGCGCATAAACGAAAAATTTGATTCAATTGTCGCACGTTCTTCTTTGCATGTATCGCCTTAGCCCAAACCGGTGCAGCGTACATTACAATTGATGTAACTACTTTAGCCAGCAGCAGTCTACGCTTCTGACTGGGCCCATATGTATTCCCCATTATACGAGTTAGGGCCGCGTACGTTGCCATTGCCTTACCACACACCATTTCGATATGCGTAGAGAAAGTCAGCCTGCTATCTAGCATCACGCCTAGATATCGAATCGCTGGTACAGACTTGATTCTGACTCCATCAATGTTCAACTCTACGAATTCGAGCTTTTTCCTGCTGGTTATTAGCACCGCTTCTGTCTTCTGTGTAGCCAGGCACAATTTGTTTCTCGTGAGCCAAGTTTTAATCAAACACATTACATCAGTCGCTAATGATTGCAGCTGGTGTATCTGCTTTGCCACAATGACCACCGCAACATCGTCGGCATATCCAATTATTTTAACGCAGCTTGGGACAGGGATGCGTAGCACTGAATCATACATAATGTTCCACAGTAGTGGTCCCAACACCGAGCCTTGCGGAACTCCTGCAGTAACTTTGTGTTGTCTAACACCAACATCGGTGTTGTAAAGGAGGGTTCTCTCGGAGAGGAAACTCTTTAAGATTCTCAGAAGATAGCATGGTGTTTGCAATCGCTCAAGTGCTGCAATGATGCTTTCCCAGCTTGCCGAATTAAACGCATTTTTCACATCCAGCGTTATTACCAAGCAGTACTCTTTCGTACCGTACATCCATCGGGAACCCTCTATAGCTTTCTCCGCTATATTTATCACCTTCTGAATAGCGTGTATTGTTGAGCAGCCCTTCCTAAAGCCATATTGATGTGGCGATAAACCATCGATTTCGTTAACATGACATTGCAAACGCTCACGTAGAATATGCTCATTCCAAGAGTATCAATCATACATAGCGGCCTGTATGAAGTTGGATCCATTAATAATTTCTTGGGTTTTAGGAGCAAGACTAATCGTTGGATTTTCCATATTCTTGGAAAAACCTGTTGCGACAAACATGCCTGGATTAATTTCTGAAAAATTTCTGGCTTGAGGCTGTACGCTAATTTTAATATTTCATTCGGGATACCATCTGGACCCGGCGCTTTCCTATTGCCGAATGAATTTATTGCCGCAGATATTTCATCATTAGTAATCGCCGGGATTGACATATTATTCGGCTCATATTGCAATTGAGGCATGTTTATATCATGGCTTGGGAAGAGCGTATGCACCACCTTCTGCATGAATTCAGCTGCGGTGGGAATTTGTACCCTGGCGCATTTTAATTTTGACATTACTGTCTTATAGGCGCCTCCCCACGGATTTGAGTCCAGATCGCCGCATAAGTCTCTAAAACAAACTAGTTTGCTTTTCCTTATTGCCTTCTTTAGTGTTCTACGAGCCAGTGTATAGGACGATCGATAAAATTCGTAGTTCTCCTTACCGATATTTCGCTGCTCCATTCTTCTGGCACGAGCACAAATTCTTTTAAGGTCTGCTATTTCTGCATTCCACCAGTGGACTGAGGTTCGGCCGCGACTATTTCCAGCTCTTGACATTGATGCATCGCACGCTGCAGCAATATGGGATACGACTTGTCTAGCCAGCTGTTCTGCGCTATCACCTTGGGGAAAGGGCATGCCGATCATTTGCTCAAATAATTCCTTGTCAAGTGTATTGAGTTTCCACCTTTTTGCTTGTGAGCTATTTCGCATTACCGGCTCAGTGCGACTGCACGCGCTGAAATGCATTATCAAAGCCCTGTGATCGCTATTTGTGTAGAGGCTGCTAACACACCACTTAACTTTGTTTACTAAAGAGCAACTTACAAACGTAATATCTATCGTTGACTTTCTTCCATTGCGTTCAAATGTGTGCTCACGGCCGTCGTTCAAAAGCACAACATCTAAATATGCGAATGCTTCAAGTAAAATTTTACCCCTCTCGTTGGTGTAAAGGCTGTCCCACTCGGTGGACCATGCGTTGAAATCTCCAGCTATTATACAAGGGGAATAACTTTTAGCATCATTGACCAAATTATCAATTATTTGAGCAAATTGTGCATCGTGTAAGCTCGGTGGGCAGTAGCAGCTAAAGATAAATATACCGGCAATTTTGACAGCGACATAATATTCACGCTCTGCATCAAGCTTCCATTGCAAATGTAGGTTGCCACAATTCCAAATGGCAGCTTTCGATTTGACATCTGAGAACCATCCGAGTTGATTTCGATGCTGTTCAGATATAATCACTGCATCGATTTTGTGATCTAAAACACTTTGCTTGAGAAGTTCCTGTGCCGCTTCGCAATGGTTGAGGTTAATCTGCAGCAACTTCATTTCCGTTTTTCGCAAGCAGCTCGGAAAGCAGGACATTTACGTCCACCTGAAGGATGGTTACTATCCACTTTTCTGCATGAGCATATTATGCAGAAAGCTTCATTTTTGCATTCCTTTGCGATATGACCAACTTGTCCGCAATTAAAACAGCATTTGCTTCGATCTTCACTGCTCTTACACGCTTTTGCTATATGCCCGAAATCTAAACATTTAAAGCAACGCAGAACCGATTCTTTTAATCTGAATCGGCAAATTGACCAACCGATTTTGACTTTTCCTACATCTAAAAGGCATCTAGCTGCTTTTACCGATACGCGAAGAACTGCAACCTGCGTGTCACCATAAGACCTACGCATCGAGATAATCGATGGCACTTCTTCGCAGATACCTTTTACAGCGAGAACAACTTCTTCGCTTGTAGTGATCTCATCTAAGTCTCTTACTTCTATTAGTAATTCATTGCCCACAGTTTTCACTTTAGCCTGCTCGCCCAGAGTTTTTTGAACTTCATCTTTAAGTGAGTGTACGTTCACATCCGCATTTCTTTTAAGTTGAAAAAGCATTTCTCCTTTAAGGGTCTTTCTTATTTTAACCACATTTTCACCAAGCTTTGCAAGATTTTGGTCTCCTTTGACAGTTTTGAGAATGTCACTGTATGAAAGACCACCCGACTTTTCAATTATGATGGATTCTGTTCTTGATGTCTTCAGTTTGGAATGTGCACTGACTTCTTTTGCACTTTTTTTGTGAGTTACTTTCTTCCATTCATAACTTTCGTGATTTTTTCCACTCAAATTTGGCACCTGGCTACTTAAATCTGACTCTTTAGTGTGGATATGACGGGCCTTTTTTTCGCGCGATTGTATTAAGCTCCCATCATCCCTTTGCCGCTTTGCCTCCTTAGTGAACTTGAGTAATGGAGAGGTCTGCGCAACAGAGTCACGACTTTGCTTCTTTTGATCATTTCGCTCGTCTTCAATCACAGACGATTGCTGGTGCAACGACAAATGATCTGCTTCTGATTCTGCCTTATTATATAGTTTTACGACGGCATCCATTACATTTCTCATCGATTGATTGATAGAACGACGCACTGCACCTGTTGATGAAACTGTCTCTGTCATCATTGAATGCAGTTCACGAATCTTTCTACCCAGTGACACAAATGCACACTTTCGTTGAGTGATTTCTACATTTCGAGCGGCCATGATCGGCGGCGATGAGCTTGAACGAGCTGCTTGCTCTCCATTGTTTACCTTCACAGGCGACCGACCAATCCGACTACTCCTTCCAAATGGATCCGCTATTTCGCTGATCTCCTCTGCTTGACTACCTCCGTCATTTTGTTTCGCACAACTTTTGCCTACTCCTCCTGATACATCAGTTGAGTGCTTCTTTCCACTGCATTGTGGTGTTGCTATCTCACTCTGAACCGATGTTGGAGTTAGCATAGACATAATCCAAAAAAGCTTTTAAAATTAAGCTTTCAAGATTAAGCTTTCTTATTGTGAGAAAGTGGGGAAAAAAGTGGCGCTGTCGTACTTCGACAATTGGCTCCACCCCAATCTCAAGCGGATGTAATGTAAGCGTGATAACACTATTTCTTTAATATTCTGCTTCACTTTAGCACTATTTTGACAGCAAAACATACGATACCGCGGGATTTTTAATAAAAACACTGAATATGTAATGCTTTGGCGATTATAAAAGCCAAGTAAATTTTAAAATAAATATATAATCTATGTGTCCAAGCAAGCACTCGCGTTTCAATTTCAACCGAGTTACTACACTTTCGCACTTATTTATAGCACTGATTTTTTTTAATCACAACAATCTTTCACGAGAAAATCGAAATTAAAAACGAGAGCCGCGATGAAGCACGTCTGCTTATTTCAGCTCTCAACTCTCACTCCGTCCATCGACGTGTGTGTGTGTGTGTGTGTGTGTGTATATGAGTTCTCTATTCGAAAGCTTAACTCATCGCTATCTTCCAATGCTTAGCTTTTACTCGTTCTCTCCTTCTCTTGCGCTAACAATTCGCTAACTATGCAAACTTAAGCTAACAATTGATGCATTCAATGAGGGAACCAAACTTAGACTAACAATTCATGTGTTTCATAAAATAATAATTTATTTTCGTAGAAATAAACGTACATCTCGTGTATGGCGATGCCTGCCCTATTTCCTCTTTACACTGTTTCCCTACTCCTGGTTGGAGACAAAGCGCCATGAGACAGATCCGGACCTGCTGATATGTATTCGGTATCTCTGTACAGCGATGGTGCGGAGGATCTTTACCCGCTCTTTAGGCTTCCGGTTGGAGAGAATCGTGGCAGCTTCCCGTTTGATGGTGAGTGTTACGTCTATCTCTGGATAGAAATTGCTTCCCCACATCCCCAGGTCCTGCGTAGCAGGACACGGCGCCACCGATCGTTAGAGTTCTCCACTTACCTCTCCCACCCCGGCCTTAGTGGACGCGTCCTTGGCTGCTCTCGCTCTACCCTAACAGTTTCTCGAAACTTAATGCGTTAAAAACATTTCACCCAAAAACAAAACGGAAGTGCAAGCATTTCTGGGGTTATTTCATTTATTTATTTATTTATTTTCTATTCATTATACTCCAAGACTAAGAGTCTTATAAACTGTATAATACAATTACATGGAATGAAGAATATTACTTATGCATTAAAATTAAATTAAATTAAATTAGTTTAGTTTAAATTCAGTTTGATATTTCATGATAGTAGAAACTAAAAGAAGTCAAGGCAGAAAAATCAGAAAGTCAAAAAGAACACAGTTGTAAGAAATCATAGAAAAGAAGAAATCATGGAAGAGAAAGAAAATAGAAAAATAACTAGAAAAATAGCTATCTGTGAGAATGTGCAGGAGTAGAAGAAAAATACTGCAAAATTAGCCTCCTGAATTGCGGCATGCTAATAAGTTTTTGTAGATGAACAGGCAAGGTGTTTCAAAACCGAACAGAATAAATAAAAAATTGACGCTCTGAGACCAAACAGGAATACCGAAATGGCACAATATTAAAAATTCGGTTAGCCTGGGTAAAAGTTAACCTTCGATACAAGTAGGACGGTACACCAGACTTAAGCAACTTATGAAAAAATATTAAAACGCGGTAAGCAAGTAAGTCATTAAAATAAACAACATATACAGTTTTGCTTTGCGTAGATACACTGTCTGTCCGTTTTAACCCAAAGATGTATCTCACAATACTATTAAACATCATATTTAGTTTCCGCCTACATAGTGAATCACAGTTCCCAAATAATTCACAGCCATACAACAGCGACGGCATCAAATACACTTTGGCAAGGAGAAGCCGAATCTTGTACGGTGTATAAAAATGTGCACACCAAAGCACCCGTAGTTTCGCATAAGTGATCCCAATATTGTGAGTGCGAGCGTTGATGAATCAGAGAGCATTGCGTGTCTCTCTCGTTGTGGATGTGTGCGCTGTTGGATCGGAGAGCGTCGTATATCTCTCTCGGTGTAGGTGGGTGTGCCTCTCTCGATGTATGCGTGTGCGCCGTCGAATCAGAGGGCGTTGTGTGCCTCTCTCGATGTATGCGTGAGCGCCGTCAAACCAGAGAGCGTTGTGTGTCTCTCTCGATGTATGCGTGAGCGCCGTTGAATCAGAGAGCGTTGTGTGTCTCTCTCGATGTACGCGTGAGCGCCGTTGAATCAGAGAGCGTTGTGTGCCTCTCTCGATGTATGCGTAAGCGCCGTTGAATCAGAGAGCGATGTGGGCCTCTCTCGATATATGCGTGAGCGCCGTCGTATCAGAGAGCGTTGTGTGCCTCTCTCGATGTATGTGAGCGCCGTCGAATCAGAGAGCTTCTCGCTGGGTGTTGTGTGCGTGTGAAAGGTAGAGGCGGGAGATTCCTCAGGCCAAGGAGACTCAAAGTCTACCAGAACTGGCAAGAGGGAGAGCGGAAGAATTCTCTTAAACAAGGAGACTTAAAAGTCTACCAAAACTGCTAAGAGCAAGGAGGAGGGACGGAAGGATCCTCTTAAACAAGGAGACTTAAAAGTGTACCAAAACTGCCAAGAGGGAGACAAGGATTTCGCACTTACCCGATTAGCTTCTGATGATGTTGTCTGCATCGATGCCGGAGACTGACTGACTGTCTGGAGTTGTTCCCTTGCCTTATATTTGTTTCTTATTGCATTTGTAGCGTGCTGTTCATGTGTCTGGACCTATCCGCCTCTCGCTTTCGCTCGCATGTTTGCTGTGTCTTTGTCGCTTCCTTCGATTTGCCTTTCGTCGTCGTTTGCTTACATTTTTTCTTATTCTATATTTACAGTTAGACAATTAATTCTTATGCTTATAATGATTTAAATTCAAGGTAGCAATGTTATTATCTAAATAGTACAAAATTAAATTTATTTATTTATTCTAAATTTCCATGGTCATTTTTATATTCTTAAATCTACTATCAATATCTAAATAATTTTATAATCTTACTAAAAAAATAATCTTAAATATAAGAAAGATTTAAATTTGTGAGGGTGATATTTATCGTCCTCACAGACTTTATAAGGTTCATAACAGACAGGGAAAACCCAAATATATTCGAAAACTTCGATGCAAGAATTTCATGATCAACCGAGTCGAAAGCATTGGAGTGATCAAGTAACACTAGAAATGTTAGACGACTTTCATCAACATTGACTCTAACTTGCTCCAAACCATCACACAAAGCAGTTATGCAGCCATGTCCAGCCCTAAAACCTTATTGGAATTCAGAAATTAATCTGTATTCCTTACAAAAATCCGAAATTTGAACACACAAAACACCTTCAAAGGCCTTAGACACAAATGGAAGTATCGATATCGGTCTGAAATCATTATCTGATTTGGTATAACCTTAGCAGTTTTCCATGCATTAGGAAAAACAGAAGTAGTAATAATGGTATTATAAATAAGCGTGATAAATTGTAGCAACCGTGGTAGCAACAGTTTCAAAAAAACTGGATTTATGCCATCAAGTCCGACTGCGTTAGATTTAACTTTCAGTAAACTCTTTAGAACTTCATAACGGTCCACGCATCTAAAACAAAAAGTAGCAGTATAAAAGGGCCAATTATTTTCGTTTAAATAGCTGTTGGTGGGAGCCCGCGCTATACCAATGTTTACAAAGCGGTTATTAAGCTCATCGCAATCAAAGTCCATACTATTAGATGGCAATGCAACATTTTTATTAAACCAACTGAACGCAATTGCCTCCATGTCTGCTTAGTTTCAGTTGCTGAGGTGAACAAGTTAGTATAATACCGACATTTAGCTATTCTAACAGCTTTGATAACTTCTCTCTTGAGCTTAACAAAAACAAAAAAAAAACTCGGCAAGTCTGAAACGCTTCCACCGCTTAAACGCAGTGTAACGGCATTTCATCATTTTTTTGATGTAGTTAGTAAACCAAGGCTTATTAGGGTTTTACAAGGTCTTAACTTTTTCAGGTACATGCTGATTAAAAAGTGAATCAACCTCATTATTAAAAAACTCCAATTGATCATTCACCTCAGCCATTCTATAAATAACATTCCAGTCAACTTTCTTAACGCCCGCCAAAAGAGCAGCATAGTCAATATTTTTAAAACTGCGATAAGTAAAACGCTGAGTACAATACATCAGAGGAAAATTAAAAGTTAGAAACAGCAAATCATGGTGAGAAAACTGGGTCGCAGAAATCTGGTTATAAAATAGTATTTTACTTCTTTCATTTACAAAAAATATATAAAATACGGTAGAGTTTCACTAGTAGTGGTGAAATGAGTTGGCATCGTAACATTAACTGGATATAAGGCAACTCTTGACATAAGTTCTATAAGGCTATGGTTAGTTAATAAATCACAATTTAAATCACCGACTACTATTACATTTTGATAAGCTATTGCCACACTATCGATAGTTTCAATAAGAAAGAAAATGTTCATCCGATTATTAGATCGATATGCACAGCCCAACAGCAACTTTCCAACTTCAGATGAGATTTCAACAAAAATAAATTCCATATTCGCATCAGGAGGCGATCTGATCCTTAATTTACAACATATATCTTCCCTTACATAAATCGCTACTCCACCTGCATGCCTCAATCTATCCGCCCTAAATAACTGATAGCCATGCAATCGCAGCAATTCATCTGGTTGTGCCACAAAGAACCAAGTTTCAGAGACACAAATTATATCCATACCTGAAAGTTCAAAGATTAGTCTAAATTCATCAATTAAGCTTTGGGCATTGATATGGCAAATCTTCAAGCCATTGGCCTGCTTGCCAAAAATACGTACCATAGGGTATACCGAGTCCTCAGAGCTAGAATTACCGGACACCACTGACAGTAGCTAAGTCACCACGCCTGATAAAAAACACCACTATGCACCACAGTTTAAGGAAGCATACGCATTTAACAATAACATAAGCAACAAGCCACACAAAACTCACAGATAGATAAGTCATAAGGCTAGAATAAAGGCATGAAATGAAAAAATATAGAAAAGTAAGTAGAAGATTGTAGAAGCTTATCATAAAAACACTGTTAATTTAAGTACAATATTTCAACAAGTATATAATGAATTTAAATAGCGAGAACATTAGTCTTATAATTTTATTAAAATTATCAAGCACAATTCAAAAACACGAGAAAGTTTGAATTATAATCATTACATCCTGGCCTCCTGTGCTATAGACTGCAGGGCTCCTAACTGACGTACCACATTCCAGCTACTGTCTTTCTTAGTTTTAATAGCCACATATCCATACCTCGTCGAAACTGCATACAGCTTTCCACAATGGTTTAATTTAACAGCACTGCAGAATTTGACGACAATTGGTTGTCAAACTTTCATTTAAGTGTATTGTACTATTGGATTCTATGCCAACATCCACTAGACAAAGTTGTCGCTTCTCCCTTCTGCAAAAATCACCCACTGAACGTAATAATTCATTCCTCATAGGAACAGAACGGAATTTAATAACTATATTCACATCCACATTTTTAGTTTTGCTCCTGGGACGAAAAATTGAAGTAAGCTCCAAGGGTCGACAACCAACAGTATGGCATAATTTGTTGTAAATTTCATTGAGTTTTTCATCCTGGGGCAGAGGAACACCTCTAAGTACAACATCCGCAGCAATCTCACGTCGCTCAAACATGTCACATCGTTATCGCAGACCATCCAAATCTTTTTTAATATTAGAATCATTGATATTGAAATCCTCGAAAGATTTTTGCCGCAATTCAACATCTACAATCCGCTTCTGCAAATCATTAAGAGATCTGTCAAGATCATTAAGACGCTGGGAAACACTAGTTTTAATCTTTGGCCCATAAAATAAAATCGTTTATTTCCATCTCAAGTACCTGCTCAATTCCGGCACCTACAACAGAACAGAGCATTATTACATTTAATCTTAAGTTCTTTGTGTAACCGATGGCAAAAAATCTTTCAACGCTTCCTGTATTTTCATGTAGTCTGCAAAATATAACTCCCAAATTGTTTCTTTTGTTACAGATGCAAGGTTTGCTATTAATCCAACTTCTTTTTCAAAATCACTACTACCGGCACGTTCCATTGCTAGGCAGTCTCTTACTTTCACATCCTAGTCAAATATTCACCACAAACTGGCCAATTTTCAAATCATCGCGAAACATACTCGGTTGATCCAAACAATTTTGCAGCTTATATTTTTTGAAAGCTTAATCCTTCTAGTTTGCTCCTACGTTGGTCCGATCCATGCACTCGGACTCCAACTTGGTAATTTTCCACTTCATCCTAGTCAGTTATTCACCACAAACTGGCCAATTTTCAAATCATCGCGAAGCATACTCCGTTGATCCAAACAATGTTCAAGTTTATATTATTTGAAAGCTTAATCCTTCTAGTTTGCTCCTACGTTGGTCCGATCCATGCATTCGGACTCCAACTTGGTCATTCTCCACTTCATCCTAAACTACAATTTTGGCCAATTTTTAAATCATCGGTTGATCCAAACAATGGTGCAGTTTATATTTTTTGAAAGCTTAATCCTTCTAGTTTGCTCCTGCGTTGGTCCGATCCATGCACTCGGACTCCAACTTGGTCATTTTCCACTTCATCTTAGTCAGTTATTCACCACAAACTGGCCAATTTTCAAATCATCGGGAAGCATACTCGGTTGATCCAAACAATTTTGCAGCTTATATTTTTTGAAAGCTTAATCCTTCTAGTTTGCTCCTACGTTGGTCCGATCGATGCACTCGGACTCCAACTTGGTCATTCTCCACTTCATCCTAAAGTACAATTTTGGCCAATTTTCAAATCATCGGGAAAAATACTCGGTTGATCCAAACAATGTTGAAGTTTATTTTTTTTTGAAAGCTTAATCCTTCTAGTTTGCTCCTACGTTGGTCCGATCCATGCACTCGGACTCCAACTTGGTCATTCTCCACTTCATCCTAAAGTACAATTTTGGCCAATTTTTAAATCATCGGTTGATTCAAACAATGGTGCAGTTTATATTTTTTGAAAGCTTAATCCTTCTAGTTTGCTCCTGCGTTGGTCCGATCCATGCACTCGGACTCCAACTTGGTCATTTTCCACTTCATCCTAGTCAGTTATTCACCACAAACTGGCCAATTTTCAAATCATCGGGAAGCATACTCGGTTGATCCAAACAATTTTGCAGCTTATATTTTTTGAAAGCTTAATCCTTCTAGTTTGCTCCTACGTTAGTCCGATCCATGCACTCGGACTCCAACTTGGTCATTCGCCATTTTATCCTAACCACTGAACATAGCGAAGTGTGGTGAAATCGAAAATTCCTAGTGGTGAATTTTAATGGTTCGTGTCCGCGCTAAGTTCGCTACGAATTTAACTTCACTCACTTGGAAATTAAACCCCCGTGCCATTTACTGGATATACACTGCAATGATTAGACCCATTATTGCTTATGCCTCGGTTGTCTGGTGGTCTAAATCTGAACAAAAGACATTACGAGGTAGACTTGATGCGGTCCAACGTCTGGCGTGCATTCCTGTTACGGGAGCTATCCGTACTATGCCGACTGCTGCCCTTGAGGAGCTGATGGGATTGCTCCTGTTGGACTTATTTATTAAGAAGACGGCGGCACTCGCAGCACTGCGCATGAAGACTTGTGACACTTGGAATGAGTTCGGTGCGGTGGTAGGGCATAGGCGTATTCTTGACCTCGTTAACACCGAGATCAGAGAGACGCTGATGCCAACCGATAGTATGAGTAAGACTATAGCCTCAATAAAGAGACATAATAGCCTCATAACAGATGGTCAAACACACGAGGAGTGTGAGAAGAATGACATATGCATCTTTACTGATGGGTCATTAGGAGAAGAGGGAGCCGGAGTCCACTCGGTAGAGTTGAACCTGGCCTGTGCGCTATCTTTGGGACGACATGTGTCGGTACATCAGGCCGAAATGCTGGGGCTTGTACACGCACTGGATCACCTGATTGATGGAAAGGTGCAACATAAGACTATCTTGATTGCGCTTGACAATCAATCGGTGATTAGGTGCATGTATCGGACACACGTGGATTCGAAGCTGGAATCGTGGAGCTCAAGAATGTGCTTTAAAACTTAGCAGGTGTGCTCAAGTTAATGAGGTCACACTTATGTGGGTAAAAGGGCATGCCGGTATCGATGGTAATGAATTGGCTGATGAACTCGCAAAGCGAGGGTCGTCATCGACTTTTGTTGGACCTGAGAAGAGATTTGCTCTGAGCAAAGGATCGGTAAAAGGTTTAGTCGAACGATGGATGGAAGTCTCCCACCTGAAAAGATGGGAGAGTTTAACCACGCGTAGACAAGCTATGGTCGTAATGCGCAGCCCTATGGGCGGGGCAAATAAATGGGTCACCCACCTTCCAAGGAGGACCCTGAGCTGGCTATTAGCAATGGTGACTGGTAACGGTATCTTCAGATACCATCTCAAAAAGATAGGTCTTGCTGAAGATGGGATCTGATGAGACAGCGGTGCATGTACTGTGCCAGTGTCCAGCAGTAGCAAGCAGAAGGTTGACTATACTGGGTCGACACTTTATTAATGATGACGATGTTAGCGGTGTCAACCTTCGCGACTTGCTTCTAATGTCACAGGAGCTGGTCATGAGAACGGAGCTGGATAGATTCCACACGTCTAGAGACTAGGTTCTGGTAGGATAGCGGTGGGACGAAAAAGGACCCGAATCAGGTGGTCTACTTCGACAATCCCACTTCTATCACAAGAGGAGTTTAGGTTTTAGTACGTAGGCGCAGCTGTTGGTGTGAATCGTGCATGCCAGTTACTGGTATCTTTGGAAGATCACGCCTCCTCTTCCAAAAAAAAAAAAAAAACATCACTCCATATATAGTTCAATACAAAAACTAATAACTTTTCAAGGTTTATTTAATATAAAATCACTAAGCGAAAAAACCCGCAGCAGCTCAAGACGACCAGAAAAACACGTCCGCTTACTTTCCCATCTCACTCTAAACCATTTCTGGGGTTACTAAATTACTAATAGAAATTTATAAAGGATTGCCAATAAGAAAATTGTTACGCAACGACGCTAAATTTAGTTGGTCAGACAACTGCCAAGAAAAAAGCTTTTCAGCTGTTAAAAGAAGCAGTTATGACGCCACCATTGCTGGGATATCCGGATTTTTCAAAAAAATATCTTTTGCATATCTGGCAATGTGGGGTGGAGTTCTTGCCATCTACCCACAATTGAAAAACAGAATCATGCCGTATTGTTTTTTTTTATAAAGGAAGAGGAGCGGACAGAATAGAGAAAAGAAAAACAGCGGCCACATACACCTATGTTCCGTAATGGGTCATCCCAAGCTAACTATCTCAATCTCACAATCACCTAATCATAAAATCTTTCATACGCTCACCCAGTCTCACTCACCTCTATTCACCTAAACAAACAGAATTCAATCTGCTTGGAAATCTGCCTAGTAAAGATGTTGTCTACAGCCGGGCTGTACCCGAAATACCCTACACCTTAAAGCTGCATATATACTCGTATATATATTTAGAAGTGGTGCGATATAATATACTCGTATATACATATATACAATATATATATTATATATCTAATAATAAAAATACAATATGTATATAATAATAATAATAATTATATCGCCGCACCACTTCTAAAAGGCAAAACTTTATACTCCTATGAAATTTCTACAACTATGCCGTCATGATAGCTGTATGCAGTATAAAATACATATAAAATTTTCTTATCTTCTCTCAAAAAGTGATGCTGATATGGCCTTTTTTAATAGGCAAAACAGAGGTACTTGTACTCTCGATATAAAAAGTAGGCGTTTTCCTTGGGCGAATTTGCCCATTTTAAAATACGAAACACCCCAACATAGCAACGAATATTTTTGCCAAATTTCATTTTGAAATCTTAATCCGTTCTCCTGTGATCGTGATTGCAACGGACAGACAGACATACAGACAGACGGACAGACATCGCTATTTTGGTGGTGATGCTGATCAATAATATATATAATTTTCCATACCTATCTTGTCTAGTTCTATGCGTTACACAGTCCGGTAAAAATTGAATATACCCTCAATCTTAAGGTGTAGGGTATAAAAAATAATTACACAAAAAGAAACTGCCAATAAGTAAAAATTGTTTTGAGGCCAGCTCGCTACCACTCCTGTATTTCTCATGTAATTTTCAACTGTGCTCGTATGGTCTTGCAGTTGTTTGATTTTCATGATTTAGTGTTGGATTCTATGTGAATTTGTGAACTGCTCTTGTTGTGTTGATGTTACTGTAATATATGTTTCAATGTTGTGGAAGCTGTCTATGTCATTCTTCTTGTGTTGTATATATTTATTTGTGTCACTTTTCTTATATATTGTCTTGGTTTGAAAATTTCTTGATGTTTGAAAATTTCTTGATTGTTTTATGTATGTACATATGTATTCAGTTCTTATAATTCTTGCGTTCAATGTAGTGGTTCTTGATTGAATTTACTTACGTAATTTTGTTCTAATCTATGTAACTTTTATGTACCAGAAATTGCGGGAATTCGTAAATGGTTTTTTTTGTTTACAGTTTGTTTGTAAGTCAAGTTTGTTTTATTCACTTGTAAGTCTTGTTTTATTTTTTTTTAGGTCAACCAATTTTATATGTATAAAATTCGGTCATAATTTTTTTACTTATTACAACTCTTTATATAAAACTCTTTTTTTAAATCCATTTGTTAATACCAAAAAAAAATCTCACCATCAACACCGTAACCTTTCCTTTTTAATCTCTATCTCCCGTTCCGATTCCCATCCTTCCAATATTTCCATTAATTTCCCCTTCCATACAAAATTCCCACTTTCCTTAATTCCCTTTTCAATCACACTTCCATTCACACCTTCCACAATCAAGGTAAAAAATGCGAAGATACACCTGTTCAAAATTGAACACCTTTCTTAAGAATGTTTATAAAAATACAGTCCACTAAAATACAGATAAAATACAGATGTTTAGATAATAGTATATAACATATCACTGATTATTTAGTCCTAAATAAACCCTAACCATTTAGCTCTAATAAATTCTGTCCTAATTCAATACTGATAATCCAGACCTATGTAAATAATTCCACAAGGAAAAAATGTATAAAAACCGAGAAAAACTAAAAATAAATTCAGTATTCTACAAGTACTCAACTGGAACAATTGTCTTTATTTTGTTCATTTGGTCCTTCGAGCTTCCCCCACCAGTGGTAAGAAGCAAGAAGAAAATTAATAACATAAATACAAATTTCTGAACTTTCCCCCACCAGTGGTAAGAGGTTCAGAAATATAACAAAAAGCGTGCTTGACGCCTATAATATCAACGTACGAAGAATTTTGGTCTTCAGCTAATAAAGTTGTAAGCGTAACCGAGGCTATTGTTATGTTACGTGAGTAACTCTTTAAAAGAAGATACTTCCCAAGTAGAACAGGTCGCCCTAATTTGTGTCCTGGCGTAAACGCCGCTGGACGAGAAGGAGTGCCTGCAATTAAGTTGGCACGTCCTGTGACCCAAGACGCCTTGCTGAGTTGCTGGCGTAGAATTAAAATGAAAAGCCTTGAATAGTTTCTGGCTAGATTAATTCTTAACTTTATTTTGGATCGCTCGGGTTTTTATACCCTAAGTGATTCCATTTCTCTAAGAGTGTAAATGTACAAGCAATATTAATATATATGGCTAAACTATTCTTTCTTATACTTAATTCTATGCATAGTTATTTCTTTATGCTTCACATTCTTATTCGCACTCAAAATTTCTATTTGTTTATAAAAATTATTGAACCGATACCCAATCATTGACGCGATTCGAAATTGGGCGTTTCAAGGTTCGTGTTACAACGTGTGACGCTGAGTCGCGGTCATCAGCGAGTTAGTGGGTCAGTGCATGCAAAGTGCATGCTCTGCATTTATTGAATGTTACAGTATGCTGTTGTGTACAGGAGCGGAGTGCGGTCAGTGGATACACTACACCCTCACCCTTAAGAGAAAAATTATATTGGAAGAATATAATTTTTATCAGTGATTGTCAATGTGTAGTTTAAGATTTTCTTAAAATTATATGTTTGAACAATTTACAGTTTAATTTGCTATTCTAATAGTTGAATTTCTTAATTATTTAATAAATTTAACATGTTCTTAGCATCAAGTAATTATAAAAAATTGTATTATAGTGAGTTTGTACGGCTTAGCATGTAATGAAGATTGTTTTAGACTACTAAATAATATGTAAGTATGATGTTAATATGTTATAATTTTTTTTTATAAATTGTAATTATTTGTATTTGTATGCTCTTAAAATATTTTTTCTTATTTTCACATCGTATTTGCGATATAAGGTTTTAATAGATTATTGTGTACTTCTTTGTGTAAACCATTTATATCTATTATTGAATTTACATCTTTTCTTTCAATGATTTTATATGGACCTTTGTATGGACTATTAAATTTTTTTCTGTTTTCTAGTTTTAATAAAACTAGGTCTCCTTTTTGCAAGTTAAGTGGTTTTGAATAATTGTTTACTTGTTCTGTATTTCTTTTTTTCTTTTCATTTATAACTTGCTGTTTTGCTATCTCTAGTGAAGTTCGTAATCTGATTTTTAGTTCGTTAACGTAGTCGTCAATATTCGTAGTGTTTTTTGTGTTTATAAATGAGTCAGTCGGTAATTGGGCTAGTTTTCCAAAAATGAGTTCATGTGGTGAATAATTTGTAGTTATGTGTGGAGTTGTGTTGTATGCAAACATGTAATATGGTAACCAAATATCCCATTCCTAATTATCAGCAAAATTTAATAAAAATTCATTTAACACTCTATGATTTCGTTCAACTGAACCTAATGTTTGATGATGGTACGGAGTTGAAAATATTTGTTTTATTTTAAGCAAATCGCATATGTTTTTTAGTAGTTCATTAGTAAATTCTGTACCTTTGTCTGTGTTCACGCCAAAACCCTTGGCGCCCTCTATGAGCGAGTGTGTTTCCCACACCCGTGGAAATGCATTCGCTCTGGCAGCACTGCCCCTTTCCCGGCCTTCCCATGGCCGTGTTTTTGGTTTTTCTTGCAGTTTCTCTTAGAGAAGACTTCCGGTTTGAAGAAACCTTCTTACCTTTTTTGGACGCAAGCGGATCACACGTAAACCTCCTATCAAAGACTCACTCCTTTTTGACGACGCCGAACGTAACATTCATTGTGAAAACAACTTCAATCTTCAATCAACCATCTCGTATCCATCGACTCATCCATTTGGACGCTTTAGCTCATCTCATCGAACTAACCAGGCAAATCCAGCGAAGACGCTCAATCATCAACCCATCATCTCGGTGAGTCCCTTTCCTTTTTTATTTCACTAAAACTAGACCTAACCTCAACCCCATCAAAATCTTCTCTTCTCTCCCAACACAACATTTTGGTCCTTCGAGCCGGATTACTAAGTAATCCGACTCAATCCACCCCATCCCACAACTTATAATCAAATTTATAGTATTTTATATAAAACACACTATATTTCATAAAATTACGACATATATTTGTGCGTGCTCCACCCCGTTTGGTGTTCGGTTCGGCGTCGCGACCGCGTGATTTATACAAACGTTGTTCCGCAAGCAACAAGTGAGCTGCAACAGCTCACTTAATAAAACTCGCGGAGTATTTCCACCCCCGGAATACTCAGGACGCTTTAAAAAGTGTAACAAGTGGTGTGCGTGTGCGTGATAAATCGGCTCGTGAATTTAGTATTCACTACGGACGATCGTAACGTCTCGAGTCACCCGCGACTCACTCGCTGAGACGAACGTTCGTCTCGTTACGTTCCACGAACGCCGTACGACACCGCCACCCAGTGCCAAAGCAAAATATTAAAACAAATACAACAACAACAACAACACCCACAACAACAACAACAATAGCAATTACAACGCACTGCTGTACATTTGTGTAATAAAATAAAAATAAATATTTCCCAAACATTTCTTTTTGTTTTACTTATTTCTTTATCTAGGTATTGTACAGTGCCGGCGATAATAAAATTACCGAAAATAAATAAAGTTTTTTTTAAAAAAAAAAAATATACATATATATACACTTGTGTTTTATTGGCAACCTGCCGTTTAGTGCACCGCCCCCAGGTGACACTGCTCATCCACCGCGCCGCGTCCGAATCCCACGAGCGACTCAGCAACGACATCGCGAATCATCCTGCTACAAATCTCAAAATATTTCGCGAATTATTTTCGACTTAACTTGCAACTAATTTCTCCGCGATTAAATTAAATTCAATTAACTCGATTTATTTCAAAATCAATCTCATTTCCGATTTAATTTGAATTAACGCATTTAGTTTCTCCGCGTGTGAATTAATTTAAATTAAATTAATCAAAGTTAATTTCCGATTTAGTTTGAATAAACGCAGCTAATTTCTCCGCGCGTGAATTAAATTGAATTAAATTAATTCGGATTATTTGTATTCATCACCGATTAACGCGATTTCTCAGCGCGATTACATTAAATTAATTGAATTCATTCACGACGTCATCGCAATTGATTCGGTTTATTGTAAAAATAATTCCGATTAACCCGGTTGACTACCAACCTCTATCAACACGGTTATCGTCAACTTAATTCGAATCAACGCGACTTAACTCTCAAATACCGCGTTTCCATTTGAGATATTTCCAAAGCAACTTAATTAACCTCTAATTAAGTTGACTTCTCGGCTCTCGCGATTCGCTTAAGCTTCATCCACTGAAGCCGAGATTTGCGACCACACCCACACCCCGTGAGTGTCCGCATGCCGTTGCTGAAACCCGTCGATCCATTGGGCGATAACACCTCGACACCCCGCTCGAGTTCTCAGTTGCCGTCTACCCCAAAACCAACCAACCACCCAATCGCCATGGACCCACTCACCAAGTTCATGAATGTCTGCGAGACCTTAGAGGATTTCGCTCGCGAACTCGATGCATCCCCTGACACCGACCACTCTGAATTCACACTCAACACCTATATGGAGGAACTCAAGGCAGTATGGATGGATCTGAAGAACGCCTTCAATGACGCCTTGGAATTTCTGGTGGCCAAAGCTTCACCTCTCGACAACTCTGACACCACCTCTAGCGAGATCATCGTTGCCCGCTCCAAGCAACAACGATACTTCAAGCTCTACGTACGGCTCACTGCAAAGATTCAGGAGCAGCTGCACCTCAACGCAGCAAGCACATCTCGAACTACGAACACTGGCCTTGAGACATCACACCGCGCGGATGAGGTTACCCACTCAGGATATAACATCAGTCTACCACCGTGTGACACTGATGTCTTCAAAGGAGACTATGAGTCGTGGCCAGCGTTCCGTGACATGTTCTCCGCGCTCTATATTCGGAACAATCGACTTTCGCCCGTCGAAAAGTTGTTCCACCTAAACCAAAAAACTCGCGGTGAAGCCAAGGAGATTGTTCAAAAGTCTCCTCTCGTAGACAGTGGTTTCGTTCAAGCGTGGCGAAACCTGACAGATCGCTTCGAGAATAAGCGAATCCTCGTCAATTCTCATCTTCGCACGCTCTTTAATCTAACTCCCGTTATTCACGAGTCAGGCGCCGCGATCAAACGCCTGCAACGTGAAATCAACAACACTCTCGGGGCTCTCGACCTGCTTGACATCGATGTCAACAGTTGGGATGCGATAATAGTACATCTCTGTTCATCGCGACTACCCGAAACCACCCTTTCTCTGTGGGAACGCTCAATCACACAGAAGCGCGAAATTCCCTCGTGGAAAGAAATGGATGAGTTTCTGACGTCGCATTTCCAGACGTTAGAAACTGTTGACGACATCCGAAAATCCACACCAACACCCAAGAGGGTGACGGGCAGTACAGCTCGTAATGCCGCCCCACCTAAGCCTGTGAACACCTTCCAGGCAAAGATGATCGCGGTCAACTGCCCCCTATGCAGTGACCCGTCTCACCCCATACGCAGTTGTTCACGCTTTCTGGCGATGCAGCCAGACAAGCGATGGACAACAATCAGCAACCTTAAGTTCTGTACGAATTGTCTAGCACATTCGCATCAACTTAAGGATTGCAAGAGTGCTTTCACTTGCATGTCGTGCACCAAACGACATCATACACTCTTGCATCGTGAGGTGGCTACCACGACGTCTTCGCCAACCCATGCGAACACTCAACCCTCCACCTCACGCCCTCAACACCAACCACACCGCGGCATCCACACGAGCAACCCTTCCCGACACCCTCCAGCGCCCTCTCGCCCTACACCACCTCCTCCACAATCTCAAATACAGTCCACTGCAACCCCTACCACGTCAAACGTACTAACTTGCTTCACCTCGCGTCCAAAGCAAGTGCTTCTCGCTACGGCTATGGTGAATATCCGCCACCGCGATGAACTATACCCCGCTCGTGCGCTTATCGATCCTGGATCGGAAGCCACTTTCCTCACTGAACGTGTTCAGCAACGCTTGCGTCTTCCAACCAAGATCATTCAAGCACAAATTGCCAGCGTGAATGAAACTGTCACTGCTCATGTCAGCAAACAGTGTAAATTCACACTGGACTCCCCCAAAGACTCCCATCTACGCATCGAAGCCACGGCTTTAGTGCTGCCGAAACTCACCGGCAACCTACCAGTCTGTTCGCTCGATCGAACGCTCTTCGATTCAATGCCTGACCTGACATTGGCAGACGAACAGTTTTACCAAAGCGATCAGATCGACATCCTGATCGGAGCTGATCTATACCCCTTCATCCTCCTTGATGGAATTAAGCGAAATTTCTTGGGCTCCCTCATAGCTCAAGAAACCATCTTCGGCTGGATCATTACCGGTCCAATCCCACAAAAATCCACACACCCCGTGGTAACCACTAGAGTCTCATTCTTCAACGAAGTCTCTATGGATCAGCAACTCTCCCGCTTCTGGGAGATCGAGGAGGTTCCGCAGAAACCTGCGCTCACACCCACCGAGACCTTCTGCGAGAACCTCTACGCCACCACCACCCAACGGCGTACCGACGGACGCTACGTCGTCCGCCTCCCCTTCAAAGAAGGTTTCCCTTCGCAACTTCAGCTTGGTCGTTCGCGAGAAATCGCTCTTAAGCAATTCTTGCGCAACGAATCCCGCCTCTTGAAAACACCCGACTTCAAGAATATCTACGACAACGTGATTCGAGAGTACTCCGAACTCGATCATATGTCCAAGGTCACCCCGACAGAAACATTTCCTACACCTGGAAATTACTACCTCCCTCACCACGCGGTTCTGAAACCGGAAAGCAGCTCCACCAAGGTGCGAGTTGTTTTCAACGCCTCTTGTCCAACCTCCAATGGCCTGAGCCTCAATGACGCCCTTTACACCGGGCCGCCGCTCCAGTCGGATCTAACATTCCTACTACTTCGTTGGCGTTTGTACCGATACGTTTTCAATGGCGACATTGAGAAAATGTACCGCCAAATCCTGGTTCACCCCGAACAATCGCGCTACCAGCGAATCCTCTTTCGGAACTCCCCTTCCGAAGAGGTACAAGATTTCGAACTTCGCACCGTGACGTTTGGCGTCAACTGTGCTCCATACCTCGCGATTCGTACTCTTCAACAGCTTGCTCAAGATGTTGAAAAGACACTTCCTCTCGCCTCATCAGCTCTGAAGTCCAGCATGTACGTGGATGACGCCTTATGCGGATCCCATGAGCTCGACTCGGCTGTACGAATGCGCCATGAGCTGGTCGCCGCCCTCCAATCGGCAGCCTTCACTATGCGTAAATGGACTGCCAACCACACTAGCTTGTTGAGTGGCATCCCTTCGCAAGATCTTCTTAACTCGGACTTCCTCGAGCTCGAAGACGCCAGTTCAGCTAAAACCCTCGGCATAAGATGGAATGCAAGCACCGACTGCTTCAATCTCGATGCCAAACTCACCGAAATCTTACCCTCGTATACCAAACGAGAAATGTTTTCGCTCATCGCGAAACTCTTCGATCCGGCCGGCTGGCTGGCACCTGTCATTGTTGTTGCAAAATCCCTCATGCAACAGGTGTGGCTTGACGGTACTGGTTGGGACGAACCGCTTAACCACCACACCCTTCAAAGGTGGCTCAAATTCGTCCAATGCTATCATCAGATCTCTCTGTTGAAAATTCCGCGTTGGACACACTACACGCCAGCCAGTGCTCTCGAGATCCATGCGTTTTCCGACGCCTCAGAGCTGGCATATGCAGGTGCCGTGTATCTACGCACTTGCACCCCCACTCACACCCATACCTCCCTCCTCTACGCGAAAACCAGAGTTGCTCCGATCAAGACGCTATCCATACCGCGTCTTGAGCTCTGTGGCGCAGCCCTGCTGGCAAATATGCTTAACGCATTGCTGCCGCAACTCAATCTGCCACAATACAAATTGTATTGCTGGACGGATTCCACCATTGTGCTGGCATGGCTAAAACGCCCTCCATGCACCTGGACCACATTTGTGGCCAACCGTGTCACGAAAATAATAGAAATCGCGGATGCCACCCATTGGTTCCACGTCGAGTCACAGCACAACCCAGCTGACTTGACCAGTCGTGGCATGTTCCCGCTCGAGTTACGCGACACCAAACTCTGGTGGCACGGTCCTGATTGGCTCCAAAAGAACGAGCGATTTTGGCCTCACTCTGACCTTCATCAATCGGCCGAGACTAATTTGGAAGCCAAGCCCATCAAGGCGCACGTTGCTCGCCTACCCCCGTCCGAAGACGTTCTCGAAAGATTCTCTTCTCTTCCTAGAGCGCTTCGCGTGATCGCGTACATCTTCCGATTTCACGACCATACCCACCCTCAGAAACGCACCCAGTTTCTACGAACCGACCCATCCATCTACCCCGACGAAATCCGATTCGTCACAGCGCGGCTGATCGCCCTAACCCAACGGCATCAGTTCGCGAACGAATACCGCTGTCTCGAGAGGAAGACGACCCTCGAACCAAAGAGCTCGATCCTCTCGCTCAATCCATTCCTCTCCGAAGATGGATTGCTCCGCGTGGGTGGGCGCTTAGCATCATGCCCCTCTCTGGCATATGATGAGCGTCACCCCATCATCCTCCCCTACAATTGCCAATACTCCCGGCTTCTGATCCGCTTCATGCACGACATCACATTGCATGGAGGCAACTCACTCATGTTGCGATTGCTAAGGACGCAATTTTGGATTCCCAAAGCCAAGAATCTGATCAAAACCACGATTCACAGCTGCAAACCATGTGTACTGCAGAAAAAGCAGACACAAACGCAAATCATGGCCGCTCTACCCCCTGAGCGGACCCAGATCTCGCGCCCCTTTGCTGCCACCGGCCTCGACTTCGCGGGACCGTTTGACATCAAGAACTACACTGGACGCGCTTGCCTCATCACCAAGGGGTATGTATGCGTCTTCGTCTGCTTCGCGACGAAAGCCATACATCTAGAGGCCGTCAGTGACCTCTCTACACCGGCATTCCTCGCCGCTTTCAACCGATTCGCCGCCCGGAGAGGATGCCCCAAGGACGTCTACTCGGACAACGGGAAGAACTTCGTGGGAGCATCCAGGTCCTTGGCTAAGGAATGGACGGACTTCGTCAGCCGTTCGAAGAACACCATCACCAACCAATGGGCCCACCACCAGCTGCAATGGCATTTCATTCCCGCCGCTGCACCGCATATGGGAGGACTCTGGGAAGCTGGCGTAAAAAGCTTCAAACTTCACTTCCGAAAGTTTGTGGGCGATCAGCGCTTCACCTTCGAAGAATTCTCCACAATTCTCGCCAAGGTGGAAGCATGCCTCAACTCGAGGCCCCTCAGCAGCATGTCAGAAAACCCTTCTGACCTGCAACCGCTGACCCCCGGTCACTTCCTTATTGGAGGGCCGATTCTAACACCCGCAGAACCCGAACTGCTCGCGTCACCGATGAAGATTGTTAATAGATGGCAGAAGCTCAAGGCCATCTATCAACACTTCTGCAATCGGTGGAAAAATGAGTATCTTTCCGAACTCCAACGGCGGAGCAAATGGAAAACCCCGCAACCTGATCTCCAGGTGAACGATCTCGTCGTTTTGCGTGATGACAATCTACCTCCCACTCAGTGGAGATTAGGCCGCGTCTCGCGCACGTATCCCGGTTCCGACTCTCGAATTCGCGTCGCCGACGTCCGAACCGAAAAAGGACACATCACCCGTCCGATCACCAAACTGATTCTCCTTCCCGCACATTCATAATTTTCTCCCACCCCTCTCAGTTCCCTACCACTGCCGAAGTCCCAGGCCACCTCGACAACCCCCGCTCGAGATGCCACCCCCTGAGCCAAATTGCAGTACTGCAAGGCGGCCGGTATGTTCACGCCAAAACCCTTGGCGCCCTCTATAAGCGAGTGTGTTTCCCACACCCGTGGAAATGCATTCGCTCTGGCAGCACTGCCCCTTTCCCGGCCTTCCCATGGCCGTGTTTTTGGTTTTTCTTGCAGTTTCTCTTAGAGAAGACTTCCGGTTTGAAGAAACCTTCTTACCTTTTTTGGACGCAAGCGGATCACACGTAAACCTCCTATCAAAGACTCAATCCTTTTTGACGACGCCGAACGTAACATTCATTGTGAAAACAACTTCAATCAACCATCTCGTATCCATCGACTCATCCATTTGGACGCTTTAGCTCATCTCATCGAACTAACCAGGCAAATCCAGCGAAGACGCTCAATCATCAACCCATCATCTCGGTGAGTCCCTTTCCTTTTTTATTTCACTAAAACTAGACCTAACCTCAACCCCATCAAAATCTTCTCTTCTCTCCCAACACAACAGTCTGATTTTAAAATTTGGAAATGTCCGAATTTTAAGATTAATTGTTCTACAATTGTTTTGGCTATGGTTAGAGCATCTTTTGTTGTTATTGGATATGCTATTATATATTTAGTTAAATCGCATTGCATTGTTAAAATGTATCTGTAACCGTTTGATACCTTAAGAGGGCCTACTGTGTCTATAGATATTACTTGAAAACTTGTGTTTGGAGTATCTGTTATAGTTTGTCTTTCTATTGTATGTTTAGTTATTTTATTTCTTGCGCATAAATCACAATTTGTTATAAATTTCTTTACCATTTTGCTCATATTTTTCCATATATATCTTTGTTTAAGTTTTATAATTGTTTTACGAATACCTAAGTGTTCTTTACTATGAAATTCATCAATCAATTTATATTTTATTAAGTCATCACTTATTTGTTTTGGGGTGGCATATATTAATATTTTAAGTTGGGGACTCTTGTTATTTATCATTATTTTTGCGTACGTCTTTTTAAAATCTTCTTTTTCATATACTTTAAATATTTCATCATTATTCTCTAGCGCTAGGTATTCAATATTTTCCTATTTCACTCTGGATGCTAGCTTCTGCAGTATCGAATCTAGTTTCGCTGCTTTATCGCTACATCCTACGTGCACGTTATTATTTTCTATAATAATTTTACAATTCTTCATGTTTGTCGACATTAAATTTTAATTTTTTCATATATCTGACGTCAGTAATTGATGTACAATCCCATATTCGAAGTTGATCAGGCTTCTCATGTGATGTACATTGCCCCTTTTTATTATGTTGTTTGCTCATGCCCCTTGTAACAATTAGTGTTTTCTTAACTGCTTCATCGATTTCACTTGGTATCATTTCTTTTAATATGTCTGAGTTAACCTGTATTCTTGACAGTGCGTCTGCATTCGTATTTAATTTTCCTTTTTTATACATAATTTCAAAATCGTAATCGCACAAATCTAGTCTTATCCTAGTCATTTTCGATGATGGATTTTTGTGTGTGAAAAGAGATATTAAAGGTCGATATCACTGTAAATTTACGTCCGAATAAATATGGTCTGAAAAAGTTTATACTCCAATGGATTGCTAAAAGCTCTTTCTCTATTACCGGTTTGTTTAAGTCATGTTTTTGTAAGGCTCTGCTGGCGTACGAAATAGGTAAATCGTTGCCTATTTCGCCTTGTGATAAAACTGCGCCTAGTGCGTAGTTTGAAGCGTCCGTTGTTAAAATGAAAGGTTTTTCAAAATCTGGATATTGTAAAACTGGAGGTGTCATTAGCTTTGTTTTCAATTGTTCAAATGCATGTTGACTTTGTTCATTCCACTCGAATTTAGTGTTCTTTTTTAGAAGTCTGTTTAAATCTTTAGCTATGTCCGCGAAGTTTGGTATAAATCTTCTGTAATGGTTGCAAAATGCTATAAATCTTCTAACATCCTCTGAATTTTTGGGAATAGGATAATCTTTAATTGTTTGGAATTTTGCTGGATCTGTTTTTACTCCATCTTTTGTTATTAGATGACCTAGGTATACTACTTCTGGACGTAAAAAACAACATTTGTCTGCATTTAATTTTAAATTGTATCTGTCTAGTCTATCTAATACACGAATTAAATTTTCATTGTGGTGAGTAAGGTTGCATCCGAATACAATTATATCATCTACGTATAGAAAAGCTTCCGACTCTAAACCTGAGAGTGCTATGGTGAGCATTCGTTGGAAACTATTTGAAGAAATTTTTAGTCCAAAAGGTAGTCTCTTGAATTGGAAATGTCCATTTGTTGTGGAGAAAGCGGTTAGAGGTCGTGAATTTTTTTCTAAACTTATCTGATGAAAAGATCTAGTCATATCAAGAGTTGAAAACCATTTTTCTCTTCCAAGTTTATCGAGAATGTCTTCGAGACGTGTGAGTGGGAATTTATCATTAACTACTTTATCATTTAACTTGCGATAATCTACTACTACTCTCCATTTCTTCTTGTCAGATATATTTTTTTTTGGAACTAATAGAAGTGGAGCATTGTAAGGACTTGTGGAATGTTCTATTATGTCGTCTTCTAGCATTTTATTCACTTGGTTGTTTATCACTTCACTATGAGAATGTGGAAGTCTATAGTTTTTAATGTATACCGGTGTTTTGTCCGATAGTGCAATTTCTTGTGTATAAAAATTATTTGTTGTTAATTGATAATTTTCCAAATGGAAAATATTTTGATATTTATTTAAAATTTCTAGTAATAACGCTTTTGCTTTTTCATCTGAACAATCTATGTGAAGTTTGTTTATAATATGTTCGAAGCGGTCCACGTCGTGTGTTTTGGTGTTAGTAAGTATATCGTAGTTTTTAAGCGGTTCGGTTTCTATTTCAATATTTTTTATAATTGCTTCAGTATTTGTTGTATTTAAAATTTTTATATGTGTGAGACCAGTTTTGGGTGCTAATGAATTGCTAAGAAATATGCCTGGTTCGATTTCTTTGTTTAAAATCAGTTTTTCTTCTTTAAAATTAAATTTAAATGGTTGTATAATTTCTGTTCTCGGAGGGATTTTAATTTGAAATATTTTTGTTTGCATTGGTAGAGTCACTGTGTTGTCGTTTGTATATATCGAAATTGTGTATGTTTCGTAATCTATTTTGCACAAGAATCTCTGTAAGAAATCTCTTCCTATTATTCCGTCTGTTTCTATTGGGAATTCTTTGCTAACTAATTGGAAATTGTGATTTAGATTTTCTTCTCCAAATTTTAAATTCAAATTGATCATACCTAGTAAATAAATTTTTTCTATGGTGATGCCAGTCAATGCACATTTTTCGTCTGAGTAGTATTCTTTGTCATTCAATTTTGAACTTATTTTGCATAGTGATATGTCAGCGCCTGTGTCAATTAGAAATCTCAGATTTTCATTTTTAAATTTAAGTGTTATATAATTAGTATTATTATCCGATATTTTGTATATATTTAGTTCTGGCTGTCTGGAACGATCATTTGTTCCGAGCCCATGTCGTTTCCCGACTCAGTTACAATATTTATATTTCTATTATTTTGGATTCTATTATTGTTTCTGCTTTGATATCTGGAATTTCTGTTGAAATTGTTATTAGTGTTCCGATTGAAATTGTTATTGTTGTTGTTATATCGTGTTACATTTGCTTGGTTATTTGTCCGATTTTGGTTGTATCGATAACTGTTATTGTTGTACCTTTGGTTACTGTTGATATTGTTATATCTTTGATTAATGTTGTATCTTTGATTGTTGGTATTATTGCTGTTTCTTTGATTGTTGTAATTGGTGCCGTTTCTTTGGTTGTTGTTACTGTTTCTTTGATTGTACATCTGTGGTCTGTAGTTTGCGTTTCTGTTACGTACGTAGTTTATGTGGAATTGATTCTGATTGCCTGCTTGTTCTAGTTCTAGTGCTAGGCTTACTGCATCAGAAAATGTTTTTGGCTGTGATGCGAATAATGTTTGTTTGTAATTTTCGTTAATGCCGTTCTTGAAGATTGTTAGGGCGTACGTAATGTGTTTTGTAATGTGTTTGGATCGGTACCCAATTCTTTTATTTGTAGATTGTTTAGTTCGGGCTATAGTTGTTAGTATTTTGTCTTTGTAATTGGTTATGTTCCCTCTTTGTACCATACTTGCTAGATCTGTATGTAACTGCGGAATTGATTTGTTTGTTTTGTAACGAAGTTGAAGCGCGATTTTTAATTCATCTAATGTTGTATGGGTTTGTACCGAATTTAAAGCTGTTCTTACATTTTGGCTCAATTTAATGTGATAAACGAATTCTATTAAGTCTTGCTTTGCAGTTGTTGACAAAGTTTTGTTTATTATTTCTACAACTTTTAAAAATGAATCTAATTCTTTATAATTTCCACCAAAGATAGGGATGGTTTTCATCGAGTTTTCTATGTTAAAGTTTGCCATGTTTGTATCTTGTGTATTGTTTTTGTTGTCAATTGTAATCTCAATCTGTGAATGTGCAGAGTCTGAATCTGAGTCTGTTGTCGATTGCGACATTAAAAGTCGTCTTGCTATACAATATTCTTTTTCAAATTCTTCGATTCTTTTAGCAATCGTACTATCGTTTACATCTACTATGCCTATGCAAAATCGTACCTGTGCTTTATATACTTCTAATTCTTTTAGTTTTGATTTAATTGTTTCCGGCTTGTATGGTCTACTACTTGTTTTTTTAGCGTTTGATATTATTTTTTGTACCGTTTCTATTATCTTATCTAAGTCTTCCATTAATCATAGGTTAGCATATATATGTTACTGCATGTTTATTTTTATTTAAATGTATATTTTTATTTATTTTTAAACATCCGAAATAGTTCTTAATTGAATACGTTTATTTACATAAGTTTTAAAATATGAATGTATTTTGTTTAATACATATAGTGCAACTATTAGGGCTATAATTGTTATTCCGGTTACTTGTTGGAAGTTGTACGTTGTTGACAACGAATTGTTGTTGTTGTAGCTTACGTTTATTTGTTCTTCTTTTTGTAAAACGTTTCCCATTTTTGACGAACTAATTGCTGCTCCTGACGTTGCTAGTAGACTTCCCATTGATTCCGCGATTTTTCAGCCGCTGTTTTATTGTATCTATCTGTCGCCAGATCTCGTTAGCTTTATCCCATTGGGGTGGATTGGTTTCATCAGTTACAATGTTCTTTAGGTGTCGTAGTAATTTTCTATCTTTTACTAATTTTCCTCCTCTTTGTTTTTTTATATTTTTTGTTGTTGGAATTTTGCACCTTTCTGCGTCTTTTTTATCCTGTAATCGTGATCTGTATTCACTAAGGCTAATTCTTCTTGGTCCTTGGTCTGTAATGTTGGTAGGAATATAAACTCGTGCTTCAGTGTTTTTGATTCCTTCAGGTATATATTCATCCGACATTGAGACCGTCTTACAGAACCGTCGAGCAAGAGCAAAATATAAATTTGGCAGGATGTTATTAGAGGACTTCAGGAAAGACTTAAAGTTGCAGGATCTCTGGTGATTTAAAGTTGCAGGATCTCAGGTGCGGTATGCAGGATCGCCATGTTATGTTACGTGAGTAACTCTTTAAAAGAAGATACTTCCCAAGTAGAACAGGTCGCCCTAATTTGTGTCCTGGCGTAAACGCCGCTGGACGAGAAGGAGTGCCTGCAATTAAGTTGGCACGTCCTGTGACCCAAGACGCCTTGCTGAGTTGCTGGCGTAGAATTAAAATGAAAAGCCTTGAATAGTTTCTGGCTAGATTAATTCTTAACTTTATTTTGGATCGCTTTGGTTTTTATACCCCAAGTGATTCCATTTCTCTAAGAGTGTAAATATACAAGCAATATTAATATATATGGCTAAACTATTCTTTCTTATACTTAATTCTATGCATAGTTATTTCTTTATGCTTCACATTCTTATTCGCACTCAAAATTTCTATTTGTTTATAAAAATTATTGAACCGATACCCAATCATTGACGCGATTCGAAATTGGGCGTTTCAAGGTTCGTGTTACAACGTGTGACGCTGAGTCGCGGTCATCAGCGAGTTAGTGGGTCAGTGCATGCAAAGTGCACGCTCTGCATTTATTGAATGTTACAGTATGCTGTTGTGTACAGGAGCGGAGTGCGGTCAGTGGATACACTACACTATACATCGATGAGGCGTGCTGAGGCTACACATCAGCAAGTGTTTTGGTCAAATAGTGTTTGGTGCAAAATTAATCAGCGTAACCGAGGCTATACATCGGTGAGGCGTGCTGAGGCTACACATCAGCAAGTGTTTTGGTAAAATAGTGTTTGGTGCAAAATTAATCAGCGTAACCGAGGCTATACATCGGTGAGGCGTGCTGAGGCTACACATCAGCAAGTGGCTTGGTGCAATTTTATTAGTGCATTTTGGCACAAGAATTATCAGCACAAATAACAAAACCGTTCAAAATGACAAAGGAAAAGTTATACGAGCGTCAAAAGGAAATTGGCGAAGAAATTATAGGAATAAGCAATAAAGCACAGGAAGCTGTAGTTCGAAGATCGACGCTGGAAAATCGACTACATATCCTTTGGGAAGAATTCGAGAAAAACCACTCCAAATTGTTAGTCATCGGATCCCAGAAAGCCAATTATTTCAAGGAAAATTACTTCGAAGGAATTAAAAGTTTAGTGAAAGACATTTCATCACTCTTGATTGAAAAAGAACATAAATCAGAGCAGGAAATAGTAATGTTAGAAGAATCAAACACACTGAAACAGCAACTCGTTAGGGACGCGGGAAACACTCAACATTCAATTGAAGTCACAAGCCCAGGGGACAATTTAATGAGGAGATATCATCGTCTAGCAGATAATTTTAAAGCCTTGCTAAACGAAGGTTTTCAAGATATTGAACACAAAGGGAAAGAAGAATTAGAAACTATTAAATCGTTTTGGCAGCAAAAATTCCAAAATATTAGTGCGATTTTTGCTAAATTGACAATTGAAATAGATGAAGAGGAAATTGAAAATAAACAGGAAGAAATTGAAAACGCTTATCACTCTGCGACCATGATATTAATTAAAAATAAACAAAGTATAGAAACAATGAAACCAATAGCAGTGAAATTGGAGGATATAAAGATTCCATATTTCTATGGGGATATTAATGAGTGGTGTTCATTTTATGACTTATTTAAAAAATTAGTGCATGATGTAAAACATTTTTCAAATGTCGAAAAAATGTATCGACTAAAAACATTAGTTAAAGGAGAAGCTGGAAAGCTAATTCAACATCTTCAAATAACTGATGCCAACTATGATGCTGCATGGAATCTGCTGGATCAAAGATTTAAAAATCGCAGATTATTATTTACGACGATGGTAGACAAAATATTGGATCAACCAGTAGTTAAAAGTGAGTCAGCATCTTGCATTAAACAATTACTAAATACGACGAATGAATGTGTGCACGCTCTCAAAGGATTAAATATAAAATTAGATGACGCAGAACCATTTATAGCACGTATCGTAATAAGAAAATTAGATAATAATGGCTTACGTTACTATGAACAAAATATAAAAAAGATGCGTGAAATTCAAGCCTTAAGCGACGTGACCCAATTCTTGGAAACACAGTATCAAGCATTAGAAGCAGTAAATTGGAACAAACAAAATGAGAACGCTGAACGGATCAATAATCAACAACCATTAAAATTATTATACCTGAAGCAAAAGCAGCGTTGTCTCTTTTGTAACCTTTCAGGTCATGAAATTAAGGACTGCCGTAAATTTCAATCACTAGCAATAGCTGAACATGGGCTCGAAACAATCATTCATGCTATGTTTGCTTAAATCACACAATAGATAAGAGGTGTATGAACACTAACTACAAGTGTAAGAAATGTGATAAGAAACATCACATACTATTCATTCATATGCATTCAGATTCAGTAGCAGGCGCAGAAAAAATAAGAACAGAATCCATGAAGAATAAAACTATTAATCTAATAACGAAGGAAGATCTTCCCTTGTCCGTGCTTTTAGCAACCGCTCAGGTAAAAGTAAAATCAGTGACTGGGGAAATGTTAACCCTTAGAGCACTAATCGATCAAGGGTCACAGAAAACTACGATATCGGAAGAAGCGGCGCAAATGTTGAATTTGCCCAGACAAAAAAAGAAAACAGAGCTCTTAGGATTAGGAAATACAGTCGTTGGTGTAGTAAAAGCCAAAGTGAAACTAGAGATTCGACCGCGGTTTTTGAGTAATGAAGTATTCACCACAGATGCGTTAATTTTATCGTCATTGGTTAGCACTCAGCCGGACAAGTCATTTAAATATGACATAGCAAAGTTAAAAAACTATACTTTAGCTGATCCGGATTTTAATAACTCTGATCGAATTGATATTGTAATTGGTGGAGATTTATTTCAAAGCCTGTTAGTTAAAGGAATTTTCAAGATCGAAAAGATTCTAGGTCAGCGTACAAAACTGGGATGGATACTTTCTGGAGTCACCCAGGTGCACACCCACAACCAAAAATCTCTTACAGCCATTACAAATAGTTTGGAAAAGTTCTGGGAATTGGAAGAGATTGATAACGGAGCTAATAATTCCAACGACGACTGGTGCCTGCAACATTATTGTGAGACAACGCAACAAGCACAAGATGGTAGATTTATCGTTAAGCTACCATTTAGAAAGGACAAAACTCTAGGAGACTAAAAAAAGCAAGCAATGGCGAGATTTTTAAATATGGAGAGAAAACTAGAAAACAACACATTAAAAACGGAATATATAAAGTTTATGAAGGAATTTCAAAGTTTGGGACACATGGTAGAAGTCAATCAGAAAGAAGAAGGAAAGTATTATCTTCCTTATCAAGCAGTGATTCGAGAGTCAAGTACAACAACTAAGATCAGAGTAGTCTTTGACGCATCTGCAAAGTCCTCGAATAGCAAAAGTCTTAATGACATTCTTCATATTGGTCCAAGGTTACAAAAAGATATCGTCGATATTATCATAAAATGGAGATTTTGGAAGTTTGCTGTTACTGCAGATATCGAAAAAATGTATAGGCAAGTGAAAGTGTCAGAAGAAGATCAAGATTACCAATACATTCTTTGGAGAGAGGATAAAAAAGAACCAATTAAACAATTCAAGCTGACAACCGTCACTTATGGTATTTCTTCAGCGCCCTTTTTAGCAACAAGAACACTTCACGAAATTGCTAACAGATGCAACAATACAGACATAACGAAAATCATTAAAGAAGACTTCTATATGGACGACCTTATGACAGGAGCGGATACCGTCAAAGAATGTCAAGAAATTCAGAGGAACATATCAGCACAACTACACAAGTTCGGGTTTCACTTGCGAAAATGGACGTCAAATTCCGAAGAGGTAACTCGTAACATACAAGGAAAATACACAAAGGAAAATGAAGTATTAAAAATACAGGATGACGAGACGATTAAAACTCTAGGTCTACAATGGAATCCTAGAAGTGACAAATTTATGTTTAGTATTACCGAATATAAAAGTGAATCTATTACAAAGAGAAAAGCTCTATCTTTTTTAGCTAAGATATTCGATCCCTTAGGATGGTTAGCACCCATAACAATCACTGTGGACAATGAACTCCGATTGGGATGATAATCTCGAAGCTGATCTAGTAAAAGAATGGACAACCCTTACACAACACTGGCCAATTATTAAGACCATTGGAATACCGAGATGGATTTGTACAACAAAAGACGTTCCATATCAACTACACGGTTTCGCGGATGCGTCTGGGAAAGCATATGGGGCTATAGTATATATTAAAATTGGATCCGTAGTTTCTATTATTGCTGCTAAAACTAAAGTAAATCCAATTAAAAACAGAAAAACTTTGCCAAAATTGGAATTATGTGCAGCCAATTTACTGGCGAAATTACTTCACAAAGTCAAAGGTATAATTGGTAGGGATTTGAAAATGTTTGCATGGAGTGACTCGTTAATTACGTTACATTGGATTAAAAACAACAAAAACAAGGATAAATTCATTAGGACACGGACAGCAGATATACAAGAGTTGATACCTTCGGCAGTGTGGAATCATGTCAACACTAAACAAAATCCAGCAGATTTAGCGTCAAGAGGGATATCAGCAGCCAACTTAGAAGCTGAATCATTATGGTGGAAGGGCCTATCATGGCTTGCGAAAGATGAGGATTGTTGGCCTAAAACAATAATTCCTGAAGATAGAAAAATAATCATGACATCAACAACAGCGAAATCACATGGTAACGTATTTAATGATCTACAGAGCAAATATTCCGCAATACGGAAGTTAGAGAGAGTCGTAACTTACGTATTGCGTTTTATTAAAACGTTAAAAGGAGAAAGATTTCCGGAGTATCTGACAGCGAAAGAGATCAGAGAAGCAGAGAACATAATAATAAAAAATCAACAAGCCGTGGATTTTACAAGAGAGATCCATCATTTGAAGAATAACAATCCAGTAAGTCACCACAGTAAGATTGCAAATTTAAACCCCTTCTTAGATAAGGAAGGTGTTTTAAGAGTGGGAGGGCGATTAGAAAAATCCGAAATCTCATTCAACAGCAAGCACCCTGCAATTATTGGAAAGTTAGGCTTAGCAACTTTATTAGTGAGAAGTGCCCACATAGACACGTTACATGGCGGAAACCGTATTGTAATAAGTACATTAATGCAGAAATATTGGATCATTGGGGTGAAAAACATGGTGAAGAAGTGTATTCACACATGTGTTAAATGCATTAGATACAGACAAACAACAGTAGCACAAATAATGGGTAATTTACCAGAATGTCGAGTACGTGTATCACATCCATTCACACACACCGGCATCGACTACGCAGGACCACTACTAATAAGAACGTCCAAAGGTAGAGGCCACAAAGCTTATAAAGGTTACATAGCAATGTTCGTGTGTATGACAACAAAAGCAGTACACATAGAAGCGGTAAGTGACCTCACAACAGAAGCATTTTTAGCAGCACTGCGAAGGTTCTTTGCCAGAAGAGGGAAGAGTCAACACATCTATACAGATAACGGCGCGAATTTCATTGGAGCGAGTAGAAAAATGGATTCAAATTTCAAGCAAGTGATTAAAAATAATTCGAAATTAGCACCGGTTCTAGAAAGCGAAAGAATTCAATGGCACTTTACCCCCCCGGCAGGCCCTCATTTCGGAGGTATTTGGGAGGCCAGCGTAAAGTCAATGAAGCATCATTTACGGAGAATAATTGGAGAGACAAAACTAACCTATGAAGAATTGAGTACACTGCTATCACAAATCGAAGCAGTTTTAAATTCCAGGCCTCTTTACGCTCTTAGTAGTTCTACAGAAGATATAGAGATATTAACTCCCGGACATTTTTTAATTGGTCACCAAATCATTGAAAATCCAGAAGTCAACGAAAATAAGGACATAAATCCGTGTAATAGATGGAGATTAATCCAAAAAATGAAAGCTGCATTTTGGAAAAAATGGAAAAATGAATATCTTCTTACTCTTCAACAGCGTTACAAGTGGAAGCATGAAGAAACAAACTTGTCCACTGGCCAAGTCGTTATAGTGAAGAATGACACCTATCCATCAAGATGGCCACTCGGAAGAATTATAGAATCTCATCCTGGATCCGATGGGAAAGTTCGAGTAGTCACCATAAAAACGCAAAATGGAACTTTAAAACGTCCAATTCAACAGGTTTGTCCACTGGAGGCTGCAGCCGAAACAGAGGAATCCACGGAACAAGTTCAAGCCTACGCTACAACAGAGAATAGACCTAAACGAAATCGACACTTGCCGTCATCAACGTTGCTTATAGGAATATGTATGATGTTCCTCCTGATGATAACAGATAAGGCCATGGCAATAACATGGACCCCCAACGAAAACAATAGGAGGTACAGTAGTAGAAATAAAAAACAATACTGCTATCTACATAGACACTCTTAGTAAAATTGAAATAATAAAGTCCAATTGGAATATGATAATTTACTATAACCTCAGCTCATATATTCAAGAAGTAAATACAATTCAAAGGTTTATGGATCAATTAGGACAACACTGCAAGAAGTTACCATTGTTCAGAGAATCGTGCATCCTAATTACAACAAGTTTAGAAGAGCGCTATAATGTACTAAAAGTTAATAATGAATTGTTCGCCTTTAAAAACCTTAGAAAGAAAAGAGCTCCATTCGAATTTGTAGGATCAATCTACCACATTTTATTTGGAATGATGGATGCAGACGACCGTTTGGAAATGGAAGCGGATATGAACACTATATTTGACAATCAGCAAAACTTAAACAGTTTGTTAAAAAAGCAAACATCGGTTATAGATTCAACAATAAACATTTTAAAGAAGACAACAGACGATGTCAACAGAAACCTTCAGAAGACCCACGACCAACTTAACAGCATCCGAGCAATGATGATAGATAACCAGAACAAGGATCACCTTATATTCTTATTTCAAATACTAGTAACACAAATCAGCATGATGATCGAAGAATGTGAACGCGTTCAAACTGATGTTATAAGTTTATTAATTGACATAAATCATGGTCGAATTAATACCAATCTTCTGCACCCATCACAATTACAGAAAGAACTTTTATATATAAAGGACAAATTGCCCGAAGATTTAAAATTACCTGGAGCAGGTTCCTGAACAGAGCTAAAGGAGGTATATAATCTGATGAGAGCGAAAGGGATACTTACACAATCTCGCATGGTAATAAAATTAAAAATACCTCTACTAGCACGTGAATCATCAACCATTTAAAAAATTATTCCTCTTCCCATACTAAGCAAGAACGGAGTAATTAAGGCTAGAATCAAGGCAGATTACATTGTTTATAACTTTTTACTAAACTCTTATTTTCTTCTGACGCCCCTAGAAGTAGATAAATGTAAAACCAGCCTAGATGGTACGTTACTATGCCACAGTGATTGGCCTTGGAGATCTGGAACAGACAAGTCTTGCGAGATATCATCATTAAAACAAAGTCGCAGCTCAACTTGCCAATATGAAAGAACGGAAGCCGACAGTTTCTGGGTTAAGCTAAGCAACAAGAACAAATGGTTATATAAACTATTCTCGCCAGCTCAGATTCAATTAGATTGCGGAAATGTCACACACATTAACATGGAACTTCCAATCCAAGGAGTGCTCTCATTAGAATCTGGATGCACAGCTCGATACAACGGCGTAACTTTGAGTACTTCACCACAATTCAACTCCGAATCAAAGCTAAAACTTCACTCATCAGCCTGGGTAGAGAATATCGACCAAATTGCTGACCATCAGGTAAAACCACTCATCTCAACTCTGGTCAACAATAGTAAAGACATCGACAATCTTCGCGAGATGGTATACGTATTGCAATCTGAGAACATGGAAATGAAAAGAATTAGCATTCACCACGTTAGCGGCCACATAGCAGTAATTTCAGTTTTAATCGTTGTTATTATCATGTTATGTATTTGTATAAGACACAAGTGTAAAAATAACAACCACATTATTGTTGATTTTTCTCCGCCACCAGCCTTAAATGATCGGCGGCAGAATGTTCAAAATTGAACACCTTTCTTAAGAATGTTTATAAAAATACAGTCCACTAAAATACAGATAAAATACAGATGTTTAGATAATAGTATATAACATATAACTGATTATTTAGTCCTAAATAAACACTAACCATTTAGCTCTAATAAATTCTGTCCTAATTCAATACTGATAATCCAGACCTATGTAAATAATTCCACAATGAAAAAATGTATAAAAACCGAGAAAAACTAAAAATAAATTCAGTATTCTACAAGTACTCAACTGGAACAATTGTCTTTATTTTGTTTAACACCAATAGCTTTTGCTAGTCGGGCATTAAGTGACACAGAGAAAAGTTATTCGACAATAGAAAGGGAATTCATAGCAATTGTGTGGGAAACAAGGAACTATTAGGGAGACATTTTAAAATTTTAACGGATCACCAACATAATAGGAATAAACAACCGCAATGCGGATGCGGTGAGCAGTATACCACAGTACAGAATAGTAGTAGTTCAAACGCGGTCATAAATCAAAAATAAACAAATACAGAACATGCGCATTAGGCAAGAATACAGATGGCCGGGTATGCAAAAGCAGACGAAGGATTATTTTAAAACTTGTCCAAAATGCCAGTTGAACAAAAATGGTCATGGTATTAACAGATACACCAATTCAGCCATTTGATAAAGTTCATAATGACATTGTAGGTATTCTTCCAGAGACTGTTTCGGGCAATAAATATTGTCTTGACTTTCCAGAATGATTTTTCTAAATTCATACCATGTGTAGCCTGGTATTAGAAAATTACACATTACTTCATATCAGCCACAGGCAAACGGTTCATTAGAACGTCACCGCCCTTTAGCCGAATATTTCCGTAGTTTTGCGAAGGAAGATGGTTCTAATTGCGATCAGTGGTTGAATGCGGCAATGCACGTTCACAACCATACACCGCATATAACGACAAAACGAACACCTTTCCGAGCTCTATTCGGTTTTGATATAAAAATGCCGACAAACTTAAAAAAAAAATGTAAAGAAATGCAAACAAAGTGCTCAAACTTCAAATTCAGAGGGCACACAAGTTAGTTAGGGAAAATCAAAATAAGGTCAAAGAACTAGCTATGCAACAATACGACAATAAGTTAAAATTACTACAATATAAAGTAGGTGATAGGGTATTACTTAAAAACCAATCAAATAAATTTTTCACGATTTGGCTAGGGCCGTATGTAGTTAAAGATGTTAAATCCCTGGTAACTACAGTTATATTAATAGAGAGGAAAGGTAAATCTTTTCATAATAACTTATTAAAAATTTATCAAAGTAATACAAAATAACCATAATAATAAATTAATAATAGTATTACTAATACTAAATAATAGAAGCAAAGGTAAAATAGACATTTAGGGATTAAGATGTAAATATAGAATAGGGTATAAAAATAGAATGTGCTAAGTAAGGGTAATGTTTTGGACAAAGGCAAACATAATATAAGCATGCATAGTTTTGATAAATTTTAATAATATAATATTAATTACAGGAAGTAGAAAATTAGAAGCTTTCTTAATAACAAGCAAGATGCTCTAAAATCTGAGCTGGATGTGAATGTTATTCATCGCAATAAACGGAAGTGCGCCGCGGGTAATTTTTTTTTTGTTGTTTGAACTGAAATTTAACAAACAAAACAAACCGAGAAAAAACAACGAAAAATTTATTTTTAAAAACTATTGCGTTTGCAATTATTGGGAAATGAATATTGTTCCACGCCGGACACAAGTTTTGCTGAGGTCGACCCTTTTGCTCGGGAAGTTATTTTATAATTATGATAATGTGGAAGCGTTAATGATGAGTGATCCTTCCGACGTGGAAGGATACACAACATTTTAGCGCAGCCAGTTTTCGCACACATAACTTTGTAGGAAAATGTTAATAGTGATTACTTATAGTGGTCAGAATTAAATTAAATTAATTATTTAAATTAAATTTAAAAGCGATTGGTAGAAAAAGTGAAATTATTATCAATGCATTAGTTTGAAGGATTGAGTGATTTAATTAAAGTTGAATTTAAAATTATTTTAATGCTTGTGAGTGATAAGTGAAAAAAGGGATTAATTGAATTTAAAATTAATTTAATTTAATGTTTTGAAGTAAAAAGTAACAAGAATTTCACATTGGTTGCAAAATACAAACCAAAGTTCGACGAAAATTAAAACACAACAATTAATTTGTTGTGAATAAGGAATACGAATAAATCGTTTGCATGAAAAATAGAGAACAAAGAAATGCAGGTAAACTTGAACTTCGAATTGAATTTCAGAAATGCGACTTCAGCATACTCATCGCTTTAAAGTGAGCACAACAAACGGAGAAAAACAAAAACAGAATAATAAGAGAAAAATCTACTCGTTTAATGGCGCGACCACCTTTAACAAGCGATGAAATTGGAGATCGTGTGAACCAGTTAATTGGGCAGTGAAAAATGAATTGTTTTAAATGTTGTCAAAGTCGGAAAAAGTTGCGATTATGAATTAAATTCTGCAATCAATTTATGGATTAAGTAGTAAGCCATAAATGTGCAACAAATGTTAAAATTGAAAATAAAATTTAATGGAACAAAACAACTGAGTTTTTGAAACTAGAATATAGAAAATTTACAGAAGAAATAGATAGGTTTATAGAAAAACTGTGGGAAAATTTGAAGATAATAGTTGGTAATAAAGAAACCGTTAGTTTGATAAAGGGAAATTGTAAGAAAGATTATATCTCGCTTACAAATTACGTTTGCCGAAATAGTGATCGAGATTTAGAAGCGGAGTTAAAACAACAAATGTAAATTAATTTATAAATTGCAGCTCGACAAAAAGAAACACACGGAAGAAATCGGACCGAAAATTATCAATCAAAGACAACAACAAATAAATGCAATAAATGGGACCAAGTTTTACAAGCACAGCTTAACAACGAAGACCCATTTTCCTAAAGAAGTCACCGAGGAGAAAAAGAACAATGATTGCAACAACAAATGCAAAGGTGGAATCGAAGGTCACATTAATTAAACTTTGTAAACAAAGATATTATTTCAAGGCCACAGATGAAGACAGCGAACATGAAAAAAATACATGCTGAGAAAACACAGAGATTAATTTAAGGTCGCCAATGAAGACTGCGAATATAAAAAATTACATGCGCAGTTGGAATAAACAAAGGCATTAATTCAAGGTCACCAATAAGCGATCAAGAAAACTGCGGTTAACCTTTGAGGTATAAAGGTCACCGTCAACGAAGACTCGATCTCTTTTCGTGATCATATGCTGTACGGGTGAGTCTACCTTTTGATTAACTAATATTATTCTACTCCAGTGCTTGCTTGTGCGAACATAACACGAACGAATCCTTGAATCCTTTTTGAATTTTTTAGAGTCCAGTGCTTTTAAGTGTGGACAGTCCAGACAGCTTTTCCGAAGTTATTTACGCTGCTACTTATTAAAAACTGCAAAAATTTCAGTTTTTTACAATTGTACTGATCAAGAACATCGTTCAAACCTACTTCATCGCACTTCTACTGCAAAATTGCAGCAGCAAGCACAAGAAAGCAAAACCAAATGTACAAACATATAAATCCACTAATTATAAAAAACACAAACAAAATAATGTCCAGAAATCACAAAGCACAAAGTTATCAATATGTATTCACATATATTCCTTGGAAATACATACATAGAGTCTTCAATTGCGCCATAAAGAATCAAACAGAAAAGAACAGTGAGAGCAAAAGCGCTTCTCCGCAGATGGCCTTTAGTTTATTTGGTGACGTCAGAGCGTCCACCAACATATAGTCTCTGGTTTGGTACCTCGTTTAGATGCCCTACCTACTTGGTGAGCAAATAGTTTTGCTCGCCGCTGGCCGAAGCCGATAGTGCTGGGCACTGGTGAACGGAGTCTATAGGAACTCGATAGTGCGGTTGCTGGTGGCCAAAGCCGATAGTGCCAAATAGTGTTGGACACTAGTGACCGAAGTCGATAGCAACTCGATTCGGAGCGGGTTGATGGTGGCCAACGCCGATAGCGCCAAATAGTGTTGGACACTGGTGACCGAAGTCGATAGTGGAAGTCGGAAATTTGTTTTCAAAATTACACAAAGTCTTAGCAGTCGAATGCAAGCGACTTTGGACGTATTCCTACTTCTCCAACTACTCTGCAGTTTGTGCATCCTATACGTCGTGTGATGGTTGAACTGGTATGGTAGTGTCTTCGAAATCCGTACATCGCGGATTTCGTCATTTTGTTCAATTTGTGTTTTTTTATGTTTTTATTTGTTTATAATATATTTTTATTAATTTACTTTAGTAAAAAAAAATAAAACATCATTAAATAAGAATTAAAAAAAAGAATATAAAGAAATTGATTGCCGGTGTTTGGTTTTGAACCGGCTTCCCTCGTGTTGGAGTTTTTGTATGGTAGCTCAGAGAGCAGTGTTTTATGCATAAGGAAGAGAATTGCAAAGTGAAAAAAAAACATTCTGCAGTAAGAACCAGATTAGGGAACAGTGACAACTTGATAAGAACATTGAAAATGGGAAAAAACACCACGAAAAAATAAAAAAAAGAACAAAGGAACCACGGTGCGAACCATAGGTATAGTGAAATTTATTAAAATTTATTTATTTAGAATAGTGAAATAAGTCAGTTATAACGTGTAAGCAGGAAAACAACTGTAGTCAACTACACGATGCGTTCGCGCGAGAAACAGGGACAGCGAACGTACAGGGTGCGATCACCACATCAATAGGTAAGTCAAATCCGAGTCGGGATCTTTAATTACCGAGCCACGCAGTGAGTCACGCGTCCGTGCAGCATACCACAAATACTTGCAACTACGCATAAGTAATGGATAAGGTGCACAAATGGTCATGTCGTTAGGAGGGGGAAAGATCCGATCGGATTCCTCGAAAGCATCGAAGAACTGGCTGATGCATACGAGTTATCCAAAGATGCCCTGCCACGCACGATGGCAGAGTTGCCGAAGGACAGGGCCCTTTGCTGGTTTAGAAACAACAATCGCGGCTGGACTACATGGCATTCGTTTAAAACCGATTTCCACAAATTTTTTCTACCGGGCCGATTTGCTGAGGAGTTGGAAGACAATATTAGGAAAAGCGTGCAAGGACAACATAAGAAATTTAAGGATTACGTACTCGCCATGCAAAAGTTAATGCGGCACGCCAACTACAGCGAGGAGCAACGCCTTCAACGGATATACCGAAACTGCCATCGGGATTATCTTCTTTACATCAGGCGGACGGATTTCACAACACTGGAAGAGCTGATGGCCAGAGCAGAGGACTTTGAACGTATTCGCCAGGAGCCGGAACTTGTGCGAATCAGCCGAGAGCCATGGCGACCACGAGTCGAGCCACATAGGATGGTCTCAGCGACACCACCACGAACGCCGCAAGACCTTAAACGGGCCTGTCGACGGTGCGACCTGAATGGACACTTTCAGCGCGACTGTAACAGCGCCAAAAAAGTATTTTGTTGGGAGTGTGGAAAACCACACATTATCACGAAGGAGTGTGGTGGAAGAAACAAGCAGGGAAACGTTCAGCGTACCCAGCGGAGGCGAGGACCACTGGGACCGAACCGCGAGTCTCCTCGTACGCCGGTCCAGAACCTAAGCTACAACAAAAAACTAGTCTCCGCTAGAGTGGTTTTTGGGAGTGAACTAGTCACGGCCATTGTAGACACCGGAGCGTCGCGAAGCTTCCTGAGTGAAGAAATAGCAGAGAAACTGTATCGAAATAGTATCTGGACGAAGGTGAACATCCAGGTCAAAATGGCTGATGGTACAGCACGACGAATCGAGGAGAAGGAGTAAGTGAGAGTGAGACTGGGAACCATAGACACCATGGCGTCGTTCCTCATACTCCAAGATGCCACCGACAAGGTAATACTAGGCTTAGATTTTCTAATAGATATCGGTGCATCCACTAGTTGCGTGGGTGAGCCCATTGTTCTGCACACAAAAAACTAGTCTCCGTTAGAGTGGTTTTTGGGAGTGAACTAGTCACGGCCATTGTAGACACCGGAGCGTCGCGAAGCTTCCTGAGTGAAGAAATAGCAGAGAAACTGTATCGAAATAGTATCTGGACGAAGGTGAACATCCAGGTCAAAATGGCTGATGGTACAGCACGACGAATCGAAGAGAAGGAGTAAGTGAGAGTGAGACTGGGAACCATAGACACCATGGCGTCGTTCCTCATACTCCAAGATGCCACCGACAAGGTAATACTAGGCTTAGATTTTCTAATAGATATCGGTGCATCCACTAGTTGCGTGGGTGAGCCCATTGTTCTGCACACAAAAAATTAGTCTCCGCTAGAGTGGTTTTTGGGAGTGAACTAGTCACGGCCATTGTAGACACCGGAGCGTCGCGAAGCTTCCTGAGTGAAGAAATAGCAGAGAAACTGTATCGAAATAGTATCTGGACGAAGGTGAACATCCAGGTCAAAATGGCTGATGGTACAGCACGACGAATCGAAGAGAAGGAGTAAGTGAGAGTGAGACTGGGAACCATAGACACCATGGCGTCGTTCCTCATACCCCAAGATGCCACCGACAAGGTAATACTAGGCTTAGATTTTCTAATAGATATCGGTGCATCCACTAGTTGCGTGGGTGAGCCCATTGTTCTGCACACAGGGAAGGATGAACCACAAGAAGAACACACACAATGTTCGACACTCCAAACAACGCCAGAGGACCACGCCGAAGAAGAAACGACACAGAAAAGCGATAGCCAAACACTAGAGACCCAAAGCGAAGACATGATTAAAGAAACATTTCTCAGCAAAGAAGTAAAGAAATTTGAGACAATAGCCGGACCTTCGACCATTACCACGCATAAGATAGTCATCAGAGATAATAGGCCTTTTAAACAAAGGTACTATCCGAAAAATCCCGCGATGCAGACAATAATCAACAAGGAAATAGACGCATTCTTAGAAAAAGGGTGGATTGAACCCTCACACAGTCCATATAGCGCACCGATTGTACTGGCCAAAACGAAAAACGGACAGTGGCGATTATGCATCGACTATCGGCAATTAAATGCCCGATCAGTACCCGATGCATACCCGCTTCCCAATATCCAACATATTCTTGACGAGTTACGTGACGCTAAATTTATAAGCAGTTTGGATTTAAAGAATATTTACTGGCAGATCCCGATAAGTCCAGAAAGTAAACAATATACAGCGTTTACCGTCCCAGAGAGGGCACTGTTCCAATGGAGTGTAATGCCTTTTTGCTTACACTCTGCACCAGCGACATTGCAAAGAGCTTTATACCAGGTTATCGGTCTGGAGCCCCATATGCGCCCATCACGCGAAGTTTATGAAGAGTTTTCAGAGCAGCAAATTTGAAAATCAATGGGGAAAAGTACGAGTTTTTTAAGTTTTTCACACGGATCCGGGCAAAATCGCAGCCATTAAGGAACTTACACCACCAACGAACATCCGAGGGGTAAGGCAGTTCCTCGGTGTTGCATCCGGGTACCGACCTTTTGTACCCAACTTCTCAAAATCAGTGGTTCCACTCACGAGTTTATTAAAAAAGGGCCGTCGATGGCAGTGGGAAAAGGAACAACAACAAACTTTTGACAACCTAAAAGAGAAGCTGACGAGAGCACTTATATTAACGTGCCCAGACTTCAGCAAGGAATTCTCGCTCCAAACAGATGCAAGCAACTGTGGACCAGGCGCGGTACTCACACAGAACGATGACGACGGAGAAGAGGTTATCGCATACGCTAGCAAGACGCTGAACAAAGCCGAGCAAAATTACTCTGCAATCGAGAAGGAGTGCCTAGCCATAATTCTGTGTAATTACGGATCATCTTGCGCTAAAATGGTTAAATTCACTAAAGAACACTTCAGGGCGAATAGCGAGATGGGCATTAGAGTTACAACAATGCAACTTCGAGGTTATATACAGGAAGGGCAAATGGAATGTGGTGGCAGACGCATTGTCTAGACAGCCCGTAGAGAACCTAAATCATATCACCACCACAAATGACAAATGAAACTGGATCCAAAAAAAGGTGGCAGAAATAGAACGACATCCTAAGAAATTCGGCGATTATGCGATCGAGAATGGGAGCTATACCGACATATTCCTGCTTCGGCCAACGACGAAGATTGTGTGGCTTGGAAGATGTGCGTGCCACGACAACTCAGAGGGAGAGTACTCAAGGAAAATCATGACGATCCCAGTGCTGGCCACCCAGGTATCAGAAAGACGGCGACAAGGATAGCAAACCGGTATTACTAACCGCGCATGTACCGTGACATACGGAAGCATGTATACTGCTATGAGTCGTGCCAACGGTATAAACCGGTGCAGGAGCAGGCCGCTGGTAAGGTGTTGACACAACTACCCGAAGAACCCTGGTACACTCTCTGTGCTGATTTCATTGGACCACTTCCACGATCAAAACACGGCAATACGATGATACCCGTATTCATTGACAAATTTTCAAAGTGGACGGAAATTGTCCACAAAAATACAACAGTCGACACGCTACAACAGAAACGCTGAAATGAGCCTTCCGGGAAAGAATCCTAGTCAAGTATGGGGTCCCAAAAGTTCTCGTTACGGACAATGGCGTAGATTCAGCAGCCGGAACTTCCACAGATTCCTGCAGGAACAACAATTCACTGCGCTATACACTCCTCAAGAAAATCCTACAGAAAGGGCGAATGTGAACATTAAGAGAATCATAGTACAGGTCACTGATAACAAGCAAACGCAATGAGCTTATTCGACAAATCTCGTTGGCACTAAATGCGATGACATCCGAGACGACCAGTTTCAGTCCAGCATTCCTTACACAAGGACGAGAATTCAGACTACCAGGAGCACTTTATGACGAAGTCACTACAGGGACAGGAACCTCACCGCAGAGCCCCAAATATAGAGGAAAACGCCTACAGGAAAACTACAAGATCGTCAGGAGGAACCTCGAGAGGGCGTCTAAAGATCAAGCCAGGCATTATAACCTGCGGCGAAGAGAGTGGAAGCCGGAGATAGGAACGCTATCTCCGATCGAAAGCGATTGACAAATTCGATGCAAAATTGGCACAGAAATACGACGGACCGTAAAGAATCGCCCGTTATCGTCGCACTGCAAGGAGTTGGGGATCACGGAACCGATTGGAATAGTCGCACCGCGCATATTAGCGACTTAAAACCATTTTACCAAAGCGACTAATCCTGTTAACAAAGTTTACATATTTGTCCTGTAGAAATGTGTTTAGTTGCGTTGTCCCAGGCACGAAATTTCAGTGTACTAAGAAAACCTCTCATTCTAGATCCATTCGAAATACTTCAACAAATCCATTCTAAATACAGCGACATGGCTCGCATAAGTGGAGAGATGAAATCTTATGATTTAACGACTGACGACAAGGACAAAACCGAACTAACCGGACGGCAGAAGGGTCAGGAAGCTCAGGAAACGGTAACATCGGATGGAAAGTTACGGATGATCCATATAGCAGGGAACAAGACCATCGCTACGTACGCGAAAGGAGAGTGCGGCATTGTTATAAACATAGAAGACTACGCCCGACTCGGATCACGACGGTGTCTGAGCGACACTCTAATCGAGGTGTTCTTGCGCCACCTGTGGGCAGAACAAGCCAATGACGAGCAACGAGAGAAGCTGTTTGTATTTAGCCCATTCCTCTGGCTCAAGATTGTTTGAAACCGCCCAACGCATATGGGAATATCTCCAAAAGGAAACCGGGAAATATCTCCCCGGAAACGTGCGGACATGGCCAAGCAAAGCCGAACTTGTTCAGAAAAGCAAGGCAACACGGAGTGCGCATTCCCAGGGCTGACGCAGGAGAAGCCCATTGCCGCCGGGGTCAATCAGGTTGCAAGCCGCGAAGCAAGGAACGCGGATGCGGTAGAACTCCAGGAAGCTCCATCACCCCCATATGTCGACCTACTGCCCGGAAGCTCTTACGACGACCTCTACAAGGAAATGGATCAACACTGCCCCCCGCAGTTTCGCAAATCGACACACTGGCGTGCAACCCGGCAAATAACAACAAAGCAAAAGACGAATGGGTATTCCATAACTTGTCCGAGGTCGAGAAACCCGCGACACCAGTGTTCAACCCGGAACTAATCGAGGCGATCCGGAAGCGGTATAGACGCCTGGAGTCAGAAAACAGGAAGAAACGCCGACGTCTGCAGTGGCGAGCTCAGAACGCCCGCATTACGATCACCACCAACAAAATCGTGATTCTTTAATCTCCGGCAAGCAACAAGGAAGTGTAAGGAAGATTATATCTCCCTTACAAATTACGCACGGATGAGAATCTGGCCTGCTTCCCCACGGAGCTGGTTATTTAAACTCATATTGGGTGTTGATTTAAAGCGACTTTTCGATCTCAGGCTGATTCTACTTGTGTTTAAAGTATTAAGATTTAGTGATTTAGTACACCTGCGTATCTTTCTAGGAAGCTTATTCCATGCAGTTCTGTCCGAACTCTGAATTTGGTATCGCCTAGTGTTAACTCCTTGGCTAGGGATAGATACAGGCTTGTCGGAGGGATTAGATTTTGGAAAAGCCTATCTGGTCTGCTTAAGCGGATTATCATGTTCCATGTTTTCAAACGTGAAGTTCTCAGTTTTCTCCACTTGAACTAAGTAAATGACTGTGCCTCTTGATTGAAGCTATGTTTGTTTTGTGTGTTTAGATTAGCTTTATTGCTAAAATTTTGATCTAGCAGTTTTTGCCTGTACGTCTCGTTGGCTGTTGCTGTGTCATCTATCTATCTATCTATTTCTTTTTTTTTTAACTATCTTCTCTTCTCCTCCTCCTATCTCTCTGTGTTTAATTCATGCACTTACTTGTATCTTGCATTTCCTTTTACGCCATAATCACATTTTTGCTATGCCAATTCAATTTAGTATCTTACCTGCCTATAAGCGTATTAATTGAATATAGTTCTAAAGCATGAATTGTACATTAATTTGTATTTTAAAAATTTTAAATTACTCTTATCTTCATTATATAATGTAACCTTATTTTACTTGTAGTACCAGTTCCTTTTACATACCTAAGTTACATTTTCTTATACATCATTGTTAGTAAAATACTTACAAGATCTTGTGATCCTTTTTTGTACACCATAGTTGATATTTGTTTAGGGAAATAAATAAATAAATAAATATAAATATCCCGGGAACACGAGGAAAATACTCGTTACAGAATATTTCTGCTGTTAAAAATATATCGAAGATCAAGCAGGCAGATTTAATTATAGATGAACTACTTAATTTTATTGAGCAGAAGTCTAGTGCAAACCAGGAAGAAACAGAATCGTTGAAAAACGAATTTTAAGCATTAAAGAGTAGGTACGAAAATTATTTAGTAACTAAGAATTTGCAGGACGACCTCATTGTGCAACTGAAAGCCGAAAACGAACGGCGTAAATCATTAAATTAAACGCAAGGATCATCATACCAATTTACTCCAGATAGATTCACCAGAAAAGACTACACATTGTTAAAAGCAAACGAAAGAAACCAAAAGTTAAAAAACGATAACAACTTGCTTAGGCAGAAACACTGTCAGGAAAGCGAAACTGCGTTAAGTTCTAAAATTTCACCTAGAACGGATTAGCAGAAAGTTGTTTTCTCGGGACCCGAAAAAACAAACAAAATGGGAATGTAGGCAATAGTAAAATTGGTTAACGGGTTATTTTATATATATTTATGGTTATAAAATTGGTAACGAGGCGCTTTGCGAGACGATAAAAAAGCATTATTTGCAGTGCTGATCATTGGATAGTGTTTTGAGCGAAGTCCAAGGATGAGGCAGATCCCAACGAAGGACAATTGCCAGTTCGCGGCAAAAATAATGGCTTTAAAGTCACAGGCGGAGAACATCATTACGAATGTATATAAAGGGAACGCAGGTGCGGCTTTACGAAGTGAAATAGCGAAAACTGTGATGAAAACATTTATGTTAGGACTAAGTCACAATGCGGTAAGGCTTCATATGTTAGGATCCAACTGTAAAAATTTGGAAGATATAGTTGAGGAAGCCACAAACATTGTGGATGACATGCGGCATGCCGAAGCAATGCAAAGTAGTCACACAATCGGCGTGATCGAAAACACGTACTGAAAGAATCAACCATTCTGTACGCCACAAAACAGACGTGGACCGATACACAACACAACATGAAAAACATTTCGGATTATTTATTAAAGACTCCGAGTCAGATCTTTTTGGTGTACTAGGTACGTATATCGAATGTTTTTTGGTCGGTGTTGTTGGTCAAAATGATTTCTTATAGTAATTGCTATAATAGTATTGATCCTAGTAACATACCTAATAGAACAGCAACAGAAACCATGCCACAACAACCAAGTAACCAAATGCCGACGATTTTCTTTCCATCCTTCGGAGTGTGTAAATAATTTTGGAAGTACGAGTAATTGAGACGAGAGGCTCTCATACGATGCTGAAACAAAAATTATGGCTTATTACTACAAGGAATTGAATGTAAATTAAATTATTCATTATTAGTTAAATGCTTGTGAAAGTGTGAGTCATACGATTTTAATTATTCCCTACGGAAAATTCGCTACGGAGAAACATTTCAAAATTCTCTGGAGATCAAAACCTTGACTTTCGTATGGTCGATCAATATCCTTATCACCACAATGAATTTCACTAGAAAGGGTCGCTTAAATACAGAGCCACAACGGGTCGGTTAGATAAAGAGCCACAACTGGTCGCTTAAATAAAGAGCCACAAAGGGTCGCTTAAATACAGAGCCACAACGGGTCGCTTAGATAAAGAGCCACAATTGGTCGCTTAAATAAAGGGCCACAACTGGTCGCTTAAATAAAGAGCCACAACGGGTTTGCTTAAAATACAATTTATTATACGAGGCCTTCTTGGGGCCACCAAGATACCCAAGAAGGTATCGTATCTTTGTCGTCTATTGCTGCGTTACTAATATATTCGTTTTTGCATCAGATCAAAGGCTGATTTGCAATGTTCGGATGATTGCAATGTTTTCTGGGTTTCTCTACTTGATCTGGAAATGTACATATTTGTGTACAGGTTTTGCGTATTAATTCCAATTCTATTCTTCTATTCTTCTACTATAAGATGAACTATAATTATAGCTGCTTAACTATTTCTGTGCGTTACAAACACCGGTACTAAGTGCGTTTACTCTCAAAATTTAGGTGTAGGGTATAAAAATATATTGCAATACTGTGTGGATGGGTAAAAAAGAGGCGTGGCCCGCCCATTTTTTCCCCAACAGAATATTATTTACTACACCATTATTGAGGAAATTTAGTACACCATTATTCAGGAAACTTATATACTTTTCAATACAATCCATGTAAAACCCTCCATGACCTATGTAAACTAAATGTGGGCGGATCACGCGCATATTTGGCATATTAACTGGAAGCATTGGTCTAAACCTACATATAAAATTTTCTTGTCTTCTCTCTAAAAGTGATGCTGATATGTCTTTTTTTAATAGGCAAAACAGAGGTACCTGCACTCTCGATATAAAAAGTAGGCGTGGTCCTCGGGCGATTTTGCCCATTCTCAATAACAACAACCCAACATACCAACGACAATTTTTGCCAAATTTCATTTTGAAAGGTTTTGCTCTCTGTTTTCTTCGACTGCAATGGCGTGGTACATCATGAATTCTTGCCACAAGGTCGCACGGTCAATAAAGAATAATCAATTCGTCAGAAACGCACAGAATTGTGGGAAAAACCATCATGGATTTCGCACCATTATAACGCAACAGCTCACACATCGATGCTTGTGCGTGAGTTTTTGGCCAAAAAGAAAACCGTTATCATGCCTCAACTAGCGTATTTACCGGACTTTGGCCCCCTCTGACTTTTTCCTCATACCATACTGAAGATACCGATGAAATGAATGTCTTTTTCCACGGTTGAGGAGATAAAAGAAAAATCGAAACAGGAGAGCAAACACACGCAGAGCAAATGATCGACAACCCCAACAAATACATTGGCATATACATCTCTTTCGTTCCGTTGTCTGGCATTCCAGTACGATCCAGATGTTGAATATTTCGCTCATTCAAAAGTACTAATTGTTGCTCCAAATTCAACAGCAACAGAAATTGTTCACAATATTGCAGCACATGGTCAGCAATACAATTCAACATTTCAAATCAAAGTCCAAGTAGGCTCATTACAAAGTAGGCTCATTGCTGCCAATGCCAAACGAACCACACAAATTTTTACCGATCTACTACATGGGCGGTGAGGATATCAATCACGCGAACGCAAAATGCGCACTCCCAAAACGCGTTGATAAACGTTGTGTCTACAATAATCTCAATTCGCCGAATGCCAGTCGCATCGTCGGCGAACTGGACGCCCTATTTAATAAGCACAATGAATTACTGAAATTCTTCAAAATACACATGCACACATTGCGAACCCCGATAAAACGTCAGCTGGAGAGCAGGTGCGTAGATTCAATGCTGCTATTAGTGACGATGTTGCTACAACCATGGTTGGCGACCACACAGCGACACGAGAAATTGTGATTCAAAGAAGAAACAATAATCTTGAGTTCATCGCCGATACACAACGCTCTCCAATATCTGCTAATTTTCTGGAAAGGACAAGACGATATTGTATAAAAATTAAACAACGAGATCTCGCCACAGGTAATTCCACCATTATGAATATCACTATTCACTTTGAATGAACATATATGGATATATTGTTTTAGGAGCGGAAACAAACAAGAAAGTGAGCATTTTTATGAGTACCGTGTTTACTAATCGCTATAGTGTTGACTACATCTTTCGCGGGACGAGCAGACACGTTGTGGTATAAGCACAGAGACTCAATGACTGAGGATATATTAATATCGGCAGGACAAGGTGGATTCTTTTTTTGGATGGAGCAGGTGTAACTGGTAAAGCATTTCTAATTTCGCTAATGCTAGCTGAAATACGATCAATTAATGGTATCGCATTAGCCGTTGCATCATCTGGCATTGCAACAATTTTGTTGGTTGGAGGCAGAACAGCTCATTCAGCATTTAAGCTGCCACTGAATATTCAGCAAAACCCACAAGCAGTATGCAGATAATAGACTCAGTTTCAGGGAGCATGCGTGCTATGCGGCTGAAAAGGCATCGAGATCTATTTCTTTCTAATTTCGCTAGCTGAAATACGATCAATTAATGGTATCGCATTAGCCGTTGCATCATCTGGCATTGCAACAATTTTGTTGGTTGGAGGCAGAACAGCTCATTCAGCATTTAAGCTACCACTGAATATTCAGCAAAACCCACACGCAGTATGCAGATAATAGACTCAGTTTCAGGGAGCATGCGTGCTATGCGGCTGAAAAGGCATCGAGATCTCAGACAAAGTTGGTAAGACTTTTCCCCAACATAGGCGGTCCGAGGCCGGCCAAACGCAAACTACTTGCTACGGTGATAAGCTCCGTTCTGCTGTGACTGGCGCCCCAGTCTGATTTCAGGCGCTGCAAGCTAATTCGCTTCGAAGAAAACTAGTCGCAGTTCACAGTTCCTCCACGAAGGGTAGGTGAACGTATTCACTCATTGCCAGCATAGCATCTTGGATTAATAGATCCAATGAGAATAATTAGTGGATTCCGCACAGTGTCCGACGAAGCAGCATCTTGGTTTAATAGATCCCACGGAGAAACTAACTACTACTTGACCCAACTCTTGAGTGGTCACGGTTGCTTCAAGAAGTATCTATTCAAAATTGGACACGACTGTTCGCAATTATGCCCTCTTTGCGCAGAAGACGAAGACGCAGAACATGTTTGGTTTAAGTGTCCGAGATTCTCTATGGAAATGTCGCACATGAGTGACATAACAAATATAATCGAGCATATGCTTCAGTTTCCCCAAAACTGGAGAGTCTTTAACGATATAGTCACGAGGGCGCTGATTGAGCTGCGAAGAATCGAAAGGCTTAGATATGCGGCAGGATTAACTAGCGAAAAAGGGATGTGTTAACGCACGAAGAAATAGCATGATTGCTAACCAGCCTCTGCGAAGTAGTACCTGACGGCAGTCGCGCAGAGGAGAGGGGTTAGCAAAGCGCGGGGGTGTGGTTTAGTACGTAGGCACCAGGTGGTGAGTCGTGCATGTCAGTGAGCCCAACCACTGTCTTACATGAGAGTCCAAACCTCCAGTCGTCATAAAAAAAAAAAAACAGTCTGCAGCATAAAAAAATAATCGTAAATGGCCGCACTTATGAAACAATGCAAAATGATCATCTGGGATGAATGCAGTATGGCACAAAAACATTCTCTTGAGGCGTTGAACAGAACACTCAGAGATATAAAAAACAATCACAAACTATTCGGCGGAACTCTGCTACTCCTTTCAGGTGATTTCATACAAAGACTTCCAGTCATTCCACGTTCAACGTACTCTAGTGGCCTTAGGGTACGTGAGTCTCTAAGTAATATAAGTTATATAGATTCTAGTGGCCTTAGGGTACGTGAATCTCGAAGTATATAGACTCTAGTGGCCTTAGGGTACGTGAGTCTCTAAGTAATATAAGTTATATAGATTCTAGTGGCCTTAGGGTACGCGAATCTCGAAGTATATAAACTCTAGAGGCCTTCGGGAACGTGAGTTTACTAAGAACCTACAGTAACCAACCCGACCTACCCTACTGAGGACAAGACAAGACATCTACGCCATCACAAACCGTCATCAACCATCGCAGCAGCACCCAGCACCACTCAGCGCATCAGACAACGACACTGAGTGGCTCCACCGTCTCACAGTCACGCCACGATCAACGGCGGACTACGCATCTACGCTATCATCAACCATCGCAACAGCACCCAGCAGCACTCAGCGCTCCAGACAACGACACTGAGTGGCTCCACCGTCTCACAGTCACGCCACGATCAACGGCGGACTACGCATCTACGCCATCATCAACCATCGCAGCAGCACTCAGCGCTCCAGACAACGACACTGAGTTGCTCCACCGTCTTACAGTCACGCCACTATCAACGGCGGACTACATATCTACGCCATCATCAACCATCGCAGCAGCACTCAGCGCTCCAGACGACGACACTGAGTGGCTCCACCGTCTCATAGTCACGCCACGATCAACGGCGGACTATACATCTACGCCATCATCAACCATCGCAGCAGATTTCCACTCAGCACCCTAGACAACGATAGTGAGTGGCCGAAGTCATCGCTACAATAACGCCGCGCCGACGTCTAACCGATCAGCATCATCGTGAACGTCTCAGTCTCTCTCTCGCTAGTCAACTTCAGCAATATTGTATGACAGAAACTTGAAGGTGAACAAATAAAAAAAAATCAAAATTAATCTTAGAGCGTCTCACCAATAGAAATTTCTGTATTGAACGCCTGGATAGCCGCTGAGTATATCCCAGCTGGAAAACCGGAGAACCGGAGTTCGTTACAGTGGCGCCCGAACAGGGAGACTCTAAGCATACGATATTGACCAACAATCCGGAGACTACATCAAAATTTCTTCTATAGTTGCACAAAACGCAAATAATCTCATCATGGTACGAGTAAGCTGGTTACGAAATGTTCGCAAAGAGGATCTTCAGAAATACGCACAAGAATTTGGACTAGACACAGAAGGCAACGCTGAGGAAGTACGTAAGCGTCTCGGCGAATTTGTAGGAAGAGACGATCATGAACCTGCCACCGTTCAGCGACTGGAGCAATTGGAAGCGCAACACAGAAGAGACGCTTCGCCAGCATCTGGACCAGTAACGCCGACTGGGAGCTCACCAGTAAGAGCGCAGTCGGCAGTCGGTAACAGAGGAACAACCACTAAGTCGCTGGTGAACCTGCAAGTACCAAAGTGCGAAGACAAACTAGGTCGCCACTTACCGTCGACATCAACAGCAAGCTACCACACCACGTTACCGTATCAAATGTCTCGACCTTGGTCACCACATACCCCCTACGCTGAAGCAGCATCTACATTAGCCACGACAGCCTCATTGATGGACCGAGTACGCAAATGGGGCGTGCGGTATAACGGCGAAGGAAATCCACTGACATTTCTGGAGCGAATAGAGGAACTAGTGGAAGCATACGGATGTAATGCCGATCACATACCTAGAGCCGAGCCATACCTACCGATCAGAGAGCGAACAGCTGGAGCGCATATATCGGAACAGCAGCCGAGAAGTTCAGCTGTATGTCAAACGGAGCGAGAACTTACTGGGCCCCGAAAACTCAACAGATCGGAGAACAATACCATCAGTGGTATCACACATAAAGCACCGCCAGGTGACTGAAGCCGAAGACAAGACGCGGGTAGATGTCAGCAAGGCTTGTCGACGATGCGAACAAGTGGGACACTTCCGAAGCAGATGCCAGAACTCTGTCCTATAGAACTGGTGGCTGTGCGGACGCCGAGACATCCTTACAAAAGAATGCTGCCGGAAGGACCAGGGAAACGAGCAACGTCCCCGCACGAACCAAGGCGAGGCGGAGACGAGGATCAGAAACCCTCGGAGTCAGTAGGTCATTTGCAATACAAAGAACAACGTATCGTCGCCATCGTAGCACTAAACGACTGCCTAATGGAAGCGACGATCGACATCGGTGCCAGTAGGAGCTTCATCAGCGACGTTTATGCGCAGAAGCTGGCAAACCCTCGAAATATCGAGCGTCAATCCTGCAAATTCCAACGTGGCTCCAATGCCGCCGAGAAAGTCCAGTCCTAAGATAAGGTCGTCGACAACGTTAGGAAGAATTAATATGCTCATGTCGTGTGACCTATTTCCAACGGTGACACGAACGTTTAGTGCTTTGGCTATGGATTCGCTTTGTCCGTTTGCCATGTCGACGATGGCCCTTGTGGGAATAATATTTCGAGGGTTTGCCAGCTTCTGCGCATAAACGTCGCTGATGAAGCTCCTACTGGCACCGATGTCGATCGTCGCTTCCATTAGGCAGTCGTTTAGTGCTACGATGGCGACGATACGTTGTTCTTTGTATTGCAAATGACCTACTGACTCCGACGGTTTCTGATCCTCGTCTCCGCCTCGCCTTGGTTCGTGCGGGGACGTTGCTCGTTTCCCTGGTCCTTCCGGCAGCATTCTTTTGTAAGGATGTCTCGGCGTCCGCACAGCCAACAGTGATATAGGACAGGGTTCTGGCATCTGCTTCGGAAGTGTCCCACTTGTCCGCATCGTCGACAAGCCTTGCTGACATCTACCCGCGTCTTGTCTTCGGCTTCAGTCACCTGGCAGTGCTTTATGTGTGATACCCCTGACGGTGTTGTCCTCCGATCTGTTGAGATTTCGAGGCCCAGTAAGTTCTCATAGTCGCCCACGAGATCTAGCAACTCTCGCAGCGTCCGAAATTCGCTCCGTTTGACATAGAGCTGAACTTCTCGGCTGCTGTTCCGATATATGCGCTCCAGCTGTTCGTTCTCTGATCGGTGGGTATGGCGCATGAGACCCTGGATGGCCAGAACATAATCTCTGAAACAGTCGCCTGGTCGTTGGTGTCGTTCTCTGATGTCATCTTCCAGCCTTTCAAAGAATCGTGGCGGCAAGAAAAACTTCACGAAGTCTGTTTTAAAAGTGGTCCAGCTTTCCCAGCGGCAGTTATTACTTCTGTCCCTTATTCTTATTCGCTCCAGAAATGTCAGTGGATTTCCTTAGCCGTTATACCGCACGCCCCATTTGCGTACTCGGTCCATCAATGAGGCTGTCGTGGCTAATGTAGATGCTGCTTCAGCGCAGGGGGTATGTGGTGACCAAGGTTGAGACATTTGATTCGGTAACGTGGTGTGGTAGCTTGCTGTTGATGTCGACGGTAAGTGGCGACCTAGTTTGTCTTCGGACCTTGGTACTTGCAGGTTCACCAGGGACTTAGTGGTTGTTCCTGTGTTACCGACTGCCGACTGCGCTCTTACTGGTGAGCTCCCAGTCGGCGTTACTGGTCCAGATGCTGGCGAAGCGTCTCTTCTGTGTTGCGCTTCCAATTGCTCCAGTCGCTGAACGGTGGCAGGTTCATGATCGTCTCTTCCTACAAATTCGCCGAGACGCTTACGTACTTCCTCAGCGTTGCCTTCTGTGTCTAGTCCAAATTCTTGTGCGTATTTCTGAAGATCCTCTTTGCGAACATTTCGTAACCAGCTTACTCGTACCATGATGAGATTATTTGCGTTTTGTGCAACTATAGAAGAAATTTTGATGTAGTCTCCGGCTTGTTGGTCAATATCGTATGCTTACAATGTCCCTGTTCGAGCGCCACTCCGGTTCTCCGGTTTTCCAGCTGGGATATACTCAGCGGCTATCCAGGCGTTCAATACAGAAATTTCTTTTGGTGAGACGCTCTAAGATTAATTTTGATTTTTTTTTTATTTGTTCACCTTCAAGCTTCTGTCATACAATATTGCTTAAGTTGACTAGCGAGAGAGAGACTGAGACGTTCACGATGATGCTGATCGGTTAGACGTCGGCGCGGCGTTATTGTAGCGATGACTTCGGCCACTCAGTGTCGTTGTCTAGGGTGCTGAGTGGAAATCTGCTGCGATGGTTGATGATGGCGTAGATGTATAGTCCGCCGTTGATCGTGGCGTGACTATGAGACGGTGGAGCCACTCAGTGTCGTTGTCTGGAGCGCTGAGTGCTGCTGCGATGGTTGATGATGGCGTAGATATGTAGTCCGTCGTTGATAGTGGCGTGACTGTAAGACGGTGGAACAACTCAGTGTCGTTCTCTGGAGCGTTGATTGCTGCTGGGTGCTGCTGCGATGGTTGATGATGGCGTAGATATGTAGTCCGCCGTTGATAGTGGCGTGACTTTAAGACGGTGGAACAACTCAGTGTCGTTGTCTGGAGCGCTGAGTGCTGCTGGGTGCTGCTGCGATGGTTGATGATAGCGTAGATGCGTAGTCCGCCGTTGATCGTGGCGTGACTGTGAGACGGTGGAGCCACTCAGTGTCATTGTCTGGGGCGCTGAGTGGTGCTGGGTGCTGCTGCGATGGTTGATGACGGTTTGTGATGGCGTAGATGTCTTGTCTTGTCCTCAGTAGGGTAGGTCGGGTTGGTTAGTGTAGGTTCTTAGTAAACTCACGTTCCCGAAGGCCTCTAGAGTTTATATACTTCGAGATTCACGTACCCTAAGGCCACTAGAATCTATATAACTTATATTACTTAGAGACTCACGTACCCTAAGGCCACTAGAGTCTGTATACTTCGAGATTCACGTACTCTGAGGCCACTAGAATCTATATAACTTATATTACTTAGAGACTTACGTACCCTAAGGCCACTAGAGTCTGTATACTTCGAGATTCACGTACCCTAAGGCCACTAGAATCTATATAACTTATACTTAGAGACTCACGTCCCCTATTCGGTGGTGACCTTGTCGTGGTATAGGGGCTTGGGGCTCCGGCTTTGTGGGCTGTGCTGATGGAGCGGCCGGCTATGTCGACTGCCCTGGTGGGGCCTCCCGTATCGGATAGGCCGCTTAGTCGGAGCTGAACTAAAGACCACCAACTGGGCTGGATCAAGGTGTCATACGATCCGTGCCGAGGATCAGCCTGGCTGGGGTCCCAGTATAAAAATAGCTCAGTCTCAAACGGAGTATCCGGATACCTGGCGACCTCCGGATTTACCAGCCTTACCTGCGTATTGCGGATCTCTGCGCAGGTGGACCAACCCTTCTCCGCAACTCGTGGGAATGATATGAATAAAGAAAAACAAAAACAAATAAAAACTCAAGAGTCAGCCGGCGCTCTTAAAAAGCCGACTAATGAGAGGCCTACTGCCGGAGCAGCTGATGTCGTGGCCTCTAGGACTGGCATCAGTTGTGAAGGAAATAGGAAGGGGTTCGTAGACTCTCCGGCGGTGACAGTGGTGGCGAAGAGCGGGACAGATCCTGAGGAGCAGCCTTTCTGCTCTGGTTCCTCGAGAACGGGGCAGGACAATGACAAGAAAGCGAGGTACCGCACCCGACGGCACGCTTTCCGACTGAGGGACAAGTTACTAAAAATCCCTGACAAGGAGCTGATCAACAAGGACAGAAGCTCCCTAAAGTGGGCGACGGAGGTGATCGGTGTAGCTGTCCCACCGAAGCCCTTACCATCATCGAAAAGATAGAGGTCAGCAGACGAGCTAATCCCGATGGCCGGTAAAAAAAGCCGACCTACAGCGAGATTCTTATGGACCAGATGGTACTGGCTGTGGTCGACCGAAGTGACCCTGACGGCACCATATCGGAGAGGGATGCTGGTTGGCATCAGGGCCGAGACAAGCTGATTGCCTGTGGGGATCAGAGATCTCATGATCTTTATAAACTGGCGATCAGCCGAGTAGGGGAGGTTTGGCCGGGTGCACAACTCGAAGCCATTCCGCGGGAGGAAATACCATCTCGGCCTCGGGCCAGAGCATGGATCCCCGCGGAACCATCCAACCCTGCTGTCGTGCTGGAAATCTTCCAGTGCAGCAACCCGTCACTTTCAAACTTTCAGCCATGAGGCTTAACGCTGTAAGCAAATGGACCAACAGAAAAGTTGGCCATCAAAGAATATTGGGGGGACTTAGCCCCTCTTTCGAGAATCCGGACTATATCACCTCGTCCCTACTCCCAAGCCGCAATTTCGGCACTCTTATACCTAGTCGAGAGGACTGATCTGTATACTGATGGCTCTAAGCTCGGAGGTGTTGGTGGCGGGTTCTTCTGTGAAGCCTGTGGCACCGCGGAAATGTTTCGCCTGCCAGACTTTTGCAATGTATCCCAGGCGGAGGTTGTGGCTATCCGGGAAGCACTATCTTGGCTGAAAGAAAACATAATATCAGGAAATGATATCCATATTTTCACTGATAGCCAAGCAGTGATAAAGTCCTTGGAATCGGTCTTCACCACGTCTAGGGTGGTAAGAGACTGCTACCTATCTCTAAACGAGATGGCGGAGCAGTTCTCTGTAAATCTGTGCTGGGTTCCTGGCCACAGTAACATTCCAGGGAACTGCCAAGCGGACAAGTTGGCCCGCATGGGAACCAAAACGATCATAACGCCTGATAAAGTAAATGTGGGTATGCCACTGGCAACCTGCAGGTATTTGTTGATTGAGGAATCTATCAGGCTGGCAAATAAACGATAGGTGGAGGGGCAGACCTGCAATACTGCAAGGATGATCTGACCCCTTTACAACCTTAAGAAAAGGAAAACTCTTCTTTCACTTGGCAGGGAAAATATTCAGAGGGTGATAGGGGTTGTGACTGCACACTGCCTCATTGGTGCCCATGCAAAAAGGCTAGGACTCTTCTCAAATGATTTTTGTAGAAGTTGCAGAGATAAGGAGGAAGAGGAGTCTGTCTTCCATCTTCTCTGCTCATGTCCTGCACTGGCTCAGAGGAGACATGCACACATGGGGGCATTTTGCTTCAGCAGCCTTTGCGAGATGGCATCCATCGAAATAGGCGACTTAAGTCGCTACTTAATCAGCTCCTCGTGGTCTGCTTGAAGAAAGGGTTTTTAAAGATCCATAGGGTATCACAATGGGACAGAAATGGCCTACGTGTGTACTTCGGGGCAGCCCAATTAACTTAACCTAACCTAGAGACTCACGTACCCTAAGGCCACTAGAGTCTATATACTTCGAGATTCACGTACCCTAAGGTCACTAGAATCTATATACTAGTTCCGTCCCGTATATGTACCTCGTATAATGTCTGTATGAGCCGACGTCCACTGCTGTGTTGTTTCGAATCCGCGTTCTCTGCTTGCTGGATGGCTGGCGGTTCTCTCCACGTTGTTCAAACTATGCAAATCGTGGTACGGAGTGAGCAATCGTACCCCTTGAATACTGCTTCTTTTTGAGCAAAACGATGACGCAGCGATGTTAACCAGCTGGTACGACGAGCAAGCGACTGTGCCTGATTAAGTTTACTCACTGACTGAGCAAAACGATGAAGCAGCTAAGTTGAATAGCTGGTACGCAGAGCAAGCGACTGTGCTCGTTGAAGTCTTTTCACTGACTGAGCAAAACGCTGAAGCAGCGATGTTAAATAGCTGGTTTTCTGCTTGTTCTATCCGCGCTGCCTGTGTTGTGTATCGGCGTTCGTGTGTGTGCTGAAAAGCAAAACTCGTTTTGCTTGTTTCTGCTTGTGCTTGTGGCGTTGCCTGTGTTTTGTGTGTTGCTTATGCGTGTGCGTTGGTGACGCCTTAGCGTCGTGCCACCCGTCTCTCTCTCTGATCTTTATATATATATATATAACTTACTAGCAAGCAAATTCTTTTAGCTTACGCACTAGGTTTTAATAGAAAATATAAGTTTTAAGTTCATTGTCTTTTTTTTTTTGTTTGAAGCTTATGTACTAGGTTTTATTAGATGTTTTAAATTCATTGGTTTTTTTTTATTATTAAGATTATTAGATATATAAGGAAGTAATTTATGTACAAAAGAAAAGAAATGTGTGGTCATAATTTTTCGTGGCGAATTATGGCCGTCACAAATCTTGCAAATTTGACTATTTTAAATATGTTTTTGAGAACTCTTTAGTGAATGTTATTTGTGTCTCGGAAACCTTGTTTAACACAGATTTAAAGGACTTTATGCTGAAAATGAATAAGTTAATTTGTTTAGGAATGACAGGACGGGCAGAAGAGGTGGTGGTGTGGCCATTTTCTGTCGCAGTTACTTAAAGTCGAGAATCATCTCGATGCCATTCGATAGTGATGTTGAGTACCTTAGTATATGTGTAAGTGATAATAATTTAGAGATTCTCATTTCATGCGTACTTACTTGACTATTTCATTGTCTCGGATTAATCACTTGTTGCACTTTTTGACCAACTTTACTTTTTATCTGACCATGATTTACTGTTCTGCACTGCAATGAGTCGCTACTCTACTGAAACGTCATTTTCGTTTTATGATTTTAAGATGGCTCTTGTTGCCTTGGCATTTAGTGAAGTAGCCAAAAAATTGTCGTTGCAATAAGAAAGCGAGTTGTTAAACTCGCCATATAAATTTATCGCCTAAATATTGTCCCAGTGTTTGCAGTGTGTGGGGACCCATCCCCATCTATGACAGAAAGTGAAATGAATCGCTGTAGAAAAAAATGAACCATGGAGTTCTCAATTCAATGTATTTAGCTAACATATTGAAAATATTTGTTGTTTAATCTATTTAAAGTTAAATGTAAAGTGAAAAATTAGTATTATATTTTTTATCGTATAATATAAAAACAGAAATATAGCAAATCGATATTAATTTCGAAGAACAGTTGTGTGTACGATAATTTTCGTTAGTCTGTCTTTAGCCACCGCAAATAAGCTCGATGGTTTGCCTGCGCGAGAACGTGCCACGTATAATTGTCCGTGTGAAAACCATGGTGTTGTCAAATATAAGTCGCAAACAGACAGCATTTGGCCTTGCGATTAATTGATTGTCATTGCTTCTGGTATGAAATCAGCAGAAAGGAGTAGCAGAGTTCCGCCGAATAGTTTGTGATTGGTTTTTGATATCTCTGAGTGTTCTCTTCACCGCATCAAGAGAATGTTTGTGTGTCATACTGCATTCATCCCAGATGATCATTTTGCATTGTTTCATAAGTGCGGCCATTTACGATTATTTTTTTATGCTGCAGACTGTTTTTTTTTTTTTTTTATGACGACTGGAGGTGTGGACTCTCATGTAAGACAGTGGTTCGGCTCACTGACATGCACGACTCACCATTGCTGGTGCCTACGTACTAAACCACAAGCCCGCGCTTTTCCAACCACTCTCCTCTGCGCAACTGCCGTCAGGTACTACTTCGCAGAGGCTGTTTAGCAATCATGCTATTTCTTCTTGCGTTAACACATCCATTTTTAGCTAGTTAATCCTGCCGCATATCTAAGCCTTTCGATTCTTCGCAGCTCAATCAGCGCCCTCGTGACTATATCGTTAAAGACTCTCCAGTTTTGGGGAAACTGAAGCATATGCTCTATTATATTTGTTGTGTCACTCATGTGCGACATTTCCATAGAAAATCTCGGACACTTAAACCAAACATGTTCTGCGTCTTCGTCTTCTGCGCAAAGAGGGCATAATTGCGAACAGTCGTGTCCAATTTTGAATAGATACTTCCTGTAGCAACCGTGACCACTCATGAGTTGGGTCAAGTAGTAGTTAGTTTCTCCGTGGGATCTATTAATCCAAGATGCTATGCTGGTAATGAGTGTTGTTTGTTTTGCGACGTTGTTTTTGCTCAAAAGTTAGCAATTTTGGAACAATCTTCGCTGCCGCACGTTTCAGGCCTAAAACATCCGTAAAAATTTCTTGGCATGAGCCGAACGATATGCCAACGCATCAGCAACCTCTCTGAAAGTGATTCCACGATTATCCAAAATCATTTTCTTCACTGCTTCAATGTTTTCATCGGTTGTTGACGTGCTCGGGCGATCAAGACGAGCATCGTTATTGATATCTTTTCGTCCTTTCCTAAATCGGTTATACCTGAATTGAAGTTGTGTTCAGCTCGTAGTAGACTCGCCAAACGCCACATTCAACATTTCATATGTACTTGCGCATTTAATTTCATTTTTTACACAGAACTTAATACATTTTCGTAAAGTTGATTATGTGGTGACCAAATTATTGTATGAAGTTTTTTTCCAATTTTAGGCTGATTTTGGTCAAATAAATTATTAATTATACCCTACACCTTAAGGTTGAGGGTATATTCACTTTCTACCGGAGTGTGTAACGCATAGAACTAGACAAGATAGGTATGGAAAAGTATATATATTCTTGATCAGCATCACCACCAGAATTGAAATAACGATGTCTGTCCGTCTGTCTGTCTGTCTGTCTGTCCGTTGAAATCACGATCACAGGAGAACGGATTAAGATTTCAAAATGAAATTTGCCAAAAATATTCGTTGCTATGTTGGGGTGTTTCGTATTGAAAATGGGCAAAATCGCCCAAACACCACGCCTACTTTTTATATCGAGAGTGCAAGCACCTCTGTTTTGCCTATTAAAAAAGGCCATATCAGCATCACTTTTTGAGAGAAGACAAGAAAATTTTGTATGTAGGTTTATACTAATGCTTCCAGTTAATATGCCAAATATGGGCGTAATCCGCCCACTTTTTAAAAAAAAAATTTTTTTTTATTATTATTATTATTATATTTATATTGTATATTTATTATTAGATATATAATATATATATTGTATATATATACGAGTATATTATATCGCACCACTTCTAAATATATATACGAGTATATATGCAGCTTTAAGGTGTAGGGTATTTCGGCTACAGCCCGGCTGTAGACAACACCTTTACTAGTTTTTTATTATTGTTTTTCCAACGTTTCATGATTTGTTTGGCCACTTCTACAGTAGTTTCCTTTATTTTTTAATAGAATTTACTTATTTACATGTTAATACATTGATCGTCAATACTTGAATGTGTACATTAGAAATTACGTTATATTTCTTGCGAAACTTAAAAATAACTGACTCGCCAACGCCACATTCAACATTTCATATGTCCTTGCGCATTTAATTTCATTTTTTCACAGAACTTAATACAATTTCTTTGATAAATTTTTTTGGAATAGTAAAAAAGCGAAGAGCACACCAAAATACGACTAACCTATTGATCTGTCAAAAACAAACTGACAATCCAAAATGCCTGATATCGCCAACATATATAACAGAGATATATATAGATATATATAGTGTAACGAACTTTACTTTGCCGAGATAATCTCAGCGGATGTCCAGGGTTCGTGTACAAGACCTGATACAGTAAAATACACCAGATTCTGATTTTCCTTTACGCTTTATTTAAACTTAAGATTTACTATTATATATTTAATAGTATATTAAACTATACATACGATGTTAATAGTCATTAATTATATATATTTATCAGCTAAGGTTTACGTAATAAACTATGCTATGCAGTGTAGGATGTTGTATTTCTTTCTGGAACTATGTTCGTCTACGTTATAGCTGATCCTCGGTGAGTCTGCGTCCTCGAAAGGACAATGGACACGTTCTTGCAAATGGATGTGCTCGTCGTTTGTACTCTGGTGGGCTTACGCATCCACACAGGGGTTGAATTAGTGAGATGGCGGGCTTACGCAACCATACATCTACAATTCGAACAGTCTGGTGTAGGTTGGAACACTGGTGAGCTTACGCAATCACGCAGTGGGGTGAATTAGTGAGATGACGGGCTTACGCAACCATACATCCACAATTTTAATGGTCTACGTCGTTTGAGTCACTGGTGAGCTTACGCGATCACACAGTACGGTGTGAGCTGCGAGTTGACGGGCGTACGCAACCACTCAACTGCTCCCACAAAGGATCTTGTCGAATATCGTCCTTGCGTGAATATATTCGTCGTCTTTGTTTGGTTCTTACTCTTTGATGTGGTTCTTCCTGCGGCGCTTCTGGTTTTACTTCATTGACTCTATTCTTCAAATGCGAACAAACTCACTTGCACGACTGACTTGGTACGACTGAATTCTCTACTTATTATTCACTGTTCACTGTTTTAAAGTATACTCTGCTGGGTTTTAACTCTGCACTTCACGAAGTCTCGGCTCAAGCTCAACTGAATCAACTGAATCAACTGAATCAACTGAATCTACTGAATCTACTGAATCTCTGTTGCTTGTTTCTTCCTGCTTTTATATTCTTCGGTTGCTGCTTGTGATGTTCGCAGCGTCGTCCCGTTGTTTATTAGTTCGTAAACAAGTTCCCGTTTTCTCCGCTATGTTCGAACGCTTTGCTCGTAAACAAGTTCCCGTTTTCTATGTTCTGCTTTGCTGTTTGACCTTGCTCGGCCGATGCCCTCGATCACGCGTTCTTCCGCCGTTTCTTTTGTGCGTTAATCTTTTTGTCTTCTCGTTAGCGAAGCGCAAAACGGTAACTTGCTCAGTTCTTTGCCTCGTTTCTTGTCCTTGACTTGTGCACGCAGGTCAACGTTCGCTTGCTTGATTGTTGTGCGTTAATTTTTAGTGCTTCTAAAAATTATCGTCACACTCCCTCCTTACCTCGGAGACTGCATCCTTGCATCACTCGGCTCGTTATTATCTCTGCACTTTGATTTACGCATGTCCAACACTGATTGTATCTTCTTAATCTTAATATTTTCTTAAATTAGACTTAACATACTTTCTACATGTATAAACTTATGGCATCATTTTCTATATATATAACTTTATTCCTTATATAATTTGTAATTATTCATGACATAAATTTTCCAACTCTTAAGTTTTCGCCTTCCGTTCTTGTGTGAACTCCTCCACACGTTGATCTTTGTATATATGTTTCTTTGTTTTGTGGCTTCTTCTTTTCCAATTATGTATGTGGGTCAGAAACTTGTTTGGAGTTCATGGCTTCTCTTTCTCACTGTGTTTCTATGCGCTCGCATCTTATGTGCATTGACGGAGTTGTTAGCTTTCCGCTAATTCTTAGTATGTATTTCTTTGAGTTCTTCAAACTCTCTGTAATATAACAATGTACATTGGTCGTGAACTTCTTTGAAGTTCAAGGTTTTCTGACTTCTATGTATTTATTCTCGTTGATGCTTTATTTACTTGATTTTCAGGTTCAAGTTCGACGATGCTTTATGTGTTTCGTTTCAAGTAATTGCTTCTTTAATATTCAACAGACGATAATCCATGACGTCATATTGATTCTTATCTTAATGCTTTACTATTAATTTTTAATGATATTACTCTGATTCCGTACTTATTATCCATTAAACACCAATTGCTGTTATATATTTAATATTAATTCCAATTTCGATTTCATTATTTATTTCGATCGCAATTTCCTTAATAATTTTCTTATATAATATAGTGTAAAATTTTTTTGTATTTTTTTTTTTAAATTCTTAGCCTTCTCGGGGTTAGCTTTAGCCTTTACCTCTCTGTTTCCTTATTTCAGGTGATTCGTGCATTGTCCGTGCTCTATCATCATCCTAAAAGTGATAATTTTCGCTATAACTCGTGTACCATAAACTTGGAATGATCGATTCTTCCAGTCGTCTTTGGTGTAACCCCACTCGTTTTCCAATATCTGATGTGACATTCTGTTGTATTATTTCTTCGTGTGTTTGTTTTGATTCATGTTAAATATATTTCAGTTCTAATGGCTATTTTCTTTTTATTATATAAAGGAATAAATTTTAAAGCATAATTTTGTGGATTTATAAAGGTGAAATTAAAAATAAGGTGAAACGCAGCATTCACATCGTTGTTGAATGTCTGACCTCAGCTTCGGAAACTTGGTAAGTAACCTTTATGTTTACTCTTAGTTTCATTGTTTTCTTGTTTTAGGTTTTTGTGGGATAATGTATATGCGTTCCTCGTTGATCGATGCCACTGCCTTCTTGAACATCGGATGACTTCAGGTGAGTTGTTGTGTTCTTGGGTATAGTATGTACTTCAACACTTTTATTATATTGTTTATTAACGTTTTATGTCTTTCAGACTTCGCTGTTCCTTGTCTTGCCGCATTATAGGTTCGGTTCGGTGTAATCGTGCTTCACGTCGTCGAACGACGTCGTCGTCGTTCAAACAAATTTATGTGTTTTTTTTTTCCTCGCGTGTTCGTTTAATTTAGTGCAAATCTGTTTCGTCTCGTCGTTCTTGACCTCGGTATTTTGCATCCCTCGTGCTGGACTAATTTGTCTTGATATTGATATTGTAGAACTCTGGTTATTCATTCGGTTATCCGGATTACTGTCTTCACGTCGCGTAGTTACATTTGCTTCGAGTGTTTGATGATGGAACTCCTTAAGTTCGCTTACGTGCGCTGTGCGAGTTCGGGTTTCTCCGTCTTTTCTAACTTTCACGATTACTGGTGATATAAAGTCAACCACGTAATACGGACCTTCAAACCGTGGTGCCAACTTCGCTGCGAAATTGTCCACTGCTTTAGACAGGGGATGTTGTTTCACCAACACTGCTTGGCCAACTGAGGGTTTCCACTGACGACGTCGCAAGTCGTAGTGTCGTGCCTGTTGTTGCGCTGATTGTTGCATGTTTCTGCGGGCTATTTGATACGCTTCCATGAGTTTTGTTGCTCTCCCTTGCGCGTCGTTGCTTTCGTGTCCCGTCCCATTCGTGACTTCGTCGTATAGTGTCTTCGGTAGTCGCAGTTCTCTTCCTTGTGTAAGGAAAGCTGGGCTATACCCCGTACTTTCTGATACACTGCTATTGATGGCTAAAGATACCTCTGGCAACATCTCGTCCCAGGCTTTGTGGTGACTTCCTGCGAGTTGCGCGATCATTGTTTTCAAAGTTCTATTAATGCGTTCCGTCGGGTTCTCTTGTGGTGTATACGGTGCTGTGAATTGGTGCCTGATGCCCATTTCCGCCAGAAAGTTGCGGAAACTTCGACTCGTAAATTGTGCTCCGTTGTCAGAGATCAGAACTTTAGGTACACCAAAGCGCGCCAGAATTCGTTCTCGAAAGGCTTTCTTTAGGTTCTCCGTTGAGGCTTTGCGTAGGGGTACCATTTCGGTCCACTTGGAGAACTTATCAAAGAACACCAACAACATACAATTTCCATGCTTCGAGCGTGGAAGCGGTCCCACGAAATCGGTGCATAGTGTTTCCCACGGACTTTTCTCGATTTTTGAGAGCATATGTCCCGCTGGTTTGCGTTGACTCGGTTTATATTGTTGGCATAGTTTGCACCCTCGGACATATCGTTTAATATCCCTGAACATTCCAGGCCAGTAATACTTAGCGGCAATTCTTGCAGATGTCTTTCGTATACCGCCGTGTGCGGCACATGGGTTATCGTGGTTTTCCTGTAATACTTGCGCTCGTTGGTTCGTTGCGACGCATAACTTCCAGGGTATGTATTCCTCGTCGTCTAAAGTGTTCGCAATATGGCGGTAGAGTTGACCATCCTGTATGACGTAGTCGTTGAACTTCTGCGGGTTTTCTTTGACGTCTTTGATCCTTCTGTCCAGCCATGGACACGTGCCTCTATCTGCTTTACCGTCCACTGCGCTGATTCTCCCTGCGGTTTCTTCTGGTTGACGCGATAAAGCGTCGGCAACAACATTTAACTTTCCTCGGCGATATTTTATGTCAAATCTGTACTGCTGCAATTCGAGTGCCCATCTGGCAATTCGTCCTGACGGATTCTCGATCGAGTTCAACCATTTGAGAGACAGGTGGTCTGTGACTACGTTGAAATGGTATCCTTCGAGGTATGATCGCATTTTCCTGATTCCCCAGATAATTGCTAGGCATTCCTTCTCTGTTGCAGAATAATTGCGTTCCGCTGGATTCAGTCGTCGACTTGCATATGCAATCACTCGCTCGTTCCCGTTGAATTCCTGTGTGAGCACCGCTCCTAAACCAAAGTTGCTTGCGTCCGTCTGTAGCGTGAATTCTTGCGCGAAGTCTGGACAAGCCAGCACCGGCGCTTCTGTCAGCTTGGACTTGAGGGTATTGAATGCCTCCGCTTGTGGTGCTTCCCACTTCCAGTGTTTTCCCTTCTTCAGCATTGACGTCAGAGGTTGCACTATGTCGGCGAAGCCTGGTACGAATCGACGATACCACGATGCTATGCCGAGATACCGGCGTAGTTCTCGAACATTCGTTGGCGGCTTGAGTTGCTGAATCGCAGAAACTTTGTCCGGGTCCGTGTGAATCCCTTGCTCGCTGACCATGTGTCCTAAGTATTTCACTTCCTGTTTAAAGAAATCGCACTTGTCAACGTTAAGCCTGAGGTTTGCCTGACGTAGTCGACGGAAAACTTCTTTTAAATTCTTGATGTGCTCTGCCAACGTGGACCCCGTGACTATTATGTCGTCCAAATAAGCGAATGCGTACGGCTCTAAATCTGCCCCGATGACTTGGTCTAGTGCTCTCTGGAAAGTTGCTGGGGCCGAGTGTAACCCAAAGGGCATTACTCGCCAATGAAACAAGCCCCTGCCGGGTACGGTAAAAGCTGTGTACTGCTTGCTGTTCTCATCCATGGGAATCTGCCAGTATCCATTCTTCAAATCGAGACTGCTTATGTATTTTGCGTCTCGCAGCCGGTCTAGAATATGTTGAATTCGTGGAATTGGATATGCGTCCGGAACAGACTTTGCGTTCAACTGGCGATAATCGATGCATAGTCGCCATTTTCCCGTTTTCTTCTTCACTAACACTATGGGCGCACTGAATGGACTATGGGACGGTTCAATGCACCCGTTCTCCAGTAATGCGTTGACTTCTTCGTTGATCACTTCTTGCATGGCTGGGTTTCGTGGAAAGTAACGTTGTTTGATTGGTCTCTCGTCTCGCATGATGATCTTGTGACTCGTAATGTGACTTGGACCCCTGATGTCTTTGAATTTCTTCAGCTCTGCTTGTAGAATTTTTGTTGCCTCCTCCATGGTAACCTCACGACTCTCTTGCATGGTTGTGCACCTTGTGTATGATGTTGGCACCTGATGTTCTGTCAGCTTCAGTGTCTGACCACCACATTTAATGGTAGTACCAGTGGAGCATAAAAAGTCCATGCCCAAGATGATGTCATCGACGACTTCTGGTAAAACCAGCATTGACATTTTAAAGGTCTCCTTCTCTAAGCTAATCTGTAGTGTAATTTCGCCGACGCAGGTTTTCCGTGAGTTGTCGGCTAGTGTGATCGTGGTTGCTTTTGGTGTAACATTAGTATCTCTTCTAACTTTCTCCGCCAGGCGTCTGCTGATGAAGCTCCTCGTCGCTCCGGTGTCTACTGTCGCGTCGTATTGCTCGCCGTTCACTTGTACTCTTGCGTAAATCCGGCCCTTTTCGACGCACAGACTTCTGGCCTCTATTGTTCGCGAGTCGCCGGCCTCGGGATTTCCGCCTCCACTCGCCGTTGACGTGGTCCCAAGCCGTTTCCCGCTCGCTGTCGGCAGCAATCTACGGTGCGAACTCCTCGACGTCCGCACTCCCAACAGAACAAAACCTGTCTGTTACGGCAACCCTGGGCCCGATGCCCTTCCAGACCGCAGTTTCGGCAAGCTGTCCTAGGATCGATTTGGCGTTCTGGCAGTGCTCTGCGAGCATTTCCTTGTACTGGTCGGCCAACATAATCATTCTCTTGCTGAGGACTGAGAATTTTATTATCCGGGAACTTCCACTGTGGACACACCAAGCTCATGGGTGGGCCTCCACTCGCGAGACACTCGAGGTCTGCAGCCAGCGTTAACAGTTCTTGTAGACTGTTAAAATCCATCCGTCTAATATAGAACTGGAATTCTTTCCTGCTGTTCCTGTAGATTCGTTCTAATTTTTGGCTCTCGGTATAATCTGCGTATCTCATCATATTTTGTAGACGAATAACATAATTTTTAAACTCTTCTCCTTCTAGGTGATGTGTTTTCCGGATCTTATCCTCCAGACTCTCAAAATAACGGGCCGGCAAGAAGAAATTGTGGAAGTCTGTTTTAAAGGCTTCCCAGTGCTGCCACTTTGCATTGTTGTTGCGGAACCATAACAGTGCCCTTCCTTTCAGTAACTCTGGCATTGTCCTTGGCAGCATGTCGATATCCAGGCCAAACGTCTCTGCCAGTTCTTCGATGCGCTCTGTAAATAGGAGTGGATCCTTTTCGCCGTCGTATCTTTCTGACCACTTCCGCACGATGTCGATAACCATCGCGTAATGTGGAACCGGTACCTGCTGCGCCACTGATGTACTTCTTGGTGTCAAGCTTGAGGAAGTCATGACGGTGACTTCTGGGTCTTCCACGCTGTTCGTCATATTCGCTGTCTTCTTCTCGGACCATGCGCCAGTTTTACGTCGATGCTTCTGCTCGAGTGCGTTGAGCTCTTCGTTTACAGCGGCCTCGTGGACCTCATTTACGATCCAAGCGCTGAATCGTCTTCGTTTCTCCTTACTGGAGCCTGCAGTGGATACGCCATATGTCTCCATGGCTTTCACCAGTTCGTCGTTGGAGAGCTCGTGTACCCAACTGACACGAACCATCCTTCGGCCTTCGATGTGTGTATTATAAGTGTATGACTTTGCAAACTTAAGTCCCTGTTCGGGCGCCACTTGTAACGAACTTTACTTTGCCGAGATAATCTCAGCGGATGTCCAGGGTTCGTGTACAAGACCTGATACAGTAAAATACACCAGATTCTGATTTTCCTTTACGCTTTATTTAAACTTAAGATTTACTATTATATATTTAATAGTATATTAAACTATACATACGATGTTAATAGTCATTAATTATATATATTTATCAGCTAAGGTTTACGTAATAAACTATGCTATGCAGTGTAGGATGTTGTATTTCTTTCTGGAACTATGTTCGTCTACGTTATAGCTGATCCTCGGTGAGTCTGCGTCCTCGAAAGGACAATGGACACGTTCTTGCAAATGGATGTGCTCGTCGTTTGTACTCTGGTGGGCTTACGCATCCACACAGGGGTTGAATTAGTGAGATGGCGGGCTTACGCAACCATACATCTACAATTCGAACAGTCTGGTGTAGGTTGGAACACTGGTGAGCTTACGCAATCACGCAGTGGGGTGAATTAGTGAGATGACGGGCTTACGCAACCATACATCCACAATTTTAATGGTCTACGTCGTTTGAGTCACTGGTGAGCTTACGCGATCACACAGTACGGTGTGAGCTGCGAGTTGACGGGCGTACGCAACCACTCAACTGCTCCCACAAAGGATCTTGTCGAATATCGTCCTTGCGTGAATATATTCGTCGTCTTTGTTTGGTTCTTACTCTTTGATGTGGTTCTTCCTGCGGCGCTTCTGGTTTTACTTCATTGACTCTATTCTTCAAATGCGAACAAACTCACTTGCACGACTGACTTGGTACGACTGAATTCTCTACTTATTATTCACTGTTCACTGTTTTAAAGTATACTCTGCTGGGTTTTAACTCTGCACTTCACGAAGTCTCGGCTCAAGCTCAACTGAATCAACTGAATCAACTGAATCAACTGAATCTACTGAATCTACTGAATCTCTGTTGCTTGTTTCTTCCTGCTTTTATATTCTTCGGTTGCTGCTTGTGATGTTCGCAGCGTCGTCCCGTTGTTTATTAGTTCGTAAACAAGTTCCCGTTTTCTCCGCTATGTTCGAACGCTTTGCTCGTAAACAAGTTCCCGTTTTCTATGTTCTGCTTTGCTGTTTGACCTTGCTCGGCCGATGCCCTCGATCACGCGTTCTTCCGCCGTTTCTTTTGTGCGTTAATCTTTTTGTCTTCTCGTTAGCGAAGCGCAAAACGGTAACTTGCTCAGTTCTTTGCCTCGTTTCTTGTCCTTGACTTGTGCACGCAGGTCAACGTTCGCTTGCTTGATTGTTGTGCGTTAATTTTTAGTGCTTCTAAAAATTATCGTCACAATAGAGATATAACATAACACCAAAAAAAAAATGCGAAAATGGAATATAGCGGTAATTTTTCAGGCCTCATATGTTGCATTTACCGTGCGACGTCACAGATTGGCCCCCTGGCGTCTTACTGGTATTGTTCACGCACAAATATACCAAATTGTTTTACTTACTGATGGTACACTGATAATAAATTTATTGAACCAACCTTCTACAATTATAAAACACGTAAAAGATAAATAATAATGCCAAATACCTAAACATAACATAATTTTATACTCACTTATAAAACACCCAGAATATGATACTATCGGAAAAATAAAAGCGCACGATGTGTCAATATAAATAAAAAATGCATAATAGGTAAATTTAATATTACGATATATATAGAGTTATGAATACTATTATATATAGGTTAACTAAGAAATAAACATAGGTTAAATTTTACATTTTTTGGACATTTGTAAGTATATAGGAATAAAATACACGTAAAATAAAGTATGTAAAAAATAATTGTAAAACGAATATTGTTAACATATATAATAAGAGAAACAAGTTTTGAAAAGTGGGAAAAAAGGGAAATATAAAAAAAAAAACCAACACAAGAAAGAAAAAATTAAAAAATTAATGAAACAGAAAAATACAAAAAATTGCAGAAAAGATGGTTACTAACCGCACAAAAATTTTTTTAGATATATAGATTTTGTACTAGCCGCGCCAGCGAAAATAGCAGCATCTAATAATTCATCGCAGATCCGATATCAATCTAAAAAGCGGTGCAAGATAACAGAGGTGAGGTAAAGAATAAGGAAGTAAGACGACAACACAGATAAAGGCTTGGCATCCACGAGGAATGAAGACGGCGGATTAGTAGCGTTTTACATGCTGCGTTAAATAAATCTTATAAAATTTTGGAAGTCAATATAACACAAAACTTAAAGTGACAGGAAATGATAACAGCAGTAGACAATCATAGTTATATAATTTTGAAAGCTGCAAATGTAAGTGGTATTCAACAAAACTATTCAAACATATTTATCCTAAGGAAATAAAAATGCTAATAATATAAATAGATCATCTAAAGATATATAATTGAAATCAATTAATATAATTTACAGCATTTCAGAAATTTAAATAAATAAAGTATTGAATACACGTAGTAAATATAATATATACACTCGACTGCAGATTGGCAACTGCTGCAAAATAGAAATGAATGGTGTTATGATATGACTGCAATGTAGCATTTTGCAAATAAAACAGTAAACATTCTTATAAAACTTGAAATTTTACAACAATTATTTGTTTTTCGGAAAATATGTTTATAAGAATATGTTTCAGTGAGGTTTTTCGAGTAATATACGATTTGTTGCTATAAGTTAACTATTGCCTTTTTTAATGTAGCAACGGTTTTTTTTCTGTTGTGCTTCGCATAGAAAACTTAAAATTTACGAATTTAAATTTTATTTAAATTTTTGCCATAATTGGATCACTGTTGTATGTCGCAATCGCAACATAAGCTGGCTATTTAAATTTTCAAAGCTAACTATAATAATAGTAATACTTTCAGGCCGAACTTTTTAACCCATCTACAAAAACAAAAGAAAACACGCGAACAAAGAAAAGTTGCAATGTGAAAGATGAAAGTTCCACTTATCAAATGTAGAATCGATTGCGAAATTAATATCAATAAAATAATAATTTCGCGAATTAAGAAATTTTAAAGTTGCGAATACAAATAACTGACCCACTTCAGCGCCGTGATCTGACGACGCCTGAAACAGACGTAAACCACATCTAGAGAGCACATGATTCCCACAAGGGTAGAACAGGTACCAATTAATCAAAGACAGTACCGAATTCCCTCATACACATGGGGAAAAAGTGAATAAACAAATTATTAAGTTGCTAGAAGACGACATGGTAGCCTTTTTTTCCATTTCGGATTTAGATTTTCATAGTTCCACACACTGCGAGTAGATGGCTTCGTAAAATTTACTTTTTCAACGCGTAGATGGTGCTTTCCGTACAAAACGTATGATTTTATTTGTTTAGCAGGCATGAAATTAATCGGCAGTAAATGGATATAAAAAATATTTTTGATTGCTTTAAAAATATATAAAGCAAAAATATAAATAACATTTACTTTGCTCTGTCCGCCATTTATATTTTTCAACGATGTAATTAAAATCAGCTGTTTGTGACAGTGAAGTAGATGTGTTCGGTAAAAAATGTGTTCTGTTTGGCGACACTAGAGCCTTCTCCATGTGAAGATGCAAAGCACATTTTGCGATAATCTTACTTCGGAGCTGGATTTTGTGTTGTTTGTGTAACTGATACAAGTTTGCATTGACAGCAAATCTAAATCCAAATCCGTGTTTGAAGAAAAACGCCTAGTACCTCCAAGTAAATCGCCGTGGAATTCCCCATTATCAATAGTTCCAAAGAAAAGTGGAAAAGATGGGGAAAAGAAATGGCATATGGTCGTCGACTACAGAAAACTAAATGATGCTACGAAAACCTTCAACTTGATATCTAAAGATGTTTGACACCTCATATCGTCCCATGAGAGTAAACACAGTTCCCGTGACAACTTATTAATTGATTTAAATCGGAGGAACTACTGGAGATATGGGTGCCAGTTAAAGAAATACCAACGCTACAGAATGTCAAATCATGATCAGACATAAGAAAATTGTTCCAATAGACTAAAAAGTGCATCTGCTAGCGGCTAAGAGAAATCGTTGCTCGAAGTCGTGACAGGCTAGCACCGGCGCTTTGGTGAGACGTTGGGGTCATTCCGGGAGGCGCTCGTATTTTAGCGTACACGCAGTCGGCGTTGGCAGAGCTCTGATCAATTTGGCATTTCTTTCGATTTATGTGCGTCTATTATTTTCTGTTTGTTCTACACTACAACTTTTTGTTACCGTCAGAAATCTGTATCTGTAAAATAGCTGTAAGCGCCTGGAAAGCACATAAACTACCAACAAATTTTCAAACCGTACGCCTGCCCTCAGTCGGACGCTCTCCCGGCGCAGTTTCTTTGGAAACCATTGACGCTGGCGTCAAATACACAAAATAACAACGAAAAGAACAAAAGGAGAACAGAAAACAGCGCTGCTTAGTGCTTGTGAACGCTTCCCGGAATGACCCTCGTTGCTTTAAGTCCCCCATTTGAAATGCTTCCCTTTCTTCAATAGAGTAGTAAGGGGGTGAGTCACTTTGGCGAACTCCGGGAGAAACTGCCGATACCAAGAAACGACTCCTAGAAAGCTCTGAAGTTTTCGAACATTCTGCGGTCGGAGCTCTTTGATGGCAACCACCTTTTCCGGATCCGTGTGTATTCCCCGCTCGCTGATTATGTCTCCCAGATATTTTATTTTATTTTTGAAAAACTCACATTTTTCAGTATTTATGCGTAGTTTGGCCCCTTTCAGTCGGCGTAGCACCTCATTTCTTTTATAAGTTTTTTTTGGATGTGAAAAAATTGAACTTTTATTCTGCTCAGTAGTTCAGGAACAACCAGGGCTATCCAGGAAGTTCAGCTGTGTGCTAGATGCCTCTACCCTAGTAGAAATTTGCTCGGAATCTATCTGGAATCCAGTCAAATCCCAATTGGTTTGCGGCTAGATATGTAACGCTCAAATTAACAAATCCATTCAGATTCTATTCAGTTTCTCCCATATTGGGATAAAATCGGGAAATCCATTCAGATTCCATACAGATTGTCCCGAAATGGGATGATTTCAGTTTTTTTTTCTACTCGGGTATCGCTTCTTTTGAAGTGGTCTTCATCAATGTCTTCCAATCCATTGTCTCCCTCAGGTTCATCTGAGTTGCTGTTTGCAATGCTTATAATTTCTTCATCTTACAAAATAAATTGAGAGGCATTTTTATAACATTTGAGACATGTCTCTATATCCACTGTGGTACAGTCATCCAGTATTAGTTATTTGCGCCACATTCTCGAGCGTGTTCAATATTTCCATACATAAGTATAACAAAAATCAATGAATTTTTGCATGAAAATATTTTATAAAATTTTAAAACTATGTTTGCCTACACAGCTTCATTATCTGCGCAGGTCAAATTATTCCAAGCGTTTTTCAAAACTTTAGAAATAACAGCGTCGCAAGCATTATCAAAACATCACAGGGCTTTCTGAATTCAATATTTTATTGATATTAATTTTGCAATCGGATGTTCTACATTGCATAAGTAGAACGTTCATGTTCCGCATTGCAAGTTTTCCTTGTTCGGATTTGATTTTTTCGATATTTTTGAACGTAACGAATAATATATTTTTTCTCATAATGACAGTAACTTAATCTATTTTATAACACTCCCACTAGATGAAGGTACTGTTAAACCCAACAGAGCAGAGCAATGCTTATGTTTAGAGAGTGGTAATGGTTTCTTCAGTATTTAAATATTGAATTTGTAATTTTTCATCATTGATAAAATCTCGTAAGAAATGATTTTTAATATCAATATGCTTAGAACGTGAATGGTATGTGCCGTTTTGTGACAAGTTGATAGCGCTTTTGTTGTCGCATCTTAACACAATGTCTTGATTTGCGTAGTACAATTCATAGGAAAGAGCTTTTAGCCACCAAGCTTCTTGAGATGTTGCAACTAGAGCCATGAATTCAGTTCCTGTTGTCGAGTATGCAACGGTAGGTTGCTTCCTCGAGTTTCAGGATATACTTGAGCCTTGATATTTGTAGATATAGCCAGTCATCGACTTTCTATCATCCGTATCTCCAGCCCAGTCAGCATCAGAAAATCCCTCAGGTGTCCTTCCTAAATTCAAGCTTGCAATTACTTGTACCCTTCCTGTATCGGCGAACGCGCTTTACGGCTGTCCAATGAGCTATGCCATGGTTATTGTTAAATTTAGAAAGAGCTTCCACTGCTAATGATAAGTCGGGACGAGTAACCTGAGCAGCATACATAATACTCCCAATAGCTTCTTGGTAGGGAATTGACAACTTTTCCGCGGACTTAATTCCTTTGATAATTTTTGATTTATATTCAACGGCGTTGTGACGGGTTTGAAGTCTCCCATATTGCAGCACTCCAAAACGTCTTTAATGCACTGCTCCTAGTCGATCCATAATTTACCTTTCTTACGGTCTCGAGTTATCTGTATTGGCAAGTATCCAAGTGCATACTTGGCTTCTCCCAAATCTTTCATCTTGTAATTGCGGGCAAGATCTTGTTTAATATTCCTCTTATTATTTTTATTATTTGTAAATAAAAGAATATCATCAACTTATATTGCCATATACGTTATTTCAGCATACTTTTGCTTGTAATAAATGCAGGAATAGGTTTTTGATTGTCTTAACCCCATAGATTTTAAAAGTTTGTCCAGTTTCTTGTTCCAAAGACAACTCGCTTGTTTAAGACCGTACAATGACTTCCGTACCTTACATAACTTTTCTTTATCTACATTGTAGCCTTATGGAAACTTCATATAAATTTCCCCATCATGAGCACTTTGCAAGAACGCTGTGATCACATCCATTTGGTCTATATCCAGATGAAATTTGGTCGCTAAACTCAGTAATAATCGTATTGATTCATAGCGCACAACAGGAGAAAAAGTTTCTTCATAATCTACTCCATACTGCTGTGAGTACCTTTTATGACTAGTCTTGCTTTATGCCTTTCTATGCCTCCTACTGCATGGTAATTTGTTTCAAATGTCCTCTAATACTATGTTCGCACTAGCTCGAAATTGCCTTCGAAATTGAGACAATTTCGTCCGAAATTGAAAGTGTTCGGACTCGCATTCACAATTTCATTTGACGTTTCATTTGTTTACTGCGCGAGTTTCATTAGCATTAGCAAACAATGGAAATTGTCCAACTTTTACAATTAACAATTAACAATCAAACATAAATGCTTCGCAAATACAGCTGCGGAGGAAATGGATGTCGGACCAGTTTTCAATTAACAGCGCAACAGCCATTTCGCTCCACAGATTCCTTTTTTTGTAGGCTCTCTTCATTTTTTCAAAAAACAATTCAATCACGCGACAGTTGTATTTATTTGTCAAACGTACTCAGTGCAGCCAGATCAATAACAATTTATTATACAAATCTATTACAAAACCATGGTTGTTTTCCATTTTGAGACAATTTCGTTCTCAATTTCGTTGAAATTGCTTTGCCAACCCAATTTCATTTGACATATTTTTGTATGGCGAAATTGTATAAAAATTCACAATTTCAGCCGAAATTGAGCTACGCAACGAAATTGCCTAATTTCGGTCTAGTGCGAACATAGTATTACAATCGATAGTTTTTCCCCCCTTTTAGTATCTCTGTAAGGTCCCAGATCTGGTTTTCAAGCAATGCATTAAATTCTTCATCCTTTGCGTATTGCTATTTTCTGCTATTTGGACCATTCATTGCATCCTTGACCGTCTTCGGATCACCATCCAGCTCACGTACAGATTAACATACATAATTATCTCTAATTATTGGCTTTTTTTATTCTTGATGATCTTCTTAGACTTTCGCAGTTCACAGTTTCGATTCTAGCTTCTAAACGATCTTCCATCCCACTTTTTGAGTCACTTGAGAAATCTTCTTTTGATGTTTCCAACTCTTCGGCTTCTGACACTTTGAACTCTGAGAGAGAACTTAATTCCCTTGCATTTCTTCCTTCAATTACTCCCACTGAATCGGAACTGGGGACTACACAACTGTAGAAAATATCGTCATTAACGCTTTTCAAATTTTTGGTTGGCTGTTGAGTAACTCGTTTCAAAAACCACAGCATCTCTACTAACTACTATATCGTTCCTCAGTTTATCGTAGAATCTATATGCTTTCTGTTGATCGCAATATCCAACGAACGTTACTTCTTTCCCTTTGACGTCCATCTTCTTTCTCGTTTCTTTAGGAATATGAATAATGGCTTTACATCCAAAAATTTTTAGATGTTTTAAATTTGGCTTTCTCGTAGACCATGCTTCTTGTGGAGTCATATATTCCAAACTCTTACACGTGGTTCGGTTTATCAAGTAAAATGCTGTATTTGCAGCTTCAGCCCAAAATTGTTTTCCAAGACCGGATTCTATGAGTAAACAACCTCTTTTATCGATAATTGTTCTATTCATTCTTTCAGCCATGACACTTTGTTGAGGTGTGTAAGGTACCGTAGTTTGACGTTGAATCGAATTATCTTTAATAATTCGCTGCCTTTTATTGTTGCAATATTCTGATCCATTATCACTTCTTAGAACCTTGATAAGCGTCGCTTTCTGGTTTTCTGGAAAAGTATATGAATACTTTTCGCGTAAAATCATCAATGAACGTCAGCATCTAACGCGAGCCTTTTAACAAAACTTGTTCCATTGGACCACAAATATCCGTATAAACTAGTTCAAGAATTTCTGTAGCTCTCAATCCAGTATTCTTAAAAGGTAACCGTGCTATTTTTCCATTGATGCAAGTTATACAATAACAATAACAAGTTTTAAATATTTTGGTTACCGACAGTAAATTAATACACAATTCAGGAACATGCAGTACATCTGCGAATGATACGTCTTGCGTTTATGACTTCGATGTTCGTACTCGCATTTCAACTTCTTCAATTACTTCAACATGCATTTTTGAATAATTCGCTACCATTGCCATATCGTCCTGTGGGATAATCTTACAGGTAAAGTCCTTACTTTTTGCACACATATGAGCTGATGCAACAGAGTAAAAAAACCAATCATTTGTGTTTAACGATCTGGCAGAGATGGAGCTATACATTGCTTCTTTTGTTTGAAACTGTTTGGGTTTCTTTTTTCTTGGACACTTCGTGGCAATTCAAATGACAAAATTCATTACAATTATAGCAATTTGGCCCTTTAAATATTTTATTCATCTTAAATTTTTCACTGTGTCTAGAAAATCCCTTTGCTTCAGTAACACTTTCTATTTTAACGTTCTGAATCAACGTCAGCTTGATTGAAATTGATTGTTTCATTTATAATATTCTTCTAACATCATTTTAAAATATTTTCGCAATTAGGCGCATAATTGTGTAATTATAACAAAAAAGTTCGATTACCGACTGCATTTATAGGAAATAAAACGAAGCAACTTAGGAAATGTTGTGTAAAATGTAAAAGAATATATTTATTATCATTAGAAATATGTTTTATACATGTTTTTCACGAATAAAAAATTTAATATTTGTAATTATTTATTTTGACGTTTCGATAAACAAGCCCCTTAAAATAAATTTGCCATCAGTGCTTGCTGCAAAATTTGTGCGGCGAGGCTACGTTATTTTATGGCGAGGCTCCACTTTTTTTGCAGCGAATCAAAGTTTTCTTTCATTGTATCAGTGCAATTCCAGGAAAAATGCATTAGTGTATAAGGGATATTTTTGAGTGTCTCATATACCAATCTATGGTGTTAAGTAACTCACATAGTCCTCTGTTGACAAAAAGTCTCTCAATGTTGTGGAGCAAAATTTTTGGATCAGGCCGACTCTTCGTAACAAGCCATTATCTTGAAATATTCAATCTAGCGTATGCCATATAATTTTCGCACTTTCACACTCACGTATATGTGGATAAATTGATTTTTCCATCAATAAAATTAATTCAGATTTTGCTCGAATTTGTATTAATTTATCTGAATTTACTTCCGTGCCTACTATTGCCTTCCAAAGATTCCTCATCTGAAAATATGCTGTGACTGTTTCCAATCCTCAAAATTTTCACTGATGCGCAGTCTCTCTATTTGCATATTTGTCGACATCTTGAAGTCTACCACAATATATAATGGTTACTATTGTCGCCATAGTAGCTCTTCGTTAAATCACTTCTAAACTTTTATCAAATGTCTTTTATTACAATATTATTTCTCGGTCTGGGCCCATAACCTGATGTTTTCGATATTTTTTAACGTAACGAATAATATACTATTTCTCATGACAGTAAAATACATATTCCTGTTTATAAAATAAAGAAATATAAACAAGTAACTTAATCTATTATACAACACGATTTCATTCTTTCGTCCTGCCTAAAAGTATTGCAATTTGCTTGAATTCGAATTACTGATATGATTCATTAATTTCGAAGTTAGCATAATTTAAGTGCGTGAAGTTAAATATGTATTTAAGTGTAAAGATAAATACGAATATAACTTAGCAAATGCACAAACCAAAAAACAGGGTGATTCACATAACCAATTTGCATAGACTTTCAGAGGAAAAACGAGAAGTTAAATACGTATTTAACTCTGAATATTGATATTCGCTTCATATTAATGTTTGCCTGGCCAGACTAGGAGGATGAAGTGGCCACTGGTCAGGAACGCTTCCGCGTGCGTTGATGAATCATATGTCATTCGGAAGCTACTAACGAGGAAAACTAAATATAAAAAAATTGCGAACTCCCCTGTAGCCGTTTTTTTGTAAATCGACTTGTAAGTAGTCGAAGATTTGCATGGCCAGACTATGATGAAGTGGCCACTGGTCAGGAACGCTTCCGCGTGCGTTGGTGAAACATATGTCATTCGGAAGCTACTAGCGAGGAGAACTAAATATAAAAAAATGGAGAACTCCCCTGTAGCCGTTTTTTTGTAAATCGACTTGAAAGTAGTCGAAGATTTGCCTGGCCAGACTAGGAGGATGAAGTGGCCACTGGTCAGGAACGCTTCCGCGTGCGTTGATGAAACATATGTCATTCGGAAGCTACTAACGAGGAGAACTAAATATAAAAAAATTGCGAACTCCCCTGTAGCCGTTTTTTTGTAAATCGACTTCGTCTATGACTTCGCTGAATGTAAAGAATGCAGTAGAATCATAGACAGCACTTGCATACAAAAATACTACGAAATAGAATTTCAGCACGCAACTAGCGATTTTAAATGTTTCCTTTGTAGATTTTAAGTATTAAAACTTTTGTTAACTTATAAGTTATTAAAAATTAATTAAAGTGTTAATTGCAAAAATTTAAAAACATAAAAGCGTTTTCATATTACCAAAGTACTTTTAATTTCCTTCCCTCGTTAATAGCTTTCGAATGACATATCATTCATCAACGCACGCGGAAGCGTTCCTGACCAGTGGCAACTTCATCATAGTCTGGCCATGCAAATCTTCGACTACTTCCAAGTCGATTTACAAAAAAACGGCTACAGGAGAGTTCTCCATTTTTTTATATTTAGTTCTCCTCGTTAGTAGCTTCCGAATGACATATGTTTCATCAACGCACGCGGAAACGTTCCTGACCAGTGGCCACTTCATCATGGTCTGGCCATGGAAATCTTCGACTACTTCCAAGTCGATTTACAAAAAAACGGCTACAGGGGAGTTCGCCATTTTTTTATATTTAGTTCTCCTCGTTAGTAGCTTCCGAATGACATATGTTTCATCAACGCACGCGGAAGCGTTCCTGACCAGTGGCCACTTCATCATAGTCTGGCCATGCAAATCTTCGACTACTTCCAAGTCGATTTACAAAAAAACTTTCTCCATTTTTTTATATTTAGTTCTCCTCGCTAGTAGCTTCCGAATGACATATGTTTCATCAACGCACGCGGAAGCGTTCCTGACCAGTGGCCACTTCATCATAGTCTGGCCATGCAAATCTTCGACTACTTCCAAGTCGATTTACAAAAAAACGGCTACAGGGGAGTTCTCCATTTTTTTATATTTAGTTCTCCTCGCTAGTAGCTTCCGAATGACATATGTTTCATCAACGCACGCGGAAGCGTTCCTGACCAGTGGCCACTTCATCATGGTCTGGCCATGGAAATCTTCGACTACTTCCAAGTCGATTTACAAAAAAACGGCTACAGGGGAGTTCGCAATTTTTTTATATTTAGTTCTCCTCGTTAGTAGCTTCCGAATGACATATGTTTCATCAACGCACGCGGAAGCGTTCCTGACCAGTGGCCACTTCATCATAGTCTGGCCATGCAAATCTTCGACTACTTCCAAGTCGATTTACAAAAAAACGGCTACAGGGGAGTTCTCCATTTTTTTATATTTAGTTCTCCTCGCTAGTAGCTTCCGAATGACATATGATTCATCAACGCACGCGGAAGCGTTCCTGGCCAGGCAAACATTAATACGAAGCGAATATCAATATTCAGAGTTAAATTTTTTCCTCTGAAAGTCTATGCAAATTGGTTATGTGAATTACCCTGTTTTTTGGTTTGTGCATTTGCTAAGTTATATTCGTATTTATCTTCACACTTAAATACGTATTTAACTTAACGCACTTGCATAATTTTTCATTAATTTATTCTACTGAAGCTAGAGCGTTCACCGAACGAAACAAATCAAAAGTGCTGCGCGTGCATTTTAACGGTTCCTGACAATTGTCTGATTAAATTCGATTGTGGCCTTGAAGTAGTTATGTTTAATTGGCCTTGGAAGAAACAAAAATTATATTGTCCGCGATTGCTTTTGATCTTCATGACGACTTTTCTAAGTCTTCTGCAAATGAAAATGTTTGCGGGGTAAGTTTTATACATGTCTTTGAATAAAAAACATAATATATATAGTTATTAATTTTGATGTTTGGATAAACTAACTCGCTAATAGTAGGTTCACACGGAGGCTGAAAAGTCACTTTTCAGCTAGTTTTTGACTTTTCGCTGAAAAGTTGCCGTAAAGCAACTAACCGAAGTGAAAACTAAACGATTTCCATGATCATCCTTATTATATATTTATGTAAATATTGCGTAAATATACAACGAAATTATGTTTTTTCCTCAAAAGTTGCCTACAAAGTGTATTTTTACAATTGCCATGCTTGTTCTTTTTTTTTTTTTGTTATCAGCTGTTCACGAAAAGTCTCTTTCGTCGCTGGAAAGCCAAAAAACTTTTGAAAAGTGACTTTTCAGCTTCCGTGTTAACATACTATAAAATAAATTTTCCATCAGTGCTTACTATAAATTTCATCTCTCTCTCTCGGCTACAAAATTTTCGCGGTTGTGCTACACTTTTTGCAGCAAATCAAAGCTTAGCATATTTTGCGAGTTTGCAAAACTCTTAAATTTTTTGCAGAAGCCGAAAACAAAAGTTTGCCGCTGGGCTCCCCTTTAGGAGTTATGGACCTCGAAAGTTTCGATCTTGCAAACCGAATAAACCCTAAACTACTGCACTTATCCGGTTAAAGTTTCTACGGTTGTATGTTGAATTTGGACACATTCAATTTTTATTAAAATATATTTTTTCGAAAAACATATACTTTTGTAGAAAAACGATATTAAAAATTTTTACTAATCGTTTCCACATTATTTGAATTTTAAAAAGTCAAATCTTTTATTTAGTATTATAATTACCAATATGTCAGAAAGCGGATACCATCAGCTTTACGTAGAAATTTTTTTTTGTGAATCGGTTAGGTACTTCACGAGAAAAACAAAATTTGTATTTTTGAAAACTACATTTTATGTATTTGCACTTTTAAACTCTTTTGCTGTAATGCCACTCTGGTACATTACGTGAGCCACGTAAATGCTACCGGAACTAACAGTGCTGGTGAAAGAAAATTTACGATTAGAAAACTAATTTAGCATTAAAAAATTTTATGATAAGATCGCGCGTTTTTTCGCCTGCGTCGAAAAGTGAAAAGTTCTAATAAAAAAATTCCTGCGAATATTTGGCCACAGTAAACCCCTGACTGCCCACCTAGTGTTAAGCCACAAGATAATAGTTATATTTAAAACGCGCGGCAGCAGGCCGACGCGCATACGCACCTATACTTGGCCGCAGAAAATCATTATGTGTTTTCCATTTGAACAAACGCACAGAATAACGGTAAACGGTGCCACCTCCATCATAACCACAATTGCAAGACTAGGACATTAAATTAATGCGGGAAAAATGGAGAATACCTTTTCAAAAAGGCAGTGATGATCTAACATTTAAAATCCCCTACCCTACTAAAATAATGCACCGATTCCAATAAACAAAAATTCTAGGCAAAGCTGATAGTATCCGCTTTCTTACATATTGATAATTATAGCGCTAAATAGATTTGATTTTATGAAAATCAAATAATGTGAAAAAAGAGTAGTAAAAATCTTTAATGTCGTTTTTCTGCAAAAGTACTTTGGGGGGGAAACGATCATTAAACCGGAGCCGTTGCTCCCTTTTTGAATTTAATGTGAGTGCATAGTAACATTGTGGGGAAATTAGTTTCAAGTACTACTTTTTTGAATCTGTTGTAAATTAATGTAAATATAATTAATCTAAATATATAAATGTTAATATGAAGATGAAAAAATATGTATATAAAAATGCGAACATATGTACATATATAAAAATGAAAACAATGACTTTTTTGTAATTGGAAGATTTAGGCGAAAAATTTTTGTTGTTTTTGTTATTGAAGTGAGCAACAAAAACGTTTAGGTAAGTGTCTGACTTAGTTGCTTAGACCTAAGGATATTTGCCGGAGTTGTTATTCCGCTAGTTATTAAATAGTGTTCGCTAAAAAGTAGTGTTGGCATAATTTGATGTCCGTTTTCTTCGAAAACACGCGTTACTAACTGTATTTTCTTCTTTCTGTAAACTATTATATAACATTCTTAACAACTTAATTTTCAAAAAAAATAAACATAAAAAAAAAGTATTAAAAACTTTAAACTCGTTTTACGCGAAAAGTGGAAGTTTCCGATGAAATGTTTCTGAATACGGATTATAGATATTAAAATTACCTTTCCAACGATGTATATATCATTCCGATATGTGGCGGGATTATGGAGATATAGGGCATCAAAATTAGAAACTTTAAATGCTTATATCTCCTAAATTGTGGCGGGCGGCGTATTATAATTTTTAGGTAACGCATCATAGTATCTCCACTAAAAAGGAAAACTAGTATTTTCGGCTATATTTTACTTTAGCCCAAATGGGCTGTTGTTGTTTTTGTTGTTGTTGTAGTTGGTGCCCCATATGCCAAAAACAACAACAACAAATCCCGCTCCCCCCTACTTCCGGAGAAGTCCCCCTCAAAGTTTGCAACTTTGGCACCCTGTATTTCGTGAACCACACAACAGATACCGTACATATATATACCGTTACAAAGGTAATATCTATCATTTCTTCAAATAAACTTATATCAAGAAACTTATAGTTTTCAAAAAAAATTTACTTTTGTGTTTTTACTACCTTTTTTTGACTACTTTTTGATTTTTTTAAGGCTCAAAATTGTATTAATAACAATAAATGTGCTTATTTTGTGAAAGCTGACATTGCAACCTGTCCTCATATATTTTTTTATTAAAATTCAAGCAGAATTTTGCAAGCAAAGAACAATTATATTTCACAAAACTACCTAAGTTCGAGCAGCAGCTTTTTACTTTTTTTTATTAATGCGACACTGATACATCACATAAGGCGCTACACTTATAATGAAAAATTTTTATGAAAAATCGTGGGATTTTTCATAAAAATTTTTCCGCTGCGGCGCTAAACTTCTTTGTTAACATTTTTTATTTTTCCTTCGACACCATTTTTCGTCTGAGTCCCAATACTTACGTTGCCAATTTTACACTTAGTACCTTTGATGCGCACCGTCCGTATTGCAAACTTAGTACTCAAAATTATTTTATACAAAATGGAGTAGCATTAGTTGGAAAAAAGCACAAATTCTTACCATACAAATATGGATTTCTCGTCAAATACTGCTTGAATTTTAATAAAAAAAATATGTGAGGGCAGGTTGCGATGTCAGCTTTCATAAAATAAGCACATTTATTGTTATTAATACAATTTTGAGCCTTAAAAAAATCAAAAAATAGTCAAAAAAGAGTATTAAAAACACAAAAGTTCATTTTTCCAGAAAACTATAAGTTTCTTGAGTTTATTATAAGTTTATTTAAAGAAATGATAGATATTAAAATTACCTTTGTAACGGTATATATATGTACGGGATCTGTTGTGTGGTTCACGAAATACAGGGTGCCAAAGTTGCAAACTTTGAGGGGGATTGCTCCGGAAGTAGGGGGGAGCGGGATTTGTTGTTGTTGTTTTTGGCATCAGGGGCAATAACTACAACAACAACAACAACAACAAAAACACCCTATTTGGGCTAAAGTAAAATTTATCCTTATTTCCGGCTACATTCAAGGTCAGCCCGGTATAGCCGATTTTGCTGTTGTTATTGTTGTTGTTGTAGCTCTCCACAACGACAAGTCCCGCCCCCCGCCCCGCCACCGGTTAGGAGATATAAGCATTTAAAGTTTGAAATTTTGATGCCTTTTATCTCCGTAATCCCGGCACATATCGGAACGATATATACATCGTTTAAAAGGTAATTTTAATATCTATAATCCCTATATAGAGACATTTTATCGGAAACTTTTACTTTTCGCGTAAACAAGTTTAAAGTTTTTCCTACCTTTTTTTTTGATGTTTATTATTTTTTTGAAAATGAAGTTGTTCAGAATGTTGTATAATAGTTTACATTTTAAGAAAATATAATTAGTAACGCGTGTTTACGTATTTTTTTTATCGAAATCGGTGCAGTATTTCCGAAGAAAATCATCAAAATATGCCAACACTACTTTTTAGCGAACACTATTTACTAGCTAGCAAAATAACAACTCGGGCAAATATCTTTAGGCCTAAGCAACTGAACCAGACACTTACTTAAACATTTTTGTTGTTTAAGTAAAAAAATCGCGCGATTTTTTTTCATAAAAATTGTTCACTTCAAAAACAATAACAAAAATTTTTCGCCTGCGGCGCTAAATCTGCCGTTTAAAAATAAAGTATTTATTTTCATTATTATATACATATGTTTGCATTTATATATATATATATATTTTCATCTTTACATTTACATTGATTTACAACACAATCGAAAAAGTAGTACTTGAAAATAATTTTCCCAAAATGTTACTATGTACTCACATTAGATTCAAGAAGGGAGCAACGGCTCCGGTTTAATGATCCTTTCCTCCCAAAATACTGCACCGATTTTAATAAAAAAAATACGTAAACACGCGCTACTAACTATATTTTGTTAAAATGTAAACTATTATATAACATTCTGGGATTAAACCTAGGTCAGCCCGGTATAGCCGATTTTGTTGTTGTTGTTGTTGTTGTTGTTTTTGTTGTTGTTGTAGCTTCCCACAACAACAAGTCCCGCCCCCCGCCCCGCCCCCGTTTAGGAGATATGAGCATTTAAAGTTTGAAATTTTGATGGCCTATATCTCCGTAATCCCGGCACATATCGGAACGATATATACATCGTTTAAAAGGTAATTTTAATATCTATAATCCCTATATAGAGACATTTTATCGGAAACCCTTACTTTTCGCGTAAAACGAGTTTAAAGTTTTTCCTACTTTTTTTTTTTGATGTTAATTATTTTTTTGAAAATGAAGTTGTTCAGAATGTTATATAGTAGTTTACATTTTAACAAAATATAGTTAGTAGCACGTGTTTACGTATTTTTTTTATTAAAATCGGTGCAGTATTTTGGGAGGAAACGATTATTAAACCGGGGCCGTTGCTCCCTTTTTGAATCTAATGTGAGTACATAGTAACATTTTAGGAAAATTATTTTCAAGTACTACTTTTTCGATTGTGTTGTAAATCAATGTAAATGTAAAGATGAAAAAAATATATATATATAAATGCAAACATAAGTATATAATAATAAAAACAAATACTTTATTTTTAATCGGAGGATTTAGCGCCGCAGGCGAAAAATTTTTGTTGTTGTTTTTGTTTTTGAAGTGAACAATTTTTATGAAAAAAAAATCGCGCGATTTTTTTTTCATAAAAATTGTTCACTTCAAAAACAAAAACAACAACAAAAATGTTTAAGTAAGTGTCTGGTTCAGTTGCTTAGGCCTAAAGATATTTGCCTGAGTTGTTATTTCGCTAGCTATTAAATAGTGTTCGCTAAAAAGTAGTGTTGGAATATTTTGATGTCCGTTTTCTTCGGAAATACTGCACCGATTTCGATAAAAAAAATACGTAAACACGCGTTACTAATTATATTTTCTTAAAATGTAAACTATTATACAACATTCTAAACAACTTCATTTTCAAAAAAATAATAAACATCAAAAAAAAAGGTAGGAAAAACTTTAATCTTGTTTTACGCGAAAAGTAAAAGTTTCCGATAAAATGTTTCCAAATACGGATTATAGATATTAAAATTACCTTTTAAACGATGTATATATCGTTCCGATATGTGCCGGGATTACGGAGATATAGGACATCAAAATTTCAAACTTTAAATGCTCATATCTCCTAAACGGGGGCGGGGCGGGGGGCGGGGCGGGGGGCGGGGGGCGGGACTTGTTGTTGTGGGGACCTACAACAACAATAACAACAGCAACAACAACAGCAAAATCGGCTATACCGGGCTGACCTTGAATGTAGCCAACATTCTGAACAACTTCATTTTCAAAAAAATAATTAACATAAAAAAAAAGGTAGGAAAAACTTTAAACTTGTTTACGCGAAAAGTAAAAGTTTCCGATAAAATGTCTCTATATAGGGATTATAGATATTAAAATTACCTTTTAAACAATGTATATATCGTTCCGATATGTGCCGGGATTACGGAGATATAGGCTACAACAACAAAATCGGCTATACCGGGCTGACCTAGGTTTAATCCCGTATTTCCTATATTGGGAATGTCTTGAATGTAGCCACGGTCCTACTTGCAGCCAGCCTTGCTGTTGAAGTTTCCACTATTGTAATTATGACAATTAGCTCTAAAAGCAGAGTGCGCGGCAACAGAAATAATGAAATTGCTGCATCGCTTTAATATGTACATAATACATCGTCGGAGGAGCTAGGTCTGTTGGTGAATTTTCTGAGCAGGGCACAATATAAGTCATTGATTACCTGTAAGCTTGAATAGTTCCAATTCCATGATAACTTTTTATTATATTGAGATCTTCTACACAAATATCCTCTTGAGAATAGACCCAATCGTAACATTTCAGTTAAAGTGTGTAATACCAGTACGGCAGCTTAATCGAGACTGCTAAATGCAATGTAAAACTTGTAACAATGTCTTAAAACTAGGTAAAACTTGGTAGTCAACTTCCTAACCTTGTTGCACTAGTCACTTTTAGTTTTTATAGTCGATAGTAGTCTTTTTTGTATATTGCAATACGGCGCCGTCCTTTAGCCGCCTGACAAGGACTAATTTAGTCTTGTATATAGCCCTAATTTACACAATGGAACAAATGTGTTTTACGGGATTTGGCCAATTTTTTTGTTTTTTTGTACCGTTATTTTATACTGTTTTTCTTTGAAATTATTGGTTTTTATGAGGGGCATGGCCCTCAAATTATTGGGCGTTCCGGGTCCATGTAGGGGGCGTTTGAAGGTCAAAACAAGTGACGAGGAGCTCGGTCAGTTCCCGCAGTGGAGTTATGTGGAGTTTGTTGCAAACGCGAAAATGTTACCCTATTTGTTTTAAAATACAAAGAGTGATAATGTGGGAATTTAAATATAGTTTTCTTTTTCAATACATACATATTGTTAATATATAATTCAGATCATGGGGCTTTCGCACTCTTTTCGACACACACTCAATAACATCTGAGTAACCTCACCACCTTTGTTTATATATGGTGAAAACTAAATTTTTCAATACAATTCTTGAAAACAAGCAATTGTTTGTAAAGAATTTATTTGGATTATTCGTTAAAGCGCCAGATAAGACAGTGTGCATTATATTATTAACAAATATACAGTTTTCTTTGTTTTTCAGCATTAAACCGCAAGCATCAAGGCGATGGGTAGAGAATGCGCAAGAAATTGTACCGGCAAAGAAAAGCTGTTCAGCTTTCCAAAAAAATCATCACAGGTTAGTGTCCGTTCTGGAGTTTATCTTTAGCCATAGAGAAAGAATAACAAGAGGCCGAATCAGCGAAATTTACTCGAAAATAAAGAATCAATAATGAGAAAAAGACGAATAGGGAAAGTGAAAGAAGAAATGAAACTACACCAACAATCTGTAAATGATCCAGTAGAAGACAGAAAAAAATTCTCAGAGTACGAAAGCAAAATAAAAAAGCAAAACACTCAGAAATCTTCATACGATCCAGAACTGGGTATGAGCGAATTCTCAGAGCATCAGTGCAAACACACAAACACGTGCAATAGGTATAGCATAGAGAGCGAAGCATTCAAAAATCTATCAACGATTAGGAAACTAATGCTCAGAACTTGAAAGGAAACACATTAGCATTTCCAATAGAAGAGAGAACACACTCAGCAATGAGTGAGAAAAAGATCCAGTACTGGATAGCCAGTTGAAAATATTTTTGTTCAAGATTCGGCCTCTTGTTATTCTTTCTCTATGTTTTAGCAGAGAGCTAACGTTTAGACTATTTCTATAAAGTATTTTTAGTCAGATTCCTATTTATCCTAATTTTGCTATTGCAATAGGTCTAAGTATTTATTATATAATATTATGTTTTCGGTTAAAGTGAAAAAGAAAGTTTTTGTTATTTGTGAAATGTGCCATAGCAAATGAATACAGAGATTATTTTTCAAAGGTAATGTTGAAGTTTTTTGTACGCATGCATAGAAATTATGATATTTATTTTGAAAATTTATTGCACACAAATTATACCGGAAAAGCTTAATTCCTCTGCCTGAAATGATGATAGACTGGTAAATAATTTCATAATAGTATGATATATCGTGTTATTAATAAGAAATAATTGCAGTTGAAAGCTCCGTGTGTATAGCGGTAGAATATCGGAACCGACGAGCGTCCAGATAAAGATGAGTTCTATAGAATGTGTCTACATTTTTTTCACTGTTGTATTTGTTATATCCAATATGAAGGTTAGGTTAGGTTAGGTTGGAAGGGCATGTGGCCAGGTCGACCACTTCCACCGAGGCCTAAGTGGCCCATTGTAGTAGCCCTTGTTAATTTTTTTTTAAGGATATGGGAAAAGGATAGGGGTAGGATATGGTGTGGGAACCGGCAACTACCTATGTCTGCCATTCTACCAGTAGGCCCCTCCCGACGTTGTACTTAGTCGGGTATGGGTCTGGAGAAGGCACACTTGGTGCTCATGATGAGCTTCAGTAGACTGGCGATCGGTAGCTCCGCCAGATCCGAGTCCTTCAGAAAGCCAGTTCCTGTTGATTGGAGTCGGCGGTAGTGAAGAGCCGGACACTGACAGAGCAAGTGGAGCACAGTCTCTTCTTCATCGGTGTCATTGCAGAACCTGCAATGGTCGATTACGGTGCCAGGTTTCCACCTAGACACCATATTTCCGACCGGGCAGTGTCCCGTTATCACTCCTGTCGCAAGACGAAGTTGGTCTCTCGAAAGTGAGAGCAATGCCTTCGACTTGCTCCAGTTCAACCCATGCCATAGCAGTCTGGTATTGTTGCAATTTGACCTGTTTATCCAGGTACGATTTGCGTCATCCATGACTATGGTATCAATGGTTCTTCTTAGATGCCCTATTGGGGCATACACTGAGGCAACTGTCGTGTGGTGCTCCATTGAGGCTCCAGTTTTGGCAAGGCGGTCCGCCAGCTCATTGCCCTCAATATTTGAGTGCCCTGGAACCCAGCAGAGTTTCACTGTGTTGCCTCTTAAAAGGCTCCCAAGCCTTTCCCTGCACGTCAAGACAATTTTGGACTTCACTTCCACCGCACATATTGCTTTCAGGGCCGCCTGGCTGTCGACAAAGAAGTTGATGTTCTTATTGAATATCTCCTCCTCGATGACAAAGTTAGCAGCCCTTTCTATGGCAAATACTTCGGCCTGAAACACACTGCAGTCATTAGGCAGTCTATACGACCGCTGTATCTGCAGTATGTTGGAGTAGAAGCCTGCACCTGTACCCTCTTCGGTCTTGGAACCATCGGTGTAAAAATCGATGCCCCCTAGAGGTTCTTGGCCTAATGACCATTCCTCTCTGCGGAAATATAGTCCGTCTGAACGGTCAAATCATTCCGCGGGTTTTCTCCCACTTGCTTCAAAAATTTTAGCACACTCCCATGTCCAAACCGAGATTCCGTGCTTAGGCTGATACCTTTCAGCCTTAGGAAACTCTTTCCCGCTGAACTCAGAATGAACTTATCAAGGGGAAGGATATGAAGTAACATTTCCAGTCCCGCTTGTGGTGTGCTCCTAGGAGCTCCTGTGATACTTCTAGCTGCACATCTTTGAACCTTACTTAAGGTTTTTAGATTGCTGCTCTTCTGTACCGCTTGCCACCACACAAGACAGCCGTAGGTGAGGATCGGCCGGATCACCGCCGTATACAGCCAGTGTACAATGTACGGCGGTAACCCCCATTTACCGCCAACGGCCTTCCTGCATGCATAGAGGGCATTCAGCCCTTTCGCTGTTCGTTCGGCTATGTTCCTTTTCCAAGTTAACTTGCTGTCTAGAACTACGCCGAGGTACTTCACGTAATCAGACAGCGGAAGGCTTTGACCATTCAGGTTGGGCCTTCTGAAGTCTGGCACCTTGTACTTTCTGGTGAATAGGACGAGCGAGGTCTTAGTCACGTTTGTGCTAAGACCATTTCTATCCGCCCACCTTGCCATTTTCGCCAGAGCCTTCGTCATGAGCTCACTGATGGTGGGTAAAAATTTACCAGTAATCAGCAGAGCTATGTCGTCAGCATAGGCTATGGCTCTAACGCCTGTACCATCAAATTCCCTTAGAATCTCGTCAACCACCATCAACCACAATAGGGGTGAGAGAACTCCTCCCTGTGGTGTACCTCGTGTGACGCTTCTAAGGAGAGTGCTTGCGCCCATGGTCGGACTTATAATTCTGCTATTCAGCATACATACTGTCCATTCAATTATAGCGCTGTGCACGTCGTGATACTTCAGAGCACTCTCAATTGCTTCTGGTTTGACGTTATTAAACGCCCCTTCGATATCCAAAAAGGCTCCAAGAGTATACTCTTTGTCCTCCAGGGATTTTTCAATTCTAGATACAACACTGTGAAGTGCGCTCTCAACTGATTTGCCTTTTTGATAGGCGTGTTGAGAATTGCAAAGTCTGTGTGTGATTTTATTTCTTATGTAAAGGTCCACCAGTCTCTCCAATGTCTTAAGTAAGAAGGAGGAGAGGGAGATGGGCCTGTAGTCCTTTGCAGAGGAGTGCGAAGGTCTACCTGCTTTAGGTATGAAAACCACCTTTACAAACCTCCAGCTCTTGGGTATATATCGTTTCTTGAGACATCTTGTGAATATATCAGTGAGCACTGGTAGAATGGTGTTCAGGGATTTCTGAAGCATGGCCGGGATGATTCCGTCCGGTCCAGCCGATTTGTAGGGTTGGAAGGACCCGACCGCCCATATCACCCTGTCCTCACTCACCACGTTGCTCACGTCTTCCTGTAGATGGCTCAGCTCCTCGAAATCAATACCCGTTGGGGTCATCGGGGTCGTCCCAGCACAGTATTCCGTGCAGCCCGGAAAATGTGTATCACATAAAACCTCCAACATTTCAAGACTAGATTCTGTCCATGAACCGTCCAGCCGCTGGATGCAACCAGGAATAGCTCTTTCCCCGGTTAGCACCTTTCGCAGTCTGGACGCTTCATTGACTTCGCATATCTTATCACAATATGCCCTCCACGAGTCTCTCTTAGATCTTCTAATTCTGCCTTTGTAGATTCTTAGACCAGCCCTATACAGGGCCCACTCAATGTCTCTACCGGTGGCTTTCGCTTTATTAAAAAGCGCTCCCGTTGCTTTCTTTATCGCTCCGAGTTCCGGGGTCCACCACGCGGGTTTACTTTTTCCGCGAGGGTAGCTCCTCCGACACGAGTCGTTAAAAGCCCTCCGGAGCCCTGCGGAAAGGGTATGAACAAGAGTGTCAGTGTTCTCATTATTAGACCTTATGTTGCTGTGTGACAGCAGCACCGCGACTTTTTGTGAGAACTGGTCCCAGTTCGTTTTCCTTGGGTTCCTAAAGGGCACGACTCTTGGTTTATCAAATGAGATCTCAAAGAATATCCTAAAGTGGTCCGAAAAGGAGCACTCTTGGGACACCCTCCATTTCAGGATTTCGAGGTCTCTACAATTTTTCAGGGTGAGGTCTATTACTTCCGATCTAACTCTATTGCTAAAGGTGGGCGAGGCCCCCCTATTACAGATAATTAGGTCGTTTGTAATAATGAAATCAAATATAGACTCACCTCTTACATTAGTATCCTTACTTCCCCATTGCGAATGATGTCCGTTAGCATCACATCCTATCACCAACCTCAACTTGCTGGTTTTGGCAAGGGTCGTTAGTGCGCGGATTAACTGCGACGGGGGCTTAACTTCCTCGTAGGGTAGATATGCCGACGCGAGCAAGATCTTGCCATCCCGCTCGGACTCGCATATTACCGTAGTTAGATCTGGAGAACTGTACTGCGGGAAGATAAGAGTTTTAATACTTTTCTTTACCAGTATACAAGTTCTTACTCTTGTAGTTGATCTTGTTCCGAAGACCTGATATTGTCGCGATCCCAGTCCTGCAACCTTACCACCACTCAACCAAGGTTCTTGTACCAGGGCCACGTCAACATCTTCTCTTCCCATGGTTAGCAGAAGGTCGTTAGTGGCCGCCTTACAGTGGTGCAGGTTTATTTGCACTACTTTCAGCTGGCTTCTTTGACCCATCACCATACCTCTCTCCATCCTTCGGCACGCGGATTTTTAGCTTCCCAAGCCCGAATCTGATGGAGTCTCCTTGATTTTTAATAGCCTCAATGGACTCTCTGCTGACCGCAAACCAGAAGTTTCGGCCTCCGTTCTTGGGAACGTTGGATGAGACGATCTCCCAATCCTGTGCTCGCAACCAACGGTTCTGCTTGTCTATTAAGGCTAATATGGATGCCCCCGATTCCGGGACCGGAGGGGGTACCCATATAACGGCCATTGGTCGTATGGGAAGGGAAGATCTCGGAAGAACTTCAAGCTTGGCTCTCGGCCAGATCTCGCCAAGCCCGGCAATCGTGGTCGTCAAAAAATCCACCGACTCTTTGTTACCACAACTGACGACCTTGACTCCTCTTTGCCATGCCGCTCCCTCGAAATCCACCTCCTCATCCTTCCGCGCCACCTTCATCATCTCCGACAGAAGCCTTGTCTCCACAAGTAGCCAATTTTCCGGTGAAATCTTGCCGTCAGGGTTCGATCTATCGACAATGGCCACCTGTAGCTCCGCGCTAGCTTTGAAACTATCTGAGTGTCGGACCTTTTTGGGGTCCATACCCAGCTGTTCCTCCATCGACCTATCTCTCTTCTCGGCTCTGCTTTTTGAGAGCAGCGAGCTACTGTTTTTAGCGTTACCTGGTGCTAGGATTCTGCGATCGTCCGTTGCCCCTTTCGAGGTTGATGGCTTCACAGACATAACACCGTCACCGGACTTGGCAATACCTCCTGCTTTGGGAGCTGGATTAGAAGTCTCCTTCCGCCCAGCCGCCGTTGCAGAGGACGAGGAGGTGGCGATGGCTCTCTCGAACCTGGCCACTTTCCTCAGGTTACCCTTCCTCAGGTGTTTTTGTTTCTCGGTCAAGGTGGAGGGGTCAAGCTTATCAACCTTCTTGAGAAAGGTTTTTGCCCTGTTATAGGCGCGCTTGGCTTTCTTCTCCTTCGACCGAGTTCTCGTACTGTTCACTGTACTACTGAGCGGGGGGGCGCTCAGTAGTGACTCCTCTGTTTCAGCGTCCAGCAGTGTGACCTGGCTGGCTTGCGATAGCGTCAAGGTTTCGGAGGAAGAACTTTCGTCCCCCTCCTCAGACGAGGCTATCGCCGCGGGATTCCGGTAGTTGTCACTATTTGTGACGGTACCTGTCTCCCTTGGCGAGATGGGGTTTGAAAAATAGCCCTCGCCTGTCAATGATGTGTCGCCCCCAGCGTTAGACGAGTTTGCCGTTGCGGAATCCTGGTACTTGTCATTGTTAATGACGCTACCAACCTCCCTACACGGCTTACTCGTCCCTGCTTCTAACTCCCCCCGTCTGTCTGTCTCCCCTGCTGCGTCGTCCGTCTCATCCATCTTATTTGTGTTGTTTTTACTTTTGTTTTCGGTCATTTCTGTTCCCACGAGTATAGGACAAGGGGATGGTCCACCTGCACAGAGGTCCTTGTGTGCAGGTAAGGCTAGTTAGTACCGAAGATCGCCCAGTATTCGGTACGCTCCGTTAAAGACTGAGCTATTTTTAAGTCTGGGTCCTCAGCCTAGAAGATCCTTGGCACGGGTCGCATGACACCTTGATCCGACCCAGAAAGAATAAAGAAGAGAGAGAGAGAGAGAGATAGGGAAGGTAGAGTATAGGAAGGACAGATTATAAAAGAGAGTGTTAGATGGAAAAGGAGGGTTTATACCGACCCCCTTCGGTCGCTAGAGCCTCGTCAGTCAGAACAGGGGGCACCACGAGAAGGTGAGGATGACTTTTGCATGGGGGAGGCTATTCGTTACGCTTTCCCAGCCTTACCCCCAATCCAATATGAATGTATGTATTAAAATTGAAATGCTTTAAATGTTTGTTTTCAGTTTGCTTTAATCATTGGCAGTTGGAATAAGCATGTATCTGAGTACAGTATGAGGGATTATTTATACAAATACCTTGTAATTTTGTATATTGTAATTTTGCATTTGGTCAGTACGCGGTATGTTAAATTGTTTGCAGACATAACATATAACATAACATATATGCATATAATTGCACATATAGTAATCATGTATATAATTCTGCATAAATTTTTTGGTGAATTGTTATGCTATTGTATTATTGTATTAAAAACATTTATTTATTTCTGGTTTCAAAGATATGTTCACATATATAACATACATATAATTGCACATCATATACGTAATCATGCATATAGATAGTAGATCATTAGATATTGTATTTTGTAGTTGTTTTAATTAGTGTAATGAGATAGTAAAGAAAAAAAAAATTAACCGTTTAAAAGAAGAGAATTCGGTTCTTAAAACTCTTAACCAAAAAGTCAAGTGTTGGAGGAATTCGGTTGCAATTGAAAACTGTGATAAACTTCCTACGCGGTTTCAGGCTTTCGTTAGGAATACTTTAAAAAACAGCTGCCGGAAGCTGAATGGCCGTAGATACGATAGTCACTTTAAAACCACTGCATTAAGTGTCCTTTTCCTTAAAATATTTTAAATTTTCCCAGCGAACAAACCCTCCAGAGATTTGTATCTCAATGGCCGAAGTCTCCAGGTTGCACTAACAGTAGCCTCACGTCATTGCAATTGCGTAGTCGTGGTTTTACGGAAGAGCAAAAATATGTGTCCATCTCTTGCGATGCAATGTCGCTGAAAATTCATCTCCAGTACAATCGGCATACAGACAAAATTGTCGGTCTAGAAGACTTCGGCGATGAAAACCGCACTTCTAGTCTGGCCAATAGTGCTTTGACGCTAATGGCCCAAGGTATCGCTGGGGATCCTTGGAAGCAGCCGCTGGCCTACTTCTTTTGCCATGGGGCATGTAAAGGGGATACCATCCGAAAATACGTTTTTGAGACAATAGGCCAACTTCAGTCGATAGGTTTATATCCGTGTAAATTTGTCTGCGACCAGGGATCCAACTTTGTTAATTTCGCTAAGGTTGTAGGGATATCCGAGGATCAACCTTACTTTAAGGTGAATGACACCAAGATAATGGTCTTCTATGATGTACCAAATCTATTAAAAAGCACCCGGAACTGTTTCTTCAATACGAAAAATAAAATCTTCTTTAAAGATGCCCCCATTTCCTGGTTCGATCTGCAACACTTTTACAGTGTTGATAAAACGTTGCGACCTCGTTGCGCTTATAAGCTCACTGAAGCCCATATGGATCCTAACAATTTCGATAGGATGAAGTTTTCCTTCTCAGCACATGTCCTTAGCAATACTATTGCTTCTGCCATGAACGCACTTTACAGCTGCCCTGATTTCGATGCATCAACAATATGCAATAGCCAATTCCTAGACATCTTTAGCCCGTCCAAGCGAGTCTATTGCCATTCCAGTGAGCAAGTAAAATTTCTTAAATAATTTTGTTCTACTCTCATTTCGATGAGAATTACAGATATTACAGATAACATATCCAGTTTAGCTTATTTGTGGCTATATTTAGCCGCCAAAGGTTTCATATATTTAAAAACTAGACGTCTTTGCCAAGACGAAAGAAGGGGTAGTGGCAATTCCATTCGGTTTACACCTCAAATGTATACCAATCTCTTCAATTACCAAACAGGTAATTGTGAGCCAACAGAGTGAAGCTCTGAAAAACGTTTGATGCATTAATAGTGGACCCGTCATGGCAACAGTTTCAAAGTCTGCTAAGGCCAGAGTTGTCTTTAGTAGAATCCCTTCCAATTAACATAAATACTAGTGAATCTCATTTCTTCAGAAGGAGTGCTTTAGCCTACGTTTGCGGCTGGCTCTTTCTGAAATTTCATAAACTTCACAATTGCCAACCTTTAACTTTTTTCGCTGAAATAATTTCCGATGAATTTCTGTTCACCATAGAGACGCAGTCCGATGATTACCAGTTAATCAAACCACCACAATAATTTATCGCCTATATTACAAGATTAGATAATAGTTTCTGCGCTGTTTTCAACAGCAATTGCCACCGTGTTGGTGTTAGCTGCCTTTTGTTTAACCAAATGTCTGATATAGAGCCATACATCTGCTGTTCTCAGTGCGACCCTCAACAGCTTCTCGCCCTTTTCATTCGTATTCGAATATATTTTGTTTTAAAATTCTTAAACAGCGAGACAAAAGAACACAATTATAAAAACAAAGTTTTGGGTGTCAGGCATCTCTAAGTAACCTGGTGGGTTCTCGTATATCTAAACATAACACTGTCTCTTTAAAATTACTCGATTAAATAGAGATTACATATGTATTCTATATATGTATACGAATTTCATAATAAACTTTACATTATGTGTTTTTGCATCTTCTCCCGTATTAGGTAACTATTTGAATTACTAAAATAAATCAATTTTTAATATATTCCTCTCTTTCTAGGTTTGGAGCGCAGTTCATATTTAATATTGCAGAATATAGCATTGTATATTGAACATTTAATTTTATTTGTATATCTGTTAATATGTAATTTCATATAGTATGGCATTATTATTATTATTTTATTTATAGCATCCCATTTGTTTTCCACTCACCATTCGTTTCATTAAATTTCATGCTTATTATGTTGAATTATTTTATGCTTATTATTGGGATTATTAACTAATATAATATTATGTTTACTGTTATTGTTATTATGTTTGTTTTATTGTATTATGCAATTGGCCTAATGGCGAACCAAACACCTTAAAAAATTGGTAAAGCGCCAAAACGCATACCTCTTGGGTGGCGTGAAAATGCGTATATTCTAAAGCATTGTATAAAAAAATTAATAAAGTTAAAGTAATTCATATATGTAGATGTTATGATGATGTATATGTAAATGCTAGTTACAAATTTAATGTATGTAATAAATTTATCTCTATGCTAACATATATTAATTTGTTTAATACATATATACGAGTAAACAAATAATAAATATTTTTTAAAAATTGCATTTGTTTATTGTTGCTTTTTAGAGCTTCAAAAGAATAATCTTGACTATGTCACATTCGTGTTCTTGTTTTGATCATTATTTTGTAGCTCTTTCTTGAAGCTACGTTATAAATTTGCTACTTAGTACTTTGAATTTAACCATAGAGAAAGACTAACAAGAGGCCGAATCTGGAACAAAAATATTTTCCACTGGCGGTCCAGTACTAGATGTTTTTTTCACTCATTGCTGAGTCTTTCGCTCTCTTCTCTTTTGCTATTGCAAATGCTAATGTGTTTTCGATAATGAATTACTGAATGCTTCGCTCTCTACGCTATACCTATTGCGCGTGTTTTTGTGTTTGCACTGATGCTCTGAGATTTTGGTACCCAGTTCTGGATTGTATGAAAATTTCTGAGTGTTTTGCTGTTTACTGTTGCCATTAACAGTTTTCTACCACTTGTAACTGCTTAAGTTTCTGTATTGACAAATGGCGGAGTTCTGCTGTCAAATTTAACTGAGTTTGCGCAAATCGAAGCGATCCTTCCATTTAATCTTTCTCACGATGGAGTTCAGTTATATTTAATTGTAAATTGATTTATTATGATAAACTAAACAGTGCATTCTTTGCCATTTATTTATTTATGTCGAATCGACTCACTTTTCTTGTGGTTTCATCAATGCGGCAGGAGAGTTTCATTATTTGCGCATTTTCATTATCCGAATTAGTTTGTTTTTGCAGCGATTGTAACGAAAATGCATTTTTAGTGGAGTGTAAAGTGTTGTCAAACAAACTATTCCCAACAGAGCTACTGTTAATATCATCACGAATGCAATTGAGTTCTGAGATTCTGAGGAATAAAAATTTCATTTATTTTGCTATCGCAGCGATTATCACATTGTGCTGCTATCATTCTGTGTGGCCGCTGATAGAAAATTACTTAACTTCACATTGTTCGCGCCGCTGTAGTTGTATGCATCGGAGACACCAAATATGTTGCTGTGATTTTTGGACTGTAGTTGAGGGAGCTGCTAGGAATGTTGACCGTGAAACCACTTGAATTAAAATCTTGCAACGTAACCTTCTCGGCCGGGGTATTTCTCAGACGCGTCCGTGGTTCGTCAAGTTATTGTTATTTATGACCAGTTCACACTTTCATTTACCTCTTCAAAATGGATGTATTTAAAGTATCTTATATATATATCTCATCTTAGTATCTTATATATGTATCTTATATATATCTATATATATGTATGTGTAGATGTGGGTATATGTGAGTCTTCAAGGATTATTCTTGGTCACGGAAAGAAAACCCGCTGTGACTGATGATCCTCGCGTTGGTCACGGAGTGAAAACCCGCTCTGACTGATAATCCTCGCGTTGGTCACGGAGTGAAAACCCGCTGTGACTGATAATCCTCGCGTTAGTCACGGAGTGAAAACCCGCTGTGAATGATGAAACTCGCCTTGGTCACGGAGTGAAAACCCGCTGTGACTGATGATTCTCGCGTTAGTCACGGAGTGAAAACCCGCTGAGTACAATCGCAGGACACTCTATAGTTACAGATCCTGGCCAGACGTGGATGATTGGCCGTTGACGATGCTGACGCCGATGCGGATGCTCTGCCGTCGATGATGCTGGCGCAGACGCGAATGCACTGCCGTCGATGATGCTGACGCCTACGCGGATGCTCTGCCGTCGATGATGCTGACGCAGACGCGATTGCACTGCCGTCGATGATGGTGACGCAGACGCGGATGCTCTGCCGTCGATGATGCTGACGCAGACGTGGATGCTCTGCCGTTTCCGATGCTGACGCAGACGCAGGTGCTCTGCCGTTGCCGATGCTGACGCAGACGCGGATGCTCTGCCGTTGACGATGCTGTCACAGTTGTGGATGCTCTGCCGTTGACGATGCTGACGCAGACGCGGATGCTCTACCGTTGCCGATGCTGGCGCAGACGCTGATACTCTGCTGTTTACCATGATGACGCGGACGCGGATGCTCTGCTGTTGACTATGGTAATAATATCACTGTGCACTTTTTTATTTGCTGTGCCTTCCTTGGAGGCTTCCACTAGGCTCACTTCTTCGTGTTGGCACGCTACCCTTTATACTCTTCTCCATCGATGTTTGCTCTGTCTTCACGTAGTGTGTTCTATTCCACTGCGGTGAGTTGCAATGAGACAACTGCTTCGAGCGCCGCCCCTTCTCTAGCTTGTCCAGTCTTGCTGGACTGGACGTGGATTTTATTCACGTTCTTCTCGATCTTTTGATCATAATCTTCTTATTAGAGTTGGAATTAGAATTTAGAATAGCGCATATAATTATTTATGCATGAAGGAATGAAACGCATCGGAGTTTTTCCGTTATATGATATATGTATTCTATGTAGGTTACATGAGTAAGTAATATGAAATAAAAAACTAGTAAAGGTGTTGTCTACAGCCGGGCTGTAGCCGAAATTTCCTACAGCTTAAAGCTGCATATATACTCGTATATATAAGATATATAAGATAAACTATAATTATAGCTGCTTAACTATTTCTGTGCGTTACAAACACCGGTACTAAGTGCGTTTACTCTCAAAATTTAGGTGTAGGGTATAAAAATATATTGCAATACTGGGTGGATGGGTAAAAAGGAGGTGTGGCCCGCCCATTTTTTTCCCAACAGAATATTATCGGTTCACAAACTAAAATATTATGTACACCATTATTCAGGAAACTTATATACTTTTCAATACAATCCATGTAAAACCCTCCATGACCTATGTAAACTAATAGTGGGCGGATCACGCCCATATTTGGCATATTAACTGGAAGCGTTAGTCTAAATCTACATATGATATGGCCTTTTTTCATAGGCAAAACAGAGGTACCTGCACTCTCGATATAAAAAGTTGGCGTGGTCCTTGGGCGATTTTGCCCATTTTCAATACGAAACACCCCAACATAGCAACGAATATTTTTGCCAAATTTCATTTTGAAATCTTAATCTGTTCTCCTGTGATCGTGATTTCAACGGACAGACAGACAGACAGACAGGCAGGCAGACAAACGGACAGAAATCGTTATTTCAATTTTGGTGGTGATGCTGATCAAGAATATATATACTCTTCCATACCTATCTTGTCTAGTTCTATGCGTTACACACTCCGGTAGAAAGTGAATGTACCCTCAACCTAAAGGTGTAGGGTATAATAAATATGAAATATTGTTAATATGTATGGCGACATTTAGGCCGATTAATTTCGTCGTTACATCACCCTCTTTCATTGCGGACGAGGAGTGATGTAGTTTTCTCCGCTCCGCTTTTAGGTAACCCGCACCTTGCGGCCATCCACTATTCGTGTTACTCTTATCCGTCTCCGTTTGCCAGTGGGGTGTTGCCTCTCGTTGATTCCGGCTCTTAGCCATTCGGGTATTGCTTTGTTGCATTGCGGCTCTTGCATTGTGGGACAGTCGCGGATGTCGTCGTCTTGGCGACGCGCGCAAGGGGATGATTCGATAGATGATTCCCAACCGCTTATTGACGCAACTTCTGACAAGGCTGCACGATCCGGTGTTGGTGGACGGTCCAATTGTTGCGATTCCGCTAGTGTTGGTGTCGTCGTGGAGTGGTCGTTACGGCTTGTTGGCCTCCCACCAGGACCTGTACTGCTTGACAGAACGCTGTTGCCACTTATACTGCTGCTACTGCTACTCTTGCGCTCGCTATCACTGCTACTCTCGTTGTCGCTATCGCTGCTAGAATCTCTCCTTCATTTCTTTACACGTGCTGCTGTCGTGGTCTTTTGCGCTGTGGTTGACATGTTCTCTGCCATTTGCTCTTGTATGTATAAAGCTGGAAGCGTTCTTAGTTACTCCTCGCCGAGTAGAAGATGGAGTGACTTCGCCAGTTCTCGCCGCTCGTCTTCGGATTCAGATGGTTGAAACCAATTGCTGAAGTTCCGTGTTGGATATTCCATATCTGGGGCCAGTAGGAATAATTTAGCCATATGCAGCATGAAGACTCCGCAGTCGACCATGTTCCGCTGTTAAGGAACACTGATGTTGAAAGTGGGCATCGTAGCTGCTGTGAATGTCTTCTCTGTCACTGTTGGATGATGCCTGTTGTATACACTATTCAGAAATGCTCGAAGGATTATGGCTACGCGTGATCTCTCTTGCCTAAAATACGAGTTGAAGAGAAGGATATCGCCGCGCCGTCGGCCACTTTCTTTGAAGCGTACTGTGGCCAGGAACCAATGGGTTGCTCCCATAATTGGAAAGATTACATACGTTTTCTGACGCAGGTTCACGCCTTGCGTCCACTTCGCTAGCCGTAGGAAATCTTTGGCGTTATGTACGCTTTCCAACTGCGTGAAAACCTGTGCGCTGAATACATGCACCCTGTCTCTTACCTCGGGGTCCCAATAGAACACGCCTCCACGCGGTGGGACCTGGGCAACGTCATGGAAAGAGTTTAGCTGATTATAGCGTCATTAATGAGGCTTAATATCGCTTAAATACGACGTTGAACTCTGCCCCATAATGGCTAAAGTGTTCATAGAGATTGTTCGTTGCTTTAACATCTCTATAAGACCATAAATCAGCATGGCATGTTATCAAAATGATGTCATCTATTTAGTGACACTTATGGTACGGATGGATTGTCCGTTGCAGTGGCCTTAGATTTGCGTAATAGAAGCAGTCATTGATCTCCGAATCAATGACATGATGACTCGAAATAGTAGTGTAGTAGCGAAAAGTCGGTCTCAGATTCTACGTGGATTCAGTAGTAACGCGAAATCACTTGAGTGCAAAGTAGCAGTTACGAAAGATTACGTAGCTACCATTAGCTCACTTAGTAGCCTTAGGCAAAAAGTAGCTAAGGAAGGCAGAAGGTAAAAATTGCGCGAGTCATGGGTCTCTGCTCTGGGATATCATCCGTTACTACTTATGTTTTGACATAAGCTTTGAACGATCTAAATAGGACGTAATCGAAAGAATACGGAGTATGGGTAACTTGTATACTGGTTTATACAGGAGCTATGTATGTCAATTAATATTGGCATACGTAGTTACCCCTTAATCCATTTTCCTCCAGTTTCTCTTCCTGAAGGTTTCCTACGTAATAAATTGAGGGTGTAGAGGACTAGCCATCCTAGAAGTTTCATAGATTTAAATTGGTAGCCCGGAGGGCGAATCCTTTACTAGTTGGGATTATGACGGAAACTTGTACAACGGGCGCTCACCTGTTCCAAGCTTCATGAGCATATGAGGTCGCATTCGTGGTGGCTGTAGTTAGTAACTTCGAGAGTAACAAAAACTGTCGACCAAAGCAGTAACGATGAATGTACTATGAAACATGATTCGAGTAAAAATTTGGAACCAAAAGCGAATAATTAGCATCATGTTTGATTACTCTAATTGGGATTTTGATAGGTGCCCACGTTAAAAAATAGAATAGCACTTGTGCTATTGGACTTACTGTCTCTTACCTCGCTCATTAGTTGATTCCACAAACATTGGAGATATATGTTGATGTCATTTAGTAGACGCCCGCTGGATGTCCGTTCGTAGTCGTCCGAATATAAAGATATGCCGCCCTACCCTATGGCAAAAATGTGTAGTGGCCTTGCTGCGGTGTCGTTGTCATCGCTGTGCACTTCGATTACCTGATTTATGCACACGTCATGATCGGGTGCTTGTGCAGTTGTGGGTGATTTAACATCGTTTTCCGAAATGACTGCTACTTCCGATGGTTCGTCCGATTGTGGTGCTGCGGTCGGCGGTGTAGCTTTGGGGTCCTGCCCACATTTATGTATGGGTAGGAAACGCGGCTTGTTCTGACGTCGCCGTTTCGGGGATGTCGTCGGTTGCTGATCAACCACCTGAGGGAAGCCTCACGCAGCTGCTGGCGGCGCAGCCCGTATTAGCTCTACTGAGGTGTAAGCTGAGAAGCTGTAAGCGTTGCCTGCGCTGTCGGCGTAGCTGTCGGCATCGCTGTAACCCGCTGCTGCGGCATTGTGCTATTCGTTTTTTTATTTTTCCCATTTTATATTAAAAAAACTGTCACTATTAAACTTTTGTCGCAGTCACTGGTCTCTCCTAGGTTGCTGTCGAATTTAGACTGTGGCCGATTGCATGTTGTCGCAGACTGCGCTCGTTCGCTTCAGTATTGTTGCTTCACTTTCTCATGCGTAACAAACTGTTGTTGTTGTTGTCCTCTGTTCTTGTCTTCTACGCAGTTTTATCTCACGTTTAATATGAAACAGTTGTAGTGCAGCGATTTCGGACTGCCATGCCTTGCACACGAGTATTTCCACGCTTGTATTTCTAATACATTCATTGATAAGCAACAAGTAACCCCCAAACAATGGATAACATTGATTCCTTTGTGTAGGATAAATGAATTTAGTGCTATTTTGCACTTTGAGCACTAGCGTCGATGGATCCTGGCGAATTTGTCTCCTAGCTCCATGAAACAAGCTCTGAAATGTACAACTTTTGTAAAAATGCGCATTGATAACATTTATTAAATTTTTTATCCAAAAAATTCTTATACAACCTTCCTCACCAAATTTTTGTTGACAACTGAAATCTGAAATGACATTTCATTCCAATATATGTATTGCGACAGAGGTGGGAAAGTGCTGAATAACACATACAGTGTATGTGAAAACTCGAACGAAATTTTGTCTAGTTAGCAAAAGCCGACGGAATGTCACATCTTATTATCTCTGCCCTACTAAAAATTATACTGGAAGCATATAATTTTTATCAGTGTTTGTCAATGTGAAGTTTGAGATTTTCCTAAAATTATATGTTTGAAAATTTTAAAATTTAATTTGCTATTCTGTGTTTGAATTTCTTAATTAATGAATAAATTTAACATGTTATTAGTATCAAGTTATTATAATAATAAGTGTATAATAGTGACTTTGTATGGCTTAGTACGTAATGAAGATTGTTTTAGACTACTGAATAATATGTAAGTATGAATTTAATATGTTATAATTTTTTATATAAATTTTAATTACTATAAGTAGTTGTATGCTCTTAAAATTATTCTTTTCTTATTTTCACATCTTATTTGCGATATAAGGTTTTAATAGATTGTTGTGTAAACCATTTTTATCTATTATTGAATTTACATCCTTTCTTTCAATAATTTTAATTTTTTTTTATGGACCTTTGTATGGACTATTAAATTTTTTTCTGTTTTCTTTTTTTAATAAAACTAGGTCTCCTTTTTGCAAGTTAAGTGGTTTTGAATAGTTGTTTACTTGTTCTGTATTTCTTTTTTTCTTTTCATTTATAATTTGCTGTTTTGCTATCTCACGTAAAGTTCGTAATCTTACCTTCATTTCGTTAACGTAGTCGTTAATATTCGTAATGTTTGTTGTGTTTATAAATGAGTCAGTCGGTAATTGGGCTAGTTTTACGAAAATGAGTTCATGTGGCAACGAGCATATATACACAAAGAGATTACATGAGATTTTACTCGTTGTGTAATACATTACATGAGAAATAAACGCAGTCCGTCCGTCTGCTAAGGTTTGAATATGTTTTTTTGTGCTTGGTTTGTTTTTTTACGTTGATTTGACCTTTTTACGTGATCTTTGATTTTTTCAGTTTCAGGGCATTTGTCGGCTTCATTTCCATGGTTCAGAATTTGCCACTGAAATTTAATTATGGATGGAGGGAGAAAGAAGTGAGGGGCTGTTTCTGCTTATGATTTCTGATCAATTTTTACATTTTCAGCTTCTGAGCATTTTTGCCTTTTTCATTCAATTTGCTCCTTTTCCGCTTTAACTACAATTTTAACTACAATTTTAAAATGTTACGTACATTTAAATAAAAAAACAAAAAAAAATATTTCTATTTAGCTTATGTTGAAAGGTACAAAGGACTTGAAATGTACTTGAAAGAATGTACTGAAGTTCCAAAAGTACTTTAAGAATATTTATTTTAATAATTAATGTTCAATGAAAAATTAGGAAAATTTTTTAGTTTTAAAACTTTCTGGTTATTTTATTCAAGTTTTATTCAAATGTTACTTTTTAAAATTGTAGTTAAAATTGTAGTTAAAGCGGAAAAGGACCAAATTGAATGAAAAAGGGAAAAATGCTCAGAAGCTGAAAATGTAAAAATTGATCACAAGTCATAAGCAGAAACAGCCCCTCGCTTCTCTCCCCCTTCACCCATAATTAAATCTCAGTGGCAAATTCTGAACCATGGAAGAAAAAATAACAACAAACAATGTTATTTCAAAGGTCATAAAATGTTAGGGATATTAATAATAATATTTATATTTATGTATATATTTAATTTAATTGTACTCGAAAAAATTAAAATTACCAATACGTTTTTCTTCACCCACATTAAAATTGTATTGATTAAGTGCGAAAGCAGCAAATTGAATGAAAAGCCGAAAAATGCCCTGAAACTGAAAAAATCAAACATCGCCAAATGATCAACGTAAAAAAGCAAACCAAGCACAAAAAAATATATTCGAACCTTAGTAGACGGACGGACTGCGTGTATTTTGTTAGTGCAATCGAGCAAAACAAAATAGATTTTCTTCAATTGAAGAAGTCTTCCCTTTCCCTTCACCTACCTTTTCCCATTCATTACATTCTTCTTTGCTTGCAATGCCTCGACTCATTGATGTCATAAATTTGCTTCTTATGAGTTTCGTTTGTTGTTTCTTAATGCTGCTCCTAGGTTATGGGAACTTGCCGTAGTGTATTAAAAATTAGTTCATGCGATGAGTTATGTGGAGTAATAATATTTAATTATTATATGTGTATGTAACTTTTTTCTTTTTATTAGGGTAACCTTATCTTTGCGTACGTCTTTATAAATTCTTCTATTCATATCTTCAATATTTGAACTTCGCTCTGTTCAGCGTTAGTTGTTCTTTATTAGGTAGTTTCGCTGCTTTATCGCTACATCCTACGTGCACGATTTTAACAATAATCTTACATTGTTGTCAACTTTTTAATCTTTCCCTCTATGTTTCATACATATACTTATTTATACATATACTTATATATAATACTTATTATATATATACATATTCTTCTGTATTTATACTTATTTCCCTCATTTTTCAATACATATGTCTTCAAATTTTACCCTTTACTTCAAATTTACTTAATTTATTTAATTTGTTTGCATTATAAATTTTTTTTTTATTTAATTTCGCTATTTATGGACGTGCAATCCCACATATGAAGGTGATAAGACTTCAGTTGAGAACAACATTTCTCCTGTATACTAGATTTTACCACTTACTCTTCTTTTCTGCACTTTTTTTTTCTCTGAAATGATACATCTTTAACGGTCGGGAGTTTTAGTAGGAGATCTTGACATCTGTTTCTAATAATTTCGTATAGTCTTAGAAATAACATTTTCGTTCTTCAATTTTAATTTATCCTAATTTAGTTTATCTACGCGAATTCAAACTATGATTTGATGAGCTAAGCTACATCCAAATACATATGTACATTTATATCGTCAGTGTATACAAATGCTTCGGCAGTATGTTCAGCATTTATTATGTTGTACATTTTTTGAGTTTGTAAAATTATTTGTTATAGAGCAAATAAGGATGCATTGTTTATATTGCATGCATTCTTTTGCTACTTTTATTCTAATTATATGCTATTTACATTTATTTGTAATTCCTTAATTTTTCTTTTTACATTTAAGATTAGAAAATATTATAAATTATGATAGTAGAAGTTATAAAATAAAGTAAAAATATTCTGCAAAGTTCTGAATGAATTTGACTCTGCTGCTGTCATTTTGTGCAACTTCTTGGAAAAGTATATCCTACTTTTTTTGAAAGTAAGATCCGCATGGATATTAGAAAAATCTAAACGAATTTTAATTATCGGGACGAAAGTCGGTTTCATAATCTGTTTTTTTAGTGTAAATATTATTTTGTTCAAAAAAACTGAAACGATGTTCCGAAATGCTGTCCATTAGTAAAAACATTGTTGGCTGCTTCGTAGATTAAAAGATCGTATATTATAGATTGGTTTCTGCGGTTTAATTTGTAGGAACTATTTTAGTAGTCGGTTTAAAAATATTAGTGAATCTCACAATCGAAATGCAGGATCTCATGTTTGTCACTTTTCAGGATCTCAGGTTCGGTTTGCAGGATCAGGTAATATAAAGTTGCAGGATCTTAGGTAATTGAAAGTTGCAGGATCTTAGGTGTGGTATGCAGGATCTCAGGTGTGGTATGCAGGATCTCAGGTGCGGTATGCAGGATCGCCATGTTAAGTTACGTGAGTAACTCTTTCAAAAAGATGCTTCCCAAGTCCCACATCTCTCTCTTTTCTTTCCACAAAAATGTAATGAACGTACCACTTGGACTTTGATTTTTAAAGTTGAAGTGAATTGCTGACCATTTGCTGCAGTATTGTGAACAATTTCTGTTGCTCCAAAAGTAGTAATTTGGAAGCATGAATTAAATTGAACATCTTTGAATCTGGAGCTGTGCTAAAAAGGAAGCCATTCAATGTTTCTGATGGTCTCTCAATTTCTAGTAGTTGCAATTTTCCTGATGCGCAACGCATCCCGGATAATTCTTTTTTCGAATTTCAGCGCATGACAATGAGGATATTCTTTGTCCATAGCAAAAATTTGTACTTTTGATTGAGCGAAATATTCAACATCTGGATCGTACTGGAATGCTAGACAACCGAACGAAAGAGATGTATATGCTCGACGTATTTGTTGGGGTTGTCGATCATTTGCTCTTCGTGTGTTTGCTCTCCTGATTCGATTTTTCTTTTATCTCCTTAATCGTAGCAATTAGCTTTTCTTTTATCGGTGTCGTCAGTTTTGGGAAGAGGAAAAAGTTAGAGGGGGCAAGTCCGGTGAATACGCTGGTTGAGGCATGATAACGGTTTTGTTTTTTGCCAAAAACTCACGCAGAAGCATCGATGTGTGAGCTGGTGGGTTATAATGGTGCAAAATCCATCATGGTTTCTCCCACAATTCTGTGGGTTTCTGACGAATTGCTTCTCGCAAACGGCGCATAACTTTAAGGTAGTATTCCTTATTGACCGTGCGACCTTGTGGCAAGAATTCATGATGCACCACGACATTGCAGTCGGAGAAAACAGTGAGCAAATCCTTCACATTTGATCGAACTTGATGTTTTTTTCGGTCTTGGCTCTTTTGGACGCTTCCAGTGTGATGATTGGGATGTCGTAGCCACACACCCATGATTCGTCACCAGTTATGACCTTTTTGAGGAAATGTGGAGCGTCGTTGACAATGTTTAACAGCTCCTGAGCGATGTCCATGCGACGTTGTTTTTGCTAAAAAGTTAGCAATTTTAGAAAAATCTTCGCTGCCGCACGTTTTATGCCTAAAACATCCGTAAAAATTAAGTTCGATTGAATTAAATGAAACTAATACTATGTTCGCACTAGACCGAAATTAGGCAATTTCGTTGCGTAGCTCAATTTCGGCTGAAATTGTGAATTTTTATACAATTTCGCCATACAAAAATATGTCGAATGAAATTCGGTTGGCAAAGCAATTTCACCGAAATTGAGAACGAAATTGACTCAAAATGGAAAACAACAATGGTTTTGTAATAGATTTGTAGAATAAATTGTTATTGATCTGGCTGCACTGAGTACGTTTGACAAATAAATACAACTGTCGCGTGATTGAATTGTTTTTTGAAAAAATGAAGAGAACCTACAAAAAAAGGAATCTGTGAAGCGAAATGGCTGTTACGCTGTTAATTGAAAACTGGTCCGACATCCATTTCCTCCGCAGCTGTATTTGCGAAGCATTTATGTTTGATTGTTAATTGTTAATTGTAAAAGTTGGACAATTTCCATTGTTTTCTAATGCTAATGAAACTCGCGCAGTAAACAAATGAAACGTCAAATGAAATTGTGAATGCGAGTCCGAACACTTTCAATTTCGGACGAAATTGTCTCAATTTCGAAGGCAATTTCGAGCTAGTGCGAACATAGTATAATTCGATTTATTTCCAAATCAATTAAATTAATTCGATTATTTCGAGGTTCCTGATTCGTTTTATGTTATTGATGGTTATAGGCTCTACAGGAATGATAGATGTGAAAAAATAGGCGGTGGAGTTGCTATTTATTGTAAGAGCTCTCTCAAGTCTATACTTGTAAATAAAGCCAATACTACTTGTGAGTTTTTAAATATTACTGTTTTTGATAACAACACTAAAATCTTGGTTTCGTGTGTTTACAATCCCCAGAACAATATTAGCATTGAACCTTTGTTTTGCGATCTTTCTGGTAAACTTATTGACTATGATTTTTTTGTTGTATGTGGTGATTTTAATGTAAATTTATTAGCTAATGTGTCTCTTACCTCTGATTTTCTGTATTATGTTTCTATGTGTGGTTTTTCGGTTGTTAACTAGATTTGCAACTTCTTGTTAGCCTAGTCTGCTTGATGTTTGTCTTGTGTCCGATCGTTTCTTCTACTTCACTATGATCAGGTGTCATTTTTATCAGACCATGATCTCATATTTGTTTGTTTAAATGTTAAGTTTAATAGTGCGCAGGTAGTCAAATTGAATTTCTATGATTTGAATGCAATTAATTTTCATTTACTGTTTGTTGAATTAGCCTCCAAGAGTTGGAATGACATTTGGTTCTTCGAATCTGTTGATGTTAAGCTCAGTGTTTTTTTAAATAAATTAATTTCTGCTTTTCATAAACATGTTCCTTTGCCTTCTGTAAGAGCACTAAAGAGGGGCTGTCCATGGTTTACTTCTCATATTCTGACAGCTTTAAAGAAAAGAAATAAGCTTCATTCAAAATGGAAGAATAATAGAACGGCTGAGGCGTGGGAGGATTTTCGTGGAGCACGCAATGCAGCTACGTTGTTATTGAGAAATGCAAAGAAACGGTACTTCAGTGCTAAGCTTAACCATACTCTAAATTCTAAGCAATTATGGCAAAATATTAAGAAACTCAGAATTATTGGTAGTGCTGAAACCAATTGTGAACTGAATCCGGAAGTTCTTAATGACTTTTTCATAAACAGTGGAAACTGCAATTTTGTTAACTCTACTGTGAGTGATGGGTTGCTTACTGGTTCTAACTCTTTACCGTTTACTCCCTTTGCTTTTTCAGCAGTTAGTGAAAATGATGTAGTGAGCAATGTTTTCATAATTTGCTATCGCCTCTTCAATCAGGCTTCCGAAAGGGCCACAGTTGTACGTCAACATTGTTAAAGATTACTGATGATATTAGGCAATGTTATGACCAGGATTTTTTTACTCTACTGTGTTTAATTGACTTTTCGAAGGCATTCGATTCTGTGGATCACTCTTTGCTGTGCACCAAGTTAACAAAAATCTTTAACTGTAGTTTTAGCGCAGCTTTGGGTCCTCTATTGTTTTTCATTTTTATTATTGATGTGTTCTCAGTCTGTGAGTATTCATCGACACACGCTTATGCAGATGATATTCAAATTTATTTATCGAGGCCTCTCAACCTATTGGAGGATTTGGGCTATAGATTGAATTGTGACTTGTCTTCGCTTAGTGGATGGGCAGCATTAATTCTTCTAAGACAAAAGTTTTGCCTATTTTAGGAAAGTACAGTGACTTTGAGGACGTTCCACCTTTGTTTATTGAATCAGTGCAGTTGAATCTGGTTAGTAAGGCTAAAAACCTGGGTATTATATTAAACTCTCAATTTCCATGTGTCGACCATATCAATTACACTGTTGGTATAATTTATGGGATACTTAGGTGCTTGCGTAGCCCGGCTTACTATACACCTATGGAGACGCGATGCAGACTTGTAAAACAATTGATTATGTCACGCTTTAATTATTTTGCTGTTATCTATAGTAAACTCGACTCACACCCTCAGCATAAACTTCTTGTGGCATTCAACTCTTGTGCTAGATATGTATATGCTATCCGTAATTTTGATCATATTTCCCGGTTTAGTGAAGGTATTTTGGGTTGTAGTTTAAGTAATTACCTTGTCATTCAAAACGTCTTGTTCTTACACAATCTTATATTTACCCACAATCCGTCATATTTATATGATAAACTTGTTTTCTTTCGGTCAACAAGATCTTTGAACCTTATAGTCGCTAGAAACTCTTTCCTCAATAGTAGCAGATTTTTTTTTTTTATTCACACCATCAGACTGTGGAACTCACTTCCTTTGCACATTCGAATGATTTCATAGCTAGGCTGCTTCAAGCGTGCTGTTGTTGCTCATATTGCTTATTCTTAACCAGAGTTTAAAAATCTACTATCTCTTTTGTATCTTCCTTTTTTGTAGTAATTTCGTTTTCTTTCTTTAAATTTTTATTCTTAATGAAGCATTTTCATATTTTTCGTTAGTTCATAAGTATTTATTAATATTATTATTACATTTTATATCACCTTATATTTGTATGGTTAGTTGCATTATTTTTTAATTTGCCAATATTTTTGTACGCTGAAGCCTTAAAAAAGATTCATCTTAGTGTGCTGTATTGTAATTGAAATAAATTGAAATTTCCGGAGCAACCCTGATCTATAACTACTCGCTAGAGTACAGAAAGGTTCCGTTCTTATAAAATATCTTTTGGGCGCTGCCTTTGGCCAGCTCTCTGATTGCCCTTGTGGCCCTCATGGCCTGGGACCCAACTCAGTGTGACTCTATTGTTGCGTCCCAGGTCATTGAGGATGTTGCGGACTTTGCCACCCGTGGCATGTTCCCGCTCGAGTTCCGCGACAACAAACTCTGGTGGCACGGCCCTGATTGGCTTCAAAAGAACGAGCGATTTTGGCCTCAATCTGACCTTCATCAGTCGGCCGAGACTGACTTAGAAGCCAATTTTACCTTGCCGTTTTTTTTTTTTACACGTTGCCTTTTTACCTTCTTACGAAAACGCTCTGGAAAGATTATCGTAGCTCCCTAGAGCGCTTCGCGTGATCACGTATATCTTCCGATTTCGCGACCATACCCACCCTCAGAAACGCACCAAGTTTCTACGAACCGACCAATATCTACTCCAACGAAATCCGATTCGTCACTGCGCGGCTGATCGCCCTAACCCAACGGCATCAATTCGCGAACGAATACCGTTGCCTCGTGAGGAAGATGGACCTCGAACCAAAGAGCTCGATCCTCTCGCTCAATCCATTTCTATCCGAAGATGGATTGCTCCGCGTGCGTGGGCGCTTAGCATCATTTCCGTCTCTGGCATATGATGAGGGTCATCCCATCATCCTCACTTAGAATTGTCAATCATCAATCATTACCCTGCATGGAGGCAACTCACTCATCTTGCGATTGCTAAGGATGCAATTCTGGATCCTTAAAGCAAAGAATCTTATCAAAAGTACGATTCACAACTTCAAACCGTGTGTCCTGTAGAAAAAGCAGACACACACGCAAATAATGGCCGCTCTACCTGCTGAGCGGACCCAGATTTCACGCGTGGTTTAAATTACGAGTGGTTTAACTTAAGCGTGGCTTCGAGAATAAGCGGATCCTCGTAAATTCTCACCTCCGTACACTCTTCAATCTAGCTGCCGTCATTCACGAATCAGGCACCGCGATCAAACGCCTGCAACTTGAAATCAATAACACTCTCGCGGCTGTCGACCTGCTCGACATCGATTTCAACAGTTGGGATGGTATCATAGTTCATCTATGTTCGGCGAGACTACTCGAAACCACCCCTTCTCTGTGGGAACGCTCGATCAAACAGAAGCGCGAAATTCCCTCGTGGAAGGAAATGGATGAGTTTCTAACGTCGTATTTCCAGACGTTGGAAAGGGTTGATGACATCCGAAAATCCGCACCAACACCCAAGAGAGTGACGGCCAGTATCGCTCGTAATGCCGCTCACCTAAGCCCGCGATCAACTGCCCCCCAGGAAGTGATACGTCTCATCCCATACGTCGTTGTTCGCACTTTCTGGCCATGCTCGAATTGTCTATCACATTCGCATCAACTTAAGGATTGCAAGAGTGCTTCCACTTGCATGTCGTGCACCAAACGACATCATACACTCTTGCATCGCGAGGTGGCTACCACTACCTCTTCGCTAACCCATTCGAACTCTCAACCCTCCACCTCGCGCTCTCAACCCCAACCACAACGCAGCAACCATACGAGCAACCCTTCCCAACACCCTCCAGCGCCCTCTCGCGCCACACTACCTCCTCCTCAATCTCAAATATAGTCCACTGCAACCTCTTCCACCTCAAACGTGTTGCCCTGCTTCACCTCGCGTCCGAAGCAAATGCTTCTCGCTACAGCTATGGTGAATATCCGCAATCGTGACGAACTTTACCCAGCTCGTGCGCTCATCAATCCTGGATCGAAAGCCACTTTCTTAACTGAACGTGTTCAGCAAGGCTTGCATCTTCCCATTGAAATTATTCAGGCGCAAGTTGCCAGCGTGAATGAAACCGTCACTCCTCACGTCAGTAAACAATGTAAATTCACACTGTTTAATTCCCCAAAGACCCCACCTACGCATTGAAACCAAGGCTTTAGTGCTGCCGAAACTCACCGGCAACCTACCAGTCTGTTCGCTCGATCGAACGCTCTTCGATTCAATGCCTAACCTAGCATTGGCAGACGAACGGTTTTACCATTAACCCCGTGGTAACCACTAGAGTGACGTTCCGCAGAAACCTGCGCTCACAGCTGCCGAGACATTCTGCGAGAACTTGTACGCCGCTACCATCCAACGGCGTACCGACGGCCGATACGTCGTCCGCCTCCTCTTCAAAGAAACTTTTCTTTCGCAACTCCAGCTTGGTCGTTCGCGAGAAATTGCTCTTAAGCAGATTCGATTTTAAGAATATCTACGACAATGTGATTCGAGAATATTCCGAACTTAAAGTCAGCTTGCTCAAGATCACACTTCCTTTCGCCTCCTTAGCTCTAAAGTCCAGCATGTACGTGTGTGACGCCTTGTGCGGTTCCCATGACCTCGAATCGGCTATATGCCTGCGCCACGAGCTGGTCGCCGCGCTGCAATCGGCGGCTTTTACTATGCGGAAATGGACTGCCAACCACGCTAGTCAGGTGAGTGGCATCCTTCCGCAAGATATTCTCAACTCCGAATTCCTCGATATCGAAGACGACAGTTCCGCAAAAACCCTTGGCATCAGGTGCAACGCAAGCACCGATTGCTTCAATCTCAATGCCAAACTTACCAAAATCTTACTCTCGTACACCAAACGAGAAATGTAGTCGCTCATCGCGAAACTCTTCGATCCAGCCGGATGGCTTGTACCTGTCATTGTCATTGCAAAATCCCTGATGCAATAAGTCTGGCTCGATGATACTTGTTGGGACGAACCGCTTAACCACCACACGCTTCAAGACCAGACGTAATTCACGTCAACCAGTGTTCTCGAGTTCCATGCGTTTTCGGACGCTTCAGAACTGGCATATGCAGGAGCCGTCTGTTTGCGCACTTGCACCCCCATTCGTATCCATACCTCCCTACTCTACGCCAAAACTAGAGTCGCCCCGATCTAGAGGCTCTTCATACCGCGTCTGAGCTCTCCGGCACGGCTCTTCTGGCAGATATGCATAACGCACTGCTGGACGGATTCGACCATCGTGGCTAAAACGGCCTCTATGCACTTGGACCACATTCGTGGCAAACCATGTCACCAAAATCATCGCGGATTCCACCCATTGGTTTCACGTCGAGTTGCAGCAAAATCCAGCGGACTTGGCCAGCCGTGGCATGTTCCCGCTCGAGTTACGCGACAACAAACTCTGATGGCACGGTCCTGATTGGCTTTAAAAGAACGAGCGATTTTGGCCTCACTCTGACCTTCATCAGTCGGCCGAGACTGACTTAGAAGCCAAGCCCATCAAAGCGCACGTTGCCCTTTTACCCCCTTACGAAGACGCTCTGGAAAGATTCTCGTTGCTTCGCGTGATCGCGTATATCTTCCGATTTCACGACCATACTCACCTGCAGAAACGCACCCAGTTTCTACGAACTGAGCAATCTATCTACTCCAACGAAATCCGTTTCACCGCTGCGCGGCTGATCGCCCTAACCCAACGGCATAAATTCGCGAACGAACACCGCTGTCTCGAGAGGAAGATGAGCCTCGAACCAAAGAGCTCGATCCTCTCGATCAATCCATTTCTATCCGATGAGCGTACTACTTGTACTTTGATTTTAAAAGTTGAAATGAATTGCTGACCATTTCCAGCAGTATTGTGAGCAATTTCTGTTGCTCCGAAAGAAGTCATTTGGAAGCATGAATTGAAAGGGCGGATAAACTTCAACAACAGGTTCGAATCTGGAGCTGTGCTGATAAACAAGCCATTCAATGGTTCTGGTGGTGTCTCAATTTCTAGTAGTTGCACTTTTCCTGATGCGCAACGCATCTCGGCTGATTCTTTTTCGAATTTCAGTGCATGACAATGAGGATATTCTTTGTCCATACCAAAAATTAGTGCTTTTGAATGAGCGAAATATTCAACATCTGGATAGTACTGGAATACTAGACAACCGAACGAAAGAGTATATGCTCGACGTATTTGTTGGGGTTGTCGAACATTTGCTCTGCGTGTGTTTGCTCTCCTGTTTCGATTTTTCTTTTATCTCCTCCTTATGTCTTCTCGCGCATAACTTTAAGGTAGTATTCCTTATTGACCGTGCGACCTTGTGGCAAGAATTCATGATGCAGCACGCCATTGCAGTCGAAGAAAACAGTGAGCAAATCCTTCACATTTGACCGAACTTGATATGGTTTTTTCGGTCTTGGCTCTTTTGGACGCTTCCAGTGTGATGATTGGGATGTCGTAGCCACACACCCATGATTCGTCACCAGCTATGACCTTTTTAAGGAAATGTAGAGCGTCGTTGACTATGTTCAACAGCTCCTGAGCGATGTCCCTGCGACGTTGTTCAAAGTTAGCAATTTTGGAACAATCTTCGCTGCCGCACGTTTCATGCCTAAAATATCCGTAAAAATTTGTTGGCATGAGCCGAACGATATGCCAACATCATCAGCAACCTCTGTTATAAGGATTCGACAATTATCCAAAATCAGTTTTTTCACTCCTTCAATGTTAAATACATTGAATGTATTATTCAATGTATTTAATCGGTTGCTGACGTGCTCGGGCAACCAGAACGAGCATCGTCATTGACACCTTCTCGGCCTTTCTTAAAGCGGTTATACCACTATTGAACTTGCATTTATCATGCGACGTCACAGATTGGCTCCCTGACGTCTTATTGGCATTGTTCACTGTAACACGCACAAATATACGAAATTGTTTTATTTACTGATGGTACACTGATAATAAATTTATTGAACCAACCTTCCACAATTATAAAACATGTAAAATATTTCATAAAACTCTAAATAAATCTTATAAAATTTTGGATGTCAATAAGATACAAAGCTTAAAGTGACCCAGGAAATGATAACAGTAGTATACAATCATAGTTACATAATTCATAGTAAGCTGTAAAATGTAAGTGGTATTCAACAACACTTTTCAAACATATTTATCATAAGGAAATAATTATGCTAATAATATAAAAAGATCTTCTAAAGATATGTAATTGAAATAAATTAATATAATTTTAAGCTTTTCCGAAATTTAAATAGATAAAGTATTGAATACACGTAATAAATATAAATACACACACGCAATGCACACAAAATCATCCGCTGTGTACTTTCACAATCGACTGCAGAGTGGTAACGGCTTCAATTGTATTCAAACATTTGCTTTTGTGTCTTTGTTTCATTTGAAAGAGAAATGAATGGTGTTTGTTCGTTTGAAAAAGATCCAAAATAAGACCAATAGAATGCAAGATTGCACACATCAGCGCAACTTGCTTCGTTCTGCGCAGCTCCGTCATTCGATGCAGAAATATGACTGGAATGTAGCATTTTGCATATAAAACAGTAAACCTTCTTATAAAACTTGAAATTTTACAACATTATTTGTTTTCCGGAAAATATTTTATAACAATATGTTAAATGAGGTTTTTAGAGTAATACACGATTTGTTGCTATAAGTTAACTATTGCCTTTTTTAATGTAGCAGCTGTTTCCTTTCTGTTGTGCTTGGCATAGAAAACTTCGCCTGAATATTCAAGAATTGTATTTGTAATTTAAAGAACTATTTAAGTAATAGGTATCTTTTTTGCCTGTTAATTTTCATATATAATAGCGAAAACCTTACGAAAATTTACGAATTTAAATTTTATTTATATTTTTGCAATATTTTGACTTAAGCTGACTTTTTAAATCTTCAAAGCTAACTAAAACTTAAATATTCAAGGCCACATTAAATTATAATTAGTTCAAGGTGGCGATCGTTAAATAACGTAACAGCCGAGTCAAGGCCAAGAACAGTGAAATGCCAGCAGCACACTTTTTGTTCGCACTAGTGTTCGGTCAACGATCTGGATTCAGTCAAAGTAAAGTAGAAGAATTATGAATTATGTTAACTTTGAATTATTGAAGTCACGCAATTTGTAATACTTTCAGGCCGAACTTTTTAACCCATCTACGAAAACAAAAGAAAACACGCGAACAAAGAATAGTTGCAATATGACGGATGAAAGTTCTACTTATCAAATGTAGAACCGATTGCGAAATTAATATCAATAAAATAATAATTTGGAGAATTAGAAAATTTTAAAGTTGCGACATACAAATAACTGTGCCACTTTAGCGCCGTGACTTGACGAAGCCTGAAACTGAGTACACCACAGCTAGAGAGCACATAATTCCCACGAGGGTAGACCAGGTAACAATTAATCAAAGACAGTACCGACTCCCTCATACACATGGGGAAGAAGTGAATAAAAAAATTATTAAGTTGCTAAAAGACGACATAGTAGGCTTTTTTCCATTTCGGATTTCGGCTTCGTAAATTTATGGTTTCAACGCGTAGATGGCGCTTTCCGTACAAAACGTATGTTTTTGTTTGGTTAGCAGACATCATATTAATCGGCAGTAAATGGATATAAAAAATATTGTTGATTGCTTTAAAAAAATATAAAGCAAAAATATAAATAAACTTTACTTTGCTCTGTCGGCCATTTATATTTCTCAACGATGTAATTAAAATCAGCTGTTTTTGAAGTATATGAAGTAGATGCGTTCGGTAAATGTGTTCCTTTTGGGGACACTAGAGCCATCTACGTGTGAAGATGCGAAGCACACTTTGCGATAATCTTACTTCGGAGCTGCATTTTGTGTTTTTTTCTTGTAACTGGTACAAGTTTGCATTGACAGCAAATCTAAATCCAAATCCGTGGTTGGAAAAAACCCCCTAGTAACTCCAAGTAAATCGCCGTGGAATTCTCCTTTATTAACAGTTCCAAAGATGGGGAAAAGAAATGGCATATGGTTGTCGACTACAGAAAATTAAATGATGCTACGCAAATCTTCAACTTGCTATCTAAGGATGTATGACACCTCATATCCTCCCATGAGAGTAAACATAGCTCCCGTGACAATTTATATCGATTAATCGATTTAAAATCCAGATATGAGAAACTACTGGAGATATGGTACCAGTTAAAGAAATACCAATGGTACAGAATATCAGATCATGATCAGAGACAAAATGAAATTTGTGAGGTGTGGTGAGGCCCACGCTCTGTGTCGCGGCGCCGAGAGAACGCGGACGGAAAGCCGCTCATTCCAGTTCGTGTCCGCATTGCGGTTATCGGCATCTTAAGCCGTCGATGAGAGAACTCACAGACACACACAAGCAAGTACTAAAACTGGAAGAGAGCGAAAGAAAACACGACGAGTAGAAAATAGAAATACCATCACAGTAGAGACGGCTAGAAGCCCAGCTGAACAGAGGCAGCGAGCTCAGCAAATATAACAGCGACAAGCATTTGGTCTTTGGCTGCTGAACGCTACGGACGTGCGATCTCTCGGTAATACAGTACACAGACGACACTGGCAGGTAAATCAATGTAGACGTTTAGTAAAAAAGACTTCGACAACTGAAGCGAACAAAAAGCACAGATTTGTGCCGCGGAATAAATATATATATATATATATCTATGTGGCGTCGACTACATTGGCAACTTGTGGTTTGGTACCCTTTTGTCAACCGTAGTAGTCCGCTGTGGTTTGGTACCCAGTGGCTCGGCGACACATATCATATATATATATACATCGAACATTTGACGACCGCTCGAACTTATTATCCCTCAATACTCACAGTTTTGTTCCGCGTAATTTCTATATCGTCGACTAAACTGATAACTTGTAGTTTGGTACCCTTTTGTCAGCCCTAGTAGCCCTAGTAGCTGCTGTGGTTTGGTACCCACTGGCTCGGCGGTCTGTAGTCACACACAAGTAGACGGAACAACGGAATTCAAGGAACGAGACAGCACGCGACTACTTGACGCATTCAACCCGAGCAAGGTGACGGGTTGACAGCAGAGAGAGACTTTTAAATAGAGTAAATATCGGTCCAGAGAGAGCATAGCATCGCCACGGCTCAACTCGTCGCACCGCAAGTACATTAGCCAAACTACGAGCGGAAATTTGTAACCAGTAATAAAGAAATAAAGCGTGTTTTGTGATAGAGGTTGAAATTCTTATAATTTTGATAAATATTCTGTGACAAACCCTGGACAGCCGGCGAGCTAACCCGTGCTTAAATCATGAGAACCGGATAGCTTCGTTACAACGGTTCATGAAACAATAAAAAGTTTTGGAAATACTAGGCACATCATAGAATATGACAATGTGGAGAATTTGAAAACTATACTCAAAGAGTTTTTGCAAGCGAATATTGTCACTGGAATCTATTGCACACCGGAAGATGTGGAAATATAAAATTGGTACATACGAAAAGTTTTCCTATGGATATTGAATCAAAAGATGACCAAACTATAATCATTGAACAAACGGATACATGAGTACATAGGAATTATAGAGAAAGTCTCAAACAAATAACTACTATGTATTACTGGCCCTTAATGGCAAAACAAATTAAAGAATATGTGTTGTGAGATTTGGAATAAAAACAAATACGATCAACATCCAAAGAAAATACCAATTGGCGAGACGCCAATTCAAAAAAAAAAAAATGGGATAACAATTACATCTCGATATATTTTATGCACAAAAACTTACGGCCACATTCCCGATACTCACTCGCTGTGAGCGCCCGAGACGCCAGCGTAGCCGAAACTGAGACAGACTTTGTATTCTGTAATCCAAGCGTCTGCCAGCGTCAATCAGCGTCTTGCTTTTTTTACCTGATGTTATGCTTTGCAGACTGTCGTAGTTTGCAGACCGAATAGTGTTACCGTCCACGGGAAACCTTTTTGTAGTTTGGTGACATAGTTTGGAAGCACTTTCAAAAACACAAAAAAATGCAGTCACTTCGATTTCAACTACGTGAGAATCCTAGTGGACACATATATTATTGTATATAAAATATGAACATGAGTGTGTGGCAACAATGTATGAAGCAAAAAGCAACTATTTGTCTTCTCATAATAATAACAACTAGAACCTCCATTTGACTTGTTCGTGTAATATAGCAAGCAGCACGCGATACCATTTCTATTTTTGTTCGAAAATGAAGCCTTACATAAAACCGTACCACTTGTGAAATACATTTTGATAATTTAAAATTAGGTTCTTTATTAACAAATAAATAATTAATAATTTAATAAATCTACCTTTAATAATTAATAAATTATTAGTTATTACTTCAACAATTAATAAATTAGTAATTATTAATTTAATAACTAATAAATTAGTAACTATTAATTTAATAACTGATAAATAAATTTCTTTAGCAATTATAAATTTATTCATTAAAAACTTCGTTACAAAAAATTCTGTCAACCACAACATTTTTGTTCAAGTCGGCAACTGTTTTGTTCCCGTCTCATTTCGAACCGACTCGGTTTTTCCGGAATGCCTCGACTAAAGATTGACAACTGATAAGGTCTGCAAAGCAGGTAAAATACCAACAAAATTATACAGTAAACGCCAGCGAGCGACTGCGTCCCGTCTGGGTTTTTGGCAGCGCAGTTTCTTCAAAAACCATCGACGCTGGCGTCAAATACAAAGAAAAACTACGAAAACCACAAAGGAGAATAAACAACTACGGAGCGTTTGAGACGCGACCGAGTATCGGGAATGTGGCTGTTAAATTCATAACTTGCATTGATTCTTACTCGAAGTATCTGGTAATAAAACATATAGTGGATAAGACTAATATTGAAGAAAAAGTAATGGAAATATTGCAATCATTCCCAGAAGCTAATAAGATATCAATTCACAATGAACCAGTTTTAACCACACCGCAATGTAAATCTGTAATGCAAAGGTTAGGTGTAGAAATCTTTTATTGCACTCCACGACATAGCTTAAGCAATGGACAAATAGAACGCGCACATTCCACAATTATAGAAATTGCAAGATGTATAAAAGAAGAAAATAGTTTAGTTGATAATATAGAAACAATTTATAGGACTGCTCAGCAATACAACAAAAGTATACACTCTCTAACTAATGCAAAACCATCAGAATTTCTCTATAACAATATAGGTCATGAAAATTTACCGTCTATGATAAAAATTGCTCAGGCTAAACGTACATAATAGAAATAGGGTCGTAAAAAGGTACAATTTAAATCAAGAAGTTTTCGAGAAAATAGTGGACGAAAGAAATAAACTTAGACCAAGGTAAAAAAAACAGAAAGTAAAAGCGGATTTGGGAAATAAAATTAGAATTAAAAATAGGAATAGAATTGTACACAAATGCAACATCAAATCGTAACTTCTTTTCTTTTATTTTCAGAATGCAATTCAAAATCTTATTAAGTTTAATAACAATTACAATAGCTGATATTAACTATACAAGAGACAATTACATACTTCTAAGAAGCAGTGATGCAGCAACATACGAAAGTTATGGAGAATTATTCCATATAAGTAAAATTACGTTTTACAAAGAGTTAACAAAGAAGACATATGAGAATTATAAATTTGATATGATAAACTACGATTCTGTAAGTTTATATAATACTGAAGAGACAGAAGAACTAGATTTACAGCCACATTCCGGATACGCGCTCACTGTAAGCGCCCGAGACGCCAGTGTAGCCGAAAATGAGACAGACTTTGTATTCTGTAATCCAAGCGGCCGCCAGCGTCAGTCAGCGTCTTACTTTTTTTACCTGATGTTATGCTTTGCAGACTGTCGTAGTTTGCAGACCGAATAGTGTTACCGTCCACGGGAAACCTTTTTGTAGTTTGCTGATATAGTTTGAAATCACTTTCAAAAACACAAAAAAATGCAGTCACTTCGATTTCAACTACGTGAGAATCCTAGTGGACACATATATTATTGTATATAAAATATGAACATGCAACGATTTGTCTTATCATAATTGTAACGATGCTTTTCCTCTCTCGCCTGGATATCACTCAGTCCAGTCCAAGGTCTCGTCCAGTTATTTATTAATTTGAACGCAATACACCGATTTCGATATTAACAACTTTATTTACTTAAATCTTGACAGAAATTACAATAGTTTGAAATATGCTTATAGTTACGTTTTAGCTAAGATAAGTTTTATATAACAAGTTTACAATAGTTTGGCTGAAACAGAGTTTATGATTAAGAGCCTGAAACAGAGTTTATGATCGTTAAGCTGACACAGAGTTTATGATTAAAAGCCTGAAACAGAGTTTATGATCGTTAGGCTGAAACAGAGTTTATGATTAAGAGCCTGTAACAAAGTTTATGATCGTTAGGCTGAAACGGAGGTTGTGATTAAGAGCATGTCGATTATTTGGTTATCTTACAAATCTATGCTGAAAAGAGACTTTGATTAGTGTGTCCACTGTCGCGGAGTAAAAACCCAACAGACCGACAGGGCGTTAAATATAAATAGCCGCGGAGTAAAAACCCAACAGACCGGCCGTCCTACTGTCGCGGAGTAAAAACCCAACAGATCGACAGGGCGTTAAGTGTAAATAGCCGCGGAGTAAAAACCCAACAGACGGGCTGTCCTACTGTCGCGGAGTAAAAACCCAACAGACCGACAGGGCGTTGAATATAAATAGCCGCGGAGTAAAAACCCAACAGACCGGCCGTCCTACTGTCGCGGAGTAAAAACCCAACAGACCGACAGGGCGTTGAATATAAATAGCCGCGGAGTAAAAACCCAACAGACCGGCTGTCCTGCTGTCGCGGAGTAAAAACCCAACAGACCGACAGGGCGTTGAATATAAATAGCCGCGGAGTAAAAACCCAACAGACCGGCCGTCCTACTGTCGCGGAGTAAAAACCCAACAGACCGACAGAGCGTTGAATATAAATAGGCGCGGAGTAAAAACCCAACAGACCGGCTGTCCTGCTGTCGCGGAGTAAAACCCCAACAGACCGACAGGGCGTTGAATATAAATAGCCGCGGAGTAAAAACCCAACAGACCGGCTGTCCTGCTGTCGCGGAGTAAAACCCCAACAGACCGACAGGGCGTTAAATATAAATAGCCGCGGAGTAAAAACCCAACAGAGACGATGACTGCGAAGTCGGCTGAGACGTTGACTGCGACGTCGACTGAGACGCCGACTGAGACGTCGACTGAGACGTCTACTGTGACGTCGACTGAGACGTCTACTGAGACGTTGACTACGACGTCGGCTGAGGTCCTTGCGATGCTGACTGCGAGTCCTTGCGGTGCCGACTTGAGGTCCTTGCGATGCTGACTGCGAGTCCTTGCGATGCCGACTTGAGGTCCTTGCGATGCTGACTGCGAGTCCTTGCGGTGTAGTTTCGAAATTATTGTTCACTAGTGTGGTTTCTGAACGAATGACCACGGGTGTGGTTCCTGAACGACTGTCCTGATGTACTGAGCGCGCGCTCTTTTATACTCTGCTCCGCATTCTGTGAGGAGCTTTAAAGCTTTCTCCGAACTTCGGACTTGTTCGCTGGAAATGATGCGACATGTTCGTCGCTTCCAGTGTTTACGAGCTATTCAGCAAACTCGGTTGACTAGTTTTCTCTATTTACTTTGCGAAAACGAGTTTGCTGTGCTTTGTCCTTGACTTTGATGTTAAGTGTACTTCTTTGTATGAACGTTAAATTTTATGATGTAAAATTAGTCGTTACATTTCCCCCTTGTTTGGGGGGGGGCCTGGCGGAGGACTGCTGTCATGAATACTGCAGTGTTTCGTGGCCTTCCCCAGGTGGCTTATTGTCTGCGCCCGGTATAGATTCTTCGTTCATGAAAATGCTTTGTTTCCAATTTTATTAGTTTTATTCGTAGCTCTTTTTTTTCTTTTTGCTTTTACCTTATATACGTTTACATGTTTTTGTTTTTCTTTCGTATTTGTTACGTCTTTGTGTTCTGATATTTTTTTTTCTATTTGTTAAATTCATTTAGGTTTCATTTTAGTTACTTAGACATTTTCTTAATCTACTTCATCTTTTTTTTTTCTTCCCTTGGCTTTTAAATTCATTTTTTTTCTTCTTTTTTTTTTCGCTGTTAATTCAATCTGTTGTTTTCGTTTTTACATTTTCATTTTGTTTGTCTTACATTCTACCAATTGTTCTCATATTTAAGTCCTTACTGTAATATTGTTCATTTTCTTTTTCATTTCAATGAATTGAACTAAAATTTCAATTAACTTAAACATTTTATCTCTGTTAATTCAATCTGTCGTTCTTTTTTTTTTTTTTTTTGTTTTTTTCCATTTCGATGAAAACTTGGTGCTAATATATAATAATACAAATTTTCCGTTGCTATGACATCTAATCTAACATTTTTGTATCTTAATAAATTTTCGGTTAAGTTGCTTTACGTTTCAGACATACATATCTGTTTTGTTATGAACATTTCTTTTAGAACTCTGTTCTATTCCTGTTTCTCTTTTTTTTTTTTTATTTTCTTATCTTTATTCTACTTAAATTTACGGCGTTCAAATTATATTCTTACTTGAATGCAAATAGTCCGTGAGATGGTGATCCTGACGCGTTTCTCACCCACTGTCCGCATTTTCCTCGGAATTGGTTTGCAATTGTACTAAGCCACTATAACTCATAAAATCGCAGTTTGATTAACGGTGGTGATGTAATATCTAAAGGAAACGAGTAATATAGAAATTGGGGATGACAACATGAAATTAAATAAATGTTTGTTGTGCCATTCATGACAATTGTTGTTGTTGCTCCCGCAGCATGTGTTTTCTTTGAGTGTTTGTAATTACTGCTGTGGCGTCTGTTTGCGTTGTCCACTTGTATCGACGGTGACATACGGTTTTAACTCGCCAACGTGAACCGTGTGCATTTTGGCATGTTTTAAATCTTTTATCCTTGCAATGACCGGTGATATAAATGATATTACTCTGAAGGGTCCTTTGTGCTTGGGTGCGAGCTTTGCAGCGAAGTAATCAATTCCTTTCGATAAATTGTGTTGTTTGGCTAACACCAATTCTCCAATCTTTGGTGACCACTGTCGACGCCTCAGATTATAGTATCTGGCTTGGTCAGCTGTTGCTTGTGCTTGTCTGCCTCGCACAATTTCGAAGACTTCTCTTAGTTGTTTTGCTCTCGTGTTGACGCTCTGTTCCGGTTGTCCAGTTCCTTGCGTCTCTTCATCAAATAGCGTTGCTGGCAGCCTCGGTTCCCGTCCTTGAACCAGAAATGCAGGACTGAAGCCCGTCGTCTCTGACCTGCAAGAATTTATGGCGAGCATTACCTCTGGTAGACTTTCGTCCCATTTGCGCTGTTCTCCGGCTGTTAGTTGTGCGATCATAGTCTTCACTGTTTTGTTAACGCGTTCTGTGGGGTTTTCTTGAGGTGTATAAGGCGCGGTGAACTGGTGTTTGACTCCAATGTCTGCAAGAAAATCTTTGAAGTGTTTACTTTTAAACTGCTTTCCGTTGTCGGTGACGAGAACTTTAGGCACGCCAAATCTCGCTAGAATCCGCTCTCGAAATCCTTTTAGTAAGTTATCGCCAGTGGCTTTCCGAAGTGGTATTATTTCAGTCCATTTTTTTGTGAACTTGTCGAAGAAGATTAATAACGACGTGTTTCCATGTACAGAGCGTGGCAGTGGACCGACGAAATCGGCACACACGATTGCCAAGGGCTCCTCTGCTAGCTGCGTCAACATCTTACCTGCCTGCTGTCGTTGTTGTGTTTTATACCGTTGACATGAGTCGCAACGGCGGACGTAGAGGCTAATATCGCGCATCATACCTGGCCAATAGTAGCGATTCATAACTCGTGCTGTTGTTTTTCGGATTCCTAGGTGACCTGCAGTCGGGGTGCCGTGATTCTCGTGAAGAACGCGTGCGCGTAGGTATGCAGGAACGCAGAGTTTCCACGGTGCATTGTCATCGTTGCCAAGCTGACTTTGGATGTGTCTGTATAGCTGGCCTGCCTCTATTCTGTAGTCGGGAAATTTTTCCGGCTTCTCTCTGATCTCTTGTAGTCGTCTTTCGGTCCATGAGCAGGTTGGTTGAGTCATGCTGTCTTCTACGGCGTTGGCGATGGCGTTCGATGGTTGACGGGAAAGGGCATCAGCGACAACGTTTAATTTCCCTTTTCGATACTTGATGTCGAAGTTAAACTGTTGTAATTCCAACGCCCAGCGAGCAATACGTCCTGACGGGCTCTCTATGCTGTTGAGCCATTTGAGCGATAGGTGGTCCGTGATCACTGTGAACTTGTAGCCTTCGAGGTAGCACCTCATCTTCCGAATTCCCCATATGATGGCCAAGCATTCCTTCTCGGTTGCTGAATAGTTTCTTTCCGCCTGGTTCAAACTGCGACTCGCATATGCTATCACCTTCTCTGCATCATCGATCTCTTGCGTGAGCACGGCTCCTAGTCCAACGTCGCTGGCGTCAGTTTGGAGCGTGAATGGCTTCGTAAAATCTGGACACGTAAGTATTGGGGCGCTTATCAGGGATTTCTTGAGATTTTCAAACGTCTCCTATTGTTCGGACTGCCACTTCCAGTGTTTCCCTTTCTTCAGCAGATTGGTCATTGGATGAACTATCGTCGCAAACTCGGGTACAAACCGTCTGTACCATGATGCAATTCCTAAGCATCGTCGTAGTTCACGTAGATTCTTCGGTGGTTCGAGCGCTTTTATCGCCGCGATCTTCTCCGGGTCGGTTCGAATGCCATGTTCACTTACCACATGTCCCAAGTATTTTGTTTCCTTCTGGAAAAACTCGCATTTGTCTACGTTGAGCTTCAGGTTCGCGTTCCGTAAGCGCCTAAAAACCTCTTTGAGATGTAGCATGTGTTCCTCCTTCGTTGCGCTTGTTACGATTATGTCGTCCAAGTAGGCGAAAGCGTTGGGCTCCAATTCTGGACCGATTACCTTATCGAGAGCTCGTTGAAACGTCGCAGGTGCAGAGTGTAGTCCAAACGGCATGACCTTCCACTGAAAGAGACCTCGGCCGGGAACGGTGAAGGCTGTGTAGGGTTTACTGCTTTCCTCCATCGAAATCTGCCAATAACCATTTTTTAAGTCAAGCGTACTGATGAATCTTGCGTTCCTGAGTCGATCGAGTATGTGTTGAATGCGCGGCAACGGGTAAGCGTCTGGTCTCGATCGAGAATTCAATTGGCGGTAATCTATACATAGACGCCAAGTGCCGGTCTTCTTCTTTACTAAGACGATCGGAGCGCTGAAGCCGCTTGTCGATGGTTCAATGCATCCCTTTTGGATTAATTCTTCCACCTCTTTATGAATAATTTCCTGCATCGCTGGATTCCGAGGAACGTAGCGCTGTTTGATGGGTTTGTCGTCTATCGTTGTGATTCTATGGGATGTAATGTTCGTTGGACCTTCTAGTCTCTCAAATATCTGTAATTCTTTCCGCAGGGTGGTTTCTGTGTCTACGGATGTGTGCTGATTCTCCTTGTCACCTTCGCTGTCGGCGCATGTATTGATTACCATTGTCTCTGATGGTTGGTGAGCATCTCGAAAGTTCAAAGTGAACTCTCCGCAAGTCAAGCTGGCTCCAACGTTTGCAAGGAAATCCATTCCCAGGAGTAAGTCGTCCACTGCACCTGGAAGAATAAGCAACATGGTACGAATCGTGTCCTGCCCTAAACTGAGTAGCGTGTCGAGATAATGCGTCACTGTTCCCTGTGAACCATCGGCCATCCGTATGTATCGCGGAGCCGTGAGCGGTTTTCGGTCTATTCCGAGGGACTGCTCCATTCGAGTGCTAACAAAGCTGCGTGTTGCTCCAGTGTCCACTGTTGCATTCACCCATCGTCCTTCAACCTTGATCTTTGCTATCAGTTGGCCCTTATGGCAGCGTAACACTTCTAGTTTTTTCCGAGAGGATGTCTGCCCTGGTCCCGCCGAGTCTCGGATCTGGCGCGTGCGCTCTTCGTTTCCCTGATGGTTCTCCTGTCGTCCACTAGGACGGCGATAGCAGCAATCGATTCTCCGAACTCTTAGTTTTCCGCACGTCCAACAAAACAACCGTTGCGGATTTCGACAGTTTCTCTGGTGGTGTCCATCTTGACCGCAGCGGCGGCTCGCGGTGCTGGTGTTGATGGGGCGTGCTTCAGGTTGCGTGATTTCCATGTGCCTCTCGTTGTGTACTCTGTTCGTAGATGGCCTGTTTTCGTAACGTGCTCTTGGTGGAGGTTGTCGAGGTTCATCATGTGGGCGACTGCTCTGGCGCATCGTCTCGTCTGGCTTCCGCTGGATACATTCTAAGTCCTCCGCTAGACTGACTAATTCGTCGAGGCTCGAAAAGTCCCTCCTCTTTATATACAGTTGAAATTCTTGCCGCGAATTTCGAAACACTCGTTCTAGTTTTTGCGCCTCTGTGAAGTTCGCTGTTCGCATAAGATCGCAGATGTCCAATACAAAATCTTTGAAAGATTCTCGTTGTCGCTGCGTGCGCATTCGAATTCGGTCCTCTATTTGTTCGAAGTACCTGCTCGATAAAAAGAATTTAAGAAACGCTGTTTTGAAGTTGTTCCAGCTTCCCCAGTCGCGTTGATTATTTAGCCATGTGAGTGCACGATCGCGAAGTAGTTTCGGCATCATCTGCGGTAAATTGTCTATGGGTAACCGGTAAACTCCGGTCAATTCTTCGACCCTTTCAATAAAAGGTAACGGGTCCTTGCCACCGTCGTATCGGACGTTCCATTTTCGAACTTTGTCTATGACGCTTGCTGGGTCCATCGTCATTTCCCGTGGTCTCGTGTATATCGAACTCCGTCTGGGTTCGGTGAGGATGTGTTCGCTGGCTGCAGGTATCGCTAGGTGAAATTCTTTTTCACTTAGCTTAGGTGAAGCTGATCTAGTCTGCATCTCGATCCGATCATCTCCTGATCGTGACTGGCATGTCGGTGATGGCCCTCGGGCCGCGCTGTGCGCTGCCTCTAATTCCAGCAAGCGCGCGTGTACTACAGGATCCTTCTCAGCTGCTATTACGAAACCGACGAACTGCTTTCTTAGTTCATCGGCGTTTCCTGTTTCGTCTAATTCGAACACCTTGGCGTATTCGATCAATTCGTCTTTACGCAGTGTATATATCCATGAACGCTTCGACATTTTTTTTCCCAGACCCTTGTTGAATTCGTTGTTCGCAAGTTATTAAATATTCGGTGTATTAAGTCCCTGTTCGGGCGCCACTGTAACGATGCTTTTCCTCTCTCGCCTGGATATCACTCAGTCCAGTCCAAGGTCTCGTCCAGTTATTTATTAATTTGAACGCAATACACCGATTTCGATATTAACAACTTTATTTACTTAAACCTTGACAGAAATTACAATAGTTTAAAATATGCTTATAGTTACGTTTTAGCTAAGATAAGTTTTATATAACAAGTTTACAATAGTTTGGCTGAAACAGAGTTTATGATTAAGAGCCTGAAACAGAGTTTATGATTAAAAGCCTGAAACAGAGTTTATGATCGTTAGGCTGAAACAGAGTTTATGATTAAGAGCCTGTAACAAAGTTTATGATCGTTAGGCTGAAACGGAGGTTGTGATTAAGAGCATGTCGATTATTTGGTTATCTTACAAATCTATGCTGAAAAGAGACTTTGATTAGTGTGTCCACTGTCGCGGAGTAAAAACCCAACAGACCGACAGGGCGTTAAATATAAATAGCCGCGGAGTAAAAATCCAACAGACCGGCCGTCCTACTGTCGCGGAGTAAAAAACCCAACAGACCGACAGGGCGTTAAGTGTAAATAGCCGCGGAGTAAAAACCCAACAGACCGGCTGTCCTACTGTCGCGGAGTAAAAACCCAACAGACCGACAGGGCGTTGTAACTATGTAGTTACGCTTGCAAGAAACAACGTTTCTTATGTTTTCTCACCTGATTTAAACCTCCACGAAGTTGTAGCGGGTGTTGTAGATTTGTGACGCGGCGGCGTAGTTGCGGCGGCGTAAACTGAGACGATGACTGCGACGTCGGCTGAGACGTTGACTGCGACGTCGGCTGAGACGTTGACTGCGACGTCGGTTGAGACGTTGGCTGCGACGCCGACTGGGAGGTTGACTGCGACGTCGACTGAGACGTTGACTGCGACGTCGGCTGAGGTCCTTGCGATGCTGACTGCGAGTCCTTGCGGTGCCGACTTGAGGTCCTTGCGATGCTGACTGCGAGTCCTTGCGATGCCGACTTGAGGAAATTATTGTTCACTAGTGTGGTTTCTGAACGACTGACCACGGGTGTGGTTCCTGAACGACTGTCCTGATGTACTGAGCGCGCGCTCTTTTATACTCTGCTCCGCATTCTGTGAGGAGCTTTAAAGCTTTCTCCGAACCTCGGACTTGTTCGCTGGAAATGATGCGACATGTTCGTCGCTTCCAGTGTTTACGAGCTATTCAGCAAACTCGTTTGACTAGTTTTCTCTATTTACTTTGCGAAAACGAGTTTGCTGTGCTTTGTCCTTGACTTTAATGTTAAGTGTACTTCTTTGTATGAACGTTAAATTTTATGATGTAAAATTTGTCGTTACATAATAATAACAACTAGAACCTCCATTTGACTTGTTCGTGTAATATAGAAAGCAGCACTCGATACCATTTCTATTTTTGTTCGAAAATAAAGCCTTACATAAAACGGTAGCACTTGTGAGATATTTTTTGATAATTTAAAATTAAAATTAGGTTCTTTATTAACAAATAAATAATTAATAATTTAATAAATCTATCTTTAATAATTAATAAATTATTAGTTATTAGTAAATATTAATTTAATAACTAATAAATTAGTAACTATTAATTTAATAACTAACAAATTAGTAACTATTATTTTAATAATTGATAAATAGATTTATTTAGCAATTATAAATTTATTTATTAAAAACTTTGTTACAAAAATTTCTGTCAACCACAAAATTTTTGTTCAAGTCGACCACTTTTTGTTCCCGTCTCATTTCCATCCGACTCGGTTTTTAGGGAATGCATCGACTAAAGATTGACAACTGATAATGTCTGCAAAGCAAGTAAATTACCAACAAAATTACACAGTGACCGACTGGGTCCCGTCTGGGTTTTTGGCAGCGCATTTTCTTCAAAAACTGGAAGCTTAGCTGGAACACCGGATCTTAACGACTTGGTACTCCTCACAAATCAATTGGACGAAGTAATTAATAATAACAATAAACAACTAGTAATTAATTCAGAAATTTTTAAAGCAGTATCACAATTGACTGATTTGATCAATAAAATGTCACCAAATTCAAATAAACGAATGATTCAAAAACAGAAACTCTTTAGTAATAATAGAGTTTCAGAATATCATATATACTTTAACTTTAGCAAAGATAGGCCTATTAAACCTAATATTAAAATTGTTAATGCATTTCATAGTTTCGTGTATTTCGTTAGCTCGGTTAGCAACTATAATTTATGGACTCCTTATGAAAATCTTTCATAATATTTTTATATAAGTATAAGTATATACTTATACTTATGTATACCTATACTTATATACTTATACTTGCAAAAAAAGAAATTATGTGTTATTTTTAAAAATGTTATATAAATTAACGAATTAATTAATGCTTCAATTCAGCTTGCCTTTTTTTAAATTAAATTATCTTTGTTATCATTAATTATCATTTCTCCCAAAATATTTTTTTTTCAATTTCATACTGTGGTCATTTTCAGCAAGCATATTCCTGTTACTTTTAAAGTAGAAAACATCATCAAACAATTTGGATTATACACGCAAATATAAAATATATAATATTAAAGAGTATACTCTTTTTCCTATATCTCAGATTATACCTTAGCTGTTATTAAACTTTTATCCGTTTATTGATGTAAGCGGTAACTCTTTTCAGTTTCGCATAGGATGAGTATCTTGCATACAAAGCGCAGTGCTCTGGCGCAGCGCTAATATGAGCGATGATTTTGGTTGGCCGTTGTTTTAATTCCGTAGCGTACATTGGTCTGGCGCTCGCCCTCCAGAAAGCCTCGGACGCCTTTAGGAAAGTGGGACCATACCACCATAGCTCATGTTGGTGCAACTCGACTGGTGCGACGCCTTTAGAAGCACAATCCGCAGGATTGTTCTCAGAGCGCACGTGATTTCAGCAGCTTGGTGGAAAAGTTTCTTGCGTATCTGCGACGCAACGTGACCCATCGACTCGGATGGGCTTGCAACCACGCCAACGTTATCGTCGAGTCGGTCCATGCGTATATCGGATACTCGTTGGTACCCAAACCTCCTATCACGGCTTTTACAAGGCTCCCTGCCAAATGCGCAGCGCACAGTTCCAAACGTGGCAATGATGTTGTCTTCAGTGGAGCCACCTTGGCTTTCGATGCGACCAAAGCGACCGAGATTGAACCGTCAGGCTGAGTGGTTCGCGCGTATATAGCGGCCGCATAGGCACGCTGCGATGCATCGGCGAAAACATGCAATTCCATGTGAGAACCTTGCACTCCGCAACCAAGCCAACGCTCGACCTTAAGCTCAGCTAATGTTTTTAAGCCGTCACGATGAGCGATCCACCGAGCTGCCATTTGATCAGAAACTGGCTCATCCCAATCAACATTCGTCTTCCAAAGGTCCTGAAACCATATCTTCGACCGTATCGTGCAGGGCGGTAAAAGTCCCAAGGGATCAAACAGCGTGCTCGCATCGGATAAAAATGCTCTTTTAGAGAGAACTTTAGGCTGCTTCCTTAAGTTTATAAATTTATAAGTTAAGTTTATAAGTTTATCGCGAAGGTCAGCAGATCTTCAGTTGTCTTCCAGATAAGCCCTAGCGCATGCACATCGTTACTCTCTGCTAAGTAATCGTCGATACCTTCTCCTGACTGAGGCAACTCCGCGATCAGCTCCAAACTTTTGGAGGCCCACTGCCTTAACGTAAATCCACCTTTATCTAGAACTGCTGAAATTTCCCTCTGAAGCACTCGAAGCTCCGCTACGTTCGATGAACCAGTTAGTAGGTCGTCCATATAGAAATCACGTAGAATAATGCTGCAAGCATGCTTATAGTTGTCCATAGAATCCTTCGCCGTCTGTTGTAGAGCTTTAACGGCCAGATGAGATGCCGACGCAACTCCATAAGTAACTCGTAACATTCTGTAATCCTGGATGGGAAGCGTAGGTTTCGAGCGCCATACGATGCGTTGAAAATTTGTATGCTTCGGAGAGACGATCACCTGGCGGTACATCTTTGCCACGTCACCACTTAAAGCAAAGCGATGCGTTCGGAATCGTACCAATATTGCGAATAGATCTTGCTGCAACTGTGGACCAACCATAAGAGCGTCGTTCAATGACCATCCACTAGAAGACTTTGACGAAGCATTAAAAACGACCCTAAGCTTCGTTGTCGAACTGGTTTCCTTTAAAACCGCATGATGCGGCATGTAGTAGCTGTCGTGCGTAATACCGTGAACCGGCTCAATATGGTTAAGCTTAATCAACTCTTCCATAAACCCGACATAGCTTTGCCTGACATAGCATTGCTTTATGTCTTCAATAAGCACGTCTATGGGGCCGGGTACCATATAATCAGGGTCAGCAAGTGGCAGATCCTTTATATGTAAGGCACTTTCCTTACATTTTGGTGAAAAAATATTCACAGTGCATATCCTAGTTATAGAGATATTCCACGAATCCCATGTGGACTGGCCAAAAATGCTTCAGTGCCATTTCTGACACTATAAACATTTTCCTGCGAAATTTTTGCTATGCAGTTTCAAAAAGGGATACTTTCTTCACATTTCGGTGGAAAAATATTGACCGTGCATAGCCTAGTTCCAGAGATATTCCAGGTGTCCAATGTGGACTGGCCAAAAATGCTCCAGTTCCATTTCGTGCACTATAAACATTTTCCTGAGAAACTTTTGATATAGAGTTTCAAAGAGGATCACCTTCCTTACATTTTGGTGAAAAAATATTTACAGTGTATATCCTAGTTCTAGAGATATTCCACGAATCCCATGTGGACTGGCCAAAAATGCTCCGGGCCATTTCTGACACTATAAACATTTTCCTGCGAAATATTTGATATGCAGTTTCAAAGAGGGACGCTTTCTTCACATCTCGGTGAAAAAAATATTGACCGTGCATAGCCTAGTTCCAGAGATATTCAAGGAATTCCATGTGGACTGTCCAAAAATGCTCCAGTGCCATTTCGTGCACTATAAACATTTTCCTGCGAAATTTTTGATATGCAGTTTCAAAGAGGAACACTTTCTTCACATTTCGGTGAAAAAATATTGACAGTGCATAGCCTAGTTCCAGAGATATTCAAGGAATCCCATGTGGACTTGCCAAAAATGCTCCAGTGCCATTTCGTGCACTAGAAACATTTTCCTGTGAAACTTTTAATATACAGTTTCAAAGAGAATCACTTTCCTTATATTTTGGTGAAAACATATTCATCGTGCGTATCCTAGTTCCACAGATACTCCAGGAATCCCATATGGACTGGCCAAAAATGCTCCAGTGCCATTTCTGACACTATAAACATTTTCCTGTGAAACTTTTGATATACAGTTTTAAAGGGGACCACTTTTCTCACATTTCGGTGGAAACATATTCATCGTGCGTATCCTAGTTCCACAGATACTCCAGGAAACCCATTTGGACTGGCCAAAAATGCTTCAGTGCCATTTCTGACACTATAAACATTTTTCCTGCGAAATTTAGCCTAGGTGTAGAGATATTCCAGGTGTCCAATGTAGACTGGCCAAAAATGCTCCAGTACCATTTCGTGCACTATAAACATTTTCCTGTGAAACTTTTAATATACAGTTTCAAAGAGGGGCACTTTCTTCACATTTCGGTGGAAATATATTCATCGTGCGTATCCTAGTTCCACAGATACTCCAGGAATCGCATGTGGACTGGCCCAAAATGCTCCAGTGCCATTTTTGACACTATAAACATTTTCCTGCGAAACTTTTGATATGCAGTTTCAAAGAGGGACACTTTCTTCACATTTCGGTGAAAAAATATTGACCGTGCATAGTCTAGTTCCAGAGATATTCTATGAATTTCTGACACTATAAACATTTTCCTGTGAAACTTTTAATATACAATTTCAAAGAGGGACACTTTCCTTACATTTCGGTGAAAAAATATTCACAGTGCATATCCTAGTTCTAGAGATATTCCAGGAATCCAATGTGGACTGGCCAAAAATGCTCCAGTACCATTTCGTGCACTATAAACATTTTCCTGTGAAACTTTTGATATACAGTTTCAAAGAGAATCACTTTCCTTACATTTTGGTGAAAAAATATTCACAGTGCATATCCTAATTCTAGAGATATTCCACGAATCCCATGTGGACTGGCCAAATATGCTCCAGTGCCATTTCTGACACTATAAACATTTTCCTGCGAAATTTTTGATATGCAGTTTCAAAGAGGGACACTTTCTTCACATTTCGGTGGAAAAATTTTGACCGTGCATAGCCTAGTTCCAGAACTATTCCAGGTGCCCAATGTAGACTGGCCAAAAATGCTCCAGTGCCATTTCGTGCACTATAAACATTTTCCTGTGAAACTTTTGATATACAGTTTCAAAGAGGGACACATTTCCTCACATTTCGGTGAAAACATATTCATCATGGGTATCCTAGTTCCAGAGATACTCCAGGAATCCCATGTGGACTGGCCAAAAATGCTCCAGTGCCATTTCGCGCACTATAAACATTTTCCTGTAAAACTTTTGATATGTAGTTTCAAAGAAGGACACTTTCTTCACATTTCGGTGATAAAATATTGACCGTGCATAGCCTAGTTCCAGAGATATTCCAGGAATCCCATGTGGACTGGCCAAAAATGCTCCAGTGCCATTTCGTGCACTATAAACATTTTCCTGTGAAACTTTTGATATACAGTTTCAAAGAGAATCACTTTCCTTACATTTCGGTGAAAAAATATTGACCGTGCATAGCCTAGTTCTAAAGATATTTCACGAATCCCATGTGGACTGGCCAAAAATGCTCCAGTGCAATTTCTGACACTATAAACATTTTCCTGTGAAACTTTTAAAATACAATTTCAAAGAGGGACACTTTCCTTACATTTCGGTGAAAAAATATTCACAGTGCATATCCTAGTTCTAGAGATATTCCAGGAATCCAATGTGGACTGGCCAAAAATGCTTCAGTGCCATTTCTGACACTATAAACATTTTCCTGCGAAATTTTGGCTATGCAGTTTCAAAGAGGGACACTTTCTTCACATTTCGGTGGAAAAATTTTGACCGTGCATAGCCTAGTTGCAGAGCTATTCCAGGTGCCCAATGTAGACTGGCCAAAAATGCTCCAGTGCCATTTCGTGCACTATAAACATTTTCCTGTGAATCTTTTGATATACAGTTTCAAAGAGGGACACATTTCCTCACATTTCGGTGAAAACATATTCATCATGGGTATCCTAGTTCCAGAGATACTCCAGGAATCCCATGTGGACTGGCCAAAAATGCTCCAGTGCCATTTCGTGCACTATAAACATTTTCCTGTAAAACTTTTGATATGTAGTTTCAAAGAAGGACACTTTCTTCACATTTCGGTGATAAAATATTGACCGTGCATAGCCTAGTTCCAGAGATATTCCAGGAATCCCATGTGGACTGGCCAAAAATGCTCCAGTGCCATTTCGTGCACTATAAACATTTGCCTGTGAAACTTTTGATATACAGTTTCAAAGAGGATCACTTTCCTTACATTTCGGTGAAAAAATATTCACAGTGCATAGCCTAGTTCTAGAGATATTTCACGAATCCCATGCGGACTGGCCAAAAATGCTCCAGTGCAATTTCTGACACTATAAATATTTTCCTGTGAAACTTTTGATATACAGTTTCAAAGAGGAACACTTTCTTCACATTTCGGTGAAAAAATATTGATCGTGCATAGCCTAGTTCCAGAGATATTCCAGGAATCCCATGTGGACTGGCCAAAAATGCTTCAGTGCCATTTCGTGCACTATAAACATTTTCCTGTGAAACTTTTGATATACAGTTTCAAAGAGGATCACTTTCCTTACATTTCGGTGAAAAAATATTGACCGTGCATAGCCTAGTTCCAGAGATATTTCACGAATCCCATGTGGACTGGCCAAAAATGCTTCAGTGCCATTTCTGACACTATAAACATTTTCCTGCGAAATTTTTGCTATGCAGTTTCAAAGAGGGATACTTTCTTCACATTTCGGTGGAAAAATATTGACCGTGCATAGCCTAGTTCCAGAGATATTCCAGGTGTCCAATGTGGACTGGCCAAAAATGCTCCAGTGCCATTTCGTGCACTATAAACATTTTCCTGTGAAACTTTTGATATACAATTTCAAAGAGGGACACTTTCCTTACATTTCGGTAAAAAAATATTCACAGTGCATATCCTAGTTCTAGAGATATTCCACGAATCCCATGTGGACTGGCCAGAAATGCTCCAGTCCCATTTCGTGCACTATAAACATTTTCCTGCGAAATTTTTGATATGTAGTTTCAAAGAAGGACACTTTCTTCACATTTCGGTGAAAAAATATTGATCGTGCATAGCCTAGTTCCAGAGATATTCCAGGAATCCCATGTGGACTGGCCAAAAATGCTCCAGTGCCATTTCGTGCACTATAAACATTTTCCTGTGAAACTTTTGATATACAGTTTTAAAGGTTACCACTTTTCTCACATTTCGGTGGAAACATATTCATCGTGCGTATCCTAGTTCCACAGATACTCCAGGAAACCCATATGGACTGGCCAAAAATGCTCCAGTGCCATTTCTGATACTATAAACATTTTCCTGTGAAACTTTTGATATACAGTTTCAAAGAGGAACACTTTCTTCACATTTCGGTGAAAAAATTTTGATCGTGCATAGCCTAGTTCCAGAGATATTCCAGGAATCCCATGTGGACTGGCCAAAAATGCTCCAGTGCCATTTCGTGCACTATAAACATTTTCCTGTGAAACTTTTAATACACAGTTTCAAAGAGGATCGCTTTCCTTACATTTTGGTGAAAACATATTCATCGTGCGTATCCTAGTTCCACATATACTCCAGGAATCCCATATGGACTGGCCAAAAATGCTCCAGTGCCATTTCTGACACTATAAACATTTTTCTGTGAAACTTTTGATATACAGTTTTAAAGGGCACCACTTTTCTCACATTTCGGTGGAAACATATTCGTCGTGCGTATCCTAGTTCCACAGATACTCCAGGAAACCTATATGGACTGGCCAAAAATGCTCCAGTGCCTGACACTCTGACACTATAAACATTTTCCTGCGAAACTTTTGATATTCAGTTTCAAAGAGGAACACTTTCTTCACATTTCGGTGAAAAAATATTGACCGTGCATAGCCTAGTTCCTGAGATATTCCAGGTGTCCAATGTGGACTGGCCAAAAATGCTCCAGTGCCATTTCGTGCACGCTAAACATTTTCCTGTAAAACTTTTGATATACAGTTTTAAAGGGGACCACTTTCCTCACATTTCGGTGGAAACATATTCATCATGCATAGCCTAGTTCCAGAGATATTCCAGGTGTCCAATGTGGACTGGCCAAAAATGCTCCAGTGCCATTTCGTGCACTATAAACATTTTCCTGTGAAACTTTTGATATACAGTTTCAAAGAGGATCACTTTCCTTACATTTTGGTGAAAAAATATTCACAGTGCATATCCTAGTTATAGTGATATTCCACGAATCCCATGTGGACTGGCCAAAAATGCTTCAGTGCCATTTCTGACACTATAAACATTTTCCTGCGAAATTTTTGATATACAGTTTCAAAGAGGGACACTTTCTTCACATTTCGGTGAAAAAATATTGACCGTGCATAGCCTAGTTCCAGAGATATTCCAGGAATCTTATGTGGACTGGCCAAAAATACTCCAGTGCCATTTCGTGCACTATAAACATTTTCCTGTGAAACTTTTAATACACAGTTTCAAAGAGGATCACTTTCCTTACAATTTGGTGAAAACATATTCATCGTGCGTATCCTAGTTGCACATATACTCCAGGAATCCCATATGGACTGGCCAAAAATGCTCCAGTGCCATTTCTGACACTATAAACATTTTCCTGTGAAACTTTTGATATACAGTTTTAAAGGGGACCATTTTTCTCACATTTCGGTGGAAACATAGTCATCGTGCGTATCCTAGTTCCACAGATACGCCAGGAAACCTATATGGACTGGCCAAAAATGCTCCAGTGCCATTTCTGACACTATAAACATTTTCCTGCGAAACGTTTGATATTCAGTTTCAAAGAGGAACACTTTCTTCACATTTCGGTGAAAAAATATTGACCCTGCATAGCCTAGTTCCAGAGATATTCCAGGTGTCCAATGTGGACTGGCCAAAAATGCTCCAGTGCCATTTCGTGCACTCTAAACATTTTCCTGTAAAACTTTTGATATACAGTTTTAAAGGGGACCACTTACCTCACATTTCGGTGGAAACATATTCATCGTGCGTATGCTAGTTCTACAGATACTCCAGGAGTCCTATGTGGACTGGCCAAAAATGCTCCAGTGCCATTTCGTGCAATATAAACATTTTCCTGTGAAACTTTTGATATACAGTTTCAAAGAGGAACACTTTCTTCACATTTCGGTGAAAAAATTTTGATCGTGCATAGCCTAGTTCCAGAGATATTCCAGGAATCCCATGTGGACTGGCCAAAAATGCTCCAGTGCCATTTCGTGCACTATAAACATTTTCCTGTGAAACTTTTGATGTACAGTTTCAAAGAGGATCACTTTCCTTACATTTCGGGGAAGAAATATTCACAGTGCATATCCTATTTCTAGAGATATTCCACGAATCCCATGTGGACTTGCCAAAAACGCTCCAGTGCCATTTCGTGCACTATAAACATTTTTCTGCGAAATTTTTGATATGCAGTTTCAAAGAGGGACACTTTCTTCACATTTCGGTGAAAAAATATTGACCGTGCATAGCCTAGTTCCAGAGATATTCAAGGAATCCCATGTGGACTGGCCAAAAATGCTCCAGTGCCATTTCGTGCACTATAAACATTTTCCTGCGAAATTTTTGATATGCAGTTTCAAAGAGGGACACTTTCTTCACATTTCGGTGAAAAAATATTGACCGTGCATACCCTAGTTCCAGAGATATTCAAGGAATCCCATGTGGACTGGCCAAAAATGCTCCAGTGCCATTTCGTGCACTATAAACACTTTTCTTACATTTCGGTGAAAAAATATTAACAGTGCATAGCCTAGTTCTAGAGATATTTCACGAATCCCATGTGGACTGGCCAAAAATGCTCCAGTGCCATTTCTGACACTATAAACATTTTCCTGTGAAACTTTTTATATACAGTTTCAAAGAGGAACACTTTCTTCACATTTCGGTGAAAAAATTTTGATCGTGCATAGCCTAGTTCCAGAGATATTCCAGGAATCCCATGTGGACTGGCCAAAAATGCTCCAGTGCCATTTCGTGCACTATAAACATTTTCCTGTGAAACTTTTGATATACAGTTTCAAAGAGGATCACTTTCCTTACATTTCGGGGAAGAAATATTCACAGTGCATATCCTATTTCTAGAGATATTCCACGAATCCCATGTGGACTTGCCAAAAACGCTCCAGTGCCATTTCGTGCACTATAAACATTTTCCTGTGAAACTTTTGATATACAGTTTCAAAGAGGATAACTTTCCTTACATTTTAGTGAAAAAATATTCACAGTGCATATCCTAGTTATAGAGATATTCCACGAATCCCATGTGGACTGGCCAAAAATGCTTCAGTGCCATTTCTGACACTATAAACATTTTCCTGCGAAATTTTTGATATGCAGTTTCAAAGAGGGACACTTTCTTCACATTTCGGTGAAAAAATATTGACCGTGCATACCCTAGCTCCAGAGATATTCAAGGAATCCCATGTGGACTGGCCAAAAATGTTCCAGTGCCATTTCGTGCACTATAAACATTTTCCTGTCAAACTTTTGATATACAGTTTCAAAGAGGAACACTTTCTTCACATTTCGGTGAAAAAATATTGATCGTGCATAGCCTAGTTCCAGAGATATTCCAGGAATCCTATGTGGACTGGCCAAAAATGCTCCAGTGCCATTTCGTGCACTATAAACATCTTCCTGCGAAATTTTTGATATGCAGTTTCAAAGAGGGACACTTTCTTCACATTTCGGTGAAAAAATATTGACCGTGCATAGCCTAGTTCCAGAGATATTCCAGGAATCCCATGTGGACTGGCCAAAAATGCTCCAGTGCCATTTCGTGCACTATAAACATTTTCCTGTGAAACTTTTGATATACAGTTTCAAAGAGGATCACTTTCCTTACATTTCGGGGAAGAAATATTCACAGTGCATATCCTATTTCTAGAGATATTCCACGAATCCCATGTGGACTTGCCAAAAACGCTCCAGTGCCATTTCGTGCACTATAAACATTTTCCTGTGAAACTTTTGATATACAGTTTCAAAGAGGATAACTTTCCTTACATTTTAGTGAAAAAATATTCACAGTGCATATCCTAGTTATAGAGATATTCCACGAATCCCATGTGGACTGGCCAAAAATGCTTCAGTGCCATTTCTGACACTATAAACATTTTCCTGCGAAATTTTTGATATGCAGTTTCAAAGAGGGACACTTTCTTCACATTTCGGTGAAAAAATATTGACCGTGCATACCCTAGCTCCAGAGATATTCAAGGAATCCCATGTGAACTGGCCAAAAATACTCCAGTGCCATTTCGTGCACTATAAACATTTTCCTGTCAAACTTTTAATATACAGTTTCAAAGAGGAACACTTTCTTCACATTTCGGTGAAAAAATATTGATCGTGCATAGCCTAGTTCCAGAGATATTCCAGGAATCCCATGTGGACTGGCCAAAAATGCTCCAGTGCCATTTCGTGCACTATAAAAATTTTCCTGCGAAATTTTTGATATGCAGTTTCAAAGAGGGACACTTTCTTCACATTTCGGTGAAAAAATATTGACCGTGCATACCCTAGTTCCAGAGATATTCAAGGAATCCCATGTGGACTGGCCAAAAATGCTCCAGTGCCATTTCGTGCACTATAAACACTTTTCTTACATTTCGGTGAAAAAATATTAACAGTGCATAGCCTAGTTCTAGAGATATTTCACGAATCCCATGTGGACTGGCCAAAAATGCTCCAGTGCCATTTCTGACACTATAAACATTTTCCTGTGAAACTTTTTATATACAGTTTCAAAGAGGAACACTTTCTTCACATTTCGGTGAAAAAATTTTGATCGTGCATAGCCTAGTTCCAGAGATATTCCAGGAATCCCATGTGGACTGGCCAAAAATGCTCCAGTGCCATTTCGTGCACTATAAACATTTTCCTGTGAAACTTTTGATATACAGTTTCAAAGAGGATCACTTTCCTTACATTTCGGGGAAGAAATATTCACAGTGCATATCCTATTTCTAGAGATATTCCACGAATCCCATGTGGACTTGCCAAAAACGCTCCAGTGCCATTTCGTGCACTATAAACATTTTCCTGTGAAACTTTTGATATACAGTTTCAAAGAGGATAACTTTCCTTACATTTTAGTGAAAAAATATTCACAGTGCATATCCTAGTTATAGAGATATTCCACGAATCCCATGTGGACTGGCCAAAAATGCTTCAGTGCCATTTCTGACACTATAAACATTTTCCTGCGAAATTTTTGATATGCAGTTTCAAAGAGGGACACTTTCTTCACATTTCGGTGAAAAAATATTGACCGTGCATACCCTAGCTCCAGAGATATTCAAGGAATCCCATGTGGACTGGCCAAAAATGTTCCAGTGCCATTTCGTGCACTATAAACATTTTCCTGTCAAACTTTTGATATACAGTTTCAAAGAGGAACACTTTCTTCACATTTCGGTGAAAAAATATTGATCGTGCATAGCCTAGTTCCAGAGATATTCCAGGAATCCTATGTGGACTGGCCAAAAATGCTCCAGTGCCATTTCGTGCACTATAAACATCTTCCTGCGAAATTTTTGATATGCAGTTTCAAAGAGGGACACTTTCTTCACATTTCGGTGAAAAAATATTGACCGTGCATAGCCTAGTTCCAGAGATATTCAAGGAATCCCATGTGGACTTGCCAAAAATGCTCCAGTGCCATTTCGTGCACTATAAACATTTTCCTGCGAAATTTTTGATATGCAGTTTCAAAGAGGGACACTTTCTTCACATTTCGGTGAAAAAATATTCACAGTGCATATCCGAGTTCTAGAGATATTCAAGGAATTCCATGTGGACTGGCCAAAAATGCTCCAGTGCCATTTCGTGCACTATAAACATTTTCCTGTGAAACTTTTAATACACAGTTTCAAAGAGGACCACTTTCCTTACATTTTGGTGAAAACATATTCATCGTGCGTATCCTAGTTCCACATATACTCCAGGAATCCCATATGGACTGGCCAAAAATGCTCCAGTGCCATTTCTGACACTATAAACATTTTCCTGTGAAACTTTTGATATACAGTTTTAAAGGGCACCACTTTTCTCACATTTCGGTGGAAACATATTCGTCGTGCGTATCCTAGTTCCACAGATACTCCAGGAAACCTATATGGACTGGCCAAAAATGCTCCAGTGCCTGACACTCTGACACTATAAACATTTTCCTGCGAAACTTTTTATATTCAATTTCAAAGAGGAACACTTTCTTCACATTTCGGTGAAAAAATATTGACCGTGCATAGCCTAGTTCCTGAGATATTCCAGGTGTCCAATGTGGACTGGCCAAAAATGCTCCAGTGCCATTTCGTGCACGCTAAACATTTTCCTGTAAAACTTTTGATATGCAGTTTCTTCACATTTCGGTGCAGAAACATTTTTCATTATTATCATGCATTTCGGTGCATTTTTGATATGCAGTTTCAAAGAGGGACACTTTCTTCACATTTCGGTGAAAAAATATTGACCGTGCATACCCTAGCTCCAGAGATATTCAAGGAATCCCATGTGGACTGGCCAAAAATGTTCCAGTGCCATTTCGTGCACTATAAACATTTTCCTGTCAAACTTTTGATATACAGTTTCAAAGGGGACCACTTACCTCACATTTCGGTGGAAACATATTCATCGTGCGTATGCTAGTTCCACAGATACTCCAGGACTCCAGTCCTATGTGGACTGGCCAAAAATGCTCCAGTGCCATTTCGTGCACTATAAACATTTTCCTGCGAAACTTTTGATATGTAGTTTCAAAGAAGGACGCTTTCTTCACATTTCGGTGAAAAAATATTGACCGTGCATAGCCTAGTTCCAGACATATTCCAGGAATCCTATGTGGACTGGCCAAAAATGCTCCAGTGGCATTTAGTGCACTATAAACATCTTCCTGCGAAATTTTTGATATGCAGTTTCTTCACATTTCGGTGAAAAAATATTGACCGTGCATAGCCTAGTTCCAGAGATATTCAAGGAATCCCATGTGGACTGGCCAAAAATGCTCCAGTGCCATTTCGTGCACTATAAACATTTTCCTACGAAATTTTTGATATGCAGTTTCAAAGAGGGACACTTTCTTCACATTTCGGTGAAAAAATATTGATCGTGCATAGCCTAGTTCCAGAGATATTCCAGGTGTCCAATGTGGACTGGCCAAAAATGCTCCAGTGCCATTTCGTGCACTATAAACATTTTCCTGTGAAACTTTTGATATACAGTTTCAAAGAGGATCACTTTCCTTACATTTTGGTGAAAAAATATTCACAGTGCATATCCTATTTCTAGAGATATTCCACGAATCCCATGTGGACTTGCCAAAAACGCTCCAGTGCCATTTCGTGCATTATAAACATTTTCCTGTGAAACTTTTGATATACAGTTTCAAAGAGGATAACTTTCCTTACATTTTGGTGAAAAAATATTCACAGTGCATATCCTAGTTATAGAGATATTCCACGAATCCCATGTGGACTGGCCAAAAATGCTTCAGTGCCATTTCTGACACTATAAACATTTTCCTGCGAAATTTTTGCTATGCAGTTTCAAAGAGGGATACTTTCTTCACATTTCGGTGGAAAAATATTGACCGTGCATAGCCTAGTTCCAGAGATATTCAAGGAATCCCATGTGGACTGGCCAAAAATGCTCCAGTGCCATTTCGTGCACTATAAACATTTTCCTTTGAAACTTTTGATATACAGTTTTAAAGGGGACCACTTTTCTCACATTTCGGTGGAAACATATTCATCGTGCGTATCCTAGTTCCACAGATACTCCAGGAAACCCATATGGACTGGCCAAAAATGCTCCAGTGCCATTTCTGATACTATAAACATTTTCCTGTGAAACTTTTGATATACAGTTTCAAAGAGGAACACTTTCTTCACATTTCGGTGAAAAAATATTGACCGTGCATAGCCTAGTTCCAGCGATATTCAAGGAATCCCATGTGGACTGGCCAAAAATGCTCCAGTGCCATTTCGTGCATTATAAACATTTTCCTGTGAAACTTTTGATATACAGTTTCAAAGAGGATCACTTTCCTTACATTTTGGTGAAAAAATATTCACAGTGCATATCCTAGTTATAGAGATATTCCACGAATCCCATGTGGACTGGCCAAAAATGCTTCAGTGCCATTTCTGGCACTATAAGCATTTTCCTGCGAAATTTTTGATATGCGGTTTCAAAGAGGGACACTTTCTTCACATTTCGGTGAAAAAATATTGACCGTGCATAGCCTAGTTCCAGAGATATTCCAGGAATCATATGTGGACTGGCCAAAAATGCTCCAGTGCCATTTCGTGCACTATAAACATTTTCCTGTGAAACTTTTAATACACAGTTTCAAAGAGGATCACTTTCCTTACAATTTGGTGAAAACATATTCATCGTGCGTATCCTAGTTGCACATATACTCCAGGAATCCCATATGGACTGGCCAAAAATGCTCCAGTGCCATTTCTGACACTATAAACATTTTCCTGTGAAACTTTTGATATACAGTTTTAAAGGGGACCACTTTTCTCCCATTTCGGTGGAAACATATTCATCGTGCGTATCCTAGTTCCACAGATACGCCAGGAAACCTATATGGACTGGCCAAAAATGCTCCAGTGCCTGACACTCTGACACTATAAACATTTTCCTGTGAAACTATTGATATTCAGTTTGAAAGAGGAACACTTTCTTCACATTTCGGTGAAAAAATATTGACCGTGCATAGCCTAGTTCCAGAGATATTCCAGGTGTCCAATGTGGACTGGCCAAAAATGCTCCAGTGCCATTTCGTGCACTCTAAACATTTTCCTGTAAAACTTTTGATATACAGTTTCAAAGGGGACCACTTACCTCACATTTCGGTGGAAACATATTCATCGTGCGTATGCTAGTTCCACAGATACTCCAGGAGTCCTATGTGGACTGGCCAAAAATGCTCCAGTGCCATTTCGTGCACTATAAACATTTTCCTGCGAAATTTTTGATATGCAGTTTCAAAGAGGGACACTTTCTTCACATTTCGGTGAAAAAATATTGACCGTGCATACCCTAGCTCCAGAGATATTCAAGGAATCCCATGTGGACTGGCCAAAAATGTTCCAGTGCCATTTCGTGCACTATAAACATTTTCCTGTCAAACTTTTGATATACAGTTTCAAAGAGGAACACTTTCTTCACATTTCGGTGAAAAAATATTGATCGTGCATAGCCTAGTTCCAGAGATATTCCAGGAAACCTATATGGACTGGCCAAAAATGCTCGAGTGCCATTTCGTGCACTATAAACATCTTCCTGCGAAATTTTTGATATGCAGTTTCAAAGAGGGACACTTTCTTCACATTTCGGTGAAAAAATATTGACCGTGCATAGCCTAGTTCCAGAGATATTCCAGGAATCATATGTGGACTGGCCAAAAATGCTCCAGTGCCATTTCGTGCACTATAAACATTTTCCTGTGAAACTTTTAATACACAGTTTCAAAGAGGATCACTTTCCTTACAATTTGGTGAAAACATATTCATCGTGCGTATCCTAGTTGCACATATACTCCAGGAATCCCATATGGACTGGCCAAAAATGCTCCAGTGCCATTTCTGACACTATAAACATTTTCCTGTGAAACTTTTGATATACAGTTTTAAAGGGCACCACTTTTCTCACATTTCGGTGGAAACATATTCGTCGTGCGTATCCTAGTTCCACAGATACTCCAGGAAATCTATATGGACTGGCCAAAAATGCTCCAGTGCCTGGCACTCTGATACTATAAACATTTTCCTGTGAAACTTTTGATATTCAGTTTCAAAGAGGAACACTTTCTTCACATTTCGGTGAAAAAATATTGACCGTGCATAGCCTAGTTCCAGAGATATTCCAGGTGTCAAATGTGGACTGGCCAAAAATGCTCCAGTGCCATTTCGTGCACTATAAACATTTTCCTGCGAAATTTTTGATATGCAGTTTCTTCACATTTCGGTGAAAAAATATTGACCGTGCATAGCCTAGTTCCAGAGATATTCAAGGAATCCCATGTGGACTGGCCAAAAATGCTCCAGTGCCATTTCGTGCACTATAAACATTTTCCTGCGAAATTTTTGATATGCAGTTTCAAAGAGGGACACTTTCTTCACATTTCGGTGAAAAAATATTGACCGTGCATACCCTAGCTAAAGAGATATTCAAGGAATCCCATGTGGACTGGCCAAAAATGTTCCAGTGCCATTTCGTGCACTATAAACATTTTCCTGCGAAACTTTTGATATGTAGTTTCAAAGAAGGACGCTTTCTTCACATTTCGGTGAAAAAATATTGACCGTGCATACCCTAGCTCCAGAGATATTCAAGGAATCCCATGTGGACTGGCCAAAAATGTTCCAGTGCCATTTCGTGCACTATAAACATTTTCCTGTCAAACTTTTGATATACAGTTTCAAAGAGGAACACTTTCTTCACATTTCGGTGAAAAAATATTGATCGTGCATAGCCTAGTTCCAGAGATATTCCAGGTGTCCAATGTGGACTGGCCAAAAATGCTCCAGTGCCATTTCGTGCACTATAAACATTTTCCTGTGAAACTTTTGATATACAGTTTCAAAGAGGATCACTTTCCTTACATTTTGGTGAAAAAATATTCACAGTGCATATCCTATTTCTAGAGATATTCCACGAATCCCATGTGGACTTGCCAAAAATGCTCCAGTGCCATTTCGTGCACTATAAACATTTTCCTGTGAAAGTTTTGATATACAGTTTCAAAGAGGATAACTTTCCTTACATTTTGGTGAAAAAATATTCACAGTGCATATCCTAGTTATAGAGATATTCCACGAATCCCATGTGGACTGGCCAAAAATGCTTCAGTGCCATTTCTGACACTATAAACATTTTCCTGCGAAATTTTTGCTATGCAGTTTCAAAGAGGGATACTTTCTTCACATTTCGGTGGAAAACTATTGACCGTGCATAGCCTAGTTCCAGAGATATTCAAGGAATCCCATGTGGACTGGCCAAAAATGCTCCAGTGCCATTTCGTGCACTATAAACATTTTCCTTTGAAACTTTTGATATACAGTTTTAAAGGGGACCACTTTTCTCACATTTCGGTGGAAACATATTCATCGTGCGTATCCTAGTTCTACAGATACTCCAGGAAACCCATATGGACTGGCCAAAAATGCTCCAGTGCCATTTCTGATACTATAAACATTTTCCTGTGAAACTTTTGATATACAGTTTCAAAGAGGAACACTTTCTTCACATTTCGGTGAAAAAATTTTGATCGTGCATAGCCTAGTTCCAGAGATATTCCAGGAATCCCATGTGGACTCGCCAAAAATGCTCCAGTGCCATTTCGTGCACTATAAACATTTTCCTGTGAAACTTTTGATATACAGTTTTAAAGGGGACCACTTTCCTCACATTTCGGTGGAAACATATTCATCGTGCATAGCCTAGTTCCAGAGATATTCCAGGTGTCCAAAGTGGACTGGCCAAAAATGCTCCAGTGCCATTTCGTGCACTATAAACATTTTCCTGTGAAACTTTTGATATACAGTTTCAAAGAGGATCACTTCCTTACATTTTGGTGAAAAAATATTCACAGTGCATATCCTAGTTATAGAGATATTCCGCGAATCCCATGTGGACTGGCCAAAAATGCTTCAGTGCCATTTCTGGCACTATAAGCATTTTCCTGCGAAATTTTTGATATGCAGTTTCAAAGAGGGACACTTTCTTCACATTTCGGTGAAAAAATATTGACCGTGCATAGCCTAGTTCCAGAGATATTCCAGGAATCATATGTGGACTGGCCAAAAATGCTCCAGTGCCATTTCGTGCACTATAAACATTTTCCTGTGAAACTTTTAATACACAGTTTCAAAGAGGATCACTTTCCTTACAATTTGGTGAAAACATATTCATCGTGCGTATCCTAGTTGCACATATACTCCAGGAATCCCATATGGACTGGCCAAAAATGCTCCAGTGCCATTTCTGACACTATAAACATTTTCCTGTGAAACTTTTGATATACAGTTTTAAAGGGGACCACTTTTCTCCCATTTCGTTGGAAACATATTCATCGTGCGTATCCTAGTTCCACAGATACGCCAGGAAACCTATATGGACTGGCCAAAAATGCTTCAGTGCCATTTCTGACACTATAAACATTTTCCTGCGAAACTTTTGATATTCAGTTTCAAAGAGGAACACTTCCTTACATTTTGGTGAAAAAATATTCACAGTGCATATCCTAGTTATAGAGATATTCCGCGAATCCCATGTGGACTGGCCAAAAATGCTTCAGTGCCATTTCTGGCACTATAAGCATTTTCCTGCGAAATTTTTGATATGCAGTTTCAAAGAGGGACACTTTCTTCACATTTCGGTGAAAAAATATTGACCGTGCATAGCCTAGTTCCAGAGATATTCCAGGAATCATATGTGGACTGGCCAAAAATGCTCCAGTGCCATTTCGTGCATTATAAAAATTTTCCTGTGAAACTTTTGATATACAGTTTCAAAGAGGATCACTTCCTTACATTTTGGTGAAAAAATATTCACAGTGCATATCCTAGTTATAGAGATATTCCGCGAATCCCATGTGGACTGGCCAAAAATGCTTCAGTGCCATTTCTGGCACTATAAGCATTTTCCTGCGAAATTTTTGATATGCAGTTTCAAAGAGGGACACTTTCTTCACATTTCGGTGAAAAAATATTGACCGTGCATAGCCTAGTTCCAGAGATATTCCAGGAATCATATGTGGACTGGCCAAAAATGCTCCAGTGCCATTTCGTGCACTATAAACATTTTCCTGTGAAACTTTTAATACACCGTTTCAAAGAGGATCACTTTCCTTACAATTTGGTGAAAACATATTCATCGTGCGTATCCTAGTTGCACATATACTCCAGGAATCCCATATGGACTGGCCAAAAATGCTCCAGTGCCATTTCTGACACTATAAACATTTTCCTGTGAAACTTTTGATATACAGTTTTAAAGGGGACCACTTTTCTCCCATTTCGTTGGAAACATATTCATCGTACGTATCCTAGTTCCACAGATACGCCAGGAAACCTATATGGACTGGCCAAAAATGCTTCAGTGCCATTTCTGACACTATAAACATTTTCCTGCGAAACTTTTGATATTCAGTTTCAAAGAGGAAACTTTCTTCACATTTCGGTGAAAAAATATTGACCGTGCATAGCCTAGTTCCAGAGATATTCAAGGAATCCCATGTGGACTGGCCAAAAATGCTCCAGTGCCATTTCGTGCACTATAAACATTTTCCTGCGAAATTTTTGATATGCACTTTCAAAGAGGGACACTTTCTTCACATTTCGGTGAAAAAATATTGACCTTGCATACCCTAGTTCCAGAGATATTCAAGGAATCCCATGTGGACTGGCCAAAAATGCTCCAGTGCCATTTCGTGCACTATAAACATTTTCCTGTCAAACTTTTGATATACAGTTTCAAAGAGGAACACTTTCTTCACATTTCGGTGAAAAAATATTGATCGTGCATAGCCTAGTTCCAGAGATATTCCAGGAATCCCATGTGGACTGGCCAAAAATGCTCCAGTGCCATTTCGTGCACTATAAAAATTTTCCTGCGAAATTTTTGATATGCAGTTTCAAAGAGGGACACTTTCTTCACATTTCAGTGAAAAAATATTGACCGTGCATACCCTAGTTGCAGAGATATTCAAGAAATCCCATGTGGACTGGCCAAAAATGCTCCAGTGCCATTTCGTGCACTATAAACACATTCCTTACATTTCGGTGAAAAAATATTAACCGTGCATAGCCTAGTTCTAGAGATATTTCACGAATCCCATGTGGACTGGCCAAAAATGCTCCAGTGCCATTTCTGACACTATAAACATTTTCTTGTGAAACTTTTGATATACAGTTTTAAAGGGCACCACTTTTCTCACATTTCGGTGGAAACATATTCGTCGTGCGTATCCTAGTTCCACAGATACTCCAGGAAACCTATATGGACTGGCCAAAAATGCTCCAGTGCCTGACACTCTGACACTATAAACATTTTCCTGCGAAACTTTTGATATTCAATTTCAAAGAGGAACACTTTCTTCATATTTCGGTGAAAAAATATTGACCGTGCATAGCCTAGTTCCTGAGATATTCCAGGTGTCCAATGTGGACTGGCCAAAAATGCTCCAGTGCCATTTCGTGCACGCTTAACATTTTCCTGTAAAACTTTTGATATACAGTTTTAAAGGGGACCACTTTCCTCACAATTCGGTGGAAACATATTCATCGTGCATAGCCTAGTTCCAGAGATATTCAAGGAATCCCATGTGGACTGGCCAAAAATGCTCCAGTGCCATTTCGTGCACTATAAACATTTTCCTGTCAAACTTTTGATATACAGTTTCAAAGAGGAACACTTTCTTCACATTTCGGTGAAAAAATATTGATCGTGCATAGCCTAGTTCCAGAGATATTCCAGGAATCCCATGTGGACTGGCCAAAAATGCTCCAGTGCCATTTCGTGCACTATAAAAATTTTCCTGCGAAATTTTTGATATGCAGTTTCAAAGAGGGACACTTTCTTCACATTTCGGTGAAAAAATATTGACCGTGCATACCCTAGTTGCAGAGATATTCAAGGAATCCCATGTGGACTGGCCAAAAATGCTCCAGTGCCATTTCGTGCACTATAAACACATTCCTTACATTTCGGTGAAAAAATATTAACCGTGCATAGCCTAGTTCTAGAGATATTTCACGAATCCCATGTGGACTGGCCAAAAATGCTCCAGTGCCATTTCTGACACTATAACCATTTTCCTGTGAAACTTTTGATATACAGTTTCAAAGAGGAACACTTTCTTCACATTTCGGTGAAAAAATTTTGATCGTGCATAGCCTAGTTCCAGAGATATTCCAGGAATCCCATGTGGACTGGCCAAAAATGCTCCAGTGCCATTTCGTGCACTATACAAATTTTCCTGTGAAACTTTTGATATACAGTTTCAAAGAGGATCACTTTCCTTACATTTCGGTGAAAAAATATTCACAGTGCATATCCTAGTTCTAGACATTTTCCTGCGAAACTTTTGATATGTAGTTTCAAAGAGGGACACTTTCTTCACATTTCGGTGAAAAAATATTGACCGTGCATAGCCTAGTTCCAGAGATATTCCAGGAATCCCATGTGGACTGGCCAAAAATGCTCCAGTGCCATTTCGTGCACTATAAACATTTTCCTGTGAAACTTTTGATATACAGTTTCAAAGAGGATCACTTTCCTTACATTTCGGTGAAGAAATATTCACAGTGCATATCCTATTTCTAGAGATATTCCACGAATCCCATGTGGACTTGCCAAAAACGTTCCAGTGCCATTTCGTGCACTATAAACATTTTCCTGTGAAACTTTTGATATACAGTTTCAAAGAGGATCACTTTCCTTACATTGTGGTGAAAAAATATTCACAGTGCATATCCTAGTTATAGAGATATTCCACGAATCCCATGTGGACTGGCCAAAAATGCTCCAGTGCCATTTCGTGCACTATAAACATTTTCCTGCGAAACTTTTGATATGTAGTTTCAAAGAAGGACACTTTCTTCACATTTCGGTGAAAAAATATTGACCGTGCATAGCCTAGTTTCAGAGATATTCCAGGAATCATATGTGGACTGGCCAAAAATGCTCCAGTGCCATTTCGTGCACTATAAACATTTTCCTGTGAAACTTTTAATACACAGTTTCAAAGAGGATCACTTTCCTTACATTTTGGTGAAAACATATTCATCGTGCGTATCCTAGTTCCACATATACTCCAGGAATCCCATATGGACTGGCCAAAAATGCTCCAGTGCCATTTCTGACACTATAAACATTTTCCTGTGAAACTTTTGATATACAGTTTTAAAGGGGAACACTTTTCTCACATTTCGGTGGAAACATATTAGTCGTGCGTATCCTAGTTCCACAGATACTCCAGGAAACCTATATGGACTGGCTAAAAATGTTCCAGTGCCATTTCTGACACTATAAACATTTTCCTGCGAAACTTTTGATATGCAGTTTCAAAGAGGGACACTTTCTTCACATTTCGGTGAAAAAATATTGACCGTGCATAGCCTAGTTCCAGAGATATTCCAGGAATCATATGTGGACTGGCCAAAAATGCTCCAGTGCCATTTCGTGCACTATAAACATTTTCCTGTGAAACTTTTAATACACAGTTTCAAAGAGGATCACTTTCCTTACATTTTGGTGAAAACATATTCATCGTGCGTATCCTAGTTCCACATATACTCCAGGAATCCCATATGGACTGGCCAAAAATGCTCCAGTGCCATTTCTGACACTATAAACATTTTCCTGTGAAACTTTTGATATACAGTTTTAAAGGGGACCACTTTTCTCACATTTCGGTGGAAACATATTCGTCGTGCGTATCCTAGTTCCACAGATACTCCAGGAAACCTATATGGACTGGCTAAAAATGTTCCAGTGCCATTTCTGACACTATAAACATTTTCCTGCGAAACTTTTGATATGCAGTTTCAAAGAGGGACACTTTCTTCACATTTCGGTGAAAAAATATTGACCGTGCATAGCCTAGTTCCAGAGATATTCCAGGAATCATATGTGGACTGGCCAAAAATGCTCCAGTGCCATTTCGTGCACTATAAACATTTTCCTGTGAAACTTTTGATATACAGTTTCAAAGAGGATCACTTTCCTTACATTTCGGTGAAGAAATATTCACAGTGCATATCCTATTTCTAGAGATATTCCACGAATCCCATGTGGACTTGCCAAAAACGCTCCAGTGCCATTTCGTGCACTATAAACATTTTCCTGTGAAACTTTTGATATACAGTTTCAAAGAGGATCACTTTCCTTACATTTTGGTGAAAAAATATTCACAGTGCATATCCTAGTTATAGAGATATTCCACGAATCCCATGTGGACTGGCCAAAAATGCTTCAGTGCCATTTCTGACACTATAAACATTTTCCTGCGAAATTTTGGCTATGTAGTTTCAAAGAGGGATACTTTCTTCACATTTCGGTGAAAAAATATTGACCGTGCATACCCTAGTTCCAGAGATATTCAAGGAATCTCATGTGGACTGGCCAAAAATGCTCCAGTGCCATTTCGTGCACTATAACCATTTTCCTGTCAAACTTTTGATATGCAGTTTCAAAGAGGAACACTTTCTTCACATTTCGGTGAAAAAATATTGACCGTGCATACCCTAGTTCCAGAGATATTCCAGGAATCCCATGTGGACTGGCCAAAAATGCGCCAGTGCCATTTCGTGCACTATAAACATTTTCCTGTCAAACTTTTGATATACAGTTTCAAAGAGGAACACTTTCTTCACATTTCGGTGAAAAAATATTGACCGTGCATACCCTAGTTCCAGAGATATTCAAGGAATCCCATGGGGACTGGCCAAAAATGCTCCAGTGCCATTTCGTGCACTATAAACATTTTCCTGTCAAACTTTTGATATACAGTTTCAAAGAGGAACACTTTCTTCACATTTCGGTGAAAAAATATTGACCGTGCATAGCCTAGTTCCAGAGATATTCCAGGAATCCCATGTGGACTGGCCAAAAATGCTCCAGTGCCATTTCGTGCACTATAAACATTTTCCTGTGAAACTTTTGATATACAGTTTCAAAGAGGATCACTTTCCTTACATTTCGGTGAAGAAATATTCACAGTGCATATCCTATTTCTAGAGATATTCCACGAATCCCATGTGGACTTGCCAAAAACGTTCCAGTGCCATTTCGTGCACTATAAACATTTTCCTGTGAAACTTTTGATATACAGTTTCAAAGAGGATCACTTTCCTTACATTGTGGTGAAAAAATATTCACAGTGCATATCCTAGTTATAGAGATATTCCACGAATCCCATGTGGACTGGGCAAAAATGCTTCAGTGCCATTTCTGACACTATAAACATTTTCCTGCGAAATTTTTGATATGCAGTTCAAAGAGGGATACTGTCTTCACATTTCGGTGGAAAAATATTGACCGTGCATAGCATAGTTCCAGAGATATTCCAGGTGTCCAATGTGGACTGGCCAAAAATGCTCCAGTGCCATTTCGTGCACTATAAACATTTTCCTGTGAAACTTTTGATATACAGTTTCAAAGAGGATCACTTTCCTTACATTTTGGTGAAAAAATATTCACAGTGCATATCCTAGTTCTAGAGATATTCAAGGAATTCCATGTGGACTGGCCAAAAATGCTCCAGTGCCATTTCGTGCACTATAAACATTTTCCTGCGAAACTTTTGATATGTAGTTTCAAAGAAGGACACTTTCTTCACATTTCGGTGAAAAAATATTGACCGTGCATAGCCTAGTTTCAGAGATATTCCAGGAATCATATGTGGACTGGCCAAAAATGCTCCAGTGCCATTTCGTGCACTATAAACATTTTCCTGTGAAACTTTTAATACACAGTTTCAAAGAGGATCACTTTCCTTACATTTTGGTGAAAACATATTCATCGTGCGTATCCTAGTTCCACATATACTCCAGGAATCCCATATGGACTGGCCAAAAATGCTCAGTGCCATTTCTGACACTATAAACATTTTCCTGTGAAACTTTTGATATACAGTTTTAAAGGGGACCACTTTTCTCACATTTCGGTGGAAACATATTCGTCGTGCGTATCCTAGTTCCACAGATACTCCAGGAAACCTATATGGACTGGCTAAAAATGTTCCAGTGCCATTTCTGACACTATAAACATTTTCCTGCGAAACTTTTGATATTCAGTTTCAAAGAGGAACACTTTCTTCACATTTCGGTGAAAAAATATTGACCGTGCATAGCCTAGTTCCAGAGATATTCCAGGTGTCCAATGTGGACTGGCCAAAAATGCTCCAGTGCCATTTCGTGCACTATAAACATTTTCCTGTGAAACTTTTGATATACAGTTTCAAAGAGGATCACTTTCCTTACATTTCGGTGAAGAAATATTCACAGTGCATATCCTATTTCTAGAGATATTCCACGAATCCCATGTGGACTGTCCAAAAATGCTTCAGTGCCATTTCTGACACTATAAACATTTTCCTGCGAAATTTTGGCTATGTAGTTTCAAAGAGGGATACTTTCTTCACATTTCGGTGAAAAAATATTGACCGTGCATAGCCTAGTTTCAGAGATATTCCAGGAATCATATGTGGACTGGCCAAAAACGCTCCAGTGCCATTTCGTGCACTATAAACATTTTCCTGTGAAACTTTTGATATACAGTTTCAAAGAGGATCACTTTCCTTACATTTTGGTGAAAAAATATTCACAGTGCATATCCTAGTTATAGAGATATTCCACGAATCCCATGTGGACTGGCCAAAAATGCTTCAGTGCCATTTCTGACACTATAAACATTTTCCTGCGAAATTTTGGCTATGTAGTTTCAAAGAGGGATACTTTCTTCACATTTCGGTGAAAAAATATTGACCGTGCATACCCTAGTTCCAGAGATATTCAAGGAATCCCATGTGGACTGGCCAAAAATGCTCCAGTGCCATTTCGTGCACTATAAACATTTTCCTGTCAAACTTTTGATATGCAGTTTCAAAGAGGAACACTTTCTTCACATTTCGGTGAAAAAATATTGACCGTGCATACCCTAGTTCCAGAGATATTCCAGGAATCCCATGTGGACTGGCCAAAAATGCGCCAGTGCCATTTCGTGCACTATAAACATTTTCCTGTCAAACTTTTGATATACAGTTTCAAAGAGGAATACTTTCTTCACATTTCGGTGAAAAAATATTGACCGTGCATACCCTAGTTCCAGAGATATTCAAGGAATCCCATGGGGACTGGCCAAAAATGCTCCAGTGCCATTTCGTGCACTATAAACATTTTCCTGTCAAACTTTTGATATACAGTTTCAAAGAGGAACACTTTCTTCACATTTCGGTGAAAAAATATTGATCGTGCATAGCCTAGTTCCAGAGATATTCCAGGAATCCCATGTGGACTGGCCAAAAATGCTCCAGTGCCATTTCGTGCACTATAAAAATTTTCCTGCGAAATTTTTGATATGCAGTTTAAAAGAGGGACACTTTCTTCACATTTCGGTGAAAAAATATTGACCGTGCATACCCTAGTTCCAGAGATATTCAAGGAATCCCATGTGGACTGGCCAAAAATGCTCCAGTGCCATTTCGTGCACTAAAAACACTTTCCTTACATTTCGGTGAAAAAACATTAACCGTGCATAGCCTAGTTCTAGAGATATTTCACGAATCCCATGTGGACTGGCCAAAAATGCTCCAGTGCCATTTCTGACACTATAAACATTTTCCTGTGAAACTTTTGATATACAGTTTTAAAGGGGACCCTTTTTCTCACATTTCGGTGGAAAGATATTCGTCGTGCGTATCCTAGTTCCACAGATACTCCAGGAAACCTATATGGACTGGCCAAAAATGCTCCAGTGCCATTTCTGACACTATAAACATTTTCCTGCGAAGCTTTTGATATACAGTTTCAAAGAGGATTACTTTCCTTACATTTCGGTGAAGAAATATTCACAGTGCATATCCTATTTCTAGAGATATTCCACGAATCCCATGTGGACTTGCCAAAAACGCTCCAGTGCCATTTCGTGCACTATAAACATTTTCCTGTGAAACAGTTTCAAAGAGGATCACTTTCCTTACATTTTGGTGAAAAAATATTCACAGTGCATATTGTTGTTGGGTTTTATTTAATTTATAAAAGTAGATTTAGAAAGATTAGTTTTCTGTTGTAGAACGTTGTTTCACTGCAGCCGTCGGAAAAGCAAAAGGGAAGAAGTTTTTGCGTAACTCTTGGAAGTTGTCTCCCTGGCAGCTGGTATGAGATTTGCCACATCAACACTCCTCCTCAAGGAACATACTAGCTGAAGTTTTACTTAAGTCCCAATTTTTTCGTTAATTTTTCATGGCTAGCTTTTGGTAGATTTTTCGTGAGAATATCAGCAACCATTTCTGCAGTACAGCAATATTTTAGGCCGATTTCTCCATTTTCATAAATGTCTCTAACGTGATGATAGCGAATGTCGATGTGTTTTGTTCGACAGTGGTACATGGGATTCTTTACCAGGTTCATTGCGCTTAAATTATCTCCATTAATAGTGATCGGATTTTTACAATCAATTCCTAATTCCTTAAATAAATGCTTTAAATGAATCGCCTCTTTGACTGCTGCTGACAGCGCCATGTACTCCGCCTCGGTGCTGCTGAGGGCGACTGAAGTCTGTTTTTTCGACTGATAAGAGAATACTCCGCCAGCTAGAAAAAATGTATAACCGGTATACGATTATACATTTTCATACATTCATACATTCTGTCACTTTCGTCACCACCCCAGTCTGCGTCTACAAATCCTTCCAAGACCTTTCCTGTATGAAAATATTTCAAACTTAAATCTTGAGTAGCGTTTAGGTATCTTAATATCCGTTTCGAAGCTGCCATATGCTTTGTATGTGGATTCATATTTCTTTGAGAAAGCTTGCAGACAGAAAAAATAATGTCAGGTCTGGTAGTTACGGACAGATACATCAGTGATCCTATCAGTGACTGATACACTGTAATGTCAATACTTTTACAATTTTTATTTTCGCAGGAGATATTATGTCCGGGGTCTAAAGGAGTTGATATAGGACGGCAAACTTCCATGTTGTATTGCTTCAGCAGTTTCTTAATATATGATCGTTGGTTGATCGAGATGCCACCTGTTTCTCCATCCCTTTTTATTTCTAAGTTCAAAAAATTTTCCACAGTACCTTTATCGCTCACTTTTATTTGTTGTGCAATCTTATCTTTGATTATCTTTAAGCTCTGCAAATCTGGACACGCAATTAAAAGATCGTCGACATATACTGCAATAATATCTATGTTATTTTCTCGACGTCTCGTGTAAACGCATGGTTCACTTTTACATTGGTTAAAACCAATATCTTTCAGGATGGTGTTTAGCGTTATGTTCCACTGACGCCCTGATTGCTTTAAGCCATAAAGGGCCTTTCTAAGTTTTAACACTTGCTTGGGAAATCTTTCATTTATGAATCCTTCGGGTTGGACCATGTAGATATCTTCATATAATTCGCTGTTTAAATAACCGGTAGATACATCCATTTGGTGAAGGTGCAATTTATATTCGGCGGCGATCGCAAAAATCATTCTAATAGTTTCATGACGTACAACCGGTGAAAAAGTTTCGGTATAATTTACACCATATACTTGGGAACAACCTTTCGCCACTAATCTGGCTTTAAATCTTTTTTTTCTTAAATCTTTAAATTTTTCACAACCTTTTGATTATCTAGAAGAGCCACAATTTCCCATGTGTTATTTTCAACCAAACTGTTATACTCGTTTTTCATTGCAATACGCCATTGTTTACCATAAATACTTGATAACGCTTCATCAACTGTCGTAGGTATCTTCACATTTTCCGCACAAATGAAAGCTAAAGTGTTGTACTGCTTCTTTGGCCTTCCGGGACGACCGGTGCGGATAAGTCTCGGTCTTCCGGGTCCTCTTCTAGCACCACCATCTGAAAATACATCATTATCATCATCTGCTGATATGTACTCATCACTGTCTTGTTCAGATTCATATTTACTGATATAATTTTTTCTTGTATCAACCTCAATATCCTTTTCTATCTGTTGATCAGTGGTCGCTGGTATTTGTACACATACAGTATCTTTATTTGAATTTACATCTTCGATAAATACGACATCTCTGCTAACAATTAATTTTTTAGAGTTTTTATCGTATAATCGGTATGCCTTGGATGTTTCAGAGAAGCCAACCAGGGTATATTCTTTACCTATGGGTTTAATAAAATTAAACTTATTAGGTTGCCTTTTGTCAAGTGCTATTGTAATCGAACCAAATACTGTAAAATGCGATACATGCGGCTTAACTCCATGCCACACTTCATAAGGCGTAACAGCAATCAAAGACCTTGTGGGCGCTCTGTTCCGGACATAATTCGCACAATGTACAGCCTCTCCCCATTGGAAGTCATCATTGTTGGTGCCTAATAGCATGCACCGAGCCATTTCTATTAGAGTACGGTTGTACCTCTCAGCTACGCCGTTCTGTTGCGGCGTGTACGGCACTGTTAACTGTCGCATAATTCCATTTAACTTTAAGTATTCATCAAAAACACGATTTGAGAATTCTCTACCATTATAACTTCTGAGGACTTTTAATTTTTTTCCAGTTTGACGTTCGCTCATGGATTTGAATTCCTTAAATTTTTCAAATACATCTGACTTATTTTTCAGGAAATACACAAAGGAGTAACGTGACTTGTCGTCGATGAATGTCAGTATATATTTAGCTCCACCTAGAGATTCTTTTGTCATCGGGCCACACACGTCAGTATGGACTAAACCAAGAAGTTCTGATGCTCGATTAGCTGCAGCTTTGTATGGTTGCTGCGTACACTTGGCCTTCGCGCACACCAAGCAATCAATGTGTGATGGAATTGTGACATTTTGCAAGCCTCGTACCATTTTTTTCTTTACGAGCTCATGTAAACTGGATGCATTTAAGTGACCGTAGCGATTATGCCACATCAATGCCTCGTCCGATTTTCTCGAAAGAAAAAACATTTTTGTATTAAGGTCAGCCAAAAACAAATTACTAACCTTATTTGCTCTTAGAAGCTCCCCACTGGACTTTTGATATACAGTTTCAAAGAGGATCACTTTCCTTACATTGCGGTGAAAAAATATTCACAGTGCATATCCTAGTTATAGAGATATTCCACGAATCCCATGTGGACTGGCCAAAAATGCTTCAGTGCCATTTCTGACACTATAAACATTTTCCTGCGAAATTTTTGCTATGCAGTTTCAAAGAGGGATACTTTCTTCACATTTCGGTGGAAAAATATTGACAGTGCATAGCCTAGTTCCAGAGATATTCCAGGTGTCCAATGTGGACTGGCCAAAAATGCTCCAGTGCCATTTCGTGCACTATAAACATTTTCCTGTGAAACTTTTGATATACAGTTTCAAAGAGGATCACTTTCCTTACATTTTGGTGAAAAAATATTCACAGTGCATATCCTAGTTCTAGAGATATTCAAGGAATTCCATGTGGACTGGCCAAAAATGCTCCAGTGCCATTTCGTGCACTATAAACATTTTCCTGCGAAACTTTTGATTTGTAGTTTCAAAGAAGGACACTTTCTTCACATTTCGATGAAAAAATATTGACCGTGCATAGCCTAGTTTCAGAGATATTCCAGGAATCATATGTGGACTGGCCAAAAATGCTCCAGTGCCATTTCGTGCACTATAAACATTTTCCTGTGAAACTTTTGATATTCAGTTTCAAAGAGGAACACTTTCTTCACATTTCGGTGAAAAAATATTGACCGTGCATAGCCTAGTTCCAGAGATATTCCAGGTGTCCAATGTGGACTGGCCAAAAATGCTCCAGTGCCATTTCGTGCACTATAAACATTTTCCTGTGAAACTTTTGATATTCAGTTTCAAAGAGGAACACTTTCTTCACATTTCGATGAAAAAATATTGACCGTGCATAGCCTAGATCCAGAGATATTCAAGGAATCCCATGTGGACTGGCCAAAAATGCTCCAGTGCCATTTCGTGCACTATTAACATTTTCCTGTGAAACTTTTGATATACAGTTTCAAAGAGGATCACTTTCCTTACATTTCGGTGAAAAAATATTCACAGTGCATATCCTAGTTCTAGAGATATTCAAGGAATCCCATGTGGACTGGCCAAAAATGCTCCAGTGCCATTTCGTGCACTATAAACATTTTCCTGCGAAACTTTTGATATGTAGTTTCAAAGAAGGACACTTTCTTCACATTTCGATGAAAAAATATTGACCGTGCATAGCCTAGTTTCAGAGATATTCTAGGAATCATATGTGGACTGGCCAAAAATGCTCCAGTGCCATTTCGTGCACTATAAACATTTTCCTGTGAAACTTTTGATACACAGTTTCAAAGAGGATCACTTTCCTTACATTTTGGTGAAAACATATTCATCGTGCGTATCCTAGTTCCACAGATACTCCAGGAAACCCATATGGACTGGCCAAAAATGCTCCAGTGCCATTTCTGACACTATAAACATTTTCCTGCGAAACTTTTGATATGTAGTTTCAAAGAAGGACACTTTCTTCACATTTCGATGAAAAAATATTGACCGTGCATAGCCTAGTTCCAGAGATATTCAAGGAATCCCATGTGGACTGGCCAAAAATGCTCCAGTGCCATTTCGTGCACTATAAACATTTTCCTGTGAAACTTTTGATATGTAGTTTCAAAGAGGATCACTTTCCTTACATTTCGGTGAAAAAATATTCAAGTGCATATCCTAGTTCTAGAGATATTCAAGAAATCCCATGTGGACTGGCCAAAAATGCTCCAGTGCCATTTCGTGCACTATAAACATTTTCCTGCGAAACTTTTGATATGTAGTTTCAAGAAGGACACCTTCTTCACATTTCGGTGAAAAAATATTGACCGTGCATAGCCTAGTTCCAGAGGTATTCCAGGAATGCTATGTGGACTGGCCAAAAATGCTCCAGTGCCATTTCGTGCACTATAAACATTTTCCTGCGAAATTTTTGATATGCAGTTTCAAAGAGATACACTTTCTTCACATTTCGGTAAAAAATATTGACCGTGCATACCCTAGTTGCAGAGATATTCAAGGAATCCCATGTGGACTGCCCAAAAATGCTCCAGTGCCATTTCGTGCACTATAAACATTTTCCTGTGAAACTTTTGATATACAGTTTCAAAGAGGATCACTTTCCTTACATTTCGGTGAAAAAATATTCACAGTGCATATCCTAGTTCTAGAGATATTCAAGGAATCCCATGTGGACTGGCCAAAAATGCTCCAGTGCCATTTCGTGCACTATAAACATTTTCCTGCGAAACTTTTTCTATATAGTTTCAAAGAAGGACACTTTCTTCACATTTCGGTGAAAAAATATTGACCGTGCATAGCCTAGTTGCAGAGATATTCCAGGAATCCTATGTGGACTGGCCAAAAATGCTCCAGTGCCATTTCGTGCACTATAAACATTTTCCTGTGAAACTTTTGATACACAGTTTCAAAGAGGATCACTTTCCTTACATTTTGGTGAAAACATATTCATCGTGCATATCCTAGTTCCACAGATACTCCAGGAATCCCATATGGACTGGCCAAAAATGCTCCAGTGCCATTTCTGACACTATAAACATTTTCCTGTGAAACTTTTGATATACAGTTTTAAAGGGGACCCTTTTTCTCACATTTCGGTAGAAACATATTCATTGTTTTGAAAGGGACCACTTTCCTCACATTTCGGTGGAAACATATTCATCGTGCGTATGCTAGTTCCACAGATACTCCAGGAATCCCATGTGGACTGGCCAAAAATGCTCCATTTCTGACACTATAAACATTTTCCTGTGAAACTTTTAATATACAGTTTCAAAAAGGGGCACTTTCTTCACATTTCGGTGCAAACATATTCATCGTGCGTATCCTAGTTCCACAGATACTCCAAGAATCCCATGTGAACTGGCCAAAAATTCTCTAGTGCCATTTTTGACACTATAAACATTTTCCTGCGAAACTTTTGATATTCAGTTTTAAAGAGGAACACTTTCTTCACATTTCGGTGAAAAAAGATTGACCGTGCATAGCCTAGTTCTAGAGATATTCCAGGTGTCCAATGTGGACTGGCCAAAAATGCTCCAGTGCCATTTCGTGCACTCTAAACATTTTCCTATAAAACTTTTGATATACAGTTTCAAAGGGGACCACTTTCCTTACATTTCGGTGAAAAAATATTCACAGTGGATATCCTAGTTCTAGAGATATTCAAGGAATCCCATGTGGACTGGCCAAAAATGCTCCAGTGCCATTTCGTGCACTATAAACATTTTCCTGCGAAACTTTTGATATGTAGTTTCAAAGAAGGACACTTTCTTCACATTTCGGTGAAAAAATATTGACCGTGCATAGCCTAGTTCCAGAGATATTCCAGGAATCCTATGTGGACTGGCCAAAAATGCTCCAGTGCCTTTTCGTGCACTATAAACATCTTCCTGCGAAATTTTTGATATGCAGTTTCAAAGAGGAACACTTTCTTCACATTTCGGTGAAAAAATATTGACCGTGCATAGCCTAGTTCCAGAGATATTCAAGGAATCCTATGTGGACTGGCCAAAAATGCTCCAGTGCCATTTCGTGCACTATAAACATTTTCCTGTGAAACTTTTGATATACAGTTTTAAAGGGGACCACTTTTCTCACATTTCGGTATAAACATATTCATCGTGCGTATCCTAGTTCCACAGATACTCCAGGAAACCCATATGGACTGGCCAAAAATACTCTAGTGCCATTTTTGACACTATAAACATTTTCCTACGAAACTTTTGATATGCAGTTTCAAAGAGGGACACTTTCTTCACATTTAGGTGAAAAAAGATTGACCGTGCAAAGCCTAGTTCTAGAGATATTCCAGGTATCCAATGTGGACTGGCCAAAAAATGCTTCAGTGCCATTTCGTGCACTATAAACATTTTCCTGTGAAACTTTTGATATAGATTTTCAAAGAAGGACACTTTCTTCACATTTCGGTGAAAAAATATTGACCGTGCATAGCCTAGTTCCAGAGATATTCTAGGTGTCCAATGTGGACTGGCCAAAAATGCTTCAGTGCCATTTCGTGCACTATAAACATTTTCCTATGAAACTTTTGATATAGAGTTTCAAAGAGGATCACTTTCCTTACATTTCGGTGAAAAAATATTCACAGTGGATATCCTAGTTCTAGAGATATTCAAGGAATCCCATGTGGACTGGCCAAAAATGCTCCAGTGCCATTTCGTGCACTATAAACATTTTCCTGCGAAACTTTTGATATGTAGTTTCAAAGAAGGACACTTTCTTCACATTTCGGTGAAAAAATATTGACCGTGCATAGCCTAGTTCCAGAGATATTCCAGGAATCCTATGTGGACTGGCCAAAAATGCTCCAGTGCCATTTCTGACACTATAAACATTTTCCTGCGAAATTTTTTGATATGCAGTTTCAAAGAGGGACACATTTCCTCACATTTTGGTGAAAACATATTCATCGTGGGTATCCTAGTTCCAGAGATACTCCAGGAAACCCATATGGACTGGCCAAAAATACTCTAGTGCCATTTTTGACACTATAAACATTTTCCTACGAAACTTTTGATATGCAGTTTCAAAGAGGGACACTTTCTTCACATTTCGGTGAAAAAAGATTGACCGTGCAAAGCCTAGTTCTAGAGATATTCCAGGTATCCAATGTGGACTGGCCAAAAATGCTTCAGTGCCATTTCTGACACTATAAACATTTTCCTGCGAAACTTTTGATATGTGGTTTCAAGAAGGACACTTTCTTCACATTTCGGTGAAAAAATATTGACCGTGCATAGCCTAGTTCCAGAGATATTCCAGGAATCCTATGTGGACTGGCCAAAAATGCTCCAGTGCCATTTCGTCCACTATAAACATTTTCCTGTGAAACTTTTGATATACAGTTTTAAAGGGGACCACTTTTCTCACATTTCGGTATAAACATATTCATCGTGCGTATCCTAGTTCCACAGATACTCCAGGAAACCCATATGGACTGGCCATAAATACTCTAGTGCCATTTTTGACACTATAAACATTTTCCTACGAAACTTTTGATATGCAGTTTCAAAGAGGGACACTTTCTTCACATTTCGGTGAAAAAAGATTGACCGTGCAAAGCCTAGTTCTAGAGATATTCCAGGTATCCAATGTGGACTGGCCAAAAATGCTTCAGTGCCATTTCTGACACTATAAACATTTTCCTGCGAAACTTTTGATATGTGGTTTCAAGAAGGACACTTTCTTCACATTTCGGTGAAAAAATATTGACCGTGCATAGCCTAGTTCCAGAGATATTCCAGGAATCCTATGTGGACTGGCCAAAAATGCTCCAGTGCCATTTCGTCCACTATAAACATTTTCCTGTGAAACTTTTGATATGCAGTTTCAAAGAGGGACACATTTCCTTACATTTTGGTGAAAACATATTCATCGTGGGTATCCTAGTTCCAGAGATACTCCAGGAAACCCATATGGACTGGCCAAAAATACTCTAGTGCCATTTTTGACACTATAAACATTTTCCTACGAAACTTTTGATATGCAGTTTCAAAGAGGGACACTTTCTTCACATTTCGGTGAAAAAAGATTGACCGTGCAAAGCCTAGTTCTAGAGATATTCCAGGTATCCAATGTGGACTGGCCAAAAATGCTTCAGTGCCATTTCTGACACTATAAACATTTTCCTGCGAAACTTTTGATATGTGGTTTCAAGAAGGACACTTTCTTCACATTTCGGTGAAAAAATATTGACCGTGCATAGCCTAGTTCCAGAGATATTCCAGGAATCCTATGTGGACTGGCCAAAAATGCTCCAGTGCCATTTCGTCCACTATAAACATTTTCCTGTGAAACTTTTGATATGCAGTTTCAAAGAGGGACACATTTCCTCACATTTTGGTGAAAACATATTCATCGTGGGTATCCTAGTTCCAGAGATACTCCAGGAAACCCATATGGACTGGCCAAAAATACTCTAGTGCCATTTTTGACACTATAAACATTTTCCTACGAAACTTTTGATATGCAGTTTCAAAGAGGGACACTTTCTTCACATTTCGGTGAAAAAAGATTGACCGTGCAAAGCCTAGTTCTAGAGATATTCCAGGTATCCAATGTGGACTGGCCAAAAATGCTCCAGTGCCATTTCGTGCACTATAAACATCTTCCTGCGAAATTTTTGATATGCAGTTTCAAAGAGGAACACTTTCTTCACATTTCGGTGAAAAAATATTGACCGTGCATAGCCTAGTTCCAGAGATATTCAAGGAATCCTATGTGGACTGGCCAAAAATGCTCCAGTGCCATTTCGTGCACTATAAACATTTTCCTGTGAAACTTTTGATATACAGTTTTAAAGGGGACCACTTTTCTCACATTTCGGTATAAACATATTCATCGTGCGTATCCTAGTTCCACAGATACTCCAGGAAACCCATATGGACTGGCCAAAAATACTCTAGTGCCATTTTTGACACTATAAACATTTTCCTACGAAACTTTTGATATGCAGTTTCAAAGAGGGACACTTTCTTCACATTTCGGTGAAAAAAGATTGACCGTGCAAAGCCTAGTTCTAGAGATATTCCAGGTATCCAATGTGGACTGGCCAAAAATGCTTCAGTGCCATTTCGTGCACTATAAACATTTTCCTATGAAACTTTTGATATAGAGTTTCAAAGAGGATCACTTTCCTTACATTTCGGTGAAAAAATATTCACAGTGGATATCCTAGTTCTAGAGATATTCAAGGAATCCCATGTGGACTGGCCAAAAATGCTCCAGTGCCATTTCGTGCACTATAAACATCTTCCTGCGAAATTTTTGATATGCAGTTTCAAAGAGGAACACTTTCTTCACATTTCGGAGAAAAAATATTCACAGTGCATATCCTAGTTCTAGAGATATTCCACGAATCCCACGTGGACTGGCCAAAAATGCTCCAGTGCCATTTCTGACACTATAAACATTTTCCTGCGAAATTTTTTGATATGCAGTTTCAAAGAGGGACACATTTCCTCACATTTTGGTGAAAACATATTCATCGTGGGTATCCTAGTTCCAGAGATACTCCAGGAAACCCATGTGGACTAGCCAAAAATCCTTCAGTGCCATTTCGTGCACTATAAACATTTTCCTGTGAAACTTTTGATATACAGTTTCAAAGAAGGACACTTTCTTCACATTTCGGTGAAAAAATATTGACCGTGCATAGCCTAGTTCCAGATATATTCTAGGTGTCCAATGTGGACTGGCCAAAAATGCTCCAGTGCCATTTCGTGCTTTCTAAACATTTTCCTGTGAAACTTTTGATATACAGTTTTAAAAGGGACCACTTTCCTCACATTTCGGTGGAAACATATTCATCGTGCGTATGCTAGTTCCACAGATACTCCAGGAATCCCATGTGGACTGGCCAAAAATGCTCCATTTCTGACACTATAAACATTTTCCTGTGAAACTTTTGATAGACAGTTTTAAAGGGGACCCTTTTTCTCACATTTCGGTAGAAACATATTCATCGTGCGTATCCTAGTTCCACAGATACTCCAGGAAACCCATATGGACTGTCCAAAAATGCTCCAGTGCCATTTCTGACACTATAAACATTTTCCTGCGAAACTTTTGATATGCAGTTTCAAAGAGGGACACTTTCTTCACATTTCGGTGAAAAAAATATTGACCGTGCATAGCCTAGTTCCAGAGATATTCAAGGAATCCCATGTGGACTTGCCAAAAATGCTCCAGTGCCATTTCGTGCACTATAAACATTTTCCTGCGAAATTTTTGATATGCAGTTTCAAAGAGGGACACTTTCCTTACATTTTGGTGAAAACATATTCATCGTGCGTATCCTAGTTCCACAGATACTCCACGAATCCCATGTGAACTGGCCAAAAATGCTCTAGTGCCATTTTTGACACTATAAACATTTTCCTGCGAAACTTTTGATATGCAGTTTCAAAGAGGGACACTTTCTTCACATTTAGGTGAAAAAATATTGACCGTGCATACCCTAGTTCCAGAGATATTCAAGGAATCCCATGTGGACTGCCCAAAAATGCTCCAGTGCCATTTCGTGCACTATAAACATTTTCCTGTGAAACTTTTGATATACAGTTTCAAAGAGGATCACTTTCCTTACATTTTGGTGAAAACATATTCATCGTGCATATCCTAGTTCCACAGATACTCCAGGAATCCCATATGGACTGGCCAAAAATGCTCCAGTGCCATTTCTGACACTATAAACATTTTCCTGTGAAACTTTTGATAGACAGTTTTAAAGGGGACCCTTTTTCTCACATTTCGGTAGAAACATATTCATCGTGCGTATCCTAGTTCCACAGATACTCCAGGAAACCCATATGGACTGTCCAAAAATGCTCCAGTGCCATTTCTGACACTATAAACATTTTCCTGCGAAACTTTTGATATTCAGTTTCAAAGAGGAACACTTTCTTCACATTTCGGTGAAAAAAGATTGACCGTGCATAGCCTAGTTCTAGAGATATTCCAGGTATCCAATGTGAACTGGCCAAAAAATGCTTCAGTGCCATTTCGTGCACTATAAACATTTTCCTGTGAAACTTTTGATACAGAGTTTCAAAGAGGATCACTTTCCTTACATTTCGGTGAAAAAATATTCACAGTGGATATCCTAGTTCTAGAGATATTCAAGGAATCCCATGTGGACTGGCCAAAAATGCTCCAGTGCCATTTCGTGCACTATAAACATTTTCCTGCGAAACTTTTGATATGTAGTTTCAAAGAAGGACACTTTCTTCACATTTCGGTGAAAAAATATTGACCGTGCATAGCCTAGTTCCAGAGATATTCCAGGAATCCTATGTGGACTGGCCAAAAATGCTCCAGTGCCATTTCGTGCACTATAAACATCTTCCTGCGAAATTTTTGATATGCAGTTTCAAAGAGGGACACTTTCTTCACATTTCGGTGAAAAAATATTGACCGTGCGTAGCCTAGTTCCAGAGATATTCAAGGAATCCCATGTGGACTGGCCAAAAATGCTCCAGTGCCATTTCCTGCACTATAAACATTTTCCTGTGAAACTTTTGATATACAGTTTCAAAGAGGATCACTTTCCTTACATTTCGGTGAAAAAATATTCAAGTGCATATCGTAGTTCTAGAGATATTCAAGAAATCTTATGTGGACTGGCCAAAAATGCTCCAGTGCCATTTCGTGCACTATAAACATTTTCCTGCGAAACTTTTGATATGTGGTTTCAAGAAGGACACTTTCTTCACATTTCGGTGAAAAAATATTGACCGTGCATAGCCTAGTTCCAGAGATATTCCAGGAATCCTATGTGGACTGGCCAAAAATGCTCCAGTGCCATTCGTCCACTATAAACATTTTGCTGCGAAATTTTTGATATGCAGTTTCAAAGAGGGACACTTTCTTCACATTTAGGTGAAAAAATATTGACCGTGCATACCCTAGTTCCAGAGATATTCAAGGAATCCCATGTGGACTGCCCAAAAATGCTCCAGTGCCATTTCGTGCACTATAAACATTTTCCTGTGAAGGTTTTGATATACAGTTTCAAAGAGGATCACTTTCCTTACATTTTGGTGAAAACATATTCATCGTGCATATCCTAGTTCCACAGATACTCCAGGAATCCCATATGGACTGGCCAAAAATGCTCCAGTGCCATTTCTGACACTATAAACATTTTCCTGTGAAACTTTTGATATACAGTTTTAAAGGGGACCCTTTTTCTCACATTTCGGTAGAAACATATTCATCGTGCGTATCCTAGTTCCACAGATACTCCAGGAAACCCATATGGACTGTCCAAAAATGCTCCAGTGCCATTTCTGACACTATAAACATTTTCCTGCGAAACTTTTGATATTCAGTTTCAAAGAGGAACACTTTCTTCACATTTCGGTGAAAAAATATTGACCGTGCATAGCCTAGTTCCAGAGATATTCTAGGTGTCCAATGTGGACTGGCCAAAAATGCTCCAGTGCCATTTCGTGCACTCTAAACATTTTCCTGTAAAACTTTTGATATACAGTTTTAAAAGGGACCACTTTCCTCACATTTCGGTGGAAACATATTCATCGTGCGTATGCTAGTTCCACAGATACTCCAGGAATCCCATGTGGACTGGCCAAAAATGCTCTAGTGCCATTTTTAACACTATAAACATTTTCCTGCGAAACTTTTGATATGCAGTTTCAAAGAGGGACACTTTCTTCACATTTCGGTGAAAAAAGATTGACCGTGCATAGCCTAGTTCTAGAGATATTCCAGGTATCCAATGTGGTCTGGCCAAAAACTATAAACATTTTCCTGTGAAACTTTTGATATACAGTTTTAAAGGGGACCCTTTTTCTCACATTTCGGTAGAAACATATTCATCGTGCGTATCCTAGTTCCACAGATACTCCAGGAAACCCATATGGACTGTCCAAAAATGCTCCAGTGCCATTTCTGACAATATAAACATTTTCCTGCGAAACTTTTGATATTCAGTTTCAAAGAGGAACACTTTCTTCACATTTCGGTGAAAAAATATTGACCGTGCATAGCCTAGTTCCAGAGATATTCAAGGAATCCCATGTGGACTAGCCAAAAATGCTCCAGTGCCATTTCGTGCACTATAAACATTTTCCTGTGAAACTTTTGATATACAGTTTTAAAGGGGACCACTTTTCTCACATTTCGGTGGAAACATATTCATCGTGCATATCCTAGTTCCACAGATACTCCAGGCAACCCATATGGACTGGCCAAAAATGCTCCAGTGCCATTTCTGACACTATAAACATTTTCCTGCGAAACTTTTGATATTCAGTTTCAAAGAGGAACACTTTCTTCACATTTCGGTGAAAAAATATTGACCGTGCATAGCCTAGTTCCAGAGATATTCAAGGAATCCCATGTGGACTGGCCAAAAATGCTCCAGTGCCATTTCGTGCACTATAAACATTTTCCTGTGAAACTTTTGATATACAGTTTTAAAGGGGACCACTTTTCTCACATTTCGGTGGAAACATATTCATCGTGCATATCCTAGTTCCACAGATACTCCAGGAAACCCATATGGACTGGCCAAAAATGCTCCAGTTCCATTTCTGACACTATAAACATTTTCCTGCGAAACTTTTGATATTCAGTTTCAAAGAGGAACACTTTCTTCACATTTCGATGAAAAAATATTGACCGTGCATAGCCTAGATCCAGAGATATTCAAGGAATCCCATGTGGACTGGCCAAAAATGCTCCAGTGCCATTTCGTGCACTATTAACATTTTCCTGTGAAACTTTTGATATACAGTTTCAAAGAGGATCACTTTCCTTACATTTCGGTGAAAAAATATTCACAGTGCATATCCTAGTTCTAGAGATATTCAAGGAATCTCATGTGGACTATCCAAAAATGCTCCAGTGCCATTTCGTGCACTATAAACATTTTCCTGAGAAACTTTTGATATGTAGTTTCAAGAAGGACACTTTCTTCACATTTCGGTGAAAAAATATTGACCGTGCATATCCTAGTTCTAGAGATATTCAAGGAATCCCATGTGGACTGGCCAAAAATGCTCCAGTGCCATTTCGTGCACTATAAACATTTTCCTGTGAAACTTTTGATATACAGTTTTAAAAGGGACCACTTTCCCCACATTTCGGTGGAAACATATTCATCGTGCGTATGCTAGTTCCACAGATACTCCAGGAATCCCATGTGGACTGGCCAAAAATGCTCTAGTGCCATTTTTAACACTATAAACATTTTCCTGCGAAACTTTTGATATGCAGTTTCAAAGAGGGACACTTTCTTCACATTTCGGCGAAAAAAGATTGACCGTGCATAGCCTAGTTCCAGCGATATTCAAGGAATCCCATGTGGACTGGCCAAAAATGCTCCAGTGCCATTTCGTGCACTATAAACATTTTCCTGTGAAACTTTTGATATACAGTTTCAAAGAGGATCACTTTCCTTACATTTGAAACACTTTCCTTACATGAAAAAATATTCACAGTGCATATCCTAGTTCTAGAGATATTCAAGGAATCCCATGTGGACTGGCTAAAAATGCTCCAGTGCCATTTCGTGCACTATAAACATTTTCCTGTGAAACTTTTGATATACAGTTTTAAAGGGGACCACTTTTCTCACATTTCGGTGGAAACATATTCATCGTGCGTATCCTAGTTCCACAGATACTCCAGGAAACCCATATGGACTGGCCAAAAATGCTCCAGTGCCATTTCTGACACTATAAACATTTTCCTGCGAAACTTTTGATATTCAGTTTCAAAGAGGAACACTTTCTTCACATTTCGGTAAAAAATATTGACCGTGCATAGCCTAGTTCCAGAGATATTCAAGGAATCCCATGTGGACTGGCCAAAAATGCTCCAGTGCCATTTCGTGCACTATAAACATTTTCCTGCGAAACTTTTGATATTCAGTTTCAAAGAGGAACACTTTCTTCACATTTCGGTAAAAAAATATTGACCGTGCATAGCCTAGTTCCAGAGATATTCAAGGAATCCCATATGGACTGGCCAAAAATGCTCCAGTGCCATTTCGTGCACTATAAACATTTTCCTGCGAAATTTTTGGTATGCAGTTTCAAAGAGGGACACTTTCTTCACATTTCGGTGAAAAAATATTGACCGTGCATACCCTAGTTCCAGAGATATTCAAGGAATCCCATGTGGACTGGCCAAAAATGCTCCAGTGCCATTTCGTGCACTATAAACATTTTCCTGTGAAACTTTTGATGTACAGTTTCAAAGAGGATCACTTTCCTTACATTTCGGTGAAAAAATATTCACAGTGCATATCCTAGTTCTAGAGATATTTAAGGAATCCCATGTGGACTGGCCAAAAATGCTCCAACGCCATTTCGTGCACTATAAACATTTTCCTGCGAAACTTTTGATATGTAGTTTCAAAGAAGGACACTTTCTTCACATTTCGGTGAAAAAATATTGACCGTGCATAGCCTAGTTCCAGAGATATTCCAGGAATCCCATGTGGACTGGCCAAAAATGCTCCAGTGCCATTTCGTGCACTATAAACATTTTCCTGTGAAACTTTTGATATACAGTTTTAAAGGGGACCACTTTTCTCACATTTCGGTGGAAACATATTCATCGTGCGTATCCTAGTTCCACAGATACTCCAGGAAACCCATATGGACTGGCCAAAAATGCTCCAGTGCCATTTCTGACACTATAAACATTTTCCTGCGAAACTTTTGATATTCAGTTTCAAAGAGGAACACTTTCTTCACATTTCGATGAAAAAATATTGACCGTGCATAGCCTAGATCCAGAGATATTCAAGGAATCCCATGTGGAGTGGCCAAAAATGCTCCAGTGCCATTTCGTGCACTATTAACATTTTCCTGTGAAACTTCTGATATACAGTTTCAAAGAGGATCACTTTCCTTACATTTCGGTGAAAAAATATTCACAGTGCATATCCTAGTTCTAGAGATATTCAAGGAATCTCATGTGGACTATCCAAAAATGCTCCAGTGCCATTTCGTGCACTATAAACTTTTTCCTGAGAAACTTTTGATATGTAGTTTCAAGAAGGACACTTTCTTAACATTTCGGTGAAAAAATATTGACCGTGCATAGCCTAGTTCCAGAGATATTCCAGGAATCCTATGTGGACTGGTCAAAAATGCTCCAGTGCCATTTCGTGCATTATAAACATTTTCCTGTGAAACTTTTGATATACAGTTTCAAAGAGGATCACTTTCCTTACATTTCGGTGAAAAAATATTCACAGTGCATATCCTAGTTCTAGAGATATTTAAGGAATCTTATGTGGACTGGCCAAAAATGCTCCAGTGCCATTTCGTCCACTATAAACATTTTCCTGCGAAACTTTTGATATGTGGTTTCAAGAAGGACACTTTCTTCACATTTCGGTGAAAAAATATTGACCGTGCATAGCCTAGTTCCAGAGATATTCAAGGAATCCCATATGGACTGGCCAAAAATGCTCCAGTGCCATTTCGTGCACTATAAACATTTTCCTGCGAAACTTTTGATGTACAGTTTCAAAGAGGATCACTTTCCTTACATTTCGGTGAAAAAATATTCACAGTGCATATCCTAGTTCTAGAGATATTTAAGGAATCCCATATGGACTGGCCAAAAATGCTCCAGTGCCATTTCGTGCACTATAAACATTTTCCTGCGAAATTTTTGGTATGCAGTTTCAAAGAGGGACACTTTCTTCACATTTCGGTGAAAAAATATTGACCGTGCATAGCCTAGTTCCAGACATATTCCAGGAATCCCATGTGGACTGGCCAAAAATGCTCCAGTGCCATTTCGTGCACTATAAACATTTTCCTGTGAAACTTTTGATGTACAGTTTCAAAGAGGATCACTTTCCTTACATTTCGGTGAAAAAATATTCACAGTGCATATCCTAGTTCTAGAGATATTTAAGGAATCCCATGTGGACTGGCCAAAAATGCTCCAGTGTCATTTCGTGCACTATAAACATTTTCCTGCGAAACTTTTGATATGTAGTTTCAAAGAAGGACACTTTCTTCACATTTCGGTGAAAAAATATTGACCGTGCATAGCCTAGTTCCAGAGATATTCCAGGAATCCCATGTGGACTGGCCAAAAATGCTCCAGTGCCATTTCGTGCACTATAAACATTTTCCTGTGAAACTTTTGATATACAGTTTTAAAGGGGACCACTTTTCTCACATTTCGGTGGAAACATATTCACAGTGCATATCCTAGTTCTAGAGATATTTAAGGAATCCCATGTGGACTGGCCAAAAATGCTCCAGTGCCATTTCGTGCACTATAAACATTCTCCTGCGAAACTTTTGATATGTAGTTTCAAAGAAGGACACTTTCTTCACATTTCGGTGAAAAAATATTGACCGTGCATAGCCTAGTTCCAGAGATATTCCAGGAATCCCATGTGGACTGGCCAAAAATGCTCCAGTGCCATTTCGTGCACTATAAACATTTTCCTGTGAAACTTTTGATATACAGTTTTAAAGGGGACCACTTTTCTCACATTTCGGTGGAAACATATTCATCGTGCGTATCCTAGTTCCACAGATACTCCAGGAAACCCATATGGACAGGCCAAAAATGCTCCAGTGCCATTTCTGACACTATAAACATTTTCCTGCGAAACTTTTGATATTCAGTTTCAAAGAGGAACACTTTCTTCACATTTCGATGAAAAAATATTGACCGTGCATAGCCTAGATCCAGAGATATTCAAGGAATCCCATGTGGACTGGCCAAAAATGCTCCAGTGCCATTTCGTGCACTATTAACATTTTCCTGTGAAACTTTTGATATACAGTTTCAAAGAGGATCACTTTCCTTACATTTCGGTGAAAAAATATTCACAGTGCATATCCTAGTTCTAGAGATATTCAAGGAATCTCATGTGGACTATCCAAAAATGCTCCAGTGCCATTTCGTGCACTATAAACATTTTCCTGCGAAACTTTTGATATTCAGTTTCAAAGAGGAACACTTTCTTCACATTTCGATGAAAAAATATTGACCGTGCATAGCCTAGATCCAGAGATATTCAAGGAATCCCATGTGGACTGGCCAAAAATGCTCCAGTGCCATTTCGTGCACTATTAACATTTTCCTGTGAAACTTTTGATATACAGTTTCAAAGAGGATCACTTTCCTTACATTTCGGTGAAAAAATATTCACAGTGCATATCCTAGTTCTAGAGATATTTAAGGAATCCCATGTGGACTGGCCAAAAATGCTCCAGTGTCATTTCGTGCACTATAAACATTTTCCTGCGAAACTTTTGATATGTAGTTTCAAAGAAGGACACTTTCTTCACATTTCGGTGAAAAAATATTGACCGTGCATAGCCTAGTTCCAGAGATATTCCAGGAATCCCATGTGGACTGGCCAAAAATGCTCCAGTGCCATTTCGTGCACTATAAACATTTTCCTGTGAAACTTTTGATATACAGTTTTAAAGGGGACCACTTTTCTCACATTTCGGTGGAAACATATTCACAGTGCATATCCTAGTTCTAGAGATATTTAAGGAATCCCATGTGGACTGGCCAAAAATGCTCCAGTGCCATTTCGTGCACTATAAACATTCTCCTGCGAAACTTTTGATATGTAGTTTCAAAGAAGGACACTTTCTTCACATTTCGGTGAAAAAATATTGACCGTGCATAGCCTAGTTCCAGAGATATTCCAGGAATCCCATGTGGACTGGCCAAAAATGCTCCAGTGCCATTTCGTGCACTATAAACATTTTCCTGTGAAACTTTTGATATACAGTTTTAAAGGGGACCACTTTTCTCACATTTCGGTGGAAACATATTCATCGTGCGTATCCTAGTTCCACAGATACTCCAGGAAACCCATATGGACAGGCCAAAAATGCTCCAGTGCCATTTCTGACACTATAAACATTTTCCTGCGAAACTTTTGATATTCAGTTTCAAAGAGGAACACTTTCTTCACATTTCGATGAAAAAATATTGACCGTGCATAGCCTAGATCCAGAGATATTCAAGGAATCCCATGTGGACTGGCCAAAAATGCTCCAGTGCCATTTCGTGCACTATTAACATTTTCCTGTGAAACTTTTGATATACAGTTTCAAAGAGGATCACTTTCCTTACATTTCGGTGAAAAAATATTCACAGTGCATATCCTAGTTCTAGAGATATTCAAGGAATCTCATGTGGACTATCCAAAAATGCTCCAGTGCCATTTCGTGCACTATAAACATTTTCCTGAGAAACTTTTGATATGTAGTTTCAAGAAGGACACTTTCTTCACATTTCGGTGAAAAAATATTGACCGTGCATATCCTAGTTCTAGAGATATTCAAGGAATCCCATGTGGACTGGCCAAAAATGCTCCAGTGCCATTTCGTGCACTATAAACATTTTCCTGTGAAACTTTTGATATACAGTTTTAAAAGGGACCACTTTCCCCACATTTCGGTGGAAACATATTCATCGTGCGTATGCTAGTTCCACAGAGACTCCAGGAATCCCATGTCGACTGGCCAAAAATGCTCTAGTGCCATTTTTAACACTATAAACATTTTCCTGCGAAACTTTTGATATGCAGTTTCAAAGAGGGACACTTTCTTCACATTTCGGTGAAAAAAGATTGACCGTGCATAGCCTAGTTCCAGAGATATTCAAGGAATCCCATGTGGACTGGCCAAAAATGCTCCAGTGCCATTTCGTGCACTATAAACATTTTCCTGTGAAACTTTTGATATACAGTTTCAAAGAGGATCACTTTCCTTACATTTGAAACACTTTCCTTACATGAAAAAATATTCACAGTGCATATCCTAGTTCTAGAGATATTCAAGGAATCCCATGTGGACTGGCCAAAAATGCTCCAGTGCCATTTCGTGCACTATAAACATTTTCCTGTGAAACTTTTGATATACAGTTTTAAAGGGGACCACTTTTCTCACATTTCGGTGGAAACATATTCATCGTGCGTATCCTAGTTCCACAGATACTCCAGGAAACCCATATGGACTGGCCAAAAATGCTCCAGTGCCATTTCTGACACTATAAACATTTTCCTGCGAAACTTTTGATATTCAGTTTCAAAGAGGAACACTTTCTTCACATTTCGGTGAAAAAATATTGACCGTGCATAGCCTAGTTCCAGAGATATTCCAGGAATCCCATGTGGACTGGCCAAAAATGCTCCAGTGCCATTTCGTGCACTATAAACATTTTCCTGTGAAACTTTTGATATACAGTTTTAAAGGGGACCACTTTTCTCACATTTCGGTGGAAACATATTCATCGTGCGTATCCTAGTTCCACAGATACTCCAGGAAACCCATATGGACTGGCCAAAAATGCTCCAGTGCCATTTCTGACACTATAAACATTTTCCTGCGAAACTTTTGATATTCAGTTTCAAAGAGGAACAATTTCTTCACATTTCGATGAAAAAATATTGACCGTGCATAGCCTAGATCCAGAGATATTCAAGGAATCCCATGTGGACTGGCCAAAAATGCTCCAGTGCCATTTCGTGCACTATTAACATTTTCCTGTGAAACTTCTGATATACAGTTTCAAAGAGGATCACTTTCCTTACATTTCGGTGAAAAAATATTCGCAGTGCATATCCTAGTTCTAGAGATATTCAAGGAATCTCATGTGGACTATCCAAAAATGCTCCAGTGCCATTTCGTGCACTATAAACATTTTCCTGAGAAACTTTTGATATGTAGTTTCAAGAAGGACACTTTCTTAACATTTCGGTGAATAAATATTGACCGTGCATAGCCTAGTTCCAGAGATATTCCAGGAATCCTATGTGGACTGGTCAAAAATGCTCCAGTGCCATTTCGTGCATTATAAACATTTTCCTGTGAAACTTTTGATATACAGTTTCAAAGAGGATCACTTTCCTTACATTTCGGTGAAAAAATATTCACAGTGCATATCCTAGTTCTAGAGATATTTAAGGAATCTTATGTGGACTGGCCAAAAATGCTCCAGTGCCATTTCGTCCACTATAAACATTTTCCTGCGAAACTTTTGATATGTGGTTTCAAGAAGGACACTTTCTTCACATTTCGGTGAAAAAATATTGACCGTGCATAGCCTAGTTCCAGAGATATTCAAGGAATCCCATATGGACTGGCCAAAAATGCTCCAGTGCCATTTCGTGCACTATAAACATTTTCCTGCGAAATTTTTGGTATGCAGTTTCAAAGAGGGACACTTTCTTCACATTTCGGTGAAAAAATATTGACCGTGCATACCCTAGTTCCAGAGATATTCAAGGAATCCCATGTGGACTGGCCAAAAATGCTCCAGTGCCATTTCGTGCACTATAAACATTTTCCTGTGAAACTTTTGATGTACAGTTTCAAAGAGGATCACTTTCCTTACATTTCGGTGAAAAAATATTCACAGTGCATATCCTAGTTCTAGAGATATTTAAGGAATCCCATATGGACTGGCCAAAAATGCTCCAGTGCCATTTCGTGCACTATAAACATTTTCCTGCGAAATTTTTGGTATGCAGTTTCAAAGAGGGACACTTTCTTCACATTTCGGTGAAAAAATATTGACCGTGCATACCCTAGTTCCAGAGATATTCAAGGAATCCCATGTGGACTGGCCAAAAATGCTCCAGTGCCATTTCGTGCACTATAAACATTTTCCTGTGAAACTTTTGATGTACAGTTTCAAAGAGGATCACTTTCCTTACATTTCGGTGAAAAAATATTCACAGTGCATATCCTAGTTCTAGAGATATTTAAGGAATCCCATGTGGACTGGCCAAAAATGCTCCAGTGCCATTTCGTGCACTATAAACATTTTCCTGCGAAACTTTTGATATGTAGTTTCAAAGAAGGACACTTTCTTCACATTTCGGTGAAAAAATATTGACCGTGCATAGCCTAGTTCCAGAGATATTCCAGGAATCCCATGTGGACTGGCCAAAAATGCTCCAGTGCCATTTCGTGCACTATAAACATTTTCCTGTGAAACTTTTGATATACAGTTTTAAAGGGGACCACTTTTCTTACATTTCGGTGGAAACATATTCACAGTGCATATCCTAGTTCTAGAGATATTTAAGGAATCCCATGTGGACTGGCCAAAAATGCTCCAGTGCCATTTCGTGCACTATAAACATTCTCCTGCGAAACTTTTGATATGTAGTTTCAAAGAAGGACACTTTCTTCACATTTCGGTGAAAAAATATTGACCGTGCATAGCCTAGTTCCAGAGATATTCCAGGAATCCCATGTGGACTGGCCAAAAATGCTCCAGTGCCATTTCGTGCACTATAAACATTTTCCTGTGAAACTTTTGATATACAGTTTTAAAGGGGACCACTTTTCTCACATTTCGGTGGAAACATATTCATCGTGCGTATCCTAGTTCCACAGATACTCCAGGAAACCCATATGGACTGGCCAAAAATGCTCCAGTGCCATTTCTGACACTATAAACATTTTCCTGCGAAACTTTTGATATTCAGTTTCAAAGAGGAACACTTTCTTCACATTTCGATGAAAAAATATTGACCGTGCATAGCCTAGATCCAGAGATATTCAAGGAATCCCATGTGGACTGGCCAAAAATGCTCCAGTGCCATTTCGTGCACTATTAACATTTTCCTGTGAAACTTTTGATATACAGTTTCAAAGAGGATCACTTTCCTTACATTTCGGTGAAAAAATATTCACAGTGCATATCCTAGTTCTAGAGATATTCAAGGAATCTCATGTGGACTATCCAAAAATGCTCCAGTGCCATTTCGTGCACTATAAACATTTTCCTGAGAAACTTTTGATATGTAGTTTCAAGAAGGACACTTTCTTCACATTTCGGTGAAAAAATATTGACCGTGCATATCCTAGTTCTAGAGATATTCAAGGAATCCCATGTGGACTGGCCAAAAATGCTCCAGTGCCATTTCGTGCACTATAAACATTTTCCTGTGAAACTTTTGATATACAGTTTTAAAAGGGACCACTTTCCCCACATTTCGGTGGAAACATATTCATCGTGCGTATGCTAGTTCCACAGAGACTCCAGGAATCCCATGTCGACTGGCCAAAAATGCTCTAGTGCCATTTTTAACACTATAAACATTTTCCTGCGAAACTTTTGATATGCAGTTTCAAAGAGGGACACTTTCTTTACATTTCGGTGAAAAAAGATTGACCGTGCATAGCCTAGTTCCAGAGATATTCAAGGAATCCCATGTGGACTGGCCAAAAATGCTCCAGTGCCATTTCGTGCACTATAAACATTTTCCTGTGAAACTTTTGATATACAGTTTCAAAGAGGATCACTTTCCTTACATTTGAAACACTTTCCTTACATGAAAAAATATTCACAGTGCATATCCTAGTTCTAGAGATATTCAAGGAATCCCATGTGGACTGGCCAAAAATGCTCCAGTGCCATTTCGTGCACTATAAACATTTTCCTGTGAAACTTTTGATATACAGTTTTAAAGGGGACCACTTTTCTCACATTTCGGTGGAAACATATTCATCGTGCGTATCCTAGTTCCACAGATACTCCAGGAAACCCATATGGACTGGCCAAAAATGCTCCAGTGCCATTTCTGACACTATAAACATTTTCCTGCGAAACTTTTGATATTCAGTTTCAAAGAGGAACACTTTCTTCACATTTCGGTGAAAAAATATTGACCGTGCATAGCCTAGTTCCAGAGATATTCCAGGAATCCCATGTGGACTGGCCAAAAATGCTCCAGTGCCATTTCGTGCACTATAAACATTTTCCTGTGAAACTTTTGATATACAGTTTTAAAGGGGACCACTTTTCTCACATTTCGGTGGAAACATATTCATCGTGCGTATCCTAGTTCCACAGATACTCCAGGAAACCCATATGGACTGGCCAAAAATGCTCCAGTGCCATTTCTGACACTATAAACATTTTCCTGCGAAACTTTTGATATTCAGTTTCAAAGAGGAACAATTTCTTCACATTTCGATGAAAAAATATTGACCGTGCATAGCCTAGATCCAGAGATATTCAAGGAATCCCATGTGGACTGGCCAAAAATGCTCCAGTGCCATTTCGTGCACTATTAACATTTTCCTGTGAAACTTCTGATATACAGTTTCAAAGAGGATCACTTTCCTTACATTTCGGTGAAAAAATATTCGCAGTGCATATCCTAGTTCTAGAGATATTCAAGGAATCTCATGTGGACTATCCAAAAATGCTCCAGTGCCATTTCGTGCACTATAAACATTTTCCTGAGAAACTTTTGATATGTAGTTTCAAGAAGGACACTTTCTTAACATTTCGGTGAAAAAATATTGACCGTGCATAGCCTAGTTCCAGAGATATTCCAGGAATCCTATGTGGACTGGTCAAAAATGCTCCAGTGCCATTTCGTGCATTATAAACATTTTCCTGTGAAACTTTTGATATACAGTTTCAAAGAGGATCACTTTCCTTACATTTCGGTGAAAAAATATTCACAGTGACACTTTCTTCACATTTCGGTGAAAAAATATTGACCGTGCATACCCTAGTTCCAGAGATATTCAAGGAATCCCATGTGGACTGGCCAAAAATGCTCCAGTGCCATTTCGTGCACTATAAACATTTTCCTGTGAAACTTTTGATGTACAGTTTCAAAGAGGATCACTTTCCTTACATTTCGGTGAAAAAATATTCACAGTGCATATCCTAGTTCTAGAGATATTTAAGGAATCCCATGTGGACTGGCCAAAAATGCTCCAGTGCCATTTCGTGCACTATAAACATTTTCCTGCGAAACTTTTGATATGTAGTTTCAAAGAAGGACACTTTCTTCACATTTCGGTGAAAAAATATTGACCGTGCATAGCCTAGTTCCAGAGATATTCCAGGAATCCCATGTGGACTGGCCAAAAATGCTCCAGTGCCATTTCGTGCACTATAAACATTTTCCTGTGAAACTTTTGATATACAGTTTTAAAGGGGACCACTTTTCTCACATTTCGGTGGAAACATATTCACAGTGCATATCCTAGTTCTAGAGATATTTAAGGAATCCCATGTGGACTGGCCAAAAATGCTCCAGTGCCATTTCGTGCACTATAAACATTCTCCTGCGAAACTTTTGATATGTAGTTTCAAAGAAGGACACTTTCTTCACATTTCGGTGAAAAAATATTGACCGTGCATAGCCTAGTTCCAGAGATATTCCAGGAATCCCATGTGGACTGGCCAAAAATGCTCCAGTGCCATTTCGTGCACTATAAACATTTTCCTGTGAAACTTTTGATATACAGTTTTAAAGGGGACCACTTTTCTCACATTTCGGTGGAAACATATTCATCGTGCGTATCCTAGTTCCACAGATACTCCAGGAAACCCATATGGACTGGCCAAAAATGCTCCAGTGCCATTTCTGACACTATAAACATTTTCCTGCGAAACTTTTGATATTCAGTTTCAAAGAGGAACACTTTCTTCACATTTCGATGAAAAAATATTGACCGTGCATAGCCTAGATCCAGAGATATTCAGGGAATCCCATGTGGACTGGCCAAAAATGCTCCAGTGCCATTTCGTGCACTATTAACATTTTCCTGTGAAACTTTTGATATACAGTTTCAAAGAGGATCACTTTCCTTACATTTCGGTGAAAAAATATTCACAGTGCATATCCTAGTTCTAGAGATATTCAAGGAATCTCATGTGGACTATCCAAAAATGCTCCAGTGCCATTTCGTGCACTATAAACATTTTCCTGAGAAACTTTTGATATGTAGTTTCAAGAAGGACACTTTCTTCACATTTCGGTGAAAAAATATTGACCGTGCATATCCTAGTTCTAGAGATATTCAAGGAATCCCATGTGGACTGGCCAAAAATGCTCCAGTGCCATTTCGTGCACTATAAACATTTTCCTGTGAAACTTTTGATATACAGTTTTAAAAGGGACCACTTTCCCCACATTTCGGTGAAAACATATTCATCGTGCGTATGCTAGTTCCACAGAGACTCCAGGAATCCCATGTCGACTGGCCAAAAATGCTCTAGTGCCATTTTTAACACTATAAACATTTTCCTGCGAAACTTTTGATATGCAGTTTCAAAGAGGGACACTTTCTTCACATTTCGGTGAAAAAAGATTGACCGTGCATAGCCTAGTTCCAGAGATATTCAAGGAATCCCATGTGGACTGGCCAAAAATGCTCCAGTGCCATTTCGTGCACTATAAACATTTTCCTGTGAAACTTTTGATATACAGTTTCAAAGAGGATCACTTTCCTTACATTTGAAACACTTTCCTTACATGAAAAAATATTCACAGTGCATATCCTAGTTCTAGAGATATTCAAGGAATCCCATGTGGACTGGCCAAAAATGCTCCAGTGCCATTTCGTGCACTATAAACATTTTCCTGTGAAACTTTTGATATACAGTTTTAAAGGGGACCACTTTTCTCACATTTCGGTGGAAACATATTCATCGTGCGTATCCTAGTTCCACAGATACTCCAGGAAACCCATATGGACTGGCCAAAAATGCTCCAGTGCCATTTCTGACACTATAAACATTTTCCTGCGAAACTTTTGATATTCAGTTTCAAAGAGGAACACTTTCTTCACATTTCGGTGAAAAAATATTGACCGTGCATAGCCTAGTTCCAGAGATATTCCAGGAATCCCATGTGGACTGGCCAAAAATGCTCCAGTGCCATTTCGTGCACTATAAACATTTTCCTGTGAAACTTTTGATATACAGTTTTAAAGGGGACCACTTTTCTCACATTTCGGTGGAAACATATTCATCGTGCGTATC